>JAAONU010000008.1:20453807-21782686 GCA_012932295.1 Cyclina sinensis | reverse complement strand
AATCTTTATGAAAGAAGTTCATATATAGTTTTCACCATTAGTAATGTACTTCATATATGTTTTCACCATATAGACTGCACTTTATATATAGTTTTCACCATTAGTAATGTATTTTATATATAGTTTTTATTTATATATATAGTTTTTACCATTAGTAATGTACTTCATATACAGTTTTCACCATTAGTAATGTACTTCATATATAGTTTTCACCATATAGACTGCACTTTATATATAGTTTTCACCATTAGTAATGTATTTCATATATAGTTTTCACCATATAGACTGCACTTTATATATAGTTTTCACCATTAGTAATGTACTTCATATATAGTTTTCACCATATAGACTGCACTTTATATATAGTTTTCACCATTAGTAATGTACTTCATATATAGTTTTCACCATATAGACTGCACTTTATATATAGTTTTCACCATATAGACTGCACTTTATATATAGTTTTCACCATTAGTAATGTACTTCATATATAGTTTTCACCATATAGACTGCACTTTATATATAGTTTTCACCATATAGACTGCACTTTATATATAGTTTTCACCATTAGTAATGTACTTCATATATAGTTTTCACCATATAGACTGCACTTTATATATAGTTTTCACCATTAGTAATGTACTTCATATATAGTTTTCACCATATAAACTGCACTTTATATATAGTTTTCACCATTAGTAATGTATTTCATATATAGTTTTCACCATATAGACTGCACTTTATATATAGTTTTCACCATTAGTAATGTACTTCATATATAGTTTTCACCATATAGACTGCACTTTATATATAGTTTTCACCATTAGTAATGTACTTCATATATAGTTTTCACCATATAGACTGCACTTTATATATAGTTTTCACCATATAGACTGCACTTTATATATAGTTTTCACCATTAGTAATGTACTTCATATATAGTTTTCACCTTATAGACTGCACTATATATAGTTTTCACCATATAGACTGCACTTTATATATAGTTTTCACCATTAGTAATGTACTTCATATATAGTTTTCACCATATAGACTGCACTATATATATAGTTTTCACCATTAGTAATGTACTTCATATATAGTTTTCACCATATAGACTGCACTTTAATATAGTTTTCACCATTAGTAATGAATTTCATATATAGTTTTCACTATTAATAATGTACTTCATATATAGTTTTCATCATATAGACTGCACTTCATATATAGTTTTCACCATATAGACTGCACTTATATATAGTTTTTTACCATTAGTAATGTACTTCATATATAGTTTTCACCATATAGACTGTACTTTATATATAGTTTTCACCATTAGTAATGTACTTCATATATAGTTTTCATCATATAGACTGCACTTTATATATAGTTTTCACCATATAGACTGCACTTTATATATAGTTTTCACCATTAGTAATGTACTTCATATATAGTTTTCACCATATAGACTGCACTATATATATAGTTTTCACCATTAGTAATGTACTTCATATATAGTTTTCACCATATAGACTGCACTTTATATATAGTTTTCACCATTAGTAATGAATTTCATATATAGTTTTCACTATTAATAATGTACTTCATATATAGTTTTCATCATATAGACTGCACTTCATATATAGTTTTCACCATATAGACTGCACTTTATATATAGTTTTCACCATTAGTAATGTACTTCATATATAGTTTTCACCATATAGACTGTACTTTATATATAGTTTTCACCATTAGTAATGTACTTCATATATAGTTTTCATCATATAGACTGCACTTTATATATAGTTTTCACCATTAGTAATGTATTTCATATATAGTTTTTACCATTAGTAATGTACTTCATATATAGTTTTCATCATATAGACTGCACTTCATAATAGTTTTCACCATATAGACTGCACTTTATATATAGTTTTCACCATTAGTAATGTATTTCATATATAGTTTTCACCATTAGTAATGTACTTCATATATAGTTTTCATCATAAGTAATGTACTTTGTATATAGTATTCAACATTAGAAATGTACTTTCTATATAGTTTTTACCATTAGTAATGTACTTCATATATAGTTTTTACCATTAGTAATGTACTCTCTATATAGTTTTTCTATATAGTTTTCACTATTAGTAATGTACTTTCTATATAGTTTTCACCATTAGTAATGAAGTTCATATATAGTTTTTCACCATTAGTAATGTACTTTCTATAAAATATTCACCATAAGTAATGTAGTTCGTATATAGTTTTCACAATTAGTAATGTAGTTCATATATAGTTTATACGATTAGCAATGTACTTCATATATAGTTTTCACCATTAGTAATGTACATCATATATAGTTTTTACGATTAGCAATGTACTTCATATATAGTTTTCACCATTAGTTATGTATTTTCTATAGAGTTTTCACCATTAGAAATGTACTATCTATATAGTTTTTACCATTAGTAATATACTTTCTATATAGTTTTCACCATTAGTAACGTACTTTCTAAATAGTTTAATCTACACTTTAGATAATGTTCTTTATACATAGCTTTCTTCATTAGCTTTATACTTCATAATAGTTTTCTCAGTCAGTATTGTACAGAAAATTTGTATATCTTAGCAAAATAAATTTTGACATATATGAGATCGTCATTGTGGCATTCTAGTTATATGTATAATGAACATAGAAATATGATGTAGTAGCAAAAAAAGTTATTTTTTCATATTGATTCGTTTATAATTAAATATATGTACTAGGAGTGAAGAGAATATCAAAATTAAGTGGAAAAAGAATAAACAGTCCATAAAATCATGTTATATTAAAAACCAGAAGAAAGCTTGCATTCCTTTTTTTCTGCTGCTATAAATATACAAATGCACGTTATGATTAAGGGGGGAATTACACAAAGCATTTTAAAAATGATGTACAAGACAATAAAAACTTCAGCAGTGAACTCCGTATATTCATTGAATTCCAGTGAATGATACGAGTTACTATGGGTTAAAGAAAACTTGTCCAGCAACCCGAATTTGATAGCGTCTAGACAGTATCAAGAAGCCTTTTTTTAAATTCTGATTTAAATTCTGATTGAAATTTTAATTCGAGACTTCATCTACATTTAGGAACGAATCCCGATCAAATGGATGGCGCCAGAATGCATGGCTACCACGAAGGATGCCACAGAAAGAAGTGACGTCTGGTCGTATGCTGTGGTACTCTGGGAAATATTCTCTCTAGGTAACTTCTCCCATTTAACACGAATCCTTACTGCGGGGATTTTAGGGGGTGCTTCAAGCTATTATAGAGATAAAGTGAAAAGGCAATCATGCTATTTTTGCCTTCTCAAAGACACCATTATATCTCATAGATTATGAAATAAGCTATAAATATTCATGTACTAGTTCTCGATCTAATCAAGTAAGACTTTGAATTAAATGAATACTGAATGATAATTGAATTAAATAACTTCAAGTATTAGAACATAAGATTTGTAACAGTTTTTGTTATGACGTTCGTTTTTTTTCCTGTTTAAGCTTAGAAAAACACCCTTCGCTCAGTTATTTCCTGTATTATGATTTATGATATTATGATAAGGTCTTTCTACATTTTTTCAGATGCTCTATGTTTAAATTTTGAAAACGAAACTTTGTATCATGTTGAATAAATATAGAGAAGGTTTTCCAAATTGATAGGTGATTAGGAGCCAAATGTTAAAATGTTTTACTTTAAACCGAAATGAAAATACTATGTATCTCCAGGTGATACGCCTTACCCGACAATGAAGAGCCGTCAGCTTCCAATGGCTCTGAAAAAAGGCGAGCGTCTTCCTAAACCAGAGCAGTGTGACGACACGTAAGCTATTAACATTTTTTTTATAATGTAATCAGCTGTATTCTCTATTTAATAATGATGATAACAATTATAATAGAAAAAGTAATAATAGTAGTTATATTAATAATACAGATTTAAAATGCCAGGTTTGTTTCACTTATTAGCATTTCAAGAAATTGAAAAAAAGTCTAACAAAGCAATATATACTGAAGCGATTTGATGCTATTGCTTCCTTCACAAGTCTACCATAATATGTTATTCTTTATGTTTTACATTGTATTATTATCTATACTTAGATGGTATGACGTGATGCAGAGATGTTGGACGTACGATCGTAGCCAGAGACCCGTGTTTACAGAGATACGTGAAGAACTTGATAGCATGTTTGTGGCGTCACCTGGTGACGACTACTACTATTACAAACGATAGTTATGTCTACAGTTCGGCAGTTCCGTTATGTCTACAGTTCTTCGGCAATTCTGTATCAAGTTCGGCAGTTTTTGTCAGTTCAGCAGATTTACCCTTATTATATAACATTATTTTAGTTCAGTTATAGCAGCAACTGTGCTTACAGATATACAGTTAGGATAAAATGCTTCAGTTTGTACATAAACATTTCTCTTCTTTCATTAAACCTGTGTTTATTCCCTACTTAACGTGTTCAAGAAGCAGTTATAACAAATGTTAAGTGTTGTCAAATAGCTTCACTTTGAGTGGTAACTCGTCTTTATCCACACTGATTAAAAGAATTGTGAACAGAATCACATGTGAATCAAACAGTTTCACACACCACCACACACCACGCACTCACACACACACACACACACAAACACACACACACGCACACACACACACACCTATATATATGTATATGTATATATTCGTGCCTGCTTTTCTGTGCTGTTTAAATGATATAAATTGCGATTATCTCGTATCCATTAACAAATTCTATGCTAGTTATATTCAAGCGAGTTTAATATGTTTTACGAAAATACTTATTTTGTGTAACACTAAACAGGCAAAATTTCAATGTGAATGTGTAACTGAATTTTGTCTTAAGTTGACACTTTTTGCTTTCTAGTTTTTTTAGTTGTAATTGTACACGTCTTTTTATTTTATTCCTTATCAATCTGCCCTTTTCACTACATTTAAATAATTTCAGCAGAATGTTAATCAGAAATGACTATGAATGTATATTCCAAATATATGCCTCTTGTACTAAAGAACTTTTCCAAGTATATGAAGATGCTACATTCTTAATGTATTCATGCTTGTATTTTGAATATCTAAAAATTCTCCTATGTACATTTGAAATTTGATCATCTTAATTTACTGATGGCAGTCCCAGGAAACATCATTTGCCCTAGAGATACTTTAAACACGTGCCCTTAAAATTGAATTCCTGCATTATACAAGGACATATACGCTATGATACTGTCATGCTAGGTTGTATTTTGTTGTTTTGAGAGCTTTTGTGAACTGTTACATTATTTCATACACGGCAGTTAAAGTATTACGGTTCAACGATTGTCTTCCATGTAATATAAAATAGCATTACGAAACTTATAATGAGCAAAAATTTTACAGCTCAATGTGTGCATAAAGGCTTCTTCACAGAGGAGTGCTAGATGTTTGCTCCAAAATGTTTTTGGTGTTAATTCCCCTTCATTTTATAAGGACGAACAACTTTGGAATCCTTATTTTTTGTGGAAAAGAGCAATTTTTTATGATATTTGTGTTTAAACAACTTCTGAACGTACATTCTTAAAGTGAAAAAAATGCAATTACTTTAAACGAGTGCGAGGTCGCGAAATATCATAATTGTATTAATGTAACCTTCTTGTTATGCCAGTTTAAGCCATAGATAGTGATATCATTACTTGAATTCATCCGCATATTTTCCTGTGGTATGCACTCATTAGATCAGTATAACGCCAACAATTAAAATTGTTTATGAATTGTGGGAACAGTTCATTTTGTTCAAACCAAAATGATTTTTATATGAAAAGGCCTTTCATAATCTTTCAACTATATAAAAACAGTTGATTTACCTAAAGTGACCAGAAACATGCACTTGTTAACCGAAAACGACTTCGGGGGAAGGCAAAACGCAGACGTATTAAGAAATAGGTCACTGCGGAAAAAAAGTCGTGCATTGTGGAATTCAATCCCGATTAATTTGCTTGATAAGCGAGGATGCCATCCACTGTGACTGTTGTAAATTACTTTATTTTGTATATGAAATGTAAACAATAAAACTATACAAACATTATTGTATATTACTCTTTATAAGGGTGTAAGAGTCTTAGGGAGTCCAATAAAACACAAGTTCTTTACAAGTGTCAGATTCTGTCAACTGCCAAACATTAATAATTTTTGCGTACCTATATTCATTCTGAATAATTATGATACTGACACAAGACCATTATAAAACATCCACAGGAAAAGATTTCCAGACAAAATGCCTCGTTGTCGGGTTAGACCGTAACAGAAGACGTCATTTAAATACAATGGAAACCAAATGCTGGAAACAAATCATATTTAGGAATTATGTATCTCCACGAAGGATTTCGGGAGCATAAACTAGAAAGCCGACCCCACGTCCGTCCGTCTGTCTGTATGTACACTCCTTCCATTGCCGACCTCTCCTCTCGCACTAGTTGAAGCGAAACTCTATTACCATAATTTAGTGTGTTGAGACAACTGACCCCGAAGAAATGGCAGTATGCCAACACTGGGATTCATGATGATTTAGTCTTGTACTAAAATTAATAAAACAGACAATCTGGTTAAAGCTCTATGCGTCACGCCTTGACGCATAAGCCTCACGGATAAGCTCTATGCGCCGTAAGCTCTATGCGGTGTTACAAATTATGACTGTTATCATTATTTATTTAGCTAGACAAAAGATTCATCAGCACGTCACAGTTTTAGTAGACTACACTTTAATGTTTATTTATAAATTTATGCAAGTGTCACTATATTTCCCGCACACTTTGTGGCACACAGGTAAATAAAAAAAATCTCTGTATAATAGTTTTTTCACGTACGTGTAGAGTTGCTCGGCAACCTCGATTGTAGAAAGACCAAATCAAGCAATGGTTTGTATGTCCATGCAACAAAAGCACTTCTTATTTAACTGATAATTTAGGAACGGTTACGAGCGCTATATATATCAAATACTGTGTATAACAATCACAGAAAAAAGTTCGCACGGTGAAGGAGCCGCGTGTGAAAACCTTCGTGGTACTGCGAAATAAATACGCATTATCCAGAGTACGTATAGTACATGCATATTGCTGTCTTTCGATATCTGTATAAGTCCGCTAAGTCAATAAACCTGAAATAAAAATTGAATTTGTACATCAAAGTCACACTAGAATTGAATTAAATATTATGAATTTTTGAAAGACTTTTCGTGTATCACAATGCCCAAATGACTACACACAATTTGTCGTATTAAAGATGAAACGTGAAACTTGTCAGTGAGAAAAATAAGATGCCTAGTTGTTTTCAGAAACTTTGAAATCTACTTTTTCTCTTCTTTTTTTATTCAAACTAAGACAGAGAGAATGATGTTCCGAGTCTGCATCAATCGTTGTAGACAATTTTGTTCAAATGATTGTCGAAAAAATTCGACCTATTTATCGTATTTCTCAATGGTTTGTTTATATCAGGAAAATTTCTTTTCTTTTCCGGTGTATTTGTCACATGTTTCCGCGACAAACTTATTAAAAAGAAAGAAAGAAAAGAAAGAAAGAAAGAAAGAATATAGCTAAGCTCCATCAGTTTTAATACTGACCTGCAACACATGCAGTCATATAACTTGCAACAGTCCCGAGCCACCAGTAACCGTACAGGTATGGATGTTATATCAGGAAGTCTTTGGGGGATGAATGTGGATATCAGCCCGAACGTTACACCAATAGTTGGGAAGGAAGCATAGCCGCATAGCGTTACGATGAGTTCCGATCTTTCCTACAGATATATACATGTATAGATAAGATCAAAGTCAACTACAGGAGAATACTTGGCAACTGAATGATTGTGGAAGCAAATGATAATGCTTATGTAAGTGCTCCAGAGAGACGAAAAACTGAATGAGTGATTACACAAACTCTGAGATTGGCTGCAGGAAAAAGAAAGAAACAAACAGCACTTCAAGAACTGGCTAGCTGCTTGGGCTTCAAAATTGTTTTTTACAAAATACCGAAAAAAAGAAAAAAGAGAGGGCCATCTGATGAGGTCAACGCTTTTAGTACTTAACTGAGCAACCGCGAGCAATAATTTTCATGGCAAAAGTTTAGGATAAGTATACCCTAGTATAAATTTATTGCGTTTTCTTCTAAACTTAGAAATAATCTATATCAAATATATCTCCCTCAGGTCTCATTTTTGAATGATCTCCACTCTTAAAACAGTTTTGGCATATAAATAGTTAATAGTATATTGACAAGTGTCTTTTAGTGTCGTTTTAACATAGAGTTGTAAAATATTCTTGCTGAATTTGATGATTTTCAAATATTTGTGCAACGTCATGTGAAATGTCTGACATCATCAGTTTACAGCCAAGGCTGACGGGCGTACATTGCATCTGTTTTTCTAGTTTTTTCATAAAAAGTATCAACTTTAAGAAAAGCTGATATTTTGCAACCATTATCACGTGACACGTGGATGGTACCAGTGCCAACTGTACTTGTACGGAAAGTAATCGTTGCTTGAACTTTGCAAATGTTGTCCGTCTTCGCTCAGAACATCAATAGGATGACGTTGATAGTAAATGAACACAGAATACGATGGCAAATGAACATAGCATCAGCCCTTTTCATTCACCCCGGACGTCGATGGTTCAGGTTGAGTTGACCACCACTTGCAAATTTTTCTTCTTTCACAAAAATTGAGTAGAATTATAAGGAAGTGAGCAGTGAATAAAAGTTGTAACTGCTTTATACGACAGATCTTAAATTAATAATTTTCCACACTACAAAAGATACATACGGAGATATACCCTCCGGGGAGAGTAACGTTCCAGAGTGGCAGAAATATATCATCAGACCTGTCATAGGTAAATGTCTGGTTGTAAGCTGCGGCAAAGGCCGTGTAGTTGGCCACAAGGTCTCTGTTACGAATCAACTGACCTAGATAGATATATGGGACACCAGGACTAGTCAGGGTCCGTAGCCCAAGAAATTCTCCGGCCCTTAGACAGTCCGTGGGATCTACACCCATAACGTACACAAATGGATAAAACAGGTATGACAAAATTTTCTGAAATTCAAATTATGTAACTTTTGTAAACAGTAATAATTAAAGATGAAAATTAACAACATTTACTTTAAAGTATACCTTTACTAAATTAGTTCAACTTTCAACAGACATCTTGAAATTGAATGTGTTTTTACAGGCTAACCTTTTACCTTTTAGAAAGTCTTTTTTGGAAATGTTTGCGGACTGATTATGATGTGCACTGCCTTCTATTTAGTTAATAAATGCAATTTCGTACAAACTATAAACCTTGCTATCACGATCGAAAGATAAAAAGTTAATTTGAAATAGAAACAAGAGCTGTCACTGGAAATTGACATATGCCCCCGAAATGTGGCTTTGAATTTAAACTGGTGTAAATGTATAATTGAATATGCCTGTGGAAAAGAGATCAAACAAAAAATAGAGCATGAACTGAAGGTAAATGGTAAAGAAATGTTTTTCTGCTTCAGATTCTTATATGAAGGTTGAAAACACAATTATTCAATGAAATAGAAAGCGGTGAGTTTGGTCTTGAATGTGAACAATATTGTTTTATTCCAAACCCTACTGGTGTTTAATATATAACAAGGCTTGGTGACAAACATTCAGGTTTCAATAAAATCCCCCAAGCAGTTTTGGAGATAAAGCTTGGACAGGATTTTAATACAGAGGTTATAGTAAACAAGACCTGGCCGCAGACAGCACGCTCCACTTTTCTCAGAGATGGATAATAAATTATAAGCCAAGTCAAACAAGAGGCCCAAGTGAAAAAAATATTTGAGTGGGGGACGGCAAGTACCTAGTCATATAAGATGAAAATTATTTTTTTACCCGGGGGTAGGGGGTTGGAGGGGAGGGAAGGGGGGGGGGGGTAATGCCCGGGGGGAGTCAAGTCACTTCATACCTGCATATTTTAAAAAAAAAATATTGTTTTTTCTTTCTTTTTCTTTTTTTTTTGGGGGGGGGGGGAGGGGCATTGCCCCAGAAGGGAGTCAAGTCACTTCATACATATTTAAAAGTCAAGTACCTACATATTTTATAAAAAAAATGATATTATAATGTAAAAAAATATTGGGGGGGGGGGTGGGGGGGGGGTGGGGGGAGGGTAATGCCAGGGCTGGGGGTCCCCAAGCAGAGGGGAGGTTGGAGGAGGGGTAGGGGAAGTACTTACCCATCCTATGTAAGTTAAAGTTTATTTCTAGGCTTAAGAAGTTTTTTCCTTATATATAAGCAAAAATCAAGTGACCCCTGGGGTGCGGCTAATTTTGACCCCCAGGGACATGGGTACCAACAATCTTTGCAGGGTTCTTCCTGGTGATCAAGTATTCCAAATTTGAATAGAATATCTTTGACACTTTTTGAGAAAAGGACATAAACAAAAAGCTTAACCAAGAAATTTTAAGTTGAAAAAAGGGGTATAACTTTGCAAAAATAAATTTGAGGGTTATCTGCCCTTGAGAAATAGTGTCGCATTTTGAAAGTGAAGATGTATTCCTAATTTGAAGTTAATGGCTTTGATAGTTTCTGAGAAATGGACTTTAACAAAAAGGTTAACTGACGCCAACGAGGGGTCATGACAATAGCTCCACTTTTTTCTTCGAAAAGTGGAGCTTAAAATGACTAAGGGCCTATAGCACTGCCAAAAATAATCCGACCAGAAACTCCTGACGATATGCACAGCTAGGTTTGGTGACAAACATTTCTGTGTAGTTTCAATGAAATCCTCCAGTGGTTTTGGAGATAAAGCGTGGGCAAGATTTCAATATAGAAGTTAGAGTAAAAAATGACTAAGTGCCCATAACTCTACCAAAAATAATCTGAGCAGAAACTTCTGAAAATAAGCACAACAAGGCTTGGTGACAAACATTCCTGTGAAGTTTCAATGACATCCTCCAAGCGGCTTTGGAGATGAAGCGAGGACAAGATTTAAGAGTAAAAAATGACTAAGTGCCCATTACTCTGCCAAAAATAAATCGAGCGGAATCCTCTGACAATATGGATGACTAGACTTGGTGACAAACACTCCTGTTAAGTTTCAATGAAATCCCTCAAGAAGTTTTGGAGACGAAACGAGGACAAGATTTTACGGGACAGACGGTAAACGGGCGGATGGACGGACCGACGAACTGACAGTGCGATTACTATATGCCTCCCTTCGGGGGCATAAAAAGAAGAATTAAACCATACATTCATGGTAACATCCACGTTGACGCGGTCACCAAACCATTCCACTGTTTTGTTCAAGAACTCCACCATAGCCAGGGAGACAATCAAAAGGCCTACAATACTGGCAGCTAATTTCATACCGTTTCCAGTTCCAACTACAAGAGCTTCACCCACGTTCTTAGGCATTGGGAAACTAAAAAACAAAGCCAACAGATCTATGAAAACTAAATGTTGATTTTAATGAAGACAAAAATAACGAAAAGAAAATTCTTTAAAGGACGATTAATTCGACTATCGATTTAATTCTAAAGAAAACCATGTGATTTAGGGGCATCAAGCATATACAGAAACGGTAACAGAAACTAAGTTTGTGAAAATTAAAATGCGTTTGAAAGACATGGTCTTGGTGGAAATACAGTTCTTACCTAGGGTAACACATAATACTGGTAACATTTACTCCTAAGAAAGGCAATGTCTTATATCAATGACAGTTTACATGAAAAGTTCTTGCGCAGAAACTTTGACATTCACTTACACTTCGTCGATTGAACTCTTATAATTGTTCTTTGATTCTTTTGACTCTGTGAGTTTTTCATCTAAGGTCGTTTCCTTTTCAGTTTTGGTGTCCTCTGAATTTTCTGACGTATGTTCGGACTTTACAGAATTCATATGAAATTTGTCGTCATTTACAGACACAAGGGTAACTTCTTGTTCAATTTGTTTGTTCAGAGCCTCATCTTCTGTATCAGGGTAGACAATCTTGGCACAAACAAGAGCTGCAGGAGCCGACATTGCCGATGCAGCAAGTAAATCCTTTAGTGGTATCTACGTAAACATAACCATTCAGTATTTTGAATTATATTTCATTGTTTTCATGCATATAGTCTGGTTTTATACACATGTATATCGTTACGTATAAAAGCAAAGACAAAAAAATCAGAAAACAAAAAGATAAAATAAGTGAAAAAAATTGTTAGTGAACAGTTTTTCTTTTAAAGTATTGCAAGATTAAAGGGTCGGTTCGGGTTAACCGAAAAGTTTCAAATTAATTCTATTAAGCTTCTCAGATATCTTCTGAAAGAATGAAATATGTATTTGGAAAAGATTCAAAATAGATTTTCTATATATCGAATATATTAAGATTCTTCCATTCTTGATTTTTAATAGATAATTATATTTCAATGATAACTGACATTTACAGTACCAGTAATGATGTGTTTCACGAGATAAGACAAATATTTTCGTGCACGTATTCAACACTTTTTGTTTATTTATTAAAAACCAAGCTTCTCGTTTTCATCATTACTTCGTTTTAAATGATTCACAGTCAGTCTTTTGTTTCAAGCAAGCGGTCTCAAACTATATTTAATTCAGGCTCAATGGAATGAAATGACGGAAACTTTTTAACTTACCCCGAATGACCTGAACTGGATGAGAGCTGAACCCGCACAAGAAGCAAACCCGCCGACACATATACAGAACAGCCGCGATTTCGGCATTCTGATAAGGTACTCGAGAATTGTCGCCCCTGCTTCAGCCTACAGTGAGGAAAATTCAGGTTTTTTTTTCCTAATTTAAAAATTGTTAAGAGTAATCTTCCTTGTAAATTTTGTACATTCTGTACTTAGATTTAGTTTCAGTATGTTGTTTACATCACTGACCGAAATTCAGTTTTCAGCCATAATCAGTTCCTTATTTCCTATTGTCTATATTAACGCAACTGTATTCAGAACAAATAGGCCATTTTACTGCTACAGGTTTTTTTATATATATAAATTTACATTTGGTGTCTTTCTGATCATTTTGAAGACAGCTGTCAGTAATATCGAATGTAGAGGTCGTTCCGAGATTTTTTTTTACCGAAGAGATATTTTCAGTAGAAATAATGAAACTGTAACAAGATAATGGTTCGAACTTGCTCACCTGAGAACCACCAGTTAAAACAGCAAAAAAAAGGAATCAAGGTAACTTCACCCAAATGTTGATGTCGATTATGACCACAGGGGCAAAATTTGAACATCTGAAAATCTTGGTAGAGAAACTCTAGATGATGTTTCTTGAAAACTATCTAACCTCTAGACCTTGTGGTTCCAGTGAATCAGATTTTCATAGTTCTTCCTATAAGTCTATCTAAAATGATGTGACCCGAAAGGCGGTGCCAGTAATTTACCCAAGGGCATAATTTAAAATAGCTCTGCAGAGGTAAGGTAAATAATGCTAAATACAAAATATCTATGGTCTAGGGCCTATAGTTTGACAAGAAATGTTTTGAAGTCCTTTGTATACCTATCGTAAATCAAGTGATCCCCATCCCGGGATAGGGCCATTAATGATCTCAGAGACAAAATTAGAAAACTTCTGATAGAAGACAGCTAGCTTAACCTGTTTGCAAAATATCTAAGCTCTAGACCTTGTTGTTTCAAACAGGAAGATTTTTAAAGTTTTTCTTTTGTTGCACAGCAACAACGGTTCTTGATGGAATTCAATTTTTTGGATAAAATTGGTAGAGCTCCATGCCAAAAACATCCCTGCAAAGTTTCATTTCGGCCTGGTGATTTCAGAGGAGATAATGTTTAAAGCATGTGTTTGACGACGAACGACGGTGGCCAGACAGATGGAAACATCTTGCTCAAGAGAGTTAAAATCAGGTGGACCTACAACTGAAATTTGGGTCCATATTTATAACTAAAATGATGGCAATAGACCTAAACGAATTCTTACCCCTCCCAGGAAAATGTTAGCGACGGCATTAATTGCCTCCGGAGCGGATACGTCTAGTACAAATGCCATCGGTGTTCCGGCAAGCCGTACAATGAACTGGATAGCCCCTAAGTACATAAGAACAGTCATAAATGCGACGAACATAATAATCACTGGGATGGCCTGTAAGAAAAATTAGAAAGAATTAACGGGCATTTTAGACAATTTTATCGTACGGCATTAGCATACAGAATCAGTTCATGTACAAAACAACTTTCTGAATTGTACTCATAGTCGGAGCCGACTCGGATGATATGATAGTGATGTAACAGAAATTGAAAGTCTTCCTTGGTAATAACAGGAAATAAATACCTTGCTATTACACAGCAGTTAAAGTGTTTTGAAATGAGTTTCAAATTTTAACTGTTTGACATTTTTGCTGGTTTACATTTTTTTATGGAAAAACATGTGACTGCTGTGATTTATAAAGTCCATTATACCTGAAACGCAAAAGGATGATCGAGAAATTTATCACCAAACACGAACTGCGAGCCAATATCTGCGTAAGCCAGGAACTCAGACAGCCGGTCGGACATCCACATCAACACTGTTTCACCTGTAACCACACTTGAAACATTTATAATAGTCACAATGTACTTCCCTGAAATATTGAAAATACTTTTGCAATATGAGACACAGTTGGACATAAGATGAAGTTACTGATTTTACAGTATAGTGTAACAAAATCAGAGCAGCCAGTACCAACTCTCGTGGATATCTTAAACCCTGGTCCAGTCAACTGGTAAAGACTTGTAATCTGCTAAAACTACCGCATTAATACGTAACTGTTTTTGACATTCGAAGCTACATATTAAAACTTATGCAAATATCTTAAATTTCAAACTAAAAAAACCAAAGGCGTTTAATATGAATATCGACACAGACAATGAAATATGAAACCAATAGACTATTCAACGAGTTTAGAAGACATTTAGGAATATAACATGTAGGTCTCCTAAGGTCGCAAAACTACAACAAATTCTCATCTTAACTCTATGCTTAATTTAAAAAAAATTCTCGTTCTAGTTATGAAATAAGCAGTTGCCCGTTTTCAACAACCTTAATTTCAATACCGTTTGAGTATCTATTTCATACATGTATACTGATAATAAAACATTGATATATATATATATATATTGTAAATTTCAAATCTTATGTAACATTATTTATTATGGCTAAGTTGGTTCAATTGCTGAGCGCGTACATATATTTTGAATATCTGCATTTTAAAGTTTTGTCTTGTTTTTGCATATATTTACCTACTCTCTGTTGCAGAACTTGAGTATGTCTGTTCGTGTTATATATACTCAAAACATTATACTAAGGTAGGCATTTACGCAAATACATTTAAAAATATTTATTTTTCTAAATAAAAGAAAGAAAGAAAAAGGTGTCAAGGGAAATCAAATAAGTTCTGCAAACTCTAACTTTAAAGAAAACCGACCTAAATTTGAATATTTGTAGATTGTGAAAAACATCTACATAAGTTTTCGATGAATTCATTTATTGTTTTCTCCGATTTCCTATGGGTTTGTTTGTTAAGCAGTGTTCATTTTATATTTTCTTATTTGTCTAGCGATATGCTGTTTTTGAGACTAACCTTGAAATGTTTTGTCTACTCACTCTGCGGACCGAACTGATGTCTTGTGTTTATATATCAAATTCAGTGAAAAACTAAAACACATTTATTGGTCTACTTTTGAGTCTTTAGTAATTTTTTTTCTCATATGATCAGAAGACATATTTTTTTCAAAACAACCCAGGATTTTCAAGTGATCCATGTTGTAAGCAAGTTTCAAATGACCTTCAGGCATTTAGGTTTCTTGTTTCAAAAATGGACTCCTCAGTGCAATAAGAACTTCAAAAGTTGATCCGTTCTACTTTCGAGCCAAAACAAAACAAAAACTTTAATATTTCAACTTGGCTATTAAATAATACACGTTATAAAAAGGCAAACCTTCTGTAAAAAGAAGGAAACGAACTCTCATCCAGACTCTATTTGCTAGAGTTCTGTATGATTTTATACCTATATAAACTTCTTATGTTGTGAAAGTTACACTTCAATTGTACCTTAGTTTCACACATGTGTAAAGATTGTTTCAAACTCATGTGTAAAGAACCCGAGCGTCGCGTGCAGCTACTTCCTGTGAATGTACGTGCTTCATTGGCATTGTTTGATAAATAAGGTTGTTTTTATTTATGCGGTGTTCTTTTGACATTATTTTTTTCATTCTTGTATGGCTTTATCATTTAACAACAACAACAGCAGCAATGATGGCAGTGGTAACAGCAGCAGCATCAGCAACGGCACATATTTTAATCATTTAGACTGTTGTAAAATGTGACAAAATGACGCGCAATGAACTGTTATTTGTTTTCGACTCTTATCTAACTATCCGAACGATGTTAAGGGTACTTTAAGCAATTTCACTGTTACTGACATCACAGTTATACAGCGCTATAATCGTGTTTGAATAAATGTTCTGGAATCACAGCCAGGGAAATGTTGCTGTCATGCTTTGTCTTAAGTAAAAACTAAACGTGTTTCCCGGCTAAAAACCAGAGATGAATGTCACTGAACAGTTTTCGAGATGTTGCTGATCCTACATAATCCTAGTTAAATACAATTATTGAGTAACTGTGGTGATTAATGACATAATGGTAATTTTAGCCTTTCGTTTTCATAAGTACTGGGCGCTGTATAACAGTGAAATTATTTAAGTAATTTTATGTACACTGTGTACTCCCTGCAATAGTCAGTATTGAACATCCGTAAATGCAACACGTGAAGTTAAAGTGCATGTGTAACTTATGAATGTGTAAATTTGCAAATAGAACATAAAAGAAACTTGAAATACAATATACTAGGAACAATGAAAATTGGAGTATTACATCCAAATATGGTTTTTAAAAACTTTTCTTGATACATAATTTGTCTTTATAGAAATGCATTTATTTTCATTACTAATAATTCTTTTATCGCATCATCATTTTAAAGATTAAAAAGAACTAATTTTATTTTTATATTTATAAGTTAATATTTGGATTTAGACTTTTGTAGGTCAGTGAGTCATTATAAACGTAGCCTATATTTCAGTACAAGGTTCTGAATTGTCCAACCGTGTAACGTTGTACAGCGTTATTGACCTATGATTATTTTAAATCGACTGTTTCGATGAAAATACAGTCAAGTTGCTTTACATTTTATAGCTTTTTTTTACTAGCCCTACAAACAGTTTTCTGCCTTTGCGTGTGTAACTTGGTTAATTTTGACAACAGTTTTGTATTTAAAACATTTTTATATTTGATAATTATGTTCATCACTTTAAATATATGAAAATATATATGATTTGAATATATGTTTAATCAAATCAGCTAAAAACGGAGAAAGTATACATTATTCCCTTGTTTTGGTGGGGAAAAACACGAGACCGACAAACAAAACAAAACAAAATCTCAAAGATGTTACGAAGAAAATGAAAATAGTTGTTGAATATCTAACTTTACCTGCATCTGTTTTCAGGATGAAAAGACCAAACAGAAACTGTAGAATTGTGCCGTAGAACACACAGTGCCAGTTTATCTGGAAAAGAAGATAATCTATTCTGCAGAAGTTGTATTATCTATGTTTAGAATGTGTGTTGTAGATAGATCGTGAACAGAATACTTAAATTCGAAGACAAATATGTATTTTGAAATACAGGGATACAGAATTCGTATGCATGCTTTGAACTTAGTGACATTCGTTTAAAAGGTTTTTAGTGAATAATCATCGGACAATGAAACACCACATAGAAAAAATATATAACATGAAATGATTTAAAGCTACAAAATTAATGACAGTCACCTACTTACAATAACTAGAAGCGTTGGATTACTAAAGAATAACTTCAACAGGGTCTCCCGGACAATTGAGACACCTTTCTTCGTGTACGGAGTGAGTTCTGCACATACATTTTACTTCCTAACTTCTTTTTTCATATTGTGTACCTAGCACCGTCATATATGCTGTCTGAAACAGTTTTAACTAGCTAATGGCCAACCCACCAGTCGCATCTGCTAGAAGCTAACAGCAACCTTTACAGACAAACACAATAACGGCTAATAGATTTAATAAGTTTCTAAATACCAACCAGCCTCTTGTTGTTGGAGAAGAGGAACAGAAGAAGAATGTAGACGGCCAAACCACCGAGTGGCCTCAGTTTGCTGGCATCCTTCAGGGCAACAGTAATGACAATATAAACCACACACAAGGAAGTCCAGACCAGGTAGAAGAACCTGTTAACAGTTAAATGAAACAAAAATGATTATAATGATATAAACTGGTTTTTAATTGATGGAATAATTCAGATGAAATATCGTCATTTAGGATCAAATGCTCTTCTGATTCTCGAACACCCAGCGATCTTTTCTCCTCTTAAAAAAAGTGACAAACATTTAGCAGTACAGCAGGCATGAACTAGCTTGCAACAACGCCTTATTTCTAGCTATTCGAGAATATATGAAAATTTAATGCATACCATTTTATTATTTTTGGCCGCCTTCCTACTGAATACACTGTTTTAACATGCCTCAGAAAGGATCTCCATGACGTTTCACAGCCTTTGTATTGATGTAGCTTTCGCCAGCCTATACAAGCCAGTCCAAATCCCGTGAACACCGTAAGTCGGATGGCCTCTTCGTCACCTTTCTGCATCCGTTTCTTTTCGTCACTAAAATGGCAGTACATTGCATAGCAGTAATACACAAGGTACAGCAACAACAGAACAATGTTTCTGGCAGCCCTTATGCGATGTATATGCCTTGCAATCACATTATTGAGACGCTGCTCCACCGTTCCAGTCTCTGAATTAAAAGTAAACGCATCTTTAGTAACCTCCATATGATTCGCAGCACTGTTGTTTAAATCCATATTTTAACACTTTTTTCTTTCAACTTAAACAAATCCTTTTACAAAAAAGATATTTAATCTAACGAATCCAAAAAGATATAAAATATCTTGCTTAAAAAAAAATTATGAAAATCCGCAATCATGCAAACTACCTTCTACTTTTATTATAGTGTTTACATACGGTCATTCGAACACTATCTTTTAAAACATTTCTGTTCCGGTGCAAATATCATATTCGTTATTCAAATAAATATTTAACGTTTAAGGCTCAGCAAGTTTAAAAATGTGAAAACGATATTATAAAAATAAATGTCCAATAGATAAGAAAATATCAACAAAAAATTGTTTAGATTTTGGGTCAAAATATTACTTTTTAAAATTATGACACACATATAAATGCAATATTTAATAATGACTGTTGGCTGTCTTTGCTTATACGTTTATTCTTGTTATAGCCGAGCAGATGGAAAAAGAAAAGTAATAGGAAAATATTTTTAGGGAAATTTTACTTTAAACTTTTACATGTATAAAAATCTATGTACTTACATTAGTTGTCTATTCAATAGATGAATATGTTTTTACATTCTATCAACGCTCTCCGTACAAATATCTTTTCTCAGAAATACAGAAGCAAAAGGAAAGTGTTGAGTAGCAAATTTCTTCAACATCAGTGATTGCAATCCATAAATACTTTTCTGGCGAATTCTACTATAAAAATCAATTAATGGAATGAAACTATTTTGTTGAAACCATTCAAGCGGCAAAGAGAGAGAACGTAAGTCGGCGCAATGGGACGTATATCAAAATCGGAGAAATGAAATTTCCCCCTGACTCTTACGGTTAAGGGGTCCACAGGAAGTTTATAGATACTAACAGGAACAGGCGAACGGCAGAATGACAGGTTATTGAAATAATAAAAGAAAATATTATCAACTGCCTGTCCGCCTCGCGTCTTGGATATAGTGTAGGGACTCGAAGATCAGTGTGTGCATGCGTGAACATTTCCGGAGGCTGATTTTTTTTATACTGAACGATACTATATAAACAACCAATTAACTTCTTACTTTCCTTCTAAAAACATAAAGGGAAGATGAAAACTTAACAACTTTGAAAATATTGATCCACATAGATTCCATCTGCATTCAAAATTAGATTAAAATTTGTGTAAATACATTTTATATACATTCATATGTTTTGCCTGATTTTAGTATAATCATTTTTGTGTTTGCTTGATGAGGTATTTTTTGTTACATGCAAAAATCTGTTGCAAATAAGAACGAAAATAAAAATGCAATAAAAGGCTGTAGAAATGCTTCGATCTGCATTTATTCTACTTTTACTTACGGTCATCTTCGAGCATGTGTATGAAGTTAGCTCAAAATACGACATTCTACATTGGCAGAAACGAATGTCGCATTAGCCCAACATTAAACATTCGACTTTGGCAAAAGTCAATGTTGTGCTAGCACGACATTTGACAAACGACATTCGATCTTTGAATCATTTTTTTCTTTGTGTAAGCACGACAATCGACATTTAACATTCGAAACACGTGAAATTTGAATGTTATGACATTCGACATAAGACAGTCCAAACCAAAACTTTTAAACAATGACAAACAGTTATTCTTTAAACAAATTACCAAATTATTAAAGTACAATTACGAAAAGTTACAAAAATGTTTTTATGACCAAAGATTACTTCAAGATAAACACAACATTCAACTGTTGGGTGTTTCGACTGTTGAGTGTCAAATTTTTATTCTAGTATCAACTAGCCGTCCCGATGTAAATAAAATAAGAGAGCAGTAATAGTTCATGCATGTAAAACTGACCTTTCGCAAATATCCCAAAACTACTTGAGGCAATGTTACATCAAATCTTTAAATATTAAAAAATCTTTTCATTTATATAACTCACCTGCCCATCCAGTGGTTGAATATATTTTTTACATTCTCTCCGCAAAAATATCTTTTCTCACAAATACAGAGTCAATAAGAAAAAGGAAAGAGGGGGAGAGAACGCAAATTTCAGCAACAGAACGTATATCAAAATCGGAGAAATGAAATTCCCTACTGGTATTTACTATTAAAGCATCCGCATAAGGTTTTGAGATCGTAACGGGAACTGAAAAGACCGACTTGCGTACCGCGTGATGTCAGTTCATTAAAAGCAAGAAAGAAAAGATAACGAGCTGCCTGTTCGCTCGCGTCTTTGGTATACAGTCAGGACACAGAAATCAGTGTGTACATGGGTTTTTTTTCATAATCTCAGGAGGCTGGTTCGTTTATATTGAACGATACTATCATAATAAACAACCAATTAACTTCTTACTGTTTTTTTCTAAAAATATGCGGAACATGAAAACTTAACATATTGAAAAGAATGGATCCCATCATTTTCAAATGCATCTATACTAAATCAGATTGAAAGTCGTGTGAATTCATTTTAGACATCAATTTGTTTTGCCTGGTTTTATTATAATCGTTTTTTGGTTTATCTGATAAATTAATTCGTGATTATTTTAATTCAGATTTCCTTTAACATGCTTAAACCTTTAACAAACTAGAGATGTGTCCATAAGACACGTATATCCCCACATTCCGCTGTATTGTCACAAAAATCCTGTACAATTACAGGTGCGTATAACCACTGTCCTTAACCTTAAGGAGTCTAAAAATGCTATTTTTTGCCTTATCAGGGAGCATAACTCTGTCGATATCCAAACAATTTGCGTTAAAGTACCCAGGTGCGTAAGTTCACATGCTGACAACTATTCTTAGAAAGTTTCGTGGCCCTAACATTTATACGTTTGGAGTTACACGCGACACAAACTAGTCTACGTATGGACAGCGTGACAGTAGGACAGCGTGACAGTGGGACAGCGGACGGACGAACAAGGGCAAATCTATATCCCCTCACCAAAAGAAAGAGAGAAAGAAATTGGTTTGGGGGATAACAATTGCAATAAAACGTTCGATTGCTGAACAACTACCAGGTCTGTTTTGTAACGACAATATCCAGAACATAATCAGTAGAAAATCTGCATACACTGGATTTGAAATTTTATATTTGAAGATCTGGCCTAGATAAAGTTACAAGATGCATTTTCCGTTTATACATAAATGTAGTCATAGTTTTTATTTATTTATTCCAAAAAGAATTTAAGAAAGTACTCATTAAAAGAAGATAAAGAAAAAACAAACTTTACACAGAAACATTCTATCCAAATGATACTTTGGAAGAGACAGACACCTTGTACAGTTGTAGAAGTAAAAGCATTCATGAGGCTACTACATATGACGTATATAGTCGTAAGTAATAATATGATGCTTCACGTTACCCAGACCTTTCCTAATTAGTGCTGTCTGGTCATGTGATTATTTCAAACAATAAGAGCATCTTGCTTTACCAGAAACAGTATCGTTTTTATGAAATTTATTATATCTTCATATTATTTATATTATCATTTTTGTTGATAATGATGATAATCTTGTCATAAGTTGTACTTTTAACTTTTTTATTCAACAAGTTCAATTATGCACGATGACAACTTCCTTGGTTCAACTCCGTACTCGCGGCGAGAGTGTGGATGGCGGAAAGTCAACGAAGATTCTCAACCGCTGATATGATTGAAACTAGCAACCTCTGGATCGAAATTCGGCGCTGTAACCCATCGATCACTGCTCCTCCTTAACAAATTGTAGTATCTAGCCATCTATGTGACAAAACTTTAGTTACTCGATCAATATTCAAATATTTATTATCTTAACGTAAACAATGTTAAATAAATATTTCCAAGGGCATTTTTATTGTGTGATTTTACTGGCGGACTATATCGGGTGCCCGTAAGTAGCAATAAAGCCTTTATTATACAAATAATATTTTGCAAGATTTTATGATGACATACAGTTTATTTCTGGTTTATGTGCTAACAAAATGTAAACAAAATTTACACCAAGTACACCATGTTAACAAACTATCAGTCAAGGGCATATTGTTAAAAAATAGGTCAAGGGGATCATATCATATATATATAACACGTTCATAGTTTAAGAGAGAGAGAGAGAGAGAGAGAGAGAGGAGAGAGAGAGAGAGAGAGAGAGAGATATTGGAACCTACAGGAAAAGATGAGAATTTTTTTTTAAAAAAAACGATAAAAAAGAAAGTCCATAGGATGTAGAAGTCTCAATTGTGACACACTTATTACTGGATAATGTTTGCATTTCATGGCCTGTTGTTTTGTATGTAAACAGCTCGTGTTGGTAATCGTCAGGAAATTGTTTGCCTTTGTGATTATCAGTATACGGACTGTGGATAATACGGTCAAATATTATCACATGATTCACTGGCATTTGAAAATAAATAAAACCGAACAATTATCACCTGTGCCATTGTTGAATGACTGACCGTTTTCGTTACTATTCTGAACAATTGCTCAGCGGCATTATATTTTGGCTGTTTTTGTCTTTCGATTTAATTTTTCAGTTTTTTCTATTATGTATATTGTATAAAAACACATCAAATGGAATAATATTCCTCGTGAGATTCTGAACGAAATAACAATTTCGGGAACTTTAGTAAATCGTGATTTAAACAAAAACATTTTTTTACGATTTATTTATCTATTTTTTTAACAATAATGTATTTGTAACTTGAATCAAACAAATGATTGACAATCATAGATCTGTCAGAAAAACACATATATCGTCGTCATCTTTCCATGCGCCTATACTGTATGTATACACTTAGTATTGTTTATCATGTTTTGCTAATGGCTCTAGTAAGGTAACTGATTTTAAGTTTGAGTGATCTACTGTCAAACATAGCACGGTGTCGAGTTCAGATGCGAAGTAATTAAATCCCAAAGGCCGTAGTCCTAAGTGATAAAATAATTACGCACCTGAACGAGATACCGTGCTATATTCGACGATAGATTACCGAAACTATAAAATCTATTTCCATTCTAACACATATGTATAGTTACAAGGGACACAATTATGTGCACATCCTATCATGCCATATTTAGCGGTTATTGTCCCTGACAGGCTATTCCGTATACGCCGCTATTCATTTCCCACGTAAAAATGAAAACATCAAGGTCATTTTAAGTTTATCTGTAAAAATTTCCTTTTGAACTAATGTACATAGTTTTATCATAGATGAACATCAAAGAAGATTATTTAGTCCATAACATTATTTCACTTATTAAACTATTTTTAGACAATTATCGGTTTACAGTGACAAATAAGAACAAGCGAAAGTAGTTTGTAGTGACGTCAGCGGGCACGCGCTTGTATTCAGCGTGCTATATAACACGGTGCCGATACCACGTGACTTCGATGGATATGTGTGGGTGTACAAAATGTAAACAAAACGTCGATTGAGGTAATATTTTTTACGATATTTTTTCAAATACATCATAATTTTTCATCGGATAGAGTTGAGGGCCCGCTCCCTTTGGTAACACAAACTGTCCCCAAATGTTTCTCGCAAATATTTTGTAGTTTTTTAATAAAGTGAAACGGCGCGTTTTAAATTGCTGAAATTGCGATGATATGTGTGGAAGCATATCTTAAAAACGATGCTAAATCCACCTTTATAGTTTGTTTAAGAAACCTATTATATGACCGGAGCGAACAATATTTGATACAGAATAAACATTGTGTGTGGAATGCATTTAGTTCAACAAGTGAACAAAATAATGCCAAATAATTCAAAAGAGATATGTGTGGAATAGGTTTTTAAATGATATGTGTGGAAGCAATATTTCAACGTAACCACTATCAACATGGTTTTCGCCAAGAAAAACATTTTTGCACAACATCAAGTCTGCGCAGAAGATTCTGAAGACGTGAACATATCGGATTCATGAAATTTTACACATACAGACTATTTAAATAACTGAAGAATCGTTAGTGCATTTAAAAGACCATCTGTGAGTGGAGTTCGTACTCATGCCGCCTCGATCATAGATCGTATTTTAAGGGATCGCGTGTTAAGAAAATGTTGATCAGTATCAAACATGATTATTTTCATATCGATGAAGCATTTCATCAGCTCTTCAGGTTAATACCTTAGTTTTTATTTCGGTTATTTCTGTTCAGTGAAACGACATGATAATAAGGAAAGATTAATTGTCAATAACAACTTGTACACGATTTTTGCCATACTTTAATAATGTCAGTAACAACTTGTACACGATTTTTGCTATACTTTTAATAATATCAAATATAGTCTGAGCACCGACTGATAGGATCGTTTAACAGCATAATAACATAAAAATTGTTGCACGGAAAAACTGTATAATTCTGTCAGTGCGTGCGTTGTAGGTGTGTCGTTTTCATTAGGTCTCTCCTACAATCCCAAAATATTGTTTTTCTACTTTCCGTCCGTCTTTATGTCTGTCTGTATGTCAAAAAGTTTGTCTGCCCTTATTCTTTATAACCGATGGTTGGATTTCAATGGGTCTTGCTATGTTTATTTGGTACTAAGCCAAGTTGAGAAAATCTTCGGCTTTTTCCGATTCAAAGATTTCCGGCGAAGTTATGGGACTTTGTATTTCCGAAAGTGAACACATATTGGCATATCTCTAAAACAGCTAGTCTAATTAAAAAAAAAAACTTCACAGGAATGACTTAAGCAAGTACAGATACAAATTTAGTTAATTTGCTCCAGTCGGCAGAATTTTAAAAGGTTTATTCACCTTGATTGGTCAAAATTTGAACAAATACGGGCATATCTCAATTACCACTTGTCGGATTGTGACAAAACTTTACATGCATGCTTGTTAGTAAGTGTAGTTACAAGTATGGTTGGTTTGTTCCGGACCGCCGATTTTAAGTGGAAGGAGGTGCCTCCATTTGTTCAGAATTGATTTCATATTGGTATATATTCTCTAATCACGTTTCTGATTTTGAAAATTCATAACCATAACACATCTTTAAAACTTAAAACTTCACTAGCTAACAATTACTTATCTTAAATTTTGTCAAAATCAGACAAAGGGTTAAGGAGATCTGCCCATATCGGTTCCAATTGTGACAAATAAAGGCCCATAACTCCACTAAAACAGCCAACCGGAATCACATCAACGTAACTTATAAATACTTTTGCTAAAAATCATTTCGGTTAAGATTTTTCTGATTTTGATTGTGATCCGGTTGGCTGTTTTAGTGGAATTATGGACCTTTATTTTTTTTATAGAAAAACAAGACCTTGGGATTGTAGGGGAGACATAATGAAAACGACACACCTACAACGCACGCACTAACAGAATTATACAGTTTTTCCGTGCAACAATTTTTATGTTAATATGCTGTTAAACGATTCTATCAGTCGGTGCTCAGACTATATTTGATATTATCAAAAGTATAGCAAAAATTGTGTACAAGTTGTTATTGACAATTAATCTTTCCTTATTATCATGTCGTTTCACTGAACAGAAATAACTGAAATAAAAACTAAGGTATTAACCTGAAGAGCGGATGAAATGCTTCATCGGTATGAAAATGAAATGATCATGTTTGATACTGATCAACATTTTCTTAACACGCGATCCCTTAAAATACGACCTATGATCGAGGCGGCATGAGTACGAACTCCACTCACAGATGGTCTTTTAAATGCACTAACGATTCTTCAGTTATTTAAATAGTCTGTATGTGTAAAATTTCATGAATCCGATATGTTCACGTCTTCAGAATCTTCTGCGCAGACTTGATGTTGTGCAAAAATGTTTTTCTTGGCGAAAACCATGTTGATAGTGGTTACGTTGAAATATTGCTTCCACACATATCATTTTAAAAACCTATTCCACACATATCTCTTTTGAATTATTTGGCATTATTTTGTTCACTTGTTGAATTAAATGCATTCCACACACAATGTTTATTCTGTATCAAATATTGTTCGCTCCGGTCATATAATAAGTTTCTTAAACGAACTATAAAGGTGGATTTAGCATCGTTTTTAAGATATGCTTCCACACATATCATCGCAATTTTAGCAATTAAAAACGCGCCGTTTCACTTTATTAAAAAACTACAAAATATTTGCGAGAAACATTTGGGGACAGTTTGTGTTACCAAAGGGAGCGGGCCCTCAACTCTATCCGATGAAAAATTATGATGTATTTAAAAAAATATCGTAAAAAATGTTACCTCAATCGACGTTTTTTTTACATTTTGTACACCCACACATATCCATCGAAGTCACGTGGTATCGGCACCGTGTTAATGTGACTGCTGGAACAGTTCTTTTGATCCTTTACTGCCAAGTACTTGTTTTCGAAACTGCAACTTAGACAATGTGCCTTCTTTCAGTTCAGTGTTTGAGTTGCATGACGCTTTGAATGTTTCAAAATCTTCAGTTGTTACCCATAACCCACCAGTTTCTTGTATTTTTAGCTCACCTGAGCAAATGCTCAGGGTGAGCTATTGTAATCACCCTGTGTCCGTCGTCAGTCGTCAACATTTTACTTTAAATGACATCTCCTCCTAAACCACAAAGCTATTTTTAACCAAACTTTACAGAAATGTTCCTTATATTGCCCTTTCCCAAACCGTTCTGCTCCATTGCACATAAGGGCTGCAAAAGCTAAAAATAGAAAAAAATTCAAACAACATCTCCTCCTAAACAGTTGGGAGACTTTCCACCAAATTTCACAGAAATGTTCCTTACATAGCCCTCTATTAAAATAGCTAAAACGGTTCCGCTCCATTGATCAAAATGGCCGCCAGAGCTAAAAATAGATTTTCATCAATATTTGGCTTAAAATAACATCTCCTCTAAAACCACTTTGGCATTTTAAAACAAATTTGACCGAAATGTTCCTTATAATGCCCTTTTTTAAAATTGCTCAAACCGTTCCGCTCCATTGCACATAAGGGCTGCAAAAGCTAAAAGTAGAGAAGAAATCAAACAACATCCTCCTCAATGGCAAGGTAATATTCCATCAAAATTCTGGAAATTCGTCAGAAAGGTTGTTTCTATGATTTCTAGCTCAAGTTCTAAAATGGGTCATCTGGGTTCAGAAACTAGGTCACTGAGCCCAAAAATAGAAAAACCTGGTTAACACTTTAGAGGTTACAATTTCAATCCAAATATCCCAGCGATTTGTCAGAAAGGTTCCTTTAATGATTTCTAGCTTATGTTCGAATATGGGTTATTTGGGGTCAAAAACTAGGTCACAGAGCCCAAATATGGAAAAACCTTTTTAACACTCTAGAGGCTACATTCTCAGTCCAAATATCCTGGAAATTTGTCAGAAAGGTTGTTTTGATGATTTCTAGCTCAAGTTCGAATATGGGTCATCTGGGATGAAAAACTAGGACACATGGCCCAAAAATTAAAAAACCTTGTTAACACTTTAGAGGCTACTTTTTCAGTCCAAATAACCTGAAAATCCGTCAGAAAAGTTGTTTCAATAATTTCTAGCTCAAGTTCGAATATAGATCATCTGAGGTCAAAAACTAGGTCACAGAGCCCAAAAATAGAAAAAAAAATGTTAACACTAGAGGCTACATTTTCAGTTCAAATAACCTGGAAATTTGTCAGAAAGGTTGTTTCAATGATTTCAAGCGCATATTTGAATAAACTAGGCCACAGACTCAAAATATGGAAAAACGTTGTAAACACTCTAGAGGTAACATTTTCAGTCCAAATAACGTTGAAATTTGCCAGAAAGATTGCATTTATGATTTCTAGCTCAAGTTTGAATCATCTGAAACAAATGCATACCTTATCGAAAATTCCATTTAATTTTTTTCTCAATGTGTTATTTCATGACCAGACGACAGATTTTCAACTTTCAACTTTCTCTGTAAAGGACAGTGATTGCCCTTGCATCTGGGTGAAACGGATTAGTTCTTAGTTTTATAAGCGTCTATGGAACCGGAATAAACCAATACCATACCGCAGTAAAAGTACTATTTTTGCCTTCCGCGCTATTGTCTATGTTCAGCCGCGGTAAATCATGGGTGTGGGAAAATGGTCCGTAATACATTTAAATCAAATCAAATGGACATAAAACTTATATCAACACAAAGTATAATGATTAATCCCTATCTCTATACGCTTTTTAATTCAAAAATGATTATTCTATTTAAAACCCAGCTGTTAGGAAATCGTTGATATTTCCAATTTTTGGGCGGCCATTACGATAAAAGGTCACGTGATCTGAACACCCTAAACTATGTCAACACCTCGCCATAACAGATTTCCAGAGAGGGTGTTTGCCCTACTTGATGCACTGACAAGGTACTGTCTTGTAGCATCTACTCTTTGTAACAAGGAATATATTATGTTTTTACCTAAACAAGACAGGAGACTGGATTAATTCTTTAAGCCCTGAGAAGAAACAAATGTACTTAGATAAGGCCAGGAAGGAATGCAGAGAAATAAGAGACAAATATTTAGAGAGAGTTAAGTCTTTAGAAGCGGCACAAAAAGAAGAATTGAAAAGAAAAACAGCAGCTCTAGAAAAAAAAAAGAACAGAATCAGTTCAGAGTGAAAGAAAACTTGACTAATGACATGTTATATTTTGGTTTATGCCAGTTTCCAGAGGTTGTCGATCAGAGGTTGAAAGATATTGCAAGTGACAGTGAGAAGAGAAAGGCTTTAAAACACAACTTCATTTCCGAAAAGTAGTGCCTGAACAGGGTGGTGATAATCTGGAGATCATCATTAAAGAAGAAGGTGCATACTCCACTGATGTTACTTTTTAATCTTTCAGTTCAATATCCTTTGTTTGTTTTGTACAAAATCTTTATCCCTTAGCATGCTAGTGCCAATAATAACGGTCATTGCAAACAACTTGGAACCAAACCAGACGCCAAGTAACTCGGCGTCTGGTCAGGTTCCAAGCTGTTTGACATTCAGACAGTATTTCTCCCAAATTTTGTAAAAATTGGACAAAACTAAAAAATAAGCAGACGACATTTGTAGCAGACAACAAAATTACCCAGCATGCAAAGGTTTAAAACAAATGTAATGTCTTTGCATGGATATTTCAAGCAATTTATGTATTTTTTATGTATTTCTATGAACATTGATTACTGTAATGATGATAAGTTAATTACATTACATTTAGAACACTGCTTTTGCTTACATAAAATCTCGAAGATTTCAGTTTTTTGTCATTTAACATTTAAATATACATATATATTTATTCATTTAATCTATTTAAGAAATTAAAATTATGTAATTAATTAATTCTAAATTAAATTTAAAATTAAAATATGAATAATAGCATGATTGCTGTCATGTTTGTTGAAAACATAACTTCTGTAATAATGTGACTAAAAACTTTAATAACACATTTCAGAGCTTATAGAGCCTCCTGAGAAGAGACAAAATACTGAGAAGACTCCAAGACCCAGTTCCAAGACTCTTAGACCTACTGGCAAGACTCCAAGCCCAAGCTACAAATAAGGTAATGAACAATATTGACTTTCTTAAACATTTTTTTCTGAAAACAGCAACTTTTACATTGTTGTAGGGAAAATTTGCCTTTAAAGAGTTACTTGTAGATATGAATTAAACGTGTTTAAAAATATCACAAAGAGGAGATATAGACCTAAAACCAGTACCATTATGACTTAATAAGACGTCAAAATGCATAAGCCAAATTTTATCTTCCGAGATTTGATTTAAGTATTTTTACTTCATGTCTTGTGTGGTTTAATGATTTGGGAGCCAAAATTATTAAACGCGATTCTACTTTTCCTTACACCTATGGTGGGGAAAAAAATCGTAAAAAATACCTTTCAAGATATTAAGTTCAAATAAAAAGCATATTGGTTTAAAATGGTGTCTTAATGTATATTCTAAATTTCAAAGCTCTGTCTCCACTTTCAAAAAAAATAGTTGGTTCTTGCTATTAACACGTGCTTGCAACTTCTGCTCCTTGGTCGTGAAAACAGACTGCTGTAATGGAGAAGTTACTGGTGAGTTTTTATGCATTTACCTTTCAATCTTCTCGTTTTTGCATAATCTGATCTCGTATACATCCTTTCACTATTCCTTTTTTTCCATAAAACTTTTGTTTGTTTACAACATCCAGTTTGAAAGCTAATGGCGTCACGCCGATTCGTAGCGAAATCACGTGACACCATGACAACTAAAATGGCGGGGAAAAATAATTATGACACACCGGTATTGTCATAATTTGATTTTTTTTTAAGTTTCTTAATTTCTTTCAGGGTCCTCCTTCAGAGAAAAGATGATATACTGTATGATAGAGAAAACTTGAGAAGAGCATTTGAGGCTACAAGAAATGGTGTATCTGTTAAAAGAGAAGCCAGGCAGTACTCTGTACCGGAGTCTACACTCAGGGATAGGCATTTAGGACTGGTAGAAACTTGTCAATCACATCCCGTATATGGTCAGTATAGGCTATGTTTACAATAAGTCTTCAATCCAGCATATGGCCTGGGTTTATGCAAAGTCTCATGGAAAGCAAGTTAAAGCAAAAGATTCCTTGAGTTATAACTGGTTTTACGGTTTACAGAGTGAAACAAGCCGCAGAAGTCATATATTGCACGTGCTAAATCTGCTTCAAGAGAAGCTCTTCATAACTACCACACTGAACTTGAATCAATAATGACTGCAAATAATTTGCCTGACAAACCACATTGTATTTTTAACATTGATGATACAGCTGTGAATACTAAACACTCTCCTCCTAAAATTGTGTGTGACAAAGATACTCTCCCCCAAAATATCACCTCAACAAGATCACAAACAGTGACCGTAATTGCATCTGAAAATGCAGTTGGTAATTAATTACCACCGAAATATGTTTTCCCTGGTCAACGTTGGAATCCTGAGTTCCTGATTAATGCATATCCAGGTGCTGCAGATGAACTGTCAAAAACTGGCTGGTCCAATACAAGTGTCTTTGAAAATTATCTTCAGAATCACTGCTACTTATGTACTTGGTGATCCTAACATGAAAACTCTTATCCTTTTTGATGGTCATCACTCACATACTTCTCTTATTTTTGATTGACTGGGCGAAGAAAAACAATGTCACAGCATCTAGATTGTGGAGTCTTTTGACCATTCAAATCTATGTACAGATTGCCAACACTTCATGAGAAGAAATCCTGGAATGAACATGTCTAAATATGACATTGTCTGCCTTACAAGGAGGCCATACATGAAATCATTTTCAACAGGAAACCTTGTATCTGAATGTCTTAGAACTGGTATCTATCCTTTTGATAGAACAGCCATTACTGACTCACAGATTGCTCCATCAGTGATATATGAGAAATCGAACTCAATGTAGCAGACTTTTACCTTTCTCTGCCACATCGGAAATAACATCAAAACGTTTTTATTTTTCGGGTAGCAAACAAGATAAACACATGTGCACAATTCACTTTTATCTAATAACATTTCGTGACTTTAATACTTTACAAACTTTCTTTTGGAACTGAACCCCTACTCATTTCAAACATCGCTATTTATACATAAAATTTCCCGCCATCCGAAAAGCATGAAATAATTGCATTTTATGAACAAATCAGAAATCATGAAACACATGAAAAAATAGATATTTACGTAGACCACATGGGTAAGGAGCAAACTAAAAACAAATATCAGGAGCAAAACTAAGTTTAACTAGTAGGAGCAAACCTGCTCAAAACAAAGGTCAAACAAGTACACTGTTCACTAATTTTGCGATCGTCGCGACACTCTACACACCAAGATGAAAACTGTGAAGACATCTTATCTCCTACTGTCACAGAAACTCATTAACACTCTAATTGCTTTTTTCAAGCAAGGGCAGTTACTACTGCCAAAGCAAAACCTAAAGAGAGATTTGTTCTACCTTTTTTGTTCATAAAGAGTCTGTTCAAGAAATCAGTCATGCTTAGTCTAATAAAACACAGCCAAAAACTACTTTGAAATGTCAACAAGTACCCAGGCCAAGTAAATCAGGTATCTCTAAGTGAGGAGGACCCCATACCAGTTGCATTAAAAGACTGTATCTGACTCTGTACCTGATACACAAGTTACTGAAGAAGACAAATGCTGCATCAAAAACATAAACTTTCTTAGTACTTAATTCTGTTCATCTGAAGACAATAAAACTGAAATTTATAAAAGTGTAGGATCTGGTTTTTTATAAATTAAAAAAAAAACATTTTCACCAGTTTCAAGAAGTTGACCTTTCCTGACCTTTTCAAATATGGCTGATAGTATTGACGATCTCATAACTTGGAAGTTCAAAGTGGTGATTCATGAGACAGAATGAAGGATGAGATGTTGCTTTTTGAATTAATTTGTTTTAAGGGAGGTAAGTTGTACTTTTCTATTTAATTTAGCCATATCTTAAGTTAACAGTACTGTTGGGAACCAGGTCTATTCTGAAATTGTAACAAAGGAAAACAAAAAGAAACTAATCATCTGCTGTTCATTTTAGAATTTTTCAAATTTTTTTCATTACAGCTTGATAGTGTAACTGTTGATAAGAACTGTTTTTGTAATGACAATTTGGTAATAATTTGGTTTTAATTTTTGAGTACATTTAGATAAAATAACTTACTTGAAATCGCCTTTTAAAAATTCCAAAGGTCTTTTGTACCGTAACTCTGGTGCGACATAGAACATCTTCTATCGTGTCTTGCTTTCAGTGTTAGGATTTAGAAAAGGTGTCATTGGGAAGTTTCGACAGGGGTTTCCAGATTCTCCCAGTAAGAAATCCTTATTTAATTAAAACAGCAATGTACTAGAAACAAGTAGATATGCCTAAGGACTCTAAGTATTAGAATCATCCGAAGAAATAATTGCATAACCTACTTCAGTTTTCAAAACTATTTAGCAATGACTGCTATTATTACAATTTAAGTTTTCTATCTGCAACCTCAAACATATTGTAAACCTATTGTCAGTATAAAATTAAATATTTCGCCTAGGTGGGTTCTATGCTCAGTAACTGATTTATCACCTCAATACTTAGAAACTCAGCTAAATAGTGTTTTAGATAGGCATAGTGTATTTTAGACTTGAAAAATCATTATTGATTGTACCATTTTATAACATTCGGAAGTGGACTTAAGCTGTTTTGAATGCTAATACTAATACACTGCCTTTGGGTATTTCATGTTATTTGAAAGTTTAATATTAATGACTGATTTCTTTTTTTTTCTTTCGAAAGGAATAAATGGTAGAAAACTTAATATGTTTTTGTCTTTGTTATGCATTAAAAAGAAGCCTTCCCCCTCAATCCTTGTACGTTTAATCAATGGTATCCTTTTCTGTTTACAAAGTCCTTTTCATTATCCCCTGGCCTTTGTATCCTTATAAAAGTTCCATCGATGCATGACAAACAATTGATACATTAATAAAGTTGATAGTGCATTTTAAACCAGTACAATTATTTTACATACATTCTAGTAAATGATTCGTGAAACAAGCTATCCACCATCGGCATGGGAGATTCTATTATATGAATGTAATTCAAAAGCAACTGAGAAAATTTCATAATACATTTAAGAGCATAGCAATGTTTAAGTTATTTCGGAAAATAGTTAACTCCCAACTCACATTAAAGATCACTGGACTTAGCTTGAAGTCCAGTCTATAAGATAAGATAAAATAAGATTTATTTTGGCATAATGTACATACATGGTATTTAAACACATGAAGTGATAAATAGTATAACACATACATGAGCACAAAAACCATGACATGTACACCAACACCAGGGATAACACAAAAAGTGTAAACCCTTATTTCCATTGTGGTCCCTAAGCGTTGATGGCATGGCATAGAGAGGCAATGTTAATATTTGATGGAAAGTATCACAGAAAATATCACAAATAGTACTATCACATACAATTTATCACTAATACTAAGAATTATGTTGATACTAAAATATACAATCCATAAGACTAGATTCAATTCTATTATAATAACAAACAAAAGAAAACATTTATATCACAGATAGTTAAGTATTGTATTTTTAATAAATATATAAATATATAATTTAAACTCAGGATCTGCCTAACAGTTAAGACACATTTATCTAAAAAGATATATAAGCATTATATTACAAAAGAAAATCATTCATGCATGACTCATGCCAAAATTTATCCTTAAAACATATACAGTCATAAAATATAGTTTAATTCAATTTATTTAAAAAGTACTGTTTCACAGCAAGCTTGAAAGCAGGCAGAGATTTTGAGTGAGTAATACTGGCTGGTAAATTGTTCCACAGTGAACAGCCTATGTAAGAAAATGACTTTAATCCAAACCCTTTAACCTTAGGAATTGAATATGTCCCCTTTTTACAAAGCCGTGTGTTATAACCATGGACAATATCTTGAGGAATGAAGTTATCACTCAAGTAGGCTGGGGCTAAGCCAAGTTTGATTTTAAAAACATGACATAAAATAATTTGTTCAACACGATGTTTTACTGGTAACCAATTTAACAACATGAAATGTTCTGTACCAATATGGGATCTATTGTTTATATTGAGTACAAATCTCATTAACTTGTTCTGTGTTATTTGGAGCTTATTTTTTAAAGTCTGTGTTAACCCATGATACCATATTGAACATGAATAGTCAAAATGACACTGTATATAAGAGATAACCAGTAATATTTTATTACGTTGGGTAAGGAAATCCCTTTTTCTGTAAAGAAACTTCAACCTGGCATTTGCCTTTTGAAGAATGTTTTGTGCCATGACCTCAAATGATAGGTGTTGGTCAAGAGTTGCACCTAAATACTTAACAGAAGATGTGGGCTTTATATCAGTACCATTACATGTAACCTGGAGGTTAGAATCATGTTTAAGTTTAAACTTGGACCCAAAAAGAATAGACTCTGTCTTGCCAAGATGCAAAGTTTATTATCAATTAACCAATCACTAATAAGACTCATGTCATAATATAGAATTTCTTCAACTTCAGATACAAGAATGCCTGAGTCATCAGCATATAACAAAAGCTTATTTCTTATGACTGCAGACATGCCATTGACATAAATTAAAAATAAAACAGGACCTAGAACGGATCCCTGGGGTACATCACAGGAAATAGGAGCAGTAATAGAATGAGTACCAGCCACATCCACCAGCTGCTGTCTATCAGAGAGATAAGACCTGAACCATGTAAGAATGTCATTACCTAGGCCAGATGCCTGAAGTTTCATGTGCAGTATGGTGTGGTCAACAGTATCAAATGCCTTTTGTAAATCTAAAAGTATCATGCCTACAATATTACCTTTGTCCATTTCTAATCTAATATAATATGTTAAATGAATCAAACATGTTTCAGTTGAAAAACTACTTCAAAACCTGATTGAAACTGATAAACCCCTGTCCTAAAAATAAGACTCCACTTGGTCATATACAACTCTCAAAAATGTTGGAAACAATACTAAAATTTGAAACAGATCTATAATTACCAACTTGTGTTTTGTCACCTTTCTTGTACAGAGGGACAACCCTAGCTATTTTTAGATCATCAGGCACCACACCTTGTATCAAAGATAAGTTGACCACATGTGCTAAAGGACTTGCAATAGTAGATGCACCATCTTTGACAAAACGAACTGGAATGTCATTCAGACCTGTGGCTTTATTTGCACTAAGGGTGTTAAGGTATTTGTAAACCTTGTTTTCAGTTACTAGTGAAAAAGAAAAATTGTTTATTATTACCCCTTTATCAGCATAAAATTTGTTAACAAAATCTTTATCATACCTATGTATACCAGCAGGCAATTTTTCAACAAGCTTAGCTGCAACAGTGGTGTAAAAAGAGTTGAAAGTTTCAGCTATGACATTTTTATCAAAGCAAAGATTATCATCTACTTTCAGGCCTATACTAGCTTGTGATGTTGTGATGATGTTGACACATTCTTGGAAGGCAATCCTAGTCCCTTAAGAGATTTCCAGAGAGATTTAGAATTATTTTTATTTTGTTCACGGGTATCCACAAAGAAATTGCTTTTTGTATTACATATGACTTCTTTGGTATTATTTCTCAGAGATTTAAAAATTTCAAAATTTTCATCAGTTTTTTTTTTGTTTTTAAGACTATTAAAAGCTTTGTTTCTCTGATTAATTAACTGTAAAATATCAGAATTTATCCATGGCTCGGTCCTTTGTTTAATGCGAATTTGTTTGACAGGGGCAATATTTTTAACAACTGACATAAATACTAATTTAAAGTTACTATATGCATCAGAAACATTGTCATTTCATAAGACTACACTCCAGTCAGCTGATAACAAGCTAGCTTGAAAGTCATCTTAAAGTTTATCATATCTTTTTAACGAACGTAATTTTAGTGCTATGAGAACCAATAGATATTTTAGTAAGTTTTCTTGTACAAAAAAAACTACACAATGGTCACTAAAACATGTATTGATAACTCCTGACTGAGAAATTCTATCAGTATCAGAGACTAAGATCAAAGCAGTACAGCTATTGTTACAAATTCTGGTATATTCACAGATAAGTTGTTTAAAATCAAACATATTAATAAAAGATTTCAAAGATGACAATAAAAAACATGATTCAAGTTCTGTAAAATCACTGCAAGAAGAGCAAACACTATCATGAATAGTATAGAAGTCACTTTGTTTAGGAGGTCTGTATAAAACACCGCATAAATTCGGTTTAGTTTTTGGTAGAAGAACTTCAATCCATGTGGCTTCTAAATTTTCATGTTCAAGATCACTTCGTTGTTGAAAGAAATGTCACTTCGTACATATAAACAAACAACACCATCCTGTCGGTTTCTATCCTTGCGTTGTAAACTATAGTTATCAATAGAAATTTCATTGTCGGGAACTGATTCGTCTAACCATGTTTCAGAAACACATATACAGGCAGCTCTGGTCCTACGTGCAAGCATACGTAATTCATCAAGTTTTGGAATAATGCTCCTAGTATTAACATGTATGAAGTGGAGACCTCGCTTGTTGAACACATTATATTCACTGTCCGAGGAAGTATGAATATCTGTCTGTATATTATTAAAATCAGATGGGCCCGGATGCTGTTGGACATCACCACATAAAAGGATGCAGATTGGAATGAAGTTATTTCGTCTTTTTACTGTATGTAATAACTGATTCTTCTTGTATGATGTACATGTATTCATAAAAAGTAAGATGGCCATGTGATACAGCAGCAGTATCATTGCAGAAAATCGGAAAGCTTTCAACATCCGGATACTGGTAAACTTCGTAAAAACAATCAGTCTGTGCAATAGATAAACGTTATATGGATAAGAACAATAGGATAAACGTCTGCAACAGTTCCATTTCCAATCCTGATAGTTATTTGCCGGTGAACATTTCTTCTTGTAGGAAAATTTAAAATTTACAGTTATAAACAAAGCCTCATTAGGTCACAGACCACCAAATATTACCTGTCCTTTTCTTCAAACCTTTAAAGTGTCAAACTTCTCTATTGTCTCTACTGTCTGAATATGGTATACATCCTACCTCATAATATAAGTTCATTTTTACCACCATAAAAACATTTTTGACGATTTCCGGTGATCTTCACAAATTCACAAATGACACAATTTTCTTTCACAAAATATGACCTACATGGTTGTTTTTTCTTGACAACGTTTGATATATTTTCAAAAGAACATTAAAAATATTTTGATTATGAAAAGTTTTGCTGCTTTTTACACAAGTAATTTATAATTTTCAAAAATTCATTGAACCGAATCAAAATAAACAACTTCCATTCTATTTTATGTTGTTCTTCACCAGTCTATCATCTGCAGTGTACTGTATCTATATCAACTATAAAGTTTAGTTTAGTTTCATTTATTTTACATCGATTGCGATACAAGTTCTTACAACTTAGATTCATCACGCTCGATGACTGCTTCCTGGGTTCCATACCAGTATTCGCGCAGCGTTGAGGAATGTGAAGATAGTGAGAGAATCTCGCCTCTGACGGGATTCGAACCCGCGACCTTCGGATCCGGAGTCTTGCGCTCTACCCCTGGACCACGGTGCCTCCTCAAACTATAAAGACGACCTACTGTTATATTGGGTGCACTTTTGGTTTTATTCCCACAACACAGTATGTCTCAAATTTCAGCGTCAGTTCTTGACCTGTTACACCATTTGTAAATAGTTTGTCTAGTATCTTGTGGCAATGTCCTTATGGACAGTGCAGACGAGAACAATTTAAATGAGATAAAACCTAAAATTCTACAGCAGTCCGTTACTTATGGAAGCATTAACGAGGTGATGCTTGAGTAGAACTAGAAATAAACATAATATTGTAAGAAAAAAAAGTAAAGCATTTTGACGGCCGAAGACGGAAACGAGTTGTATTCTTTTCACTGATGATTAGAAGTATTTAATTACATGTCTTCATAACTGTATTGTAACTGTTTTTTCTTTCTTAACAGTTTTTTTTTTTTTCAAATTGCAGGAATGCTAATGTATACAGTAAGGAACAAGCTGTAAATGTTATGGCTATGCCCATGATCCACAAGTTGATTGGTGAGCTGCAAGATGGTTTTTACACATCCCCAGTGCTAGGAGCTTTCTCGGTCTTCAACTTAAATAATGTCCCTCGGACAATGTCTTATATTGTTGACTATGGCAAAGTAAGTACCTTTATTAAGACATTCACATACAACCTTTAATTCAGAATTTTCTGTATACTTTTTATAATTTATTATAATACTAATAACACATTTGTGTTCATATTCCACCAGCCTGAAAACAAAAATGCAGTGTTTTTATTGTCAGTTTTAATTGTTAATTAGTGACACTGAAAGTTAATTTTATCACAAATTAATTTTTTCGTCATTAATGTCATTATGACTATTAATTTAAAAGGGGTCATTCAAAATTCTGAAATCACATTATGGTCAGGGGAAAGATGACACATTTATGGATCACAGAACCCAAGTACCACCACTTATAGATCCATTGACTGTGACAGCAGAGTTTGAAGGCTTCAAACAAAATATGTATCTTACTAGACAGAAGCAAAATGTTGGCTTTCTTTCATCTTAAAGTTTCTTTCAAGGATTTCAAATAGTTAAGTATGTTTCCAGATTTTTTTTAATCAGTTGAGTATATTCTTGTTCTTGCATGCATGTTTTAACATGTTGATTTCGTTTGCTATTTTATGTTGTTCTTCACCAGTCAAAGTTATTTTGCTATCTTTTTGATTCGATTGTTCTTTTCTTTCAAGTTAGAAAATATTTTTAAGAGTTACTTTGAGAAACTACATTAAAATGATTTAACCGTTATAAATTGTTAACTACCTGGTTAATAATGTAATTACTTTCAAATCTATATTATAGAGTTTGATAATTATAAATTAATTTCTTTTAACTTTTATTTCCCTTCTCAGTCACTGGCTGCCTAAGTTAACCTGTAAAAAATAATTCTGTACTTTTTTCAAAGTTTTTAATGTAGCCTAAGCATTTTGTCATATGCAACAGTCTACTGTCTAATCTTTTCAGAAACAGGAATCCAGAGATGCAGGACCAGCAGCTTCGAGTCACATACGCTTGTATCTACAAATTGTTACATTTGAGAAGGCTGATACCAACTAGCACAACTTCTGTTGAAAGGCTTTTCAGTTTAATGAACACTCTCTGTACAGAGAACAGAAATCGAATTAATCAAAACGCGCTGAATTTTCTTATGAGACTTTGCTGTTTAGGAACACAAACTTTGTCAGACAAAAAAAAGGATGACGTTATTACTGTTTTCAAAGGAATGAAATCCAGGGAAATCGGGAAATCCAGCTGTAAATTTCTTTTGCTAAATGCTGGCAGAGAAATAGTACAAAAATTGGTTAATACTTTCATCAAATGTCAGTTTGAGAATAAAGTTGTAAATTAATTGTTTTCAGCATTTATTTCATTAACCAATTGTCAAAAACATAGTTTTGTATACATCACTTCTATTTTCACTTTGTGGTAATTATTTTAGCTTGAAAAGTGACAATACTAACAGGCACTGAATTTCATTTGAACAAGTTGAATAGAAGCAACATTCCTGTTATAACATGATTGATCCCTTATTGTATCAATAAATGTGATTTAAGTTTATTTTCACATTCTTATGTGCATATTTTACAAAATCACAAAGGTAACCTTGGTAAATAAACAACAAGATAAGCAAATAATGTAATTTTTTCACCTTACATAAAATTCCCAATTTGCCTTATTTCGCGACACGAAAATTCCCAATTTGACACTTTTCACTACTCAAAAATTCTCAGTCTGACCGGAACCCGACACGTTCCCAATAATGTGGAAGAAAAACGCTGAGTGTTGACCAGAACGTGTTTTAAAGGGTTTCCTGATTGTTTGTCCAACATATTGAATCCCACAGTTGTGCGCCATGTGATGCGCTGAAGGAATACCGTTGCAAGAGAAGCATTACGGTAAATCAGTTTTAAGTGACGTAATGTCCTACGTAATAAAGACGCGTGCGTGTTTCTATTTTATGTGTTAAAGGCACTGCAACTGAGTTTTTACGTGCTGAATCACTGGTCCTAAAATGAAAGGACTGTAGGAGAGTATATGAGCATGCCGAAATGACCAATTCCGGTACAAGATACTGTTAACGAAGAAATGTTTTCGCGCATTGACTGTTAGCGACTTTCGCGGGTGGTATTTTTTTCGCGAATTTAAACAGCCACGAAAAGCCTTCTCTTTGTAAACGCGAAAAAAGAGGCAGAGAAAAAAATCATTTAATAAATGGTGTATGCAATTACTCAACTCTTAATTGTTTAACTTGCAATCGGTTAGATATGTGTAAAGCCATATTGATTCCATTTTATAATTATCATTGAAAAATCTACTTTGAATATTCAAGTATAGATGAGAACTCTTTAACACATATTTGCTTAGTAACACGTTACATCTATTTGACCTTTATTCTCAAATACTCGAATTAACACACGTCTGCTTTGACAGGGTTAGAATAGCAAACTTTGACCAACCAGCTTATAAAACTGTAAATTAACAGTTGTGAATGACTGCAAAATTTAGACAAAGCATTAATATGCTTTCAATGTTATAATGTATTTATGTAAGAGATATAAGTTATAATCTAGCAAACATCATGCCTCACGATAATCTGTGATGTCAATTTAAAAAAATGTCACAAGTCTTAGAAAAAACATACCATGTTTACAACAAAATATGGTGTATGATATACAAAGAAAAAATAAAGATCAGTTCTTGTAATTGCACTGGCAGGTTTATATTTTTTAGTATTTTTTTCCGCGAAGGACGTCGCTGTCAAATCATTAAAAGTATGAAAAATGCGAAAGATTGTGTCCGCGAAAATTTCTTGGTTTACAGTACTCAATTTAGATTAAACACAACGCCGTTGAACATGCAACCTTTATTGTGGTATAAATTAGTGTTTGAGTGAGCAGGGAAGGGTTGTACTGTCCTGCGCATCGGTCGAATGTTTCATTTTCTTACCTCTGCTAAAATTCAATTTTCAGAACGATATTTTTATTTTTAGACAGGGAAAACTACGGTTACTTTTCAGCCAATCAGTAACTAGCTTACAACGAAATATCCATACATACAGTTGACAACCCAAAATGTAAACAAACAATACATATCTGCAAGTTACTTACGTATTTCACTTTTGAAAGTGTTTTATTTTAATATGTATACGTAAATAAACCAATCAAACTATCAAAAAGGTTAAAATCATGACGGTATTGTTGTTTTTAGACGTTTGATTGCTGTATTAAGATGTTTTCATAAAGGCGTAGTTGAAATGTGTTTACAAAATTGTCAGAAAACACCCGTCTATTTATATTTTTTGGAATCACATGATCGTTTAAACCAATTTCATTGGTTGTTTAAAAGTTCATTGCAAAGTTCAATATCATAAATCTACTGGTTTTAAAGCAGCGGTGTGAAGTGACGGTAGTGTATATATATAGCTGCTAAGGGAGCGTAGGAGGGTTGTGAAAAGTGAACGAAAAGTGAATGTAAAGTGCAATTCCTGGGGAAAGAAAAGATAACAGTATTGATTGAATGTACGGGGAGACGCACAGCACAGACAAAAAGTATGTGCTTACAAAAAAAGTTGGAAAAAGCAAATCTGTTAAAATAAAAACACAGTAAAACACAGCCTCTCTACATAGTCAAAAAGTACAGGAAAATATAGCGTTGATTCATTCTTTTAAAAGGGAACACCACAAACAATCAACGAAAATGAGAACCCGATGGGTTACCGCCTTTGAACGCCAGTGGGCTGTTTTGTCTTCAATTATCACAAACGATAATATTGTTTTTATTCTGTTAGCAATTCACGCTGATGTTAATTTATAAGAAAAGTGAGATAGGATCCTAATTTTTATAAAGTTTTTTTTTTTTTTTTTTTTTTTTTTTTTTTTTTTTTTTTTTTTTTTTTAACTTTAGGAATGCAGATTGTAACTCCTTCTTAATGTTGACTATAGTTCATTGATTAGAATTTCTGCAGACAGCGTCCTTTAGCATGGAAGCCATGACATGAAGCCTAACACCGACTGGTGTAGAAGGTGATTTTTAAATGATCACCGGTAATGGTAAAATGCCGAACGAATGTTTCTGATTTCAGTTAATTTGTAGCCCAGAAAAGACATTTTATCGATTAAATTTTCCTCGCGAGGATTTTAGCTTAAGCATGCGACATTTTATTTTGAGTATCGCGATGTAAATGTGACACATGCGAAATCTAAAATGTTAAATTTAGCCTGTATTTCTAAATACATAAATTGATGCATATAATGTAAGGACACTTAATCGTATTCATTAGCTGTATGGGGCTCCAAAACTTTCTTTGAACGAAGCAGAAATATTTTTTGATAAAATTATAAATTTAAAAAATAAAAATAAAATATGGAACCGCTTTTTTTATTGAGATTTTCCATAAAACATAACAAGGCAATAAAAGTATTGTTATGGCTTATTCAAAATGCATCAACTATAAAATTATTGATATTTCAAATTAAAACCTTCTTATGGATTTTTCATGTAGGCGCCGAGTCCAGTATTTCCAGTATTTCTTTTTTTGTGATGTGAACGACATTTCAACTCAAACAGGAAAATATAACGTCTTCAGACTGTTGAGGCGTTCTATAGATGCTAGACAAAGAAAGCTTATCCTACGGATATCTATTTCAGATATGGCCTTTGAAGTCTATAAGGAATGTCTGTCAAGTGACAATTGGATAAGTTAAATAAATATGTTTGTTGTAATACAGAAAATATGAGTAACTAAAATATATCAATAATCCTTAAATTGTTATGGAAAGCTTAAAAGATTTATAGAAAATATATAAAAAAGGTCAAAGTCAAGAATAACGCAAGCATACATTAAGTTTAATTTTTTTGGCATATGAAATTACGAATTTAATTGATAATATCTTCATCACAGTATATTTATTGAGAGCAATATGGTCGATTCGTTATGCCTACATATTTGTTTCAGCTGCTGTATCAACCAGAGTTTCGCATGTCAGGGATTAAAGAACTTTTGTAAAGTTTCATTATAGTTTATATCACTGTTAGCCCATTTGTTGAATATATGCTGTTTAAAGTAGGTGCTGGACGCCAGGGGCATGACAGCGAACGGAATTGTATCACAGTACCTCACCCCGAGCCTCTTATTCAGATAAAATAACATCAGTTGCATTTTGATGATGACATTAAAATAAAGGCGATGACAAGCGTCAAAGTGATTTAATTAACCACTGACATCATAAACGATGTTTTCTTTTATAAAACAAGAAATTGGTAGAACCGATGGATGCTCCCCGAATAAATGCAAATTCCAAAAGGGCGATTGTTTAATATGTATTTTATTTAAGTATGAATAATAACAAAAATGAATAATAACAAAGGGCAATAACTCCTAAATTATGCAAAATAGAGTTACGGTTCTTGCACGCTGCACTTCTCCTTATAGCGATCTATCTACCAATAAAGTTTCATGTTAATATATCTTATACTTTGTAAGATATGCCCCGGACAAAAAATACGTGAGAAATTTCAAAAGGCAATAACTCAAAAATAAATAAAGCAAGAGTTATGGTTCTTGTGCACTGCACTGCTCATCAAAGAGATCTATCTACTTATAAAGTTTCAAGTTGATAACTCTTATACTTTGTGAGACATGCCCCGGACAAAAAATAAGTATGAGAAATTTCAAAGGGCAATAACTCAAAAATTAATAAAGCAAGAGTTATGATTCTTGTGCACTGCACTGCTCCTTAATGAGATCTAACTACCTATGGAGTTTGGCCTTGATATCTCTCATAGTGTTTGTGTTATGCCCCGGACAAAATTATGACGGACGGACGGACAAAGCGGCAACTATACGCTCGCCCCTCGGGGAGCATAAAAATGATCTATGTATATGATTATATTTAAAGTCGATGCAATTTCCCTTGAGAAAATGCATTACAAAGGATACGCAATCAAATTATTCAATTTGTAGCTCAAGTGCCACTCTTTTGCAACAGTCGCAATTTAAACGGAATTAAGCTGTCAATTTCCATTTAAAAAAGAAATATGCTGAAGGAAGTTTTGTTTTTCTTCAAACACATTTGCAGATAAGAATCGTGTTTTAATTGAATTTAGCTATCAAACATTCAGATTAAAAAGGTTTTACGTAGAAATTGATTAAATAAAGCAATGTTGTGACAACAAGAAGATTTTATGGGTCAGAAATGAAATCAGCTAAGCATTGATGGATACATGTTTATCAATATCACTTTTCTCACTTTGTCAATTCATTTTATGATCAACAAATATAATGTCTTCACTTTAACCACAAACAATGTTGTTTTTTTTTCTTAAAACGAACCGTAATGCAACAAGTCAGAGAGATCAATTAACGTTAGGTAGTTTCAGATGAATTAAAAACAGTCTACTAGCATCAAACGTATACAGGCTTTACTACAACAGAAATCATCAACACAAATGCATCAGAAGTTAACTGTATAATCGATAAATGAATTAAACCACTGGGTTAATGTTACGGTTAACTTCTATTTTTGTTAAATTTCTGCTTAGCTTTTGTATAAAAAGGCATGTTTGTGGTTATTTTAACCCATCCTCTAGTAGGTTAAATTTTACTTTCCTCCTAGACCCTGTTTAAACAATTAACCACAAAAAATGGCTGCCATTGAAGTACCAAACGCTAGACTTCTACCACAATTTCGACGACTTGTCCTGCAGACGCATGAACGGGACCCGGACTATGTTCGACGACGATACCGTTTCTCGCCGGTAGGTATTCACAGTCTTGTGGACTTGATTGAATTGGAACTTCAGCAACCAAATAAATGGAACCGACCTTTGACATTTAGGCAACAGATCACGATAGCTCTTAGGTTGTATGCCTCAGAATCATTCCTGCAGGTTATAGGAGACACATTTGGTGTTGATGTTGCAACATGTCAATGGTCCTTACTGACGTTACTGACCGACTGTTTGACCTAAAAGACAGGACCGGTAAATTCCCATTCACAGGGAATGAGAAAAAGAAAGCGAAATGAGCTTTGTTTGGAATTAGAGGTTTTTCCAGTGTGAAAGGATTGACTTCACTCAAAAAGCTTTAGTACGTCCTTTAGCTGAAGTGGAGGCTCATTACGTTAACGTTGATAGAATTCGGGAAAGGCGTTTTGTTCTTTTATGGGGAAAACCCATTAGATAACAAAAAAAGAAAACGAAGATAAATAATTATACGAGAATTGTCATCTGAAACAATATGAATAACACATTGCAGATTTTAAGATAATTTTCATTTTATTTCCCTCTTATTGAATGATATATAATTGCACAGAAAGACTAAATTTTCTACTAGGTATTTGCTCTTCTCTTAATTTGCTAACAGTTCTAAGATATACTTCAAGACATTTTAAATGTATTTTTAATAATGTTAAAAGTTACACCGTATAACGCTTTTAACCAAAATAAAAAAGAAGCATTCACAACATAAAAAGTCCCTCAAAACTAAAAACAAAAAATCAGTAATTTGCCAAATTATAAAAGAACTGTTTGCTCGAAATCATTTCTGACTAATAATTTACTTATAAGTTATTGCAACTAAAACATTCATTATCGTCTTTATCTGTTTTTTAAACACGCATGATCGTAAAAAAATCCATATTCCTCCATTTCTTAATGTTTTGTTTATTTTAAATGGAATATTCAAGCAAAGTATTCAGACAGGTGTTTTACTTTAAGGAATGAATTCACAAACATACTGATATTCCGAATAGCAATACTTATTCACCCACTGTCCATTCAAATTCTTGATTATGGCACATTCCTTATTTTGAGCATCACTAGGGCTACCAGGATACCAGTTTTCATACTCGATATTAGAAGAATCAGCAAGCCAATACCAGACAGGATATCCGTAATGACTTCCTATCCAGGAATCCTCTAAAGTAAATTATACAAGACATAAAATAGATATAGCACTAAGGGTAAAATAAAATCACATGAAATCAAAGTATTATGATCCGCATGAAGGTACTGCCTGAGTGTCAGATTGTTTCAACTTTTGTATGTACGCGATTTGAAAACAAAATATAAAAACAATGTACTTAATATGTATCCTCTATGTTATCTTCGTCTAGATATAGTCAGTTATAATTATTTTCATCATTTTAGGTATTACGACGATTGTCTGTTGTTATTTTAAAATGTCCTACTTGGCACAATGAACCACTCATTACTCATATCATCATTGCATTATTATCAAAGTATTTTGTTAACACAATCGTGATGCAAAGAATCAAGTAAGTCTAATTCAAACCTAAAATGCAATCTTTTTTTCATAGTCCTTTTCCTTAACAGTTTTGCAAATATCAATAAAAAAAACATCTGCAAAAGCTGTCTTTAATTATACGTACCACTAATGAGGCTTTGAATAACCTTGTTCTTTTGCGCATCTGTTATCTTCACTAAATGGCCATCGTTATCATCGCAATCATCCTGAAGACATAGTAACAAAAAAATAAAACTAGAACTAATTTATGTTCTTTTGGCAGTATGTGTTTAAGGGAGACTTCTAAACATTCTTCTCTGTAGGTAAAATATGTGTTACAAGTATCTTGCAAGTATTTATGTATATCATAGCATCTTTCTGTTGGCAGTATGTGTTTAAGGGAGACTTCTAAACATTCTTCTCGCAGGTAAAATATGCCGAACAATTATATATTATAGTATTTATGTATATCATAGCACCTTTCAATGATTTAGAGAGATTCAGATATTCTTTCACGATGTATTTGCATTATTTTTTTCAATACGAAAAGCAAATATAAAGAAAATAGTTATCATCTGCTCTCTGTTTTAAACTCTACTTTCAACAATAACCTACTCTGTGAAATGCGCAATAACTTTATAACTTTACTAATTATCCAATGTATGCTTGTTATAACTCAAAATTTCTTGCAGCATTACACGAGCAATAAATTCTTTAAATTCTATATTTATTTTAATTTCTCAGATTATAGTGGTTTTGCAGGTCACTGCTACTATAATTATATACTTACATATGCATCCTCAAGATTTACTTTTAAATCACTTATGTAAAAGCAGGAACATAACTCAGTATTCAATGCAAAGTGTTGGGGACAAGTGGCTGAAAGAGAAAAAAAGGTCTTATTTTATATAATGATGAATTGTTTTATTATATTTATCGTGAATCGTATCTTTTCTATCATTTTACATCTTAAACAGGAGATAAACATTTCTTCAACAAGATAGCCGGCGTTGTTGGGAATTGTACTGGTAAACAAGATACGCTGCAAAGTACCATAAGATTGCTTTCAAACAAAACTCCTGCTAAATAATAAGTCACGCTGTTTATTGTACAAAGATAAAGCGATTCGGTTCAGTTTGACCACTACTGGCATTTTATATCATTCTTTTCGCTAGCCTATCATATTCGTAAATAGAAGACAAAGTAAACACCAAAAGAATCCATTCATGACAAAATTAAAATCAAAGCACTTGACGCACTGAAGCGACGAGGTTAACGATTAAATAATGGGTAATGGGATAGTAATATATTTAATTTTCTGTTAATCTAAGTTAAACTCCTGTAGTTCTTCATGCATGTATTGTTTAAGTAGGAAGAGACGCACTGGTAATAAACTTCTCCTTTTTTAATAAATGAAAAATGTTTTGTTGACATTTGCCATCTTATCTTTAAAACCGTTCCGATATAATCAACGTAAACAACAAAAGAACAGTGAATGAAGATCCAGTTCGGTGTAAGTTTACGATATCAAAATCTTCATTAAATATGCTTTAGCATTTTAGAAAACAAAGGTAAAGAAAGTTTAAAGAGCAAGAGAACAGCTCATACATGCTGAAGTCAAAAACACTGTAGACTATTTGCAGTCTGTAATCTGTGTACAACGTCACTGGAATGTACGAATTTTGTGTTTTGGCTTTGTATACGAATATGAATATATATATATACCGATGTTAAAGACCAGTATTATGCAAGATTCTCACATTTCACCAACAAACTCCCTTTGAAGTAATTAGCCCTAAAGAATAGCCGCATTAAATGCCAACAAGTTACGTCATAATTATTACTTTATATAAAACTCAAGTTGCTTAATGCCTTATCGTTAAATAAGAGTACACGTTTCTGCAAAATGTTCCAGGAACTTTGAATTTTAATCAAGATTATTATACAAGCAGAATCATCCTAGGTAAGACACCAGATGCAATATCTGATAAATTTTCAGTAATCTGAGCAGATGAAGAATAATATAAAGGATTGTTATATTGCACAGTGCTGATATTGCAAAGAAGAAAACAGCCTCGCAATAGGCTAATTCTGAATCCTTCTATCATGACAACCCTAATTTAAAATCGTCATCTTTGGTTGTGTATAAGTATTTTAAAAGAAAAGCATTGAAACACATGATACCATATAACAGGGAGATTATAAAATTAGTAACATTTCATTGGATATAGAATTATGAATACATATTTTCACACGATAGTACCGGCGGACAATTGCAGTTTGATCCATTAAGGGGAGACTCCGAACAGTTGCAATACTCTGTTTGGTTTGATAAAGTGTTACACTGGCTTTGATTTGTACACTGACCTACAATATTAAGAATGCATCGTCTTATTTGATTAAAGTCTGTTTTTGGTAAGCAGCTTTGTAGAAAAGACATCTATACTGTAGAGTCAGTGAAGAGTGTTCACTGGAATTTTTTATATTTCTGTCAGGTAAATGTTTATTTCATAATATGATATTTAATACAATGAATATATTTAGCATTTATTAATTATTAGCTTTTTTACTTGCCAGTTGTTTGAAGAACAGTATTGTACATACAATCCTCTAATATTAAGCAGAAGACAAAGTATAGAAGATCAAATAAAATGAAATTTAGTTGTATAACGCCTTAAAAGTAAATATGAACAAACGTTTCTGCAAATTCATTAAATTCAAGATCTATTTAACTAGCAGAATCTTCCTAGGTAAAGCGGCGGCTGCAACATGTGATAAATCATGAATAATGCTATATTGCACAGCGCTGACATTGCAGCGGGGAAAATCCCCGCGCAAAATTAGCTTAATCTCACAAAAGTAAATAAAGAAAAAACAGAGTATGTTGATAAAATCTTCCTATTATGAGAGCCTTAAATCGTCATTTGACGTTTCTTGCATCGTCGAAAACCCACGTTCAGTCCATTCCGTTTCACTCTATTTATCGACTGTGGAGCAATTGATTGGTAATATTTCGTACTCGTGAATAATTCATTACCTACTTTCATTGGTTTCCGAAAGATTTCCACTGCGCAGTCTTAATAAATCAAATTACTCTTTACAATTTGCCTTTCGCGGCCATATTTAAATCCTGGGAAATACGTCTATTTTAAGTAACATGTCATTATGCCTCCTCTCCATATTGAAGAGTATCTCTTTGTATGCAGAATCTCATTGGACGAAAAGTTACTTCCCTTTGTTAATTAATGTTCATGAAAACGAATAATATGCAGTCAATTGTCCCACGATACATAATGTAGTTGTGCGGAATATGTACCGAGGGTAACCGACTATGCGTTTCTTGTGCAATTTAATATCTTAGACAAATGAAGAAACAAAACTAAGAGTGCAAGCACAAACATGTTTGGTTGTTGATAAAACATATTAAACATTTCTCTCATGATTTCAGATGACATGGATAGTAAAAAATCAATAACATTCCTTTCGGTATAATTATAGAAACGACATACCCCCACACGATGGTGCTGGCGGACAATTGCAATGGGGTCCTGTAAGGGGAGAGTCCGAACAATCGCAATACACTGTATGGTTTGTGAAAGTACTACACTGGCTTTGAAGTGCACAGGGACCTACAATGTTCAAAATGCATCGTCTTATATGATTTGAGTCTATTTCTGATAAACAGCTGTGTAGAAAAGACATTTATGCTCCATCGCAGGTGAAGTTGTTCACTGGAATATTAGATATTTGTGTCAGGTGTATATTTCATAATACAATATTTAATAGCATGATAATTTGCCTTTAATAAGTACACATTAGCTTGCTTTAATGACATGTTTTAAGATTAGAATTATACTTACAGTATCGGCAATACTTCTGTTGTCCATGCTGTCCTTGTAGACAAGCAAAGTTTTCAGGGCACTATCAATGGTAAAGTTATATATGCTAATATAGAATGAGTATAAGCGAATACAGTCGAAGTGTCACATCATTGACGGCACTTTGTATTACATGACAAATTCGTTTTGGACCTGTCTTACAGGTAAGTAGCATCGGTAAAATATGTTGCCAATAATGTAAAACACTTAAAAAATGGGGAAATCCATACAATCATTTGTAAGCTAAAATGAATACATATATTTTATTATTTCCAGTTTTTACACTAACAATGTTCCAAGTTTTGTAATTTAATTAAAGAAATCTTACAGGCTTTTCATCTGAGCAGTATCGACGTCCGCCCTTACCACACGCCGCTTCAGCCTCTGTCAAAGTCCAAACTATCGTAACAAAGACCTTGAAAATAAACATTCCTTGATTTTATCAAGCTGTTACTGAGTTACTCCATTTAAATTATAATGAAGAAAATAAAGATACCGGAAAGCACATTATTTAAGTGAATCTCAAAATCTGGGAGTCTCTTCTCGTTATATATCACCAGAAAAAAATCCAAGAACCGAAATCAATAGCAAAGGAATAAGTCGAGATAGATCGCAGGACATGAACAAGGCATCTCTTGCAGTTTCGTACCAGTAAGCCTATTAGAATATTTAAAGCAATTCCGCATTACGCTATAAGGAAATAATGTTATAATTCTAGATACGAATCCTGGTTTCGAAGCCTTTAAGTAAGTTTCCGATCCAACTTACCATTATAAACACAAACGTTGAATAACATTTCAAGCGGTAATGTAAATATCGCCATTATAATTTTTTTTCATTAGTGAGATATACAATTTATTAAGTCCTTTATCGCATGATAATGATTGCTTTTTACTGATTTTGAGACATCCACACTTGTAAAGAAGAAATGGCTTTGTCCCAAAGGAAACTTATTTAGATGACAAATAAAACAGAACAAAAATCAGAGAAAATAAAGAATGCAAATGCAAATTTAATTTCAAATATCATCTGCTGCTTTTCAGAATGTCAAAAAAAATACATACATTTTTGAAATGTTGCAAAAAACCCATTTAGTTTAAAATCTACTTTTGTGAGGCTTTTCCCTATTCACAACGAAAACACCAGAAAAATACAGAAAATTGCTGTTTAATTGTGAAACAAACAACAAAATAATAAACTCATATTTTGCAAATCGAAATTAACTTACTTGTTTACATGACCAGAAATGGAAAATCAAAGGAAACAAAAAAGAACAACAACAAACGCTGCATATCATAGCAGAAGATCAAACAAATTTTAACAAAAACCGTAAGAAATAACAAACTTACCAACGATAAAATGAAGACGTGTCCCATTTCCATAGTCTATATTGTTCTTGGCAAACTATGTGCGAGTCAAACTGTTTTCAATGCGTATGCTGTGACACATGTGTCTGTTGGTCTTTTATTTGATTAAAGAGTATGTACATGAACGTTACTTAAACATATTGATATTTTGTAGTCCTGCTGTGACAAAGATTTGCATAACACATTTTAGAAACCAACAGTTCTGTTATAAATTTGAACGATTTTAAAAGGTTAGTCTTGCCACAATTAGCCTGAGGAGAGATGATGAATTAAGTGTTTAAATAGACGCAATGATGTTTGAAAGTAGTGGATATTTAATGATGAAGGGTACTCAGTTCCATGAAATTGTATTGATATTAGGCTTTTTTGACAGAAAACCCTTGCTTCGATCCCCACTCGGGCAATTCAATTCCTTCGTTTCTGCTTTTTGGTTTTGGGTTTGGTTTTAAAAGTTTCCATTGAATAATAATAAGACAGACTTTATTTAAATATTTTTTTATTATATTTTTATTACATTTTGAATCATGTGAAAATAAATAATAATTGAATTCAGTCGACTAGAGTTAATATATGAATTAAGTTTTCAAAAATAGCAAGGTAAAACACGTTTATATGTTATATTTTAGCTCTGAACATAATAGGAATATAAATAATTTTAGTAACTTTGAAGCTCAATTGTTAATATTGATAATTCTTTGAGTGCTTGCTTTGTTATTGTTTTGTTTTTTTGAGTTGTTGTTGTTTTATTGTCTTTTCTTCACCATGAAGTGCATAAGACAAACTACTACCATATTTGTAATTAAAATTCAGTGTTGTAGTTCTTACTAGTGATGTACTTTCTGTGTTTAAATTTTCAGCCGTCGTTATGTTTGTCTTATGTTAAGTAATTCCATGTAACTCAATATATAACTGTAGTTTTTGTGGTCAGACTAAGGAAAGCAAGTATTCTGAAATGTTTGCTTTATTTTCATACACCTAGATTTTACACCGGTGAGGTTTGAAGTATATATCTGTCTTAAAAATGTGTTTGATTTATATAATTATTGTTATGAAATAGTATGTTTCTCAGAAGCTGTCACTAAGCCGTAGGTTGAAAAAAGTCCAACCCCACTCCTGCCTCAAGACTTCGTCGCCTGAAAAACGTTTTGTTCTAAGTGCCATTTTGTCATTTTTGAGAAAAAGGCATTCAAAAATTCAATTTTGCATAACTTTTTTTTTATTGTTGGATTTTGAAAATTTAAAAACTGTTTAACGTGTCTTCAAAAGAACAACTAAATAACAACAAAATAAGCGCATTTTAATATTTGTTTTGCATAAAAATGCAAGAAATCATTTGGAGATAGAACAGTCCTTGTAAGTTTTCTTTTTTTAATTTGTCAAAAGGATAGTGTTTATTGTGACTTAGAACATTATGTCTTTTAAGTTGAATTGATAATGTCACATAGAACAGTACGTTTTATTGAAAAGGCTCTCGATTATTTATCTCTTGATTAGAAGCCATCGACCACCTGCATTTCATGGACCATAAGCATCAAACTATGACATTCGAAATCATATTAAATTCTTAAGCTCCAGTGGCACTTCCATTCAATCTACAAAGTCAGTTGAATATCTTGGGATCACTCTAGATCAGCATTTATCATTTGCCTCTATTGCCGATGCTGTTATTAAGAAAGCTAATGTATGTCTAAAATTTCTTTACCGTAAAAGAGAGTTTCTCTCAGAATACACTAAAGCTGCTTTCAGCGTAAAACTATGCAACAGGAATGTCTTAGTCATTTAATATGATTATCGAACATTCTAGTTACTAAAAGATTGTATCAGCTGTTCATTGCTTCACGTTGCGTATCAATTAAGTAACGATATTGTGATAAAAGAAACATTAAAGTCTCGCAGTCTCGCACGATGTTCATAGTTTGGCTTAGACTCATTTATTTTACATCGATTGCGATACAAGTTCTTACAACTTAGATTCATCACGTTCGATGACTGCTTCCTGGGTCCCATACCAGTATTCGCGCAGCGTGGAGAAATGTGAAGATCGTGAGAGAATCTCGCCGCTGACGGGTTTCGAACCCGCGACCTTCAGATCCGAAGCTTTGCGCTCTACCCCTGGACTACGGTGCCTCCGATGTTCTTCTTAGATCAAAAAATCAATGGACACAGTTAGAAAGACAACAGTATCAATAATATATGTACATGAACAGTGTCTGAACAGATGTTGTGCAAATACCGAATGTTTATGCGCTGCTGCAATAGAAGTCTGTTGAGCTCAGCATGAGAAAAACCCTTCATTTAGTTTTTATGCCCCGCCCCCAACCCGAAGGGAGGGCATATTTTTTGGTCTGTCTGTCTGTCTGTTTGTTTGTCACAAAAATTTAACCTTGACCATAACACGGAAAACACTGACAACCTCAAAACTTCACAGGGGCATCGACTGGATGAGTTCTTTCCGCCAGATCCACATAGAGGTCACGGGGTCGAAGGTAAACGCTCCGCAGGAGGGTTGCGTTCATTCAAATGAATCATTTGTTTTATCTACAAATGATGTTAATAAAACTGTTATCAAGCACTTAACATTTTATTTCTTTGAGATATTGATCGGTGTGTCTCTCCGGTATATAATACATTTATAAGAATATGCTAATACCCATTTTGGTTTTTAGGAATAATGGAACCATTGATTAGGCAAAATCAATATTATACAGCAATAAGCAAGAATTGTTAACATATACTATTGAAATTATACAGTATTTGTTAATATACAGACGCGTGTAAGTTTTTGAAAACCTACCAACTTACTACGCAAACTAGAAACTTGAAAGTACTATGATCGATCAATCCGGATGATTAAGTTTTGCTTTAACTAATCAATATTTTAATCAATATTTGACATACTTTTGTCACTTTCATATTTGTTACGTGAAATTGTCCTTATTTTCTTTTTCGTATAACTAATTTTTTCCCGCACAAGTGGTAACATATTAAAGACTTGTCAGAAATTGTGAGACGCAGTGATTCCATTTTGGTCAGTTTTGCATCTTATTAAGGATTTCTAAAATTAAACCCTAAGACCCCTTTTTACATAAAAGGTGTATGGAAAAAAACTTTTGAAATATTCTTGTCTGAAACAGCATGGCCGTGTATAGCTAAAATAATGTTGTTGGTGTCATTACTGGACCTAACGAAAGAGTCAGGTATTTCATATAAAGATACATAGGAGAATCTTTGAAATTTAGTTATGTTAACCTAATGAACATGAGTGAACATATTTGCCATGCATTATGTGTAGGTGATGTTTTTCAAAGATTGCAGAAACTATACTCTTGAGATCATAATTGTCTGTTAAAGGCTAACTCTTTTTACTTTAAGGATATTAATATTATTTTGAGCTCTGATAGTTGCTATGTTTGTGTCTGTCTGTCTGTTTATATCCTTGTTTGAATAGAATGTCTATGCCATTTCATAGATTGTTTTGAGTAGCTGTATTCATGTGGGAAGCTAATGGTCATGTTTCTGGTTTGTGATTGTTTATATTTTTATAGATGCTGACAATTCCATATAAACTGGCTAAACTGGAATAGTTTTTTACGTAAACTGGTGTATGTAGCTCAACAGGTAAACGCAGAGTCCTCGAAATGAACTTTCCTGAATAGCCTTTGTTCGTTCATTTGTTGGTTTTTCTGAATTGACCGTGACCATAATGCTCTAAATCACCCCTACCACATAAGATGAGTTAATTCAGTTCCATGCAGAAGTCTAGTTAGCGTGACATCTAGAATCAAAGAAACTGAAAACATTGCCTCGCCTTAACCACAAGGCCAACGCCCTGAATGAAGGTTGTAGCATTTTCTAGTGTTTCTCTTACAATTATAAATTTTGAAATTGTATGCATGGTTAAATTTTACATTGAAATGTGTAGTAAATTCTATCAAAATATTGCCTTGCTCAGTGAGTCACATTTACATTTTAATGTATAACCATTTTTTTAATTTTTTTTAAAGAATTATCTTGTATTAGAACAAAAGTCAAAACATTGTCTTGTGAATTTATAGCAGCACTGTTACAACTTTGCTCTAGAGGTCAGTATAAGCTTCCCCTCGGGGAAATGGATTATGAAATGACGTCATTTTGGCGCATTTTATGAATGAATGAATCACGTGCTAGGATGACGTCATTTCGCCGTAACGAATGAAAAAAAATCTTACACTACTATAAGAAAACAGCGCCAAATGAAAATATTAGATTTTCGTAATTTCCATCAGAAATATGATTTACATGTTGTATGCAAGAAAAAGAATCAAACACGTTACAGACCGGAATATATGGCTCTCGGGTAACTGTTAAGCGGTAAACAGTTACCCTCAAGCCAGATATTCCGGTCTGTACCAGCAACCAGTGTCTTCAAAATCTTATCATTGACATCAAACATATGTTAGGGGGTTGCTAAGTGATACAAATATTTATTTCTGGATATAAAATCAAAACTAAGCAGGTATATCTAACACTATTCCTTTAAACAACAATGTGTCTTATTCAGCAATTTTATTTGCAATCTAATACAAAGTATTGCTGCAAACTGTAATGCACTATAAGGTAAGATCAGAATTGCACAGTATAGTTCAAGCCAGTCTCAAAAAGATATGTTTGTGAGTTATTGATTTTAAACTACAAAAATTCATGTTCAGTCATGAAAAGTATGCACCACGCAGTTTTTATGCGTATATATAGAACATGTAATTTGCTTATGGCGCACACAATTAAATGATATGAAAAAAAAAACATTTACAATTTAGTAAGTCATGATATTGAAATTTACAGTATCATTCCTTTGTTAGTAGCTGTGATGTTTAAAAGATAATCAGTCAAACATGTCTAGGAGAAGCAAAATAATTAATTTCAATACTTTTGAACCCCTCCAAACCGGGCGAGCTTGGGACTGGGCCTTTAGTCCAGTTTAGAGGGGTATCAAGTTTTGAGGGTTTTTTCTATATTTGGAGGTAGAAACCTACACAGGTGGATTTTGTTTGTTTGTTTTTTTAGCTCACCTGAGCATGCTCATGTGAGCTTTTAGGATCCTTGATTGTCCGGTGTCCGTCCGTCCGTCCGTCCGTCGTCCACAATTCATTCAAACGACATCTCCTCTGAAACCACTGAGCAAAATTTCATGAAACGTGCCTAGAATGTTCCTTGCACGAAGCTCTACCAAGTTTGTTCAAATGGTTCCGGTTCATTGCATTTCTGGGTCACAGGAGCTAAAAACCGATTTTAAAAGTTGGATCTTTAAAAATTTTCTTGTCAGAAACCACAAGGCCTGGAGCTTTGCTATTTGGTATAATGCATCATCTAGTGGACCTCTACCAAGTTTGTTGAAATTATGATCCTGGGGTCAAAAATGGCCCCGCCCCAGGGGTAACTTGTTTTACATAGAGTTATATAGGAAAAATTTTAAAAATCTTCTTGTCAGAAACCGTAAGGCGTAGAGCTAAGATATTTGATGTGCAGCATTGTCTAGTGGACCTCTACCAAGTTTGTTCAAATCATGGCCTCTGGGTCAAAAATGGCCCCGCCCCAGGGGTAACTTGTTTTACATAGAGTTATAAAGGAAAAACTTTAAAAATTTTCTCGTCAGAAACCGTAAGGGATAGAGCTTAGATATTTGGTATGTAGCATTGTCTAGTGGACCTCTACCAAGTTTGTTCAAATTATAATTCTTGGATTAAATTTGGCCCCACCCTGGGCTCATTGGTTTTACATAGGCTTATATAGGAAAAACTTCAAAAATCTTCTTCTTTGAAACCACAAGGCCCTGAGCCTTAAGATATGGTATGTAGCATTGTGTAGTGGACCTCTACCAAGTTTGTTCAAATTATACCCCTGGGGTCAAATTTGGCTCCACCCCGGGGTCATTGGTTTTACATAGGCTTATATAGTGAAAACTTTGAAGATCTTCTTGTAGAAGAAGAAGTAACATTTTCAGTCCAAATAATCTGCAAATTTGTCAGACAGGTTGTTTCTATTATTTCTAGCTCAAGTTCGAATATGGGTCATCTAGGTTCAAAAACTAGGTTACAGAGCCCAAAAATAGAAAAACCGTGTTAACACTCTAGAGGTTACATTTTCAGTCAAAACATCCAAGAAATTTGTCAGAAAAGTTATTTTGATGATTTCTAGCTCAAGTTCGAATATGGGTCATCTGGGTTCAAAAACTAGGTTACAGAGCCCAAAAATAGAAAAACCGTGTTAACACTGTAGAGGTTACATTTTCAGTCAAAACATCCCAGAAATTTGTCAGAAAGGTTGTTTTGATGATTTTTAGCTCAAGTTCAAAATTGGGTCATCTGGGGTCAAAAACTAGGTCACAGAGCCCAAATATGGAAAAACCTTGTTAACACTCTAGAGGTAACATTTTCAGTCCAAATATCCTGGAAATTTGTCAGAAAGGTTGTTTCAATGATTTCTAGGTTAAATTTGAATATGGGTCATCTGAAATCAAAAACTAGGTCACAGAGCACAAAAATAGAAAAAAACACTCCAAAAGCTACTTTTCAGGCCAAATATTCTCGAAATTTGTCAGAAAGGATGTTTTAATGATTTCTAGCACAGATTCGAATAAAGGTCATCTGGGGTCAAAAACTAGGTCACATACCCCAAATATGGAAAAACCTTGTTAACACGCATTGAGGTAACATTTTCAGTTCAAATAACCTTGAAATTTGTCAGAAAGATTGTTTTAATGATTTCTAGCTCACTTTAGAATATGGGTTATCTGGGGTCAAAAACTAGGACACAGGGCCAAAAAGTAGAAAATCCTTGTTAATGCTGTAGAGGTTACTTTTCAGTCCAAATGTCCTTGAAATTTGTCAGAAAGGTTGTTTTAATGATTTCTAGCCCAGATTAGGATATGAGTCATCTGGGATCAAAAACTAGGCCACAGAGCCCTAAAATGTTAAAACCATTTTAACACTCCAGAGACAGGTTGTTTTGATGATTTCTAGCTCAAGTACTAATATGGGTCATCTTTGGTCAAAAACTAGGTCACAGAATCCAAATATGGAAAAACCTTGTTAACACTCTAGAGTTAAGATTTTAATTCCAAATAACCTGAAAATATGTCAGAAAGGTTGCTTCTATGATTTCCAGCTCATCTGGATTAAAAAACTAGGTCACAGAGCCTAAATATCGAAAAACTTTGTAAACACTCTAGAGGCTACACTTTCAGTCCAAATAACCTTGAAATTTGTCAGAAAGATTGTTTCAATAATTTCTAGGTCAAGTTCGTATATGGGTCATCTGGGGTCAATTAACCAGGTCCATAGCAACTTTGTTAAAAGCAGTCATATTCAGGTGAGCGATATAGGGCCATCATGGCCCTCTTGTTTTGTTGTTGTTTTTTATGGTCCACTGCGTTTGATTTCTTTGGTGTTTAATGTTGCATTCAATAATATTCCAGTCATTTGATAATTAATAAAATTGACATTAAATGGTCGTTTTAAAACAGCGCAAAACAAATAAAAAAAGAAAATAGTACAAAAATGTTTTTAATTGTTCGGCAATTGAAATTTGCAAGCTTATGTTTACAATTTGAAAGGGTTGCAAACCAACAATTTTCAGTAATGAAATTTAAATCCATGAATTCCTCAAAATGAAGAAGGAATAAAAAACATCTGTGTTCTTTATATTGAAACAGAACCTGATTTGGCAAGTTTTAAAATGGATAACCAATTTTCAGCCAGGAATAGTAAGGACCTGTTTCACCTGCAGACCCTAGTGTTTTTGGGACATTCAGTTAGAAAATAAGCCATGAGTTTAGAAAATGATGGCACAAAGAGCTTCAATAGGATGTGCTATATTTGAACACTATTCCACAGCTTTACAATGGGCTGTATCAGAAAATACACATTTACCTTTTTAATCAATATCATAACGATTTTTCTCGGCGGCATGAAACATTAAATTGCCTAAAGAATAGTCATTTAATTTGATTTTCTAACATTCTAATTGCTAAAAGGTTGTATCAGCTGTTCAGTTCGTCACGTTGCGTATCAATATTGTTATGGTACAGTCATAAACGAAACATTAAAGTCTCGCAAGGTGTTCTTCTTACGTCAAGAGATAAACGGAAACACTTAGAAAGACGACAATGTCAATAACATATGTTCATAGACTGTGTCTTGATGAAGAAGCTCAATGAATGAATGTTTATGCGCTTCTGCAATAGTCAACTGTCAAGAAACGCATGAGAAAAATAACTTCAATTAGTGTCTTATGCCCCTGAAAGGAGGGCATATTGCTTTTGGTTTGTCTGTCCGTCTGTCTGTTTGTCACAAAACTTTAGGCTTAACAATAACACAGAAATCACCGACAGCCTCCAAACTTCGCAGGTGCATTGGCTTGATGAGCTCTACTCACCAGGACCAAATAGAGGTAACGGGGTCGAAGGTAAACGCTCCCCGGTGACATGGCGTTCATTCAAACGTAGTGTTTGTTTTATCTACAAATAATGTTAATAAAACTGTTATCAAGCACTTAACATTTTATTTCTTTGAGATGTTGATCAGTGTCCCTGTCCGGTATACAATACATTTTTAAGAATATGCTAATACCCATTTTGGTTTACAGGAATAATGGAACCATTGATTAGGCAAAATGAATATTATACAGCAATAAGCAAGAATTGATAACATATACTATTGAAATTATACAGTATTTGTTAATATACAGACGCGTGTAAGTTTTTGAAAACCAACCAACTTTCTACGCAAACTAGAAACTTGAAAGTACTATGATCGATCAATCCGGAAGATTAAGTTTTGCGTTGACTAATCAATATTTTAATCAATATTTGACTTATCAATACTTTTTGTCGCTTTCATATTTGTTACGTGAAATTGTCCAGTATTTTCTTTTTCGTATAACTATTTTTCCCCGCACAAGTGGTAGAATATTAAAGTCTTTTCAGAAACTGTGAGACGCAGTGATTCCATTTTGGTCAGTTTTGCATCTTATTAAGGATTTCTAAAATTAAACCCTAAGACACCTTATTGCATAGAAGGTGTATGGAAAAAAAACTTTTGAAATATTCTTGTCTGAAACAGCATAGCCGTGTATACTCTCCTATGCATCGGTCGAATTTTTCACTTTCTTACCTCTGCTAAAATTTAATTTTCAGAACGATATTTTTATTTTTAGACAGGGAAAACCACGGTTACTTTTCAGCCAATCAGTGACAAGCTTACAACGAAATGTCCATACATACAATTGACAACCCAAAATGTAAACAAACAATGCATATCTGCAAGTTACTTACGTATTTCACTTTTGAAAGTGTTTTTGAATATGTATACGTAAATAAACCAATCAAACTATCAAAACGGTTAAAATCATGATGGTATGGTTGTTTTTAGACGTTTAATTACTGTATTAAGATGTTTACGTAAAGGCGTAGTTGAAATGCGTTTACAAAATTGTCAGAAAACACCCGTCTATTTATAACTTTTGGAATCACATGATCGTTTAAACAAATGAAAAATGGTTTAAAGATTTTTCGGTTCTGGGGATATTTGTGCAATTTCATTGGTTGTTAAAAAGTTCATTGTAAAGGTCAATATCTTAAATCTACTGGTTTTTAATGCAGAGGTGTGAAGTAACGGTAGTGTATTCATTTAGCCGCTGAGGGAGCGTAAGCCGTGTATTGCTAAACTAATGTTGTTGGTGTCATTACTTAACCTAACAAAAGAGTCAGGTATTTCATATAAAGATACATAGGAGAATCTTTGAAATTTAGTTATATGTACCTAACGCAGCATGCCCATTCACGCAAAAACAAAGGTATTTACGCAAAGAAAATGGTTTTCACGCAATGATTTTTAACACTCTGCGTACCGGCACGCAAGTAAATAGTCGGTTATGGCAATGCAAAAATGCTGTGAAACAATCGCCTATAGCAAAGCAAAAATACATGTTGATTTTCGGGTGTCAACATAATGGTCAATATATATGATATAATCAATTGATATAACTTTTTATTGCCACAAATTACGACAAATTTCAAAACCAAAACAGTTTATTGGTTCCCCTATATGTTTAATACGATCCTGGATCCCGGGCGTCTCGGATCCCGGATCCCAAGATTTTCCCCTCGCCGTGTTTCCGTTTATTACAAAAATAGACGAGGTTTTACGTACCCCGTGACCTGTTCATCGTCTACACGAAGACGGTAAACAATGTCAAAACAAAGGAAATTGACAGCTTTCTTTTCCGACGGTACGTTTACAGACAGTTTTGAACAAACTCTGAAGTCGCTTATGCAATGCTTGAACGTAGTACTGATGCATTTTCATACGATCGATCGTTGTAAGAACGCGAGGTGCATGTGAAACTGTCGACTGCTCTGAATGCAAATCGGATTGAAATTACAAATATCTCGATTCAATAAGTGAGCGTGCAAGACACAGAACTATGATTGTTAAGGGTTTTTTTGTTTTGTTTTAGGCCCAAGCCGGTCAGAAGATAAAAACACAGGGATTACCGGAACTGCTTGCAGAGCGGACGAGGAATGTGCGTCCAGTGCAGAGATCGCACAGGGATTTGAAACATCCACTGAAAAGGATCAGCTATCATCCAGCACAAGCACAATGAAAAAAAAAATAAAACTTTGGCAATCCAAATGGTTGTTAGAGTTCTCTTGACTTAGAAAGGAGGGCAATTCTATGTTCTGTACCATTTGTGAAAAAGCAAAAGCCAGTAATATATTTGTGTCTGGTTGTACTAACTACCAACATTCTACACTTACAAGGCACCAGCAGGGGAAGGACCACCTGGCAGCTAAAAATGTACTTACACAAAAAAATTACATGGCTGCTGCTAAGAAAATTGTGTCAAGCAAAATGCTCCCAGTGTTGCTGGCCCAATTAAGAACTGCCAGGTACCTTGCTGAAGAGAATGTGCCTAATCGGCAATTCTTTAAACTTATCAACCTGCAGCTTGAAAATAGAGCCTCTGTATTCAATGACAAGGCAGGCATATACACAAACAAACAAGCCCCTGCAACATTTCAAAAGTACATATCCAATGTATTAATGGATACTGCTATTATCAGAATTAGAAATAGTCCCTTCATTGGGATAATGCTTGACGAGAGCTTAGACATTGCTGTTAATAAAAAGCTGTGTTGTTCTACAAAGTACTTTATGATAGGTCTATAAGAATATAATTCTGTGCAAATGTCTCCATCAATGATGGCAAGGCAGAAACTGTTTACAATTGTATTATTAATTGTTTGCAGGATGTTGGCGTCGATGTTGCCAGGGTCAGTGGTCTAGGCAGTGACGGTGCATCTGTAATGATGGGCCGAATAAGTGGGGTGGGGTTCGCCTTGAGAATGATAACCCTAAGATTTTCCATATCTGGTGTGCTGCCCACAGAATTGCCCTTGTATCTTTCTGGGCCTCTAAAAGCATTCCATTTATGAAGGATATCAACCAGATACTAATAAATCTGTTTACATTTTACCAGTATTCCGCCCCTAGGTATCAGAAATTGAAAGAACTGCAGAAGATAATGGGTCAAAAGGTAAAAAGGTTTAAAAAGCCAACACAGGTGAGGTGGTTATCTATGTCAGATGCTGTTAAGGCCTTGCATGACTCTTACTCTGCTTTAGTGTTTAGTCTTGAGCATGAGAAAGCCCTTTCTCCAAGGAGTGATGGTGCCAACAAAGCCACTGGCATTTTAAAGAAAATAAAAAAAATTAATTTGTTGCAGTTCTCAGTTTTCTCAAAGACATTTTGGAAGTGCTTGACCGCATTTCTAAGCACTTTCAGTCTGATGACATAGACATTCACATGTTGAAAACCAGCATCCAGGCCACTAAGGAAACTATAAGGTCTTTTGAAGATGATGACCCAGTTCCAGCCTATGATGCTATAGATCAAATTGAAGAACAGTCTATGTTCCAAGGCATACCTATGCATGTCAATCTATTGCATAGACGCCAATATGTTCATATCCGAGGACAATTTGTCAGGAACTTGCTGCAAGAGTTTAGTAACAGATTCCCTTTTGATGCTATGGGGGTTCTAAATGACCTAAATCAATTGCTAAACCCAAAACTGCTTCCAGTAGCTAGGGAACTGCCTAACTATGGTCATGATAGCCTTGCCAGGGTAATTAATTTGTATGGGAATGTTGTAAATGCCAATGACCTGAACATGAACATCTTTCACCCAGTATAAATACTTGATGAGTTAAAAAACAGGAAACTTGACCTGAAATCTTTCTGTATCAAGCTTATTTATGACTACAAGGATGCTTATCCTGGCTTTGCAACCTTGGTTGAGATTCTCTGTACCTGCCCTCTGACATCAGTGCCATGCGAGAGAGGCTTTTCAATGCAAAATAGGCACCACAGTTCTGCTACCTGCAGAAGGTCTGTGGAGAATGTCAAGCACCCCATGGTTATTGATTATGTAGTCAGACAAGGAATTCCAGACAGGGAGGCAAATATTCAGCAAAGTGCTGAAAAGTTTTTTGAGGATAGATAACTAAACTTTAACAGCTGAAACGTAACCTGGTTTATAGTTTTTCAGTTTTTAGAACTAAGGCTTTGCTTACTTACCTTCAGAATGGTAACAGTTCAAATAGTGTTGAAATAAACACAAAAAAAAACAATTATTTAACCTTGTTTAATCTTGTCATATTTACAACTTCTTACATGGTACCCATGTTTTTGGTCATGTATCCACATTTTTCAAAATGCACGGGTACAGTACCGAAGTTTAAAAAAAACCAGTGGGCATGCTGCTAACGAACATGAGTGACAATATTTGCCATGCATTATGTGTGGTGATTTTTTTCAAAGATTGCTACTTTTTTCTACTCTTGAGGTCATAATTGGTCTGTTATGGGGTAACTCCCCTTACTTTAAGGATATAAATATTACTTTGAGCTCTGATAGTTGCTATGTTTGTGTCTGTCTGTCTGTTAATATGGTTGTTTGAATAGGATTTCTATGCAATTTTATATGTTGTTTTGAGAAGCTGTATTCAAGTGGAAAACTAATTGCCATGTTTATGGTTTGTGATCATTTATATTTTGATAGATGCTGACAATTCCATATAAACTGGCTTAACTGGAAGGGTTTTTTACGGTGTATTTTTACGGTTTTTTTAGCTCAACAGGTGAGCACAGAGTCCTCGAAATGAACTTTCCTGAATAGACTTTGTTTGTTTATGTGTTAGTTTTTTCTGAATTTACCGTGACCATAATGCTCTAAATCTACCCTACCACATAAGATAAATTAATTCAGTTCCATGCAGAAGTCTAGTTAGAATGACATCTAGAATCAAAAGAAACTGAAAACATTGCCTCGCCTTAACCACAAGGCCAACGCCCTGAGTGTAATTTGTAGCATTTTCTAGTGTTTCTCTTACAATTGAAAATTTTGAACTTGTATGCATGGTTAAATTTTACATCGAAATGTGTAGTAAATTCTATTAAAATATTGCCTTGCTCAGTGAGTCACATTTACATTTTAAATGTATAGCCTTTTTAAAAAAAAAATAAAAAATAAAGAATGTTCTTGTAGTAGAACAAAAGTCTCACACTTCTGAATAAGGGTCAAAAACATTGTCTTGTGAACTTATAGCAGCACTGTTACAACTTTGCCCTAGAGGTCGGTATAAGCTTCCCCTCGGGTTAATCGATTTTGAAATGACGTCATTTTGGCGCATTTTATGAGTAAATGAATGACGTGCTAGGATGACGTCATTTCGCCGTAACGAATGAAAAAAAAAATACGCTACTATAAGAAAACAGTGCCAAATGAAAATATTAGATTTTCGTAATTTCCATCAGAAATATGATTTACATGTTATATGCAAGAACAAGAATCAAACTCTGGCTGTCGTTACAGACCGGAATATATGGCTCTCTGGTACTGTTTAGCGGTAAACAGTTACCCTCAAGCCAGATATTCCGGTCTGTACCAGCGACCAGTGTCTTCAAAATCCTATCATTGACATCAAACATATGTTAGGGGTTTGCTAAGTGATACAAATATTTATTTCTGGATATAAAATCAAAACTAAGCAGGTATATCTAACACTATTCCTTTAAACAACAATGTGTCTTATTCAGCAATTTCATATGCAATCTAATACAAAGTATTGCTGCAAACTGTAATGCACTATAAGGTAAGATCAGAATTGCACAGTATAGTTCAAACCAGTCTCAAAAAGATATGTTTGTGAGTTATTGATTTTAAACTACAAAAAATCATGTTCAGTCATGAAAAGGATGCACCACGCAGTTTTTATGCGTATATATAGAACATGTAATTTGCTTATGGCGCACACAATTAAATGATATGAAAAAAAAATATTTACAATTTAGCAAGTCATGATATTGGAATTTACAGTATCATTCCTTTGTTAGTATCTGTGATGTTTAAAAGTTAATCAGTCAAACATGTCTAGGTGCAGAAAAATAATTTATTTCAATACATGTATTTACTAATCTTAGAACATATAATTATTCAGAAGTGTATTGTTTTTGTTTACTTCTACAATCTCCTGTGCCACCTCCATTCTTGTCCAGAGCATAATTACGACAGTGCGCAATTTCTCTGCTCACTTCTTTTTCTGAAAAATGTATTTGATTTTATATCCGAAATACTGAATACCTTAGAATCTTTTATCTAGATTTTGACATCTTGTTTTCAGGATATCTTTAACATCTACGATTACCATCTCTATACCGTGACCTTTTTCTTCCAGAAAATATGGAGTATCTCTTACTTATTTCTTATGATTTGACCGATGAACATTTGAGAACAATGACGGCTCTGTTTCCTTATCTGCTTCCCCTGCAAGCTGGACGTCTGGGGATATAGATTATCTTTGATATCTTTCTTGAAAACTTAAATTTAGGCTGTGAGGGTTTCGGAAATGCCTTGAAAAGTAATCTTGTGGGCATTTTGTTATGGTTGGAGGGGATACTGAGTGTCATTGTGTCTTTGCTTGAGACCTTGACCTTTTTCTTTGAAAGGTTGTAGAATGACTTGGAGACATATCTTGAATACCAGACGTGTAATATGAATTAGCTGGTTTGCTAAGAAGGTTATAGAAGGTCCTTTCAATAGACCTTGATATTTGGCTTCTTGAAAAAGAAGAGTGCTTTTAGTACTTAGCTGATGAATGTGACCTTTGGTGTTTTCTCCGAAACTGATCTATTGATCATAATCTTTTGATGATCTACTATTGGACCTTGACCGAGACCTGCATGATAAGTTTGAATGAACCGATGTTGATCTTGATTTTGGGGAACCTAATGACAATACAAAGGTATTTTTTGGAACTGGAGATCCTAATGACAGTGTATATTTTGATATTGGGGTACCTAATGACAGTGTATGAGTATGTTTTGATATTGTGGAACCTTAAGACAGTGTACGGGTATGTTTTGATATTGAAGAATTTAATGACAGTGTATTATGTGTACGTTTTGATATTGGGGAACCTAATGACAGTGCATGAGTATGTTTTTATATTTAAGAACCTAATGACAGTGTTTGAGTGTATTCATGAGCATGTTTTTTTTTTATATTGAGGAACCTTATGACAGCGTATGAGTATTTTTTTTATATTGGTGAGCCTAATGACAGTGTATGAGAAAAATTTGGTGTTGGGGGGCCTAATGACAGTGTATGAGTATGTTTTGATATTGAGGGCCTAATGACAGTGTATGAGTAAAATTTGGTAACGAGGGGGTGGGGGGTGCAAATGACAGGGTATGAGTATGTTTTGATATTGGTGGCCTAATGACAGTGTATGAGTAAAATTTGGTAACGAGGGGGTGGGGGGTGCAAATGACAGGGTATGAGTATGTTTTGATATTGGGGAGCCTAATGACAGTGTATGAGTAAACTTTGGTGTTGGGGGCCTAAAGACAGTGTATGGGTATGTTTTGATCTTGGGGGGGCTTAATGACAGTGTATAAGTATGTTTTGATATTCGGGGGGCTAATGACAGTGTTTGAGTTTGTTTTGATATTGGAGGGCCTAATGACAGTGTATGAGAATGTTTTGATATTTGAGATTCTAATGACAGTGCATGAGTATGTTTCGATATCGGGGGGAGGGGGGGGCCTAATGACAGTGTATGAGTATGTTTTGATATTGAGGAGCCTAATGACAGTGGTTTATGAGTATAATTTGATATTGGAGGGCCTAATGACAGTGTATGAATATGTTTAGATATTGTGTTTGGGGCCTTATGACAGTGTATGAGTATGTTTTGATAATGGAAGACATAATGCAGTGAATAAGTATATTTTGATATTTGGGAACCGCATGACACTGTATGAGTATTTATTGACAGCTTTTCATTTGAATTTGAATTGCTCTGTTCGGTGACATGAACGCTGAAGCTTTGGTGATTGAACCAGCAAAACTGTTTAACCTTTTCAGGCAAAATCAAGCAGACTTAGTAAATATTTCAAAATAATCAATGTCAAATATAACATTTTCAGATTTCTATTGAACTTTCCTACTGGACGAAAAATCAAAATCAAATCTGACATACAGACAACAGTGACAACATTTAAAGAATTCATTCATTACCTAACAGAGTCAGGCTTTGTATGTCACCAATATTACCAAACGTGTTGAAACATAAATCTAACTGATTAATAAAATATACTTCAAAATGGCACAATTAACAATTTCAGGCAATTTAGTCTAAAACAGGCGCAAACCATTAAACTGGCATGAACACCCTGAGAATAATACTTAGTCACTTACAATGCTTTGGAAATTTGTTTTCCACAACAGAAATTCTTTGGCTTTTTGGACTAAATCCGACTTCTTCTGTAACAAAGCCCTGAAAATGTTTTTTTCTGGTTTCCTCCTTCACAGAGCTTCATCCCAACTATCGTCATCTTCAATTGTAGTTGTATATTCATACTCATCTGCTTCCTTGTAATTTGCTTTTAATACATTCAACAGTATGTTGTAATTACTATTTCTAAAGATTAAACAGGGTTCAAATTAGCTTCCTATAATGAAATTTGTTTAAATTATTGTATACTTTTCAGAATTCCTATATTTGAACCATACATATTCAACCCTTAACTTTTAAAAACTTCAACAAAAGCACCTTTTACTCAATGTCATTTACAGTAAATAATTCTAACTAACAGGGTTCTGTATAAATTTTCTTTGGTATTTTCATAAGAGAAATATTACAAGTTTGTACGCATACAGTAGTTACTAAATACAATGTATTAATAAACAACACATCAATAGTTTATAAAAATGATGAAGATTAAAGACTGACTGCTCAATGAAAAATACTTACCCAAGAGTTCATTCTAGCATAAAATCGCTTTTGCCCGTTTTGCCTATGTTTTAACGAGAGCAAAAAGGTGTGTAAACAAGGAAGTTCTCGCGCTCACGTGCAGTTATCACTCGTTTTCAGTTGTGCGCGTTACAGGGCCTTTAATAATGGACGCTGATCCGTCTTTTTTGCCCCAAATCGGCAGCTTATGTAACTTTGCAGGTCGGAACAAAGACGAAATAGTGTATACTATCAATCGTAAATCCACATGAAATCCTTCCAAATATTTTTTTAATCGACACTTTTTAAGTTTCAAGATGGCAGCTCGATAGGTTGTAACACGTTAACGTGTCGCCCTGGAACGCATATTTAAACACGTACTCATAACAACCTTAAGGCGACTGTACTATTTTTTTTCCGTAAACATGTCTTTTCTATATCATTTTATGCTAGAATAGCGTTAAAGAACGTTTTTTCGTGTCAAAACATCTGCAGAATCCCTCGGGATATGTTATAACACGAAAAAAATGTCCGTTAACCCTATATTATAGTGATGATCGAATTTTTTCAGACTGATTTGTATAGACATTTGAAATAAAAAAAGACAACTGAACTTAAAAATCCATTACGTCTACCTGACTTGAATACTTTTTTATGAGGTCAAAATAATGTCATTTTTCACATGGGGCCAGTTTATCTTTGAAGGGTTTGTAGCATTAAGCCCAGGTGGCCAGGGACATTTCTATCTTTCACTCAACACTCTTGTATAACCCCATCTTCCTCTCTATTCCCTTCTTTCAGACTGCTCTTATCCACAGTCTGTGAAAGCATACTATAACACGACAGAAAGCTGTATAAGATTTCTGCAAAAGTTATACACATATATGTTCTACATCTTATGTATTGCCATTCTAAACACTTTAATGTAACATTTTTTTACAATAGACAAATTAATATGAAACACGGCTCAAAAAGCAATATCTGAAGTAAGAGGCCGATATTTAATTTGTGGACTTTTTGTTTGCTTGCAAATCTCACCAGGGTATCTGATAGTGTCTTTCAAATATATTGAAAGACCCTGATAGCTGATAAGTTTTTATGCTCTGACAATTGCACATTTCAAAAAGCAAAGGCTTACTCCTGTCAAGTCATTTGATAATACACTTAAGTTCTACACGAGCAACAGATTTACTGCTTATAAAGTTTGAATAAAATTATATATACCACTTAGAATTCATAATCGTATCTACATTTTATTTATTTCGACAATAAATTGTTGTGAACTATTTTTAAATATATTTCTATTTATATACCTGACTTGGTGAATGTTTGACAAATATGCTTTAGGTAACTTCTATGCAGAATATACAAGGGTCCCATTTGGGCAGGTTAATTTGCATAAATCCCACAGTATAAGGCGTGATTTATGGATCTTTGACATTTCATTGGATATTAATTTATAAGCAGACACAAATTTCTACTTGATGGACATGCCATATTATTATTTTTCAAACAATATCCCAACGTGAAAACACACTGTGGTGTGAATTTCCATTCCAGTGAAACAATTGTTAACACATTAGATCACCTAAATTCACTTCAATTTTACTACACTTAAATGAAAAAGAATTGTTTATGACGTAAACATCCAGTGAGGAAGTGTTACGCAGCATGTAAAAACGTGGAGGAGATAGTTTTATATAGAACCACAACATGAAAGAAATTGGAATATTTATCAATCTCCCGGCACGAAGTTTGAATTTACTTATAAAAATCGAGAAGTAATCACATTATTTTATTTAATTTACAATTTATAGCATGTTACTTTTATATAGGTGCCTTTATCGTGTTTCTTGCACATGTGGTTTAGTGTTATTTTTTCATTTAAAAACGGATGTGTTATGAGCTGCGTAATTCTGCACTACTCCCTGGTACAGTAGGGATAAATCTACGTCACAGCCAAAAATTGCGGCGGAAACTACCGATGTCGAAACGGAAACAGCCGATCATCAAAAACACGTTTTTTCTTTTCAAAAGCAATATTTTCGTAATTTTGCAGTTAAACCATTTTAATCAGTACATTATGATTATTTTGAATAGACAAAGTTGCCATAGTCGTGTCACATGACCTTTAAGGAAACCCATATAAAGGCTTTCTAACAGGGGCATAGCCAGACGAAAATGTAGTGTACTTATATTTGGGTGGGGATACAAGGGGTCACTAGGGTCGCCGTTTGGTCAAGGGCAAAGCTTTTGCCAGGAATCCAGGGGGCCTGTGGCCCCAAAACCCTTCATGGAATATCTGTTTTAGAACCCTGTCAAATTTGTTATTCGGAATTCGTGGCTTTGTGTGTGCATACATCTTACACCGTTTTTTATATAATTTAGATGAGACCAAACGTAAGGAGAAAAAATTATGAAGCATTATTTATTCTTTAAAAAGAAGAGCCATTCTTTTATTCTGCAAAAACAAAAAAAAAACAAAAAAAAAAAAAAAAAAACAACAAACAAAAACAAAACAAAAAAACATCTACTACACGCTGTACGTTGAGCTGTTCTTCCTGATAAACATTTAATAGTCCCAGTCCTGACAACCTTCCCGTGCCCATTGTGCTGCGCAGGTACGTTTTCACTCCGAGCATGACCGAAAACGGCCTTTCAACAAGTGTTGCTAAATCACGATTACATTAGGGTGTTTATATAATATTAATAAAATATTTGTTTATTGGTAAATCACAACAAGAAAAAGGACGCACAAACCTAATGCTAACTGCAAATATGTTTCCTGAAATTTGGTGCTGAATTAAACATAAACTACACGAAAATTAAGCTAAATTACTTCTCATTTACCAACGAAAACTTGGTCTAATTGATTAATGCTAGTAGTTTTAAACATTACAATTGATTTAACAAATAAAAGAACTGACTGTAACAACCGAGAGCGATAGAAAAGCGCTATATATGAGAAGCAAAGGCTCTACTAGATTTATTTAATCATAAGACGTCAGACATACGAAACGTTATTTGACTGTCATATCATTAATGTATTGAGTAAATAAAAGATTATACGACGTTAACATATAATTTGTATACCTAAAATATTAAGATTCTCTATGAAAGCATTCGCCTACGCCTCGCCAGTCTTGCTGACCGTAGTTGAATGCCCAACAAACAATGCGAATCTCTGATGTAGCAACGTCGACAAAACGCACAAATAGTGCCATCTGCTCTATCGTAGCAGCGTCTGTAGCCTCGTCCGCAATAAAGCCGAACGCTCCCGTCTGGTTGCGGTCCTCCACAACGTCAGCCGTATTAAGTTTAAATTTCATTCTATTTAGGGAAGAAAGTCCTTTATGCACAGAGTGTAGACCCTGATCAGATGCCGCATATTGTGGCATTTGATCGGGGTCTGCATTGTTTGTCTATGTCTAATTTTGTGGACGCTAGGCATTAATGGGTTAAAAAGCGGGGGCATGCCCTGCTGGATTAATTTTATATTCTATGAACTAATTTTATGTTTGCTCATTTTTATATATCAGGTTTAAACTTTTGATGAATAGTAAAACATCCTTCACCTCTCAAGCTAATTTAATGTTGGCCGGAAAAGTGTGTGTGTGTGTTTTTTAAATTAATTTCTGATAGTCAGTCGCTTTAAGTTAATGACAAAAATAATTAAAATTGACAGTGACATTTTGTTGATGTTGCTGCATGTATTTCATTCAAAACAGCAAGTGCTCATCTCTGGGAAAATCGAATAATGTTTAGACACCGGATGTAAAATAAATCATTGTATATACACTATAATTATTCTGCTTTGTGACATGGGCAGTTGCTTCATATTGTACAATTTAGATCACGGTTTACAGCTATCCAAGTTTAAGTGAATAAACAAAATCGTCTTAAAACATCATTTAAGTCTAGCTTACTGTTTTATTCTCTGTAACACTCTTAGAAGACAAAAAAGTGTTCATTCTTTCAAACATTAAGTGGGATAAAAACTTTTTCTATCAGCATTTTTTTTAATTTTTAATCTGGAGTTGCTATTAAAATGACGTAACGGCTTTTAATAAGATTGATCAATGACATCCAAGAAACAGTATCCCCTGTTTATAACATATTTCTTGTTATTCCCTTTGCAATGAAAATAAAATGTTTGTCAGTGTTTAATGTTCACCGTTTTCATACACTGTTGGCCATTTCCTGGACAATAGATTTCGTTTTGACTTATTTATCTATAAATTAGATTAAATATCTAAGTTAAGAAACATATTTCTTTTCTAATCGCCTTATTTAATCGTATTCGGATTGCATTTGAATCATTATTTCAGGGTTTGCCAACTCCTATCCTATCCTCCTCCAGCGCTTTATAGACCTTGTCTAGAAAACAGAGAAGTAAATCTTTAAAAGGTTTCACTCACAGAAGTGCTCTATTAAAAGAAATGGAATATAAATCTACTGATTTCCTTTCCAATCTTACAAACAAATTGAATTACGCAATAAATAGGTTTCTTGCAAATTTTCCTCAGACAGAGATTTGATAAGCTACTGCCAAAATATACCTTGACACTACATATTCATTTTCTGGCAAAAGGGGATTGTGATGTCTCTCTTGGATAATTACAAGGCTTTTAAGTCCATTGTTTCTCGTCAAGGACTACTTTCATATTAGTAAACTTATACATTTTTTTTGTTCTGAAAATTTTAGTATAAATGCAGTTGATACTTAATATATATTGAAAAACAATAATCAAATATAACTTCATATCAAATTTTAATGAAAATAACATAATTGTAAATAATTATGATTATGAAGGTGCAAAAGGAAAACTATAGCCTGTGACACGAGAGCCAAAAAATGCAAGTTTCTCCGATAACACCTTAAAAGCTTATCTTTGTCAAGGTTGTCATTTTAAAGTCTTCAGAAATAATACCGTTGGATTAAACTAATCGCAGTGCACGTGACGAAGCATTTGTCAAATGATATGTATAGTCACACACATATATAAAGAAAGATCTGAAAACACCCGTGAAGCTACTAAGATATATGGTATATATGATTCCAGCAGTAACGGTGTAATTTCAGTTAGCTTAGCCTGGAAAATGCAACTGCTTACAAGCCTCGCTAATAATATATTTGTTTAAGCTTTTATTTGCTTGTGTACTGCCGATTCTGCTTAATCTATCTGCAAACACCTCCTGCAGTCCCTGTTCTAGATTCTCATCTCGTACATGTATTCTACAAAGTAGTGCTGGGTATTGCGCAGAAGGGTTCTCGATAAACCTACACCATGTGTCACTATGGTATATATGATTTCAAAACTTTTCAAAATAACAGCATCCAGCCCAAAGCTAAAGCAAGCAGGCTCATGTTTCTGTTTTGGGTACTAATAGTTACATTCAGCTGTGCAACTGTTGTACTATCATCACATCTAATTGTATTTGTAACCCTAATACCTTATGCTGCAGTTTTAGGTGTCATTCTTCAACAATATCAGGCTCCATGTCCTCTGCAAATCCTGACCTTTTTTTCTGAAGTCATGATTTCTGCAAATAACTTTTGCTCGCCTTTTGTTATGATTACAGATTCTGCAAATTTTGCTGCCTACAGCATAGAAAAGACAGTTTCCAAACTACAGACCAATCATTTGGAAAAGTAATAAACTTACGCTAGACAAAGATATGTGGGAGCTGTAAGCTTTACGGGCCTTGTAAAGATGTTATTTTAGTTTTTACTATGGTGACCTGAGATATTCATTAAGTTCAATTCTTTGAAAGCCTTTTAAAGACTACTACCCAGGAGATATTTATGTGAAGTTTAGTTAAGGTGGCGTGATAGTACAGTAGTGCGAATTCTTGATGGCCGACTATTCTAACAGCTTATCATGAGGATCAAAGAATCTCGACATAATGAGACAATTTAAAGATAATGTTTTTATGCTTTGCTCTTTTTCGATAAAAAAAATTCTGAATGTGTTTACTGTTTTTCCGTTTCCTCTTCTCTGTCACCCAGCGTTCATGCTGACTTCAATTTCTTTCTTCTGCCTACGTCAATGAAGTAAGCTCACATCAGTGTTAGAGTATGTAAGTAGCTACACTGCTGCGAAGCACGTATTATAACATCTGTGTAGCAGTTTGATCTCAAAAGTATTTGAGAGTTGCTCTATACCCCTTAGATCTACCTGAATAATAGAGAAAAGATCATTATGAATAACACAAGCTAAACTTGTGTTGGTTTTTACTAGCAAATATCAAGCTACTGATAGACATAATGATTCCAGTATGAATGCATGGCTGCCTACTAATAGTGTGTTGGTTATCAAAACAGTAAGAATTTCAAATAGCAAACAGTGCATAACACAAAACTGTGTTCAATTTTATACATATTTATAAAAACAACAACAACAACAAAACAAACAACACCAAAACACTACCTTCAGACAAGTAAGGAATGTTCAATGTATAAAAATATTGTTTAGCTGCTCGTTGCAACACCAGAATGCGTCAAAGTTGAATAGAAGAAAAAATGTGCATAGTTTACAGAAATTTGAAGATCACTTTAGATGCATAATTATATGTTTGTGGGTTTTTTTCTGGATAGACTGGTACAAGGAATTATTATGAGCACATGTAGCGTTGCTTATTTCATACTGAAGCCGGATTTGTATATTGTGCAACAGAGTACTGTCTAAAACATACTATTAAGCAATGAGAAAAAAAAAAAAATTTCATACATGTCTTTTCCCACAAAATCTAGAACTTGTAGCAGAATATTGTTATAGATCGTACATGCCCACACTAATAATAGCTGTCTCATGTGCGTAAATATTATCTTAAAGGGTTCCTATTATATTATAATGAAAACAGTACTAAATATCAAAATGTCTGAATCCTGTATCTAAGTTGTGCTTGTTTTAAAATCTACTACCTGCTAGAGAAAGTTTAGTATATTAAATCACTTTGGTAAGAAAAGCAGGGCAGCACAGTAATTTTGTGGACTTGATCCACTTACTTGTTGCCAAAGAACTCATTGCCCTCAGTGTAAACAATGCATAAATTGGACTTAGTGATGTTTTCTCTGTCAGTACTAATACCGGATTAGATGTATAGTAATAATAGATGAAAATGCAGTAACAACGTTAAGCTTAACATTAGTCTTTTTCATAATTTTTGTGGCTTAAGAATCGTGTAAATTAACAAGCTTGCCGTCTGGAGTATGTCTCAAAGAAGCTTTTATACGATGTAATATCCGTGATAAACAAGGGTGACAGTAGAAAGTTTGTTTAAATAAGAAAAGTCGTTTGCATATTCGAAATGTCAAAATATCTTGACTCTATTCAGGAAACGACAATGCTTATATCGGTGTGTGAAACAAACACAGCGCAAATTTCCTTAACGGCTTTGTAAATTCAAAGATGAAATAACGTCTTACAAAATTAGAGTGTGATTGCTTTATCTCCTTCGTTGCGAAGCTAACACACATCGAACAAATAAGAAGGTCATGATAGCCCTGGGTCCCTTAAATGAGTACTTTGGATTTGAGTCTGCTGTTGAGCAAACATCAGAAGCAAAATAACTCTGACACAGAGACAGGATATAGTTAGCGAGTTTGTCTTTATTTGTCTATTCGATCGACAGGAAGACTTGCGACAGGCATCTGCTAGGCTGTTTTTTACACTTTATTGATAGACTTGTTACATTCTACCAAAAGCTTCTCTGTAACGCCGTATTCCCTTTGACAATAACACATATTCAGCGCTCTAAGAATAAACTCCTTGTGCAAGTAGAGTACCGCGCATGATTAGAATCTAAACTAGATCTATAAGAGAACTTCAAAAGCGGAAATTCTATCATCTAGTTATACAGAAAGTAGTGTCACATACATTAAATCTGATGTTTATTTGTTAAATTGTCTCAACAATTTGCTTTTGCTTAGTCACCAAACACTGTCCTGCAGTTTGACAGTGAAATATTTAAAGATTAAAACAATGCAAAACTTTCCTTTTTAATTATTTTCAGAACCGTAACTCAACATTTAAATTCTTGATGTTTAATTATCTTTTGCTTCATCAATTTATTCATTTAATTGTCTATTTTTCACACATCTGGATACAAGATATACATACGTTTTTCTACACAAGCGTTTATTCTGACGGTTAAGAAATACCTTCAAATTTTCATTAGGCTGTTAAGGTCATTTCTTTCAATGACTGCTATTGTTTTTCAGGTCTCTAGGTCAAAGGCGAAGGCCACAGTGACCTTGAAAAGCAAAACAGTTTCCAGTCAGTTACTATAGAACGCTTAGGTTCAGGCTTCCTCAAACTTCATAGGCCAGTAGATGATCCCTATAGTTTTAGGGTCACAATTTTTTTGCAGATAAAATGACGGTTACAATATTACCCGATTCTTGTATCTTAAGGACTATTATTAAAATGGTCATTTATTGTAAACTGTCAAATATTCTCTAGTAACTTATCACTATCATGAGTCTGATGTGTTCATATAGAAGTGGGCACTCCAACAATTTGAAACTTTAAAAAATATGTAACCCTAGTCTGAGATGTCTAAACATCGAAACATCGAATGGAAGCATTTTGCTGTTTATCTCATCAAAATGTGGAACATTATCGTGAAACATACCTGCAAGACCTTAAATAACAAAATATCTAAGTGTTGATATAAAAATTTGATCCGTTTATGTGATGGTTACTGATATGTTTCAGAGTGTGATTTTTGTTATCCAAACTTCCAAGAATAAGAACCAGCTTAAGCCTGGAGAGAGAAATCTAACATTTTGTGATATTGAAGCGTGTCTGTGATATCAAAACGAAAAAAAAAATAATGTAAAAAGTAGGATCAGAAAAATTGTTGAAAATGTATTTTCTATCTAATCGTTCAATGCATTTCCGTCTTCTTTCAAATCGAACATAATACATTTTTACAAATGAAAACATTTCCAATCAATACATTTGGCCATCTTGAAAGCATGGTATTTCTTCATACATGTTTTAATATGTCTGACTAACACTATTTGCTGTTCGTGCAACAATATATTACAATTTACGCTAAGATTAAAGATGTTTGCTGAAATGCTATTTAAGTAATGTAATTTCTTTTCTGTTGGGTGATTTTGTGAGTTTAATTTTATCATAAAGCGATTGTTAAAACGATTTATGCAATTTATCTGAATGGATTAAATGACAACACAAGTAAAAGTTAAAAACAAATCAAGAAATTCTGTGTTATCAATACAATAGCGATACTTTCTCTATACCTGAAGCTGTTAAAATCATCAAATTACGTTTTGAAGTGATTTCACAAGTAAATATATTTGCCTTAAAGGATATCCGTTTTTTTCTGAGAACAAGTGAAGAATAACAGCAAACTGTTCAACAGTATCTGCTAAATCTTTGAGATTTTAGTAACTGAATGAGAACAAAAAATAACATTTTTTTTAATATCACCGAGTTTTACTCAGTATTTATAATGCCTTTGAAAACAAGGCGGGTACTTTTTGTTAGGAACATACAATGTACATATAATTTAACCGTATGATATATCTTGACGTATATAATCTACTTACAAGTTTTTTATTGTTTAGTGTGTACTTCAGCTGTTACCATGGACAGGGCACCTACTAAGATAATTACTTATTACCACTACTAATTAGTACCTCGTCGATTCCCGAGCTCAGTGATGTATAATGAATTGGGCTTGTATGCCATAATGGTTTGGAATCCCATGAGGAAGCATCCTAGCGTTACAAACGAAAATGTGTTGTGATATTTATTCAAAAGTATTTACCACCGTGATTAACCCCCTCTTTCAGTTTAGAATATTTAAGTAGTATAAGTGTACCAAACCGGGTTTTTTTGTATGACCTCCACAATGACGACAAAACTCAGTCTGGTCAATTCTCTTCATTTATTTACCAATAGATTTATACACGACATTTAACTGTAGTACATGACAGACATCCATGTGACTGTAAAGGTATGTCACATGTGGAAAAAAAACCGGGAAACGGTCTGAAAATATAAAACGACAAAAATGCCTCTTACAAATAAAATAATAACTTACACTGTATGTAATCTGCAAAACATACCAAAAAACCTTGTTACACTTATTACGCTCGTTATATTCACTAACGGGGCGACAAACTATATAAACTCCTACAAAAGTCTGTTTAACAAAACGCATGTACAAAATACAACCTGAATTATGTTATTCCCCATGAATTGCTTCAAACAATTATGAATATATATAAAATTATGTACAAAACTGTCCAGGATTCAACATATCAGTATAAGTAAACAATACTCACAGAACATAAGGTGTTCAAACCAGTCCACACAATTCTCACACTGTCGTGCCAAAGCTGCCAGAGCTGTGCTGTTAACTAGCTGTTGAATAAAGGTTAAAACAGTGCAACAAATAAGTCATGCAATATGAAACCGACCCAAAATGTTGGCATATAATCCAATTCGAAAACCGACAGAAATACGATAAACGCGAAGATGACAACCCGAAATAATCACAACGAGCTAAACTAGAAACATCTCTTATTCTATTCCACTAATCTTTTAAATCTTAACTTACTTACATTAGAAAGATTACTCAGATAAAGATTCCCAACCTTCCTCTCCAAAATCTAACTGAAGAAAGCGGAATTCAAAGGGAATTAACTCTGCACAACACCTTCCGTCATAAAAAACCACTACCTTACCGTATCGGCAAAATACCAACCATACTATTACAAACTACGACCTGCTACATTCTCCCCCCTTTTTGCAAAGTCGTCTCGACTGCTACTGAATCACAGTGTCTATATAACATGGACATAAATATTCAATGATGTAAAAACATAATAAAAAAATTTTCCAACATATTTCCAACCTGCAAAACAAAAGTTATTGAGCTTCTGAAAAAAAATTCAAAAAAAAATTTATCTAACACATGCAATAGTGAATAATGCACATAACTAAACAATTATCAACCTTCCTCCCCCTTCTGAAAGAAGAATATTTGTGACTATTGAAGTAATTTGAATATGCTAAACAAATGATAAAAACAAGTCATTATAAAACCAATATAGCATGAAATAAACATCGTTATTAATGCATTTACGTAAAAGCTTTGAACAATTCTGTCATAATGCGATTATTCTCAAGCTGCATTAGCATTAATCTTTGTACATCTGTGTTTGACGTCACACTACTAACGACGTAATCTCCAAACCACTGAGGTTTTTTCCTTGGGCGTGAAGATCTACGTAATTCCTGATTTTCAGCTTCCTGTGTTTGTCTTCTCTTAGTATCAGTACTTGCCTGAGGTCTCACTGCTGGTCTAGGCTCTTGTTGCCTACTTCCTACTTCTGTCACATTTCTGACATCTTCTGAGTCAATCTCTACTTCATCTGTTTCTAAGGTTTCTCCTTTCCTCTCTGGACCGGTCCATTCATCACCTCTAGGATGCAAAACAATGCATTCCATATCTGAGTCTGAATCACTAAACTCTTCAGAACGACTATCATTTTCTAGATCCGTGGTACCACTTACTATTTCTTTAGTCTTAACTTCCGGTAGCCTTCGTGGCTGTGGGATAGGTTTACTAGAATCTGACGACGCCTCTGTTGAAAGCCTTCGGGGCTTAGGTATGGGCCTCATCTTAATCTCGTTAGTTGACCTCGTGTTCTCTGTCTCTTCACTTATCAATAAAAGATGGTTTCTATGTAATGTCTTTTCTACACCCTCTGAATTTCTAACCACAAACACAGGAATGTCTACATTAGGTTGAGCAATTACTTTGTAAACTGAGTCCTCATATTTATCTGCTAACTTGTGTGGTCCGTCAAAAGCTAACACTTTAACTAATACTGAGTCACCAACTGAAATTTTTACAGCTTTTGCTCGTTTATCATAATTAGCTTTCTGTTTTGCCTGAGCCTTTGAAACTGCCTTACTTGCAATCTCCTGTGACTTGTCCATCTTTTCTTTCAAATCTTTTACATAATCAGTTGTGATGGTGTTATCTCCCTTGTCAAGCTGAAATAGAGTATCAATAGGTAATTTAGGTTTCCTGCCAAACATTAACTCAAAGGGGGAAAAACCTGTTGTGTCATGTTTTGTTGCATTATAAGCAAATACAAGGAATGGTAAAAATTTTTTCCAGTCTTTTTTCTTTTCAGGTTCAAGAGTTCTTAACATGCTTATCAAACTGCGGTTCAGCCTCTCTGAGATTCCATTTCCCATAGGATGATATACAGTAGTTCTTACTTTTTCTATCCCCAATAATGTACACAATTCTTTTATAACCTGGCTTTCAAAATTTGGGCCTTGATCAGACAATAACTTTGCAGGAATTCCATATGAGTATATAAAATGATTGAGCAACACTTCTGCTGTGGTTTTAGCAGTTTGGTTAACTGTGGGTACTGCTACCGCAAATTTCGTAAAGTGATCAGTGATCACAAGTATGCTACGTATTTTTCCTTTGCATTCATCTACTGTTAGGAAATCTGTACTGACAATTTCGAGAGGATATGATGATTTTATATTTATCAAAGGACTAGTGTTATTCCTTGTCTGTTTACCTCTCAAACACCTAGAACAGTTCTCAACCCAACTATTTACCTCTGCTAGATAACCTGGCCAGTAAAATCTTTCTCGAATCAAAGACGCTGTTCTTTCCTTTCCTGGGTGTCCTATATCTCCGTGTAGTCCATGTAACACCTGCTTTCTGTAAAGTTCTGGTAAAACTAATTGACTTACCTCTTCTTCATTGTCTTTTAATACTCTGTACAGCAATCCTCTTTTGACTGTAAACTGATCAAAATGTCTTGACATAGTTAAGTGATTTCTGTTACTTACAAACTGAGATTTACTTGGAAAAGTCTTATCAATCACTGCTCTGAGCCATAGCCCAATTATTGGATCATTTCTTTGGTTTCTCCTCAATTCACGCAACTCTATTTGTGGCAAAGTTTGACCTGGTGTGTCTATAAAATCTAGGACATTCACCGACCGACATGGCAGCATATCAATACAAGGCGCTGCATAAATTGTATTACAAATGGCATGGACAATTTCACTGTCTATTTTACTTGAAGCTGTTTTGCTCTTAGACATCAGTTGTTCTTGTACTCTATTAAATGGATACCTTGATAAAGAGTCTGCATCTACATTTGTTTTACCTGGTCTATATATTATATCGAAATCATAATCACTAAGGGACGCTACCCAACGTTGACCTGTTGCATCTAATTTTGCTGTACTTAAAACATGTGTCAAGGGATTGTTGTCTGTAAATACAATGAACTTACCTGATATCAGATAGTCACTGAACTTTTCAGTTATGGCCCATTTTAGAGCTAAGAACTCCAATTTAAAGGTAGAATAATTCTTTTCAGCCTTTGTCAAACCACGACTTGCATAAGCGATTACTCTGAGAGTACCATCATCTTGTTTTTGATTCAGTACCGCACCTAAACCTTGTGTACTGGCATCAGTGTGCAACTCAAAAGGCTTATCAAATTGTGGATATGCTAGTACTGGTGAGGATGTTAACAAAGATTTAATTTTCTGGAAAGTATCTTGCTGTTCTTTTTCCCATTTCCACTCTTTACTTTGATGTTTCTTTCCCTTCTTTAAACTAGTTGGTGGTAGCAAATCAGACAAGGGTTTAGTAATCTTACTGAAATCCTTAATGAATTTTCTGTAGTAACCTGCAAGGGCTAAAAATGATCTTAATTCCTCTGCATTTGTAGGGATTGGGTAATTATTAATTTTTTCACATTTTTCAGGGTCTGTTTCTAAACCATCTTCTCCTACAATATGTCCCAAAAATTTTACCTTTTTTTGAACGAAAGTACACTTTTCCGGTGACAGTTTCAATCCGCATTCTTTCAGTCTTGTCAACACCTTGTCAAGTCTTTCCAAGTGCTCCTGAAATGAAGAACTGAAAATTATGAGATCATCAAGAAAAATGAAACATATGCTCATGTGGTAGTCTCCCAAACATTCCTGCATGATTCTTTGATATTCTGATGGTGAATTTGTGAGACCAAATGGGAGCTTATTATGCTCATAAAAACCCAAGGGACCTAAAGTAAATGCAGTATACTTTTTGTGACTTTCCTCAAGTTCTACTTGGTGGTAGCCCGATTTCATATCAAGTGTAGTGAACCACCTAGCTCCATGTAACCTATCAAAAATGTCCTCTGGCCTGGGTAATGCGTGTGAGTCTCTAACTGTTCGAAGGTTCAACCTCCTATAATCTATGCACATTCTCAACTTCCCATTTTTTCGACGACATAAAACCACTGCCGACGCCCAGGGAGATTTTGATTTCCTAATTACACCACTTGCCAATAAGTCTTCAACATGTTTTCTTACCTCCTCAATCATGCCTGGTGGGATCCGTCTGTATTTTTCCTTAAATGGCACTGTATTGGTCAACTCTATCCTGTGCTTAGAAACAGTACACTTACCTATATCTGTATCGTTCTTGGAAAAAATGTTCTCATGTGTATGTAACAGATCCATCAACTCACCATACTGCTCTTGTGAAAGATTACTTTCAATTTTCACTTTACTCAATACATCATTTGTCTTCAACTCAGGTTCGATTTCTTCTGACAAAAAACTTTCAACTTCTACTGGCTGCAACTCAGCAATAATTGCTTTTGGTGAAATATTTACAGAGTTTGTACTCAAATTGGACAGCGTCACTTCTACAAGTTGCTTACCTTGGCTATTGTATTGTATTACCCCTGGTCCTATGTCTATGAATCCTGGCAGTAAAGAGCTGTCTGTTTCACATATTAATGCTGAAGTTGGTATGTGACCAATCTCATTGTCTGTGAAACATTTTACTTTTACAGATTGGTTTGGAGTGACAGTTATTCTTCACTTTCTGCGTTCCTTAGAATGGCCAACCTGTAATTATTTTTCTTTAATTCTTTTTCTCTAACTGACATGCATCTAAATGCCAAATACCATGGAGAGTGCAATTTAGCTTTCTGTAAAAATTGTTTGCCATGAATTTCACTACAAGCATCCATGAAATGTTGTAAAACATTAGTTCCCAACAAAACTGGTGTGTTACTATTGAAATTTGTGTTTGGAACTACCAATAGTAAACATGTTTGTTCATGAGCATCTACAATTCCTATAGGTAAAATATTGACCTCAATAAAACCTAAGTAGGGCAATTCACTGCCATCAGCACACTCAACTTTGAGTAGATTCTTAAGAGGTTTCAATTCTATATCAGAAAAGTAATCATGGTAGAACTGTTCAGAGCAGGTTGAAACACACGATCCAGTATCTAACAGAGATTTTACTTCTTTGCCATTAATATTGATCATAGTTTCATTGACTTCACCTACTAATAATGGATCAGATTTATTCTGTGTGGCTGTACCTACATCCTGACCCATAACATAGGCACCTACTTGTTTAAAGGGCAGTCCCTAGCAAAATGGCCTAACTCATCACATTGGTAACAACGTAAATTTGCCGGTCTAAATGTTTTAGACGCAGTTGGACGTCTTTGTGAAAATGGTGCATCACCTTTACCAAAACCTCTGTATGGTCTATTATTAAACTCACCTCTGCCACGTCCCCTGAAGTGTCGTGGTCCTCTATCCCGTCTCCAAACTTGACCTGTTGCTCCTGAACTTACTTGTTGTTGATTTTGTGTCGTATTTGTCTTGTCTTGTTCCAACTTTTCAATGACTTGGTTCATTTTTTCTAGCAAAGCATCTATCTTGGATGGTTTCACTGTTTCCTCTTTTTCTGATGTTGCGTTACAAGATGTCTTACCTTTTGGTTCCTGCTTGCCTCTGGCTTGTTGCATCTCACTCTCTAATTTTCTAACAATAGATTTGAATTCATTGTAATCTGAAATAGTTTCATACTTAAAGCTTGTTCCTGTTTTTAGATCAAAATTTAACCCTTCGTAGAAAATGCTTTTGAGTAATGCCTGTTGTGATCTATTTACAGCTCCTAAATCAACAGCCTGTGAAAACATTTCCTCCACCCTAGCTGCAAATTTGATGACTGGCTCATCTGGTTGTTGTTCACATGCATGTAGCTTTTTTAATATAGTATGGACAGTTTCAGTGTTACCAAAGGCACTTTGAAATGTTTCTAATATGTCACCTATTTTTGCTGTTTCACCTAGGCGCATCACCATATCTGCTGCTTCTCCACGCAATGAGCGTCTAATACCTAATAACATACTTTCATTGCTATATGCTCGTTCACGCAATAAACAATTAACTTCATAACGCCAGGTACGATAGGAGACTTCTCCTTTACCTGTTTCACCAAAGAAAAGTGAAATTCTAGGATATTTTGTTGCTTCTTTAGTTTCTTTAACATTACTGGAAGAAGCAGATTTTTCTTTTTCTTTTTGTAAGAAATGTTCAAAGTCACTGACCGTTTCAATTTTCATCTTTTTCAGGGCTTCCAATAGAGTCTTAGACTCTTGACTGATATTCTCATCATCTGACATTTTTCTTTTTAAATAATTATATGTCACAAAAGTTATCTTACCGTTGAATGGATTTCATGCAGAAAAAATAAAATATTGAAGCTGATCTCCACTGTTCCATGTGCCTCAATGAACACCACACAATCACTACTCTTTTCACAACACTGTTTCTAATGCAAAAGAAAATTCTACAGAAAAAAAAAAAAAAGTAAAATGTTAATTATGAATCGATTTAAAGAATTTATAAATCTAAAAATAATAGATACTCTAAATCTTGCTTCCTGTGAAATCTGCAAAAGAGTTAAATAGAATTATTGGTGTAATTTATCAACAGTTTTCAATACTAAACAAAACTGTAGGTCACTGTGATTCAGTATCAGGACCTAAAACCCCCTTTTTTTCTAACATAAGGTTCTACACTATAGTACTAACTAAAGTGATGCCCTAGCCAAAGCTCAAATCAATGTACTAATAACACTCAGATACACTGAAACGACAAGGCTAGCTGTGTCTGCACAAACCTTACTGCTGATACAATTGCCAGGAACGAAATACAAACCTGCCAACAATTTAGATCATAAGATATATGGTATGAAAGTGAAAGTTACTATTAATTCAATGTTACTTATGAAGATGACTTGTTAAACTGATTTGTTACTTATTAAGTTTAAGCAAATTGCTGTTAAAGGTTGTTAAGAGTACCCGTCACCAAGAACTTATTGATGTGTTTGTGCTTAAATTGTAAAAAGACTTCCTCACTTACAACAAATAAATTCTCTCTCTCTTTTTTTTTTAACAATTTAAAATGTATTTATAATATAGAGAGCTCTAATTAGATATTTCCCAATTTTGAAAAAAAAAAATTGAAGAATTTGTCTACAATAAAAATAATGAGCACACCCAAACTTAGAGGAAATTACATAAAATACACTCTAATGAGAGCTCTATTAAGTATAAAAAAAAAAATCACCTAAACACTTATTCACTTAAAAAAAAAAAATGTTGTGTCCGAGGTTAAATCACCATTTCACTTTTCACAGTCATAAGTTACCATGTACTTCACCAAGGTCATTTTACATGTGCTGCTCCAAGAATTGTTTACCATGTGCTGCTCCAAGGTCGTTTACCATGTGCTCCTCCAAGGTCGTTTACCATGTGCTTTCCAAAGGTCAAATTCCATGTGTTCTTGAGGTTAATAGATATTTTTGCTCTAATTGATGTAGAAAAAGTCTGTCCATATAAATTTTCTACTCACAGTTGTATAAATTTTTCTCACTGAAGTTGTCTTGATTCCTCACTGGGGGCTCCAATGTACCAAACCGGGTTTTTTTGTATGACCTCCACAATGACGACAAAACTCAGTCTGGTCAATTCTCTTCATTTATTTACCAATAGATTTATACACGACATTTAACTGTAGTACATGACAGACATCCATGTGACTGTAAAGGTATGTCACATGTGGAAAAAAAACCGGGAAACGGTCTGAAAATATAAAACGACAAAAATGCCTCTTACAAATAAAATAATAACTTACACTGTATGTAATCTGCAAAACATACCAAAAAACCTTGTTACACTTATTACGCTCGTTATATTCACTAACGGGGCGACAAACTATATAAACTCCTACAAAAGTCTGTTTAACAAAACGCATGTACAAAATACAACCTGAATTATGTTATTCCCCATGAATTGCTTCAAACAATTATGAATATATATAAAATTATGTACAAAACTGTCCAGGATTCAACATATCAGTATAAGTAAACAATACTCACAGAACATAAGGTGTTCAAACCAGTCCACACAATTCTCACACTGTCGTGCCAAAGCTGCCAGAGCTGTGCTGTTAACTAGCTGTTGAATAAAGGTTAAAACAGTGCAACAAATAAGTCATGCAATATGAAACCGACCCAAAATGTTGGCATATAATCCAATTCGAAAACCGACAGAAATACGATAAACGCGAAGATGACAACCCGAAATAATCACAACGAGCTAAACTAGAAACATCTCTTATTCTATTCCACTAATCTTTTAAATCTTAACTTACTTACATTAGAAAGATTACTCAGATAAAGATTCCCAACCTTCCTCTCCAAAATCTAACTGAAGAAAGCGGAATTCAAAGGGAATTAACTCTGCACAACACCTTCCGTCATAAAAAACCACTACCTTACCGTATCGGCAAAATACCAACCATACTATTACAAACTACGACCTGCTACATAAGATATTAGACAAATTCTAGGTTTAGGGTTTGTTTTTTTTTCATTCGTTTGTTTTAAATTGAGGTTTAACGCCAGATTCAACCACCAGTTGGACGTACACCGGCGGTTAGTCATTCTAACAAGAATTCCTTGGTATCCAACCAGTTTACAAACAAGTCTCACTGGAATCAGAGGTGTTGGACTAATGACCTTTAGTCGCATTGTCCAAGACCAAATTTCAAGGAAATCTTTAGCCGGCCCTGGTGGCGTTTGTATCTAAAACCCCTCTATTGACACTCTACCAACTAAGGTCGGCGACATAAGAGAACTAAGAATGCAGCTTATGTTTGACGTTACATCACATGTCGAGCATAAAAGATTAAAACCGACGTCTGCTAATTTGGTTAAGGTAAAGTGTAGACTTTGTTGTTTCAACGAATAGATACTGTAATATGAACAAGATTGACGACCACGTAGCGTGTAAAATTAGCCTTGCCAAAGTACAAAAAGTTTGTAACTGTTTCTTTAAAGTATTATCTTGACAACCTGTCCGCACTGAAGCACCTAATTCTTTGTGTTCTAAGTCAACTAATTTTAAGTGAAAAAAAAAAAGATTGGCTTCTAGAAATATTAAAATCAAACTTGAAGAAAAAATACACATTTATTGGTGTGTTTTTTTATTAGAATCATAATGTGGTAAACCCAGATAAGAAACACAATAAACCGAAATTACTCCTTGCCTGATTAAATTACGTTTAAATCTTGTTACATCTCGGCATAATGAATTCTGCAATTCAATCTCCATTAAAAAGTTAAACATTACGGAAATATGCCTTTATATATTTTAGTTACAATATCTACATCTGGTTTAGCTTCTAATAATTCTATTCTTGATGATAAGTTTTTAATTATTGGCATCCAGTCTTGTACTTCTTCTTGTCTTTTTAATACGCCTTTTAATATATCATTTAATTTTTCTGTTAGTTCTTTTACATTTGTAATTTTATCACTTAACTTAATATATTGCGCTTTATCTAAATCTACTTTTTTCGGTGGGTCTAAACTTAATTTGCCTAATTTAGTTAAAATTATGTCTATTTTATTTTGATCTTGTACTTGCTCTGATCTCATTCTTGTTACAAATTCATATGCCTGTTCTTGTGCAGCTTGTAAATCTGCTATCATTTGTCCATAATTTGAATCTGATTTTCCCGTTATTGCATCTAATAATTCTTTATGTTTTTTTTCATGACATTGTGTTACTGTGCATTTCTTTTTTGAGTGCTCCTGCTGTTTCGTTGATTTCATTTATCTTATTTTCTAATTGATTTTAAATTAAATTATATTGTGCTATATTGTGTTCTAATTGTACAAATTCTTGTTTGACTCCTGAAATGTCTGATCTTAATTCTGGTATATCTAGTAAGTCTGTAAATTTTGAAAATATTAAATCTATTCTATTATTTATGTTATTTATCTGTTGTTGTAAATTTAGTTTTAGTTTTGTTTCTGTGTTTTCTCTCCATCCTTCTGGCCAATTTTTGACAACTTTTAGCATTTCATCTTGTTGCATTTTTATGTATGATCATCATCATCATCATCATCATCATCATCTGATATATCAAAGTCGTCTGGATCTATGCCATCATCTATGTCTGGATTTATGGTTGGTTTTAAATTTGCTATTGCTCCAATTGCTGCTCCTCCTACTACTTGTATTGTGTCTTTGGCTATATCCTCAAACCAACACCATAAAGCATTGAACCTTTGTGACTAAAGAATATTGAGTTCGGAGTATTAGTAGTAGGTAACTCCTTATCTCAATGTAATCATCACTTTTTTATAAAAATAAAAAATAGAAATAAACAAAACACATAAGATGTTTACAATAAAAACAAAACAGTTTGTTTACTTTTCTTTCTCCTCTCCTTGATGTTTATATAATAACTGAATGAATGGTACTTTTCAGACTTTCTTTTTAAATTAAGAAACACTGGTAGCTGCCATAATTATATTTTTCATAAAGGATACAAAGGTGACTATTAAGAATTAACATGAAATAGTTTTGGAAATAGATTCTATTGAACAGGGCTTTTTTATACAGAATTCATTAGGCATTTTACCTTAAAAGAAGTAAAACGTTGTATGACGTCATAAAACAGCAAATATGACGTGTACATTGCATCGTGCTCTTAGAATTTGAATAGTCGAGGTTTAATGGTCTCTGTTTTATCTGCGTTCTTAAAGAAAGTCAGTCGCTAAAAATTGTTTATATTTTATTTTTCTACATTTATTTTCTCTACATAAAAAGTTCTTTGGTGTGGGTGCTAAACAAGTTCTATTTTCCTTGTTCCCTGCGGGGCGGGAAGTAGAGCATTGCTGAAGCCATGCTGCGGAATGGAGACTGAGGCAGGGGAAATAATACTAACAAACAAAAGACCTCATAAGAAGTTAAAGCTTATTGCACAAATAAAATGAGATTACTGAAATTCGGTGGCAAATTTTGGTAAACCGAACAAAAGTGTGGTTTTATTTCTTCGATGAGATATTGTTATATTTTTTTTAGTAAAAAAGGAAACCAAAAGTAACAGAATGAATTCTTTATGTCTGCACGGCATATGTTTACGTCTATTATTAGGTAAGTATTTATAAACTGAAGGTTACGTCAAGGTCACAGTTTAAGAAAATCTTTAAGACAATGGCTCCATACTTCTACAATTAATAAGATATTTTCATTTTTACCGAGTTCTTTTTGGTGAATTCTTGTCACTGCCTTTAAAGTAACCAAAGAAAAAAAGAGTCAAATTTAAATATGTATAAGAAAAAATGTTGTGCAAAAACATTATAATCTAATTAAGTTTAAGTATCTATAATTTAAGCAATTAGTTATTAAATTAAGGTCTTGAAAAATAACAGACTGAATATACAAAAGAGTACATGAGACACAGGACCGAAGTCTGGATAACAATTTTATATATTAAAGCATTTTAGTTGAAACTACAGTTAATACACACCAGTTGAATCGTTGCATTGTTCATATAAACTATACTTTGAACAGATCAAGATTCTAAATTATGGATTGGGTAACAGATGTCACGCAAATCCTTCTAGGTAATGGAATCTGACATTACTACAACCATCCTGATATAATAAAAGCATACCTTTACCGCGAATATGAAGATCTTTGTTGAGTAACTTATTGTTCAAGATACGAGATGAAGAAAATGTTTCTGCATGATTCTTTATAACATAGAGTTTGACAGCACTGTTAAACTGGTGGGTGATTTCACAAAGCCTCTTGCTAGATTTATGTCTAACATGAATCATGATCTTAGACAAATTGTTTATAAGAATCTTAACAATCACTTCTTCATGGAAGATGTAGATTTCAGTGAAGAATTTTCTTAACAATAAAATGTTTATGACATGGTAAACATGATATGGCTCATTTCGGTATGGCTGTCTGGTAAGCAGTGAGCGTTGCACGTGCGCTAAAGGGATCCCTTTAAACTGCCAGTAATTCCTCGCAAGGGAATTTGCCAGCCGGTCTGCTGATTGGGCCCTGTCATGTTTGCCTAGTTTTATTTTTTGATTATGGATGTTATCAAAGTTTCTTTTTCACAAGTGATGAAAAATCTTACATTTAGCTATGGTGTTTCAGTAGTTTGTCAACATTTTTTGTAGGTATGTAGTTGGGATATTTGAATACCGCTTCTCGTAGTGCGGTTGTCATTCATCTAAAGTAGTATTATTTGATGTCACAAATGGTATGGAATACAGCGGCATATACGTGCTTTTTAAGCACTGCCGACCACACATGCAGAATTGCATTGTAAAGAAACATAAATAAACGTTCGTTATACTGAGGTGACTCGGTGGCCCAGTGGTTTGTGCGTTGGGCTACGAAGGTAGCGACCCGGGTTCGATTCCGGGTAGCGACTGAGTGATCGACTGATTTCCCAGGACTGGGTGGTAACCTAACCGGGTACTGTTTCCAGCAGTATCGGCCTAGACTGGGAGATTGGGGAGGTAAAATACACGCATCGTGGGCTCTTCTGGAAATAAGTTGTTCCATCCACACAAGGCGGGGACTTTCGTTGACTACCCACGTTAAATAAGAAACCTTTACTTTACTGCACCGATCGCTATTCTTCGGAAATCTCGGAAGTAAACAAAACATATTTATTGACCCATTTTCATATACTAAATGATTTATTTCAAGTTCTACACGTAACCGGAACTTCTGAAATTAGTAAATGATATTTTTGGTAAGGGAAGCTGATTATCTTTTATTCAGAAAAAATTATAATTTTCATAATTTCTATCAATTTTGTCTAAACAATTATTTTTTTAGGATTAATTATATAGCTACATATTTCATATGTTAATTGCTGGAAGCTGGATTCAAATTACTCTCTTGGTCGTGTAAGGCTTACACTTTCCTGTCACAATTCGACTTTCCTTTGATCAATTTGCTATGAGCTCAAAAGGAAATTGTTTTATTGGCAAATCTGGATGGTGGGATATTGTAGTGTATACAAACACTTCTTTTAACTTTTCGGTCAATCAAATGATACAATTTATTCAACAATTGATACAGCAACATAAACACATTCGTGATACATATATTGGTTAATGTGAACATTCAAAACACATACAAACACAGAACAAGACAATAATCATTTATAAAGTATTACTAAATTAATGTCTATTCAAAACATGCCGTAAGATTGCATCTTTTTAATTTATTTTACGTAAAAAACTACAAAAAGACATTGACATCACTGACGAACATTAGAGCAAACTGTAATATTATAGACAGTACACAGTTTTGAATGTGAACTAGTTTTGCTGAGACATGCGCTTTTAATTAATCTTAGATATCACAAGAAAAACATCTCGTTTAATTTTACACATGTGACCAAGCATAATGTGAAAGATATAACCTTTTATCTGGGAGACATAGTGAAAATGCTCATTCAAAATACATGCAAATAGAATGCAGTAAAATAACTAAGATAATTCCATGAAACTTTCTGAATTAAAAAAGACAAGCGCTATTTTGCTTAGAGAGGTGTTTACAAAATACCAGCTACTATTTGCGAGGACTTCAAATTTGCCTTTCATTATATTCACTAATGTATTAAACATTTCTGAAAAACAGTGTTTTATCTGGGAGACGTTGTATCTAACAACTGAAAAACAAATCCAAGAGTTAATATTTTGACAAAAACAATTATTCTTTTTCAAGGAAACTTTGTAGAAACTCGAGACAAATGCTTTCCGTAATATCCTCAATATTATTGGAATCGAAAGAAAAATGAAAAAAGAAAATTGATCTGATTTCCTTGTCTTTGAAAAACAAAAAATAAAGGATAAACAGCCCCTGTAGTTTTCTGAAAATGATTTGTATTCACCTTTCACTCAAAATAAGTCAAAGTCATTACTATCTTTGTTCGGAAATAAAGTTATTTAAATCGAAATTAAACAGCACAGAAGCATTTAGAACAATAGTTATAGTAAGGCTTTAATATAAATATTATTCAGGGTTGATATCCCGGGGATAAGAGAAAACGGCGCTCCTTTAAATAAAGAGATCAAAAATCAAAGGAACCTGATATGACATATGTATTCATTTTGGTTTTCTTCCTTGTTTACAAACGAATCTTCGAGTTTAAAAGAAAGAAATATAATCCCCTTGAATTAAAAAAAAATGAGAAAGATATGCACAGAAAAGAAAAGCAAATCTCCTTTTACTCTTAACATAAAAAAATGCTTTTCTTGCTAACAAGGAAACCGAAAAATGCGAAATGCTCGAAACTAAACATGCGAAGCGTTCGGACAAAAAAGGAGAGACATAGTTGTGAAGAAAAGTCATTTTACTATTTCTAAACAACAACAGCGAAACAAAAACACGCCGAAAAAAATTAAAAGAATTGCGATGGTTTAAATAGTGGGACTGTTAAGAATCTTGCTTCAGGTGGACACTCCGAAGAAATGTAATTTTGCTTTTCTCATTAAATTGCTGATGAAAGCTGGGTTACATATACAGGAAGTAAGGTGTTACTTCACTGTTGTTGTTGTTTTTTTTTTCGAAATGAAAAGAAAACCGCTTGCGGAAGTAAGCTTTCGTTTGTTTTTCGAAAAACGCATACTAAAATAGAGAAGCAGTAGGGCTTTGTCTATAAATGTTTAGGCAAATACCGCCAAATAAAAATTAGTACAACTTAAATCCATTTTATTTTTATAATTGCAGATACATAGGAAATGCGTTTACGTGTAAAATGAACGGGTAAAATGACTACAAACACAAACTGCTTATTCAAAGCAAAAACCTGACGAATGTCATGTTACTTACAAACTAAGTCGGCATTTTCCCAACCATATTATTTTCTACGACAAACGGTGCTAAACTTTTTTTTTCCGGAAGTAAATTGTTGCGCGATTGAAATGCGCGTCAATTCAGTATTTAAACCTACTTAGCAAACAATGACAGCAGACGATGAACCTATATACATGTATATTTGTACAATGTATTCAGCTGTTAATATGTAGTACCAAAGTACAATGGAAGAGACGCAAATCGCTAACAACTACTGGGATATGTGAATAAGAGTTAACGTTTATAGCAGCGCGAACAAAATTCGGGAAAAATAAGAAAAAAAAATAGAAATAGAAAACACCAGAATTGTGATAATGGTTCCAACGTATTAAGAAAATAGAACACTACTACACCGCTTGTCAGACTCATTTTGATTTATGTATAGAATCATTGTTCTTCAGCCGTGACAATATGTTCATGTTCACTCTCCTCTTGTGTCTCTTGTATTAACGAAGGTGGATTCACAGGGGGAGGGGCTGTAACTACTAGCCTTGTAGCTTCCGCTGGTGCTGTCTGAAAGATCCGCGGTCTCCCAGAATGCACCACGGTCCTCGATTTCGATTCCGCTGGAAATCGCGCATTGTCAAATTTATAAAGTCGTTCCACAATCTCTTGAACTTCCTGTGCTGAGCATTTTTTGACTTGAGTCATGCTTTGCCTTGGTACCTGTGAAACTACAGCAGGACCCTGTCGCACGAAGCCCTTTGACTCTGCTGGATGTGTTAAAGGATCAAAGTCTGACAAACGATTCACAATATTTTGGACTTCTTTTTCCGTGTATTTCTTCTTGTAAACTATTGGCTTTTTCAGGCGCACAAGGTATCCGCGCGAATCTGGAAGCTTTTCCGGGTCACAGTTCGCGTATCGAGGAGAATCTGAAAAATCAGAACGCGCACTTCCGGGTATCGTGCTCATTCCTCGACCTCGTTCTGGTAAAACCGGAAGTGTACTCTCACGCGTAATGCTCTCTCGTGGTGGACCATAAACGGATGCCTCAGTCAATAGTGTTGAACCTTCAGAACGAATGTTTGAAAACGCGTCGGAATTTTCTCTATAGAATCCCTCCGGACAAGTTGACTGGCGTAATGGCTGTCTGTGAAGTCTAGCCGACGTTTCGTGAGGTGTGGAACCTTTAAGATTCAACCTACTGCCCGAATATAATCGAAGAGCAACACGTTGTCTGTGCAATATTCTTCTAGCCATTTCAATGTTATATTGATTCACTGTTAAAACTTCTTTTGGATGCAATCGCTTCACTAAATTCTTATGAAGTGTTGCCTGCATGCCTACATCAGGCATATTTGGAAATACAGTTTTGTAGTGTAGCGAATTTCGCATGCTCGCCCATCCTATCGGTTCTACCATTTTCCTATACTGTGTTGTTCACGTACTTTTTTGTTCTGTGGGTGTAGTATTAATAGATTTGGCATACAATTAAATGTTGTGTACTTTACATGTTCTTCTCTTCCTTTTCTGAAAATAAATCATATTTTGATTCAATAAATACTCTGTTTATTTCACTTAAACCCGATGTCTACGCGAAAATATTTTGCAACTTGTATGATATATCTTAAAGAAAACATATAATGTATAAAATACTTCTTTCTGTTACTGACAGTAGATCACTTGTATTAATATGTGTATTTTCATTAGTGCAATATTCAATCTTTTATGCCACAGTATTTGCAGGACTTATTTTAATACGACACGACTTCAATTGACTAACAAATTTAAAAATAGAGAGAGTTTGAAACGGGCTGAGAAAATCTATGGCACTTGCAAATAAGTTGAAAAGAGCATGTAAATGTAAGGGGCATAATTATGTGTTTATATTCAGCCTTTCCGCATCCCAAGTTTTTACATATTCTCGGTCTAGAGTTTATAAGAATGTTATTGGGTATCACACAGTATAGTGGCAAGTGTTCTAACTGCGACAGAGCGTCTAATGACCAACAATACGCAGCAGAACGTTTGGAGCGGACGATTTTCGGACATCCTTAATCTGCAGCCCTCCGATCATATCTGCGATCCCATTTACGGCCCTGCAATCATTAGATTTCTCTTAAAGTTTACTAGCGAGAGTGCCAAATATTTGTGTTTTTAGAAAAAAATAATGTGTTTAAATTTAACAAAGAAATTGATTGTAGTTGATATAAAATTTTGCATAATTTTTAACAACCACAGCAATGAAACTGAAAATTATGGACTGCACGTACAACAACAGACTTACAATGTCGTAAACGATACGAGCGTTACTAAAATAACTCTGTATTGTTCTATCTATCTGGGCTTATTTATCGTCATTACGGGTTGCCCATTTGACCAACCCCCTATGAAGAAGTGGTTTGAGGATAGTGCACGATACAGAAAGCTTCCCATTCAATTGACACCTCTGGTTCTTTTCCATGCTCAGTGTATAGCACTGATAAGTGAATATAATGTACACTGGAAATTTAGAATTGTTATGTTGTTTTCTTTTTTAGCTCTATTAACAATACTTATTTTTTTCTTAAATTACGTGATAGTAGTTTAGTTCTCAAAGAATATATTCTAATGCGTATTTATTATGTCCTGTGTTTGTAAAGATTTATGATATTATATATTGTAATGAAATAACTTGCTAACTTTGTTTACACTCTGACAGTATTCACTTTAATGACAGAAACAATTGCAAGAATATAACTATCAATATCGAAAGATATATTGTATCAACATGAAATCAAATGTACAATCGATTATTGGGAAGAACCTATTGGCTGCTTTTGTGCAGGTTACCATAGTAAACTAATACGATAAAACAGAAGAAATTACGAGTTTTGCGCACATTTTGGCACGCTCTGGTCCGGCGGTTTGAATAGCTAGATACCAGTGCGATACCCCGTTGGAAAGCTGTTTTACCTGGCTAGCGAACGAGACTGGTTTTACTCCAAAGCAGTGTACCACTTTCGAGCCAGAGGCGTTCAAACCTTGAGAAGAAAACACCTATATATCTCGAACAATTTTTACCCACTTTTTTAAAATGACAGTAAAGATAATGAAAGTGAGGAATAATACAGGAATTTGTTTGAAAAAAATGGAGATAATTAATGTTTTTAGCAACTTGTTTTCGGCGTACGTGTTAACGAGACAAAATGATCACAATAATAAATATATACCTGTTCCAAATATCCTGTCTCAAATCGAAGTTATAAATCTGAATTAATATCGATCCAAATCAAACAGTATCTTCATAACGTCTGCTTGAAATCAAACCAATTTACCGATGTATATAAATGCCTTCAAAGATATATTTTGAAATCAATTGTTATAGATCTAATCCATGATTATTATATACTTTCTGACCTAATATACAGTGGAGAATAATAATATTAAATTCCATCTAATTCTTCTTAACCTATTCAACCGGTTGTCATTTCATAAATAAGTATATTTATCCGCATAATGTTTTTCGAGTGTCGTTGCATAAACTTTGATAAGTAGTTAAATCTATACGATTTTATTTTAATTATGAATTTAAACTATTCAACCGTTTATGCGCTCTTTAAATGGAATCGCTTTTTCAATTGAGATGCGGTATTAATATTGAATTTTCTTTCAAGCAAATTTGTTTCCTTTGTGTTTAAAGTTTTTTTATGTCTGTTTGTGTTTATTCTGGCATATATAGCTTCTCATTACGCGGTGTTAAAGGCTAGTTACTTGTATAGATTTATACTGTATGGAGAAATATAATGCAAACGATTAAGTTTTCGGTCCAGTGTCCCTTTAAGACGAATACCCTAAAATTTAAAGCATTACATTTCCTTCAAAATCAACTGGATGGTACTGAACGAATCATGACCCCGATGTCTATGTATCCGTCAAATATTATGTGTACAATAGCTACTTCATGTACTTAATACAAGTCTTAATACAGGAGTTTTGTTGTACAATATATTTTGTGGATAGCTATCTTATTATATTTTCCCATTTTCTTTAGTGCATATGTGCCCTAAGGAGACATTTTTGAAGATATATTCTTCTGTGTTTTATCTATTATTTGAGAGTCAATAAAATATACATATCGTGTCTTACTGTTAAAGACTGTCTCTTTAAATGTGTAAAGTGATATTATTACAGAAGATAACCTTGCGAAGCTATAGACTAAACTTTTGTAATTCTTTATATGCTGTTAATTAAACCAGTCGTTGGAAATAACTTGGTGTAATCCTTTCTATTACTTCATCAGACGTATTGAAACGTTTTCCTTCTAATAACTGTGTTTCTTTATCCCGTTAATTTCCACTAAGCTATTTTTAACTCAGATCTAAAAATAGTAATATTTAGATATGAGTTAGTAAGAGCTCATTGGAAATTATGAATTAAAGTCTTATCAAAAACCCATCACACGACTTCTTATAAACTAGGCAAACGGAAAAATGCAGAGAACACTAAATCTCAAAACCTTTTAAACTTTATTGTTTGGGCTTTTCGAAGTAAGGTGCTAACATTTTATGACAAATAAAACCTTTATGCTCAGACAAATTGTTATGACTTTTTTCCATTATGATACGTTTGTTCAGCAATTAGAAGAACAGTGATAAAAAAAGATACTATTAGCAGAAAGATCTCTCATGAAATAGCTCTAAAGACAAGACATTTTTTATGTTAAAAGCTTCTTGTAAGGTATAAATGTAAAAAAAAATGTTTAGTTTTGATGAAAAGTTGCGGTCAGTAGAATATTGATGTTGGTGTTGTAGTAGTATTAGTTGTTGTTGTTATTTAAACAAATGAAATGTAAAAGCATATTTAGGATTACAGCTATGAAATACATCTACTAACTTGACCCTTCTGGCCTGGATAATGCTTCTAATCTGAAAAGTTCTAATGGTCCGGACGATTTAGTATTAAAAAGATTCAAACATTAACTGACAAAAATCATCATTTAATAGAAAGAATATATAAGATTAGTATTCTAAATGACTTACTTCCCTGTTATATTTTAAGCTAAAACTTAAGAATCCTTGTCAAACAACTAAACCCTTTATTCACACCCTTCGATTAAACAGTGTATAAGTAAGGTACGGTTACGTTGTAAATAGTAACTTATGTACTCTGTGATACCTCTGTAACGTCACTATTTATGTTTTTTATCTTTAAACTATCTTTTTCTACTATGATATTTAAAAGGTGATTTAGCGTGAGTCTTTTGAAAATCACAGTTCGGGTTTAACGAACTTGACACCGCCTGAAAGCAACTGCAACGTTTTGACACTTGTAAATGTTATCAGTTACGTGCATGGCCAAGCATGGCGACGCGACAATAAGTACTAAATCAAAATAACCTTAGTCTGTTCAACCCCTGTTTAGCAACATGTCATTTTGTTTGTTTTAAGTTTTTTTCTTATCTAAACAGGATGTGAAAAAATATCAAATAATGAATTTAGGACAATTTGGTGCTGTAATGTCTTAAAAGAAGTTTAATCAGTCAAATACTAAGTAAAAACCAGTGCGAACAGAAAGACGTAATAATTTTGTCCATTTGATTTCGGTTAAACTGCGATTCTTTTCACGATTTTACACGTCATTATTTCTCAAGGACAATGATAAACAACCCCTGGGGACAACATTTCGTTGCTAAAATAAAGACCTTATCACTTGCAAAGTTCTTGCATGTTTCAACTCAATGTCTGTGCAATGTGTTCAGAATGTTCAATCTACGACCAAAACAAATAGTTTTATCGATTCAAATATTTAAAATAACTTTATAAAGTACTTATTTTTTAGAAGTTCAGTGATCAATTTGCAGTATAAAAATTACCTAATTCAATAAGTTTCTAAGAAAATTGAGAGAAAATTTAGATTTTCTTTTTTTAACAATTTTCTGTTTAATGATCCATGTGGCGCATTCTATGTAGCTTACTCATTTGTGTTCCAATCATGGCCTGGCCTAGTTACGCAACGACTAAGTTTGATTAGATGATGACCATATTTAGGCAATAAGCATTTAGACTGTTTTACATTGACTTACCCAGTTCTGCTTAGTAATAGTATGTTTATCTTTATGTTAATACGTTAAATTTTAAGAGCGTACTTACAAAAGTGGCAGAGTTTGCAAAAACAAATTCAAAGACACTCAATCCGTCAGTTTTTTTTTAATTTCAATTAGTTTTACCTATTGGGTATTGAAGGCAGTTATTATCAGGGGAAGTCTCCGTGGATAGGGAATATTCTGTCAAAATTTGGAACATGTTCTCCCGGATGTACCACAGAAATAGATATTGCATCCGTGAGTTTCGGACTTTTTCGCAGATATCACTGGAATATTCTATGAGAAGATCCGTGCCGCCGTGGCGGCCAGGAAAAATACTTTAAAAATATTAATGTACTAGGTACTTCAAACGTTGTTAAAACATGTACACTAGAAAAAAAAACAAATAGAAAAAAATAACGCACCCTTTCCATAATGACAGATACATTTTTTACATTCAGGTTTTACTAGGCAGAATCTTCGTTTGGTTTTCAATCAGAATATTTATCCCTTAGGGTTTTGTCTTCGTACATCTATGCATGTTGTGCACAATTATTTGGTTTCCGAATTATCAGAATGAATTTGAACAGGCGTCCAAATACTAAAGTATCTTTTACACTATCGGGATCTTCGTAAATTGTCGAGTCAAAATTCATATTTTTCTATGATGTGAACAAATTGTAAAAAAATGTTTCCTCACTGAAACTAACAAATTCTTTCGCATAATGTCTTTTAATATTCACAAACTGTGTTCCTTAAGAGTCGACAAGAAAAACACAATATTTACGTTTCAGTCGCTTCAGACAATCCTTATTAAGTTGTTTTCATGTACGTCATTGATCACTACTAAGTGTCCGTTGTGTTGACTGCAGAATTGCTACAAAAAAGATGGTGAAATTTTGTCAGTTTGACATGAAAGTTAAGAATGACCTCCAATAAGCTTAAATCTGACGAGTTTCTTGTTTATGAAGACGACGAAATATCATGAATTACGACGCCTCTAAATGTAACAGTTTAAACTGTTTTTGACTTATTACTTTTCACAATTTCAGCAATTCATATAAATGAACAATATAAAAGAACACGGCCGGAGGGCTATGATAACCATGGATCGCTCACCTGAGTACTTTGGCTGTGGGTTTGCTGCTAAGCAAACAGAAGGAGTAGTATTTCATTTTCTAATTAAAGATTTGTAGGTGCCTTCAAACCAAAAATCTAAAATATCAGTCAATAAATACAAACTGAAATAATGACAGAGGGTAGAAATATATTTTATTAGCTATGGTGGCCTTGACCTTGACCCAGTGACCTCAATCCCCGCCAAGTCCATACAAGGAACCTATATACCAAATACAAAGATATTGGCCTATAAACGAAGGCTCTATGAAATAAACTAGATAATCTATTTTTAGCCTCAGTGACCTTTTAACATGCTTGGTGAAGGTCCATTAGACAATGCTTCATGCCAAATTTTAAAATTCTAGGCCTTGTGGTTTCAGACAAGAAGATTTTTAAAGATTATCTTCTATATTGCAATGTAAAACTTGTGACCCCTCTGGCGGGGCCAATAGTTACCCCAGGGAAATATTTGAACAAACTTGGTACACACAAAATTTCAGACCTCTGGTCATAGCAGTTTTAGACAAGAAGATTTTTAAAGTTTTTCATTCTTGTTGCTATAGCAATCAGAATTCTTCACGGAGAACAAATCTTTGTATAACTTTGGTAAACTTTTATACAAGGAACATTCCTGCAAAGTTGTATCATATTTCCCTTAGTTGTTTAGGAGGAGATGTCGTTTGAAGCAAATGTAAAAAGACGACGGATGACGGACGCCGGACGATTGGCCATTTTGTGCCAGGTGAGCTAGAAATTTAAAAAGTCAACAATGCGCAGCTTGTGTATTGTGCCTTTAAATTTGAGTCGTTTTTATATGACAGTTCAAAAATCAACTCCTGGATTCTACTCACCCGTGCACTGGCGTAGTTTGAAGCTCTTTCTGGACTAAACAAGTAACATGACCCTCTGTCAGCCACTCATGCGTCCGGACATAACGTGTTTGCGTCACTTCCTCCTACAAAGATATGTCATATTATTCGTTGCGTGCTCGTTTGCGATAGAAACCGTTATATCAATATTCAGACCTTTGATTTCGCATAAGTATCATCTTATGAAGAAAGGCTTATTGCTCCGTATTATTGAAAGGGTCTGTGACCAACGTCGGGCCAATATGATGTCATTCTATCCGGACGTAAACTAAGATCATGGATAACAGGAATAGCACGAAGGTAAGTTTTTATTTTATCGTCAGTTTGTTTGTGAAGTGCAACTCAAAAATAAAGGACTGAAAATCCTATCATCGCGTGTACCTATGAAGAAACTTAATGAATATGTAAAGAAATTGAGTAAGGAAAAAGAGACAGGAAACCACTAGATTTGCTACATTGTCACTTCCGCAGTTCATGAATACCTTCTCTTAACCTTATATATTTTGAAATCTAGAAATTTCAATAAATGATATGATGTAACCCTAGTCCAACGTATGAAGTTTAGTTGTAAAGCTTACGTATGAAGCTTACATTTTCACTGTATGTTTTATTTATACTATATATATTTTTTTGTTTTTGTTTTGTTTAATTAAATCTATTTTGAGAAGAGATGTCTGGAGTGTGGTCCGTTAAAATTTATCAATGCAGCAACACTGCATTTTTGTTAAGAAACCAATTACAAATTCAAATAATTTCTTAGAAATCTATATCAAGAGCAATCTAAAAAAAGACATACTTGATCTCACGAAACAGCTAAGAAAACAAACGCTCTAACCATCTGTCAACGCATTTTCAGAGGTTGAATCTATATTTATCTAGACAGGTGTGCGCTTGACCGACTGTACCGGACAACTAGGTCAAAGGTGCAGCTATGTAATAAACTCTGATGTGTATTGTCAGAAAGGAAATACTTGGTATAGAATAATTAAACGCTAAACATATAATCACCACGTAAGAATTCCTAAAAATAAAAACATCTTTAGTACTTTGGATGGATGTGAAACTATTCAATTGGTTTACAAGCGTTTCCGATGACAGTCCGTTCACAGACACTTGGATGCAGTAGAGCGGTTCTTGCCCCAGAATGAATCTTGTACACATGCTGTGACCCCCTTCAGTTCATAACAAATATGTTCTGCCCACCAAACGGCACTTCAGAAAAATGCCCATTTTTCACTATATGGCTATTATAACACAAAGATGCAAAGCTTCTCAATCGGGCAAAACACGGGTGCCCTGTTTCACTCGTCATTTCAAGACAGTAACATACACCTACCTCAAAACTTCCACTGTCAATCAAGAGGCCATACATTAATCTCCACGCAGATATAAGGACTGCTTCGACTTCCTGCTTTGACTTAGAGAAATCGACTCTGATTTCCAAATTTACACGTTTTCCACTTTCGGTTATTGAATCAGGCGAATGGATACCGGTTTCCTCCGCGCCCTCTTGTAGCCGAGCAAACTTTACAACAAACTTTAACAACAGTTAAGAAACAATTTCACAATAACTGATGGACAGTCATTTTCTTCTGAGAACTTTTTGCAAGTTTTCAAACTTTTTTAGAAACTATGATTTTGGAATTTCTAACTTTGTTAATACAAGTCTTTCCAGTTTCTGGAACTTAGCCGGATCCAGTGGAGGTCTCGTTGATTCCTGGCATTTGATGGTTTTCTTGCCAGTTCTTGAGCAGTTTTTCAATTCTTCTAAGGAGAAGATATGTTTGGTCAATATGGCAACCACTTCACATGAATTATCTGCGTTCAAATGCGACACTAAATTCAGTTCACTATGATTGGCATTTTTGTTTTCAATTTCGTTCATCCGTTCTTCAAGTTTTCTTATTTTTTGCCTTAACCGGCTACATTCATCTTCCCAACTGAAAATAATTAAAATTATTTAATAATACAAACTGTAAATGTATGTAATTTTTTAGGCATGAGATTTTGTGGGTTTTCAAATCAAGAAGTCCAAGATGGCCTTGTATTTCTCCCCTTAGGAAAATTATTACAAAGTGAACAAGTGGCATCTATAGTTTAAACATATTTTTTCTCAGATTTTGCCTACGATCTAGTTTTTCAATAAAGCCGACCTGGATTCGAAAGAGACGAGCATTAAGTTTCAAGAAGAACAAAGTAAAAATCAAACAAGCTGTTTAGGAAGAGATGTCGTTTCAAGCGTTTATTTTATATTTAGACTTGGCGACCATCTTACAAGTGCAATGAAGCTGCATGATTTTTCATCGATGTATGAAATTCAGTGCACCTAGATCGTGTAAACTGTAAGAGTAATTGCTAGAAAAGCCCAATTTTTCACGGTTCCGTTACGATGCCAACCAGTTTTGATTCAATAAAATTTTCAAAAAGTTGTGATTCGGTCAAAATTTCTAAATGATGTGCATTATCTCCTCTTCCAGTTTCATGAATCTTATAATCATTTTAGTAGTTATCACAGACCCAGATTGTACCTATAATTCTGTAAATTTGGTTGCCCTTTATTACAATTTTTGTCTGACCGAAGAAATAAAATGATCTGCATTATATACATACCTTGTTGACTTTGCTTGGTCGGAAGAAGGCACAAATGTCGACTTTGCTTGGTTGGTAGAAGGTTCTTTTGTCAAGTTCACTTGGCTGGTAGGAGGCACAACTGTAGAATGAACAGTCTTGAAAATTGAAACATAAATATTTCTACAGACAAAGTCCAAAGAACACTTATTCTGTACATGAATTATAACAATATAATTTGAACGTTTGATAAGGAAATGTTTAGAAATGGCAAAGTTATAGCCAACGTTAAGTTTAAGTGACGGACCGATGGACCGACGGACAAAGCGATCCCTATGTATCGCCGTTTCTTCGAAAGGGCGACACAACAATCAGAGTTATGAATACAGGTGATAAACAAAAAAAATCCAGCAATCCTGCAAACTGCAGTTGCCAGATTTACATAATTGTTTTGAATAATTCTTGAAGGCTTTTATGGATAGCAACAGTTTTCCAATTTTTATGTCATTAATCATAATCTTTCTAGCAACATTCTGAAGTGAATCTTTTCCTCAACAGGGAAAGTATTTACTTTAAGAAGGGGCATGGGTCTGAATTTTGATCCTCGTAGGCTTTTGATAATTTTAAACCAAAGGCTCAGCTGATTCAGTTGACAAAGCCGGAGGTAAAGATCCGACTTGTGTGATGCATACAGTTGCAGTGGGTGGGGAGGAGGTATTGCTCGCTGGCTTGTGGTTAGTGGCACAACAGTTACTGTGTCGGAGCATTGTTTACCTGAATGTCCTTCTGTTAAAAGAAAGGAATACTTTTTATAATTGAAAAATACTTCAATGTGTCGATAGAATACTGATTCCATACAGACACAGTTTCACCAAACTTTACAGCCACAACCAAAATTTCATCTTGTATATATTAAAGCATCATTTAAGAAAAGTGCTAGGTCTAAAAGTATTTTTGTAAAATAAAATAAGACAGAACATCAACGGTTTAACATTTTAACACAATTAACAATTGTGTCAATAGTAGCACCTGAGAGAGGTTGCCATCACAGTATAAATGTGACCTTAAATTTTAGTGTTATTATTGTACTATAATTTTGCCTACAAAGTACTTTGTCACCCAACTTGATTTAGATACTAGATTTGATACTAAGTTTAAAGAGACAAGTTTCATGATGAGCAAAGTAAATACTAGACATGCTGTTTCATAAAACATTACATGGTAGACTTTCAACATAATTATTCAAGCTTAAAAAATTTTACCCAGATCCGGTCAAAACAGGTGTTGAAGACACAACAGCTGACTTTTGCAGTGGGGGGAGAGACTGTAATGCCTGTTGGCTGGTGGTAGGACGCACAGCAGTTTCTGTATATGAGTCATTTGTATCTGAATGTCCTTCTGCTACAAAGAAAGAAATCAGTCTTAAAACTTATACTTGAAATATATACATAATGTACATAGGAAAATGACCACTAACAGCTTGTTTTTGCACTGTAAGATGTTGAGATTTGACTTGTTAAAGAAGATTTATCAAGATCATATAATATTTAAAATTAGTCTATGTTAAACTAATGACCCCAGGGCCACTGATATCCTAGGAGATGTCATTGCAGATGTAGACAGGCGCCAAACAGGGCAGCCAAATGATCTTGAGAGCTCACCATGAGCGTTACCCGCTCGCTTTGCTTAGTAGGTAGTGCATTCGGATTGCAGGGTCGCGAGCTTGATCCTTGGGCGGGCAATGTTCTCCATGATGATTTGATGACAGACATTGTGTCTGATGTCAATCGTCCTCCACCACTGATTCATGTTGGGAACAGCATGCCCATTCACGCATTACAGTGCGTGATTCATGCACAAATTTTATACTCACGCATAAACTGCACATCTAGGGACGCTATAAATGGGTCTGAATTGCCATCCACTATATTATTTTTATATCTATATATTAAATTTATCTTAAATGTTACAAATAACTTACCACTAGGACTCCTGCCCTTGGCCATAGCTGTTTCAAAGATATGCTTCGGTGGTAATTTTGCCTGCTCAAGCAGGAATTTTCTGTTTGCTGAAAAAAAGATAAAACTACTTTGGTAACAGATTGTTTAATCTAAACTTATTGTAATAGATATATTCAGGTTAGATCTTTTACATGTCTTAATGACGTAAAGCACAGATACACAGACTAAATTCCGTTTAAAAGTCTAAACCGAAAGACTGATTTTGTTGGGGATCAACCTCTCTTTCTATTTATTTATTTAACATTGATTCAGCTTACATTAATTTACTCTCGATGATTGCATCTAACCAGTAACACCTGTCATATTATTTTAGCAATTGTGGAAGCCAAGTCAAATTTCTAAGCTGACGTGACTCAAATCTGGAACAAAAAGATCGGCCCCCGAGGTGATTTCGGCGAAGAAGTGGCTCTTAGACTTCCAAGTGTCTAACTTCACCTATTATTTAAATCAAAGCAAGTTGCCACCGAAAATTCAAATGACGGATTTTTACCTTTGCCGCAATTTGTCTGGCAAGTAGTCAGCATAGAAAATACATAGGGACTTCAATAAACAACATCTCTAACGGATCAATAATATTTTCTGTCCTAAATGCAAGATATTTTTTCTGCCTTTTCATCAATGTTCACATTTATTTTCTCAGATGTCTGCCAAAAATATTTGACATGTAAACCAAACACTGTCTATTCAAAATACTAAACCTTTAGACGATGTAGAGTGAAGAAATTACTTAATCAATTGGCAAATCTTTATTATTTAACCAAAGAAAACAACTTCGATATCTCGAATCTGCACCGATTTCCGGATAATCAAAATTTCGGACGTTATCAATAATGAAAGAGATTCAATTGAAAATGATGATACATTTAGTAGATATTTTAAAATATGAAATATTGAAACAGTAAACTTATAAGAGGATTACAACCGCTTTAAATCGACTGATTACGGGTTTGTTTGTTTTGTTTTGTTTTTTGTTTTTTTTTTGTTTTTTTGTTTTTTAACCAAAGCTATACTCACGATGGATTTCGCTAATTACAGCACGGTAAGTTTTCTTCTGAAAAACTGCTTTAATTTGGTCGCCTTCTTCATAATCTGTGATCTTCTTAACTGGATACACAATATCTCTTTGTCGGATGACGCTTCAATAGCGGTCTTCCCATTGCACAAGTAAATAAAATTCTTCCATGTTTCACTTCGTTCAAATATTTTCATTGCGCGGAAAACTTCAGCACACGTCTCTAATTTGGACCATGTGCAATATTCGGCAAAACTCGTAAATTAACGGTTTTTTTTTTTTCATGTAGAAAATGGGACTGCATTGTTGTTTTCAAATTCTTTATTTTTTATTCAGTTTTAATACAAAATGCATCCACACAAAAATAAACATTAACATTTCGGAAAATTGCGAAAAGATGTATCTTCGGTTACTCCCGTACGTAATTTGGAATCTCCAGCCAATCAGATACGGCCTTAAATATAGGTGTTCGGATGGAGACAATTCCAGCAGCCCGTATGAATCACCAACCTCGTAGAAAATTTGGTAAATATATATAACATTGAAAATACGTGTATTTATTATGTTGGTTTCTCATTCAATGACATGACAGCACAGTACAAAATTAGGACATGTGTCGTGGAGATGCCCCAACTAATTATGCGTATAGCTGAAATATATGTATCTGTAAATGAAATATCTGTAAAATGTCCGCATGTAAAGTGCCTTTTCTGCGTTTGGAGTTGAATTATTGAGACTGCATGCCCGTCTGCACATGCACAGTGGATTTGAAGTCACCCCAAATCACGAACAAAATGTGCACTGCAGTAGCTCAAAAGAAAAAGAAAAATTCAGGAATGAGCAATGTCAATGATTTATATTTTTTTTAATACTCATTGTAGTAGATCATACAGATATTTCAGCACATATCCAGTTATGGTGTGAAGACTGCTTGGGAATTGTATATGAAATAACTCAAAATTTGATACGGGCTTGCAGTCATTTGAAAGAGCTTTATTAATAGGAAATGTCTCCTGGTCCGGATCTAGAGACTTGAATGAAGTACATGCATACAATAGTAAACAATGAAAAAATCCTGGACCTTGAGACTAGCTATAAATGGTCAGGGGTCCAGATTCATACCTTGAGACTTAGTCTCAAGATCCGGACCTGGAGACTGTTAGTCTCGAGATCCGAACCTGGAGACACTTCCAAATTTATATCATAGTGTACTGGGGGTCTGCACTAGGGGTATTTACATTAATCATTATCATTTCACAACCTTTTTATATTACAATTTTTCCAAAAGCCTGGATAAGCCCTATAAAATTAAATATTTTCATGTACATAATTTTCTTGCATATTTCATGTAATCACTCAAATAGCACCTAGTATGGGACTATAAATTGCAGGTTCCTGTCATGATGGCTGCAGACAACATCAACAAACATAATTCAGATGTGGAAAAATATATTAATAATCAGCGAAAATATGAATGCCTTGTATGCAGTCGAATATTGACCACCAAACACTCTGTTCTGCGGCATCTACACCATCAGCATAGTTTATTTTATGTATGTGAACCAAGTTTTTACTTCTTAATTTTTCAGCTCGGTTTTTTGAAGAAAGGGGAGATATCCTACTCGCCCCGGCATCGGCGTTGGTGTCACACCTTGGTTTAGGTTTTCATACCACCCCACTTTAAATATCTTTTTTCAATTTTTTTTGTGGGAAAAAATAAACACTAGGATCTTGCTAGGGAGGGTCGGGTTGCCCGAAACACAGATATTTTTATTTTTGGCCTTACCAGTCCACTTGCAAATGCAAACATGCATGATTGTGTTCAATTTTGGACATGGTTTTTATAAGATATATGTCAAGTTTTTTACTCTCAAAGTAAACATGTTCTGTGGAGTTTGAGCTTAAAGGCAGATTCATAAGTAGCTTTCTATTTTTATACAGCTCCACTGAAAGCAGTCAAGAAATTGTACAGGCACATGGACAGACCGATCCCACGAAGTACTTTGTACAGGTGGAAATCAAACCAGGAAACAAAAATGTGCACTTCATCTAGTGCAGATTTGGGTAAGGATATTTCTTTAAGGTCATCTGAATACAAAATTAATAGTAAGATTGCAGAATGTTCTGCTATAACTTTGACCCATTTTCATGTCTCCTGTGCACAACTGTACTATGTCGGTTTTCTAATGGTGCATATCATATTTTGATTTTTGCCATTTTTAATTAAGCCTTCTTGTTTAAAATTTGTTGCTAAATGTTTCCTGAAAATTTCTCTTGAAGAATATAACAAAATCAGATTCATTTCCTTTCAGAGCCATGTATAGATAATGATTGTGACCAACGTGCCAAGCTTTCATCATAAGAGCTGTCTGTGCCCAACATCTTAACTATTGACCAAGTCAATGATGAATTATCATCAGATGGAGAGTTATCTGACACATCAGTGGATTCATTTGCAACAACTACTTCTAGTGAAGACAAACTTGAGTCAAGTGATTCAGAAAACATACTCTGTGATGAGAAAGTGTCTGATTCTACAGACATGAAAGCACTTAAAATTCTCTCTTGTTTCCAAAGGCATAAATTGACTACAAGTGCCTGCAAAGATATTTTAAGAACTGTAAAAAGTGTTTCTGCAGCTGACTATCAGAATTTGTTTGATTATGAGCATTTGCTGTCATTTGTTCCTACAACCTCATACAGAGAAATTCATTTCTGTGAAAAGTGTGAAAGAATTTTTCCAGAAAACCAAGCTTTGTATAGATGCAGTACTGAAAATTGTCCTGGACTTAGATACATGGGTAACCTATCTCAACAAGAGGAACTGAAACTACCAGTAAAATGTTTCATGATTGCTGACATTAAAAAGCTGCTAGAGAATCTTCTTAAACGTCCTGGTAAGCTCGCTAAGTTGTCTTTAATAGTAATTTGTTAATTCATGTCTATATTTTGCGACATCATCATGATCATGGCCCTCCTGTTTTTAGATTGTTTTTTTTTTCAATGAAATGGGAGCTACCCTACTTGCTTAAGTTTTTTGTACGACTTAACTTTTTTTCAAAACCATTATATATATTGATTTGAAACTTGCCCGTCTTTATTTTTTTACCATCCTTACTGCAATCCACAGACAAGAGTCATGACTCTGAAAAGGTTTTTGTCATAATTATGCACCTTTTTTTGCCTTGGATAATACAAGCGTAAACTCCACTATTGACTAAACCCTTTGTGGTATGGCTTTGAAAGTTGGATTATAATATTTGCATCATTACCCCTGTCTGTAGGTAAGAGAAGGTAACTCTGTCAAGAATCTTTTAGCTCACCTGGCAAAAGCACTGGGTCAATGTTGATGAAACTTTGTAGGGATGTTTCTTGCATGAAGTTTATCAAAGTTGTACAAAGAATTCCATTCCATGCAGAAGTCTGGTTGCTATGGCAACAAAAAGGAAAACATTAAAAAGTCTTCTTCTCTAAAGCTGCAACGCTGAGAGCTTAGATATTTAGCATGTACATGTATCATTTTCTAGTGGACCTCTTCCAAAACTGTTCAGATTTTGACTCTCGGGTCAAATGGCTAAAAATGGACCCCGCCTGTGGTTCACTTGGTTTTACATAGGCTTATATAGGAAAATCTTTAAAAATCTTCTTCTCTGACATTCAATTTTGATAACTCTTGACAAATCTTGCTGCTGTGGTTCTTGTTTATACAGATCCTTTTACTGTTGAAATTTTGTTTGATTGGCAAGCTCTAAAAAAGGTTGAGCGAGCTGTCCTACCTCTTGCTCTACTTTAGGTACCTACATTAAGTCATATTATAACTTAACTGCCTTTTAATAGTGAAAAAGTTTCCAGTTGCTCAAACTGGTGCCTAACCTTAGATTGCAGGAACAAGTTTAGAAAGTTGCTGTCTTCATTCAGAAAAATATTTGAGTACAGCAAGAGTTATTTGGTATCAAGTGTTTCCATTGCTGATTGATAGTCTAATCACTGCTTACACAAAAGAGCTGAAGTCACAACTTTTAACTCTGCTGTTGAAGTATATGAAGCAATAGCACGAGATAACTAAAGCTTATTATCCATGTCAACTGATTAAAAATTATTTATTTTTAGGAATACTGGAAGACATCAAACGACACAAACTCAATGGTTATGAAAATCTATGGACAGACATATATAGCGGTGAACTTTACAAAGAACACTAGAAAAGGTTGTATCCAGACCTTTTACATTTGACTGGAACTCTAAATACAGATGGTGTCAACTTATATGGTTCTTCAAAAGTTGAATTATGGCCTATATTTCTGGCTATCAATGAACTAAGTCCTATGTTAAGGTTTGCAAGACAAAACATACTGCTGGTAGGATTATGGCAAGGTAAAGGAAAGCCTCCTTTTAATTTTTTTCTTTTGCTTGAGTCAGGAAATAAATTCTATATTAGACAGTGGTCTGGAAATACACATAAATGAAGATGAAACAGTGACAGTAACATTGTCGGTACTCTGTGTAACTTTAGATCTACCTGTTAAGGTTGGAGCACTGAACATGACTTACTTAAATGGAGCAGATGCATGTATAACATGTGAAGAACCTGGTGTAACAGTCAAACAAGGGCCAGGCCACAGTAAGAGTTATCCCTACAGGACACCAGAGTCGCGTTTTCCTCTGCGATCTCATGCTATAGTGTCGGAGCTTATGAATGTGGCATCTCCAAATAACAGATTGAAAGGTTTTAAAGGCATGTTTGGTCTGAATTTTCTTCAAACCTTTGATATGGTATCTGGTACTGTCCCAGACTACATGCATGCAGTGTTGTTAGGAGTAACAAAGACTCTGATGCCCAAGTGGTTTTCAGCAACAGAAAGTGGCTGTGAGTACTTCATTGGTAAAGAGCTCAGACAAGTGTCTCAAAGGCTAATGACCATCAAACCTTCTTATCATATTGAGAGATTGCCTCGTGACTTGGAAAAACATTATGCCAATTTCAAAGCAACGGAAGTGCAAGCATTTCTATTGTACTACTCATTGCCTTGCTTATACGGCATAATGCCTACAAAGTATCTGCATCATCTGGCTCTTCTCGCAGAAGCAACATACATCTTACTTGAGGATGAAATAACTGAAACACGTCTTGAAAGAGCTGAAATGTTTTTGAATGAATTTTATCAGAACTTTAAAGAATTATATGGACAAGATAGCTGTGGTCTAAATGTTCATAATGTTTGCCTCCATATGCCATACTTTGTAAGACAGCTTGGGCCAATCTGGGCATGGAGTTGTTTTGCTTTTGAAGACGCAAAAGCAAAATTGTTACAGTCTGTGCATGGCACTGGTGATGTTGTTTAACAAGCCTTACGGAATCAGGAGATTTCAATGTACATTCGATCAATGGAAGGTGCTTGTTCGAACCAGAAAAGTAAATTGAAGGTGACTTACTCATCCAGCAACTGTGAAATTGTTAGTAAACTGGAAAAAACCTGTACATCTCAAAATAATGAAGTCCTTCAGGGATTAGCAATTGACAATCCCGAGAGTATCAAAAAGGCTCGAAGAGTCATTGTTAAAGGAAGAATGTTTTACTCTAGTGAATATTCAAGAATGAAAAAAAGACTCTGTCACTGTGTAATTTACTCAGGTGTTTTGACTGGTTTAGTTAGGTATTCCGCATTTGTTTCAGGACAAAACAAAGTGTATGCCATTATGACCAAACTAGCAGAAAACCCTGAATCATGGCTTTCAAACTTTCAAGCTGGCAAACATTTAGTATCAGTCAGCATAACAGATTCAACAGATGTTGTTGCAGTAGATAATCTGGACTGCACATTGGTGTTCATTCAAACTCAGGAATGCAGGGAAGCTGTTGTAGTTAAAATTGCTAACAAACATGGCCATGCCATATTTAAATGATACCTTGGTCAAGTTGTTGAGTCCAGGAGAAATTAAATGAAAGAGTACAAGTGTATAATACAGTAGTGATGTTTGTTATCACTTGCAATGATATTGGGAACTTATGTTTACATTTTGAAGGTTAATGAATTAAGTAAATTTAGTAATACATGTATTAATTTATTATTCAAATCACTTAAATACTGATTGGATTATTGTCTTAGTAGTTTGAGAGATTTGAATTTGAACCCCATGGTTTAACATTTTCACTTTTCTTAGAACTACTATTTTGCAACTGTTGTGGGTATAACTGAATGACAACTCTATTTATAGAACTGCATAATTGATCAACATTCATTCTTTAAAATTTCAAGCAGTGTCTCACTGCAACTTATTACAATAAATAGGACATTAGTCTAGTCAATTTTTTAAAAATCTTAGATTATGACTGACAATTGTTTCAGCATATTTTATTTTTGTATCTTCCGTTAACTGTTTAGTCTTTACTTTTTTGCATTCTTCAGAATGTATTAAGAGATTTCTTCCCCTTATATAGTGTGTGGTAGCGCTGGTCCCATTGTTAGTGAAATGTCTGGAAACATTCATGGATATTTCAAGAACTCTTTGCGATTCTTTTAAAGTTCATGATATGTTCAATGATTCATGAAATATCCTTGATTGTTCCTTTAACCTTATATCATGGACAATTCATGAACTCAGTGTGATTCTTAAGTAGCTCATGAATTGTTCATAAACACTTTTTAAGAACACTTCATGTCCAAAATTTCATGATCACAAATCAAGAACTATTGATGGTTAGTTCATGAACTGTTCTTAACTGGTTTGAAGTGTTCATGAATTGAAGAACTGCATTTCACAGGGGAGCTGAGCACGACCGCTACGTGGGTGGGTCAGTTATGGTGTAGCGAGGCATCAGCTAGGACTGACGGACTGACCTCGTTGTGCTAAAAAAGAGGTACATTGACAGGTCAGTGGTACATCGATGAGATTAGGCTTTATACTGGGGCAGTGGTTGATCAGTTCATTTTAATGGACGAAAATGTGCGTACCCACAGGGGTAGGTCTAGGGAGGGTATTGTGCGCCTTGACTGGCAAGCTTGATCACCCGACCTAAACCCAATTGAGCACATGTGCAATGAGCTGCAGGTTCGGATATCAGCTCGCCAAGTACAACCTAGAAGAATCCAGGAGCTTGAGGCCATGTTGGTGCAAGAATGAGCCGCAACCCCCGCAAACACTGTCAGAAATCTCAAAAGTAGCAAGAGAAGGCGTTTCCAAGCAGTTGTCGTTAGCAAAGGGTCACATTACACATTACACATAAGTGTAAACAGACGTTCTAATTTCTTATCTTCGAAGAGTGTACAGTTATACACTGTTCGTGCTCAGTGACGGTGAGTTGTATACACCATTTAAAAAATATTCATATATTACGAGTGTTTTAATTAACACACTGACCAGATATGGAATATAATGGTAGCGTGACGTAATGTGACGTAATTTATTAATTGTCATCATCTATAATGTTATGCACGTGCGGAAAAATGGGCGGAACACTAAGTCGCTTTAAGTGTATATATTGAGTGTTATTCGTACATACGAAAGCTTCAGTCGCTAACACTCCTTTTAGCTTTCTTATTTACGATGGACACTCAAATAATATTTATACAATCTAACACTTATACTTACAGACGAAACAGACGAGCTGTTATAAAACACGAAGAAGACGAAGCGTAACCTTCGTGTTTGTCGGAAGTCGTGCATATACGCCTCTTATTGTCATTTTAATTTCGGATACTTAATGAGAGCGTTCGAAAAGATGAGTTTTTATAGCATTTAAACATTCCAGTTAAAATAAGGGAAATAATATAGTAAATTTTCGATTTTAAGCATGTTCATTAAAAGATAATGTATGTCAAACAATAACGGTATTGATATTGCAAATAAGAAAGTCTTTTTTGACGAAGAAATGACCTGAATATGTTAGAAGGACATACATGTATGTCAACATATATATCAACATTGTTTTAAGGCGAAATTTGTTTTTGACCATAAAATTACAGTACATCTATTTTTCTATATCGGTAAAATCAATGTGGTCCTTGGACTTGTTTTTTTTTTAGACAGCCAATGGAATAAACGGGTCGAGAACATGGTTAATCAACATTTTTTCCCGAAAACTAAAAGAAAAAGATGTGATATCCCAAAAGTTGCTTTATGCAAAAAAATGAAAGCTCTTGTCCAAGTGGTTTTAGACAAAAAGTATTTTAAATGTATTATATTTCACAATTAAGGACGCTCGGGGCGGGGCTTATTTCGAACCCGGGGATATAATTTGAACAATCTAAGTAGGGGCCAACTATTAAATACCACACACCAAATGTCTAGACTCTGTGCCGTGCTGTTTCAGAAACGTTTTTTTTTTTCAGTTTTTCATACATAAGTCTATATAAGTTAAATGTTAATTTTGACTGTGGGACAAAATTTTAACAACTGTGGGACAAAATTTTAACTTTTTTGGTGGAGGTTCTCTAGATGACATAAAATCTTTAAGCTCGGGGTCAAGTAGTTTTAGACAAAACTTTTTTCAAAGATTTAAAGATTTGTCTGAGCACCTAACAAATAAAGGAATGATATTTTGCAATAACCCTTAGTATATGAACTTTGTTCTTTGATTTGGTCTATTACCACAGTTTACACTTTACCTATCACACCATACACAGTTCTTAACACATTATACACAATACTTATCACACTGAACAAAACACTCATCACAATGTACACAGTAGTTATCACACTATACAGTACTTGTCACACCACTCTACACAGTACTTATCACATTATACACATTACTTATCAGATCACACACGTTATCAATCACATTTAACACAATACTTACAGAATAAATGTCATTGCTTCTCACACTGTACTAAGTACTTTTCATACTCGACACATTTCTTATCACTCTCTACACAGTTCTCATCACATTATTCACATCATTTATCACATCATACACGTTATTTATTACGTTAAGCACATTATTTACAGCATTATACATATTGCTTCGCACACAGTACAAAGTACTTATCACATTCCAGATTAATTTTTTTTAGCTCACCACAGCAAGTATTGCACTGCAATGAAGTGTCTCCTGAAGTTACAAAACTTTCAACCAAAAAGCAAAAATGCCGCCTTTGTGCAAAAACTAAAGATTTTTTTTACTGATAACGTTATTAAGGAATAAGGAATTTCAACAATGTACAGTTTAACTATCGCAGCTGTTCCGTTGTATTAGAATCTACTTCAGAGTAGATTTTTATCATTGCTAGAATGTTAATTTTGACACTGTTAGGGATGCATAAGGATTGTTGCTGACATTTTATGACATGTTGAATTTCAACAATAATTTGAAAAAGAAAAAAAAAAGTAATATTTATCACTGCTTAAGCTTTATTCATTTCCTTTCTTCATTAAAAGTGCTGTCTTTTTCATCCAATGATTTCAGTTCCTCCGTCGACACTGAAATGGAAATGTTAAATTCAAAATGAGGAACTATTATACATATAAAAAAATCACCCAAAACGTTTGAAAACATTTGAAACGATGTTATACTTAAATATGATACTTTGAGATAGACAACGTGATACCCCTCACGAATGGAATAATAACGAGCAAAGATCGTGCATACGTTATATAATACCCTCTTCTGCCAACGAACTAGTATTAAATATTTTTGAGTGATACATTTATGTACCCTAAAACTAACCGATGACATACGGTATATGTATTTTTGGCTCATTCATGATAAATGAAAACAAATGCGAAGAACATATGCTATTTTTTTCTTCGTGCATATAGACAATCAGAAAGTATTCATTTGTTTCAGCTATTTGTCACCTCAACAAATAAAGGGGCGTAACCGTTTTTGCTACTAAGTATAGGACTATCTGCCTAAAGAAGTCGTGCAAAATATTTTTTCTGTATTGTCTTCCATCCTCATCCCTGAATAAGTCAAAGTGAGGTTAGACAGCTACGCCGAAAAAGGGAAACCGTTACCGACGATAATAATACCCTAAACACAAAAACACACAACTGTTACAGCAGATGGGTTATAATAATCACGCAATCTAATTAGGAATTTTGGAATATTTTGCCATTGTTATTTTGACTTGTTTCTTGAATACAGGGGAGTCTTGATTCGGTTTATCGTCCTGTTCTTCTTCGACTTTACATTAAATTTTAATCTGCAAAGTACGTTTGTTGTAGAGTATGCAGTGTAAACTTGTTTGTTATTTGATATAATATTAAAGAATAATTGGAATCTAAGAGAGCCTAACAAGGCAAAAGCAACGCATCGAAAACAAAAACTTTTTAGCAAGACAACTTAATATTCCCCTATGAATGGCAGACATTTCATATATCATATATTTCTCCAAATAGGCTGACATATGCTAATTCTAACTGTTGGTGCGCGTAATATGTATTTAATTGGTTCATTATTTATAAATGAAAACATAATATGAAGATTATATGCTACATATTTCTTAGTGCATACGGACACTTAGCATTTGTAATAAATCCACTATCCACCAAAACACTTACTCTCCTGCGCATCGGTCGAATATTTCACTTTGTTACCTCTGCTAAAATTCAATTTTCAACGATATTTTTATTTTTAGACAGGGAAATCCACAGTTACTTTTCAGCCAATCAGTGACTAGCTTACAACGAAATGTCCATACATACAATTGACAACCAAAAATGTAAACAAACAATGCATGTCTGCATGTTACTTACGTATTTCACTTTTCAAAGTGATTTTTAATCTGTATACGTAAATAAACCAGTAAAACTATCAAAAAGGTTAAAATCATGATGGTATGGTTGTTTTTAGACGTTTAATTGCTGTATTAAGATGTTTACGTAAACGCATAGTTGAAATGTGTTTACACAATTGTCAGAAAACACCAGTCTATTTATAATTTTTGGAATCAAATGATCGTTTAAACCAATGAAAACTGGTTTAAAGATTTTTCGGTTTTAGGGATATTGGTGCCCTTTCATTGGTTGCTAAAAAGTTCATTGTAAAGGTCAATATCATAAATCTACTCTTATTAAAGCAGCGGTGTGAAGTAACGGTAGTGTATTCATTTAGCTGCTGAGGGAGCGTACAATACCCTGTACAACAACTCTTTTTATAAAGACTGGCTCACGGATGTTACAGTTTTTGATACAGAAACACATCATGATGTAAAGTTTCTCACACTTTTATCAGTAAAACATTTACACTGTTAGTCACGGGGTAGGTTCTTTGTTTATGTTGTTAATTTTGCCGGCCCGGCTAGCTCAATCGGTAGAGCATCGGATTGTTAATTTAACGATCCCGGTCCAATCCTCTTCAGGGCCGGCAAAATTTCTCCGTGATAACTGAGTTAGATAATGCGTCTATAGGTCATTTGTCCCTCACCTCTGAAGCAAGTGAGGGAAAGTCAGTCACTCGCGGAAAAATTGGTTTAGTAAACTGGTTGGATACCCAGGAACACTGGTTAGGTGGACTGACCGCCGGGATATGACCTTAGCTGTTAAACCCCAATAAAACCAAACTAAAACCAAACTAATTTTGACATCAGTAAGTAGCATTCCGCAGTGATTCTGTAGTCTTGGTATATGCTTAATATTTTACTGACATGAAGGCATGGGTTCAAATCTTGTTAAAATCATTTTTTTTCTTCAGTTTTCATAATGTACAAAATCATACAATTGTGTTTTTGTCATAGATTTTTAACTTCTCTTTAATTTAAAGAAAAAAAAAAACTAAATTCTGCCAGTCAGTCACTTTAATGCATCCTGTTAACCTCTTGTATTTTTTTCTGATAACTTATCATGGGGCATACCTCGTTCAAAATCATTCACATTTATATGAATATGAAGGAAATAAAATGATCTAAAATTCAGGGTATGCCTTTTGCAGGTAAAATTAAAATTCAAAGATGATTACTTCATTTCGCATATCGGTTGAAATACGCTAGAACACTGGACATCTGCCCATTTGAAACCATGGTTTCTGCCAGTAGCAGCACAATCCTCTTCCGGGTGCTGTCTAGTATTATCAGGCTCATTGTGACCCCATTCGAGGTAATTCGCAGGAGTATCAGTATCAATCCAGCGCCACTCGCCCTCAGTGAGAACATCAGTCAACCCTATCCACCAGGCGTCCGCTATGTAGCAAGTAAAAGATTAAAAATATTAAATAAAATTTGACTCTGTTCGTGGATGTCAACGGATATAAAAACATTTACGTTAGATTTCTATAACATCTCCAGCATTGCTTGGATTTAGTCGGAAGATGCCAATTTGAATATGTAAGTTATTTTTAGAAACAACATTTCATTTTACAGGATCTGTACTTCATCTGAATTTTTTTCACTTTTTTGTTAGTATTGTAAAGGTTTTGATGACTACATCTCCGTGTACGTTTTGGTTTATCTACCTTTTGAATTAATTTACGTTTTGAATGATCCACCATCGTTGTCTACGTCACGTATTCAAATTGATCACATGACACTGACGAATCGTTTTACGGATATTGGCGAAGTGCGTTCGGCATTTTCGAAACAACTTAAGACCGGGAGTCATAAATTTGTTTTGATAGTTTAATCCTGATGTTCTCAAGCTCGTCTTACCATCCACGAAAATTAACCATTTAAAACCTTACTCATATTGCTTTAATGGTCCAAACTTAACTAATAAAAAATGATGTTCGAAATTCCAATACTTTAAAAATAATTTGGACAATATGATTATCTGTTTGTTCTAAACTCAAGTATTTACAAATGTACTTAATCGGTTGCTTTAAATGTACGTACAAACACTTACACTGAAAATGTACGAGAAATTGGCGTAGAAAGTTGCTCTCCTGTATACTGTCTATATGTACCAAGTGGGACGAATGTTGGGAACAAAAATGCTGCAATAAACATAGATTAAATGAGTGTATATAAGTATCTCCAGGAAAGATGTTGGTAAATACAACACTGATTGTTTAGTTGAAACCCACACATTTCATGGAATTATACTACTAACCTGGGCTTCTGTAAAAGTGAGTAACTGGTCATGCGCAAAAAAGTAACACGATCCTTCGTAGGACACCCATGCATCATGGCAGCTTGTATCAGCCTTCACACCTTCAATACAAAAATGTATATATTTTCACACTAGCACATTTGCGTAATATTTATATTGAATTATAATGTGCAGGTTATCTTTTGACATTATACGAAAGAGACACTATTTTTATCATCACATGCTTTTAATAAGGGACTACTTTGAAATACATCGATATGTTTTATTTGTGATTTTAACGTATTTTTGTTTAACATGTAGATATTTCGCTTCCATCTGATGACGTTATTTGAAAGGACCGACATTTACTATTCAAGTCTTGAAGAAGTCGTTGTCTATTAATGTCTAAAGGAATGAGATAAAGTTAATCCTCTCTTACTGCGATGCAGCAAGGAGGTTGCACCTTTTTATTTCAAGACGTCAACCAAAGGGTTACAAAGCTCTAACCCTCTTATGACTCTTTATCTACACGTAAAAAACATGTTTTTCCATGACATCTCTTTTGACACATCTCTTGACACGCATATAAAGTTTAAAACAATGTTTTTCTTTCATAAAATGTTTTTGGACAGAACTCTTGTCACGCATATGGGCTTAAAACAAACCCGACCTTCCTTTCATGGCCACATAATTATCACAAATATTGTCACGCATATATAAACTTAAGGGCGTTTTCTACAGTTTTGATCCTTCAATAGAAATTTGTATATTTTTGATATTTTATGTAAAAATGTATGGTGAATTCAAAAATCACAAAAAAATATATGTCACCGGATTAGATTTATTGTAAAATTACAGTTTCCATGGTAACCGTATACTTCAAAATGATAAGATTCATTATAATAGCTATGTAAATGAAAATGCAGTAGCATGTGTCATCAGTTACTCAATGAATATGAATTAACATTGAAACATGTTACTGTATTGTTATTTTGTGGAATATAGTACAATATGATCTGTTTTCTTTACAAATTTTGAATCTCAATCATAAGAAAATGATAAAATATACATCAATCATTCCAAAAAATTAATATAAAAAAAATTCTACTCAATAAATTTTGCTAATTCTTTTTGTACACCAACATCAAAGTGTTCTTGTTAAAATCAAGTAATAAAATGATATGGTCACCATGTTTATTTTTTTCAAAAACCAAGGTTTCCATGGTTACGATTTCAGGAAAAATGCAAAAATCATTAAAAATTAAGCACAGTTTAATCAATTAGCATAAATTTAGGCCAAAATCATCTTATTTTATTATTTTCATGTCAAATACACTATAATATGAACAATTTTTTTTACAAATCTGTTTTTTATATTATTTAATTCAAGAGAAGTTGATAAAATAGCAATAAATCATGCAAATAAATTAATATAAGTGAAATTCTACTAAATAGATTTTGATAATTCTTTCTATACATCATGTAACTGTTATTGTCAAATTTAAGTGACAAAATAACTATATCATAATGTTACATTTTTCAAAAAAATCAATGTTTCCATGGTAACCATTTCAGGAAAAAGCACAAAACATAACTTAAATTCTACTAAATAGATTTTGATAATTCTTTCTAAACACCATCATCTAAGTGTTACTATCAAAAATTATTGATAAAATATTAAGGTCTACGTTTTATATTTTTCAAAAATCAATGGTTTCCATGGTAATCATTTCAGGAAATATGCAACATAAGTCATAATCAGGATCAATACAACATAAGTCATAAAAAATAAGCATGAGTAAATGATAAAACAGACACACATTTACTAATTATTATCATTTATCTCTGTATTTCTTTGTAATTTTCATTGTGCATTTAAAAACTCAAACAACTGGCTAGCTATTCTTTTTACAGCAGTAACTCTTGGTTTGCCATTGACTTTTTCAGATAAGACACTGTATAGCCCATCTAGACCTCCCCTAGATACTGCCAATTTCAAATGGCAAAGTCCTAAACCACTTCTAGCTACCTTTTTACACATAGATGCTGTCAAGATTTTGCCTTTTATTAAGCAAGTCATGGAATCTATATACCCATCTGTTTTTTTATCAAACAAGTAAAAATCTATAGCAGAATTTACAGTAAGACTGTGTTTGCATAGTAGTTCATCAGTGATATTAGTAGCTGTTACTAGAGTCTGCAAACTCTTAACATCTTCAAGAGCATTATGGGCTCCATAACCTTCCTTAACAAAATGATGTATCAAAAATTCTTGATTATGTTTATCAAGTTCAGGATGAAGTTCCTGAAACAAAGGTAAAGTGTCTATTACTGCCGCAATACTATTTTGGAAATTAAACAAAAGTTTTGAAATGTCATAAGCGTGTAAAATTCTAGGCAAATCAAATTTTATTAAGTTGTGACCTATCAAAATACATGGCTGTCTATCCTGTAACCAAGCAAGAAACAAAGACAGAGATTCTTTCAAAGCTACAGTATGCACTGGACTTCCATTATAGAACAGAACATTGCCATGGCAAGACAAACCAGTCACTTGTGAAGCTCCATCTGAAATAGGTTTAGATGGCATTATATATGTATTGAAACTGTCATGTTCACAAACAGCAGCAAGCTGAATAATGTCACATGTTTTTGACAATGATGTTGTTTCTATATCACAATAAATTTTTTTGTAATTTGTTACATCTTCTAAAGTAACTTTAACTGGCACTTCTGATGGATATGGAATTTCTGTTGGGTCTGATATATTGACAAGATCTACTCCAGATTTGTATGTTACTCCTTCCTGAAGTTCTTTGGTTAATTTTGTATGAGCTTTTTTTAATTTATTCTCCAGTTTTCTATTTTTAAACTCTCTTGTGTTCTCAACTTCGAGCCTTCTTTTACGAGTAGCTTCTTTTTTATTTGACAATTTTTTATATACTATACCAGGTGACATTCCAAGCATATTGTTTACCTCCATAACATAACCAGTTCCTTTGTTTTTTTGAGCCACTGCACAGTTTAATCTGTTAGTCAAACTCTGTGAAGCAGAATAATGAATTCTTTTGGGAGCTTTTGTCGCCAACATGTTATTGAATGACTCAACTTCCTTAGTAGAACCACCAGGTGCAATTTTGTCTGCATTATTTATGAATATGTTGAATACAGCAGTGAGATCAATTTCCAAATTTTCTCCTGTGAGATCCTTACCATATGGAAGTGATTTGTGGCAGTACTTGACTGGATCTTTATGATATCCACACCATTTCTTGTCACATGCTTCATGTTTACCAAAGACGTGAGGAACAATATTTTCTAAAGTTGTCTTCAAACCAGCAGGATCTTCTTTATTTTGTTTAACGGCATATGAGAAACATTTTTGAAGGAACTGAATAACCTTTGGAGTGAGACATTTATGTTTCTTCTGCAACTGATATAAATAGTTATTAAGATGTTTTTTGTATGGTTTAGATCACTCCATTTTGTGACTGAATGAGATACATTTTGTTTAATATTTGCCATTGTTGTAGCATCATCATCCATAATAATAACACTTACATCGATGTTTTTACTTTCAACTTCTTTCACAGCCTCAACAGCGACATTTGCTTCCATTGCTTTGGATGACCCTTCCCAGTTTTTACAACATTTGTGTTCTGGTGGAGAATTTCCTCTTTTTATGTGATAGGAGCACTTACGACAGTCTTTTGACCGAACACCAAAGGCACAAATTTTGCCAGTGTTGTTGCTAATCATGGTTCCAACCCCAGACTTACTATCATAAGCTCTGCCTGCACCCCTTTTTTGCCAGCCCATATCATACTTGAACATTCCTTTAACTCTGGATGAATCTGGTGTTACTGTCTCTGGTCTGAAAAATTAAAAGTAACTTGTATACATTTGAATTAAATAAGTATATTATAAAATGATGCAAACAGGCAGTCAAAAACCAAAGTGAATGTTTTTATATAATTATATTTTTCATTTTCTCCATCTGATTTAATTTCTATAATTATACAGTTTAAAAACAATTCTTCCTGTCTTGAGAAAATGGCTATTTTTATCTTAAAGTGAAAATAGAATTCACTTTCCCTTAATTGTGACATGTCCTGAATTCAGATATCAGATGTCAATGTGAAATAATGATCAGTAATATACTATATGTTGTATTATGATTTCTAAACCAAATATACATTACCATGATGACAGTTTTTATAACATATTCTACTAGCTTCCACTGTACTATCTATATGATTATATATAAACCTTTTTTTTTCAATATGTGGCTTCTTATTTTTTCCAATTCAAAATTTTCCATATGCATGCCTTGGCTGAAATATCTATGGCATTTGAGCCACTACTGATATATCAGTGATAAAAATTCTTAAATATATCAGAATATTTATCCCTGTTATTACTTTATTTTTGAAGTATCTATTTCTGATTTATTTCTAACCTTATATTTTCTTTCATAGCAGAAATTTCTTCCTCTATTGCATCATCACAGGACTTCTTAGCTACCGCCTGAACACAGGGAGCTACTTCCATTTCACGCTGTTTCATGCTTGTATGATGTGGACAATCAATCTCCAATGTTGCCATAAAATTGTTTATCTGCGAATGACCTGATCCGCTGTGTAACATTCCTTAAATATGAAATGTACTAGTTATCAACATACCAATCATAACATGTGTGTGATTAATTACAACAAAAACATAATTATATACCAATCATTTCTGTGATAAATGATGATGCAAATGTTCAAACTTTACTGAAATATTAAGTATAATTAGTTGTATCAAATTAATCTCTTATATACTGTTCTTTACTAATTTAAAATACCTTTTAGTCTGTGTTAATTATGATGTATGGATGACAATAACATTCAAACTACTATAGAATTCATCGTGACTATTTCAAGACTGGTTGTTACAACCATATAGTTCAAAATAAAAACTAACATGCTTATATTAATGTAGGTGAGTCCAAATAAAAAGGGGAATAATCATGGATTTTAACTTTTTAATTAGTCTCTTGCATTTAGTTCTAGCCTACTTGAATACTCTTCATAGCAGAGGTAATGCATTAGGATGGTCTTACTTTAACTCTAATATTAGCGACTAAATATCAAAGAAGTATAAGCAGAAAATTACAGTTGTAACTACATATAAAGAGCATAATACAAGCAACATAAAATTATACATGAGAAAAAGATGTTAGACAGAAAGAAATATTAGTCCTGTTTCAAAGAAGAAAAAAATGTTAAATCATCTAGCTGGAAACTGCAATTATAAATGTGTAAGCACCATCACCAATTTCTATCTACCATATATATCATTCTTACTTTTATCACATCCTGGTTTCCTGATAAAATAAAATTAATTCTCAGAACAAACACATTTTATCAACAACAAATAAATATATAAATACATACTGTATTTGACATATAGAACTTAAATTCTTACTGTCAGTAACAGTTCGCTCTGCCACTAGCAATTTAAACATTTCCTTAAATTATATCCATTACAGAAAACATAATAACTGGCCGAACATCATCCAAGTTATGAAGTTATTTGATTTTTAAAATTGCATTCAACATAGGCTTTAATTACAATTTTAATAAAAAAGTTGTGCCTGTAATCATTATAATTTTAAAAAAATGCTGTACGACTAGCATATGTTACAATGTGTATAGGTTAGGCATATGTCAATCACGTACTGCTGTTTTTTTTTTCTGGCTATACATGTCTGTACTAGCCACTTCCTTATTCAAACCTACCAGTGTATAAACAGCTTGAAATATCAAATTTTATGAGTTAGATACACGATAATGTGCTTTGATGCCATATATTAATACCGAACTTTTTGAAATTTTATATCTTTACTTGAAGACATTTTTGTAATAGAAAATTATAAGCAATACCTAAAGCTGCCTTTGTGTTTATGTCAAATACTGGTGGCCCTCTTTTTCCAGTCCGATGTGTTTTACAAGTTGTAACTTCTCTAACTATACCACATTCGCATTCAATCATCAAAGTTGATCCAAAACCATGTCTAGTTTCGTGCACAATGTCACTCAAATGCAGTTTTTTCTCACAGTCAGTACACTGTAACTGTTTGGCAAGGTGATCTAGTTCAACAATCCTGCGGCCGATCTTCCAAGGCTCGATCATCACGGATGGCGTCCCTGTACAACTAGTGGGTGGGGTATGACCTTCGCCTGCATTTTCGTTTTTATCCTCGGATAAAATACCGTCTACATTACTGCCTTGCTTGACGGTGGTCTTAAATCTATTTAACCTGTTCATTTGTGATTTTGTTCTAAATAAACCTTTATGGCGAAGCATTTTCAATTTTTAAAATTCGTTACCGAAACCTGTTGCTGTAATCTAGAAATATCCGAAAGCTAGTACACTACTTCCTTTGTAAAGAGTAATTATCTCCCCTGCTGCGCCAAAAAGTTGCGCGAAAAAAACTACCGAAAACGTCTTTAAGGGAAATCTAAGTTTTCTTCGCGTTTCTTTCATGGCGTCATAATTATCACAAATATTTATATAAACTAAAGGGAAATCCAAGTTTTCTTCGCGTTTCTTTCATGACGACTGTGTGGACACAACACTTGGTAGAAAACATGTGTAAACATCTAAGAGAAACCTTTTTTCTTCCAAACATGTGTAAACGTAGGGTTTTATGCAATTAGTCATAGGTATTCTCGAATAATTTTTAAAAGGTCAGCACTAATACTGAAATATTGATTGGTTCACCTCTGGTTGACATTGAATACTGTAGAGTTTTGATGTTTGGTATTAAGTATTGTATATGAGAATGATGTTACATAGTGTTAAAAACGAAATGTAAAACTGGTCATATTCAAGGGTCAGTAGTTACAAATCCAAGCTATATTCACACATCATTTTATCAGGGTAAAATTGCTTGTCTTTTGTTGCATTAAACAAAAGTTTTGAAGTGCTTAAAGAATACCTAACCAAGGTTGAAAGAAATTAAAGTGAGATGACCAGCACCTCAACTTAAATATTAGAAAAGTATGTAAATTGTCAATCCACTGGAGTTAAAAACAAGTAAAAATTATAAAAGTTTTTTTTTTTCAAACATTTTCATGTCATTTCAGTTTCTTAGGTATCATATTGATGATAATTTTCACCAAACATGACACTTATAGTTTACCCCTCACTCTGACGTTTTGATAACTTACGCTTAGATTGTGTGATTTTATTACACATGAATCGGCAAGATGTGACTCTCCACCCCACCCGGCCCAAAACAGTGTTGGATTTTATTACGAAAGAGCACCACTCTGATGAAAAACTAACTTAAGGTAACATGTCAGAATTGTGTTCAAATATCTAACGCGACTACTGTAAATGATAATTTTAATTACTGATCAATATTTTAGGGCAGTTCTAAGACTTCATTCCATGTGTTAGTTAATCTTATTAGCTTCAACCCGTACCGGATAAACACAATACATAAGAAAACAATTCCGTGTCCACAGGATTCGAACTGAACCCAGCGATGGCAGACCGAACACAAAAGCTTAAGACCACTCAGTCCAAGCACTGACTCAGGTTTAACGTTAGATTCCATACATTTAGACAGGTCATCGTTTGACCGCAACGAAACGTCGCTGCCACTTTCTACCAGATAGATACGGCAGTATTAATTATACTGTGCAGAAAGTTCAATATTTATTTTGTATATCTTCTAAGTGTATAAAAATCCTCAGAAAACCATAGTATATAATTATTTAAAAATTGGCTTACCTACATTGCAAAGCACAGAAACAAAAAGGATTTCAAAAACAATGTACATCGCTTAACAATAAATAGAACCGTTCCCTACCTACTGCCCCTACGCTACAGTTAGGTTCGCACATTTTCGGAAGAAATCTTATGTCGACTTTTGAAATTAAAGTAAAACGAGTATTTCAAAATATTGTCTTAATGAACAACGTAGAAGGTGGTGCCAAGTAACAACTTTCACTGTCTATGCATTACGTCCTCCGAAAGGAAATACATTTTCTTTTAATGTTAAGTGCTTTAGTAATTGTAACTAGGATATAAATCTACCGTATGATAGAGAAACAAATAACACAACGCCAAAAAGAACTTAAGTATAAATTGTAAGACTACGGCATAGTTGTAGCATAAAACAGTTCTTCTACTGCCTTGCCGATCAGCTAGCTTTAAATCCACCTAAGGACATGCTGATATTTCCAGGATACATAATAAACATGTAATGTAATTGGATACAAACTAATAGGAACATTAAGTGAAATCCTAGTTTCCATCCTAAATTGCTGTTACAAAAATATCAATTGCCCATGCAGACTTTTGATGAATATTAAACAATCAAGAATTTATTATGATTGCATTTTTGTCTCAGGCAATATTCACGACGCCATAACATTGAATCAAATTTACAAATAAATCAGCATTTATTTACCATTCTAATGTTATCAACGAAGTCACATGAAACTCAGTATATTTCAGTGTAATTCCGTTTCATCCACAACACTATAAAATGTATCTTATGAAGTTCGATACACTATTTTATTAATTTGTAACTCTACTTTCACTCTCCGGTAACGAAGTTCAAAGCGCTAAAGACATGAATGTGACAGTACATATGACTTTGAGATAAGGCTTATCTTATCTTTAAGTGTTCATGAGATTTGTAGCAAAGTCCAAAGCATTAAACAGACTTCGGAAAATGACCATGCTAAAACAAATACAGAAATACGCATTTATGCATGCATTATGCCAGTGTGCACAGAAAACGGCCCAATGTTTATCTTTTTTTTGAATGTGCATGTGTAAAACAATCAGTTTCATGGAAAGCACCAAAAAGAATTTCCAGCGATCTAATTTCATATCGAGCTGTTCTCCAAAACTTGGCCGTTCTATGAAGGGATCTATACACCTGGAGAAAGTACTTGGAATGGACCGTATGGTGGGATCGGTAAATATCTGAAAAGTGCAGTAACATAACCGAATTATTTGAAAAAGTACCGATATTTTAGGCGATCCAACGGTCATTTGTTCGTGCGAGTCACGTGTTGCCCCGCATTGATGTTACAACCTAAACACCCAAGGTCTAGGGCTTTGATTCTGAATTCGTCATAAGAAAGAAATTCCCTAGAGTGGGATCTGCATAAAGACACAATGTTCCCTTTAGTTATATATTTACAGTTTAACTGCAAACTGATAAAAATATCAACAACAAGAGCTGTCACTGGAAATTGACATATGCCTTGAAATGAAACTGGTGTAAATATATAAATGAATATGCCTGTGGAAAAGAGATCAGACAAAAATATAGCATGAACTGAAGGTAAATGGTAAAGTAATGTTTTTTTTCTGCTTCAGATTCTTATATGAAGGTTGAAGACATAATTATTCAGTGAAATAGACAGCTGTGAGTTTAGCCTTGAATACAAATAATATTTTTTTATTTCCAACACCTACTGATGTTTAATATATAATAAAATACCCAAGCGGTTTTTGTAGATTTAGCTTGGACAAGATTTTAATAAAGAAGTTATTGTAAAAAATAACTAAGGGCCCGTAACACTGCCAAAAATAATCTGACCAGAAACTCCTGACGATATGCACAACTTAGCTTAGTGACAAACATTCCTGTTTAGTTTCAATAAAATCCTCCAGTGGTTTTGGAGATAAAGCGTGGACAGGAATTTAATATAGAAGTTAGAGCATAAAAGACTTAGTACCCGTAATTCTGCTAAAAATAATCTGAGCAGAAACTCCTGACGATATGCACAATAAGGCTTGGAGAAAAAGTGTGGAGAAGATTTAAAAATAGAAGTTATAGTAAAAATGACTAAGTGCCCATAACTCTGCCAAAAATAATTGAAGCAGAAACTCCTGACGATATGCACAATTAAGCTTAGTGACAAACATTCCTGTGAAGTTTCAATGAAATCCTCCAAGCGGTTTTGGAGATGAAGTGTGGACAAGACATATATATAGAAGTTAGAGTAAAAAAATGACTAAGTGCCCATAACTCTGCCAAAAATAAATCGAGCGGAATCTCTTGACGATATGAACAACTAGGCTTGGCGACAAACACTCCTGTAAAGGTTCAATGAAATCCCTCAAGCAGTTTTGGAGATGAAGTGAGGACAAGATTTTAACGGACAGACGGACGGGCGGACAGACAGTGCGATTAATATATGCCTCCCTTCAAGGGGCATTAAAAGAACATTTTAGAAGGTTTTTCAATACATGTCTACATATGAATTCAAACGACACCTTTGGCAGGACTAATGGTGACACCAGAAACAATATTAGCAAGGCAGGTACAGGTCCATTTGACAATGTTCCACTCTGACTATCGAAGGAAGTTCTAAACAATTCGATTTTAAAATATTACCATTAAGTCTTTCCCTTATAGTGTAAACAACTGAACCGTAAAGGAAAAACGTTATTTTCCCCAAGAAATATAATTTGAGTCTTCTAGGTGATTGTACGTGTAACTAAGATGTAGGGCTTATAGTTTCTGACAAAATAATTAAAATTATTTAAGATTTAAGAGTTAACATAAATAGTACCTTGTGCAGGGGGGGGGGCAATTTTAACCTGGGGAGTGTAATTTGAAAACTCTTGGCAGATCCACAAGACAATGCTACTAACTAAATATCTGAGTTCTACGGCTTACATACCTATGTAAGACAAGTACTCCAGACAGCAGAGCTCAGTGGCATTATTTTAACAATCTTTACGGAAGTGAGTTAGAGGACGCTCTGTTTATAGTTACAAACCGAGTGGTTTCAGAGAAAAGATATAAAGGTTTTCTACCTATGTTTTTATGCATAAAACTTCTGTCTCCAGGAAAGACCCACTATTGACCCCATGAGCATAATTTAAACAATCTAAAGTATTAACAAACTGTGCTATGCACTAAAATATCTAAGCTCTGTGCCTTGAATTTTCAGACCCAAAAAAATGTAAGATTTACCTTTTCGTTTGACCACAGTTCTGCATTCAGATTTCACGTCTTAGAACAAACTTAAAATAGGACAGTATTACAAACATATCTGCCAAAAGTTTCAAATTAATGAAGAGTAAGTCAAATGCCGTCTGCAAATCACGGACACTAGACCTTCACAATAGTGAGCAAAAAGATGTGACTTTTAGGAAATAATGTTTACAAAATATCTAAACAAACACTTAAATAAACACTCCTTTTTTCTACTTTCATCTTTTGTTTAATCGTCTATCAGGTTTTGCAAGACACTGAAATTTAAACAGATATGCTCGCAGACTAACAGTTTTTACTTGCCTTTAACAGACTTAAATATATGGCATTACCAACCACTTAACTAATTTCAGTAACTGGTAAAAACTTTATAGCTCAAACCCATTCTGCAGTCAAATAAACACTAGAACATTTCGACTTGAATTTTCAATACTAACCATGAATGATTTACAGCGCTTAATAAACTTCTTTCCTGATACTTTCATTTGAAATTTCAAAACATTCTTGTTACTTAAACATTAAATGTGCTTCAATATGAGTAAAATAAGTTTGAATGTACACACATTTTGTTTTACTCACATAACTTTTTGTGACAAATAATGGAGATATCTTATCGAAGAATATAAGTCTGTATTTTTTTAGTTTTCATTGAAGTATGAAAATATTGGTATTTATAATATGACGTTTTGTTAAGTTGCACTCTTCGAAAACAGCAAACAATAAAACTTTTTGAAAAAGTGTTGTTTTTTTTTCTAAATTTTCTGTTCTTTATATATTCGTTGTACTTGAATTACATATTAACACATCTTTCAAACTAATATAATTTGACCTATTTATTACAAAAACTGTATTTGTAAAAGAAACATCATCAAAAGCACTAAACCTGACCAAGTCACAATGTAGTGATCTGGATGGACACATTTCAGCATTGCAGCACTTTGTATCCAAATCAACTGTCTATCAAGGATGTTTTAGCAAGTACAACAATGTGATACATCTTGCTCTAGATGTAATGTACATTTAATGACTTAAATTTAATGTGTAAAGTATAATTTCAAGACTGATCCGTGTTTTGTTACTTTACTTTAAACCATTTTAACAAAAAAGTTTAGGAGCTTTGAATGTACCAGGTACATCCAACATTATTCCTTTTCCTGAGGTGTCTGAGCCCCTGAATACTGGTAGTTCTGATATCTTCCCCAATAACAAACGAATCAGCTCTCTTGCTGGACCGCCCTCGTCTACAGCACCCTCTGACACACCAAACACATCTGCAAAACGCATAGATAACTTTACTGCAGGATTGAAACTGGCCCTACGCAGTGCTCTCCGTACACCCTCAGTGAGATTGGCTCTTGTAACATTTACTTCGGAGGTGCCCAGGTCGTTATTTCTGTCTAACTTCTGTTACAGACCCCTATTTAGATCGTACAGTTTGCAATCAACACTGGAGTTATATAAGAACAACATACATAAAACACAGTTATTTGGTGACCCGTCGTTGATTGTAATGAAACACAATTTTAAGAGCTGTCTGAAGGATTATGCATGTGACCTGAAAAGCAATACAGAACAATAACAAAGGCTGCTAGTTTAACATTTAATAACATGTTTCTACCAAAGTTGTTTTTTAAGCAATTCACAAAAGTATTCAAAATACTTTAGTTGTTTCTTGGCTCTGCGCCATTTGACTGCGTTTTGGAAATTCTTCATCTTCAGACGAGTTAACAATTAAAAAAGGCATCTGGTCAATTAGCTCAACATACGAACTGTAAATGATACCAATATAAAACTAGATGTAGTTTTCCATTTATTGTACAATTTGTAATCTTAGAAAAAAAATGTAATCATTCATATAAAGATGTTAAAGTGACATAAAGCTGATATTTTGCTGTCAAGGTTTATAAATTAGCTATATATATCAAAAGATTGTCTATTAAAATGATTATTGATAATGACAAATGTTTAAGATAAAAAATATATAAACTGTCTAAAATATAAAAAGACTGCCCCACTCTTTTTATCAACTGAAGATTACCGATAAAGTCTGAAGGATATGTACAGAAATTTCCGCGAGTCACAAGGGTTATCGATTATTCATGCGAAGTAGAGTATGAAACTAAAAACAGTTATGGCAAAATATAAAGGTATTTTGACTTTTACCAATACCCTTACCATTTATACTTAGTCCATTAAGTCCCAAATACTATCCATAAAAATGAATGTCTCTTCAGGATTAACATATATACATGTACCAGGTTTCACTCATTAATAGATATCATTCCTAACTTACTAATCGAGGAAAAGTGTTCTCTATCTAGACTTTAAGTGGCCCTAGCCCTACCAGCTGAACCATCCAAACAGTAATGTATTTACGTTGTTCATAAATAAATGCAATCAAATATATATATATATATATATATATATATATATATATATATATATATATATATATATATATATATATGTACCTGTATGGTTTTCAGTGTCAGTAGTCAATTAGATCATTGTTCTGACCTCACCAATTTGGTTTTAAGTTGTCTACCGCATATGAATGTACATTCACATAATTACAATGTATACATGGTAAATGCATATACTACTGAGTATTATAACTTCATTACATGTTAAACATATAAAAATATTGTATGTTCAAAATCAGAATTTGACTACTGAAAAAACCTATTCGCAGTTATTATAGGAAAATCATAAAAATAATCGCTATCCTGATTAGATTAAATTAAATTAAACGCTATAATGTCATCTTGTGAGCCCTGCTACTCTGTGCAACACATTTTTTGTACACTCTGTTTACAATGCTGTACATTAGCTATATTTAACTTTACAAGATGAAAATTATAGTCAAATGAGATAAAAAGGTTACAGTTGGAGTGCCAGTAGGAACAAAATGTTCTACATTTTTTTCTTCTGAACATCACTGTCTGCCTACGAAAAAAGTTTCAGGATCAAAGAATAAATTGCCCACTGTGTTTGCTTTCAAAAATTATATACATTGAAGTCCAGTCAACATGTATTAGATCATCCATGCTTATAGAATATTCAATTCCAACACAAAAGTTGATTTTTGGCAATGCACCATTACGTCTTGTAAGGTCTGTGTGCGTTATCCGTAAGATTGATGGCATAATAAAAAAATACTACCTAGATAGTGCCTGGTCCTGTTTCTACATACTCGCCGAAGTCAATATATAATCATACATACAGGAATACATTTGTTCATTCTGGTTTTCCAAACGCTTTTGTAAAATGTCGTAGTTCACTGTTTGAGTTAAATTTATATGCGATAAAATCAGCAAAATGACAGCAACTAATAAGAGCTGCGTTCGAATGAACGCCATGCCAACGTGGGGAAGGATTGGGCGTTGACTTTTGACCCTGTGACCTCTAAGTTGTTGTGGTTGGTAGAGCTCATCAAGGTATCAATATCCCCGCAACCGAAAAATCTTAGGACCAATTTTCTTTGGCTGGAACAATCAGGTGAATGCAAAAATTATAAACAGACAGGTGTTGTTTTTTTATTGAACTTCGCGTTTACGTTAATCAGACTACAAGATTTGTACAAACAATAAAAAGTCCACAAACAATCATACCATCGTATTTTTAACCTTTTTATTGGTTTATATGCGTATACATATAAAAACAAGAAATATGCCACTGACAAGAATATCCCCGAAACATGGCACTGGCTACAGTCATGGTAGCTTACTTATGAGGATGTTATGGCCAATGTTAAAGTTTTGGACAATTCGATCTTCAAGCTGAAGGTCTTACAGGGGTCAATATCAAATAAATATAAGTCAGTGGGAAGGTGTTGTCCAAAGGGATGTTATGTCCAAGTATTTGGTAAATCCACTGACTAAGAAGGAAGTTATGGTTAATGTTAAAGTTTCCGGACGCAAGCGGGGGCCACGCTCAACATTTTTCTATTTCCAAAGGCAAAAACACGAGAGGAAGCAAATTGTGGTGAACGGTTTTGAAAAGCAACATTATTTGGAAATAAAATTGTCAAATCAATTTATAAATTACACAGTTATGGCCAATTTTAGCAATATTAAATAATTTGACCTTGAAATTCAAGTCAAGTAAAGGCCAAGGTCAAGTTCATATTAATCTTCTTTGGAGGTATTGTCTAAAAGGTAGTTATGTCCATAAATGAAGAAACTACATCCATTGATAACAAAGATATAGCAAATTTAAGCAATGTCAAGGTCATTTAAAGGTCAAGATAATACTTAAATTACTCAATGTTCGTTTTATTCTCAGAATTGTTTTATCTCAGTTAGAATCCGTCAATAATAAAGACATTATGGGTATTTTAGCAAAATTGAATTATTCAACCTGTAGTTTTTGTCATAGGTGTTGTTTTATCTACGTATGAATTAAATCAAACTATAAATAACATTGTTATGCCTAATTTTAGCAAAATTCTATAATGTAACCTTGAAAGTGAAGGTCATTCAAGAGCCAGTCAAATTCAGGCTGTACTACTTGAAGGCAAATTCAATAATTTGACCTTGAACTTCAAGATCATTTTAAGGTCAACACCATACTTGAAAATTTAATGTATCAGTTTTGTCATAACTGTTCTCTCTAAGTGTGAATCAAATATATAAATAAATGACAAAGTTATAACAATTTAAGAAAACTTCAATCATTTGATTTTTATGGTGAAGGTCATTCTAAGGTCAAGATCATATCTGAGTTATTCAACATGTCGGATTTGTCATAATATTGTTTTGTCCAAGGATGAATCAAATCAATAAATAAAAAACATAGTTTTGGTTATTTAGCAAAATTCAATAACTGACCATGAAAGTAAAAGGTATTTTAAGCCTAAGGTCATACTTCAATTAATCAAAATGTCAAAGCTGTTGTAAATGATGTTTTGTCCAATTATGAATCAAATATATATAAATAAATGAGAAAGTTATGACAATGAAGTAAAGTTCAATCATTTGACCTTGACAGTCAAGGTCATTTTAAGGTCAATTTCATACTTGAATAATTCAACATGTCAATGTTGTCATAAGTGTTGAATTCAAATACAACTAAAAAAAGTAAAGGCCAATTTTAGTAAAATTCAATAACTTGACCTTGAACCTGAAGGCCATTTTAAGGTCAAAGTCATGCTTGAAATATTGAACGTATCAGTTTTGTCAAATGTGTTGTTTTGATTAAGTCTTACGACGAGAAAGTCAGTAACAGAAAGATGCAATGCATCTTAGAATACACAACCCAGAGCGGGATTCGAACTCCGATCTCCTGCGTGACAAGCCAACACTCCAACCACTGAGCCAAATAATCGATTCCCTGACATAGTTGTCAGAGGTTGTATTTATACAATTATCGGAAGGTGTGCACTAGACTGTAACACTAAGTATGAATAAAATACATATATAAATGACATAGTAATTACAAAGCAAAATCCAATATTTGGATCTCGGTCATGGTCATTTTAAGGTCAATGAGATATTTGAATAATTAAACGTGTACGCATTGTCACAAGTGTTGTTTTGTCCAAATATGATTCAAATCAAACTATAAATTACAAAGTTATGGCCAATTTTATAAAAATTTAATAATTTGACCATGACTGTCATGGTTATTTTAAGTTCAAGTCATACTTTAAAAAAAATAAAAATGTCGGAATTGTCGTAAGTGTTGCTTTGTCCAAGTATGAATTAATTCTGTGAATAAATGAACAAGTTATGACCATGCCTGTCAAGATAATTTTAAGGTAAAGATCGTACTTGAAAATTTCAACGGATTGGTTTTGTCAGAAGTGTTGTTTGTCCTATTTTGAATCAGATCAGACATAAATTACAAAGTTATGGCCAATTTAACAAATTCAATAATTCCACCTTGACGGTCAAGGTCATTTTAAGGTCAGGTCATGTTTGAATAAATAAAAATGTCGGATTTGTCGTAAGTATTGCTTTGTCCAGGTATGAAACAAATATGTTAAAGGGTACCGAAATGCAAAAATTACGAATGTATATTTTTAAGCAACTCCTCGTTTTATTTCATAACCCAAGATATAAAGAAAATCTGCAATCTCCAAATACATGAATTTTGACTTAAAATCTAAAATTGAGGTAGTCGCTCGGTTTATGGACGGCGCCATTGTTGCATTATTACATGGCGAGAAAAAGCGAGACTTAAGATTTGTGACGTAATTATTTCCACTGGAGAACGTCGGAAGTGTACACATCGTGATTCGTAGCTTTCATCTAAATGAATTGTTGTTAACGCTGGTTGTCAATGAATTTGTTTTACAATATATTAAGCAACTTTTACCTAAAGGTCTGGATAAAATTAAATGGAATTGTCTGATTAATTCTTTTAGGTTTAAAGTTGATTAACAAACGTTAAAATAAAAAAAATCAAAGTCGTGACGAACTTACCTAGTTTTCCGACGAATAAAAATTAGTGTAAGTGACTGTTATTACATTGACTGCATTCTTTACTTTTAATCCTAGGTTAAACATTTTTTCACTCGAGGAAAAAAAATAAGTTCTGAATTTCTAGGATAATGACATTTAATTCCTAATACAATTTCCAAGTGTTACTGTGTCCTCATCAGAGCTACAAATGCTAACAGGACGGCAATTACCGTAATGTGATTGCTTGGATAAGCCACTGTTAATTGTCGTTTGATCTTCGAGGACCCCTTATACTTGGTTGAGTTCAGGAATTACCTAATTTGCCTGTCATGAAAAAAATGCCGCAGGCTTAATAATCTTAATTATGAAACTAATTTACTGATTCTAACAAAGTCACAAGAGTTAACGCCGATTATAATTTCACGAATTTAGAAATTCGCAAAGTAAAACTGTAAAGTGAAAACAATTTTTGGCGGAATTAATGCGTACGAACTATTTATTTAAGTAAAATACAAAATAAGCCATCAATTTATTTTGGATAGCAGTTATTGATTAACAAAAAATAACTACGTCATAGCCTAAATGCTCAAGTGGCAAGATGGTGCGTCCCATCGGTCGGCCGATGATGAAAAAATGCGCCTTTTGATTAAGCATTTCTAAGTTAATATTGTTTCAATATTTTTAAAATTGTCAAAACGTAACAACAAAGTCACACTTTTTATAATTACGGTTTCGGTTGAACTTGTGACTTTCGCTTCCTTTTACTAAACGAGAAATTTATGACAATTTATGCAAAATTTAATAATTTGTCGTTGACAGTCAAGGCCATCTTAAGAACAAGGTCATATTTGAATTTCAGCATGTCACTTTTGTCATACGTGTTATTTTGTCCAAATATAAATCAAATCAAACCACAAATAACAACGTTATGGATAATTTTAACAAAATTCAATAATTTGACATTAACAGTTAAGGTCATTTAAAGGTCAAGGTGATATCTGAAGCAATCAAAATGTTGAAGTTGTCAAAAATGTTGTTTTGTCGAAGTATGAATCAAATCCATAAATAAATGAGGAAGTTTTGACAATTAAAGAAAATTCAATCATTTGACCTGGACGGTCGAGGTCACGTGATCGTAAAGGTCATATTTGAATTATGTAACCCGTAGCTTTTGTAATAGGTGTTGTTTTATCCAAGTATGAATCAAATACAACAGCACATAACAAAGTTATAGCCAATTTTAGCAAAATTCAATTACACGACCTTGACTGTCAAGGCCATTTAAAGGTCAAGGCGAGAACTGAAGCAATCAAAATGTCGTAGTTGTCATAGGTATTGTTTTATATAGGTATAAATCAAATCGGTAAATAACTGAGAAAGTTATGACACTTTAGGCAATTTTCAATAATTTGACCTTGACGGTCTTGGTTATTTTAAGGTTAAGGTCATACTTGAATAATTCTGCGTGTCCGTTTTGTCATAAGTGTTCCTTTGTGCTAGTATGAATCAAATCCATAAATAAATGACAAAGTAATTACAATTTAAGCAAAATTCTACAGCACAAACTTGATGGTCAAGGTCATTTTAAGGTCAAGTTCATACTTGTGTTATTCAACATGAAGGTTTGGTCATAAGCGTTGTTTTGTCCAAGTGTGAATCAAATCAAACAATAAATAACAAAGTCATGGCAAATTTTAGCAAAATTCAATAATTTGACCATGAAGGTGAAAGTAATTCATGAGCCAAGGTCAAGTTCAGTCTGGTCTGCTTGAAGGTCTTGTCCAGAGAGTCGATGTCCAAGAATGAAGACAATCATTCAGAAATAAAAAAAATTATGATCAATGTTACAGTTTTCGGACGGGAACGGCAACGGCAATGGCAGCGACAACGACATTATGACTGTAACAATAGCTCGATATTTTTCTCCGGAAATCGAAAAAGTTGAACTAAAAACTATATGCCTTCCTTCAGGGGCATAAAAATATAGTATTTTCACATCCATCTTATACCCTAAAGCTCCTTTTACAATGCATAGTTGCAACATGTTAGCTGGGTTCAGATATAAAGCATTTGAGTATTATTTATGTTCTTCTACATTCCTGCACATTTGGAGACATATTTGGAATTTTAGAAATTTTATTACTTTTTATGAACAGCAGGATTTTTCGGCAAATAATGCGCATTGTCATTATTTATATATAATTTTGATTACATGCAATGAAAAAAGATCAAGCAAAACTTTAAAGAATAAAGAACAGATTTATTATATATTCAAGTTAACATGATAACATTAGTAACATGATTATCTTACGCATGTTTTTAAACAAAAATGATAATGCGAATAATTCTAGTTTTTATAAGCAAGTTTTCACAAACGTAATTCCTTTTTTGAGGAAAATATATTGAATAAGACATTTTATTTTGTAAACAGCCTACTTTTACATCATGTTGCTCAATAGTGAAAATTTAACTTAATTTCATTAAATAGTTAAAATTTTACAAGAGTAAAATGTACATGTAAATTAACCTAAAAAGGATAGGAACATTATGACTTTGATTGAGTAAGAAACTCTTAATTAAGTATCAATCATAATTATCAAGATATTCGGTAATTTAAATAAGTTTCTAAGTTCAAAAATTCAAACTTATGATAAAAATTTATTAAAATTTCTATTTCGTGTAAACAGAAATCTGGAATACCATTTTGCTAGTGACATTGTGAAGCAGTTCTTTACAATATATAGCAAACATAAAAAGAACAAGCAAAAATGACAAAGGAATATTTTTTCTATATGAGCTCTTGTTGCATTGCACTCCATCTCATCACCGACAAACACTATTCTAAGTTTGAAGCCAATCCCATGTAACTTTGAGTGAAAATGTCCGGACAAGGAAAACTGAAAAGCGGATATTATTTAAAATGTGAGTGATCTGGAGTTATGATTCTTGTGCACTGCACTCCGCTATATCACCATCAACCTACATTCCAAGTTTGAAGCCTTTGTCATGTATACTTTGTCAGAAAATGGCCGAAAAAAATGAAATTTGAAAAGGGGAGATTATTCAAAAAGTAAGTAAGCTGGGGTTATGGTTCCTGTTCACTGCACTCCGCCTCATCACCATAAAACTATATTCCAAGTTTGAGGCCAATGTCATGTAAACTTTGTGAGAAAATGGCCAGACAAGGAAAACTGAAAAGGGAGATTATTCAAAACGTAAGAGAGCTGGAGTTATGGTTCTTGTGCACTGCACTTCACCTCATCGCAATTAAGCAATATTGAAATAATCCGACAAAATGGGGACGAACGGACAATTCGTTTACTCTATGCCTTCCTTCGGGGGCATAAAAACACTTCGATAAGTTAAATACAAAAGTAACATGCGAACTTGCATTGCTTGTTTACATTTTGGGTCGTCAAATCAATGTATGTGATGATTCGTTGTAAACTAGTCACCGATTGGCTGAAAAGTAACTATGGATTGCCTGTCTAAAATAGAAATATCGTTCTGAAAATTAAGTTTTAGCAGAGGTAAGAAAGTGAACGGTAGTGAAACATTCGGCAATGTGCAGGAGAGAAGATATGTTATAGAACTACAGAATATATCATACACATCTAGTTCCTACTTGAAACATTTTCTACAAAGAAGATTGCTAAGAAGGGTCAGGAAAGTTAAGAAAAAATCAAAGGGTTTCATGCTTTAGTAGAGAATAATGATTAAAGATATGTGTTTTTTTTACAACTGTTTTCTTTTAAAAAAAACCGTCATTTGCCAGAGGTTTCTTTGTTATTTTTCTGTATTAGTTTCACCAGCATCAATTTAGGTTGTTGTCACCATGCATGGCCAAGAGAAAGTAATGTTAAAGCACAGTATACTACATCGCAAAGAATGAATAAAGTCTAGTAAAACCAAACAGTACACACACTTTAAGCACTTTTATTTCAAACTTTAGATTAAAAAAAATACAAAGATTAGCATCAATATTCAGAAACATTAATAACTGAACTTGGGGATGTTACAAAATGTAGCGCACTTGGTGATCTTAGATTATTTAAAAAAGCATCAACCCAGTGTAATATCAGTTAACCCTAACATGGTTGAAGGTCTGTCATTTAAGTCAAGATTTTAAACAAAAATTCTGAATATAGCTTTTTTGTCACATACTTCAGATCTACAGAGTGCATTGGTTATTAGTTTATAGCTATACACTTCAAGCTCTGATTAGTAATTTTAGCAAGATTCCTTAGCATTCATGTTAAAAGTTAAATGGACAACATCGTCGGAAACCCACGTTCGATTCATTCCGTTTCACTCTATGTATCTACCGTGGGACAATTGGTTGGTAAAAATTTCTTACTCATGAATAATTCATTACATACTTTATTGCTTTCCGAAATATTTCCCTTGCGCAATCTCAGCCAATGAAAGTACTCGTTACAATTTGCCTCTCGCGCCCATGTTTAAATCTTGGGAAATACGTCTATTTTAAGTAATTTGTCATTATTCATACTCTTCACACTGAAGAGTATCTATTTGTATGGCGGAATCTCATTCGACGAGGAGTTACTTCCCTTTGCTAATAAATATTCATGAAAACGAATAATCTGCGGTCAATTATCCCACGGTACATAATGTAGTTGTGCGGAATATGTACCGGGGGTCACCGACGATGAATGGACAACTGCTTGGCATAGTTATCAACTCTGATGTAATAATGTTGAGAGTAGGAATTTTTAAGTCAATCATAACCTGACAGCCTTGTCCGGATAACCTTTACACAAATAAAAGACAAAGTCTACATAATTTTTAAATAAGCTGATGCTAATCATCTTTTGTGATAAATTTATTTCATTTATAGACAACTAAGCAGTAACTCAGTTCCATAAATTTCATGAAACATTGATAACACTTTCTTCATCCTCACTGCATTGCAATTTAGATGCATACAAATTGAAATACTTTTGCTGACTGTTTTATATTCTGAGGGTCATAAACAGAGCTGCAGTATTATTGTGTCTAAAAACTTGCTTACCTTATTTATCAGAAACCGTGTTCAAATCATCTTTTTTCATATAATACACCTTTGCATGTTCATTTTAAAGGTACTATTGCACAAAATAAAATAAAATTTTACTATAATTGTTTAGAAAACATTTTTGCACTAAATAAATCTTTAAATCATCCAGATTACGAAAAATAAATTTCATATGTGGTTCTGAGCCATGTCCCATCCTCAAAAGATAAAAAAAAAACAGAATATTAAAGCTGTTTGTTCGACTGATCACTCAACAACTTGTTCTTAATAAGGCTTGATATGATGATTATAGTGATAGTAACACAGTGGATTTTCCAGTTAATGAATGGAGCCATATTATGTATACAGAGAACTACATACAGAATAAGCCTTAACTACATACAACATTCTCTTGCCAACATGAACCTTGAGGGATTCGTCATCGAAAACCCAGTTTAGGTGGCTGGCTTTGAAAGCTAATAAAGCTAAATATGTAAAAATAAAATATGCCTAAAGTTTTTGTCAGACGTAGTCAGTTATGGCTTCAATTTATGCAAAATATTGGTGTCACAATCACCACGTTTTATTGTTGCAATTCCTTCCATACATGTAAGAACTAACTGGAAGCGTTATGTCACGAACTTTGTAATATGTTTTTGTGCAATATTTTTTTTAATGTGGATCTCAAGGAGTATCTCATTGCTTTCCTGACATCCTTTTGTGCGACACCATCAGTCCCATCAGAGTGTGGTGGTCTAAACAGTGCAGCTATCTGAGAAAGAAGCCATCTGCTTAAGGTCTGGCGCCCTGTTTCTGAAAAATACAGAAACTATCTCTCTTTAATATAATAATTCTTTGCAATAATATCTAATAGACAAGAAATCAGAAACGTCTTATTTCACTTATCTATTTGTCAGTGTTAAATCTGTTAAGAATTATTCAATGTCCTGCAAAATAAAGAACAACAAGAGCACAACTTGGCAGGGCAAAGTAAGGCCATAGAATTTTATGAGAGAATTGAAAGCAAGACAGCCATGGTGGCCCTGGATCACTCACCTCAGATCCAAGGTTCCAAGTATTGATAATGAAATTTGGATCTGGACCCCTCTCCCAACAACCTAGTAGCCGATGACCTCAGCAAAACGTTTTAAATCCTTCAGTTCGAATATGACTCTTTCTGCTTTTGGTCCAGTAAATAACACCTACTTATTAATGCTACATGTATGAGGAGGTGTGCAATGCAATTCGACTGGTCTGCAATAACATTGTTTTACTACTGTTCTTTTAAAAGTGATTCAATTTATACAAGTAAATGACAAAAGTTAAATATTGCCTGTAAACGAAGAAAACAGTTTTATTTACTCTTGATTTGCATGCCTTTTTCACAGTTCTTACAATTTTCAAAAACAAAACCTCCGTTTATGTCCTATTAAGCTTCTTGTGATGGTTATTTGTAACTTGTTCAGATAAATTGTTTTATTTGAATAAATGAAAAACGTTTTTAGCAAAGCCGGATTTTTGGTTGAAATATGATTTATTTTCAAATTAATTTCTCATTTATTTAGGCTACTACTGGAGACAACAAACAAAATTGATTCTTTCTGACTGTGGGTCGCTGAAATAGTTACACTATATTTCATGTATTTGTTTCAAAAGCTTACCAACTGTTCCCGTGACAACATATTGTTCTTGGTCTTTTGCATCTGGAATTCTTCCCCATCATTTGGAACAAGCACCCAATTATTATCAATATCATGTTTGAGGAGGCATGTAACCTTTGGAAAGTGAGACCTTAATGTAGCCAAAGACAGTCTGTCAGAAACGCAAAAAAAGGTTACATAATATGCATATGGATGAGAGGCTATTTTTTATGAATCTGCATAAAAAAGATACAGATGCAGATTAAAATTTCAGGCACTGCATTAAAAAGAGGCTATTTCTCTATCTGGACTCTGAACACTGTTTAGAAGTTCACTGATCCCTTGATTCAATTTTTATAATTTAGGCATAATTATTTTATTCACAATGTAAAGCTATGGATAAAAGAAGTTGTATTCCAGGAGAGAAACATGTTCATACACTTCGAAGCAATTATCAATGGGTTTAGCTAAAATAAATTTACAAACATATAATACTAAATTTCAAACTAGGCTGTTTAGTTTTCCCAGTATGGCTGAAAAGTCTTACAATTGTTCAGTTGGCCAACTGCCTTTAAAATTAAGGACTTGAAAAATTAGTTTGAACAATGGTATTTTTATCCCCGTAGTTGGTTTTTATTAGAGAGATAGTTGGTTTATTTTAGTTATTTAACACGCCGTTTCTAAAGAATTTTGCTTCTTTACCAAAACATATAATTCTGATAGCGATAGCAGTTCTTTTTGAAACAGTATATACCAGTACTTTTTGAAATGGTATTCCGTCCGGTACTGGTACCGAGAACAGGTATCATTCAACAACAACAACATCAATCAACAGAGAAAACTTTTCATCTCTAGTCAGTGGCAAGATGACATTCTTATTTTCAAAATTTGTTCAGACAAAACATGGAAGAAAGTGCTAGTTTCCTCTAACAAATAAGCTTTCTAGAACATTTATATGAGAGCATTATTCTAAAAGGAATGGGGCATTTTTAAACGATTAAAAAAAACGTTCTATTATTAATCATATTTTGAAAGATTTCATCAGCATTGAAAACATGTACAGGTCTACTGGATTCTGAAGTCATCCAAAACATGAAGCAATTCAAGACACTGCTAGTGTTTAAAATATTACAGAGTAATTTCAGAGTAATAACAATCCATATCATTAAAAAGTCTTGTTTTTATCCAGTTAGTGCAACTAGAACGTATAGTAAAAGTATGGATTTTTTTTTGCATTTTATCAGTTTTTTTTACTTATCAGTGTCAATAAAAAATTCAACATGTTGTTGGGGTTTCCTATGTAACTGCACAGGTTAATTTAGCTAAAAAAATGTGAAACATAGGTCAAATGAGCTTTGCCACATCATGAGTTAAACTGTAGACAATATTACTTGATCTGTGAAAAATTAAAAACCAAATTTAGCGACATAATATTCATTTTCATTCGCAACAAATGAATACATTTTAATGGCACCAAACACGTCCAAAAACGCTTCTAATTTGAGAACAATCATTTTGTTTTTGTTGATTAGAAGGGTTAAAACTCAAACAAAATAGAATGTAAACAACAGAACATGTAATTCTCTTAAAAATGGCTCCATTTTATGTTTCAATTGTGAATAAAAGCAACAAAATTAACTTAATCCGTTTTTTCGACTCTGTGTGGAGTATACTTGAGATCTAATCTGATCTGATGTAGTTTTAAGTATTTGAATAGCATGACTGTCGGATCGCCGTTGGTTACTTTCTTTTTTTGTAAACGATGTAGAGACTTCTATGGTCAGAACAGAAAGATTAGTTTCTCTAACCTGTGGCTGCCATGCATATTTTATGCATGAACCGATACTTTCCACCAATAACAACAAACACAATGCTTTTCTCTAATAAAATAATAATTAACTAATATTAATTCCTCCTATTAAGTCTAAAATAACTACCATAAATGATAAGTAATGATTCATTGGAGATTAATCTGATACAGTTTATGATACTGATATTGCAACCCATACTACTTAATATCATTAATATTTGTCTTAGATACCCAAGGAAAATCATTAAATTTTCTATCCCAAGTTATAATTCAATGGTAATCCCATATAACATTTCAATTTAAACCCTAAAATTAAAAAAAAACAAAAACACAATTTTATAAGCTGAAATTTAACTTCAATAGGAAATGTACAGAGTTATCTGCACAGCTCAAGTATAATCAACTATCACAATAGAATAACAAACTGTCATCACCTTAGAAATAGAAGATAATAGTATGATGTGGAATTAACATAAATATTATTAATTCTACAAAGTGAGGGCTGGAGGAGTCATGTGCGTGTGGATTTGTCGTATAACTGATAAGTTCAGTCAGCCTTAGCTATGTTTCAACAATTCAACATATATATATTTAGTGTTAGTTCTCGGATTAATTGATAAACTTTATGGTAGTTTTGCATTTTCCCCAGTGCTGACTCTTCGAAATTGCATTATTTTGGAAGTCATGTTACTGGGATTTAATACACTATAAAATTCTTCCGACTAATTTCAAACAAATGATATTACATTGAGATCTAAAGTTTTAGTTTTCTACCTAAACACAAAAAAGTCAATTATAAGGTTAAAATCCCTAGTGTATTTGCATTCTTTTGGCTGTCATGGTACTGGAATCCAGAATGTCCTATATTTTTTATTTCACTGATCTATAAACTAAAGCAAATACTACATTCAGTGATATTATTTTAGGAATGTCTTGGTTAGGCTCGGGTCTAAGACATTCCTAAATAATCGCACTGAGTATTTTCTTTAATTTATAGATTAATAAAATAAAAATTAGGATATATTGGATTCAAGTACCACGACTGCCAAAAGCATGCACACTCTGGTTGCCCGGCACTTGGGATTTTAACCTTATACTTGGCTTTTATCTATTTATATAGGAAACTTACACTTTATATCTGAAAGTAATAACATTTGTTTTAAATTGGTCGGAAGAATTTTAAAGTGTATTAAGCCCCAGTACCCACACTACCAAAATAATAGAAAATGGCACAGGGTATAATGCCAAATTATAGCCAAGTTTATCAATTAGTCCAAGAACTTACACTAAACATATTTGTTGAGTTGTTCCGATATAGCTAAGTCTAGCTAAAATTGTCCTGTTGTGCGGCCAGCCCACACACACAGGACTCCTCCAGCTCTCACTATGTAGAATTAATAGCTATCTGATTTGAATTATAGTTAAATAATTTGTATGAAACGTATAATTTTTGGTGTCAAGGGAATGGCCAGTGCAAAGGCGGTGTACAATATAATTGAATTTAATCCCCGAGTAACCCCGCCTACCTTAATACGTCTTGCTATATTAATTTACTTTCATGTGATTTATAGATTTAAATTCCTTAATATTGAATAATGGTGTATAATGTTAATCTCATCTTTATAATATCATGAGACTGATCATATTTCTCATTTGATGGATTTAGTATAAGAAGTATCACTAATTATGTTTATGTTAATTCCCCATCTTACTATTTTCCTCTATTTCTAAGAAGATCACAGGTTGTTAACATATAATGAAAGTAAATTATACTGTGCAGATAACTCTGTACATTACCTACTTTAGTTCAATTTCAGCTTATAAAATTGTTATTTTTTGGATTCTAAGGTTTAAATTGAAATTATAATATGGGATTACATTTGAATGATAACTTGGGTAAGAAATTTATTGATTTTCCTTGGGTATACCATACAAATTAATGATATTAAGTAGTATGGGCTGCAATCTCAGTATCATGTTCTTTATAAGATTAATCTCCCTTGAATCATTACTTATACTTTACGGCCATAAATGAGACTATGAAATTTTATATTATCTAGCTGTAGTTAAACATTTGCGTCTTAATATAGTGGGGGGACTACTATAATTTTATTGTTATATTAGAGAAAAGCATTGTGTTTATTGTTGTTATTGGTGAAAAGTAAGTGTTTATACATATTATATGTTTGTCAGCCATAGGTTTGAGAAATAGATTTTTTTCTGACCACGGACGTCTCTACATTGTATATAAGAAATAAGGTAATCAACGGAGATCAGACAATAATGCTATTCAAACACTCACAACTCCATCAAAACAGATAAGATCTCAATTATTCTCCACGCACAGTCGAGAAAACGGACTTAGTTAATTTAGGGTTAAATATTATATATATATCGTCGGGTGCCATTGATTCGACCGTGCCTTTGATTCGACACCTTCATTTATTATGTCACGCAGTTTTGTGAGCACTTAAATTGAATAATTCTTCACTGCATAGCAAATTGTGTGGCATTTTTTTCATCCTAAAGAAGTTTGAAGACTTTAAATATCGTGTCAAACACTTGCAAGCAAAAGAAGCTTAGAGTGTAAATCAAAGTCACTCGAGAATGTATATAATAATGGAAACTTCAACGATATCTGCTTAATATTGGGTTACCAAATGAAGGAATGTTGACACCTATCTTCTCATACCCTTTCTGAAGTAATTCCGAAAACATTTTGCTTTTTATTAGTCAGTATGTGTTTTATTCACAATTGAGACGGAAAATGGAGAAACTTGTTCTATTATTTACATAATATTGTGTTTGAATAAAACCCTTTTTAATCAATAAAAACAAAAGGAGTGTTTCCCAAAACAAAAGCGTTTATTTTCAGACGTGATTGGCGTTATCAGAATGTTATTACTTGTTGCGAAGTAAAATGGATATATGTCCCTTAATTTGGTTTTATTTTCTCACGGATCAAGTAAAATTGCCTGCAGTTTGACCAAGGATGTGGCACAATTTATTTGACCTATATTTCACAGTTAATTTTAACCTAAATTCGCATGTGAAGTTACGTAGGAAACCGCCACAAGTTATTGACTTTTTGTTTACGCTTACAAGTTAAAGAACTGATAAAATGAAAAATAATCCATAACTTCACAAATGGTTCTTGCACAAACTTGATCAAAAAACAATGATATGGATTGGGTTTTTTAATTACTCTGTAATATTTAAAATGTCAGCAATATCATGAATTGCTTCATGTCTGGGATGACTTCAGAAGCCAGAAGACTTGTAAATGTTCTTAATCTCGATGAAATCTTTCAAAATATGATTAATTATTGAACGTTTTTTATTCTTGTAAAAATATCCAACATCCTTTAGAATAATTATCACATACAAATGTTTTACAAAGTTATTACAAGTTATTGTTTAAAAGTGACTAGCACTTTCTTCCATGTTTTGTATAAAAAAATGTTGAAAATAAGCATATCATCTGGTCACTGACTAGAGAGGGTGACTTCTCTCTGTTAGAACTGAATTCCGGCACCCAGTACCAGTACGGTACTGAAATCCACAGCAAAATCCTAATGAAATGGCGTGTTAAACAAATAACAATAAAACGCCACTTATCACTGTTATAAAAGCCAAGTATGGGCATAAAAATCGTAAATTACAATTGCTTTCAACTAATTTTGCAAATACTGAAATTAAAAGACCAGTGGCCCTCTGAACAATTGTAAGAATTTACAGACATGCTGGGAACACTTAACCGCCTAGTTTGAAATTAAGTGTTATATGAATGTAACTTTATTTCAGTAGCACTCATTTATTATTGCTTAGAAGTGTATGAACATTTTTGCGCCTTCAATACACTATCTTTCATCCAAAGCCTTATATTGTGAATAAAGCAATCTGTAACTTTTTCGTTTTTCAGATTCATAAAGAATGACCCTCGTACACAGTGGGGGATTACTAAACCTTTCCTTGTGCTTCTTACAGTGTGTCATTAGCTACAATAATTCCCAAGTTTTCAAAGGTTACGGGCCTCAAACATGATGTAGATATTAATTATGGAAGGGGATATCCGCCAGTGTATGCATACTGCTGTATGACAATTGCATATTGCTTTGTTTAATTCGTTATTGTAATCTGCATTTCCCCGTGCCTTTGAGTTTATTTCCTCTGCTTGTTGCAAATATCTTGCAGCTTTTGCAACTCGATGTATGTAAATCATACAATTTTTAATGTAAAAGGAAAGTGCATATTCGGTTGTTATTCGATTGTGTATAACCTTGAAATGTTGATGCTTCTAAGTTCTTACTACTTTTGACGTGGTTCTTTGTGACTATAAATCGTTTAATACACACATAAGCTTTTAAACATCTATTATTTGCTTTCGGTAATTTCGACGTTGAATGTTTGTTTCAGAAGACTTTTAAAGTACACGATTCAGTCTGGACTCTATGTTTTGCACTCAGTTATGTGTAATGCTTATTAATGTATTAAAACAAATTTTCATATTCACTTAAAGATAGCAGTTAGCACAAAGCAATAGCAAACATGAAACTAACCGAATGCATCTGTAACATGTATTCATATAACGCTGGGAACCATTTTTTTCGGCAATTTCCGTAAAAAGGTTAATCATGAACGGTGTATTGACTAAAAAATACCAGGCAAACTAGTGCAATCCAAGACGGGCAATACAACAATTGCTTTTTCAGAAGTTTATTTCGTTGAGAAATTTGCACTTTCCTCCCGACATAAGTACTCCAGGCACCTACATTTTCACTGACCGACTATTATTTCCGTCGTCATCATGTACGTTAGTAAACTCGTAACAATAATTTTCTCTTTTTGTATTCTATAAAACTAAAAGTAGCAAGAGCATAAGCTGACCAATGCAAATAATCTGTCAGCTACATTAATCATAAATTTGGCTTTCTGTATTTATTTCATCAATAAAAAAGTAACAAGGTAAGAGTTGACCATTTCAAAACGTCACTGAGGTACAAGTTGACCATATTAAGTACAAGCTGAAAACTTTGTTATTCATTTTTTTTGCATGCTATATCTCCCGTGTATAATAATTTGCGCTAGAATCTTAAATTCTTTACTGGTTCCCTTAACATGATGCTTTTAACAACCGATTGACGATTATACTAAGTTTATGCATCATGTTTAAATACCTCTTTTTCTGAAGTTTAAACATATTTTTCTATCGTTCATGTTGTTAATGATTACCTTCTGGAATATTAAATTTAAACAACAGCCATGTGGCAGCAAACAAGAATGATGTTGAATAAAAAGCCGATACATTCAAATTAAGAAACATAAAAGACTTAAGTAGTTGTTAACTACATGTCACATTCAATAGCAACAAAGTCAAATGAATTTACAAATACATAGTTTTCAGTCTATAATTTTACAGATAAACATTTCAAGATCACAACGGTACAAGAAATGTTAAACCACGGACTCTAAATGTGCAAATAAGAGTTATTTGAATATTGGAATGAATTGTAACAATAGCAATAGGAAATATGAAAAACAAATTACTTATAATTAGAATATATGCAACTTTATTGAAGTTGTCAATAAGTAGGACGCATATGAAAGTAAATTACATAAAATTGTAATTTAGCAGTAGACATACAGTGGCGGATATCCCCTTCCATAATTAATTGGGTGGCTGTTCCAGTTGATGAGGAAGAATTCCAGATGCCACAGGTCAAGAACAATCTGTAGTTTTCTCGGGAACATTTGGTAAGCTTTTGGAAACAAAAATATACCTAAAATGTGATTATGTGTAACAATTTTAGTGACTCAACGTCAGAGAGAATCATTTTTGTTTTGTTGTCTCCAGCATTAGCCTAAATGAATGAGAAAATAATTTGAAAATGAAGCATATTTCAACCACAGATCCTGCTTTACCAAAAACGTTTTTCATTTATACAAATAAAACAACTTACATGAACAAGTTACAAGTAAGCATAAAAAAGCTTGATATGATATTAACGGAGGCTTTTTTTGAAAATTGTAACAACTGCCAAAAAGTCATGCAAATATAGCGTAAAAACTGTAAGCTGTGTATGCAAGATACACATAACATTTAAGTCATTTTTCTTGTATCAACTGAATTAGTTTTGGAAGAAGAGTTGTAAAAACAAGGTTATTTAAGACCAGTCATATTGCATTGAACAACTACCTGTAGTGTATAGCATTTATTTATAGGTGTTTTTATGGATAAAAAGCAGAAAACATATAATCCAAGTAAAGGCTTTAAAACGTTTTGATGGGGTCATCGACTTAATCAGCAGGGTGGTTAGGGTCTACACCCAAATCTCATGATAAATACTTGCTATTGAACCGTGGATCTGAGGTAAGTGATTCAATTTGTCCTGCCAAGTGTTGCTTTGTTGTTATTTATCTTGCAGGACATTGATTAATTCTTCACAGATTTAACATTGACAAATATATAAGTGATATAAGACATTTCTGTTTTTTTTTAAGATATTATTTTAATGAATTACGTTGTTAAAGAGAGAAAGTGTTTTTTTTTTAGAAACACCTTAGGCAGATCACTAGGCAGATCTCAGACAGCTGCACTGTTTAGACCACCACAATCTGATGGGACAGGTGGTGTCGCAAAAAGGATGCCATTACTTTAAAGCAGGAAAGCAAGCAATGAGATCCTCCTTGAAGTACATATTTAAGAATAAATGTTGCACAGAAACATACAAAGTTGTGTTTGTTCTTGGCATAACGCTTCCAGTAGCTTTTTCGAGAAAGTTAGTTCTTACGAATGGAATGGCAAGAATAAACATGGTGATGTGCCACCAATATTTTGCATAAATTGAAGGCATTACTGAATAGTTTTGACGAAAACTTTAGGGATATTTTATCTTTAAATATTCAGTTTTATCTCTTTTTAAGCCTGTCACCTAACCTGAATTTTCGTTGACAGATGAATCTCTCAAAGGTTATGTTGGCCCTTTAAAGTTGTATTTAATGGTGACGGGAAGAGCGGTAAACACATTATTTTATATCAGGCTACTTTGAAAAAGAATCTTGCTGCCTTGAATTAATCAAAAAAGAAAATTGCTGGCCTACTTAATTTTATTTAAGGTTGTAGTTTTAGCTCACCAGAGTCGACAGTTAGTTCAATCATATTTGGGAAGCAGTTTTTCCTAGCCAGCTTTCATGGAGTTAATTTAGGTACTAGCCACTCTTTGATTAGTGAAATCAACACCCAAGTTGTTGATAGTGAATAAAATCTTAACCTTATTTTAGTTTTTTTATCGCTAAAATTTAAATGACATCATCATATTTTGAACTTCTCAGAAATATCTTTGTATAAGGAATGTTTCCTAATTGTTTATAATTTCTCATAGAAAGAGTGAGCATTCGGTATGAAAATATTCTTAAAATTTAGTAATACTTACTATCTTTTACTTTTCCATATTCAATGGTAAGACATGTATGGTTAGAATTAAAAGTACTTGCACAGATCAGGGATTGGAGAAAATGAAAAACATAGTGTAAAAACGCGCATAAGGCTACTTAGCTATAAATATATTCTGTATGTAGTTTCCTGTAAAGTTTTTACAAAGTTTTACAAACTTAGAAATCTTTGTAGTTTCCTGTATAACATATGGCTTTATTCATTCATTGAAAAATGTAGTGTTACAATGATTTCAATGATAAATCACAGACACAGCTTATTCTGTTTGTCCTATCTTCTGTGGATCGGCATGGCTCAGAACCACATACTAGGATTTTTTTTCTTGGTCTATATGATTTAAAGAATTATTTTGTTCAGCTATTGTTTCTAAATAATAGTAAAAATTGGTTTTATTATGTGCAATAGTACCTTTAAAATGAACATTAATGTGTGTATAATTGGTAAAAAAGGTAACACTTTCTGATAAAGGTAGTAAGCATGCTTTAAAACAGCATTATATTGCAGCTCTGATTATGACCTATGGAATATAAAACAGTAGAAGAATTTCAATTTGTATGCATCTAAATTGCAATGCAGTGAGGATGAAGGAAGTGTTATTAATGTTTCATGAAATGTATGGAACTGACTTCTTACTTGGTTGTCTATTTATGGGATAAATTCATCATAAAAAATGATTGTCATAAGCGTGTTTAATAATTATGAAAACTTTGTCTTCTATTTGTCCAAAGGTTCTGCTGGCGGTGCTGCCAGATTTTTTACTACAACCTGAAAATTTCTACCCTAAACAGTTTCTTTACATCACAGTTGATAAACTCTACAAAGCAGTTGTCCATTTAACTATTAAGTAAACATGAATACCAAAGAACCTTGCTAAATTTCCTTACGAGAGCTTTAAATGTGCACCTAAAACTAATAACCAAAACAAAATCTGTAATCTGTAGACCTGAGGTGTGTAGAATCAGTAAATATGACTGACAAACAGCTATATTCAGAATCTTTGCGTGACTATAACTAACTGAAATGACAGACCTTCAGCCAAGTAAAGGTTAACATCTCTTACACTGGACTGATGATTTTTTAAAATAATCTAAGATCACCAAGTGAGCTACATTTTGTAACATCCCCAAGTTCAAATTATTAGTGTTTCTGAATATGGATGTTAATCTCTGTATTTTTAACTTAAAGCTTAAAATAAAAGTGCTTAAAGTGTGTATATATTGTTGGGTTTTACTTGACTTTATTAATTCTTTGTGATGTAATGTACTTTGCTTAAACATTACTGATTCTTGGCCATGCTTGGTTACAATAACTTAAATTGGTGCTGATGGAACTAATACAGAAAAAAAAAACAAATCTCTACCAAATGAGAGTCTGTTTTTGAAAAGGAAACAGTTACAGATCTTTGTAGAAAATACTTCAAGTATAAATTAGATATGTATATATATGTTGTATTGCTATACCATATCCTGCTATCTTTTTAGTCTATTATTAGCTGTCTCTTTTTTAATCTTTGTATCAGTAACAAATATTTGGGTCAGATATTTTTTTATTAGTCGTATGTTAAGACAGATAAAGTATTTTGCTCAAAGTTTGTTTTCAACAAAACAGTCTGATGGAATTTGAAAAAGAAGTTTTATTCAGGCAAACATGGTGCCCCGTCTTCCTATAGTGGATAGTTGTGAAAGTTTTAAGGATAGCATGGATTTGGGAATTTTGAATTCACTAGATATTGGAGTGTCTTATAAAAGTATAGAAACTGTTTTCTCAAATAGATCTTGTGTATTTACTTGGTATATATAAGCAAGTATATATGTAAGCTTTTGAGAAAACAGTTTTAAGACCTCTGATGGTATTGTTTCTGTAAAACTTGAGTTATATGTTGATATAATGTTTAAATACTGTTTTTGGTGGTGAGTTATTTGTTTTCTCTGGCTACTTTTGATAAGTCATTAAGTTTAAACTTTAAACTGCGGGTTTTTTCCAGCATTGTACGTGTGTAATAAAACCTGAAATATAATTCTGCGTATTTAAAGGGTAAAAAACAACCCAAATATAAAATATTTACATAAAAGCGTGCATGGATGCAGCCATTTTGATTTAAATATACTACGTCAATGTATTTTTGTGCATAATTATTACAACATTTTTTGAATATACATTTTCTTGCAGTGCAATAATAATTTCACAGGATTAAATCAATAATGCATAAGAGAATATGAAATTTGAACAATACGATACAAATATTGGATAAAGAACAAACGTATTAGTCATTGAATTTTGCAACGTTTGACATGTATATAGAACAGAAATATAATCAATTGAATTTTGCAATGTTTGACGTGCGAATCTTTTGGTTTTGTTTTTTCAAGTAATCATTCTATAAATAGAAATGTTAATTCTCCAACAATTAAATAAAAGAAAGCGTATTTTTTCAAGGAATCATTCTATAAATAGAAATAATAATTCCCTTACAACGTTATATAAGCAAAGAATTTTATACATTTTTTTAAGAGCGTGTTTAAAGAACACGTCAAATTTTCAAAGGCATCACCGGCAATATTTACATTTCTTTCTTTATTTAAGAACGGAATACGAACAAAGGTATATTTTTATGAATGTTTGTTGTAAAAATTGTACATTGTAGTTTATCCTTTCCGATTAAGTATCCTTAAAGTTAATAAGGTACTTTACATGTTAATAAAAGTTAAATATTTGGAACAAAAATAAGTTTCTTTTGGTCTTGAAATGATACTGCAAGCTTAAACAAATGAATTATTGATAATTATTATGATATCAGACTGAATTCATGAATGGATAAATGAAATTGCTATAATTTTTTTTTTTCAATTTTCTTCAGAAGTCTGCAAAATCTAAGTTTTTTATGACTTAAGGTTAATCTTTTTCAGAGAAGCTACCGGGTGTCATGGGTAATTCCAGCAGCGAAGTGGTAAGTTTCCAAAAATCTCAGTTTAATTTTGTTTAGAAAAAGGATGACTGTAACAATGTTTTGATTACACCTGTCCCCTCATTTTTTTATTCAAACGTTGTTTGACTCATATGGAAAAAAATTGATAACCTGACTGGAGTTCACGATCTCCATACGGTAAGATCTGAAGACGACCCGTTCAATTTTACCTTTATGATTATATGGATTTCCAATATTGTTACATGTATTTATATCTTAGATAATGTGACTACAATATACCACACGTTTTTATGGTTAATCTGTTCACACGATGTGTTAATACTTTGTTTACATTATCATGTATATTTTGGAAATAAATGATTCTGCACATAAAATTACCGCAATATTTAACAAGATTTCTCAAATAACTTTGACTAAAGTGCATGCATACTACATTTTATAGCAGAAAACCCTCGACATGCGACAACTAAGTTATTTGGGAGGCCAGTTAAGTATAGATTTTTTTTCCAGTGGTTAACAATAAAAACTGATTCAACTGCAAAAACGTGCGAGCTAGACTGAAGGTGACCTTCGTTTGGTAGCTTCCAGATCCTAATAGCGAAGCGTTATTTAGAAACGGATTTTAATCAAAATGAATTGCTTATTTAATTGATTCCTGTTTTCTGGTTTTACTCCAGCAAGCGACGCAAAGGAAAACTGTGGTCATCAGGTCATCGTTAGAGAATTTTATTTTTCAATTAAGATAGGTGTTTCTTACAGCAGACAACTACATGATGCAAATATGCATGAACCAGTCATTTGAGAATATATTATAAATATCTCGCAAAAGGTACCTCATGTTGTTTTATGTGTATTCTCTTAACTGTGTGAGTAACAATTATTCGTGTCTTAATTCGGTTTCTGACAAACATGGCACATTACCCTAACACTTTCAGTTCCGCCATCGGAAATAATTTATGCACTCTTGGAAAACGCATTTAGCATAAGACAAATACATATAAGATTATTAATGGCAAAGATAATGACAACAAATAAAGTATATAACATTAGCTACCGTGCCCAAGAACTTAAAACAAGAATATGAGACATCTTTATTGAAAAAAGGAATTCGCCGATGTGTGCAATTTTGTTGTTTGACAATGAAGGCATATCAAGTTGACCTTTCTTTTAGGACAAAGTCTCCTGATATTTGCGAAAATTTGCAAAAATGGCTATACTTATTCATATATGTTATTTGTTGGTTGTATGTTTTAGATTTATACTTGCCATGTAAACGGAGAGTTGCCAGACCTCAAATATCTTTTTTTTTTGTTTCTAATGGCAGTATTGCTCTCTGCACTAATATTTTCACCAATATTGAGCAGTTCAACTAAAACAAACAGAAGATCTTTGAATTCTCTTACAATGTGTTATTACTTTGCTGACAAATAAAGGAAATGGAGCCAGCTTTATACGTTATAAAGAATTCAGTATGACATGCTCCTGTTTTTTTTTCAGATAAAGACGGATTTACTTATTAAGAAAATTAAAAGTATTCGTTCAAGTTTGTCTGACCGTGACAGAAGACTTTTCAACTATGCAAAGTTTGCCATAGCACAAGAAAAGGAAGCATGTAACAACTGCGAGTTGTACATTGACTTTGAGGATCAAGATGGTTTCACTATCCAGACCAACAGTTATCCGTCAAGTAGGATATTTGTTGGTTTTGACGAAAACGACAAACCAAAGCACGTGTGGGAACAACGAGAGTTTTTGAAGACAACAAAGAAATTTTTCGTCGACAGTTTAGATAGACTGTTGAATGCTTGCGATGTTGTATTTGGAAGAGCCTGTGATGCTATAGCTGCACTAACATGGGATTAAATAATGATAAAAAACACACACACAGAGTCAAATTCTGTTAGTTACAGCTTACTGATATGAAAATTATCATATCCACTGAGGTAGTATAGGCTGCTTTAGCTTTAAACATTTTCAGTAGAATTTTTGTTCATTTTCACATGGGCAGACATTTAAGTGTTTTGAAATCCGACTATATTGAATCTGTTAAATATGATTAAACTACCTGTGATAAGTAGTGGTTATATGTGTTATGCTTTTAAGTGAATCCTCAATAACTACAAGGTTAACATATCTTATATTAAGCATATTTTATTAAGACATTATACACAAAACAACATTACTTTTAAAAACATATATATTTTTAGACAATCTGTTGGACCCGATGCGAAAAAAGTCTTAGTACTTGATAATAAGTGTAGTAGCTTTGCAGTTTATTTTGCTACTTTTATCATGACTGGATACCGATGTTCAATTGAGTTTCTGTGTAGACTTAAATTGTGCTTTTCACAGATCTGTGCAGTGTTATTAACGGCTCCACTTGTGATGCTAAACATGGACTGTGCAAAACCTCTGAATGTATATAAACTCCGTCTTGCAACTCGAACGTTGTTCTTACCATTGAGACAGCACACGATACGTTTTTGTCTTCTTAACCGCTATGTATGCTTATTTACACTCTATCTCTTAACAAAATTATTTGGGGTAACGGTAAAAAATACTGATGACTGATATTCTGAATTATCTTTCTTCTTGGCAAAATGTATTCTGATGTCTACCATTGGACAATAAAGTTCAATACGTCCAAAACATTATCAAAAACACTGGTATTTTCTGATTTGACAATTCATTACATAACTACAATGTTGGTTTGCTTGCTATTCATGAATTACTATTAGACGCTGTCAGAATTGCTATTTTAAGATGTTGTACTTTTTCTTTCATGCTGGGACTAAATGCTAAAGGTATAGTGACCTTATTTGACAGTATCATAACCTTTTATTTAAAAATGATTCCTCGTCTTTCAAGGTTAAGTTTGTTTACAAGCAGAGAGGTTTAGTCAGAAAAAAAATGTAAGCGAATTATCCCCTTAAGGAATGCTGTTACTTAAAATAATATCAGTTAACTTTATTGACCTCTGGAAAGGCCATGGTATTTATTTTGTAGATGGACAGACAGCAGATTAATGAAATAAAGACTTTGCCTGAGTTGGACAGTTTAAACAGAAATCGCATTTACTGAGACATGAGAGAACAATGCACGAAAACAATGATCACATAGCCTGCCCTCTTTGCCAGAAGAACTTTAAACGACGGGATAACTTAAAACGCCACCTGCAACAGCACATAGAAAACATTTCACCAACCAATAAACGTCAGGAAGAAGAAACACGATCTAGAAAAAAGGAAGCTATGTTCTGATAATGAACAACCGTCGGTATCAACAGAAAAGATTTATAAAAAGGCAGATGATGAAGCAAAACCATGCAACTACTGTTCAAAAAAGAAGGCATTGTTACCTGGTAAACCCTTCTGTGTTAATTGTGGATAACAGGGTCGCGAATGTAAATGGTGTCATTGACCACTTCCAAAGAGGTTTTATTGTATGGTAAGTGATGTCTGCCAACCTTTGAACCTTCTCCAAACAACAAATGGGACTTACTTTAGTTTTTTAAAGACAGTGAAAGCGCCCTATCAAATACGCTTATGACACCTTTGGAAAAAAATGAAAGGTATGAAATGGTTCATGACTCTGTTTGTTAAATTTGTGAAATACGACCAAAATAATGACCCAATTTATGTAGAGCCTGTCTTTTGTTCATCAACTTTTGGCATGACTTGAAAGGATAATAAAACTCGAAGTAAGCACTGCTGAGTATCATTACAAGGAAGTAGATACATTCCAAAGAAAATACAAGACAAAAAGCTTTACTCAACATTAAAAATAATGACCAGAAATGTTTCATCTGGTCAGTTCTTAGCTCAATTCATCATGTTTCTCGAAATGAAACACCCAACGGTGTCAAGCATTACCTTCAGTATGAGAAAGATTTAAAACTTGACGGTATTGACTTTCCAGTTCCTTTGTGTCAGGTACCCAATTTCGAAAAACAAAACAACCTTTCGGTCAATGTGTTCCGTTTAGAACAGCAGGAAATTTCCCCCTACAAATAACCGATCAGAGAAACATGTCCAATCATGGAAACCTGTTACTATTTTCAGTAGCAGATGTGAGACATTACTGTTTTATTAAAAACCTCAATCGCTTGCTTGGGGACAGAACATCACACCGTGCTCAAATGTACTACTGTAATTACTGTCTTCATGGTTTTACTACCCAAGGCTTGCTTAATGAGCATGTGCCGTACTGTTCTACACATGGCCCACAAAATTTAACATTGACAAACAATGGGTTCAGTTTATCAGTATTCATAAGCAACTGAAGGTAGCGTTCGTGATCTATGCTGTCTTTGAAAGCTTTGTCAAACCGATTGACTCTGCGCCCCTAACCCAGCAAGTTCGTCCACAACAAAGTATCAAAATCACGAAGCATGCGGTTACTCTTTGCTAATCAAATGTTCTCATGATGAATTATCTAAGCATGTTGAAGTGTATCGGAGACCAAATGTAATTGACACCCTTTTTAACCGCTTATTACAAGAAGAGTAGCAAATTTGTGAAACATTAAGCAAGGCTATGCCAATGAAGCTTACACCACTACAAGAAAAGTCTTTTCAAATGGTTGAAAATTGTCATATTTGTGAAGAACCTCTCAATGATGACAGGGTGCGAGATCATGATCATTTGTCTGGAGATTATAGAGGTGCTGCTCATAAGAACTTTAATTTACAATATCAGTTCAGGCAAGGGAAAAGCTCCCATAATTTCTATATCCCCGTGATCTTTCACAACTTGAGGGGCTACGACATGCACATTTGATGTCAGCTGCAGGCAAGTTTAAAGACAGAAACATATCTTGTATTCCTAATAATATGGAAAAATACATCTCCTTTTCTTTGGAAAATTTAATATTCATTGACCCCCGAAACTTTCTGAATGCTTCTTAGATACGCTCGTGTCCAATCTAGCAAAATAAGGCACACATAAGTTTCCAACAATAGTAAAACACTTTCCAGATCACTTTCATTAGAGCCTTTAGCTTCGCAAAGGTGTATTCCCCTATGACTTCCTCACATCCCCAGATTGCTTTCAACAGACTTGTCTACCCATAAAAGAGCATTTTTACAACAAATTAAACGAGCATGGTATAGCGTCAGGGGACTACGAACTTGCACAGAATGTTTCGAACACATTCAACATGCAAACCGTTGGTGATTATTATGACTTGTACCTGAAAACTGATGTCTTGCTTTTAGCGGACGTTTTTGAGAACTTCAGATCATTGTGTTTAAACTCCTATCATTTAGATCCGGCCCATTACTATACGTCTCCAGGTCTTGCGTGGAACGCCATGTTGAGAATGACATGTGTCGAACTACAGTTACTGGATGACAAAGACATGGTTTTCATGATCGAACGGGCTATCAGGGGTGGCGTTGCCATGGTTGTTAAAATGTATGCTAAAGCAAACAATCCCCAAGTCGTCGATTATGATCCATTCAAGGCAAGCACTTGGATTACCTATCTTAATATGACGATTTATACGGCGTGAGTATGTCTGACCCGCTACCTAAAGAAGATTTTCACTGGTTAACTTCTGACCAAATCGACAAATTTGACGTATCCAGTGTATTTGATGGCTCAGAGACAGGATACTTACTCGAGGTGGATCTCGAGTATCCTGATTCTCTACACGATCAGGATACCTGTTGCTCCTGAGACGGTTACTGTTACAAATGGCATGCTGTCGCCACATTCCCACATGTTACGTATGAAGCTAAACTTAAAGGGTAAACCCTCTAAAAAGCTTGTACCTAACTTATGCTCGAAAACGAAAATTTAAAGTACTACTTGTCACATGGTCTCAAACTGACAAAAATACATCGTATATTAGGGTTTACCCAGTCGGCCTGGCTTAAACCCTACATTGACTTAAATACTCAAAAACGGAAGATGGCCACTACTGCATTTGATAAAGACTTTTACAAGTTAATGAATAATGCCATGTTTGGGAAAACAATAGAAAACATGAGGAAAAGAATTAATGTAGGGTTGGTCAACACTTCAAAACGGCTTAGAAAAGTATGTGTTAAGCCAAACTTTCAATCTTTCAAAATATTCAACGATGATTTAGTGGCAGTCAACATGAAAAATACAAATATTGTCTTAAATAGACCAATATATGCCGGGTTTTGTATTCTGAATCTATCAAAAATATACATGTATCAATTTCATCATGAATTCATGAAAGCTAAGTACGGGAGCAAAGCGCAGCTACTTTTTACGGATACGGACTCTTTAGCTTACGAAGTTATGACAGACGATTGGTACTCTGACATGAGTGAACACCTTGGTCTGTTTGACACTAGCAACTTCCCAAAGACGCACCCACTTTACAGTGAGGATAACTGCAAGGTCTTGGGTAAAATGAAGGACGAATATGGTGGAACGCCAATAGAATCATTTATAGGGTTACGACCCAAAATGTATTCATTAAAGTACGATTGGAAGAAAAAAACAAACAGCTAAAGGGGACAAGAAGTGTGTCATTGAGAAACAGTTGAAGCATGAAGCCTATTAGCAATGCTTATTTCCGCATAAAACAATGCATCATACAATGAATATGATTAGAAGTTATAATCATCAACTGTACAGTGTTACAGCTTAAAAATCCACTTTGTCTCCCTATGATGATAAAAGATATGTGCTTGACTCGGGAGTAGAAACGCTAGCATATGGGCATTTCAAAATAAATTCATGAACCGTTTCAAACCTTTTTGTATATGTACTGTGTGTTTAAATATGTTTAATTCTCTATATTATATAAAGAATGCGGTTATAAATGACTGTTTTACTTATACTTCTCAACAGTTTTCATAATTTTGCTATGGATTTGTCCGCCTCTCAGTCTCAGGATATAAGACACTACAGTAGTATAATTCATCACGAACACTTTAATGTCTTGTTCCCGCAGCTTTCGGTTGGCCTTCTCCTCAGCCTCAGCTTTAGAGAATCCTTGCTTTTTATATTTTCGCACTTTGCTTTGCCATTCCTCAAAGTGCGTTCTTTTCGTTAACTCGGAAAATTCGGCATAAACTTCATTTTCCCGATCTGTGTCCATGACACTGCTCTCATCACCGAGATCATTTTTAGTCTTCTTGTCAGGTATTATATCTTCCACCAACGTTTCACATGATTTTGAAGTTCATGCACGTTTTCAAACATCACGCCACAGTCGTCACAAGGTGGCATCGTTACAATGCTTAAATTGTCTTGTTCTTATAAGAAAACTCGGATTTTTCTCTGAACTATGTCTCTGATGTACTCTGGAAAATACGTCTGCACAGTTTGAATGTCTCCTTTCGAATGATGGTCTGGCTTGGTTGTATCGCCCTTTATACCAAATATATTAGTGCGCATGCGTAATGCTTCCGGCGTAGTAGGTTTTAAGTCCAGAAGTAACAGCACTGTCAAAGTATTGCATTAGTTCTTTAAAATTAGCCGAGTACATCTGTCATGCCAGGACTGCAATAGGCTGTCTGTCTACCGGGTTGTTGAATAGTACCAAGTAATGACAAGTTCTGCGCTGTGTTGGGTCCTTACTAAAATACAAGTTTTGGTTCAGGGCAATCACCGATAGATTTCTATGATGGCTGTCCTTTGTAAAGAGGTCTGTAACTCGTTGATCTTTTGCTGCTTCAGATGCCATATCATCCAGAACAATAAGGTTTCTGATACTTGTGTCAAGATATTCATCCTTTTCCAAATGAAAAGGTACTCCGGTGATGAACTCTACTTTTGGCATTACAGTTTTACTCATTACATCGTAGAGCGGTTGTCATCTCTTATACAACCGAATGATTCTTTGCGGAACCGGAACTGCTGTAGTAATTGGATCACGAAAAAAGTTTTACCTGAAAATTGAACAATATTGATAAATCTTTGCATAAACGTATCAAAACAAAAATATAAAATGCAAAAAAAATAATTATGCATACCACTAGATGTGGTTCCAGATACAATACATGTAAAGGGATTTGAAACTTGAAATCCTGCTGTTGCTGCTGCTGCTACTGCTGTATAGGGAAGTCATACTGCTGCTGCTGCTGCTGTATAGGGAAGTCATACTGCTGCTGCTGCTGCTGTATAGGGAAGTCTTACTGCTGCTGTTGCTGCTGCTGTATAGGGAAGGCATACTGCTGCTGCTGCTGCTGCTGTATAGGGAAGTCATACTGCTGCTGCTGCTGTATAGGGAAGTCATGCTGCTGTATAGGGAAGTCATACTGCTGCTGCTGCTGTATAGGGAAGTCATACTGCTGCTGCTGCTGCTGTATAGGGAAGTCATACTGCTGCTGTTACTGTTCAGGGAAGTCATACTGCTGCTGCTGCTATATAGGGAAGTTATGGTGTTCTGTAGGTATATCATACTGCTGCTGCTGCTGCAGCTTTAACTCATACTCTTCCCTTGGATGTTTAGTTTTGAATTGTCTTTTCAAGTCCTGTTCCAAGATATAGTTCTTGTCGCACAAATGACACTGGTAAACCATTTTTACGATGTTAACAGGTCCACGACTCGGAGTCAAATGACTGATTCAACATGTCTATTATATGTAAATATTTAGATATCCTGTAGGTCACTTTCTCCAATCCAGCTATTGAATTGTTTTGGATACCCCAGCCATTTCACAAATAGTTCTGTCACGCCATTTCTTTTCCGACGTTTCAACACTTTTGCTACCTTGAATAGATCATTGCGACTTTTCTGCACCTTTTGTTGTTCACTGGAATAAAATGTCCCTTCCATTGGATCTCCGTTATAATCCACAACTTTGTATATAGAACTTCCTTGACGCAAATACCTCGTTTTATGACAAAACTTCTGTTCATAATCTCGCTGAAATGTATGCCTGTTGCTAGATATTCTCACAAAGTCACCCACTTTGAATCTAAATGGCTTAGATAGTCGATTTTTTCTTTTGAAGCTCTGTGGTTTAAGAGAATCGACATTGAGTCGTTTCCATATTATGGCTTCATTTTTGGCAGTGATTTCGTTGGGTGATTTCCCGTTTAAGGAAACATGTGGTCTTGAGTTGTAGTTGTTCACTATGTCGGGTAAAACGTCAAGATAATCATGTGTGCGTTTATGCGTGAAATATCGATACATTAAAACCTTCAAGGTGCGTATGACTCTCTCAGCATAGTTACCGTGAGTTATATTCCGAGTGAAATAGTGATGTATTCCTTGTTTATCGAGAAATGCTTTCACCCATCTGCTTTTCCATTAGCCTCCTAGGTCCGTTCTCACTTCTTTGGGTTTACGTCCAAATTGTAGTATCTCTTTAAAACTGTCTATTATAGAACCGTGTTGTTTATTCTTCAACGGAACCACCCACACATGGCGAGAAAATACGTCTAAGGCAAAGAGCGGGTACTTAACTTGGTCATTTTCTTTTGCCAAACTAGATACATCTGACGAAAATGGCGTGAATACCGACTTTGTACTTCCCCTCCTTTTTCAAAAATTTGTATTTTTTTCAGGACTGCATAACTTATAGGACTATGCAGGTCAAAATATATATTTTGTAAGTGATCTTTTTAACTCATTTTTCATAAATGACAACATGTAAATATACACCTGTCTTTTATATAAATCAGGTAGCGAAAAAGTTTACCGATAGTCAAGGCGCGTGCCACTTCACGCTAAATTAAACAAAAGCTATTTTGAACATGGTGTGTATCCTTTTATCGTCTGCCAAAAAAAGAAAGAACAATCTAGAAACGTGAAATATTGGAAATTCCAATTTACAAAGAACGATGATTGGAAACCCAATAACGTAACCGGTTCCAGCTGGATCTGTACGTCTATAATAACTCATCCCTCATCCCTCATGCTGCAGAAACCCCATTTCCCTATCATCAGATAAATGAATTCTGCTTCGATTAAAACGTTTATCAAAGTATTGGTTTGTATTTTCTGAATGAATATTTATTAAAGTACGAGCATGGTGACGAAAATATCAAGTAATCGGGCCTGTTTATTTTCATATACAGTCATTCCTTCCACGATGACACGAACTGGCCTCGTTAAAGTTCCTCAATGGCTCGAAGTTGAAGCTCGTCCAGATTGTTTTTCCTTTTATTTCTATACTGAAAAAAATGAACTTGGCTCGAAGTCGCAACACTCAAATTATTTTATGGCTCTAGTTGTCTTAATTTTCCCTACGTGTTAATTTTTATCCGTTCATTGTTCTCAAGGGTCGAACTGCCAACTCGGGTGGGTATTGTCTCACAGGTTGTCATACCTGTGAAATGGTATTTTTAGTCCGTTGACCGATTTTCAGATTAATTTCACATCAGTAGATGTTTTTAAACTTCAAGTCTGTTGAAATCTGCAATATGCGATAATTTTAAAATCGTTTTAATGAAATGACAAAACACGGGCGGAACTTTACACACAATATCTTTAAACCTTTTTGAACAGAGTAATGTTATTGTTTTCTGCTTGCGAACAATATACACTCATTATTCGCGTCGTCATAGTAACTAAGTATCTGTTAGGCGACGCAGTCCAATTTTTGTTTTGTTCTTGTAAGCTTTTTTCATGTATATCTTTCGCGTTTCTTATGCAAAAATAGCGCGAAGGCGTATGATTCATGAATGACGGCACGCCAATGTACAATGCAAAGTACGATGTCATATCCGTTACCGTTGTTAAATCGCAGAAAACTCACAAGCGTTGTTTATAGAAATAGGGAAAAAATAGCGTCAACGGATTATGCTGAACATCAAACAATTATTAAGTTTCGTCTAAATTTCGGGAAGATGCCAAAGCAGACGCAGAAAATGATAGAAAGTGCTAAATTTATGCCTCCTGTTTGCCGGAGATTAATTTTCAAGTGGCACAAGCGTTTTAGCGATGGCCAGGAGAGCACTGAATATGACAAGGGTCGGGGAAGAAAATCAACCTTGACTGTGACGTCAGTTAGGACAGTCAAGAACGTCATTGAAAGAGAACGGCGGTATACCGTTCGAGATGTGTGTATCATCACCCGAATGTGTAGAGGGACATTTATTACCGCATATTAACGGCCAATCTAAACATGAAGAAACTTATTTCGCGATAGGTCCCTAGACTCCTTACACCACAGCATAAGGAAAAGAGAACGGCTGCCTCGAGAAACTTTCTTGCACAGTATCGCAAGGATAGAGACAATTATTTATACCGTATTATTACTACAAACAAGACCTTGACATTCCTATTCAACCCTGAAACCAAGGAACAATCCCGGCAATATACGACAGACGGCTCCCTACCTCAAAAGAAGGCGCGACGTGCGAAGTCCACCGGAAAACAGATGTACATCTTCTTCATGGACAGGGCGGGGATGATAATTTTACAGTAGCAGTACCCCTAAACACCACTTTGAAGGCCGAGTACTATTCAAAGGTAAAACTTATTGAAAATGATGTTTGAAAAAAAGAAATAAATCAAGATTTTAAAATGTTCATTAAACTATATACTAAATACTGTCGATAAATGTACGGCACACTTTATTTCTTATTATGCCTTATACTTGCTTGTTTATCAGGTATTGCGGCGAGACCTAGTGCGAGCCTTACGCCGTAAGCGACAATCACTCCAACTGGACAGGGTATTGCTACACCAGGGCAACGCAACGAGCCATTTTGCCGCGTCTACCTAGCTGGAGATTTGTCTGCTGGACTTCCAGGTTGTAGAACACGCCCCCTATTCACCCGATATGGCTCCGATGGACTTCCGCGTCTTTCTGGTTGTCAAAGCTGCACTGAAGGGAAGGAAATTTGATTCGTTCCATGCACTGTCTACGGCAGTGCAGGGTGTTGTGGCGGGGTTTGATCAAGACCGGTACAGGTGTTTTTTTTGACCAGTGGGTTCGCCGACAAAACAAATATATTGACTTGGGTGGTGACTACATCGAGAAAAATTGAACTGCAACGCCACATCCTGACGTAAAAATAGTTACGCTTCTGGAATGGCGTTTTGACGTCGAGCTGCCCCGCCTACGCTATCCCCTGTGCATGTCTACCATGTATAGATCCCGACCCAAATGCCGTACAGACGTGGAATTTGCTGTTCTTATGCAAAAAAGATGCATTCTGGTCCTGGTATTTTTTTTTGTTATAACTATTCGTTTTTCAGTTATAACAAAGGTCTACGTAATTCCTGGACACCCCTCGTAATTCAAAAGAAATTTTCGACTCTACGAGTTGCCAATAAGAAATTCACCGCAACTTACAAAAAAAAACATTTACAAAACGTTTATCAGGCAAAAATGGTAGAAAATGTATTTATCATCCAGACAATTAAGCACAAAAATATTTTTGGGTACATTTCCTTGTGGTGTGTATTTATTTCATAGACCATCATTTTCTTTACTAGTGGCAATATTTGAAGATAAAAACCCAACTCTTATTTAGTTGTACCCTTTATAAGAAAAACTAAAATCATGACATGACAAAGAAAATCGGGACAGTTTTTAAAAAAAAAACAACAGGTAAGATAAAAAAAACTCTTTGAATCTATATAATTCACAATAATGAGGCAGCTTTATACAATAACTTTTATGGCTCGAATTACTCGAGGCTCGAAGTATTTCTTGGGGTCCCGACACTTTCGAGTGGAATGACTGTAACTGCATTATCTATCAAATGTCAAAACCTACTGGAAATTTTTCCCACACATACAATTATCTCAATATATTACAAGATCCCCTCAATTAACTGTGACGCCTATGACAGAAAAGGTCTGAGTTATTTGGGATCCCATGTAAACATAGATTTTTTCACATTCGTTCAAAATGTTAAAAAAATAGAAACTGATTTACCTTAAAAACTTGAAAACTAGGCACATTGGTGAACTTCTTTTGGTAACGTTCAGTGTGATTGATGTAACTTTGTACTGCAGAAACAGTCAAGAGACTAATCTCGATTTTCTTTTATCGACAGGAAAATTCAGCAAAGGGGAATAACTGCAAAATTAAAAATGCAGAGTGATGGTTCTTGTGCCTTGCACTCCGTCTCAATGAGATATGTCCACCTATGAAGTTTAAGTCAAGAGCTTTGATAGTGTAGGAGTTATGCTCCGGACAAACATTCAGACGCCGCCCGTTCGCCCGCCTGCCCAACATAGGTGATCACTCAATACGTCCCCGTCTTTGAAGAGCGTATAAAAAGCTTGTAAAAGGAAGTTTATTTGATTGTCTTTTTTCAACATTTTGCAGACAGGAAGTCGTCTTTTGTTGGTAAACTATTTTAATCGCAACATGTTTTTTTTTTTTGTTTTAAAGATACGGTTTGGTTTGTCTAATTTTATCAACTTGTTTTTACAGTTTATCCTTGTTCTTGTTCACTAAAACTAGAGCCTTGGTTCCCTTAACATTGACCTGAGTTAATGACAGCGATTTACGCAAGGTGCCTATAGACCAAATATCTATATCGGTCAATAAAGAAATGTACTATGACAACAAGTAGAAAAGTCTACTTTAAGCCTTGGTGACCCAAGGGCATGGCCAAATTTGAGTCCAGTGCCAAGATTTGAAAAAACTTGGTAGAGGTCCGCTAGGCCATGTTACACATAAAATATTTAAAAACTAGGCACTGTTGTCTCTGACTATGCAAGTCTTTCAAAACAAAGTGACCCCTGGATCAATTTTGCCCTAGGAGCATAATCTGACCAACGTAGGTAGAAGAATTCTAGATAATGTTGTATGCAAAATATCTAAGCCTTAGGCCTTGTGATTTCATAGGTGAAGATTTTCATTTTTTTGCTCTAACGGCTATCTTTAATCAGTAATAATTTACCACCGGGCGGGGTCATTAATGGCCCAAGGGGCATAATTTGAATACACTTGGTAGAAGTTTATTAGACAATGCTACATACGAAATATCAAAGCCTTGCAAATAGAGATTTTAATTCACAACATATCAAAAATGATAAAACGAAAAAGAGATCTGATTCTTTTTAACTGGAAAATGGGCATTATCATCGTCAGTCTTTCAAGTTTAGTCTAAAATACGAAAATGTCTAGCATCACTTAACGTCATCCTTTCAGCAGCAGCTTGGATAGACAGTCTTAATCAAGGATGCTTAAGTAAATTATTTATCAATGAAATTCAAATGTTGCAGACTCATGAAACGTTTCTCTGTGTGTAAATGATATTCTTACAACTAAAACGAACGCACTGGAGAAAATAAGTAAATAGTTTAAACTTATCCCTTCAACGGTGATTAACAGAAATAAGCAATAAATCTTATATTGCTATTCTTTTCGCCTTTTGTTTAAGATTACATGAATTATTTGTCTGACTACTTACTTCTGAATTAGTTTGCACCTGAATAATTATCATTCATGTTTTAACGCAATGTTTGTTCTTTTTCAATCAGATCATAACCTGTAATTTGTAAAGGCTGTAATTTGAACAAAGCGTATTGTATCGGGTATCGGGTGTACAAATGATTTAGTAATTTGAAATGGCTGAAAAGGCATTTATCAGTAAGACACGACATCCGACCGTGAATGTTAAAGTAAGGAAATAACATTCATGCAATACTCAGAAAGACTAATTACTTCAAAGTAGCTTCAGAAATTTGATTTTGAAAAAAATTTTGTCGTTAAATGTTTTTATTGTTACATGAATATGTTTTATTCTTATATGTTTATGTCATACAAACTTTTAATTATGCTGCAACTTCATGTGCAGATTTAACAGCCTGAAAAGCATCTGTCCTAGTCTGTACTTTCTTAGGCATATAATATATATATTATATCTTTAAGTTCAACACCCACTAGTCAGGCAACGTGGTCCAGGGGTAGAGGGCAGGACTCCGGATCCGGAGGTCGCGGGTTCGAATCCCGTAAAAGGCCAGATTCTCTCACGAACTTCACATTCCTCACCGCTGCGCTAATAATGGTATGGAACCCAGGAAGCACTCATCGAGCGTGATGAATCTAAGTTGTAAGAACTTGTATCGCAATCTATGTAAAATAAATAAGTCTAAACTAAACTAACACCAACTACTTTCTTTTGTTAAGTTTTAACACGTTTTAGCAGCGAGATAAGTCAAAAGAAAATTCATATCAATCAGAAACGTATATCTATTGACATAAGTATTTCTTTTTGTAGCAAACGATATTTTGAAAGTCCAGAATTAAATGTAAAAAACAAGAACGTGCAATTCATACTTTAAGTAAAAACGGCCACAGTCTACTTGTATGTCAAGTTTCATGCCTGAAGATTTTGCTGTTTTGGAGAGAAAAAAATTGTCGCCAAATTTTCAAGTCACTCCGGCTGCTATGTTTGATAACGTGACATTATAGTTATACTGGGGAAAAGTCATCAACTTCTACCTTCTAATGAAGTCACAGGGGCGAATCCAGCATTTCAGGTTTGGAGGGGGGTGCAAAATGTTCGGCCCAATTTGTGTCCGTTTTCTACCTCATTTCAACGGTTGTGTTTATGCTAGAGTATACTGATTTGGCAATTTCACATGGGCCTCTGATTATTCAAATCAATGTTGAACAATAAAGTATACATTATTTAAACACATATTCAAAATAGAATACCTACAATAACACCTATGATCCGAGAATTTTGGGGTGCCGGGTGCGCCCCCCTCTGGCTCCGCTAGTGAGTCAGAAGGGTAAATCTTTAGAACGGTCATCCAAATGTAAAATTCTTACATATATTTTTCATTTGTAAAAAGACACACAATTTGACTTATTTGACAATTATCTTAAAATCGCCACAAATGACATGGTTTTCCGTCTGTAACGTCACAATGATTGGACAGAAAAAGATGATATGCAAACTTGATCTATGAAACATATAGAATAAAAAGTACAAAAGTTTCAAATCCTTATCTAGAAAGAAAAAACAAGTGCAACATAAAATAAGGAGTCAAAAAGTTATGACGTTGCTTGCGGCACTATTATACTCTTCATTATTCTTGCAATAACAGCCAGTGACTCCATGTATCTGGTATTCCATGCCTGTACTCCTACAGTTTCGGAGAAAATAGTTTTCCTCAAGAGTTTCAAATTGCTCTAACTTCTTAGTTACTCTCCTGCTCATCGGTCGAATGTTTCACTTTCTTACCTCTGCTAAAATTCTATTTTCAGTAGTATTTTAAGACATGGAAATCCACAGTTACCACTCAGTGACTACCCTACAACGTGTCGTCAATAAATACATCAGTGTAGCAATACCACGTGACTGTGACGTCACCGTAGGCATCAAAACAATGACACAATTGTCAACATTGGCTCCGCCTGAAAATAAAAGTTTACCCTTAAGAATTTCATTTCTTTATCGATTTCTATGGGACATGTGTCAGTCTAAGGAGAAGCTATAAGTTTTCAACTGAATATAAGACTCCACTAGCAGCTAAGCCATTTTGTCAAACACTACGTGAAACCTCGCATACACACAAATTCCAAATGTTCACGTAGTGCTTGTAGAAACGGCTGAGTTGCCTGTGAAGATCCTATATTCCGTGGAAAGCTTTTATTTTTCTCCTTAGACTGACACATCTGGATTAAAAATTTAGATATTTACAGTTAATTTCGTGTTTTCAATGGAGCCAATGTTGACAATTTTTTCTTGGTTTTGATGCCTTTAGTGACGTCAAGGTCGCGTGGTATTGCTGATATGTAAATTTAACAACCCAGAATGTAACAACTAATGCGATACATGTTCGAATTTTACTTAACAATTACTGACCAAGTGTTTTACTATATATACGAAATGTTTAACACGCAGAGGGGGAGGGGGTGCTGACGCGTGTAACTGCAAAGTGTTTCGCAACGACAGCGAGTGGATGTTTCTCTATGAAAAGTGATCTGAAAACAACCAAGTTCTTCACATATTCAGAGATAAGCATACGGGTTTCAGACGTGTGTGTGTTAAGTGACCATAAACCAAATTTAAGCTAACACACGTCGAATTCACTCCAATTAATTTTGTTTTCATTGTAGATGACATACACGGTAGTAGTTAAAGTATTTTTGCAAGATTATCGTGTTTATACGCCGTAAAGTATATGAATTAGCTGTGAATTCTTTTCTAATGGTTATTTGGGCGAAAGTATTAATTTGTTGGCGTTCCTAAACAAAAAAACATAGGGTGAGCACGTTTTGCGCAGACGACAACTTATTCGTATTTCTGTCATACCAGGCAATTTTTGTGACTAAGGTGTCAGTTTAGATTTATAAGTTTGAATGTATTGTTTAATTCATTAAAACTGATGTTATATACGAAAATGGTTTCCGCTTAATTATAAGAGTTCTATTTTAAATAGTATCTTCAAACTTCATGAGTGTCCTTGAGTTACAAAAGCCTGTCGTTAAGGGGGATCTCTAGGTCAAAGGTCAAGGTCACATAGACTTAAATGTAAAAGAAAATATTCTCCGATCAAAACCTAGAGTGCAATTTCAACCAGACTATTGAACTCCTTGTTTTTGCAGTGTCAGTTGTTCAATTGTCTGACTTTGTTTCCATTTGATAAGTAGAGTACCTTCTTCAAACTCCATATGATACTTGATTATAATCATTTTCTCAATTGAGGTCACTACAACAAAGGTCAAGGTAACTTACACTTGAATTTGAAACTCTTTTCAATCAATAACGTGCATACTTTCTGAGTGACCTTGACTTGTAAAAAGACTATTCCTCGTGCTTAAAAACTGAAACACGTTTTGGCATATAGGCTTCAAAACAGATAGGATGATCTCCTTGTTATACCACAGCCTTTTTTCCAACACACTCATTCCTATTCTTCAGTTCACAATCCTCTTCCTTCCGCTAGCCGAACTCTGTCATCTCTTCTATGCCCCTGTTTCAATAGTGCGTTGGGGGAGACATGCGTTTTTTTACAAAAAAATAATTTAATTAATATAATTATTATCATTATACACCTTTTTAAAGTTTACTTTCATTTAAAAGAAATGTTGCAGGCAGTAAGTTGATTGTTTCATGTTAAGAAATAATTTTAAAAGAATATACTGTGAGCAGTTATAGCATACAAAGCATAATTTTGGCACTTAATCTAACTTAAAACCATCTAGAACTCTAGCAAACGCAGACCAACAACCTCAATACGTGGTGTTTGCCGAGAAAAGTTCGATGCGCAACCTACACATGCTTTCGTTGCGGAACGATAATTGTTACTCGCGTCAGCCACCAGTGCGTAAATAAATCAATAATATTAATAAAAAGGTTAAAATCACGATGGTATAATTGTTTGCGGACATTTTATTGCTGTCTGAAATGTTAACGTAAACGCGTATTTCAATATTGTTTACAAAATTATGAGATAACACCTGTGTAGTTTTAATTTTTGTAGTCACATTATCGTTTCAACCAATGAAAATTTGGATCAAGATTTTTCGGTCGCGGGAATATTGGTACACTTTCATTGGTCGTCTTAAGTTTATTGTAAAAGTCAGTATCAGAAATCTACCATTGGTAAAGCAGCGGTGTGAAGTAACGGTAGTGCACTCAAATGCTGCTAAGGGAGCGTACTGCAAACGTAACCATCTGAAAACTAACTGGGTAAAGTTACAAGACCCAAAACAGTAGGCTTATTCCCTATATAGGTAATGACTGACACAAACATGTTTTGCGGCTGAAATATAAGATGTGTGTTTTCTGACATTTTCGGCATTTTCTCAGCACTTTGGTTAAGTTTCTATATTTGTAGGCAGCTTTTGTTAGCTACGCGACTGTTACGGATGACGGCAGTGATTCGACAGATTGTACGTGTAAGTAAACAATACCCAAAATCAAATAATACCTGCTTTGTTCGAAGACACGTACAATGTGATTGATTTAACAGTGCGACATATGGGCATACGATATTCAGCCTTCAAATTTTAACTCATGTATGGAATATAAGAGCATAAATAATGAACGAATTCCTGAAGTTTTTATACTTGTTTCCATACAAGTAACAAGTATTTCACGTGTTTCATTTTCAATTTTGTATGTCTCGAATTACTAGCATACCTACCTGTCTTTGTTATTGTAGAATGATTTTAAGATATTCCCTTTAGCAAATGAACGGAAAAATGCTTGAAAATAGATAGCGTCGAAAGAGAGAGAGAGCCCCGACTATATGTTACTTCAAAAGTTAGTGGGCTCGATCTTGCTATTAAAAGTTGCTCCCAATCAGTAACCTCCACTTCATTGAGGAAAGTAGCTGCTGCGTCTTCTTGGGCTACATGACGCAATTAAGGATCAGTTAATGATGGAAAAGACATATTATAGGGCTTTGATAATGGCAAATATGAGTGTGCCGTTTCCGGTTTCTTTTGCAGTAAATTACTGAATATGACGTTGTATCATGTCAGTTATTTTTATGCTCCCCGAAGGGCGAGCATATAGTTGCCACTTTGTCCGTCCGTTCGTCCCGTCCGTCCGTCCGTCATAATTTTATCCGGAGCACAACTTGAAAACCCCTGGATATAATTTGTTTAAACTGCACACAGTGGTAGAAGGCATTGACGCGGAGTGCAGTTCCAAAGAACAGAACTCTATTTTGCCCTGTTTTTGAATTATCTCCCATTTTAGAAAAATCTTGTCCGGAGCACATCCTGAAAACCCTTGGACATAATTTGTTTAAGGGCGTTTTCTAGAGTTTTGATCCCTCAATAATAATTTGTAATTTTTTGATATTTTATGTAAAAATGTATGGTGAATTCAAAAATCATAAAAAAAAATATATGTCATCGGATTGGATTAATTGTAAAATTACAGTTTCCATGGTAACCGTATTCATCAAAATGATAAAATTCATTATAATAGCTATTTAAATGAAAATACAGTAGCATGTGTCATCAGTTACTCAATGAATATGAATTTACGTTGAAAACATGTTACTGTATTGTTATTTTGTGGAATATAGTACAATATGATCTGTTTTCTTTACAAATTTTTTTTTCATATTATCTCATTCAAAAGAAAATGATAAAATATACATCAATCATTCAAAAAAAATAATATAAAAAAAATTCTATTCAATAAATTTTGCTAATTCTTTTTGTACACCAACATCTAAGTGTTCTTGTTAAAATTAAGTGATAATATGATATGGTCACCATGTTTATTTTTTCAAAAACCAAGGTTTCCATGGTTACCATTTCAGGAAAAATGCAAAAAACAGCATAAATCATTAAAAATTAAGCACAAGTTAATCAATTAGCATAAATTTAGGCCAAAATCATCTTATTTTATTGGTTTCATGTCAAATACACTATTATATGAACAATTTTTTACAAATCTGTTTTTTTTATATTATTTAATTCTAGAGCAGTTAATAAAATAGCAATAAATCCTGCAAATAAATTAATATAACTGACTGAAATTCTACTAAATAGATTTTGATAATTCTTTCTATACACCATCATCTTAGTGTTACTGTCAAATTTAAATGATTATGTCATCATGTTACATTTTACAAAAAATCAAGGTTTCCATGGTAACCATTTCAGAAAAAAGCACAAAACATAACTTAAATTCTGCTATTTAGATTTTGATAATTCTTTCTATACACCATCATCTAAGTGTTACTATCAAAAATTAGTGATAAAATAATAAGATCATCATATTACATTTTTCAGAAATCAATGGTTTCCATGGTAACCATTTCAGGAAATATGCACAATACAGCATAAATTATAAAAAATTAGCTTGATTAAATCAAAAAGCATAAACTTAAGCAAAACCATTTTATTCTTTTTTTTTTTCTTAATGTCAAATAAACTATTATTTATCATTCTACAAAACAGGTATTTCATTATAGGGGCTGTACTCCAGATCTGATATAAAAATATTTTTTTACATAAATCAAATATATAGATGCCGTGAGATTATAACATGATATTTTACTTCAAAACTGATTATAAAGTCAAAATAGAACAAAAAAAATATTCGCTTCAGCTTGTTTTGAACTCTGGACCCTCATGTTAACAAAATTTTACTAACGCTTTTACTGTCACCACTATCACTGCAACTGAAATAACAATTATTTATTTTAAATGTTACACGATATAGTTATACCGTCGCGTCACGGTATAGCACTTTGAAAGGAAAAAAATCAATTTATAATGTGATTATCTCACTTATTTTTTGCCAGTAAATTAGTTTTTAAGCATTTGTCATAAATATTACAAGAAATTTATAATACAAGAAAACTTTCCTTTTTTGTCATCTGGAGCACAGCCCCTTTAAAGAGAGAAAATGATAAAACAGACATCATTCCTAAGTATGACTGAAATTGTACTCAACGGATTTTGATTATTCTTCCTATACACATTCAATAAAAGTCTTTTTGTAAAAATTTAGTGAAATTATTCATTATTTTATCTTTAATGAAGGAAGTTTGCATTATTATAAATTTGTTATAAAGATTCTGGACAATTTATATAGCCTTATTTAATAAGTTATTTGCAATATAACCTGATCTGTTAAATACAAACAACCATTCAAATTGGGCCATACACAGTGCCAAAAATCTTTAAAACTAATGATATAGCTAAAACAGTACTAAACAATTTCTTTTCTCACACAATGTCTCTTGTGTTCCATGATTTATAACCAAGGACGGCGTCCCCGTACAACTGGTGGGTGGGGTATGACCTTCGTCTTCAAGTTCGTTTTTATCCTCAGATAAGATACCGTCTACATTACTGCCTTGCCGGCAGTTACCGGTTCATTTGTGCCTTTTTTCTAAATAAACCTTTATTACGAAGTAGTTTCAAATTTTAAAATTCGTGACTGAAAACTGTTGTTTATAATCTGGAAATATCCGAATGCTAGTACACAACCTCATTTGTGAAGAGTAATTATCTCCCTTCCTGCGCCGAAAAGTTGCGCAAAAAAACTACCGAAAACGTCTTTAAACTGCACACAGTGGTAGAGAGCATTGACGCGGAGCGCATGGTCAAAGAACCATAACTCTATAATGCCCCGTTTTTGAATTATCTCCCCTTATAAGAAAAAACGTGTCCAGGGCATACCTAAAAAACCCTTGGACATAATTTGTTTAAACTTCACACAGTGGTAGAGGGCATTGACGCGGAGTGCACTTTCAAAGAACCATAACTCTATTTTGCCCCGTTTTTGAATTATCTCTCTTTTTGGACAAATCTTGTCCGGAGCATAACCTGAAAACCCTTAAACATAATTTGTTTAAACTGCACACAGTGGTAGAGGGCATTGGTGCGGTGTGCACTGCCAAAGAACCATACCTCTATTTGCCCTGTTTTTGAATTATCTTCTTTTTTAGAAAAATCTTGTCCGGAGCATAACCTGAAAATAATTATAATTATGCTTCCCGAAGGGCGAGCATATAGTTGCCGCTTTCTCCGTCCCTCCGTCCCCTCCGTCCGTTCGTTCGTCCGTCATAATTTTGTCCGGAGCATAACACAAAAAAAACTATGAGAGATATCAAGACCAAACTTCATAGGTAGTTAGATCTCATTGATGAGCAGTGCAGTGCACAAGAACCGTAACTCTTGCTTTATTAATTTTTGAGTTATTGCCCTTTGAAATTTCTCATACTTATTTTTTGTCCGGGGCATATCTCACAAAGTATAAGAGTTATCAACTTAAAACTTTATAAGGTCATAGATCTAATTGGTGAGCAGTGCAGTGCACAAAAACTATGTCCTTGCTCTTTTAATTTTTAAGTTATTGCCCTTTAAAATTTCTCATAATTATTTTTTTGATTATAATTATAATAATGCTTCCCGAAGGGCGAGCATATAGTTGCCGCTTTCTCCGTCCCTCCATCCCCTCCGTCCGTTCGTTCGTCCGTTCGTCCGTCATAATTTTGTCCGGAGCATAACACAAAAAAAACTATGAGAGATATCAAGACCAAACTTCATAGGTAGTTAGATCTCATTGATGAGCAGTGCAGTGCACAAGAACCGTAACTCTTGCTTTATTATTTTTTGAGTTATTGCCCTTCGAAATTTCTCATACTTATTTTTTGTCCCGGGCATATCTCACAAAGTATAAGAGTTATCAACTTGAAACTTTATAAGTACATAGATCTCATTGGTGAGCAGTGCAGTGCACAAAAACTATGTCCTTGCTCTTTTAATTTTTAAGTTATTGCCCTTCGAAATTTCTCATACTTATTTTTTGTCCGGGGCATATCTCACAAAGTATATGAGTTATCAACTTAAAACTTTATAAGGTCATAGATCTAATTGGTGAGCAGTGCAGTGCACAAAAACTATGTCCTTGCTCTTTTAATTTTTAAGTTATTGCCCTTTAAAATTTCTCATAATTATTTTTTTGATTATAATTATAATAATGCTTCCCGAAGGGCGAGCATATAGTTGCCGCTTTCTCCGTCCCTCCATCCCCTCCGTCCGTTCGTTCGTCCGTTCGTCCGTCATAATTTTGTCCGGAGCATAACACAAAAAAAACTATGAGAGATATCAAGACCAAACTTCATAGGTAGTTAGATCTCATTGATGAGCAGTGCAGTGCACAAGAACCGTAACTCTTGCTTTATTATTTTTTGAGTTATTGCCCTTCGAAATTTCTCATACTTATTTTTTGTCCCGGGCATATCTCACAAAGTATAAGAGTTATCAACTTGAAACTTTATAAGTACATAGATCTCATTGGTGAGCAGTGCAGTGCACAAAAACTATGTCCTTGCTCTTTTAATTTTTAAGTTATTGCCCTTCGAAATTTCTCATACTTATTTTTTGTCCCGGGCATATCTCACAAAGTATAAGAGTTATCAACTTGAAACTTTATAAGTACATAGATCTAATTGGTGAGCAGTGCAGTGCACAAAAACTATGTCCTTGCTCTTTTAATTTTTAAGTTATTGCCCTTTAAAATTTCTCATACTTATTTTTTGTCCGGGGCATATCTCACAAAGTATAAGAGATATTAACATGAAAATTTATTGGTAGATAGATCTCTATGAGGAGAAGTGCAGCTTGCAAGAACCGTAACTCTATTTTGCATAATGTAGGAGTTATTGCCCTTTGTTATTTTTCATACTTCAAAAAAATACATATTAAACAATAGCCCTTTTGGAATTGGCATTTATTCGGGGAGCATACATCGGTTCTACCGATTTCTTGTTTTGATACAACGTTGAAGTACCATTAGTCGGCAATTATATTTAGTACTATAAAAGTTATAGCAAACGTTGTCGACCAGGTGTCATCAATGTTTTATTTTTGTTTGCATTATTTTATCGTTTCACTGAATAAATATTATTTAAATTTAACCAAGACATTAAACTGATCCAATGATAAAATATTTCCTGTGTAAAAAAGTAATATATTTTATGCTTATTTACACTTAATATTTGCCTTACCCTACGCAGTAATTTCCTCTTCATTCTAGAAAGTAACTGCTACATGGTGTGGCGATACATATGAACAAATTGGGGTTTAATAAATGTCGGCTTATTCCAGTTTCTTCTGAAACTACTTACTGAATAATGTCCCAGAAAGCAAATGTATTACAATTTAATTCCTGTGTTGGTATAGATACAACCTCAGACCTCAGAGAAACGCGTCAGAGAAAGGATCGTTGACTTAGTGGTTTGAATTTTGGTTTAGCAAAGTACTTATGATCGAGGATTTATGAGTACAAATTGTACTCAAAGATGGTCTATTTAAATGCACTAACAATTCTACAGACCAATAAATACTCTGTACGTATGAAATAGCACGTATCCGACACCTTTACGTCTTCAGAGTCTTCTTCGCCTACTTCATGCTGTGCATCAATGTCTTTCTTGTGGTTTTCTTATACAGTTGCATTAAAATGCGAGATAATTGTTGCAGATTAATGGTCTATTACATCAAATAAGTAAATAAATACATTTATGTAATAAAATACTGTGTTTTAAGCTACAAAGTACAAAAAGTATAAGAAAATAGTCACATAACTGTACATCGCTTACTTCTGGTTGTTTTCACTACTTGAGGGTTCCCGAGGCCATCAAATGTTGCCAAGAAAAGATTTTCTGCAGTTCCAGCACGAATGGCGTATATCTCAAAATTATCATCATATATTTTCACCTCAGCATTTTGCCATTTTTCTTCAGAATTTTTCTCTACGTAAGTTATTACTGCTTGCAGTAATCGCCGTAATGTCGCTGTATTGCAGTCATCTGCTGAGCCCTCGTTGCCACAGCATTCGACAATGGCCTTGGCAATGGCAATTTTGTTAATCTGATCACATTTCTTTAAGTATTTATATCGCTGGAATTATGAAAAAAAAATGATCACGTCTCTAATCGTCCGTTTAGAAAACACAAAACTAAGAGTCGGTCACAAAAATGACAACCACTCTTATGACAAGCAAATAACCAATTTTATTTCTCTACGATTTGTTCTTATGAGCTTTATAGAATACTATCAAACTCGTGTTGTTTTAAATAAAACAAGAACAGTTTTTTACAACTTACGTTATCTGGTAATTCAGCAGCCTCTTCCTCCTCCGTGTTTTCTGTTACAACGTCACCATGTGGGTCATGCTGAGCCATGCTGAGCAAAGTTAAAACGTGTATGCTACGCCTGAGTTCTTTTTCCTAAATAAAACGTATCTCTCCTTCAGTCTTTTTATAGATTCAGTCCTAAATTATATTCCCCATTTGGGAATTCCCCATTTCAGTACACTATTGCTAAAAATTACCTCCTACATCATACTTTTTTCCGGGAATGAAATAAAGCAAAATTCCACAAATTGATAACAAATGAAACACACGGCGGATAGCCATTATCGTTGATCTTGTTGGTTGATTTTTGCACACAGACAAATATGGTAGCTTATAAAAAATGCTCGAAAGACAGAACACGAAACTGCTTTTTTCTAACCACCATACTTAATCAATTTTACTTCATTTCCGAGACTCCATCGTTGTTTATTACATGGCGTCCATCAGACATGCAGACCAGCTTAAATTCACTTCTACCATGTGTACTGTTTCCTACAAGTTATCGAGAATGTGTGTGGTGGAAGGTGTTTAATAGCATCGGGAGCGTGAATCGTTGATTACAGAAAGAAAATACATTTTTGAAGTGCTTTTGCTAACTTGACTCGCTTTTTTGATCATTTTCCTGATATTTAATATGAAAAGGCTGTAGATCTTGCATCTTATTCCTGTAGATAATGTTAGGAAATACCTACTTTATTCGATTTCAGTATTTCAAGCTAACGTGAAAGTTTGTAAGCACTTCACTAAAATATGTAAAATTGCCGGGCAGACTAGTCAACGTGATTAGCTAAATTTAAGGTGCTTTACAATTGAAATTATTCGTTCAACAACCCAAGATAAGCAAGGCGTTCTATAAATTGTTGAGTGTGTTTAAAGTAATGTAATACGTAATCATGTGAAATTTTCATACTGGGATCCCAAATGCATTATCGGCTAATCATTTAAAATAGGAGTACGCACAAAGGTTTGTTTTGTTTGCCTTTAGAAAAAACATATAAGCAGATAGCATTATTTTTTATGTTATGGTACAATAGCCACAACCTTGAGTGATTAAACAGAACGTCGTTACAACCCGGGTGAGGAGATCATTATTTATCAGATATTTTTGATTTGATGAAACGATCAACGAAAGTACGTTAAAATGTTGATGATATTTTGATTTGAAACATGTGCTATCTTTGTTTTCTCATCTGACATAAAATTGGTTACAATCCAACAGATGTCTACGATATCCCTATAGTTAGATTTGAAGACGATCTATGCATTTGTATCTTCCTGATTATCTGGATTACCATTTTTTTTGTTTCTATCCTAGACAATGATAGAGCATCAAAAGATTTCTAGTTCACACCGTCTCGTGCGTGTAAACTTCTACAGCATTACAATGTTAAAACCGTGTTAGATTTTTGAAAACAAAATGATTGTTTAATCGGATAAATGCATTCTCTTTTGATTCATTTACTTTAATTAAAGTTTGGTTTGTATCTATTACACACATATTAATGAGTGGTTGAGCACGGTGACGAAAATATTCAAGGAAACAGACCTGCTTTGTGGCTATTAATGCAGTATATATCAAATTTCAAAGCTCCTGATAATGTTTGCACATACGCAATTGTCTCAATATTCAAATAACTTGGACTAGAGTACAATATTCTTACTATTTATTCATCACCAAAATAACAACACTAATTTACTGAGAGGCCTTCTCAGAATTCTGCCAACAATATAGAAAGCGCTAAGGATTCAAGAACTGACTTCCACGAGCCTATCTACTTATGAATTACCACCAGGTATTAGATTTACAAATGCCAGTACTATTTTTAAAACATGTGCTAGACCACAAGTTTTTTTTCTAATGATAGTATGTCTTTGTCACAAATACTTCCATACCAATTCAGCTAGAACAAACAGAAGATCTTTGAATCCTCATACAATGTAATATAATTTTGCTAGCAAACTATGGCAATGTAGCCAGTTATTCTATCAAAATGAGCTTCACACTAATAAATAAATTAATCTGAGTTGCTCCTGTATTTTATTTTTTCAGATGAATACGTTTTACTTATAAAGCGAATAAGAACTGTTCGTTCAAGTTTGTCTGACCGTCACAGAAGACTTTCCAAGCATGCTAAGTTTGCCATTGTCAACGTGAGGAGGCACCGTGGTCCAGGGGTAGTGCGCAGGGCTCCGGATCCGGAGGTCGCTGGTTCGAATCCCGTCAGAGGCGAGATTCAATCGCAATCTTCACATTCCTCTACGCTGCGCGAATACTGGTATGGAACCCAGGAAGCAGTCATCGAGCGTGATGAATCTAAGTTGTAAGAACTTGTATCGCAATCGATGTAAAATAAATGAGTCTAAACTAGCCATTGTCAAAAAGTGAATTTTGATGTATTGACAAATCTCATTTTGCTATATTTATATGCAATAGTTACTGCAACTTTTTTTATAAATTTTTAATTTCCTTTCAGTGTTTAAATTGCTCGCATCAGTATTAATATTCCCATATTTTCGATGTTTTGTTTATTAAAATCTATCCAGTAATAAAAGTTACAGTTTTGTTCTATTAGATAGTTTTGTGTAATTTACATATGATTTATACACGGGTCTCTACTGTCCTTTATTTTGCCGTGGTGTCTCAATATTCCCGTGCTATGTAAGATTTCATAGGTCACGTTTTTTGTGGATCTCCCACCTAGATTGTCTATATATTGACCAACTCACGAGAAAATCTTTGGACATGCAAACGAGAGACATGGAGGGAGGTTATATCAGACTATTGACTGTAATGATGCTATACTTGTAACTTGCTCAAGGTAATTTTTGTTTTCTGAGTGTCAGTTATTATGGATTTTTTGGAAAGATATTACATTTTTGCACTATTTCTAATCGTATTTCTGTAGAATTATTTCATATGCTCCGAGGAATCGAGTGTTTCTTTTCCACTGTTTCGCTGATTGTTAAATATATGAGCTGTCGATTCTAATATGTTAAACTTTTATATTGATTTGGTAAGTAGATGCAGTCAGTATTTGTGTTATCATGAAATCCAGTGTGATTTATTACCGTTTAAGTAAAGTTTTAAAAATCGATTTGTGCCAGAAACGAGCTGCAGTTACTTTATAGATTAGTATTACATTTGTTCAATTCATTCTATTTCATTTTAACATTTTTTTTTTGTTAATTAGTTAAAACATTATTTATCCTCGCTCGACTGTGAAGGAAGCTTGCAGGTTATTTAAGTCACTCTCGAGTCAGCTTCCTGGAACCAACCAGTACTGGTGTCATAGGAGTAAAAATTGTCCTGACCCTGGTGGGGCTCGAACCTATGATCCCTGGGTTGAGAGGCAGACACCTTAACCACCTGTCCACCGCTCACCTGTTTGTAAGTTAACAAGAGACGTATCTCAGCGACGTATCTCGAAATTTACAAGTTACAATGCTGAAAAGTGTGCTGAAATTGTGTTCAACGAGCAGCGAAATATAGGTAACAGAGTGTTTAAACTAGGTGACGTTGTCCTTTCACCATGGTTTAAAAACAGATACTTTTCTGACTACTAAGGAACTTGTTGACGATGCTTGCAATAAACTTAGAGGAACTTATCTGAGTATTGTAAACAGTGGAATCAACCCCGGAGGTTTGAATCCTATATCTTCTAAAAGTTATTTACAAGAGTACTGTTATTCCAAAAGCACTTTTTGTTATTACAACAGCACTTTATGGGTGCGAACTTTGGTCTTCGCTCACAGCTACACCCATTCTCCGACTGGAACGGTCTCATCGCTTCTGTGTGAAACACATGCAGGCTCTCCCTGTGGGAAGAGCTACAGAAGTAGCGTTATGTACATTGGATATTAACACAATCGATATCACCGAAAACTGCAGTTCTTAGGCCAGTGTAGGCTCTCAAATGTGTTCATGCCTACACAAATTTTCAATAAGAGGCTATGTCATTACCTCAATTTTGATAAACAGTCACAAGGATTTATTCCCGATATATTCAAAATATTACATAAATATGATTTGAAAAACGTTCTTGACGTTTATGTGACTTACGGAATTTTTCCCACTAAAAGCCAGTGGAAGAGACAGCTAAAAGAGTCAGTTTAAAACACTGAAAGGAATAGATTAGAGCGATCGGTTACGGAAATGCTTCCTTTGTTTCAGAAGGGAGGCAAATCTTGCACGCTTTAGACAATGTCGAGAAATATCCAAGATTACTTCCCCTTAGTAGAAGTATTAAGGTTCACGTCGAAAACGCACATTGCTCAGTGTGTCAAGTGTCATGTCAATCAGCAACTGACATCGTAATTTTTCATCTGCTATGCTTTTGTGGAACTCATAGACATACTATTGAGGCATTATGGGAAGCCTTTTCAGAAATATTTGGGTACAGAGCATATAGTGACTTTATAGAATTGGATCCTTTAACTCAGTGCGAAGTCTTGTTGAGGGCAATTAAGGTACAGCAAGATAGCGAAATTACTGTGTAAAATGTTATAATTTAAAAGAAATTGCTATTGCAAAGCAGTCAAAGATATCTGAGGTAAACACTTAATTGCCATTATAAAAAATGTGAAATGTTATGATGGAAAAGAAACTGATAATCAAAAGTAGAAAAGGGTGAGGTAAACATCTACTTGATTTTTGATGCATTTAAGATTGCTTGTGTTTCGTTTCGACAAGTGGTCTCGTGCTAAAAAGGCCGACTGCAATTCCTATACTCACCACTAATAACGTTACCATTTACTTTTTAAATTCGTTCTTCCCTTTCTTGAATTAAAGGGATATTAAGGAATGGTAACTAATACATGTAATAATGTATGTGATTCATGCACATGCATTGTTGTTTGCTAATCGTATTTGTATATATTTCTGCATATATCTTTTGTCTTTTTATTTTAGTTCCTTATCATTGTTGAATATGTACAAATTTGATGTCTGTGATGTACTGCATATATAATGTTCTGTTTGTAAATTTAAGTTTTTCAGCTCTTCACCTTTGTGGAGAATAATAAAGAATGTATATGCTAATTGGTGGCATAAATGTTATGGCAACGTATTCTATGAACGATTTTTAATAAGCACTATTTTTGTGTGTTCGTGTTATGATGAGACCGTAGTACGGTGCTCGATGGGGACCATATTGTTTACCCAAATATATGAAATACGTTTTCTTTTTTTTCTTTTTTTGCGGGGGGGGGGGGGGGGGGGGGGGGGGAAGTGGGGGATACTGACAAAGGTTACGAATTCCTAATGGTACTTATTTATACCCTCTTATGTGAAATGTCATGGCATTTACCATAGTGTGTTATATTTTAGCTTCTATGCCAGACGAAAATATACCCATATAGTGGGACGATAACTATTTTGTCGACGGATGTTCCGACGTGATAATGTGCGACTGCATGCCAAGAGCCCTGGATGCGTATTCAATCTGTAGACAAGCACAGATCACCGCCAAAGACCTAAGATGGGGTTAACCATACATGCTTTTTTGGAACTGTGAAGCCACGTAGTTATAATTCTGGAAGAGGAGAGTGACGGACGTTTGAACTTTAAACATACGTCCATGTTTAGAATTTTCTTTTTTCCGTTTTTTTTCCTTCATTTAAATATCATTTATAAATAGTTATTCTTTGTTAACAAATTTGTTATTATTGTATTGTACTGAGTTGTTTGTTGTGTTCTGTATGACAATGCTGAGCAGTGTGACAGTCTTTCCCATCGCAGTCCAACACTGTGACAGCCATAGCAGAATAAAAGGGAACATGTGACAACTGCGAGTTATTCATTGACTTACAGGATCAAGAAGGTCTGACATCAAGACCAACAGTAATCCATTAGGCTGGATATTAACGTGTGGGAAAAAGGAGTTAGAGCGCCACAACTATAAGTTGTTTTTAAGCTGCAGTTGGGTGTGCCACTGCTACAACTGGTATAGTGTACTAAAAGCAATGTTTGTTGTTGTTTTTTTTAAATCAGACCAAAAAAGCGGTTAGTAACAGAACACTGAAATGGAAAATATTAAACTCCATGAGATCATTGAATGGGTCTTATGATGTTTTCTACACTTATAAAGAGGTGACTGAAAACACTCTTATCTTAAGCTACTAGGACTTGGGCTTAGATATTGGGCATTAGGTTTTCTACCAAGATGTAAAGTATGCATATTTGATCATTAATGTCATTGTCCTGGGGGTCAACATTTTTTATTTCACAAATAAAACTTACCTGTAATAACAATCAGAACAGGTTATTGTTTGGGTGGTTACAGTTTGTATCTTTACAATTTACACGTTGGCGTCTTATGGAGACGTGTCTTTTATCAGAGGCTGTGAAATTATGTCCGAAACCGAACAAATTTCCGACGACCATGATGTACATATGGCGTCGCTAGCACGTGGTAACGTGATGTAACATAACCACAATGTGAATAATATGAGAAATATCCGCAAGTAATTTGTCGTTGTCCATGGATAGAAAAAAATGTCTGAAAAATACGACATTTTGAGCAACAGAATATGTAACTAACATAAATATGTTGCCAAAAATGACTGTGACAAATCAGTCAACTAAAAAAGGACAAAAACTAAATTCTTGTTCCAAAGGTAAACGTGATAAATTCCTGTTTGCGTCGAGTGCGGATGATTTTGTCTATGACAATTTGTCTCGGTTTACAAGTGGTCAAATTTCTCTAGAACACACTGAGAAAGATGTTAGAAATCTTACACGTGAGTCGACTATGAGAAAAAAAAATTGTCAAAAATATAAAGAAAATGTTTGATCGAAATGACCGAAGAAGATGCAGTTGTTAAAAGGGTTGAACACAAAAAAGGTCTTGTTTAAGATCAATCTCAAGTCGAGGCAATTGAAAGTGGCTACAGATGTAAGCAGCCTCACTTTTTATCTGCTTTTGTCGAGGGAAATTTCGACCTTTTTTCAGTTGATGCTGGAAGTTCAGTTCCTGGACGATATGGTTGAAGTTTGAATCATAAAAATGTGCTCCACGGGATCGTTTGCTAAAGGGAAACATTTATTTACATAGCCAGCAAAGATTATTAAAGAAAGTTGCGTACAAAGGCTAGCAAGCGGCTAGGCCAGGACTTGCCATTGAAATGTATTTGCAACAGTCTTGGCAATCTGCTTCAGTTGTTGAATTTAAGAGATTTTGACATATGTCACGTCTCACAAATGGTATCTGGACGATTGGTTTGCACCAAATGAAACGAAGCTAATGTTGTTGGAATGTCAGGCTCTAATTCTCAGTCTTCTTTATCACCTCCCTTTACTATCAACAAGAAAAAATCACAACTTGCTCGAGTTCAAGCTCTAATCTCTCTGGGCAGATATCGGGATTTCAAGAAAAAGGTTAGTTTATCCAAGCTCAGACAGATTGATAAAATTTAAAAAGCTGTGTCCAACATTCAGGCGGACCAGTGCACGGCAAGACATTTCTTGATTTTGCTAAGTATGAGACCGTCTTGTCTGAAACTAATCCAAAATGTCAAACTGTTAATGAGACCTATCCATCTTTACTACGGAGAAAAACAGAGCCATGTCAGGATGAATCTTTCTGCAAAAATTCCACTAACACATCAGCTGCTCCAGGACTTGCACTGGTTCTCATTGGATCAGAACATTGGCGGTGGCAGAAATACCATTTTCTAATAACACTGACCACGGATGCCAGTGGCTGGGGAGCTCGCATGAACAGCTAGACGTGTCAAGACCTTTGGACGTTGTCTGAGAAAATATTGCATATCAATGGCCAGGAATGTTAGCGTTTGTATTCAGTTTCAAACACTTCTTGTTTTGTCTGAAGGGCAAAAACGTGCTGATCAGGCATGATAATACAATTGTTTGCCAATATATCAATCGCCAGGGGTACAAGATCGATTCAGCTGTGCAATTTGATTATGAACCTTTGAAAATAAGCCCTAGAGAACAATATCTTGCTGAAAGTTGTTCATATTATGGGTAAGAAGAATTATTTGAAGGATACACTGAGCCGGGAGAGAGTATGTCAGAGTGGTCCTTGGACAAGACAGTGATTTTGAAATTGTTCATGTTTAGGGGTCAGCAAGTGATGGATCTCTTTGCTACGTTTCAGAACAAAAAGGCTCCACTCTTGAATTCCCCATCCTTAAGCTTTTGACCCCGATGCTCTGTCCATTCCATGGGAAAATCTGTTTGCATACGTTTTCCTACCAACTCAGCTGATCCCAAAGGTACTAAATCACATGCAGAAGTACCACTGTTCAATTATACTGATGGCAAATCAATGGCCAAGACAACATCATTAACCATATGTTGCCACTTTAGCTGAATGTGTTGATTTTCTGACAATTATAATATAATCGAATATTATTCGAAAAGGTTCTGAAATACAGAAATATAAATGGCTACAGATCAATGTTGTCGTCCATTTGGCCCTTGTCGAGAACACCCCTTTTGGCCAGCATCCTTTTATTATCAGATTATTACGGGCAGTTTTCAACGAACGTTCTCTTGTCAAGAAGCGTGTACCTGAATGGAATCTTCTTTTTAGTTTAGTTTCTCTGATGAAAGCTCTATCTGAACCGCTGAAAGATGCATTTTTACGTCATTTGACCTGGAAGGTCTGTTTTTTGTTGGCTTTCAGCACTTTCAGGCGCTGCAGCGATCGCCAGTCATTACAGTTCCGTGAAAAGATCGTTAATTTACAAGCAAAGGGGTAACTTTTATCAGAATTGGCTTATCCAAACGAGATAGTCCTTATCATTCAGATAGAATTATTTAATGTTTTTATACCAACCTCACCACATAACAAGATTTTAAATCCAAAAAGAGCTATTTTCAATATTTAAACAGAAAAGAGCCTTTCAGAAATGCAGAATCAGCTCATGTAGTTGTAAAATTGTTTTAGCTACAAAGAAGTCTCATAAGCCTGTTTCAGAACGATCACTTGACCCGTGTTCTTTTGCCCTGTTTCAAGGTGCATCACTTCAGCAAATAATGGAAAGTGTCGACTGGTCTCGAGAAACTACGTTTACTCGGCTTTACTTAAGAACCATAAATAAAGATTATATGAAAGTGTAAGAAACACTTGTGAATACAATTGATGTTTGCAACAGTTGATAAAGTGTATCTCTACATTCTTGCGAATTGCAGGATATTTTATACAAATGCATCCTCAGAAGTAGGAAGGTGCATTAATACGGGATGTTATCTGTGTCTTCATATGCAGGGATAGAATCGCATGGTATACATACATAACAACAATTTCAAAGAAACAGGAATTCCTCTCATAGATTATGTTTGATCATCTATTATTTACATGCTGAGAAGGAAACTGAAGATACTTTTCAAGCTCACTTTGTTCAATGTGAATACAGAAATTTATTTTTAAACAAAATATTAGGGTGTATGTTTAGCATGTTTGAAAGTACCTACCATCACACTTACATTTTCTGTGAAATCTGGTTTAATTCTGATTTTAATTCCGGGTAATGTTTTATTTGTGAAATAAAAATTCTAAATTTGTATTCAAATTAAAGTTTTCTGAATAAATAATACTTACCTGAAGTAACAAGTACCTCACTACCTCCCCTCTATTTTTCAGTCCTTGGGCGAATACTTTCCCAAGAAATGAAACTGATACATTCAGTGGGAGGAGGAAGTAAGTAAACATGTGTTAAGTGCGCATGCGCTGCACTCAAAAGTTTACTGACTTCCGGGTGTCTATTATGCGGATCCCAAAAAGAGTATTCTGATAGATAAGTAATGTTTATTTATAAAAAAACAGTTTGAACACAAATTTTACAAAATTTGTTTTTATTTGAATACAAGTTTTTATTTTTCATTTAAGGAAAAATAACTTTTTTATTCAACATCTAGGTCAATTGCTTAGATATTTCACAAGGTGGTTCAAATATTGGTCGTCTATTAACAAGATTGTTCAAATATATGAGTCAGTAACGGCCCTTTCCTGTGGTTCGTTTATTATCTCAAGGCAAGAATTTCAAAAATATTGTCTATGTCAAGACTTATTTTATTGCAAAAATCTCACTAAGTTCTTGTTTATTGTTTAACAGCACGAACCAGATAAACATACTACCTTTATATATATTCGAAATAACTTTTCGAAATGATTATTTTCAACCAACTTCTAATTGAAATGTTAATTATTTTATTTAAGTACTTTTAAAGAAACACAATGACATGTTTTGGCGCAACGCCATTTTATATTGTGACGTCACGTTATTGTTGTTTCTATCCGAATCGCGCTGTTTATTTATATATGCGAGGTTGAAAGAAAACCAGATGTTCGCTTTATGTGATATCGGGAGTTAAAAAAATGTTTCCGAGGGAAAACCTCTCAGAATTGTCTGAAACAGTACGCAGGAAGCAGAGCAAGACCAGGAAGCGCAGTAATACAACCAGACTCGGAAGCAGAGTAAAACAGACTAAGAAGACCGAGATTGTTCGGAGTGCAACCCTTCGGAAAGTAATTGTCCGGCACCGGGGTCACATGATCAAATAGTACGAGATTTCGCACAGTATTTTCTCATGGCATGCAATGTGTAACTTGCTTTCCTGTGAGCTTGTTTTTTATAAAACATTAAACGGGATAACCTGCAAAGTTTCAAAATTCTTTCATAAAAAAACAACACACACTTGATAAAAGTTTGGCCGTGTTTGGTCACATGATCATCTGAAAAACTTTGTGGAAATGTAATCAAGGTCTATATGACTGCCAAGTTATGAGTGTTTGAGATAAACAGCAGTTTGCCTTAAGCTTATTTCAGCTATGAGGTAACATCGATGTCATCAATGAAGCAGAATTTAACAAGTGTAAATTTCCTACATGTTTTTTGTTCTTTTGAAGTACAATTTTTCTCAACATATGACCTGATTTTTCCGTCTGTATAGTCAAAAGTTTTAGAAAAACGGAAGATGAAATACAATCTCGGTCTTTGAACTATGAAGCTGATAAATCTATATGTTAAATAAGTTGCAAAATCCCAGTCTGGAAAGAAAAATGAAGTCCTTGTGACAAAATTTTGATGCAAAAATTTGACGTCACTACGTTATGACCTACTTTCCATGACTGTAGAAATGGCCCTTCCAGCAGCGCAACACCGAGCTCACATAACGGTCTGGGTGCAGGAATACGTCTTCACACACATTTTCCAAGACACATGTTCAATAAGATATCAATGCGGGCTCATCGCTGGCCAAGAAAATGGACGGATATATTGCTATTCCAGGAACTCATTGACCAAGTCTTGCCCTATGGGTCCTAGCGTTATCATCCTGGAAGACGAGTTCTTGGCCATGACGTTGAGGAAACGGGAACCAACATGATGTCACGGTAGTAATGGCCAGTCACACTGTCATAGCACACATGTAGCTGTGTTCTGGCAGTCAAAGTGACGCCACCTCAAACTAGAACGAACCCATCCCCATATCGGTCGTGGGCAACAATAGCAGCGTCTGTAAAACGTTCACCTCGGCGTAGCTTATCTCTTCTTCGACCATCAACAAAGTGTAGGTTGAATCTTGATTCATTACTGAAAATTACATGTGACCACTGGTTAATATTCCACCGATGCCGCTCTCTTCACCACGCCAAACGTTCATGACGATGCCTTGCAAGACCACTTGAGGGCGCTTAGTGTTAAAACCGTCTGAGTGTTGGCGATTTCTGATTGCCTTTCTCAAATGTTTAAGGCGTTGTTGAAGATCAGTGGCGGTCAGTGTTGTATTACGTAGAGCCATAGATAGAATATTTTGTCGGTATGAAAGTATGAATAACAGTATTAAAAGTATTAATAACAATTCAAATACTAGCCTTACCATACGCAGTTATTTCCTCTTCATACAAGGAAGTAACTGCTGCTTGTTGTGGCGCAACATATAACCAGATTAGGGTTTATTAAACGTCGGCTTTATCCAATTTCCTTTGAAATTACCTATTAAATAATTCCCTGAAGCAAAGCGTATTGCAACTCAGTAAACAGCTGTGTTTGTATTGATACAACCTCTGACTAACACTTCAGGTAAATGATTCTTTGGCTCAGATTATCGAGGGTTGTTTACTAAAATAATAATGCTTCAGGATGTTCGAGTACGAATTGCACTCACACATGGTCTATTCAAATGCACTTACAATTCTAAAGTCATGAAATATTATGTTTATGTGAAACTACATGTATCCGACAGCTTTACGTCTTCAGAATCTTCTGCCAGGACTTGGTGCTGTAAATATATGTATTTCTTGTTATATATTCTCATATCATTAAATCAAAAAGCGAAAATAAATTGTTGCAGATGAATGATATACTTCATCAAAAAGATAGAGAAAGACATTAATGTTCATGGTGGCCTCTGTTTTGTTTTAAAGATACAAAACGTGTTTTTCAGATAAGAGTCACGTAACTGGACATATCTTTAAAGACTTCTGGAGGACTCAGTTATCGTTTTGCTTGTTTTCATTTCTTGGGGGTTTCCGAGGCAATCAAATGTTGCTAAGAAAATTTTTTGTCCGATTCGAGCACGAACTGAGTAGACGTCAAAATTATCATCATATATTTTTACCTCAGCATTATGCCATAATTCTGGAATTCCTTTCTCTAAATAAAATATAACCTCTTGCAGTAATATCCGTAATGTCGCTTTATTGTTGTCATCTTCTGTGCCCTCGTGGTCACAACACTTGATGATGACCTTGCCAAAGACACGTTTGTTGTTTATCTCATAGCAATTGATAATGAATTCTTGCTGCTAAAATTATGAAAAAATGACATAAATGACCAGTTCTTTAATCGTTCAATTTTGAAACACAAAATTAAAGTCTGTCACAAAAAATGATAGCCACTCTAATGACAAGGAAATAACTTATTTAATTTTTCAATGACTTATTGTAATAACTTTATTACATGCTATACAGTTTACAAAAGGTAAGGGATATTGTAGGTAATATAGCTATTGCGAGTTATTAAAAAACTCTTATCTGAACAAATTCATTCACACATTGTAATCCAACATTTAACTTTCTTATGACATCTTTAGGTATTTTAAACAGTGTCCTAAGTCATTTCGTTAACGTCATCATTTTCACACGCCCTCAATTACGTATTGGACCACCTCTGTTGTCGCAACAACATATGCAACGACGTCTCATACTCACAATAAGACGTCTGATGGTGTGCTTAGGGATTCTGTTCCACCCATGATGCAGCGCAGCACGAGCTCAGATAACGGTCTGGGTGCAGGAACACGTCTTCACACACAGTTTCCAAGAATGTCCCACACATGTTCAATAGGTGATAAGTCCAGGCTTATCGCTGGCCTTGGTAAAGGACAGATATGTTGCTCTTCCTGGAACTCGGTGACAAATCTTGCCTTATGGGCCCTAGCGTTATCTTTCTGGAAGATGAATAAATTCTTGGCCATGACGTTGAGCAAACAGAACAACATGTTGAACCAACATGCTGTCACGGTAGTACTGGACAGTCACACTCCCATGGCACACATGAAGTTGTGTTCTGGAAGTCATACTGATGCAACCTCATACCATAACTTACCCATTACCATTTCTATAGTGGCCAACCCTGGCAACGTTTGTGAAACGTTCCCATAGGCGACGCCAAAGTATTCTTCGAAAGTCTATGTTGAATTGGATTCGTCACTGAACATCACATCTGACCACCGATTAGTATTTCACTGACGCCAATTTATACACCAAGCCAAACGTTCATGATGATGCCTTGCTGACAACGGCAAGAAAACTTGAGGGCGCCTAGCGTTAAGACCATCTGATTGACGGCGATTTGTGATTGTCTTTCTCGAGACATTGACCCCTCTGACATGTCGAAAGCTTTGTTGAAAGTCTGTAGCCTTCAGTGCTCTATTACGCAGAGCTTGTTTAACAACATAGAGGTTGTCTCTGACATCAATACATCTTTTTGTCCACTTCTTTGGATATCAATCACGCCACAGAGAATTACCATGATTTCAGTCAATGTGAGAGTCCGTGTGCTTCCTCTCATGTCTTAAAGTTGCAAGTTCAGCACAAATTTGAATGGGATTTCTACACTTTAGTGACCAAGCTGCCTACACATAAAAGACTATTGTAATAATATACATGGTGATTGCCTATAAAGTGTAGGTTTCCCATTTCATAACAAAATAACATAATATCCCCACTTTTTGTGAACAGTTAATTAAACTGGTTATGTTTTGAATCAAACTAGACATTTTTTTACAAGTAACGTAACTTCTTCCGTGCTTTGTTTTACAGCGTCAACATGTGGGTCATGCTGCCTTCTTCTACTCGTATTATATATTGCGCTGTAGTCACATATCTTCCTGCTTCCTGCTTCGTCCTATTTCTAGAATACGACCTTGGTCACCTTAAACAATTGAAGATAACATCCAATGACGAAAGGCGCTTGCCTGAGCTCATCAAATTATTTTCAGACCTTTATTAGTATAAAATCTTTAATCCCTAGGGCTCGCGAGGACATCATGTCGCCTTGATACAATAGGACGTATTACAATACACAAAGAGTGCCACGGTGGAGGTAGGTGTGTTCCTCGAAACCTATTCATTATCTATTATCGCGAATGACAGCAAAAATGATTGGTTTATTTGGGTTTAACGCCAGTTTTAACAGCTGTGGTAATATCCCAGTGGTCAGTCCACCTAACAAGTGTTCCTGGTTATGTAACAAACTCCTCCGTAAGCGACTGACTACTGCCTCACTTGCTTCATAAGTGAGGGACCATATAGACGCATTGTCTGAGATCAATTATCACGGAGAAAGTTTGCAGGCCCTGATGGGGATCGAAACGGGAACTTAAGAATTGACAATCTGATGAGCTAGCCGGGCCGGAGAAAGCAAAAATGAAAAGAAGTTTGTTTATGAAATAAATCTTATATTTAGACTTTTAGACTCGTTGTAATAACTTCGTATGTTCTAGTATATATGTCAGTTGTAAGTCAACGACCTGCTAAAAACAATCCACAGGTTCATTGATATGCGTTCCTTTGACGCGAGAAAATAATGAATCTATATGATGTGTTCCATTGACGCGGGAAAAGTGTCAAGGTACTTCGCAACTTTACATATTCGAGAAAATATAAAGGATATGCCCTGGCGCATTTGAGAATTGCTTCACAAGGAGGTCTTATCATTTCATAACTCAATTTTATCAGTAATGAATTCGTTATATACTGGAAGTCTTAGTGTAAGTGTATTGGTGAAATTGTCTTCCTTAATTGGACGAGTATCATTGACTCCTTTAGTGTTTTACCTTGTGTTTCTTTAATCAAGTCAGGTTGATTACAAATACCTGATTTTACTTTTTTTACGATTGAAATTTTCAGTATTCTATACAAAATTTCAATCTCGGAAAATAATGCTATACAGATAATAAGGCATTGTTCATTGAAGAAACGTTCAGATGTTTATCCAATTTAAATTACCCGCAAATGTTTTGCTTTCGAATCTAGATCATATATTTCGATTAGCAAATAAAACACAGCTACGAGTTAAAACACTGATATGCTTATATTTATCGTTTAAGTAAGTTGAACGGAAATTATTTAAATCACATACAACAATCAGCTCGGTTTATTTGTCATACTTTAATCGATTTTGTCTACAAAGTTCGTCAAGTTAGTCGAATGTAAACAAGACAAAATGTAGTGTCCCGTAATAATTACACATGTGTGAGAGTTACGAGAGAAAGCCGTTCCGTAGCCGTACAGAGAAGACATCTTTATCCGAAGTTTTCGTTCCTTTTCAATCCGCTTGTTCGTGTTTCCTAAGAAGTTTGTTATTAAAAATAAACATTTATAAGATAAAAAAAGAATGAAAACTGGGTTTGAATATTCATATTAAATAACACATATTATAAAAATTCAGAGAAGACTGTAGGATGAATAGTTGCGAACTGTTCACCCTTTAGCATGATAATTATTATTTCAGTCATGGCTTATGTTTGTGTGTATAACATTGATTACAGTTATCAACAAATTGTTCGAACCCGAAGAAATTAACAGACAACTTGACCACCAAGGAGGTCAAATGGATGTACATTTTTGTGTTTTATAGTGTTATACACCATATCTTGATCATGAGAAATACTGTGTTTGGACAAGCATTATATCTATTTAAAGTAATGCTCTTGTGATAATATCTTTCAACAATTTGAAATTTAACTCATTTTTTTCAGAGTGTAGTAGATCTACGTCTACATCAGGTTTATCGTACAAATTATGGATTAAACAGTTTTCTTTCAGTTAGAACTAATGTGAAAACTATATTCTATACGGAATGCCGTCATCACTACTGTGATATAAAAGAATATATAGCCAATCATTCTTACAACAGCTTTCAAATGATTAAAAGCTTTTAAATAAAATATGTATAAACGAGATAACTTTTAGTTATGCATTTTCTAAACTCTCTAAAGAGACATATTAAAACGGAACACAAAGGTACAATAAGTGAATTATTAAAACGCGCTAATGGCTTCAAGTACGACTCAAAGGTGGTTTCACAAAAGATCGTGTATAGGAATTACAGAGCACGTCTGTCGTACATGTGGGAAATTATGTTTTACCGCACACGGAATAAAAGAACAGAGCAATGGCACATACAGGAACACAAGGTTACCATTAAATGGAAACAGTTATTGCGAGAGTCCATCAATCCCGTTTCTGCTTCTTATTGACTTCGGCCTACGACAACTACTGCGCAACAATTTCGTTGCCGTCGTTGTTTAGAGTACTTTGACAACCGACACAAATTGTACATGTACAGGATGCATCAGTATTACCAGAAAGGACTGAAGCGACTCCCATGGGACATACAACATGCCCCGTGGAATCAGGAAGGAGAGAATAATTGTCTGCGAGACGTACACGAATCCAATGCCGGAGTGATCCTAAAATCCTATCCCAGAGGTCCCGTGAGGTCTGTATATAATTTTCTGCTGCACAATTCTGATAATGCAATATGATTGAGACATTTACTGTCAGGACCAGAGGGCTTAATCTCGTATTTGGCACAATATTTGAACACAGAGACAGGAAAATATCGTTAGCATGTGCCTTACAATAATAACGGCACTCTGGAAAGTTTGCGACTCCGACTCCGACACAGGAACATACTGACCGATCTACTGCGCAACAGACCAGACACAAAATGGATTCCCGTCCTAGTCTTCTATTTTTTAGGTAACTGCGACCTATTGGATTACCTCTAAAATAAGGATAGCATATATCCGTTGTTCAAAAAAACGACAAAAAGGATCAGCTATGCGCATTTCAATGTTTGACAATGCATTGTGCTCACAATATTTAGTGTATAGACGGTCCTGCTAAGGAATATTACACAGAATGGAAGCACCAATATTAACTTAAGTTCAACGGTTTGACGTTCCAAAACCTTCTGCTTCAAAGTTGTTCAACGTCAATCTCCAAGTATACAGTCTTTAGAAAGACGGCTTCGCGGATTGAGTCAACCAAGAGGCCAGCAAAAGTCGACCATGTACTTCAACATGTACTAAAATGCTTTTATACATATGGGATTTTGATTTGTACGCCAAAACATACCGGCAAAAGACATGCAACCATCACCTATGATCTTCAGCGACATCAACGGGTTTGCGCTAACAAGACCAAATACCTGTATCCCGGCGGTATCTATTAACTGAAGGACAGCGTGTTCGAAAAAATGGACCGGTACGGCATTCCGGTTTCTCACGATTAGCGTGAGTTTTTTTTTTGGTTGTCATTCTTCGACTTCGAAACTATTCTACAAAAGGTAGACGATTTTCAAGTGGAACAAGAAGCATATCCCTAACAACGTGTCCATTTGTAGTAACATGGAGTATTATCAGGAAGTCGTTTATATCGTAGATCTGTATCAACACCGGCTTGTACAGCAAATGATAGAAGCTTTGCCTACGCAATGTACGAGTTCGTTGAAGAAAAATAATGAGTGGGGTAGAGGAGATTAATACTGAATTACAAACAGAAATATAGATAAACATGATGGCCATAGTTCGCTCACCTGAGTATGACTGCTTGTAACAAAATTGTTATGGACCTGATTAATTGACCCCAGATGACACATATTCAAAATTGACCTAGAAATTACCGAAACAACTTTTCTAACAAATTTCCAGGTTATTTGGACTGAAAGTGTTACATCTAGAGTGTTAACAAGGTAATTCCACATTTGGGCTCTGTGACCTAGTTTTTGAATCCAGATGACTCATATTAAAAACTGAGCTAGAAACTATTAAGGCTATCTCTCTGACAAATTTCTAGGTTATTTGGACTGAAAATGTTACCTCTAAAGTGTTAACAAGGTTTTTTTTTCTATATTCGGACTCTGTGACCTAGTTCTTAAACCCAGATAACCCATTTTCGAATTTCAGCTGAAAATCATCGAAAAAACCTTTCTGTAAAAATTTCAGAATATTTGGACTAAAAATATTGCCTCTAGAGTGTTGACAAAGTGTTTCCATTTTTGGGCTTTGTGACCTAGTTTTTGATCTCAGAAGATCCATATTCGAATCAGAGCTAGATATCATCAAAGCAGCCTGTCTGACAAATTTACAGGATATTTTGAGTGAAAAACAAGCCTCTAGAGCGTTAACAAGGGTTTTCAATTTTTGGGCTCTGTAACCTATTTTTTTACCCAAGATGACCCATATTCGAAACTGAGCTAGAAATAATTGAAACAACCTTTCTGACAAATTTCCAGGATCTTTGAACTAAAAAGATAGTCTCTAGAGTGTTAACAAAGGTTTTTTGGGGGGTTTTTTGGACTCTCTGACCTAGTTTTTGACCCCAGATGACCCATGTTCGAACCTGAGCTAGAAATTATCAAAATAACCTTTCTGACAAAGCTCGAGGTTATTTGGACTGGAAATGTTATGTCTAGAGTGTAAACAAGGTTTTACCACATTTCGGCTCTGTGACCTAATTTTTGAATTCAGATGACCCATATTCAAAACTGAGCTAGAAACCATCGAAACAGTCTCTTTAACAAAATTCCAGGATATTTGGAATTAAATAGTTCTTAAACCCAGATGACCCATATTCAAATTTCTGCTAGAAGTCATCGAAACAACCATTCAGACAAAAGTCCAGGATATTTGGACTAAAATATTGCCTCTAGAGTGTTAACAAAGGTTTTTTTCCATTTTTTGGGTACTGTGACATAGTTTTTTTTTATCCCAGATAAACCATATTCCAATAAGAGCTAGAAATCATCAACAAAACTTGTCTGACAAATTTCCAGGGTATTTGGACTCAGAAAGTAGCCTCTAGAGCTTTAACAATGTTTTTCTGTTTTTTGGCTCTGTGACATAGTTTTTGACCCAAGATGACCCATATTCGAAACTGAGCAAGAAATCATTGAAACAAACTTTCTGACAAATTTCCAGGATATTTAAACTAAAATAGTAACCTCTAGAGTGTTAACAACGTTTTTCTATTTTGGGGCTCTCTGACCTTGTTTTCGACCCCAGATGACCCATGTTCGAACTTGAGTTAGAAATAATCGAAATAACAATTCTGACAAGTTTCGAGGTTATTTGGACTGAAAATGTTATCTCTAGAGTGTTAACAAGGTTTTTCTATATTTGGGCTCTGTGACTTAGTTTTTGAACCTGGATGACCCATATTTGAGCTAGAAATTATCAAAAAATCTTTTCTGACAAATTTCCAGGTTATTTGGACTGAAAATGTCACCTCTAGAGTGTGAACAAAGTTTTTCCTTATATAGGCTCTGTGACCTACTTTTTTACCCCGGATGATCCACATTTAAACTTGAGCTAGAATTTATCGAAACAAACTTCCTGACAAATTTCTAGGATATATGGTCTGAAAACACTGCGAAAAATACACCAATATACGGAAGTGTACGATCCCGTATTTTTTAGATATACGGACATATTCGGGACGTATTCGCATAATATACGGACATAATATACTTATCCGTATTCGGAACATTGGGTATACGGGAACTCCGTATATTTGTCACTACAAATACGGATTTCCGTATTCTTTCAATATACATGTATGTATATGTGTCCGTATATTTGTTATATACGCACAGTACAAAACCCGTATTTCAACCATATACGGGCTATAACAACATATAGTTTACTAGTATACGGAAGATATACGGACTTGTATTTTTATAGAATACGGGAAAGCTTAAAATCGTACATGATGCATATTCGGGATAGAATACGGACTATGTATACTAGAGATATACGACGAATATACGGAAATGTATTTTCATAGAATACGGACATGCTTTAAAGCGTATATGACATATACGGGGAATGATACGGACTTTGTATACTGTAGATATACGTAGGAAATACGGAATTGTATTTTCAATGAATACGAGAAAGCTAAAAACCGTACATGACACATATACGGACTTATTATATTACATGTACGGATCAAGAATAAGAACATGATGTATTACAGGATACCAGATCCAAAAATAGACTGATAATATACATGTACATGATGTGCGGGATCATTATATGTAGTTACTACTTATTTCCATAACGGACTAGTTAAGATCCTCATCGAATCTACTTAAAGCATACGAAAAAAATAGACCTGCAATGTCTGAGAGAACGGTAGGAAACATACCTTTTTTAACTAGATATACTGACAGTAAGTTTACTTTGGCGTACACGAGATATGCCATCAGCATGATAAAAAATAACTGAGTAACTTGTTAAGGATGAGGAATTGCACAAACAAAAGTAACTCAAATTAGTTCTGAATTTAATGGATAGTATTTTATAAACAAGTTTATCAATAAATGTAATATGATCATAAAAGAGTAACAATCAATAACAAAACCAAGCATATTGCAATGATAAGAACATAACTGAAATCAATCTTGAAGTTATGCAAACAATGACTAGTGAACCTTGGCCACTTATAAACATATATTCAAATTACAATGACATATGTAATTGATTATCAAAGATTTGTCAGCTTATTATGCCATTGGTATTGTTCCATACGTTATCGTTAATCAATAGAAATCCAAGTATCACTGTATGTGTATGTAGTCACGGGTCATTGTTTAGCTGTACTACATATAAATGAGAAATATTTTTTAAAATCTTATAAAACTATGTGGAAGTGTCATTTTTACTTTCTACGATCACAGCTCATATATAAGACCCAGTTTCAAGTGCACAGATAAACATACTAAATTATTGGATTATTGTGAGTTATTTCACTGTTTCTAACACGGACATACATTTACAACATGCATTTCATAAAGTTTTATTCTTTTTGTTCTTTTATTCTGCTTCATTGTCTTGTGGCTGTGACTTTTTCTGGGACTCGTGCAAGACTTGCATCTGCTCCTGCAGCTCTGCAATGGCATCATGAAGGTCCATTTGTCTGAAAATACAAAATGATAGTATTGATTTTATATTTTCAATTATTACTTTTAAACATTTACTGTCCGTGTTTGATCGCTTTTGCATAAAAAATTGTATTACCTATTTTGAAATTGTTATTGTCATGGAGAGATGCTGGAATGATTAAGAGTTGTATATTTCATCAATTAATTACTCTCATTCTTACTATTGTTTGTTTGTTGTTTGTTTGTTTTGTTAAGGAACTAGGAACAGGATGTTACACATTTTATAATTTCATTACCAGTGCGTCTTATATAATCATATTTTGTCTTTAATTAATAAAATCTTTAATTTTCTTAATTTTGATTTCGATCATGAAATAATCGCTTATCTGTGGTTACTTATCTAATTGCCGACATTTGTGAATGTTTAACAAAATAATCAATTATCTATCAGGGCTTATTCACAGAATTATTCAGTCTCACTTATCTCTTAATATGCGAAAGATTTACCGAAATGTCGGTAACATGATTTTATATGGTAAAAACAGGGGAAAATTTGTAACAATAAAAATACTGTATGTACCCATAAAGGTGATAAAGAAGGTGTGAAAAGGCATGCTGGGGTACACTGCTGATCATAGAAAGGTGCTAACAACACGTGTCGGTCGTTAAATAGGTTATAAATTTGTCTCAGCAAGTAATTATATAATATGTGTTTGTCATGCAATTATCTTTATAAAAATTATTATAACTGATTCTAAAATTTTATAATCATAGTTACTTTTTCGCACTTAAAATGACGCCGAAGGAAGTAATATATTCAATGATTATGGCTTGATCTTTGATTTAAATCGGTGTATGATCTAATAACGGCAATGCATTAAAATGAAAACACATTTAAAATATATAAAACTTTTACAATATACCGCAACACATCAATACTCGATACATCACTAATTAATATATTTTTATATACAATTATATATTTATAGAATTTGCACAAATACACCAATTAATATCGGTCATCAAAGGCGCTTTTCACACCAACTTTATCACTATCTCAACTATATAAAATTACCAACAATATTCTTTAGGTACCGATTTCTCTGGGGTTTTTTTACTATATAAAATCATGTTACCAATTATAAAAGAAAATTGCCGTCATAAAAAAGCGATAATTTGATTATTTTGGTATTCAAGAGAGAAGGTCTTGTTTTTATTCTTCTATTCATTTAAATTAATCATTTGATATAAATCTAATGACCAGCAGTACTCTTATCATTATATTCTGTTTAAAAGTAATAGAATTCAATTTAAAACATAAATCAAAAGAATAATCTTGTTTCAAAAAATTAAATCAATTTCTAATTTTCATATTTAAAGATCATGTACGTACACGTTCCTGATAAATGTATTATTTTTTCACGAATACATGGTGGATTTCGACTTTGATTCAAAGATTAGTAAGTGAGAATGTTCTTGAATGACAAAGTAAATCAAAACAATCATCCAATTATCACTCATCTCTATTAAAAACTATTTTATAACAGAAGCATTCGCAGTGTAACAATAGTTTCAGTTTATTGGCAATCAGCAGCACGACAACAACAATTACAAACTTTATTAGCAAATCGACATAACACATGTCTTTGGTTAATGCACAGTGAAACACTTTTACAAATATAGTTCATGTGCAACACACACATATAAACAAAAAGATAGATATGGTATCCATTAACATGTAATTTGAGTTTATAATGGGAATGTAATAAACGAAATATGTATTTATTAAATAGTGTTCCTTATATGATACGCTTTGTTCAAAAATTTACAAATTCCTAAAATGTTTTTCTTCTTTTTCGATAACATAAGATTTGTGAATTTTCTAAGATCGGGCCATGCAAATTTTGGGAGGTAGGTATCTCGAATAAGCAATACATTTGCCTTTGGCCATTTATACACACACACACACACACACACACACACACTAAACAAAACTAATAGCAATGACAATCACATGCATTAAAGTACAAGTATACAGATAATAAAAAAAACATTACAAAATCTTTTTACTTTGAGATGACGTTAATGCATTGAACTTTTGTATAGTTGACCATGAACATTGACCTAAGTGTTTGGATCTTATACAGCTGTATCCTGAGCAACATAATATAAAATTATTTTCTAATTCTACTGTTTCTTTATTAGATACCTTACACAATCTTTTATCTCTTTCTACATTATTATACCTTCCTAATTCTATTTCTAAGGTATGTGAACATAATGAAGCTTGTCATTTGCATACATCTAAATATTTTTCAAAACAAAATTCAGTTTAATATCTGCAAAAGGAATTTAATTTTGACGTTGAACAACAATTTACCGGCTTTACAATTTACCGAACTTTCACCCGTTTAAAAACGGAAGCATATACATGATATAAAAATCATCATAAGCCATTCATTGCAGGGCTTGATCAAGCATTTGATTCCAAGCATGAGTTCAGTAAAACTGAAAAGTATTATACAAATACTTTGACTTACCTCATTTTACTTTCAAAACGACAAAGTCTTCGATAAAAGGCAATATTTGAGCTATGAATTACTGAAATCTGCTTCTGCCATTTCGCGCCCAAAGAAATGATTGGATAGGTGAACACAAGCTACACTTGATTGGTGCAATCTGATCACATGAAATAAACCCACGCTTCCTATCACAAAACAACCTATCATTGCAAATAATAAAATAAAAAAAGACGAAGACTTTAAACACCTCTGACTTTGTGTGAAGCCTCAATTATGATAATAACTGAGTGAACCTCTTTCAATATAAACTGTTAGCCTTTAAAAGCTGTTTTTAATGTATGAATATTGATCATTACCGAAGATTTTATATCTGCTTCTGAAGTAATAGCGCACATACAGACCGTTCCATAACTGATAAATTGAACGCCGCCATTGTGAAGGTCACGTGACTGTCCGCCATTAAAAGGCTGCTTAACTTTGCTGTGATGCCTAAGTCTCGTAAAACATTGTATAACTTTAGCACATTTCAAGGTGGCATGCTGTCTTTTATCGCGAGAATTTTGTGACAGCATTTTATTGTATCATTATTACTTTTCTGAATGTTTTATTCCTGACTTGAACATATTATTAACTTGAATTATTAAAAACATGAAAGACGGTGAATAAAGACCATCTACCGTTCAAAATTAAAGAAGTTGTGTAAAACACATATAACTGTTCCTTTTCAAAAGTTGAAAATACGATTTCAATTATTTGAACACCTCTGAAAGTTTACAAAATGGACAAAATGACAAAATTAAACATTTCGCTCATCAACCGCATGTTGATTTAGAATGTTAACTAAAACTTGTTTTATTCTATGATACAGTTTCAAACAATACTTGACAATAAAAGTGCATTATTTAGCGCTTCTATTATTATCACACCCTTGTGTCTTTTGCGGTGTCCTGTGGTGAAGGGATGTAGTTACGTAATATGGGGGTGACATACTGGCTTTGTTTTGATGAGTCACCGCTAATTGTCACTGTCGGTGTTCCTTGATCAGTAACAGTAAAACACTTCAGTTAACAAATTTTGCTCTTGAGAAAATGCCTGAAGGCTATAACACATGGTCTTCAATTGCTCCCGGTTGTTATATAAAATTTAGCATCTACTTCTGAATGGACCTTTTCTCTAATATTTATTTCTTGCAGTTTGGATTTTTGTATGTGCAAAATATTGATATGTACTGCATTCGAGTTTATATATGCAGAAAAAATAATAGCTTCAATGCACACGTTTGTGAGATATTGATCTTACAAATAATACGTTTGCTTTCTTTTTGCTTATTTCTAATGTTATTGTTGGTATATTTAATGTACTACGGAAAACAAAATAATTATGACACCCATGTAACCGTACCCTTTTATTCAGATTTCTTTTAAAGATAGAAACATGTACTTCTTAAAATCAGTTTTTCGTGAAATTTTGATAAAATAAAAAGAATTAATCTACCGGAGAATATCACAAGAGCTTAATTTAACAGTTCATCAGATTGAAATGTTATCTATAATTCGTCTAAATAAATTGTAACTGTAAATTGATTATTCGTTCCATATGTTAATTGATAATTGATATCTCATAACAAACAAAACTTTTTGTTTATTGTTATAACATACAGCAAACAGTTTAAGCTAGTTTAATGTTATGAAGCTGTTTAACTTTCTGAAGCAAAATCTTTAATGTTGTATTACTGGCTTAAATTCCTGTGCTGTTTATAAGTAATCATGCTTCATCATAGGTGAAAAAAAGATGTCTAACCAAAAACATGACAGTTTACATCTGCATGTTCGATGTAATCAATGCAAAGACAAACTAATTATTTCTACAGAAGGTCTTTTTAAGAATGATTGAACCCGCTACTTTTTGTTTAATTTTTAAAAGTCATTATGGTTAAATTTTCCTTCAAAAAGACAGAAGCACAAGCAGACCTAAGACGAAAGAGCACATTTCAAGTGTAAATAATATCACCATATAATACTTCCTTTAAATCGCAATATTGTTTTAAGACAATAAAGTACATCACTGTTACGCAATATTAGATCAGCCAGGAAAGAAAATTTTTAACGAGAGGATTAAATTTAGCTAAAAACTTGAAAACCCTGCTGTGAACTATGATCCATATCCGGCTTTAATAATCCAATACTGCAATTTGGTTAAAACAATAAAGCACATCACTGATCATCTTGGAGATAAAAATTAGAAAATAGACACGGGCAGATTAATTAAAGTTAAATCGGTTTCATTTTAATTTCGTTTTCAAGTTTGGGACGCCTGCATTGGATTTTGATCTATATCCGGCATAAAATCAAGAGTGGAATTTAGTTTTGACAGAACCCCGCCGCCCTCCCCCCCCCCCATAAAAAAAGAAAGAATAAAAAGACAAACATTATTCATTATTACAAAAAGAAAACATTTTGCTATATAAAGATCCTTAGTTTCAACTAGTAATTATTACTTTATATAACTGTAACTGTGTAACTATGACCGATATTATTTTCGTATTTTCAAATATACGGAATGCTGTATTCGAGTAATATACGGACTTGCAAGCACACTCCCGTATTTCAGGAATATACTGAAAAGTATTTCAAGTTTCTCTTATTAGTAAATATACAGAAACCCTTATTTGAGCAGTATACTGACTTGATTTGATATGCCGTTTTATTCAGTTATAATGTAAATAATCAAATAATTGTTATAATAATTATTACTTTTCCAGTTTACAGATACATTTTTTATTTGTTGACTTCTCAATCAGTAGTTTTCTAGAGATGTTCCTTCTTGAAAATAATGACCTCCTAACCATTTTACATATTTCCAAATTTTTAAGCATACGGAATGCCGCATTCGAGTAATATTTGGAAAAAACTATCGTGTTTTAGACACATAATATGTTCCATTACTTACAAATTTATAGAACACCAGATTTGAGCAGTATACTGACACCCGTATTTCAGTATATACGAAAAGTACATTGATTCTTGTTTTCTTAACTTTCAAATAAAGGTAGATATGTAGTTTAGCAGTATACGACTGTTCATGAATATGCAGTCATTTTAAATTCACGTATTTGTAAGAATACGGGATGCCGTATTTTAGTAATATACGGACTTTTTATGACGTTCCTGTATTTTAGAAAAATACGGAAACCGTATATCTAGTTTTCCGTGTTTTGTAAGTATACGGAACACCGTATTTTGGTCATATACAGATTTGCTGGATATACGACACCGTACACCTCCGTATTTTATGTTTTCCGTATTTTTACCCGTATATTAATGATATACGGAATTCCGTACACTCCCGTATATCTACATATTATTCGCAGTGAAATGTAGCCTCTAGATTATTAACAAGGTTTTTTTTATTTTTGGGCCATGTGACCTAGTTTTTCATCCCAGATAACCCATGTTCAAACTCCTCCAAGCAGTCACCGGGGCAAACATTCTGACTATGTTTCATGACAATTGAGGCAAAAATGTCGATACTACAGTGTTATCAAACTAAGTGTGGACGTCCGACGGACGACAGACGATGGACGACGGACATTGATCGATCCTAATAGCTCACCATGAGTCTACGGCTCAGGTGAGCTACAAAACGAAGAAATACGGACAGAAAAAGACAAAGAAACAGAAGAAGAAACAAAGTACGGCTATTTTCATGTCTCAACTTCCCGTGGTCGGCTTAAATTCCATTTAGAACTATTTTAATCTCGTGAAACAAAGCATCGCTAAGCCCTTTACATGCATTTGACGTCGCTACAACGAGCGTTTGTGGTAAAAAAAGAATAATGTCTTTGCTGTCATCGCAACTGAGGACGTGAAGTTTTGTCTCAGTTTTTTGCCGTGTGGTCCTCTTACGCCGGCTTTTTGGAGCCTATCACGTGGAAAGCAAGAGAGGTTTCTTCCCGTGTGATTGATTTGATGACGTTAGTGTATTAGAAGAGAACAGTTTGCCACCGCACGACTCATTTTACATTATTCTGAAGGGAGCCAACGTCAGTTTAGAAGAACATGAATATTGTCGGAAGGTGTGGGCATAGACCGAAATGACATCATTCAAAGATTTTTTCGTGGAGCAACAATTTAAAGGTGGGTCAATTTGCAGAGTCAGTTCAGCGTTTTCAGATTATTTCGATAAAGGAATAGACGTGTTTGAAACGGCTATATCAGTGCACGGGATTTCAAGGAAACAGCTGTTTATTAATCAACGAAACAACATAACGCCAGTTTGGAGTTGTTTGGCTGAGGCAACGCGGACGTCTATAAAGAACATCATCGGTGCACCAAGCATTATCTTTTCGCGACACCAAAAAGCCTCAAGGGTCCATTCTAGGCTTCGAATGCAATGCTTTTTATCTAGAGGCGATTGGCAAAACTATGCCCGTAGGCACGTTTATACGTAGAAGGCTAGAAAGCGAGTTTCGTCCCAAAGTGCGAGACAAGTGCATGTTCGCTTATTGTTGGATGGACTGACTGATCCATTCTCGGGGTTTCAACATTCAACACAAATTAAATTCTGGTAAAGAAGTCAGGATCGGAAATGTCCCGTGGACGGCTTTTCCGCCACCAACTCCGGAGGCAAGCCTAAAGTATATCAGTTTTACAGCTGTTATTCTCGTGGTCATTTGTGCGAAATTACCAAAATATCAAGGACAATGAATGGTGGTAGAACTAAGAGGAAACTTACCAGAAATCCATGAAACTACCAATTATCTGAAAGCCCGAGGTTGCAAGGTGATTGAAATAAGAGAATACGAATTTTGGCAATACTGTCGGACAAATCCGGATATTAAGTCTTTCATCGATTCCAAAAGACCTGAGTTCTTCCAACAACGCAAAGAGGATCAGATTTTAGAGGGTGCCGTTAAAGGCGAACTTCTTGGGATGGTCGAAGTGGATATCCAAGTTAAAACGAGTATAGTCTCTTCAGTCTGCATTTAAAAACCCCTATATATTTAATGTCATCTGAAATGTGGAATAATTTTAGTTTCACGCTTAGGCGAAGTCCAAGTTTAGTGACAGACTCAGCGTATATTCAAATATTTAAGGATCAGATGCAGTCTCTAGCCAGCTAAATAGATAACTCTTCATCCCAGAGGATTATAACAGTCCTGGTGTGACAACGGTGTACTTGCGTCGAGATACCTGCTATATCATGTTGATATCAAAATATACAGAAGCTGAAGACGGCAGATTATAAATACTATAAAGTGATTATCGAAGATATCTATATTCTCGCTGGAGGGATCAGGGTCAACCCCGTAATCTACTGTCATTTTAAAATTCTGTAAAAGCAAAATACCCTATATACATTTAATAAGGTGGAAGTGAGATTGGTGAGCTTGTCTACGGGATCTACAGGTCATATCTGGGAGAACATGTTTCAAGGAACACGACCGAAAAATGTCATCTTAGGCTTTGTCAAGAGTCGATGAGTCTAAAGCGCTCAACCGTGTTCGTTTTTCAAGTGAAGCCAGACTTTTCGCAACAAGAGGAATATCTTTCACTGGTGAAGGCCTTGACTATTCGAATGAGTGTCGTTTTCAAAACCTCATTAGCACATAAAGACATATTTCAATTTACTTCGGAAACCCAGTTATGAATAAATGATTTTCTTCGTAACTTTAAAAAACGTTTTTCCTTCTGTAATAGTTTTCTAGAATATTCTTATTGTATCGTACATGATCATTTTTTCATTCTATATTTATTAAGAACCTATGAGCTGCATCCATTATTACCCAATATTAAACGAGTACGTGATGGGAGTTTTCCCGACGGATCGCCTTCCAAAAAAACCCGGCTTGTCCTAACAGTTTTCTAGCTAATATGGACATTTATTTGAGCGCTGGACATTACAAGTGTGACTTTTACGGGGATGGAAAAAGAGAAATGAAACTCTTTGATAGTTACGGGAAACAGCGTGGTGTTAAACATTGTTCACTTCAAACACAGGATTTCAGGTTACGCTGAAACGTTAATAAATGATGTTCAGTTACAAAGTAATGAAACAAACGCGGACTATTAGCTTTTTTTTTTTGTAATTTATATTTTATTTCTGGAGAATGCAAAATTCATCATACAATACAATCCCAATCAAAATATGCCTATGAAAATCAAAGATATATATTACATATCAAAAGCAAAAATACTTTAAGTTGTAGTTGTTGGAGCTTACAAGTATACTACTCAAAATTTGATAGCGATCACTTATAAGACTGTGTATATTTACTACATAAGGTTGAAAGGTTATATTTTTTAATGTGATTCTGAAAATATGTTAATATGACAACAGTTTGGTACCAAAAAATGAGTAAGTCTGTAAACCGTTGAAGCGCGACAGAGGCTGAGCCGTGTGAGGGGCACGAATTTGGGATAACACAGACAGGAGATGAAATGGAACTTTTAGGAAAAATCAAGTATATGGTCTGAATTTTGCATTAATATCGCGTGTGGTGTCCGTTTGCTTGGATTACTGTTCTGCACCGCCTTCTATGCTGCTAATGAGTCTCCGGATGCTTTGTTGTGGGAGTCGAGCCCACTCGACCAGAAGGGCCTGCTGTAGCCCAGGGACCGCGGTGAGCTGGACTGGGCGAGCAGATATTGCAGTCTGCAGCACTCAAGCGTGCTCTATTGGATTGAGGTCTGGAGACCTTGCGGGCTTGTCCATTCTCTCTATGGCTGCTGCCTCAAGGTACTCGTCGGTGACCCTTACCCTGTGAGGCCGGGCGTTGTCGTCCATTAAAATGAACTCAGGGCCTATAGCACCAGCGTACGGTCGAACGTACACATCTAAGACCCCATTGACCTATCGTACAGCCGTCAATGTAACGTTTTGAACAATGTGCAGGTCCGTTCTTCCCTGCATGCTAATGCCCGCCCACACCATGACCAAGCCCCCGCCATGACGGTCATGGGTAGCAACACAAACGGGTGCCAAACGCTCATTGACGGATCTCCATACCCGCGCTCGCCTATCAGTGAAGTCCACACAAAATCTAGACTCGTCAGTGAACAGCACTGGGGTCCAGTCATTCAGCATCAACCTGGCGTGAAAGCAGCCCATCGAAGACGTGCCTGGATGTGGTTTAGCGTCAATGGCATGCGGATTGCTGGCCTTCTAGCCCTCATGCCAGCTGTATGAAGACGGTTCTTGATGGTTTGAGTGGAAAGTCTTACACCAGAGGCATTCTGGAAGTCATTGTGGAGGACAGTAGCGGTAACAGAGCGCTGACGTCGCGCTTGAACGGCAATAAACCGGTCCTCACGCTGAGTTGTGGACCTCTTACGCCCTCCGCTATGCCTATGCGTGACATGCCCGTAAGTTTGAAACCGTCGCCACATCCTGGCAACGGTGCTCTGGGACACCTCAAGGACACCTGCCACGTGCCGTTGGGAACGCCCAGCCTCAAGCATCCCTACCCAGTATTCATCTCCTCATCGTCAATACGCCGTCTTTGCCGTAGATTTGCCATGACCAGTGCTAGGTTCGATATAAACATTACCATGCACAAGCGAAGTCTGAATAAAACGGATGTGTAAATGAAGTACATGCCCGCGGTGCACAACACTTTTCCAGGGGTATTGCTTTTCCCGTGCATTTCGAGCCATGTACAGGTAAACAATCAAAATCTGCTAGACAGGTCGGCTTTGCCATATGAATAAACTACATGTATGAGAAAAAATATCAGTTATCTTGAGGTTATCAGTAAAAAGATATTTAATAAGTAAAAAAAGATCCCTATCAAATTTTGAGTAGTATATTTTAAGAAGATACTCGCCTATTTGTGAACAAAGGAATTTTCGAAAAAAAAAGTCTCAAATCTGATCTTAATTTTTGGATAATCTGTTTTAACTGTATTTATATTTTTTGATCCATGCCTAGTAACAACTTAATAAAATCATTTTTGCATACTTTCAATGTCTCAAAAGTACTCAATTTGGTAAAACGTCCCTTTTTAAAAAAGTAATATGGTGACGTACTGATTTACGTGTTAAAGGTGGTCTATATTTGAGTATATTTTTACTAAATACGAAACAAATTTTATTGCTAGTTTTAAAAAAAAAAGCTAAAATGTGCATATTTTTCACATTTTTTACCAGTTATATCCAACATTTTTTTTTCAAGGCAAGAATAAAAACATTCAAATAATCAGTCTTCTTTTACAAAACCAGTGACAGTTCAGTGTAAATAAAGACACAGTTTGATTAGATTACTGAAGTGTTTTAATGTTATTAATCGTATATTACTGAAATCTTAATAATTATTCTGAAATGGTTACCAACAAAAAAACATGGTGACCCCTTATTTTTTCTTGTTTTGTATTCAGAATTTCACATTTTACATTACATTCTTATTGTAGTTTCAAATATGCGAGTAATTATGTCTTACAAAAATATGTTTTATTTTCACTATTGATCTTGAATTTGGGGCACGAAAAAAAACACAACAAAACAATGAAATGATTACCTAGCAGTTCTCCTATTTCATAACTTTACAGGATTTTTCTTATTCTGTTCATGTTGAGAATATTCTAATGATGACTACAGTCTCCAGACTGAAAAAAAAAATAAATAAAAATTAATGACAAAAAAAATATAAAAAGAAACTTCTAAGGCTAAAAAAGCATAGTGAGTGGAAAGTAATTTGTGGGAGAAAAACTGTCCAAATCCCATTTATGTCATACAATGTATGCTATTAAATAAAAACTTTTATAAATGTCTAGTTACAATGGTTGAAAAAATAAAAGACTGAAAAAGTAAGAAAGGTAACTACTTTTGCGGAGACATTATTTAAAATACAAATTACCATCTACTGTATTACGGGGTTTCAAGCGATAAAAAGGGTATCCACTGTTTGTCGAAAGTTTGCATATTTATTGTTAAAAAAGTTTTAAACAAAAAAATTACAGTTTTTTTCAGGCCCTCTAAGTTTGGTAGTTGTAACCTCATTTTCCAAGCATAGTTATAGGACTTGCAAGTTAGAAGTACCTTATCTTCCACAGCTGGATTTCAAAATAACATTACCAAAAAAAATATCTGTTTTCGTCCAGTATATGGAAACTGTTTCACATTTACTTTGAATCCATGCTCTAATATTTTGCCAAAGTATGTTATTTTCTGGACATTCTCTAAATAATTGCAGCATCGTTTCAGGTGCCCTTTCACACAAAAAAAAACATTGGTTCTTTTTGGTTGGGCCCATTTTAAACCGTAGATGACAGGTATCTAGATTTTTTTTATTAATCCTATACTGCAGCCACTGAAGTTTAACATCATGTGTAATCGTGAAAACTAATTTAATTCCAGTTAATATAATTAATCAGATTCAATTCATTTATCTATTTCTGCTGTAATGTTGGTTTATCTTTATTTTCACCAAGTATATCATAAATAACCCTGCAGCCTTTTGTTTGTTTTAAAATTGCTTTACATACCAAAGGTTGAGTTGGTTAGCTTCCTTTTTAGCTTTATTTATAAGGCTAAGTATGTTTAGATAGGCTTTGAGGCATTAATGTTATTTAACCACAAAAAGTTATTTCGATTAATGCTATATATTTCCTGGAAACTTTCATAAGTATAAAAGCTTCCATTTTCATCTACAAAGTCATTTAAATTACAAACAGTACTCCCATTTAACTGTACTTATTAAGGACCTTCCTGCTATCTTAAATTTGGGTTGTTACGAATAGGCTCCGAAAGGAATTACTCCCATGCTGTTAAGGCTTTTGCAGATAATAAGCTACAAATAGCAAAAAAACATCTTTCCAAAATAGGTTTTTTAACTTTTAAGTTATTTCGTAGTATGAAATTTGCACCATAGTACTGAAGAGAGTCAAGAAAAAAATATATTTTACAAGCAAAAAATGTTGAGAATTACTTTGCAAACATCTTTTAAACCATAAACATTTAAGAGCAGCTATAAATTTCTCAGTATTAACGACTCTCAAACCCCCGTGACTATAGTCCTGTTCTGCAATTGTACGTTTAACCTTATCGAATCCGTTATTCCATAAAAACTTTAAAAAAACATATCTTGAATTATTTTAACTACTTCCAGTGAGGGAGATGGGAGACTTATAAAGAGGTGATTCAACTTCGGTAATGATAAAGTTTTTATAACAATATTTTTGCCTTTGTGGGTTAAGATTCTATTAGACCACACTGACAAAAGAAGTTTTATTTCCTCAATCTTTGTTTTAAAATTTATTTGAACAATATCTTTAAGATCTGAAGAGAATTTAACTCCCAACAATTTAAAACTATTTTCCCAGCTAGAAAGCCACTATGATTCTCGACTATTATTTTGCGAAGAATTTTTATCAATCTGTTTGCTAAACTAGCTGAGGCAATCTTGTATCTTACATTTAACAAAGGAATGGGACACCAATTTTTTTTAAAAGTGCTTATCTTTATTTCCCTTTGGGATACATGCCATAACATCTTGCTTCTGTGCTGTTGATAGCTCAACAATTCCAAAGGAATAGTTCATAGAGCGGACCAAAAATGTACCTATATAATATTTATATGCAAAAGCCTTATAAAAAGCTGCTGTAAAACCGGAAGTGCACGGTGAAGAGTTATTCGACTTTTTTTTAGACTAAAGAGCATCTCATTTTGAGTAAGTCTCCCTTCTAAAAGTGCTTTCTCGTTCTCTGAAAGTGTCTTAAATTGATTATTCCTCACTATATCCTCTAAATTAGCCTCTTTAGCGTTCCAGTAATATTCGAGTCTCCATAAGTAACGTTTCAGAAAACAATTTATGAACCGTGAACTGAATATCATTATCAGATATATCAGTAATAGGTATATTACTTATCTGGGTTTCATTTGCATACTGAGACCTTACTTCTTTAATTAGATTCTTAACATGTAGTACATAATCTAAGTATTTCACTAAAGAATTATTGAACTTAGAGTAAGAGTTACCTTTTAGAAATTTATCAAGTTCCATTGCCATGTAGATTTAAGAGTGGTCCGTTCGATACTCTGGGTAAATCCGACTTTCAGCTATACCAAAGAACAAGTTACTACTAATTAAGAACAAATCTAATCTCGCTTTCTTGACGGGGCTTTTTAAACCACGTAAACTGCTGAGATTCCATATGTTGTTCTCTCCAGCAGTCAACTAAGTCAAGTACGATAAACATCTCCAAAACCTTAAGCCTAGCTTTGGGATTATTTATGTAAATAATTATAATAATCTTTTTCAAGGTTTAAAACTAAGTTAAAATCGCCACCAACAATAAAATCATGTTGTATATGTGACAATTTCAGCTAAATATTGGAGTAAAAATTTGGATCATCTCTGTTTTGACCGAAGATATAAAACAGGGAGAAACCACATTCTTAATATTGCAGTACAAATCTAACAAACTACCAGGCGCGTAGCTAGCCTATAAAGAATGTGGATTCAAAATAATCTAGGGGGGTCAGGGGGCATGCCCCCCCTGAAAATTTTGAAATAAATGGTGCAATTTAGTGCGTTTTGGGGCCTCCGGAGAGCTTTCTTGACCAACGAAAATCCATTTATTTTAGCATAAAAATGGAGATGAATAGCTTTACTTTTTTTTTGTCAAAATAATGTGGATTCAGCTGCGTACTCGCGTATAGGCAGCTACGCGCCTGACTACCTGAATTGTCTTTTTCTGAAGAAACAAATTTAAATTCAAAATTGTCGTTAATAAGAATACCAACGCCCCTGGAATGACAGCAAAATTAATTACAAAAAAAAAACACTCATATCCCCACTGACTGCGAATAACTTGTACGTCATTATCAGAAAATGGGTGTCTTGAAGAAAATAAATATTACACTTCTTGGCTCTTAAATAATTAAAAACATCCTTTCGTTTCAAACTGTCAATAAGATCCTGCACATTCATTGATGAAAAAGTAACTTTTTCAGTCATGTTTATTCCGTCAATAATACACTGACTTTTATAACCATTGCATAAATTGACATAAAAAAGATCCGGACATGTTCCCCTCCCTGCGCTACATAAAGACCAAGAAAAGATAAAAACTGTAACGAAGACTCAATTTGAACACGAATCGTCGTTGATTTACTATTTGCAACTGTTTTATCATTATAATGCCATAAACCAAATCTGTACTTCCTACTATGTAAGAACATATTAACTAACAAGCAGAGATAAAGAAAAGATATGTTGATATGAATGAAAATACTACTGCATGAAAAAAACATGCTCATTTTCCTTACTACCACAAAAAGACTGAAATTTCATTGATAAAAATGTTGGGAAATTTAACAAATAGAAATAATTTTACAAAGCACGGTATGGATAGTCGGACCGATCTATGAATGAAAGATGATATAGCATGGAAAAATTTTAATTTTATAATTTCATTCTTAAAAAAACTTAAAGGTTAGAGCAATTTAACCAAGGTAAAAACGAGTATTAACTAATAAGTTGGGGTTCACATTATCCATGCAACTCGAAACGATTAGATTCCTACCGGTTCGGAAAAAGTACAAGTATAAAACTAATTACATTAAGGCAAAATCCACAATTTTTAGGACCAATAACATTGAAACTTTGATCTGAATTAATTATGTGATAATAACATGTTTCTCTAAAATGTATAAATGTGTACTAATGCTGAGAAAGACACGTTAATGAAATAAGACATTGTTAAATTTCTTTAACCTGTCACAGTATATATAAACACACGCTCTGTGGACATATATATTGTAATTGTATACTAGACTTACTTACGTCAACACAATAGGATGCACTTTAAAAGATCTGTCATTTTAATTATTTACATAAGACAGACATATGATTTTTTCCCGCGTTTCCAGATTAACCAAAGAAAATGCATACTTAAATTCCGTCATCATTCCTTACAGTGAACTAACTAGTTTGCCTCTTTACAAAAAAGTTGGGAGAATTTAGCGTGTGTAGAAAATAAGAATTACCCAAACTGAATTAATGTCTGGTATTCTTCGCTGCAAACAAAGTTGCGAGCTCATCCGTAGGTGTAAGGGGTTTATCAAGATCACTGTATATATCAAACCTCGTTGTCTTTCCATTGAGAAAGACCGCTATGATTTTCCCGCCGTCCGATCAGGCGTTTTGTACTTCGTCTTTCCCCGAAACCTATTCGAATAGTTTTGCATTTCTTACATTTAATCTTCTCTTATAACAATAGATGTACCTTTTAATTGCTTTCTTACAGTCATGACATTCGTTTTAACGAATCTACTTACAAATGACTGGTCGATTTGCATCCGACGAAAATTTTCCTAACTATTCCTAAATATCAATATTTCTTGGAACAAATTTCAACTTGAGTTTCTGACCCGTGAAAAACCACGACAAACCGCTAACACTGACCTTGACCTCAGGAATTTTAGCTATTTTTTCTTACACCAGAAACTTTTCTGATATAGCATGAAATACATAGATGTGTGTTTGATTCGCTTGATTTGAAAGCAAATGAATCATATGTGTATCATTTACTGTGTAAAGCTTATTGCAACTGTTGTATTGATCAAAAAGTTTCGGTTTAAAATATATAATTTGACCGTCTGTGATTAAACGTTATATATATCATAAACAAAAAAAAAACTGATTTTAATGTATAAATGCATAACATAATAACTATAGTATAATCTAGTTTTATATTTTTGGTTTGTGATAGAAAAAAGAGTTGTCATCGAAACTGTTTTCAAAGTCTTAAAATAACAAAGAAACAGTTTCAAGTATTAATTATTTAAATAAGAAGCGTTTATTTGTGCGTTTGGATAGCGAGATCCATTTATCTTTTTTTCTTTTGCATATTTATTTTTTTGATCTATCGTTTTTCTTCCTCTAAACGTAACAACTGTTCAGTCATTCGAATCATTTTGAAATTTCAGAGGGAAGATTTTATGTCCGTCTCGCACCAGTTGCAACAATAGATTTTCAGTCTGTAAAATCACACAAATTCATCAACACATTCCAACAGCGAAGTAGAACATTCCCAGTTTCTTAGCATCTCGTTCTCGTTCACCTCCAGCAGAAAGTCTTTAAAGTATAGTTTTAACTGCTCTGTTTTGGATAACGTCAGACACGAGTGATCCTACTGAGATAGACAGTTTGTGATAGATCCGACACATTTTTAATTAAACACTCCGTGCATTTCCATCGCAATTTCCTGGGCGTAGGAGAAGTCAAAAACAAAAGATTCCAGTATTGTGACGGCCATGCTGGGCCCCTTTGTGCAGTTTTAGTTTTTTCCAGTAGGTGGGAGCTTCAGATATGGCAATATCTATGCTGGCAGTATGCTAGTTCAATGTTGACCACTGTAAATGATTAAGATCAAAAGCGAAATATAAAATTTGAAACTACAGAAAAAATAAAGAACCCAAACCGTTTTGTTACTACCAAAACAATCCCAGACATCAACGCCTTATCCTAAACTTCAGCAAAAAACTGAAATGTCTCAAACCGATTTTCCAGGTCAAAACAATGTTAAACAGGGAGGTGCCAAACTGAAGTCTGCTAATTTTGATGGTAGTGGGAACTTACTGGATTAATAGGCAAATTTTGAAGCTTGTGCAAAAATTGATGATTGGAGTTATGAAGAGAAAGGTTTATACCTGGCCATATCAGCCCGGGGTCAAGCACATGGTGTGTTTGGTAATCTCACCGACAACAAAAATGATTACAATGATCTGTCGATGTAAATGCATTAATTAGTTACCAGTGGATAATATAGGTAATTCCCTTAATGCCACCGAAAATAAAAAGTGTAAAATATAACGTAGGAGATATTACAGACAACAAAAAGAAAAGCGGTATCACCTTTAGAGGCTAATCGCCATTATACATTTGTTGGAACCGGTCGAACAAGTTTTCAGGTGGATAAACAAAATGACAGTAGAAGTGAATTAAGCACAGTGAGTAATATAGTTATAATGAAGTGAACTCTAAAACCTCACAACATCTTTTTGATTTTACGCAATCTGCTAGTTACCCGACAAACATGGACAATATGAGGTACCAATCATCCTTTGGAAGTCAGTTTATACAGTCGCCACCGTTCACTCTAAAACCTCAGACGAACCCAGGTGCTAACCCTTTTACTGTCCGACCACCTGGGTATTTGAAATAATGGAATATATCAAAAGTCTAAAAGTGTCTATGGCAAAAATTGAAATACATAGAACAAACTGTGGATAAAATTAACAGTAAAGTAGGTAATTTTGAGACAAATGTTATATCGATTTAGGCCCGGTGTCAGGTGTCAAACAAAGTGCTAGCTTCATTAATGACCAGCACGAATATACAAAGCAAAAACTGTAATCTACTGACTCAGATATTTAAAAAATCTTGATAATCAATGCAGAGAATGATATGGAATCTGTTATAAACAATTCAAAAAGTCAAAAAGAGGAACTGGAAAATGATTTAGAGGCCAGCAGTATGCGCGAAACCTGGCGTTTTTTGGGTTTGATGAGTCCAAGTATGAGGATTGCAGTGCCAGAGTAACAGTTTATTCAGGAAAAGCTTGAAATTGAAGACCCCATGGTGTTTGATCGCGTACATAGAAGTCGGCTACAAAAAAAAAGGCCTATTTTGGTCAAATTTCATTATTAACCTTAACGAGAACAGGTTCGTACGCCGGCACTTAGTAAAACACAAAAAAATCAAAGTTGCATCTATGGGTTATGGTATCCAGCAGACGAGGGCCGTCATAAGTCAACGACGCCGAATAAGTCAAATACTGTGGTATCATTTAAAAGTTGTCAAATACACTGTCAATGTTCCAATCAGTCTTGGTCAGCCTTTCTACAGTTTCTTCTGTTTATTTGATTGAGCGAGCTGGCCATGTGTCGAAAATAACACCCTTTGTTCATCAATTATCATATCGTTGTTTATTCCGTTCTGTTAAGTTGCTCGTGTCATTTTCTCAACAATTAACGGATATAATTGACCGCTGTTTGTCTCAATTATACATTCCAGTTATATAAAGTGTCACTTAATTTAAGTTATTTGACAAAATAAATAAAAGTTTAAATTTACAGACGTGTTTTTCTCCTCATAAAAAATAGACGCTTGAACTGTATGAGATGACAACGACATTTATTAAAATGCCCGACCTGCATATAACTTCTACGGTGATTTTTATGGATACGTACTTGGAACAGCCTTTTATTGCAAAGTTTAGCGTAGGGTTTAAATTCGCGCATTCGCCCGAGCGCGAAAGACGCCAAAATTAACCCTAAGCGAAATAAAATGATACCACAGTATACAAACGTGAAAAATCAGCCGGCAGTCAGTTGCGCATGGTTAGCGCTAAACTGCTAGTCCGAGTCCGGTAAGTAACAGAATAGGAACGGAGGAGGAAGTTACGAATAGTTACCTGGAATATTAATGGATTTGTACGAAAAATAACAAAAGAAACTTTATTGGAATAGGTCAAATATTACGATGTAGTTTTATAATCAGAAACATGGAACAGGGGAAAGATTAAAAAGGAACATTTTCTGGAGTTTTATCCCTGTATTTTAAATCTGAGTTTAAAAATAAAATATACGTTGTTCAAACAAAGAAAAATGGTTTAATGTGGTTAAAAATAATGAAAAAATATTAAACATAAACTCAGATAGTTATATTGTACGTGTATATATCCCTCCTTTTTCTTTTGATGTGTTAAATGATAAAGATTTTGATTTTTATTACAAAAAAGAAAAAGGTTTTGCAAGATACAGTCAAATAGGTAAAACATATATTACCGGTTATTTAAACTCAAGATTACCGAATTACCTGATACGCTAAAATACGATCGGTACTTAGACAACGTGATCGAGGAAAATATCACTATTTCTAATTTACCTAAACGTCATAGCTAAGATAAAGTGATTGACAATGGTGGGAGAAAATTGGTTTCGCTTTGTTAATCTACGAGCCATTTTATTGGTTATGGGCGTTGACATAACGATATCGAAGGGCAATTTACATTTTGCTCGTCACGCGGTTTACGTGTCACTGATATTTTTAATGATTTTGGTACAGTATATGATTTTTAAATATTGGACTGGAATAATTATTCAGATCATGCTCCATTATATTACAGTGCAAAATTTTTAGGAAATTATTTTGTGGAAATAAATCAACAAATAAGTTGATTTGAAGTTTTAATAGATAAGTCTTAATGGAGAACTTTGTAGACTACCCTTTGTCTGAAATCCGTAAAGTTAATACGTTTAGATTTTGATTAAACTACTTAAATTAAATCGCCAATCTCTTATAAAACGTATATATTTAATGTTTAAGCATGATGCAGAGAATGGAAATACTTATAATGGACAAAATTGTGCTTTTCAAATAAAATGCCAACTTGATAACCTTGGTCTTACAATGGATTTACCAAAACGAGATGAATAATACTTTAGAACCAATAAAGCAGCGACTAATTGATATTTATTTACATACAAACCTGGAGAACAAGTTTAAACTTAAGTAGACGATAATAAATATCATTATAGTGATGAATAATGTGTTTTGTTCTGTCTAAATAATGTTCTATTTTCCCTTTATGAACTTTCATATGCAAAAAAAAATATTTTGCGGATGACTCAACCTAGTATTATGACCAACTCACAACTAAGAGACCACTTACCTTTATACCCTGCCGTGGTCTTAATAGAGGAATTTTACTGTAAACATCCTGTGAATTTCAGGGAACAAGTCTCCATTGTAGTTTATGACAGGGCGTCTATTAGAAATGTCCTTTTATCCCAATGATCAGAGTCTATTTACTTTTTCTTCGATTACCAAGTGTACCATTTCCTCCCAGTTTATGAGTGTGGTAGAAAAATGTTTTTACTGCTATTTGAATTATTGACGCAGGACACGCTTTGTTGAAAATTTTCCTGATACATTATACGCTGCACATTTTAATGTTGATGATATTATCATGAAATGCCAATTGTTATTCGATTTCATTATTCCAATCTGCCAGGAAAGGTAAAAAATGCCATGAAGGTAACGTGTTTAGCGAAACCTTAGGTATCAATCCATAGATAAAAACATTCGTTCGACTACCCAAAATAAGCAAAGCGTTTAAATTTATACATTTTGATAAGAGTGCGTTTCAAGTCAAAGTTTTAAGAGGAACCACGGCAAGCATCCGGCTAGCTCAGTAGGTAGACATACTAGTGTCCCAGGGGTTGTTTTGAGTCCCATATCATGTGTATATTTTTCTCTTGGTTTATAGCAATGGAGTCAGAAGCTCAGTAGGTAGACATACTAGTGTCCCAGGGGTTGTTGTTTTGAGTCCCATATCATGTGTATATTTTTCTCTTGGTTTATAGCAATGGTGTCAGAAGTGAAATGCAGGGTCAGTAGGGGGGGGGGGGGGGCTTTTATAGTAAAGGGAAAGGTTTAAGTGTAGGTGTTTGGTAAAGCAACCACAAATGCCAGGCTAGATCAATAGGTTTAACTACAGACTAGTGCCCCTGGGGTCTTCTGTTGGAGTCCCACATTGGGTGCACTTTTCTGACTTTGTTTACAACAGTTATGTGGGAAGTATGGATACCTCATTGAAATTAATATTTAAATTAAAAAGCATTGTAGCTATGACTTCTATTCTAGCTCGATGATGCTTGTCACTACTCACTGGAAGTAGATAAACAATGTAAAAAGGCATCATTCGCATCTATAAAAGCATTCTTGATTCGATGGAGGTTGGAATCCCCTGTTACCAATAGGCATTACAGTATCTTAACCTGAAATGGTAATTTCTTCAAACTGGTCGGACAGGTTCATAGTTCACATTAATATGTCAGATTGCAAGCGATTCTAAAGCACACACAATAACATTACTAATAAGCGTTCAAAAAAGGAGTAACAACCAGCTGAGAAAATACAATCGCGAAAACAAGTAACTTGTTAGGATGAAAAACGCTAAGTGCAGATCTGGTGAACGTACAATGAGATTCACCGGCAAAAATGCGAGAATTCTCAAAAAAGTACAAATTAAATCAATATACCTGGTTAAAGGAAACCGCTATATATATATACTAAATAATGCTTTATGCAATGCTCAACTCTTTAAAATTATACTTTATTAAAAGCACAAAACATCCCTTGAAAGCAGTCATCTATGAAAGAAGTATCTCAATGTATGAATAATTTTCGATCTTTTTGGAACTGATCTTGTAGCGTAACTATCAATATTGTTTTCATATAGTGATCCTGGATAAACTGTAAGTCTTTTTCTGTGAAAAGGTTTTTCTAATAGGTTATTAAGATTAATACAGAAACAACTGCTCTTGCTGATATTTACAGTGTAAATTCCGTACCCTGTTCCGGGCGACACTGCAGCTAATTTTAGAACTCTTGGAAATCCAAACAAAATATGTAAAACGAGCTGACTTTTAACGTAGCGTATACAAAATATTAGACAATCTACTGTTCCGAAAAGTATTTAGAGAAAAAAGATTTTTGTACGGGTACTACTCCGATGCCTGCATATGGGATAAGTTAACCAAACATGGGACATGTTTTACCTTGGACGACTTGGCGCAGGATGAGTTGTCTCGTCAGACGATAATGAAACACCTTCAAAATATGTTTCAAAAAAGAATAGTCATGGAACAAGGGGGCCATTGGCCCCAAAGCGCTTACCTGAGGGCAGCCTGTCATTTGTGTGAAAACGGACAAAGCTAGTGTTTATTACAAGAATTTGAATATTTTTTACTCTATATATGGTCCAAATTTCAAAGCTGTGCATCAAACAACAAAAAAGGCGGTCACTAGGTCAAAATGTCATCTAATGTCAGAGTTCAATTTCGACACCTGAAACTGTGCACAGGGTTCGAATTTCATAGCTGTAGATAAAAAAGCAAGAAAGTAGGTCACTAAGTGAGAATCTAGGTCATATAACATAAGAGTTCAATTCTACATCTGAAACTGTGCACATGGTCCAAATTTCATAACTGTATATCAAATTACAAAAAAGTAGGTCACTAAGTCCCTTAGGGCAGGGCCAACTGTGACCCCAAGCTTTAATTTAAACAGTCTTGATATAGGTCCACCAGACAATGTTTCATGTTAAATATCTAAGCTCCAGCTTTCCCGGTTTCTGAGATCACTTTTTTTATATGTATTTAAAGAAAATCCATGACCCCAAGGGCAGGGCCAATATTGACCCTAGTGCAATAATTTAAAAAATGTTTGTAGAGGTCCACAATGTTTCATGCCAAATATCTAAGTTCTATTCTTTGAAGCTTCATTTGATAATTTATAATGATAATTGTTTTTACTGCTTGCACAAATAGAACATCTATGACCCCTGGACAGGCCCATTTTTACCCCAAGGATATATTTTGAACAAACTTGGAACAGGTTCACTAGACAATATTTCATGCCAAATATCTATGCTTTAGGCTTTGACATTTCAAAGGAGAACATTTTTTAAGTATTTACTATATACATATAAGGAAAACCTATGACCCTCTGAGGCGGAGTCAACTTTGAGGCTACGGGCATAATTTGAACAACTTTGGTAGAGGACCTGTAGATGATCAATGCTCTAGCCTTTGTCATTTCAGAGAGGAGGTTTTTTAAGTTTTCACTATATACATATAAGGAAAACCTGCCCCCACCCCCCTGGGGCGGGGCCAATTTTGGCACTAGGGGCATAATTTGAAAAACTTTGGTAGAGGACCTGTAGATATTGTCTTATACCAAATATCAATGCTCTAGCCTTTGTCATTTCAGAGAAGAAGATTTTTTTAAGTTTTTACTATATACATATAAGGGAAACCTATGACCCCCTGGGGCGGGGCCAATTTTGGCACTAGGGACATTATTTGAACAACTTTGGTAGAGGACCTATAGATAATGTCATATACTAAATATCAATGCTCTAGCCTTTGTCATTTCAGAGAAGAAGATTTTTTAAGTTTTTACTATATATATATAAGGAAAACCTATGACCCCCTATAGATGATGTCATATACCAAATATCAAAGCTTTGGGTCTTGTACTTTTCGACAAAAAGATTTTTTCAATTTTCATTTTTGAAACTTCTTTTTTGGCCCTGTGACCTACTAATGCAACAGACCGGAACCATTTGAACAACTTTGACAGGGGACTACCTAAGGATCATTCCTGTGTAGATTAGTTAATGTGCAGTCAGTAGTTTCAGAGGTTATGTTGTTTTTATGTAATTGTTGACAACGGACGACGCACGACAAGGACGCCGGGCACAGGGGGATCACAATAGCTCACCATGCTCAGCTAAAAAGGCACGCAAATGTAAAATGGAAAAAAGAGATATACAGGTAAGCATATGAAGCAAAACAATAGATGAAAAATTACCTTTTTTGTTGCTCTGAGTCAGCCGAAGAATCTTAACCAGGACTATTGATCAAGTGACAATTTCATTCCATTGGTTGTCTCGCTAAACAACCGTTCTCTACGCTATGTACTTAATTCGGCAGCACTTACATGCCATTTTGAAAATATCTAAATTTATTAAGCAGGTGAAAACTGGTATCATCAAACTATTTTTAATATAAGGCTGTTGTATTCGCAACATTAGTCCACCTAATTAACGTGAAATGAAGTTGTTCTATTCATATCTAACTGTTGTGTATATCTAATTAAGAAGAGAAAGAAACAAATAATAACAAAAATTTGTAACAGAGTTACCAACGTTCCCTCCCCTACGGGGAAGTTTAACATGAAGCACACAATTGTACTATTTCAAACATTTGAGGTATGGACCAGGACTTTCAGTGCAAAATCTTGATAATATTAGATCTGCACATGCAACAATAAATTCATTATAGAAATAAAATAAAATAACTCCTGTGTATGTGTCGACAGTAATACATTTGTGTAGTTTTATCACTGATTTAAAACCACAAATTCAAAATCAAATCTAAGGTGAATGTAAAGTATGGAAATGAATTATATAAACAAATACCTTTCAGTTTCTGTTTCGACTTCTAACCATACTTTTATCTCTTGTCATATAAAGTCATAAAAACACAACACTAAACACACCCTAGCACAAAGGGTGATCAACAGGGTGTAGGGAATTCTTGAATGGTATGACCTTGTCCCTGGAGAAGGGTCTGAAAGTCGCGCACGACACGTTGTCTTATGGAGAACAGTCATGCTGAGTTATTTCAAATCCCTTGATTGATCGTAGAATAATGGTCCGTACACGAAGTCTGACATTTCTACATCCCCCTTTTTTGTTCGAAAAGGTAGGAGACAATTATTCTACACAGAGTTGTGGTTCCTTTGCACTGCACTCCCTCTCATATTTATCTATTTATTAGGGATGGCAAAATTTGTTCATTTTAGCATTCGAATGTTCGGATCATTTTGCATTCGAACGTTCGAACGTTCGAATCACTCGTACTCAATAGTTACACAGTGTTTTCACGAACTTCTCGGCCAAACTCCATGCAGCGTTTACTTTCCATTCAGTACAAAGGCATGTCACGTGATGATAGTCGAACGTAAATAAACAAAATGTTAAACTTTTTTTCAATTTCATTACATCAAGGCATGTTAAATCAATGCAATTCCAATAATAACTGAAGAAAAAAGAATAAAAAAATAATTTCTGAAAACAGTGAAGGGGAGATCACTGCCAGGAGATTGCTTCTCGACGTGGTTAACTCGATAAGATCCGAGTGTTTCCAATTCATTGACACAATGTGTATTTCTCGGTATCCGTTATCCTTGATGGGTAAATCACCCTTCGATTTAAATTTATACTTAGAAGGTCGAAAAGAAAAAGAAATTGAGACGAAGCCCACGTTATGGTTGACATTTTGACTAATTATAAGCGTTACGGATGTGAACTGTTAGAGAATTTGCGAGATAATAAAATACCCCGAAAATCGCGCCACAATAAAGTAAAATCGGGGTTAGTGCCAGTAACTGACTGACACGTCTGTGTATTTAATTTCTTCATTCTGTTTCCTAGTTTGACCACAGACTCGACACTCTGACACGGACATACCAGTACCTTTTGACTTAGCTATTGTAGGTGACACTTGCTTAAAGCACAGGTCACCAACATTAGATGACAGAAGTTGACGGTCGTCTGACAAGACGTGTTAACAGAGGTGTTAAAGCAACAATAGGTGTGAATTCACCTGATTATAACGCCTTTCTTACTTCTTCAACACTTCATGATTTCATTTTCCCATGAAAACAAAAATGATATATTTTTTTTCTAAACATTCGAATGCCAAAAATACATTCGAACGTTCAGCATCGGATCCGAACTGTCGAACGTTCACTTACATCCCTACTATTTATATTTTAAGTTTCACTGGAATCTCTCTAATACTTGCGGAGGTATTCTCTGGACAAGAAAATACAGACCATGTTAACAATTGACCTCTAAGTGTGACCTTGACCGTGGTGATAGGGGTCTGGGTGTTGTGCATGACACGTAGACTAAATATGGTGAATATTTGCGCAAACTTATTTCAAAATCCTTTGATGAATGGAAAAGTTGTAGACCAGACATAAAACAGACCCTATAATAGACAATGTTAAGATTTGACCTAAAAGTGTGACCTTGACCTTGGAGGTAGGGGCCTGGGTGTTGCGCATGACATGTCGTCTTATTATGGTGAACGTCTGTGCCAAGTAATTTAAGAATCCCTTGAAGGATGAAATAAGTGATGGACCGGACACGAAATATACCCTCCAACAGACAATGTTGACATTTGATCTAAAAGTTTGACTTTTACCTTAGAGGTAGGGTTCTGGGTGTTGTGCATGTCACGTCGACTTATTATGGTGAACATTTTTGCCAAGTTATTTCAAAATCCCTTGATGAATGGCTTAGTTATGGACCGGACACGAAGTGCGACGGACGAACAGACAGATCCCGTACAGACGGGCAGAGCCCATTTCTATATCCCCATTTTTCTTCGAAAAGTCGAGGGACAAAAAAGAGAGAAATGTAAATAAGTCGATTTGTAAAATTGATTTATGAATTAACATTAAACAAATAATAATAATTCCTACATAAAGTTCTGTTTATATTCATCATCATTAAGATAGACGACTTATGTAAGTTATTTAACAAATTGGTAGTAAGGCGAGATTTGACGACACAAGTTGGTAGCCGGCAGTCAATTAACATTAGACTAAGATGAGAAACAGACTAGCAACACAATGAGTGTTTAAGAAATCTGCATTTTAGCATACGCCATTATTTTTTTTTCTCAAACAGTAAGCAAATATGATTAAAACAAATAAAGGTGGCAAACAATACAGTATTTCATATAAAACAAGCATCTACAAGATAGTTACATGTTTTGTACAATATTGTTAAGTTCTGTGTACTATTTTGTCAGCTGCGGTACTCTTATTTGTATCCGTTCAGTTTTTTCGGATTTTTGTCCCGCAAATATTTTTTAACTTAGGAAAACGGTAACACTGTATTCCTTGCTGACGCAGTTAACGTTCTTCTTCTTGAAACCTTCTTGTTCTTTAGATATCATAGCAAAGATATGACGAAATCTTTAATGCATTAAAATTAGATTTTGCTTGGATATACATTTTGGTTGGTCTTACTGAATTTTGAAGAAACAAAAAGTTTGTTTTGAGTCAATACAAAAATGTTTAAAATATTAAATCATTTAAATGAACATTACATGTAGCTTTGGCCACATGTGGAGAAAGGAAGCTCATTCGTGTCTTTCTGTTATGATTTCTTCGAACCAACTTAGTATGATAATTGTTATGCAAAAAAACATTCTCACAACTGTAATTCATTTCTTACACAGCTTTGTCCAAATTTGTCCAGCATAGACTTAACTCTGCCTTGTGTCGCACAAATAGCCACATTAATACTAACAACTGGAAATCCTTTTTGCTCTGTTTAATGTTTGTCGCAGATGATAATGATGCACAAAAAAGTTCGAGTGCTAGGTTTCAATTTTGTCAGCTCGAAAGATCTGTTGCTTCCTAGTAATAGAAGTAGTGCTAAATCTGGTCCTTTGCCTCCTGCAAAGATGGTGTACTTTGCTTGTTACTGACTGTTGGCTAAATGTCTGATTGACCGTCTCAAGCATTAAGCCCTTTGTACCTGAAGAAAAGGAATGTTTACAGCTATTTTTATCTGAAAGAAAGAACAAGAATGCCATTTATTTCCGTGGCTAGGATGAGTTTCAAAAAAATAATTAAATCAAGATTTAAGTGACGGTCAGTGAAAGATGTTGTGTCACCTTTGCTAAAATTAGTATCTTGCACAAAAAGTTACATAAAACATTTCATTCTTAAATATATTTAGCATTTCTATTAAAATACCTAGTGCATCTTTTCTATGAAATAAATCTATTATTGTAACCATGATATATATTTGCCTTAAGTGGACATATCAATTATAATGGGTGCATTAGCTAAAGTCTTAAAAACTAAATATGAAACTGTGCAGATCATTAACAAACATTGTAACGTTGCATGGTCTGCCTTTGTTGAAATACAAAAGCCATTAGCTAGTGATTTTTTTTCTGTGCTTACTACCGATATACTAGACTGTAGGCCCAAAGTTTTGAGCTTCTGGTAATCAATTTACGAGAAAAAATGAAATGATTATTCTATCTATTGCATTTAATAGTTTTTTACTATTATCACTTCAAGACACAAATAAGCCCTATGGCAGTATTTGGTATTTTTAGTAGTTATTCAGACATATATTTTAAGTGACGGTAGCTATATTCTTGCATATCAGATAGGAATTTCTACTGTTAACACAGGTGCTATGAAAAACTCATCTTACACCCCCGTGTACGACAAGTTGCGTGCTTTGAAATGACGTCATTACGGTGCATTTTATGAATGAATGACGTGTTTAGGATGATGTCTTTTCGCCGTTATATTATAAATGAAGTTGTAAATTCATACGCTTACAATAAGAAAACAGTACCAAATAAAAATATTAGATTTTCTTAATTTCCAACAGAATTAAGATTTACATGTAATATACAAGAAAAAAATCAAACACTGGCTGTCGTTACAGACGGAAATATCTGGTTCTCGAGTAACTGTTTAGCGATAACTCGGCAAAGCCTCGTTACCGCTGCAAACAAAAAAAATTTGAAAAAAGTGCTTAAATTTCATGTTCAAGTTTTCAGACAAAAAGTCTGCCAGTTTTTTGTCAGTTCTTGACCCAATAGATGATACTGATAAAAAATGTCAGTCATGTAGGGGGACATGGTTAAAACTGCTATAGGATAAATGATGTGTAAACACTTCACTATATCAAGCAGCTTATACTGATCAAACTTGAAGATACGGCATCATAAAAAACATTATCCTCTTTTAAATTCTTGAAAACTATTAATGTTTCTCTAAAAATAGAATTTTAGCATATCTGTTTATATTTCAAACTAAGAAATTCAAACAAAACCCGCCTCTGACTTTATTTAAAGAAAGCAACTGTCAATTTGTTTTTATTTTTTCAAATACAGACAAAAAATAAATGCAAGTACTAAGTAGACTTTATAAAAGTACTTGGAATCTGTAATGCCACTTGTCAAATGTAATTCAATCATTAAGACAATACTTGCCATACAGTAATGTCAACACCTTGAACCACATTTTTTAGAAGAAAGTGTTGGGAAAAATTGATGCAATACAATTCAGATTTTTTTTCAGTATAAATGTGAACTGGAACAAGACATGCCCACGGGCAGAATGTCGAGCCCGCTCGTCTTACTTTAAACCTGAACCTAAAGCTTCAGATCAAGGTGAAAGATGTATACACAGGTGAGATTTGCGCAACACATCCTCTTTATACCCAAGGCAAAATCTTGACATTGCATCATCTTAGGTGACCTTGTCCTCTGATCCGGTAACCTGGTTCATGTGCATGACACGAAGTCTCATGATGAACATCTGTGCATAAAAAACTCAATTCATGTTATTTGAAAATTCCTCCATGCACGAACATATTATGGCATGGACAAGTGTGGACGCACGCACGCACACACAAACACTGAACAGCCATTTTGACAACTATGTCGAGCTCAGCGCAAGCGGACTCGATAAAATTCCTCTGACCACTCAGCAAGATACAGCGGGGACAAACAATTTGGATATTTTAATTTGACCTTGACCTTTTATGGCCTTGACATTCATTTTGCGCAAGAAAACTCAACTCACCATGGAGAACATTTATCATAAGTTATATTCTTGCTTATGCTTTGAAGTATTATGCTTAGTGGTTAGAGGATTTTGAAATTGTTGAGCCCCCTTGTGGTGAGGTCGACGTAGTCGCTGCTTTTCACTTTTGGCGGTTTGGTGTATGTGTCTCCGTCAGTCTATGCGTCCGTCTAGATTTGTCCGGTCTATATCTTGCTCATTCGTTGAAGATTTACAAAAAGATTGATACAAATGTTCACCATGATGGGGTGGTGTGTCATACGCAAAACTCAGGTCCGCCGCTCAAAAATCAAGGTCACACTTTGAGGGTCGGCTCAAAACCAGTGTCCGGAGCGTAACTTCTACATGAGTGGCGGTATTTTAATAACTTGGGACAAATGTTTTCCATAGTGAGGCGGACTGTCGCGCAAAAAATTCAGGTGTCTGTGGTAAAGTTAAAGGTCTTACTTTAGGGTCAAAGGTCAAATAACAAATGAAATCATTAATTTGTGAGTATAACTTCTATATACAAGGATGGATTTTAATCCATCCATGTATATAGAACTTATACTCGCAAATTAATGTTTTATTTTGTGATCTGACCTCTGACCCCTAAGTTTGACCTTGATCTTTGCCACAGACACCTGATTTTTTCAAATCCTCTGACCACCAGGCATAATACTTTAATGCATAAGCAAGATACAGCGCCAACAAACAAATTTTAATATTTCTATTTGACCTTTGACCTCTTGTGACCTTGACCTTTATTTTGCGCAAGACAACTCAACTCAACATGGAAAACATTTGTGCTAAGTTATATTAAAATCCATCCTTGCATATAGAACTTATTCTCGCAAATGAGTGTTTTATTTTGTTATTTGAACTTTGACTCCTAATTGTGACCTTGATCTTTGCCACAGACACCTGAATTTTTCGCGCGACACTCCGCCTAACTATGGAGAATATTTGTCCCGAGTAATATTAAAATCCCTCCATGCATGTAGAAGTTACTCTCCGGACACGGGTTTTGCAATGACCCCAAAGTGTGACCTTGACCTTGAGCGATGGACCTGGGTTTTGTGTGCGACACACCACCCCATCATGGTGAACATTTGTACCAAATTATTTTGTAATCCTTTAAAGAATGAGCAAGATATACGCCGGAAAAATCCGGACGGACGTACGGACGGACGCACGAACGCACATACACCGAACTATACTCCAAAAGTGACGACTTAGTCGAGCTCACCGCAAGCGGGCTTGACAATAAAAATTAAATCGTTAGGGGTTTTACTTACAATAAAAACAAGCTGCTTGGAGTTGCTGGCCTCTGATCTACAGATACCATTAATAAACATTTTGGAATTGTATATAAATGTTCATTTAAGTAAGTAAACCTTCATTTTTTCATAATTTTATCAGCATTTTACAAAGACCTCTTTTTTCTATTTTCTATTTCTCTTTGTTAAAGATTCTGATTAGTGGTACTAAATAAATAAGTACATTTATCACAGTTCGGAAATGATACCAATTTAACCTGGCAAAAGTTAATTTTGAAAGTTGAAATGGAGGGATGTATATTTCAATTATGCACAAACGTTAGTTATTGTTAAAAAGATTTACCACGACCATAAAACTGAATATAGTTCAACAATATTTAATTATAGGGAGTAAAGGTGTCTAAATACCAAAAATAGTTTTCCTTTACACAAACATTGCTATATTTCATTTATCATTACAATGGTATAAAGTCCTGGTCAAGACTTGAAATCAAGGGTCTGATCAACAGCTCCACTAGCCCTGACTTTCTGATGTGACATTTAACCAACGATTCAATGTATGGGTTCAATAAAAATACTGTTTCTAAAAAGTGATTATTTCTGTATATAAACTAAACTAATATGAGGATACTGACCATACATTTGGCTATTAAAAAGTTTTATACTAGACAGTATTCCAGAATAGCAGGGTGCAGTTTCCTAACCTTTCCTTTTACACTGCTGTGCCCTTTCAGACTGGACCAGTTGCATTTAACTATTTCTTGTCAATTTTATGAGTTCTTCTTCAAATATACGGCATCAAGAGCTTTTTTTTCGGCGGGGGGTGAAAATACATCTCTAAATTATTATTGCCAATAATCAGTAAATCAGTAAGTCAGTAAATCTGTGTGAGCCTTCTTAGCAATTTTCATGTCTTTAAGTTCTTTTTTACCCCAGCACCCTAGCTGCCTTATTTTAAGATCCTTGTTTAAGACCTGTCAGAGATATTGTATTCAAGTTCTATTTTCTACGAACAATACTTGTCAAACAAGAATTTGCAACAAAGTTTCCAACGTCCCCCGCCTAAGGGAAGTTAAAAATGAAGCACAAAATTGTACTATTTCAAAAGTATGAGGTATGAATCTGGACTTGCAGTGCAAAATCTTGATAAATGTTAGAGCTGCACATGCAATAGACATTGGTGTTGCGCATGTCACTTCGTCTTATTATGGTGGACATTTGTGCTAACTTTCAAAATTCTTTGATGAATTGAAAAGTTGTGGACCGAACACAAAACAGACCATATAGCAAACCATGTTAAGCTTTATCCTCCAAGTGTGAACCTGACTTAGGAGGTAGGGGTCTGGCTGTTGCGCATGACTTGTCGACTTATAATGGTGTATATTAGTGACAAGTAATTTCACAATTCCTTGGATGAAAAAGTTATGGACTGGAAACGAAATATACCCTTCAACAGAAAATGTTGACCTTCAATCTTCAAGTATGACCTTGACTTTGGAGGTAGAGGCCTAGGTGTTGCATATGACACGTCGACTTGTTATGGTGAAAATGTTTGCCAAGTAATTTTGAAATCCCTTGATGGATGAAAAAGTTACGGACCGGACACGAAATATACCCTTCAACAGAAAAATGTTGACATTTGATCTCCAAGTGTGACTTTGATTTTGGAGTTAGGGGTCTGGGTGTTGCGCATGCCAGGTCGATTTATTATAGTGAACATTTGTGACAAGTGATTGCGAAAATCATTTGATGGACGAAAAAGTTATGGACCGTACACGAACTATACCCTCCAACAGACAATGTTGATCTTTGATCTCCAAGTGTGACCTTGACCTTTGAGAAACGGGTCTGGGTGCTGAGCATGTCACGTCGACTTATTATGGTGAACATTTGTGCCAAGTAATTTCGAAAATCCCTTGATGAATGGCTTAGTTATGGACCGGACAAGAACTGTGAAGAACGGACGGACGGACGGAGCCCATTTCTATATCCCGCTTTTTTTCGAAAAGGCGGGAGACAATAATCTTCTGTAATCAGTGTTACCTTTATACTAGTAATACATAAGCATAAGAACCTGATTTTGATATATTTAATTCTTCAGTACTGTAAACCACATTCTGCTTATCCTAAATCTACTTATCTTACAATGAATAATTCAGACTTGCAATATTTTTGTACAAAAGGCAGTTAAAATTTCAAGCTCTTCCGGTAAACTGTCCTTAATGAAATATCCTGCCAGTCAATTTAAGAAAAAAGCACCTGACATAAAAATACCATCATAAAGATAAAAAGTGATTCACCTACCAGTACCTTTATTTAGAACCAATAAAATTGTGCATAGTTACATCATAAAGCAACCCAGGTTTCCACACTTAGTTCATCAATCAGCTGTCAAAATCTTTTCCTAGGCTTTTTGTATTTAAGTGGCATATTTATTCAATCTGAAATCTGAAAAGTGTGTGCAGAGCAACAGACTGATACTGGTTAAAATTAACAACCTATAATTGTGACGCGCCGTGAGACTTTTCGTTCAAATGACAAGCTGATCATAATCGGGAAAACGCTTGTAAAGTTCATGTGTTGATTTTCATTGGAAAACAAAAATGTAATGTTGACGATTTATACGAATTATACCAATAACTTCAGGGAAAACAACTCTGTTTGAACAAACCTGCATTCAGCGAATATTTTTAGACTTTTGAAGCTCGTTTTGTTTTCTAAATTTAGAATAAAGGATTTTAATCGATAGGCGGTGCGAAAGCGGAAACATGGTCAAAAATTAAGGGAAATTTCATTGTACAATTTTGTGTGTTTTTCTCAATATATTCGACACAGGAAGATTCTTAGGTGAGTATGTGTTTTTGTTATTATATCTTAAGTCACTCTGTTGTGTTTATAAACTTATAAAATTTATATAACAAGTGAAATTAAGTAAAAATCGACACCGGAAAGTCACCAATGATAACGTAGCGGGAAATGTTGACAGTTCCTCTGTTTACTAATACAAAATGCAGTAGTTAGATATATCTTAAAAATGAGTCAGTTTTCTTCTACGAGCACCATTCTATATGAAGATACAAATTATATAAGTGCAGAATTAGTTCCAGAATTAGTTCAGGTAGCTGAACTGTTCCCCTGTCATGCCAGTGTTGAACAAGGCAGCCAGAACAAGATGCAAATTTTCCTGGCCAAAATGTGGAGTTTCATAAAAGTAGTAATGATGATGATGATGATACTTACACTGATTTTGATAATAATGATGTTAATGATCAGATAACTGTAAACCAGCAGAATGTTGAAACTGTGAATATTCATGAATCTGATAGTGAAAAGAAGTTCTTTCAAGACTCGTTTCGTTCTAAAACCTGTGGCTGTAAGGCATTGCATAATGATAAACCCTGCACAGAAATATTAGACTGGGATGAACTAATTAGTTACCTGCTTTCTTCTCTTGAATATTCAAAAGAAGAGCTTAATATGCTGATCAAAGTACATCTATTTCACCATCGCAGAACAGGTGGGAAAACTAACAGAAATAAAGATCGTGTTAAAGCTAGACAGGTATATTACTTTACTAGACATAGAGTATGTAGAGATTGTTTGCCTTTGCCCATGGACTCCATTGTCAGACAGTAGATTCTATTGCAAAATCATTAGATTGTAATGGCTTTGAACCAAGACATCATGGAAATAAGGGGAAGCTTCCATGTCATGCATTGACCCTGTCGCAAATAAGGCAGTTAAAATATTCATTGACAACTATGCAATGCAGTACGGTTTGCAACTGCCAGGACGGTCAGCCAGTTATCGACAGGAAAAGGCAAAACTGCTTCCAAGTAATAAAACTCAAAATGACATTTACCTCAGTTATTGTGAGGCAGCGTCTTAGAGACCAGAACTGTTAGCCTAAGCACTTTTATAAAAATATGGATGGAGCAATGCCCGAATGTTGTTATAATGAGACCTGCAACAGATCTTTGCATCAAATGTTAGAAGTAAGTTAAACAGATAACAAATAGTGCTAGTCTGAGTGAAGAGGAAAAGTCAGTGTTGACATCCCAATACATTGAAAACATTGATCATGTGAAGATGCAGAGAGATAATTACCGAACTCTTTGCAAGCCGTCGGAAGAAAGTTTCAGTCAACTTGAGCATGAATTGAAAATAAGAGGTAAAAAGGATGACAGTGGCTAAAAAATCATAACTGTGTTATGATTTATATTAATGATTAAAATTGTCACATATCTGCTATTCATATGTGTAGTATAATTTGTTCAATGCTATATATCAGTCATAACATTGACTCACTAAACTTAGATTGTGTTATAAAACAGCAATGAGGTAATGGTTCATTACAGTTTTGATTATGCACAATGCGCAGCAAGTAAGTACCATGTATTAAGCTTGATTTTCTATCAAGTAGAAAAATATAAAACAAGAGGGCCATGATGGCCCTGGATCGCTCACCTGAGTACTTTGGCTGTAGGTTTGCTGTGAAGCAGTATTTCATTTTTTAATTGAAAATATGTAAGTGCCTACAAACCAAATATGTAAAATATCAGTCAATAAATAAAGGCTCTATGACAGAAAGTAGAAATATCTATCATAAGCTATGGTGACCTTGACCTTGACCCAGTGACCTCAAACCCTACCCATAGGTAGACGTCCATGCAAGGAACCTATATACTAAATATCAAAGATATTGGTCTATAAATGAAGGCTCTATAAGGTACAGTAGATAAATCTATTTTTAGCCTCCATGACCTTTAACCTAATCTAATAATTTCAAAAAACTTGATAAAGCTTGCTTCATGCCAAATTATAAAATTCTAGGCCTTGTGGTTTCAGACAAGAAGATTTTTAAAGATTTTCTTCTATACTGCTATTCAAAACTTGTGACCCCTCGGGCAGGGCCAATAGTGACCCCGGGGACATTTTTCAAACAAACTAGGTAGAAGTTTACTAGACAATGCTGCATACCAAATATCTAAGCTGTAGGCATTGAGGTTTCCAGTAAGAAGATTTTTAAAGATTGCCTTTTTTACATATTAAGGGGCCCCGGGTAGAGGACAATTTTGACCCCGGGGCCAACATATAAACAATACTGGTAAAGGTTCTCAACACAATACCCCAGACTAAATATCTAAGGTCTAGTCCTATTAGTTTGGAAGAAAAATGATTTTTCATGTTTTTCCTATATAACTTTAGGTAAACCAAGAGATCCCTGGGGCGTGGCTAATTTTGACCCAGGGGACATAATTTGAACAAACCTGGTAGTCATCTACTAGACAATGCTGCATACCAAATATCTAAGCTGTAAGCATTGAGGTTTCCAGTAAGAAGATTTTTAAAAATTGCCTTTTTTACATATTAAGGGCCCCCGGGTAGAGGCCAATTTTGACCCCGGGGCCAACATATAAACAATACTGGTAAAGGTTCTCAACACAATACTCCACACCAAATATCTAAGGTCTAGTCCTATTAGTTTCGGAGAAAAATGATTTTTCATGTTTTTCCTATATAACTATATGTAAATCAAGAAAACCCTGGGGCGTGGCCAATTTGACCCAGGGGACATAATTTGAACAAACTTGATAGAGGTCTACTAGACAATGCTACATACCAAATATCTAAGCTGTAGGCATTGTGGTTTCTGATAAGAAGATTTTTTAAAGTTTTTCCTATATAACTCTATGTAAAACATGTGACCCCCGGGGCCGGGCCATTTTTTTACCCAGGAGCCATGATTTGAACAAACTTGGTAGAGGTCCACTGGACAATGCTGCACACCAAATATCTAAACTCTAGGCCTTGTGGTTTCAGACAAGAAGATTTTTAAAGTTTTTCCTATATAATTCTATGTAAAATTAGTGACCCCTGGGGCAGGGCCATTTTTGACCCAGGGGTCATGATTTGAACAAACTTGGTAAAGGTCCACCTGATGATGCTTCATACCAAATATCTAAGCTCCAGGCTTTGTAGTTCTGGAGAAGAAGATTTTTAAAGTTCCAACTTTGAAAATCTATTTTTAGCTCCTGTGGCCTAGAAATGCAATGGACCTGAACCATTTGAACAATTTTGGTAAAGCTTCATGCAAGTAACATTCCTGTCAAGTTTCAGGAAGATTGGCCCAGCAGTTCAGGAGAAGAAGTTGTTTGAAGAAAAAGTTGACGTCGCACGCACGCACGGACGACGGACGCCGGACATCAGGTGATCACAAAAGCTCACCTTGAGCACTTTGTGCTCAGGTGAGCTAAAAATAATTGAAATATTTGCAGATGTCATTAATACCTGATGTCAACATGTTTACTTAATCAACATACAATTACATTTTAAACCCAGGTAGGTATATAAATACAGAAAAAACAATGAAATGCTAACAATACAATGTCATCCCAGTTAATGTCATTAATTCTTTAATTCACAGGTTGGACCCACGTTCTTTAAAACACCCAGGAAGTGCCAGTGATTTGGGTGGCATGTGAGGCAAAGGTAAGCCAAAGATGCAAAAGGGTCTGATAAATATTTGTATAAGTAAATCTGTTACTATGGTAACAACCATTTCTGTGCTAACTAAATAATTAATCTCATTCATTTCTCGGACGAGTTCGAACATGGGCTATCTGGGTTAAAAACTAGGTCACAGAACCCTAATATAGAAAAACCTTGTTAACACTCTAAAGGCTACTTTTTCAGTCCAAATATTCTGGAAATTTGTCAGAAGTTTGAATCGATGATTTCTAGCTTAGGTTCGAATATGGATCATCAAGGGTCAAAAACTAGGTCACAGAGCCCAAATATTGGAAAACCTTGTTAACACTCTAGAGGTAACATTTTCAGTTCAAATAATCTGGAAATTTGTCAGACAGGTTGTTTTTTGATTTCTACCACAAGTTCGAATATGGGTCATCTGGGTTCAAAAACTAGGTCACAGAGCCCAAAAAAAGGAAAAGCTTGTTAATACTTTAGAGGTTACATTTTCAGTCAAAATATCCTGGAAATTCGTCAGAAAGGTTGTTTTGATGATTTGTAGCTCAAATTTGGATATTGGTTATCTGGGGTTAAAAACTAGGTCACAGAGCCCAAATATCGAAAAACCTTGTTAACACTCTAGAGGCTAGTTTTTTATTCCTAATATCCTGGAAATTTGTCAGAAAGTTTGTTTCAATAATTTCTAGGTCAAGTTTGAATATGAATCATCTGGAGTCAATTAATCAGGTCCATAGCCATAGCAGTCATATTCAGGTGAGCGATACAGGACACCTTGGCCCTCTTGTTTAAGTCAGTGTTGCCAGGGCAACCAAATTAGTAAAATAAGTTTTAATTTAGTTTTATGTATATTTTTGTTTGCCTTTTGTCTACCTACAAGAATAACATGTTTTGGTAGATTCAGATGTCCAAAAAGGGCTTTTCAGTGCATAAGAAAAATCACAGAAAAATAGCACATTTTTCATTTTAATGAGATGATGGTCAATGCATAAGTTTCCCTATTTATCTTTTCAGAAAAACTATTGGCTTTCACCAAGGTGTTATCTGGCCTGTATTTAATGCTATCTGTAATTTTAGATGTTTACATGAGAAAAAAGTCATTAAAGAGCTGCAGATTGAAAAAACAATACAGTTTTCATGATTTTTGTGAAAAGTCAATTTTGGTTACCATAGCAACCATATCATCCACATTTTTATTGAATGTAAAATTAAGAATGTTTATGTTGTTCATAATTGATAACTGAATTAAGTATTTGAACTTCATTTATTGGTTGAATAAAATAGTATGATAACAAAGGCAAATTTTAATTTTGGTTGTCATGGTGTCCTTCAGAATTAGTCCCAAAACCCCATTAAATTATCTGATTCTCCACATGTTTCTGTAAAAGGAACTAATAGAGAGAGAGAGAGAATGAGAGAGAGAGAGAAGCTTTTTTCAAAAGTGAAAAAGTAAAAAAGATGTCAGCTTTCTAAGACTTCTTTAAGAAAATGGGTCCGATGGTAAATCATATTGACAGAAAATAAATCTTTAACATCTTTGCACAGATTTTATCAGTAAGGAAGTAAATCAAGTATTTAACTGAATAAGTCAAACTGCAATTTACTCGTAATAAAAGATATTTAGTAAAGCTCAGTTTTTTTTAAACAAGCCACGATGCCAAAACTATTAAATGTCACACTTAATTGGCATTTTACAAAATAAGAATTTGCCCAATCTGATTAAAATCTGTTCCTAAATAAGACTCTCCTATTTGGATCTGAACCTCTCCAAAAAGATGTCACCTTCTCATGACCTTTCAGTTAGCCAATTAGTGCCTAGTTTTCAATTTTTTGAAGGTAAATCAGTTTTTATTTTTAACCATTTGATCGCATGTCAAAAATCTATATTTAACTGGGATCCCAAATACCTCAGTATTTTCTGCCATAAACGTCTCAGTTTAAGCGACTGAATCAATCGGTGAAGAACATACCTAAACCAAGTTACTGTCTAAGTTTTAGATACAGAAACACATCATAATATAAAGTTTTTATATTGTTGATTTTGACGTGTTTAAAGAACAGCCTGTAGTGGCTCAGTGGTCTAGGTCGCTGCTTCTGATTTTACTGACCTGAAGGGCATGGGTTTGAAACCTGTTGAAATCAAATTCTTTTTCCTCAATTTTCATAACATATAAAAGCATAAAATCATGTTTTTTCTTCATAGTACGAGGGTGCATCAATAAATTCGTAAACTAATTCAATAGCGTCAAAACTACTGGTCCGTTTAAAATGAAACTTTAATTGCTGTGAAAACAGTTTATTTCAAATTGAATTGTACTATGTACACAACTTTGGCGTCATCACTTATGACGTCATAAACCGTAAACGACGTCACGTTACGGGCGTCCGTTCGAAAATGGCGTCACACAGCGTCAACGAACAGCGCATCGTTATAAAGTTTTACACAAAGCTCGGAAAGTCTTTTCCCGATAATAGTGAAGATTTTCCAAAAGTTTACGGAGAGGCTGCTCTGTTAAAAGGTGCCATTTTAAAGTGGATGAAGCGGTTTAAAAACGGTAGAGATGCAACTTAAGACGACAGTCGTGCCGGTAGACCAGGAGATCAGGAGTACATACTCCGAGATAGACGAGTAAGTGTGGAGCACGTAGCAGATAAGTTTGCTATTTCATATGGTACAGCCTAGGGCATTATGATGATAGATTAGGAATGCGCTGCGTTTCAGCAAGATGGGTGCCTCATTTGTTGTCGTCGGAGCAGATGAGGGTAAGGGTGACAATGTGTCAGCAGAACGACAGGAGGTATCGTGAAGAAGACTTTCTAAATCGAGTGATAACATGTGATGAATCGTGGATTCACTTTTTTGAACCGGAAAGCAAACGTCAGAGTTTTGTTTGGAAGCATCCTTCCTCGCCTTCCCCTACAAAAGCGATAATTTCCAAGTCAGTCGGGAAGGTTATTGCCATTATATTCTGTGATACATACGGTGTAGTGCTAAACCACTTTGTTCCTCCGAAAACGACAGTCACTGGGAACTATTATGCAACATTACTTAGAACGGAACTCATGGCGGCAATAAGGAGAAAGCGCACACATCTACTTAGGTCTGGATTTATATTACATCACGACAACGCGCCGAGCCATTCAAGCCACGTTGTCATGGATACACTAGAAAAAAAGTTACCGCACCCACCCTACAGCCCGGACCTAGCAATTTGTGACTTATGGCTGTTTCCAACTTTAAAAGTCTTCGTGGTACGAAATTTGAGTCAAGAGAGGAACTGATGTGTGCCGTGGACAGACAGCTGCGGGAGATGTCACGTGACAACACGTGTTCGAGTCATGGGTCGAGAGATGGAACAAGTGCAAATCGTGCATGGGACGTTATTTTGAGAAGGAATAATCATTTAAGGTACTTGAATTTAATCATTTCCCCGCTATTCAATTAGTTTACGAATTTATTTATGCACCCTCGTATATTAACTTCTCTTTAATTTTAAAGAAAACAAAATTTAAGCTAAATTCCGTCAGTCAGTCATTTAACTGCGGAAATCTTGTAAAATATTGAGATAAGTGTATGTGTTGAAAAATTTATAGTAGCTTTTCACATTTGATACATACTGCATGTATACCAAAATAAACAGGCCCATTTACTCGACTATTTTCGTCACCATGCTAATACTTATACTGAAATTCATTTAGCAAATACAAACCGAAACTTTAATAAACTTATATTAATCGTAGGAGAATTCATTTAAACACAAAATATTTACAAAATATCCAAGATGGATTAAAACATGCTGTAGAAATTTACACACTAAACATTAACACGCCATGTGTTCGGAGCCAGACCTGTGAAAAAACACTTCCGGGCGGTAGTATTGTGAAATAGTTCCAAGTCTTGTTTGGAAAATCCACCTTCCATGCATTGTTATTTTTTTCAGTTTGAATGCAATGTCCGAACAATCTATTGCTTTCTATTTCAATTCTATGCATTTCTCCATTAGAAGCAGAGAATTTCATTGTATTTTCCAGGACTACATTGCCGAAAGAAAAAGAGTGAATTTAGATTAGTACGCCCTGAGTTATCTGTTCTGACACTGTTCTGACACTGTGAAATTTGTGGAAAAACTAAACCCTAATGATCCAGTTACATAAGTATTATTTTGAAGTATAATGGATGTTTTTGAAAAAATATTTGTTGGATTATATACTGCAATGTCCATAAAAGAACGGCAAGCATCAGATTTGGGGTTATTTTACTCTATACTAAATGTGCTAAATTGGAAACAGTCTATCTCAATACAGGTAAACCATAAAGACACGTAATAAGATGCAGTCATATTGGCTGGGATATAAATAACAATACTGGAAATTCAAACTTCAGGGTACTTCAGTCAGATTGAAATTTGAAGTTCGTCAGCCAATCTCTTAAAACTATTGCATACGTAAACACAAAAAGAAGAAATTATAATTGTAAAACTTAAACACTTACAGTGGATGTTCAGACTGATAATGAAATGAAAATATATAAAAAAAAATACCATACTACTAGTACTACTACTACTAATGTTAAACAACGAGTTACAACTGCGAAAGGAAATATGCCGTTCTAATTTTATGGTGTTTCGCGAGAGGTGTCGTATGGAAGTTGACCCTATAAACAATCGATTGAGACCTTTTGCAAGACTGAACCTCTAGAAGATCAAGCGCAGTGGCTCCGAAGACTGATTTACAGAGACCATTGTGAAATGGACGAATTTCCTCGTTTTTTGAAGCTTATATCCAGGTAAGGCTTGGACCAATTTTATTTTAAGTGTTATCATTGGAAAGCAATGCTACTAGACTCATAGCGTGATTGGAGGTTGTGTAGTTCGTGCGTGATATCTCCGTGTTTTAGAGTTCTCAAAAACACGAAGCGATTATTGTCACCGTATGTATAACGTACCAGCCTTATACAAGCATACGGAAATATAGAGAAGCTGTGTCAGTGTTAATACATCGATTTGAAACAGAACAAAATAACAAAAGATGTGCTTTGGGCAGTGTGAGAACTTGAAATCTAGACTTTGGAAATTAATTGTAGAAAGTTTGATGTGTTCACTTCTTTTACGTATCGGCGAACAAGACTGAAGGGACGATTTTGGCGCGAGCTTTCGTGTGCAAGCTTATTTCTTGAAATTGTCTACAGAAATCTGCGTAACCATGAGAAAGAATCGTATCAGAAAAAGTATGCAGATAAATGAATTCTATGTAGGGTAGGAAGTATTTCGTGATTTAACGTGTTTCAGAGAACTGACTTCTGATGGCTCTCTACCGGAAATGCCTGCATCGAAGAATGAGCAAGAGGTATCGTGTGAAAAACGACCGTATATATACAATCGATTGAGGCCTTTTGCAAGACTGTACGTCTAGCAGATCAAGCGCAGTGGCTCCGTGTTTTTGAGTTCTTAAGGGATCATTGTGAAATGAACGAATATCTTCGTTTAGTTGGGAGCACTCACTTCTGCAGATTATATCTTGATAATGCCTACACCGATTGTATTGCAAGTGCAATCTTTATAAATTGACGCTACAAGCAATCCCACTTGATTTATTGCATGACTGTAGGATGTGTAGTTCGTGTGTGATATCTCCGTGTTTTTAATTCTCAAAAGCAGTTAGAGATTATTGTCACCGTATGTATCACGTAGAAGCCTTATACAAGCATACAGAAATATAAAGGAGCCGGTTCAGTGTTCATACATCGACTTGAAACAGAATAAAATGATTAAAAATGTTCTTTGGGCAGTGTGAGAACTTGAAGTCTGTACCTTGGAAAGTAACGCTAGAATTTTTATTGTGTTCGCTCTCTCTATGTTACGGCAAGAAATACTGAAGGGCCAACTTTGGCGCGAGCTTTCGTTTCCAAACCTATTTTCTGAAATTCTCTATAGAATTGTGCGGAAATGTTAGTATTACCTTATAATTATCGATCAGACAACGTATTCTTGATGGTCACGGATTTTGCCAAGGTCAAACTAAGTGCACAATACCGACTGTAAATATCTACTGCAAAATCTGGATTTGTAAAGACGCATAGGATAAAAACAATAGTGTACGAGTCCGCTCATGAAAATGCTTATTAATGTATTAAATGATACGTGCGTCTGTTGACGTATTTGATTTGTGATACTGTAACACAAAACGTCCTATATGATTGTTCAAAGGCATAAACGAACATGGTCTATGTACACTGTTTCATTTCTGTCAGATGTATAGGCCTACTATTATCAGACTGTACCTGCATTATTTATTACAGACATTTAACGCATGGCGGCAATTGAAAAGGCTTTTTCCACACAAAAACAGCAGATCTCAAATTAGATTTGCATTTGACATCGTAATAGACTGTCGAAATCTTTTGCTTATTAAAATGATAGCTAACAAAACAAGATGTATTAATTATGTATAGATCATCTTGTGAACGTTAAATGTGAATTATCATGATTCGTGTAAGTAAAGCAGATTGAGCGATTAGAAATATTGTTGTTCAAAATTAAAAGTAGAAAATACTTCTTTCTCTTCTAAGATAAATGAAAAATACATCGTCATATATGGTTAATAATTTAAGTTTTGCCATCTCCTATTTAAAAGAGTTTAAATTAGCTGCGATTCACCCGTACTGAAACGTTTGAAGATCTTTAATTGCAATAATGTAAGTCTATCAACTGGGCAGGGAATTCCCCTTCACCGCTCGCTGTTTCTGAAGAGAATTTTATTATTCTTAATTGTTTGCAATGGCTACAGAACGGAAACAGAGATCGACTTGCTACCTATCACTAGTTATTATCTTGTGACATGCCTTTATTGGTAGTAACATTTTTGGATTGATTGTCACACAATCCAAAGAACACCAAGATTATTACAAATAGCCTGTATCAACGACCGGAATTTTCTACCCACCACCTAAACAAAAAGTTTTAAGGATTCATACATTTAAAATAACATCCACCTATTTAGAAGTTCAGTGATCATATAGCAATATAGAAATTACCTTATTTAATTTCTTTCTGACAACCGTGGTTTGAGAGAAAGATGCTTTTGAATTTCTTTTTTTCTACAATTCTGTGTAGCGCAGTGATACAAAGTCATTGCTATTTTTAGAATATACGTTATTCATGCTAGCCTACTGATGTGTGTTCCGGTCATGACCTGGCCTTAAATCAGTAAGCGTTATATTTCAATATTTTGATGTAGCAGAGAAGTGTTGCTTTGATTATTAAGTATGAATTGATTATTTATCTAGTTATGATAATTAAAAAAGTACTTTTTATCGATTAAAAATATTTTCTACAATTTTCTGTCTTATGTTCTATGTAGCGCAGTGATACAAAGTAATTGCTAATTTTAGAATAAACGATTTAGTTTGATTAGAAAGCATGAAGAGATTTATCTGGTTTTACTTATATAGTACCTGTTTAGACTTTTAATCTCAAGAGTGGAGTTACAAAACGTGGCATTTTTTTGTATTTTTTTTTTTTTTTTTTTTTTTTTTTTTGTAAAAACGAGATTACACTATTACACTGTATGAAAATCGTGTGTGGCACGAGAAACTTTAATATGGATTCAAAGACAATCAATCAGTCAGTTTTGTTTTTCATTCACATTGGAAATAAGAAAGTGTTAATGATAGATTTACTACGCATAAGCAGCATTGCAAAGTCATTTTTCATACTCATGGTCACTTTGAACACTAGAATAAATAAGTTTATACCAAAATTTCTTCATAGTCTTGAAGTTTCTGAAAGGTTATGCTCCATTCAAGTTGTGGTTGCGGAGATAAAGGGCAGTGGCACGAGCTGCCCCACGACTGATGTCTATGTACCAAACTGTAAAGACTGGGAGCCCCACAAAAAATAAATACCTTTGAGAGATATTTTGATAATTATCAACGAGTTTATGTTTATATCTAAGCACATGTTTCTATGCTTTCCAGTTATTCTTTGTCTACAAAAGGCAGAGCTAGTCGCGGTAAAAGTCACCAAGAGTTGACTACTACGTAAGAACAAAAAAAAAACACATCTAAACTGAATACAGCTCAAACTCAAAGATTTAGAATACAAGATAAGAAAATCGTTTTAAAAAAAAATGCTTGAGAGAAGTGAATATAATGAAAAATACTAACCTTTACTTTTTTATTAAGAGCAGGCTATGCATATTTAATAGAAACTCATTAAATTTTGAAGTATTTGACAAAAAGATGTTTACCATCACATTATGCTAATAACGTGTGAATAGCGGATAAAATAAAGACACGGGTATAATATTATCATACTGGTTAAACAACTTGTCTTCTGAACAATAACTTCATTGTAGTCGATTTAAAGTGGGTCCCGCGCAGAAGTGAAAGAAATGAATAATTACAGTTTACTATAAGGTTAATACTTTATCAAAATTTAACTGATGTTCATTTTGATATATTCGAAGTTCTTTGTGAGAATAGTTCCTGCATGTCCACGTCTTCATCTTAATATTGTTGTAAAGCCGATTTGTAACATTCTAGGAAAGTACAGACACTCAAAGAAACACACGCTCGGAGATGACAAAACGTGTTGAGATGTCACCTGCTCAGCGAGAAACTCACTTTTTTTACTATTCTACGTTCTGATTTCTAGAAAAGTTTTACATTCAGTAAACGGTTGGTTTTAAAAAATAATTAATGAACTCGATACACACAATTATCATTTTAATCTCAAGACGAGCTGTTTCAGAAAAGAAATAAACTGAGTATGGGGACAAAAAGTCTTAAATGTATCAGATGATTTTAACAAAAGGCTATAAAAAAGCTGCTTTAAAATTGCCTAAGATGAGCAGTTTCTAAAACTCTCTGAACGCGCAGCTTTAATGTGTCTATCAGACGATGAATTGGCAATGTCTTCTCCTCGTCAACAAAAACTACTTAACAATGTAATATCTTGGTGGATAAATAAAACATCTTTGTCATTAGGGTTAGATTGGTTAAATAGACTTAACCGATACAAATCTTATATTGAATCGTAAGTTCAAGCATTAACGTGTTATTATCTTATAAAAGCCATATGGTTAAATTCGCTCGATTAATATTTGGGATTTTTCAAAAGAAATAAAACTTTTCAATAAAAATAATAATAGTTTGCTCGTTTGACTGTGTAGGACTGTTTATTCGTTCTCGGTGAAATAGGGAGGGAAAGAATAAAACTCTATTCATTCCATAAAAGACAACAACTGCTTCAAATCTTAAACTTGTAACTTACAAACGGTGTTCTCTGGATGGCAAATAAAAACATGAAAGCTTAATTTTTTCAGCATTTGAGTATAATCAGAGCGTTAGAGGAATTATTTACGTAACTTTTTAAAAAGAAAAAAATTAAAATAAATATAAGCATGTCTTCAAAAACAAAACAGTCAAACCCGAAGAGAACTACAAAGAAGAAGGCATCTGGCAAAATGGGTTCGTACTGTTTATTGTTGCTTTATTAAACTCTAAAACTAAAAAAAAAACAATTTACATGAAATCTAAAAATTATAATTAATTGCTGTAGAAACTAAGCTAACAGAAAAAGAGTTTTTTTTTAAAAAAGAAGAAAAGGAAAAATATGAAAAAATGAAGTGATATTTAAAAGGTTTCAATCCTCTTTCAAACACCGAATAAGAAGTCTCATTAAAACATAATAGTTGTGCCGTTAAAGTATTATAATTGAAAAACATTCTCGAAGATACTTTAGAAGTTTATGGATTTTTTTATTCCTTTGAGAAATTAAGGGTATTTTTGTATTTTTTGTTTTTCATGTATAAGTTGTACTTTTAATCAGAATTAGTATTTAGCTTTCAGATTTTGATCACATTTTACGTGTCAGATTTCAAATGCATGCCACATGTCAGATTTTGATAACATTCAACATTTCAGATTTTTTATCACATTCTACGTGTCAGATTTTGATCACATTCACCGTTTCAGATTTTGATTGCATGCTACGTTTCAGATTTTGATCACATTCCCCGTTTCAGATTTTGATCACATTCCCCGTTTCAGATTTTGATTACATATTACGTTTCAGATTTTGATCACATTCTACGTTTAAGATTTTGATTACATGCTTCATTTCAGATTTTGATTGCATGCTACGTTTCAGATTTTGATCACATTCACCGTTTCAGATTTTGATCACATTCACCGTTTCAGATTTTGATCACATTCACCGTTTCAGATTTTAATCACATTCTACGTTTCAGATTTTGATTACATGCTTCATTTCAGATTTTGATTGCATGCTACGTTTCAGATTTTGATCACATTCACCGTTTCAGATTTTGATCACATTCACCGTTTCAGATTTTGATCACATTCACCGTTTCAGATTTTGATCACATTCTACGTTTCAGATTTTGATTGCATGCTTCATTTCAGATTTTGATTACATTCTACGTTTCAGATTTTGATCACATCCTACATTTCAGATTAAATATTAATTTGGATATCAGTTACATTTTACCTCTAAGATATTTTACACATAACCAAATGATTTTGTTTTCAGATATAGATGATGTATTTGAGAAGATGGATCTAAATCACGATGGGCGTATATCTGTCCTAGAACTGACAAAAGCAGCACGATTGATAGGACTTAATCCCACACGCGAGGAGGCCGAGTTGATGATACAGGACTGCAACCCTGCACGTATGTCCTCAACATTTAAAGGCTGCTCGTTCTCTTCAGAAATGTAAACAAATTTATTTCATACTGGTTTCAAAATATACTTTTTTTTGTTGTCTGATGTATTGTTGTTTTTGTCTGTTGACAAAAATACAAGGTTTATGGTGTTCTTGCAGATTAATTCCTAGCAAAATAAACTTTTTAATGATTTTGTTCCGTTCAATTTATATTGCATTTAACATTGGAGAAGTAATTTCAGTTTTGTGTCGATGTTAACGAGCAGTTTTGTTTTATATCAGACCTGTGGCCGGTTGCTCAAAACTTTAACAGTCTGTTAAATTAACAGTCGGTTAAATTTTGAGTCAGTTTTCTAAGAAATTGACTCACTATTTCAAGAAAATATCTCCATGCAAAAAGACATAACTGAGAGTTTTTTTTTAAATAAAAAAGAAATTTGAATAAGATATTTGAAAAAAATAAAGTTAGTTTGGGCCAAAATTTAACCAACCGTCAGTTTAACAGACTGTTAATGTTTTGAGCAACCGGTCCCTGATCACTTTGCTTTTACAATTTATATCCAGGAAAAAATGTTCCATGAGTTAATAAGGAGTTCTTTCAGTTTTACATATAATGCGTACAGTAATTTCCATAAAGGTTTATCTATGAAAGTGCTTTAATTTAGAAAATTCAGTGATTTAGAATCATAACTAATGCTTTCCGCAAGTACGACCAAGTACAACCAAGTCAAAGTCATAATTTAGTACCAAGTTAGAAATTCTACGATCTACGCCGATACCGAGGCGTTTTTTTTTTTTTTTTTTTTTTTTTTTTTTTTTTTTTTTTTTTTTTTTTTTTTTTATCATGATATATTAATACGGTATTTGATAGTACTTTCATGGTATGTACATGCACCTGTTAACAAGCGATGCGTTATGGTTTCTTTGAAACGCGCCTTTCAGCATTGTTTATTTTGTATTTTTAATATGAAACTAATACAAAGGCAAATATTTGTTTTGTAGAAAAGGGCTATGTGACTAAAAGTGAGTTCAGGAAGTTGTTTGAAGACCGCCAAACCGACATTGACGAACAAATTAAGGAAATAACGGATGCTTTCCGCGTGTTTGACAAAGATAATAGGTGATGACAATTTACTAGTATTAAATAAGTATTTAACTAGATTGAAAAGAACGACATTTCCCAGTAGTTCTCCGTTGATAAGCCTCTAGAATTGTAATTTTGGCACAAAGTATAAACATACTCAAATACTGGCTCTTTTTCGTTTATTTCTATCAAATAAACAAGAAGGTATTCTTAATGATATCACTTTAATAGACGTACAGCTGAAAGATCTCACGTCAATTATAAAGAATGACGTTTTACTTATGTAAAATTTGTATACAGTTTCATATTTGTCAGGAAAATGTTCAAATTCATTTAAGTATCACTTTTTTTCAGTCAACACTGTCAAACTAAGATACACAGAGCCAGTGCCAGAAATAAAATAAATGTCATTTAAGAAAAAAAGGACAACATTCGAAAGAAGTTAAGAGCAAAATTGTCTTGATTTTAAGAAATGAAAGCCAGTATCGGTTATTCATGTACCCGAAGATTATTTCCTCTATCTGTAAAAAGTCCAAAACGAGTATTATTTGAATATATATATATAATACGAGTCTCCTTGTATTTAATTGTTAATTACGATGTTCTTTCAGTGGTACAATATCTGCTGACGAGATATTAGCGGTTCTGAAGACGTGTGGGGAGGATGTGGATGAAGAAGAGATTAACGAGATGCTGAGAAAGGTTGATAAGGACGGAGACGGCAATATAGATATTGAAGGTAACAAAAGGTTGATAAGGATGGAGACGGCAATATAGATATTGAAGGTAACAATAGGTTGATAAGGATGGAGACGGCAATATAGATATTGAAGGTAACAATAGGTTGATAAGGATGGAGACGGCAATATAGATATTGAAGGTAACAATAGGTTGATAAGGATGGAGACGGCAATATAGATATTGAAGATAACAATAGGTTGATAAGGATGGAGACGGCAATATAGATATAGAAGGTAACAATAGGTTGATAAGGATGGAGACGGCAATATAGATATTGAAGGTAACAATAGGTTGATAAGGATGGAGACGGCAATATAGATATTGAAGGTAACAATAGGTTGATAAGGATGGAGACGGCAATATAGATATAGAAGGTAACAATAGGTTGATAAGGATGGAGACGGCAATATAGATATTGAAGGTAACAATAGGTTGATAAGGATGGAGACGGCAATATAGATATAGAAGGTAACAATAGGTTGATAAGGATGGAGACGGCAATATAGATATTGAAGGTAACAATAGGTTGATAAGGATGGAGACGGCAATATAGATATTGAAGGTAACAATAGGTTGATAAGGATGGAGACGGCAATATAGATATTGAAGGTAACAATAGGTTGATAAGGATGGAGACGGCAATATAGATATTGAAGGTAACAATGGAATGTAATAGTACAAGAACCTGTCACAAAAGGTGTTAGTTATCGTAGAATATTCCCAGATACATAATAACAAAAATAAAATCTTCCGAAGATGGTTAACAGTTTGTTTCAGTCTTAAGCGGGAAATTTTGACTAGGAAAGCAAAAGTAAATAATTACTCGTTCGTCTGGAGCCATGATTGACTGCAATCTATTAATTAAATTCAGATACAAATTTAGAAAAACGTTTATTTGTCCTATTTTCAGAGTTTGCTGCCGTGATGTGTGACTTGGGATAGATTACTGGAGTCCGCTTCTGCTGTCCGGATAACAAAACTTTTTGCTTGTATCGTTCTTAGTAACTCTGCATTGATCAGTGTATACTCTTCAATTAATGAAAACTGTGACAGTCTCTTCGGTGCAATTTTAAACAAAATGAAAAGCAAGTGCTTGAAACAGAACAAATACATATATTAAAGATATAATTTTCCATTTCTATCATATCATTTTCTTTCTTCAGCTAATATTAACCCTTACCATGCTTTAGGTAGTTCACTCTGCCTTTACGACCAGTGCAGACAAAGATCAGCCTGCATATCCTAAAAACAATTAATGGATCAGTCAAAATTGAAAGACAAGTCCATTTCAGATATTTAGGGTTAAGATAAGTTGTGAGGATTCTTACCGGCGATTGATTTTAATCATAGAGGTACTGGTGTTTAATACTTGAAGCATTTATTGTTGGGATAAATCATTTTGGTTTTAAAAAAAAAAGTGTAACATGCCTTCAAAGGTGTTCTTTTCAACAGTCCAATATCTATAAAGGTAATAGCAAATGTATATTAATGTCCAAAGCACAGTAAATAAAGGAAGCTTTTGTATGTAAAGAAAAAAAGAATAACAAATGTTATTCAACGAGTTCATTACAAATGTATCTGTTTCTTTCAAATAATAAACAACACGTTAATAGTAGTTATGCCTAGTGTTTCTCAATCCAGAAGGCATTCATTCAACTGAATTAACTTGCAGAACAGTTTTGGAAAACAGTCGTGGAAGCCGCTTTAAGTTAATGACACAATACGGCAAATAATTGATATCTTTAATTATAACGTCATTCAGATATCATATAACAATTAACGCAATCAATGGATATTTATGAATGTAAATGAAACTTCTAATCAATATGAATTAATTTAATTTTATAAGCTTAAAATAAATGGATTGATAGCTCAAATAACATTATGTATTCCTTATAGTAACGTTGGTTCATTTGCGCCAAATGATATGTTTATTTCAAACCACATGCAAAGTCGAATCCTGAGAAAAATTATGTCTGCAGTAGAAGGTCTCAGATGTTTTACAACTAGGAAGCTTTCAACTGTATGTTTCAAAGAGATTTTGCTAACTAAAGGTACACAGCATACAGAAGGCAGTTGGCAAACTTTCTCAAATTAGTTGTCCACCATGTTTTAGGTGTAACTGTCTTGTACAACTTTTGACGTAATTACCAATCACAACTGTGACCGTACAATGCCGAATGAATATTTACAAGCTTTTCATTGGTCACACCCGTAGACGGCGCAAACAAAAATTGCGTCACAATGTTTAGGTCCTTATAATTGGCGACTTGAGACTCCTGTAAAAAATCTTCTTTCTTTTTGAATTTATATACGTCAGTGTTACGGGTATGATGGGCTTACATAAAGAATGATGCAAAAATAGAATAGAAGTTAAGTATGACTAACAAAGACAAAACGATGCGATACAATATGATACCATACAATACTTTACGATCCGAAACGATATTATATGATACGATATTTTGTCCATCTGTAAGAAGAGTATAATGATATTTTGTTCTAATATTACGAAAAGTATAATAATATTTTGTTTTTATGTTACGAACAGTGTAGTGATATGTTGTCCTTATGTTACGAACAGTATAGCGATATGTCATCCTAATGTTACAAACGGTAAAGTGATGTGTCGTCCTAATATTATGAACAGTACAGCGAAATGTTGTCCTCATGTTTACGAACGGTAAAGTGATTTGTCATCCTAATGCTACGAACGGAAAAGTGATGTTAATGTTATGAACAGTATAGCAATATGCCGTCCTATTGTCATGAACAGTATAGCGATATGTCGTCCTAATGTTACGAACAGTATAGCGATATGGCGTCCTAATGTCATGAACAGTATAGCAATATGTCGTCCTGATGTCATGAGCAGTATAGCGATATGTCGTCCTAATGTTACGAACAGTATAGCAATATGCTGTCCTAATTTTATGGACAGTATAGCGATATGTCGTCCTAATGTGACGAACAGTATAGCAATATGTTGTCCTAATTTTATGGACAGTATAGCGATATGTCATCTTAATGTCACGAACAGTATAGCGATATGTCTCCTAATTTTACGAAAAGTACAGCGATATGTTATCCTAATGTCACGAAAGGTAAAGCGATATATCGTCCTAATGTTACGAAAAGTATAGCGATTTGTCGTCCTAATGTTACAAACAGTATAGCGAAATGTTGTCCTCCTATTACGAACAGTAAAGTGGTTTGTCATCCTAGAGTTACGAACAGTAGAGCGAAATGTCGTCCAAATGTTACGAACATTATTGCGATATGTCATCCTAATGTCATGAACAGTATAGCGATATGTCGTCCTAAAGTTACGAACGGAAAAGTGATGTGTCTCCCTAATGTTATGAACAGTATAGCAATATGCCGTCCTAATGTCATGAACAGTATAGCGATATGTCGTCCTAATGTTACGAACAGTATAGCAATATGACGTCCTGATGTCATGAGCAGTATAGCGATATGTCGTCCTAATGTTACGAACAGTACAGCAATATGTTGTCCTTATGTTACGAACAGTATAGCAATATGTTGTACTAATTTTATTGACAGTATAGCTATATGTCTCCTAAATTTACGAAAAGTATAGCGAAATATTATCCTAATGTCACGAACAGTATAGCGATATACCGTCCTAATGTTACGAAAAGTATAGCGATTTGTCGTCCTAATGTAACAAACAGTATAGCGAAATGTTGTTTTCCTATTACGAACAGTAAAGTGGTGTGTCATCCTAGAGTTACGAACAGTACAGCGAAATGTCGTCCAAATGTTACGAACAGTATTGCGATATGTTATCCTAATGTCATCAACAGTATAGCGATATATCGTCCTAATGTTACGAAAAGTATAGCGATTTGTCGTCCTAATGTTACAAACAGTATAGCGAAATGTTGTCCTCCTATTACGAACAGTAAAGTGGTGTGTCATCCTAGAGTTACGAACAGTAGAGCGAAATGTCGTCCAAATGTTACGAACAGTATTGCAATATGTCATCCTAATGTCATGAACAGTATAGCGATATGTCGTCCTAAAGTTACGGACGGAAAAGTGATGTGTCGCCCTAATGTTATGAACAGTATAGCAATATGCCGTCCTAATGTCATGAACAGCATAGCGATATGTCGTCCTAATGTTACGAACAGTATAGCGATATGTCGTCCTAAAGTTACGAACGGAAAAGTGATGTGTCTCCCTAATGTTATGAACAGTATAGCAATATGTCGTCCTAATGTCATGAACAGTATAGCGATATGTCGTCCTAATGTTACGAACAGTATAGCAATATGTCGTCCTGATGTCATGAGCAGTATAGCGATATGTCGTCCTAATGTTACGAACAGTACAGCAGTATGTTGTCCTTATGTTACGAACAGTATAGCAATATGTTGTACTAATTTTATTGACAGTATAGCTATATGTCTCCTAATTTTACGAAAAGTATAGCGATATGTTATCCTAATGTCACGAACAGTATAGCGATATACCGTCCTAATGTTACGAAAAGTATAGCGATTTGTCGTCCTAATGTGACGAACAGTATAGCAATATGTTGTTTTCCTATTACGAACAGTAAAGTGGTGTGTCATCCTAGAGTTACGAACAGTACAGCGAAATGTCGTCCAAATGTTACGAACAGTATTGCGATATGTTATTCTAATGTCCCGAACAGTATAGCGATATATCGTCCTAATGTTACGAAAAGTATAGCGATTTGTCGTCCTAATGTTACAAACAGTATAGCGAAATGTTGTCCTCCTATTACGAACAGTAAAGTGGTGTGTCATCCTAGAGTTACAAACAGTAGAGCGAAATGTCGTCCAAATGTTACGAACAGTATTGCGATATGTCATCCTTATGTCATGAACAGTATAGCGATATGTCGTCCTAAAGTTACGGACGGAAAAGTGGTGTGTCGCCCTAATGTTATGAACAGTATAGCAATTAGCCGTTCTAATGTCATGAACAGTATAGCTATATGTCGTCCTAATGTTACGAACAGTATAGCGATATGGCGTCCTAATGTCATGAACAGTATAGCAATATGTCGTCCTGATGTCATGAGCAGTATAGCGATATGTCGTCCTAATGTTACGAACAGTATAGCAATATGTTGTCCTTATGTTACGAACAGTATAGCAATATGTTGTCCTAATTTTATGGACAGTATAGCGATATGTAGTCCTTATGTGACTAACAGTATATCAATATGTTGTCCTAATTTCATGGACATTATAGCGATATGTCGTCCTAATGTTACGAACAGTAAAGCGATATGTCGTCCTAATGTTACGAACAGTATAGCAATATGTTGTCCTAATGTTACGAACAGTAAAGCGATATGTCATCCTAATTTTATGGACAGTATAGCAATGTGTCGTCCTAATGTTACAAACAGTATAGCGATATGTCGTCGTAATGTTACAAACAATATAGCGATATGTCGTCCTAATCTTACGAACAGTTTTGCGATATGTCGTCCTAATGTTACAAACAGTAAAGCGAAATGTCGTCCAAATGAATCGAACAGTATAGCGATATGTCATCCTAATGTCATATACAGTATAGTGATTTTTCGTCCGAATGTCATGAACAGTATAGCGATATATCGTCCTAATGTTACAAACAGTATAGCGATATGTCGTCCTAATGTTACGAACAGTATAACGAAATGTTGTTTTCATGTTACGAACGGAAAAGTTGTGTGTCGTCCTAATGTTACAAACAGAATAGCAATATATCTTTTTAATGTAACAAACTTTAAAGCGAAATGTTGTCCTCATGTTACGAACGGTAAAGTAGTGTGTCGTCCTAATGTTACGAACAGTATAGTGAAATGTTTTCCTCATGTTACGAACGGTAAAGTGGTGTGACGTCCTAATGTTACGAACAGTATAGCGATATGTCGTCCTTATGTTATGAACAGTATAGCGATATGTCGTCCTAATGTCATGAACAGTTTTGCGATATGTTGTCCTAATGTCAAGAACAGTATACCGATATGTCTTCCTAATGTTACGAACAGTTAAGCGATATGTCATACTAATTTTACGAAAAGTATAGCGATATTTTGTCCTTATGTCACGAACAGTATCGCGATATGTCGTTCTAATGTTACAAAGAGTAAAGTGATATGTTGCCTAATGTAACGAACAGTCTAGCGATATGTCGTCCTGATGTCATGAACAGTAAAGCGATATTTTGTCCTATTGTTACGAACAGTATAGCGATATGTCGTCCTCATGTTACAAAGAGTATATCGATATGTCGTCCTATTGTCACGAACAGTGTAGTGATATTTTTGTTCTAATGTTACGAACATAATAGCGACATGTCGTCCTAATGTTACAAAGAGTATAGCGATATGTCGTCCTATCGTAACGAACAGTGTAGTGACATTTTTGTTCTAATGTTACGATCATAATAGCGATATGTCGTCCTAATGTTACAAAGAGTATAGCGACATGTCGTCTTATTGTAACGAACAGTGTAGTGATATTGTGTCCTTCTGTAAGAATAGTGTAATGATATTTTGAACAGTGTAGTGATATGTCGTCCTTATGATACAAACAGTATAGCGATATGCCGTCCTAATGTTACGAATAGTATAGTGATATTGTTTATCCCAATGTAATAAATAGTAAAGTGTTTCATCCATTTGCAACGAACAATGTTTACATAAAGGAAGTTGAAGTCAGCGTAATTACCCGGTCATAAATACTTCACAGTCGGATAAGGTAAATAGCTATCTAGTGTTTTAGGATTTCTCAGTCTTACACATACTATTAGTTAGTTAGTGTTAGTTGTTTAAAAAAGACGCTTTTGAAATGATTTTACGTACATAAAAATGTATTGTAACTAGTTGTCAATGAACTTTGGATACTCAATCTTGTGGTAAAAGTATATAACAGTGTTGATATTTCATGACATAGCCTCATGCAGTAAGCAAAGTTCATCATGGATTGAAAACGTCTATTAATATAACATTTAAAAGGTACGTGTTTTTCTCTGACCGTGATGCAAGAATATTCTAAACATATACCAAATCAATGTTCACGCTTAAGGCCGTATTTAAGACAAAATTTCAATGTCTTCTTGACTTATTTTGAGAATAACACAGTGATCATGAAAGCCATTTAATTTTAAATAACAAAATGAAGCTATGGGTCCTTTGTAAGCAAAGTACGTGAGAGAATTCTTCAGAGCAATGTGAAATTGTCATTTTTATTTTACATCGAATCATAGAAATATGCGAAACATATAAATATTGACACTTGCTAATAGGAAAAACAGGTTTGTAAATTTATAAATTTGGTTAAAGATTGAATGTGTTTGGGCAAGAGATAAACGAGTTAAATTAATGAGATAAATATATTCAGTATTCAACTGTTCTATTTAAACAGTGGTTAGAATACTTCACTATCTAGTTATAATTAAGAATACAGTCAAGATCTATGAAGATATCCCTTGATTTACTATCTCGTCGTCTGGTGTAAAAACAACCTTAATAATCGGGAAATACCCTTATCTTTAAAAGTCTTAAATATTGATTATCGATTTCTGCTAAAAATAGATTCCGGTTTGGATAAGTTTATAGTTCACGGTTTTATATTACACATATGAATAGATTTTTTTATTATGTGAGTTTAAATATAGGAATTAAGTATTCTAAATTTCCAAATACTCAAGTTAGAGGGGTATTTACAAAGTTGTTTTGATGGCACGAACTGTTTCATTCTCGTTAAAACTGATAACATTCTCGTTAAAACTTAAAATTACGTAGTGCTTTTTCTTCAAAATGTTAAATGTTTATGTAATTTGTGCATTATTCATGATTTCAAATTCAGAAAGGAAACAGTGAATCTGAAACTAATTTGGAATTTTACTATGTGTCAATGGTGCAATGCCGTTTACAAAGAAATCTTCTAAGACAAGGTAATATATCTTCATGGTTTTAGACATAACTACAGTATTTTGATAATATTTACGTGACACACTTATAAACACACCACTGTTTCAATATGTTCTGTTTCCACTAAGCAAGTGCTAGTTTACAAGAAAAAAATACAAACCGCAGATTAATATTAAAGGATTTTTCTTAAAATACAACCTACTTGTACATTGTGGTGAGGATAGTTGACTAGTATTGGGGCAGTTCAATTTCCTGAAGAAAGATGCACAAAAACAACAACAATAACAACAAAAACAACAATAGTTTTTTTTACGACAGTATTCTTGTTTCTATTTTGTCCTGGTGGTCTTATCAACAGTCAAAACTTGAATATTTTTAAAATATGCAAGTGTCAAGACAGTCGGTCGATCACTCACTCTGTCAGTCAGTCAGTCAGTCAGTCAGTCAGTCACTCTTTCAGTCAGTCAGTCATTCTTTCACTCAGTCGTGTAACAATTTCAAGTTTCAAATATTATGATTGAAACAGCTTAAAAGAGCTGTATGGTTTTTTTTTTCAGGTACAAAAAGTTCCTCTTTCTTTTCACTTAAAAACGAAACAGTAAAAAATTAAATGTAGTAAAATATAAAAGAAGGCGGCGGGCAGAGTGAAAGAAAGACACACACAAAAATCAGTAAAAATCAGCTTAACTGGTTACGAAAAACAATCTGCAAATTTATATAAAACACCGTCTTTGAAGAAGAAATAGAAGTTTCTATAGGACAGGACACGTATAGGATAGGGTAGATCTCCGGATTGTTGTTGTTGTATTGTTGATGATGTTGTTGATGTTTTGTTATGTTCTTGAATGATGGTGACCGAAAAGACGCTAGTATATGCTTGGTATAGCCATGTGTCTTCCCGCGTTAAGCTCGGAAAACGAAAACAAATTAGCAAAAAATAGAGAAAAAAACGTGCATCCAGACTGTACTATTTGACACATAGCACTGGCATGTTCGCTAAACCAGTCAAGTAAGGACCAACAGGGAATTCGCGCATGCATTTCTCCAATCGGCCTGCAAATGTCAAAAATGATTGACTTTAATTGAACTCGCCATATGACGTGTAGACTTTGTGCTTGAATGTTACTATAGGATTATATATATATAAGTCTTGAAAAGGTAAAATATATTTCAATCGTAGCTTTTTATTTCAACTCGAGTGCTTATTCTTATTAGAAATGCATACATCAATTTTCGCTTAGCCATTAAACATTGGTAGGATGTTGCAGTATGTAATTAAAATGATTTTACCTTAGTGCGTTCAACTAATTGATTGTTTTAAGACATCAATATATCGAAATATTTATTAATGTCAAGAAAGTGTCTACTTTCTCCAGGGTTGCTGTGATGCGCATTGTTTTATCTGTATGCCATATTTACTCTGTGATCAAGCTATACTATTCTCATTTCTTCTGCTTTTCTTTGCTTTATGTGTTTAATTCAATGCTGAAATGTGTGTAAAGTATTTCTTTTAGCTTACACATCTTGTCCTCGACATTGCAAGCGAATAACAAAATGTGCCAGTTCTCTTATAAATAATTGTTTCGCTTAAGCATGGAGTCACAAAGCTACTTCCCAATAGAAATTACTTTTGTAGTGAAATAGCTTTACTCTGACTTAAGGTCATTAGGTGCATTTCTACGTGATTAGACTACATATGTGTAGAAAAAAAAAAAGCTGATGTATTTATGTATAGGTTAGTGTTTAATAATACGCATTAACAAAAATAACTGGTCGCGTGCCTGCAGCACGCCTGACCAATTCATTTTTGTTAATGCGTATTATTAAACATTAACCTATTTAATGATCAACTAAATACAAAGCATTTCTCATTATTGAAATTCGTTAGACTGGTTAGACGGACCTGATTAAGTAATTTAATTAAGTTAGTACACATTAACCTATACGTTAAACTTAGCAGAAATGTGAAAAATACTGCAATGTGATTGGACAAAAAATAATGTTGATCATTAACACAGATTTTAGTGCAAATGGCGGCGGGATGAATAGATATTACGGAATATCTAAAGTAACATTATATATCACATTTATTTTATTTCGTTTAAACGAAATCTTATTACTTATTGCTTTAAAATAAAGACGCAGAAAAGATCTTTTCAGTATGCTCCCTTCGAAAGCTGACCTTTGATATACTGGGGCAGGTTTAGAACTAGATATACAAATAGAAATCGTACTATTGAGCTTTGAAAATGTGTAAGAATTACAGTTTAAAAATGTAGCATATAAATGTGTACACAGCTGTTTCTTTATTTCTACACACGGGAAGTTAATTACAGTACTGCTAAGTTCAGCTTCCGCTTTCCATAAACGAATGTCTCATCTGAAAAGGTACTCATATGTGGTAAAGTATTTCCAACTTTACTGGTTAAACCCCAACCGCTAACGTCCTAATAGCAGATATTTTACTGAAGTAAGCAGGACCTGTCAGTGGAGCCCTGTACCTTTTGTTTGTTTGTTTCTGTACTAGTTATCTTACTTACCTTCGTGATTGATACGCGGGTGTTTGGAACCTAGCTGAAACCATCAACATGTATTTGAAATAAGTTAGCTTGCAGCTAACAGTAATTCCTTTTAAGCCTTAATGCTTAATGTCAAAGGGTATGGGTGCATGTCAATGTTGAGAGTTTTGTTCCACGCAAAGTTTAAAGTTCTCTTACCATATGTGGTCTGTTAGTGGGATTTCTATTTGTTTCCTTCAGCGTTACGCCTGACGGCCCTGATAGACAAGACTCTGCCATGATGGCAAGTGACTCGGCGTCGAACTGCGGGGAGCCTGCTTTTACTTTCAACCTAAATAGGTTTGAAACCCTAGAGGCGGTCAGTAAAGCGATAAAGCACGAAGGAGTGGACAATTGCGGACTTATATTTGGTAATTATTCTGTAAGGCTATCACATAGCTACGTTATATAATTGTAATGACTATGCATGGTTTTATTCTGTTACAACTCACCTTAAGTAAGTCAGTGCAATCTATATATTTACCATGGCATCCGTTTGCAATAGACAACTAGGCAACGGCTGAAGCACTAATTCTATCTAGTGGGGACATGGTTTTTACGTATCAGCGACAATCTCCTCTGCAGTTTAAGCAAAAATTGAGAGTTGTTTTTTTTTGTGTTCGTAAGAAAAATATGAAATACTTTACATTAATTTGTACTATCTATTTTTGTGTCGAAGAGATTTCATGTACAATGAAAGTTATGATGGTTGTTATTCATAGAAGAATTAACTGCAGCACAAAACTTGCAAATAAGTTCAATCCATTTATTCCATGCACGCTTAATACTTAAAAAACTTTCAATTCAGCCTTTTCGACAAAAAACAGTTTCTGCAGGCTGAAAGTATTAAGTGTACCTACGGTCAGTCTACAGTGTAAGATGTCCAACGACGCAAAAAGCCCCCCCCCCCCCTCCACCACACACACACAAATAAGCTTGTGTTTTGTGTTTAATCCAGACCTCTGTTCTCTTTTTCATTTGTTTACAGGTATTGACTACACATTAAGTAATGTACTACAGGGCCAAGAAACATTTGGTGGCTATAGTCTGCACGAGATCTCGAACGACAAAGTTAACCCCTACCAGGAGGTTTGTATTGCGTACTACTGACATTTGACTTGGCGCAGGCGACCAGTGTAAACTTGAGCAACGCACGTTTTGGCATTTATTCGAAATATCCGAAAACTGGTACAGCAGTAATTGTTAATTTAAACCATGTGTTATTTTAATGAGAAAGTTTGAATTCAGGGCGAAGTTACGAATGAAAATAAAAAAAGAAGTCATCATCAACAACAACAGACTATTTCACTGATCATCATCATCACCGTCATCACCATCACAACCATCATCATCATCATCTTTTAAACACATTATAAAAAGCACTTCCACTACCACAAAATTTATAATTATGATAATAATATCAATATTTCTGATAAATGTATCAATAATAATAACAAATTATTATCATCATCATCATCAATTGTTTCATTATTAAAATGTAAGATTGTGTTAGGATAGGTTTTGGTTGTGGGAGTCAAAAAGATTGGAACTTCGTCTTAAATTTTTGTCGTAGAATAATGTTGGAATATATACATTTTATGTATTCACATTGTATTATGTATATGTGCCTCATTAGATTATATCATTTTAATGACAGGTGATTTGTATTCTTGGCGAGACTCTGGAACCATTAGATGATGACGGAATTATACCTGTGTATGGTTTTGGTGACAGACGGGTGAAAGATAAAGGGATATTTCCCCTTAAGAAAGAGGTAGTTTACTCCAGCAATTTGTTCTTGGCAGGTTTCCAACTTTCTTGAAAAAGTCCAAAATGAACTAGTTTATTGATTTAGTGTCACATCTTTACAAAAAAAAAATCTGGAACACTGGAAAAAAGGATATTTTTAATGCAGTGCTGCAGGCGAGGTTCCAGATGGAATACTTCTACTATTTAGCAAATAAAGATAGGATCTGTTTCTTTTGTCTTAATTGTGGAACGTTTGTCTGTTTCCTTCTTCTTTATATTGCATCTTTGTAATTTTGTTCGTTTTATATTTTGAAATGATGCATTGCAAATAGAGGTCATAGAAGTGTGTCAATGCAAAGATGCACTGGCTTTTTAAATAGCCAAAAAAATTTTCAGTCGCGAGGAAATAATAGATATTGATATGAAAAATTTTGGATTAAATAATAGCGAGGCAGTATTAACGTTAAACTGTCAGGTTAGCTTGAGGCATTTATAATTTGATGATTTATTTATAAATCTTATTTACTGGACCATTTCAATCACTGACTTTACTGTTTTTTGTAGAAAGTTTCCTTGCCAACTTACACTTTTCGACATTAGTAAATCTTTTTAAACCTGACCGCTAAATATCTTGACTCATAATGCTGCAAAAGTTTTCGGACCCATGTAAATATCTATATGACCTCTACACCCTAGTTACTAAATGACGTATCCCAGACTCAAATCTAAGGAAAACAAACCTACAATGGCTATCGAAAGTTCTACATTTCTCAATCAACAGGGACAATGTGACGGCTTTGCCGAAGTTCTTGAGGTATATAACGAAGTGACACCAACAATTAAATTAGGTGGACCAACTAACTTTGCCCCGCTGATTAACGAAGCTGTCGATATTGTTAAACGAGAAAAACAGGTAAGGTTTTGTTCCACTTTGACCAAATAAAGGTAAAACACAAACTAAAAAAAATAAGATAAAGTTTACAGAATTCAGAAAGTAGGTTTCTTTTAAATGTGATGCAATAAAAGATTAAAACTTTTTTTCTTAATCAGGTATATCTGCTGTTAAACTGTCAAAATTTACTATTTCTTGATCGGCTGAAAACGCATATTCAATCATTAACAACCATTCTTTTATTTTATGTGCTCACTGACAGTTAGACAAGGTAGTGTTGTATAATCTCATTCTCATATGTAAATTCATGTAGTTGAATTTATTATTTTGAATTACAGTTTATTTTGTTGTTATTTTATCTGCAAGATATAGTCTTCATTAATGGACTGCTATTAATTATAACATTAAAGGCAGACTTCTGTTTTAATATGACTATACACATCACACCCTATCCAGCACTTTGATGTTACTTTGATATTTCTGACAGCTTCTACGAGCTTACTTGTTTGGATGTATTACGTGCACTTTTCTGTTTTATTAATCACATGACAAAAAATTAAAATCAATATTGTATGTATCTACTATCTAGTAAGACAAAAACTGTATAGTTTAAGTCAATAAACGTTCTGTTCTGTTCTGTTCTGTTTGCATGGATTTAAAGCCCGTTTTAACTGCAAAATATTTCCCTTTAACATAGATTCTAAAATTGTGTGGTTTCGGTAAAACTTATTGTATGCAAGCTGAAGGCTAAAGCCTGAAGTCTGTAAATGTAGATTTTCTATATTTTCTAATTGTGTATAGGCTAACAAGCATACAAAAAACAAAACACTTCATATCACATGGAAAAATCTTGCGCATCTTATTTGGAATGTAAGAATAATAGATTTAAGAGCGATACAACCACAGCTGCGATATATATTAGATCTAAGTCAAAGATAAACCACATTTTAAAAAAGAGATTCATTAATTTAAGAAAGATAGTCAATAATCTTAAAAAAAACTCATAAATGTGCATACAAGATAGAACACACTGTATATGTATGTTTATGGAGTTTCAGTAGATTTCATAATTTGGCTGATATTACATCAGAATGACCTTTGCGATTCTTTAGTCGGTTTAGAAGTCAGAAGGTTATAGTAACTTTCTCTTTTTACAGTACCATATCCTTGTTATAGTCGCGGACGGACAGGTGACAAGTGAAGAGGAGACGATAAAAGCAATAGTGGAGGCCTCGAACTTTCCCTTGTCCATTGTTGTCATCGGTGTGGGCGATGGACCTTGGGAAGTCATGCACGACTTCGACGACAAACTACCGGCTAGAAAATTTGACAATTTCCAATTTGTGGAGTTTCATAAGATAAAATCAGAATCTCGTAACCCTCAAGGCGGCCATTGCCTTGCATGCACTGATGGAAATACCGGACCAGTACTAAAGCCTATCAAGAGATTAAAATTACTGAACAATTTATAAATACCTGTCGTCTTGCCTTCTTCTTCTTCTGTTACAGTACAGATTCCCACCTGGAATATCCTCGTACTGGCTTCTGTTCCGCTACCGTTTCAAAATGCTTTTTAGCAGACACGTACATTCATGGTACCCATTACGCTTGAAAGCATGGTTAGATTTAATGTCCAGAATGTTGATATCTGTGAAGATATTGTGTTCTTTTTTTCTATCAGGTACATGCAAAGTTCCTAAGTATGGGTTTTGTAGATATCAAAGGTTGTTGAAATATGAATATATTTATCATTAATGTGTTATTTATAGATGAAACGCCTTTTATCATTCTTTAGATAAGTGTCTTTTCTAGCATTATTTGTGGTCAAATTCAAGTTAGAGCTTTGAAATATTTTTTCTAACTAGCATTTATATATCTTTGTATAATATTTTGCTTTTAACATTCCAGTCATTTTAAACGATGGGCATATCAGTAGGTTTAAAGCTCTTGCCGTTTTCAAACTAAACAAGTTATTTAACTGTGCACATAATGTCGTTACAGGTACTTAATAAGAAAACTAGACCTTAAAAAAGAAATTCCTTGACATTCTAAATGTTGACATTTGTCAGTTATTATATCATAATGTGCTAAGGGCTAAATCAGTGTATGCAAGGAGTTAAGAGCTCAGAGTGGGACAGGACAGACTTTAATACAATATGTTTGTACTGTCCATCATGTAGCTCGATCGCATAAACTTAGTCTATTCAAACCTGTTAAAGTGTTCATTTTTTTATAAAATAGTTTGTAACATTATTTTGAAGTAAACTCATTCGCTTGATATTTTTTGTCTTGTGAAACTTACTTTCCTTGTCCGACAATGCATGTTCCTATGGATTTTACGAGCCAAACGCTTGAATTTGAACTAAAGTTTCAAATGGACAAGTGAAACATAGGAAATGATTGGCGAAAAAATTTCAGTTATATTTTTTCCAAAACAACGCAGTAAGCCTTTCAAATATTTCGGCTGTATGATCAAAGCAATTTAAAACAAAAATAAAACAATTATAGTTAACATTGAGCCACGTATATTCTGTAAAATATGCATTTAAATCTGTAGCTTATTACAAAGCAGATGGTGTAAATTGATGCCATGTTTGCAACTGCATTTAAGAAGTTCTTTCTATTCGATGTATTTTTAGTATTTTGTCATATACAATTGTCAAATTTTATTGTAAATGGTAACAGACTGCATTTGTTTTGGTTATTTTATTATCAGAATAAAAACAATGATTGTGAAAGGTGTGTCTCTTTCCTTCATTTAACAAGTACAACCAGTAAGGTTTGATATTGACATAAGTCACAATGTGCGAACTTCCACGGTTTGGCATCTGGAGATAACGTTTTAATTGGGATCTTAAATACAAGTAACCCAGTCCTCGCATTTCGAGGGTGTATTTTTGCCATAAACACATTGTATTTATTTATTTCAATTCTATTTATTTGACAAAATTTCGTAAAATATTCAGATAATTGCGTGTGCGGGAAGATACCTTATAACATTTGACATCATATAGAGACTACATGTTTACAGAAATAGAGTAACCCTGTTTTCTTGAATTTTTTTTTCTTAAGCTAATACGTTGATTAATATTCTGTCCATAAAACACAACCAAAACGTTAATAAACATATATTAATTGAAGGAACATTCATTTGTCCAACGAATATGCAACTGTTTTTGTAACATATTCAAGATGGTCCGTCTGTGATGATTTTAACTGTGTAATGCTACAGAAGTATACAAACGCCATGAGTACATGTAAAGTATCATGACACGTCATAAGATGCAAATCCTTTGCTGGGATATAGATAACTATATGGAAAATATAGGCTATCATGAAAAAAAAGAATCAAATTTATCCTCTCTCCAGATATAACCATAGGGAGGTCGTGAACTTCAGTCAAATTGACATAAATCATATTTTCAAAAGGTCGAGGTCGATATTTTTATATATATGTTTCTTAAAACAGATTGATTTATCCAGGAATGAAGAAAATTCTAAAGGGGACATACACCTTGACCTTATTGGCTGTAACTGGTTTCGCCTTAACGACAAATGCAAGCATGTCAGACTAAGTTTAATCAGTATGTTTACGAAAATTCGAATTCCTTGGAAACAAATATTTAAAAAGACAGGAAAGGGGAAATTAATGGTTGACAGGAAACAAGAAATCGGTAGATCCGATGGATGCTCCCCGAATAAATGCCAATTCCAAAAGGGCTATTGTTTAATATGTATTTTTTTCAAAGAATGAAAAAAAACAAAGGGTAATAACTCCTAAATCATGCAAAATAGAGTTACGGTTCTTGCACGCTGCACTTCTCCTCATAGAGATCTATCTACCAATAAAGTTTCATGTTAATATCTCCTATACTTTGTGAGATATGCCCCGGACAAAAAATAAGTATGAGAAATTTCAAAAGGCAATAACTCAAAAATTAATAAAGCAAGAGTTATGGTTCTTGTGCATTGCACTGCTCATCAATGAGATCTATCTACTTATAAAGTTTCAAGTTGATAACTCTTATACTTTGTGAGATATGCCCCGGACAAAAAAATAAGTATGAGAAATTTCAAAGGGCAATAACTGAAAAATTAATAAAGCAAGATTTATGGTTCTTGTGCACTGTATTGCTCCTTAATGAGATCTAACTAACTATGAAGTTTGGTCTTGATATCTCATATTTTTTGTTTTATGCTCCGGACAAAATTATGACGGAAGGACGGACGGACGAACGGACGAACAAACGGACGGACGGGCGGACAAAGTGGCAACTATATGCTCGTCCTTTGGGGAGCATAAAAAGAACAATAATGTCAAATAGATTCGTAGTGTATACATTCAAACAAAAAGCCTACAGAAACTTCAAAGTTGATTTTCTGTGCTTTTCAGTATAATGTTTCACATAATATTCCACTTGAATCAGTATGACGAACTCTTCGCAGAAATGTGAGGCTCAGTTTCCAGTGTTGTTAGTTAAGAAAAGTAGTAGGACAGGAGATGTCTACGCATAATACCATTCGTGTGTATTTTGAGAACTATTTACGCATTTGGCTTTTGATGCCAATGCTAGACGTTTATGTGCACGCTGATTAGGTCTAACCAGTCCGCCTATCTGGCGAAATACTTACCCAAAGTTGACAATGTGATAAGTTACAAAGACCACGAGGGACTTACAGCATGCAATGTAGATTTTTATTGGCTAAGTATGGTCTAAGTCATTATGTTCTTACTTATCCTGGTAAACATTACGTGTGTGGAATATCTACGTGAACATTTTACTGGAATATTATGGTGTGCATGGTAAGTTCTAATATCATTTTTTATATAGAAATTGGTGGTTGGTTTTGCTGTGGGAGAGTTTCAAAAATTAGGTGTATTACAGTAGTTTCTAGTCTTCTGTCTTTTTTTAACTAACGTACATCGTCAAGTATTGTCATGATACTGGATGGGCTTAAATCCCTAGGAACACAGTCTCCAAGTATCTAACTACAAAACTTGTATAGTAATTTGAATTTGTTCCTGATCTGCGTTGGTTTTAGTTCAGTTTAATAAATCGTTATGAAATGTTACGATGTCAACAAAGATTCTGTTTTAACTTTTAAGTTACAAAAAAATGAAAGCTGAATTTATCAAATCCTTGACAAAGCGATAGTCAAAACGCGTGTTAATAACCCGACCCTATTTCACTTCATAACAAGTGTGTCTTCTTTCGGGATCAGTGTAGACCTTGTGGTCAGCCTGCACGTTCATCCAGTCTGAGAACAATCTTTCCTATTTCGACATCATATTTTCAATTAAATACCCCTTAAACTTTAAGCTACTCTGTTCGAGACTATATCAGAAAAATGTTATTAAAAGGTATTGTGGCGACAACAGTGCCGGTTCTGTATGAACAATTCTACAATAATACATTAATAATCTGGTCTGATGTACTGAGTGTGTTGAAAACCAAACTGTTTTCATTTATGATCAAACAGAAGCGGATGATATTTGTTGATACATTTTAAGTTAAAGCCGTTTTCTATGCGAAAACGGGTGAAATTACTTCAAATGTTGTCTGCTTTCAACTCATTAATGTGAATTTATTTCTACAGGCTTTTTTATAAATGATTAAAACCCGGTATCAGGCGTCTTGTATGCATTTTGTTTTGCAAAATATCAGGTGCAGTGTTGAAATGCAATATTTTGACATAAATATATGTTTTTCTGTGCGTATATACACTGTTTAAAACCAAAAAGGAACTTAAATCTAACTCACTGGGGTCATCGATATCTGTTTCTAATATTCGTTAATTAAGCCTTGATTCCTTAGAGATCAGTATGTGTTTTCACACATTGGCAGAAAGACAAGAAAAGTTGTTTCAATGTCTTTATCAGTCATCATTAGAGCAAAACCACGCCACGCTTTGCCGAGACAGATCTGAAAGACACAATGCTATAAAAAATGTTTTAGCAGAACTTTTCACTTACCTGAAGAAGAAATAGATAGTTTGTGAGTGTTTTCTGAACTTCTTTTTATAAAAAGAAAACACATTGAATAGAAGTCTGTAGTTTGCACATTTTGCCGAAGGACATATCAGCAATGCCGTAAAAATATTTACTTTTGTCGATATTATGTAAATTTAGGATCTATTTTTAGAATTTCAGAAATGACACAAGTTAGATCTTTAAATTACTTACCTTGATTTATTCTGTGGTAACAACGAAGAATCATTAAAGCATGTCTGCCGGAGATGTCGTTAAAGATGGCGACGATGAAGAAAAAACCTACGATACATTGGAAGCAATCACAAAAGCCATAAAACAAGCTGGGGTCGAAAATTGTGGATTGATCTTTGGTGAGTTTTTCAGTTTCAACTCTCCCCTTATATAGCCGTTTGACACTTTTCAAGAAAATGTTAGTTTCGATAATAGAGTTTGAACGTATTTTAAAATGGAAATATTGCTTACAAACAACAAAAAGAATGAAAAATATGTACACTTTATTGGATCAAAAGCTTTTCATAAATACCTGACATTTCTTTTGCGTTAGTCTCACTATTTCGCCTCCGAAGGTGAACCCATTTTACAGGCTGATATTTTATAGTTGTTCACCTTCTACGTCTCACTTTGATCTGCATCTGGTCAAGCGGACTCGCCCAATCGTAGGCGATTGGGCACTTTTTATGGCTCGTTTGTCCAACAGTTCACATATTTTAAGGCAAAAATGATAAAAATATGGTAAAATATGATAACTAAATTCATACCTGATCCTGTAATCCAAGAAAACACACAAATACATAAGTATAGAACTTAAACACTTATTTCGTACCTGATTAATCCGCCATTTTATTCAAAATTTGGCAATCGGAATACTCGGTGTTCTAGGTTAATAGATAACCAGGACAGGGTAAAAACCGTGCCGAATGATATCCGCTGGGTAATATGCAGTTTAAAATTAGGCTTAAAGGTTGAACAACTAAACATATGGGTTCAACACTTTGAGCCTATTAAATAAGGCTACCTTTGCGTATGCCCGAGTATATGGTTTTATGGATATGTTTATTTTATTTCTAGGTATTGACTATACAATAAGCAATAAATTACAAGGACAGAAGACATTTTTCGGCCACAGTCTACATGAGATTACGAAGGATAAGATTAACCCCTATCAAGAGGTCAGTTGTCATGTCCGCTATATGTTTGTTTAACGTATGTCTTTGCTTTTGGCTTAGCTGGAGTTTCATGCCAGTTTGATCAGTCAGAAGCGGACATATTTGTTTGACAACTAAGTGTTGGGCCTCAGCCATCTGCACTGCACTGCATTTTTTTCTCATTAAATGGTCAGGGCTGGAAGTTGGGCTCAAACTCGCGACCTTAACCACTTGATTCAATTTGTTTCAGAATCATTGCATACTTGTATTTTTAAGATGAACATATAAGACCTTAACAAATGTCAGAATTATTTTAATCTGGTTTTCCGTAACTATATTCATTTCAGCTATACTGAAAGAACCTATTACAAAACTAGTCCCGATAAAATTTCAAAATACGTCCAACAGAGCACGTCTTTTTGAAACAGAACGACTTTATTATAACAATATTCTTGAAAATGACAATAACAATAAAGAAAAAATGTTTAGCAAACATAAATGCACACGTTATATTACAGGTGTGTACACTTCCAAATAAGTAATTCTGGCAAATATGAATTAAAGCGAAACTGTATGGTTCATTTGGGAAATTCGGCTGAGCAAGTACCAAGACAATGCTTTTAATTAATGTGTCAGGTTCTCACTTGCACGCTTTACAAAAGCATTTCTTAATCTATTCCAACTTCTCAGTTTTATAGTCGGGATCGCTACAGAACAAAAGTTGTCTAAAAACAAAGGGTTCCATGTTCATGACAACTAGATCAAACCAGCAAATTAGAACGCATGAACGATTCAGTCACGTATGGACGATTCCGTCACGCATGAACAATTCAGTAATTCAGTCATGCATGAACGGTTCAGTCATATCTGTATTTATCTTTTTGCACCAGGTGATATGTATACTTGGAGAGACCCTGGAACCCCTGGATGACGACGGCATCATTCACGCTTTTGGTTTCGGCGACAGGAAGAGCAAAGACAAAAAGATATTCCCTCTAAAACCACAGGTATGGAGAACTTATAATAGCCACATTGTTATATTCTTTTGAGAACATGAAGAAAACAACCTCTTCTGGATGGTCTTAAAAAACAATGCTGCCGTTTGAAAATATTAAAGAGAAAATCTCGCCAGCTTCTACAACATCAGGCTAACTGACCATAAAACAACAGTAATGTAGTAAGTAAACATTCACATTATGAAGATCTAATGACTTCTGACAAAAGAAACACACACAATGCACAACCAGTACTGAGAACTAACGAAATGTAATTACAAACAAGGTACCAGTTTACCCCACCCACTTCATGGTGCAGGGATGATATCAAAATTGACGCCGAAAAAATTGAAGGCTTTAAGTATGATTATTTTTAGCTCGTCTGTTTTGAAGAAAAAGTCGAGCTATTATGATCGCTGCGTCGTCGTTTTCGTCGTCGTCGTCGTGCAAAATCTTGTAGCCCATTACTCAAACAGTTTAAAAGGTATCAATATGAAACTTTGAGTGCTTGCTAATCATAACAAGAGGCATTGGTAATCCAAGGCGCATTATTCTGAAAGCTATATTTTAGGAGTTATGCTTCTTTTTAACTTACAATTTTGTCAAAATTGCTTTTTCAGTTGAATGATTTCAAAATTATTAAAGATATCAATATGAAATTTAGAGTGCTTGCTTATCATGACAAGAGGCAGTTGTAACACAAGGGACATTATTCTGAAAGCTATATATTCGGAGTTATGTCCCTTTTTAACTTACAAATTTTGTCAAAATTGCTTATTAATTTGAATGATCAAAGGTATCAATATGAACAATATCAACATCTTGACATGAAACGTCAGAGGTATATAGACCTCCTTCAGGAGTAGTGCACAAGAACCATAACCATTGCCCCCATTGTCGACATGTAAAACAGACGTGCGTTGGCGCCGCTCCGCGGAGCTCCTGTTATTGATTTGTTGTTCTGAAGGTTTACTTTGTAGTGTTGGCTAAATTAATAGCTAACATCGCTAATTACCAATTTTAATTCATATACCACGTTTTAAGGCTTAATAAACATTTAAATACATGGAAAAAAGATCTAATACTTAAATGGTGATATTTTAAAATGAGGACGAAAACAAAATGCCAAAACTAAAGAACATTGCTCGGCTAGAGTGAGGATCAAACTCCCACCCTTCGAAAGTTTTAAAATTTACAAAAGTCAATAGAAATGAGTACTTTTTAGGGTGGAGGTAAGGCATTAGGGATCTGATACCTTAAATCATATTCTTTTATCGTCTAAACATTGTATATCCATTTTATATCCGCTTGTATCATATTTCTGTACGTTCCGTATATACTTGTATCATTTTTTACCTACTATTTTGTAAATGCTTGCACTATTAATTTCTTACTGTATTTGTTGGTTTAATGTTTGTGTTCATTCTTTATGTGTCATATTTGTGCACATAATGTGTGTGTGGTCTATGAAGTATGTATTTTCGGTATAAGTTGGTATCTATTCTATGATCATTCTGTACATGTAGGGTGAATGCGAAGGATTTGCAGAGGTACTAGATGTATACAATGAAATGACGCCAAAGATTAGAATGGGCGGTCCGACCAATTTTGCTCCACTGATAAGAAAGGCAATAGAACTTGTGAAGAAAACTTTGGAGGTATGTTGTGGTCACTCTTCCATTACTTGTATGGAACATGTTTAAAGATGTCTGACTTTCAAAAATATAGTACGTCACATGGCGTCTTGTTTCATAGTTAAATTTCAAGTTTTAGTAGGATAATTAAGTTAATTACACTAGTTTCCTTAGTTGTTTGCATCAGATATGATAATTTTTGTTGTTGTTGTTTTGGGCAAACTATAGAAGACTGTTGTCTACAGGTTTGTTCTCTCAGCATTTTTATAAGAAATACTAAAATTCGGTGAAACTATAACACACAAATAAGATTTATATGCACTTTTTTCATATTTTTATACCAAAAACTTATTACTACGTGTTGCATATGTGTTCTTTTACATTTTAATAATGTTGTAATTTACTTAAAGTTGAAAATATGGCTATATAGAGTCAACAAGTAAGAAAGACATTTAAGCTAAATGAATCTTTGGTGATTTCATTTCTCTTCAGTTTCATATACTTGTGATTGTGGCAGATGGACAGGTGACCAGCGAAGAGGAAACAATACAAAGTATCTTGGACGCGTCCAACTTTCCTCTGTCCATTGTGGTGATAGGGGTTGGCGACGGACCCTGGAATGTCATGAATGACCTAGACGAAAAGTTACCAGCGAGAAAGTTTGATAACTTCCAGTTTGTTGACTTCCATCAGATTAAGGCGATGGCGAGGAACCCTCAAACAGCAGTCGCCATCGAGGCTCTGTCAGAGATACCTGAGCAGTACAAAGCTATAAAGAGACTTGGTATTTTATGAGACGGTAAAAAATAACTAGTTGTGTTAAACAAATAACGTTATATGTTTTAAAGATAACATTATATGAAGTTTTTCATCTTGTTCAAAGACTCTTTTTCACCTAGTTTTGTAATGTAAAGTGTTGTCGTGTGTAAACCATTTCTCATCACCTGTCGTAAAACATTTCCAAGAAGGAATCACTAGTAACATCTTTCAAGAATATTATGTGTATGTGCAATTGTTTTAAGCAGTCAAATGGCATGAATATTTGCATAGAGATTTTTTTCAAAGGAAGAACATTAACATGCATGTTACAATTCAAAATGCAAACATCTTTACGTTTTTACAACGACAAAATCAACCGTAAGAAAATATGTGTATCTTTTATATCCAGACTTCTAAGTATATTTCTAGTGACACCATTCCGTTGTATGGTTTTATGTTTCTTTTTGAACGAATACATGTCCTGGTAATTCGAGACAGTCACTCTTTATCCTTCCGTGAACTAGTTTGTTTCCCTACACTGGGCAGAATAGTTTTAAATGTTAAAAGCAAAATCTTGTCACCAGAGTCTACCTATTACAATATGACTAATAGAATTTCAACAGGAGGAGCAGCGGTCGAGGGGATAGAGCGCCGAACTCACGATCCGGAGGTTTCACGGTTCGAATCCCACGAGGAGTGAGAGTCTCCAATGACTTTTCACATTCTTCACTTTCGGCGAGGACTGGTTTGAAGCCAGGAAGCAGTCATCGAAAGGGATTAATATAAGTTGCAAGAACTTGCTTCCCAATCGATTTGAGTATAAAACTAATAAAATTTCACCTAGGCAAATATCCAATTCTTCAAACAGGTAATGGGTATTAGTCATCCAGTGAAATAAAGTGAATAAATGAAAACCTATTGAACCTACCTAATTGGTACTTTACGAGTTTGCAAGTTAATTTTATGCAGTATATTGGTATCTTAAAAGGAAGTGTGAAGTTGGGCACCGGCTTCGCCAATGTCTTCATACAAAAAGAACTGGTGCTATATGTATAATAACATTATAATGGTTTCTTTGTAGTCTTATGTTAATAACAGTTTGTAGTATAACACGGCACTTCTACTCTCTTGTCAATCAGCTGTCTTTTATACCGTGGTGGGAGGGTGTCCACTTTCTGAACAAGGGAGTCTGAGTTTAAATCCAACTAAGGCAAGTGAATTCGCCGGATTACATTTGGAGCCAGACGTAAATGACTCACGGCCGTAAATGTGATGAAACCAGTACTCGAGAATTCGAGAACGATTTTTCTTGGAAGGAAGCGGTACATTTTGTAGAGGTATAATATGGCATATCTACACTTTCGCCTAGCAGCAAACTTAAAGGCAACGCGGTACAGTGTCAGCTTTGTGATCAAGATGACCCTGAATTCATATGCAGCTTCGCCCAATCGTATTTTCAAAGTTAATTTTTTTAGTAATTCCTGGTTGATAAAAACTGATTTGATGAATATATTGCTTCGTGTTTTATCCAAAAAGGCTATAGAGAAAGTTGCGACAAACAACTTGACTGTCGACATGTCTGCACAAAATTTCAAAATGAATCGCACTTTAAACGTGTAAGTCAATCGGATTGCCTAAAAACACTTAAAACGTGTTGAATCTATAGCAGATGTAGGGAGAAAATACCTAAACAGACCTGCGACTCATTTACCAATCTACATCTGCAAATGGTACTATGGTGCAGTCCGTATTTTAATGATAGGCGACTTTGAAATGATCGGTAGTTCAAGGCAAAGTACGTGACCGTCAAACAGGCAATTGCTTTTACAGTATTAACTAGGACATGTTGTAGAAGTGTAGACAAGGAGAGTTAATTGACAGTTAATAGAATTAAGTGCAATGCATTTCAGTATAGCCAGTGGTGACGGATGTGTGTCGTTTGGTAAGTACTTGATATTCATTAGCGCGAGAATTAAGCTGTGCTCTTGTTTGGAATTTAAAAAATGCAGAGGGCTTCTGTACAACAGGGACTTGAAAGTATTATTAATGCAAGAAGCGTATTCATTGATTTTAAATTAGAGGCAAGTAGAAATCGTGTCATCCGTCTGTCTCTCCGGCTGTACGAGTACAATCCATGTCCGTTTTGAAACTCTGTCATTTTAACAGGATAGAGATATAACTTGCCGTACGTGTTCATTACACAGAGACAAGATTGCGCAGAGAGATCCGGATTTCTAAGGTCAAGGTCAGAAAGTGTCCAAATAATATTGACTACTACGAGATATTGATAGTGTGTTCCTGCTCGATCTGGGACTGTGATACATCAATGACTTTTGAAAAAAATGTCATAAATGTTCATCATATAGAATTAACGTGTCAAAAACCATGTACTGTTTGTCCGTCCGTACTGTCAAAGAAAATAGAATGTCCATGTATAATTCGTGTCCGCTCTATAACTCTGACATTTTACAGGATTTTGATATTACAAAGAGAGTTGACAGAAAGCTAATAGTTCACACTCCTTGCCTTAAAAAGACGACGTATTGCGTAAAGACATTGTCCAAATAATATAGAACACTGTCAGTCTTAATGTTTCTATCCGCTCTTGTAACTACGTTACATAAAATTATTTTGGAAAAAAAGCTTGGCACAAATGTTCACCATATAGAGGTAATATGCCGCAAATTATCCATCTGTCTGTTCACTTGCCTATTCGTATGTGCTGCAAAATGTAATGCCAATCTCTATGTTGCTGTCAAATCTGTAACTCACTGGTTCATGAAAAATGGCACAAATGCACATCAGACTGAAGCAACGTGTACGTCCGTCTGTCAGTTGTCTGTAACACCAAACGATATGAAATGCTGCCTGTTTTTATGTTTTGTGACAGTTCTGTATCTCATTAGTACATACGGGATTTGATGAAATTTTTGAACAGCTGGTCGGCAGATGCATGCAAAACATCGCAAACTGTCAAAATAATACAGAACTCTGCATACTGATTTATTTGAGTTTGCTTTGTAACTAGCTGGTATATTACATGTACATGATTTCAAAATAACTTGGCACTGTGTTCACACTTATTGTGACAATGTTGCAAACTGTTTGTCCATAGATCTGTCTGTCTGTCCTTGTTTATGCTGCCTTCCAGATTTGTTATGTTACTTAAACAGTTCTTTTTGTATACAGTACCTTTTTTGTCACTTACAGTAACAGCTTTGTTCAATATTTATTTTGTTTGGTGCTTTATAATTCAAGACCATTGGTTATTTACTAACAACATCCACAAGAAATGCGTAACTGCAAAGTTCTGCCTCAAAGGGCAGAACATATTGCCAGAGGAATGATCAGGTTGCAGGGCCGGATCCAAAAATTTCTGACTGGGGGAGGCTTGGGGGAAGGTACAGAAGAGAGTGACCCCCTTCTGTAGGGGGGGGGGGTGGGGGCCTCCCCCAAGAAATTTTCTAAAACGGTGGAGTAAATGGCTCATTTTGGTGTATTTTAGGCACAAAAATATAATGAAATTTGTGTGAGAATTTAAAAGGAATATACTGATATTCTTTGAAATGTTCAACTTAAGCAAAAAACATATGACAAGTTTTAACTTTTTTTATTTTATGTTTATAAAGTCCTCTGAAACAAATAATTTATCAATAAATTAATTTTCATAACAAATAACAACGTCATCACATTATACAATCTCCTCGCAGTGATCTCCCCTTTCATTCTTTGGAAGATCTCTGCAGACACGGGTTAACCTTAGCTGGATTTCAGCTATATAAACATGTATGAATTTTTTTTAAGAATTTATTTTTTTCTCTGTTAAGTTTAGTTACAATTGGAATTGCATCGATTAAACATGCCTGTGTGTAGTGAAATTTAAAAAAATGTAACTTGAAAAAAAGTTAAAAATTTTGTTTATTTACGTTCGACCATCATCAGGTGACATGTATGTCGGCAGTGATTACTGTATTGAAAGTATGGAAGGGAAGTAACCGCTGTGTGGAGTTTGCACCATTCGGAACACCTCGGCCAACTTCAATATGTCTTTATACGAAGTTGTCAGAAAAGGCCGAATTGTTACGATTGGAGTTTGCACAATATCATCAGGCAACTGATCATGGCCAGCAGACGCTCATTTAACAACTTTATCAAATACGCCAAGGTTACTAGACGCTTGAAAACAATACATCATGATCAGTCTGGGGAAGTCTATGATAATGCCGCCGAATATACGGTACATTGTGTAATATATACGGCTATAAAGTTGCGACCTCGTTATCAGTTGTTACGCAATATTGCATGACCATTGCAAATTGAAAGGTTGACTGTGTTTCTGTTACGAGGTGAAAAGAGCTGAAAAAATTGTTTTAGAGTCTTTAAAAATGAGCCCTTTTATTTTTTAACAAACGGGCCAGCTAGGGGGGGGCTTGAGCCCAATAAGCCCCCCCCCCCCCGGTAAACCCGGGCCTGGGTTGTACAGTAACAGGCCTGGATCTAGAATCTAAAATAGAAGAGGGCATACCTTGCTGTGGATATTGGATCAAATATTAGAAAGGCAATTTCAACATCAAAATGACTATTTTAAAGAGCAATTCTAAACTTGGGGACACATCCCCGTGCCACAAACACACGCACCCACAAACAAACACGCACACGCGCGGACACTGAAAGCTGACCTGTATGGAAGAGGCAAATCTGTACTAGCTGGAGAACAGAGCTTGAAGCATATTTTACATTACACTGAGAATTTGGAAGAGATTATGCCTCTGCTTGACAATCTTATTTTCTATTGTGTGAAATAAATGAAGCTGTCTTATTTCTTTCACCAGTTTCTTTACGTTTTCATATACAACACATCAGAGTATTTCACAATGTAAGTACTTAAATAATAACAAAATTTTATATTTTAAGCATTTACTTCAATACATTTAATATATAAAGTACAATGTACCTTTGTCAAAGAATATGCATACACGCATCATATTTATTGCCATAATTTGCGTAGTATATAAAATATAATGTTTATTTGTGATCAAAAAGTTACTACAAGGAAATTAAAGTCAGTTTAATCTTTGACAAAAGGAATATGCGTTTTGTTGAAGTGACCAAATAAATTCTTCATTTTAAATACCAATGTAAATAGAAATCATCAAAATGGGTCCATCTGTAATAAAACCTAAAAGGTATTTGTAAAAACATATTCAATTTTATGATGTACAGCATTCCTTTAAATAAATAATTAAATAAACACATATTGCACTTAACAAGAGGACCAAATGGTCCCAAGTCGCTCACCTGAAAAGAAACAATCAAACAACTGGTGGAGGCATGTGTCAAATGGCAGACAGTTCAAAAACCATATTAGATATCATAAAATATTTTTAAACCAAGAATGAAGGTCAATAGTTCAAAGTGAACCAAAGTCAAATAAGAAGTCATACTAACTTATACAAAAAGTTAAAATTTCAATGACATATCTTCAAAGACAAGGAAGTAGGTCAAGGTCAGCCAATGTCAAAGTTGAGGCCTGAATGCAAAATCATACAAATAGTTAAAATTTCATTAATGTATCTTCAAAAAGCAAGGAAGTGGGTCAATAGGTCAGATGAAGGTCTTAGACAAAGTTGGATAAAGGTTAAGTACCTTCTTACCCCATCCAATGATGTGTTTTCCGGGAGGAGGGTACTCTGGTGAGGGCAAGGATCTTCCAAAGCCCATCTAATTATCTAGGCAATGTTGAACTATATATATCTAAGCTCAAGGCCTTTCACTTTCTGCCAAGAAGATTTTTAAAACTTTTTTCTATATAACTTTATGTAAACCCTAGGCCAAATGGTTTCTGACAAGAAGATATTTTAAGTTTTTCCTATATACATGTAAGTCTATGTAAAATCAAGTGACCCCTGTGGAATATGTAAGCTCTATGCCTTGTGGTTTCAGACAAGAAGATTTTTAAAAACATTTTTCCTATATAACTCTATGTAAGATCAAGTGACCCCTGGGGTGGGCCAATTTTGATCCAGGTTCCATGATTAGCACAAACTTGGTAGAGGTCCATTAGACAATCATACACACTAAACATCTTAACTCTAGGCCTTATAACTTCTGACAAGAAGATTTTTTAAGTTTCTCCCTATATAAGGCTATGTAAAATCAAGTGACCCCTGGGGTGGGGCCAATTCTAACCACTGAGCCATGATTTATATAACTTTTATAGAGGTCCACTAGATGATGCTATTACCAAATATGTAAGCTCTAGGCCTTGTAGTTTCAGACATGAAGATTTTTTTAAAGTTTTTCCTTTCAGTTGGCAACCCGAGTTCTGCGGGGAATTATATTTTCTAAACAATTTTGAAAAAGGACCATATAAGGATCTTTTCTGTAAAGTTTAATTTCAGTTGACCCAGTGGCATAGGAGTAGATGTTGTTTAAAGTAAAATATGGATGACGAAAGATGAATGGACGGACAGACAGACGACGGACAAAATAGCATAGAAAAAGCTAAACCTGCATTGGTGAGCAAATAAAAAAAAACATGCAGAGATTTCAAAACAATAAGACAATGTAATTTGTGACTTAGACACCTAATATTAATGTACTCTCACAAAATAAGGGTACATGTTTGTTTATAGATATACAATAGTAATCTCTAAAAACTACATGTAACCTTTGTCTATGTTCTGAATAGATGTCTGTGCAAACCAACAAACAAGCTAACCAACAGACAAGGTACATTGTCAATGTATAAAGAAAAGTATATCCTAATAAAGAATAGGTGTTTGAATAATACTAAATTATGAATATTAAAAAAGAAAACAGTGTACAGATTCAATCTATTAAAGGTTTGACATAATGGATAAATGCATAGTGATCCTCTAAAGCATTATCTAAAAGCATTTGTCAGTTTTATGCGATGTCTTTGTGTTTTTTACAAATTCTGTCATCGATAATATGGAAAAAAAATATCAGAAAAAATCCCAGTGCCCACAGGATTCCAACTTGAGATTGATTTAAAATCCCAACGTTCTAGACCACTGAGTGAGAATCTATTCTCTGTCAATGCAACTGTCAAGAGGTTGGATTCATGAAAGTACATGTAAGCATTCCTCCATTTCAATGTATGTTTCTATATTTAAACACTAAAAAAAAGTCGTGATTATCAATGCAACACATCTAATTCAGTATCAATGGTGATTCAAAATTAAACCTGATTCCTGATAATTAATCTCATGACTGTTTTCGGTTTTGAAGAGGCCTCGACCTTGTTAAAGGTTACATAATAAATACTAAGTAAAATCATTTGACGTATTATTGTGATCACTATAAAACATCCAGCATGACTTGTTCTTATTCATCTTGTGTCGTTTAAAAACTGTCGCATCAGTAAACTTTTTTTCACAAGCTTTGCACTGGTATGGATAAATTCCTTCATGTTGACGAATGTGGCGTTTTAGATTGGCATGATTTGCATAGTTTTGTTCACAGTACGGGCACTGTGTCTGTTTCGTTGCAAGGTTTGCGAATATTGGTATTTCTTTTCTCCGTTTCCTGTTTTGTCTCACATCTGTGGAATTACTATTAGCTGATGACCAATCCTTGTAATGTTTTTCCATTTCCCTCCATTCATGATTTAAACTGCTGTCTGAAAGATGAAACAACACATAATGTAAATCGTACATGGACTGTGTAATCTGTATTTTCACAGTGTTCTATTTTTCATACTTCCAAACTGTTTCATATCACAGGTATCAGGTAATGCAGCTTAATGTTTGGAAATATCATATCTCTCTGTGCCATTATGTCTTTATAAATTAGGGGTATACAGATACAACTCTGGATGAATATGCAAAATCCACAGAATCTGGAGAAGGTAAAAACTTGTGACAATAAGAAAAAGCCTGTTACTCCAGTGGAATACATGTTTCCTTTACAGCATTTTAGGGAGAAATCTTTTTGCCAGGACTTTGAGATTCCATGAGTTAAATAAAGTGACTTCATGTAAGGCCTACCTACAAATCTATAAGTTTTTATAAGTAAAAGCAATGTTAATTCAACTTAAATATAAAGAATATTTGTGAAATTAGTCTTCTGTCCTTTTGATTACATGTGATATTGGGTGAGGTCAATACAGTCAAAAAGGGTGAGACTCCACAAAATTATGTTTTGGACACAATGTGCTGCATTGACAAAACCTGTATTTTTCTGACAGCTGACATACTTCATTTATCATACAACTTCAACAAAGACAATTATTATGAAACTTATAACATAACTAAAACAAGGAAAATATGTTATTTAATTTTTCCTGGCCCACTCAATCAGACTGTACCTGCATGCACAATGGAAAATAAGAGCACACTTAAAATTACCTTTAAAGGTAAGCAGTCATTGCATTACAGTACAAGTGTCAAGATCAAATAACTTTAAAAAGCAGCAAATATTCTGATAAATCATTTATGACAATCTGCAAGCCTGCTTTTTAAAAATAAGCTCACAGCATTGTTTTTTTAGAGAAGATAGGCATATGAGAACTACAGGTAAAACAACTAAAACTCACTTACCATTCACTTGTAAACTTGAGCTTATACCCATAAATCCACTAACACTGCAACTAGAAGTATTTATGTCTGATATCACAGAGTTTAAATCAGGCTCCACTTTAACAGTTTGTTTCAACAGCAAAGGTTGGTAGTCCCTGGCATTTTCTGACGTTACTGAATCCAAGCTAATATTCTCACTATTTGTGTTGGCTTCATTTTCTGAATGTCTTCTTCTGAAATACCACCTGACTTACACTCTGCCTGAATCTCCATTCTAAGAATCTCTTTTGATTTCAGCACTAGGCCATTACTCGTTCCAGAAAATCCACCACTGCCTTTATCATCACATTTTTCATCATCATTATCATTATCATCAGCAAGCTCTATAGTCAAGGTTTCTGTGAGAGTTTTATCCCCTTCAGTTTCACTTGTTGCAGTCTTACCAAAGGTGCTGTCTAAACTAACCTTATTTAATACTTGTTTAGTCCTTTGCCCCATACATCTTCTTGAATATGGTGAATGTCTGACAAATGAACCACTCCCTGTGAGCTTTACCGGTACTGGACCTTTTACTTGGCATAAAGTCTGGCCAGATCCTTGGCTGGTCAACTGTTCATGATGCCCTATCAAATATATAATTAACCAGTGCCTGAACAAATGAGCTTTATCATTTTAATATAAAATTCAAATGAAGGGCAACAACTCTGAGTTGAAGGATAAGTCTTATAACCTGACTTGCTTCACAATCAAAATCAAGATTAGTCTTTGTGATTGAAATATATCTAGGAGAAATTAACTTTTGAGTTTAAATAAAGTTTAAATAAAGTTTAAGTGCAAAAACCACTGACAAAGCTGAACTTAGATATAAGTATTCACAGCGTCTTTTGATTTCAACTTTTGACATGCAACTGCAAAAAGTGTTTTTAATTAAAAAGCCAATTATTCTAAATTGGAAGTATGTATTAAAACATTGGTTTATGAACAAAATGATCCTTATTGACCAATTTGAACACACAACTTACTTTTTAAACAGAATGCCAGGAAACTAGATTTGATGTCATTATTTTGTTCAATAAAGTTCTTGCCCAATTCTGAGCCTGAAGTGTATAATTTACCATCAATTGAGCTTGCTGTCAAAAACACTACTTCTTCATTTGTGTGTTTGGAAAGCTGTTCGACCTAGAATAAAACAAGTAAAATCATAATAATTCACATGACACACAAACTAAGTAAAAAGTTCTTACAGTAGGTGACAGAGGATGTGATGGTTGTATTTTTTTTCCTTGACAAGACTGAAATATTTAAATTTCTAATTAGCACAGTTGACATTTATTCTAGTTTTATTTGAGTTACAGGTTATACTCCAGTGGCACAATTTATAAACCCAACTTAAATGTTCTAGTAAGTCTAATTCAATATCATGTTCATATTTTTTATCAGAACAATAAAGTTATGTGAAGTTTTGCAAGTTCTGACATAATCCTTTTGCAACAAAGTGCAGAGTCTGAAGGTACACGCTATTTGAAAATCTTACATGACCAAATGTTACAAAAGAGATTCCTCTGGCATGGGGTAAGCAAACTTTAACAGTGTAACCGTAGATTGATTAGAATTTTGGAACAAAACTCACCAGCTGTTGTATCTGACTATGTAGAACAGTTTTTAAAATAACCTTGAATCCAGGAATGTCTACCAAGGAGTCAAAAGATACTGACGTTCTTTCCATTCTTAAGGAATGTCTTTAGTACTGCCAGAAAACTGAAATCATAAAAAGAACAGTAAGATTTAATATTACTGCATTGTAACTGATACACTGTCAGGGGTATCATTAAGCTTTTGAGTTGGAGGGAGTACATGTAAAGTAGGCGGGTGATTTGCTGCCAGTTTGTTATAAAATAAGCCCGATTTTGAGAAATGTAGCCGAGATAAAATCGAAAATATCCGGGTAATTTACTCGGCTCCAGGGTCTTAATGAAACCCCTGCACTGTATAAGTGTATGTAATTACATATGAAAAAGAAATTACAATGGACGATAGTACATGTAATTTCTCACACTGGTTTACTTATTAAAAATGTGTTGATAAAAATTCATACAAAGATAATACAAGCAAAATTGTCAGATTAATTCACAAGGTGTTTTTTTTAACACAAGGATAATAAAACCTAGCTACTCCTAAGTTTAATGGGGCTTCAAAAGCCTAAAACACAAGGATCCTAAATTATCTACTCATCAAGCTGAACTATGTTTAAAATTCATGGATTCATTCTCGAGTAACTGATCAAGGACCACTAGTAAATTTCAGGCCTCTGTAAACTTGACATTTGATGCAGTGAGCACAAATCAGTAGTATCTATCTACATGTACACATGCCCAACCATCTTGTAAAGTTTAAGGGATCTTTGTACAATGGTTCATGAGTTATAGATGTTAACTATTTTCACTCTGCAGGCCCTTGTTTGAAGATCCTGGGAGAAATTATTTTAGAATTATTTGCAAAAACACATTTTAGAAGTGTGGACCCCTGTGTGCTTGATTCCTTACCCTAGCCTCAAACGAACAATTCTCAAACAATATTTTCAGTTAATTAAAAATACTTATTCAGTGTTTCAGTCTAGCAAAACAAGTCCCATCCACGATTGTAGAGAAACATAAGACATCCCTTTTTACCTACTTACAATTTGTTGACATGACCTTTGTAAATGGCTCTCATGAACTTAAAGGGGTGCTTTATTAGTAAAAATTGTTAACTGGATGCTACCAATTATCGAACAATGAAAAACATCAAGTTAAAATAGCATGAAAGCTATGACATATTTAATATTTCAACAAGAAACATTAATTAACAAAATTAATGTATTGTGATTTTGAAACAATATTATACCAACAGCAACAGCAGAATTTTGACTCATTTTATTGTTAGAACACAGTCTTTGAAGTATTCACTCCTTCCCATGAAAGTTACAACTCCATTTGTAAATATGTTTGCTAGATTCCTGGAATTCATCTTCTGCTAAAATCTTCAAAGTGAGTCTTTGAACTTGAAAGTTTGGAACTTAGCCAAACAATATGAAAGTGAGTGAAAGTCACTTTATTAAACTTAACTGTCATATGCCACACAAATATATAGTAACAATTTTGTTCGAGAGATGGTACCATTGGAGAGATGGTGCCAACAGGCTAAGGGCCAAAAAAAATGCAGTGTCTAGGGATACTGATCCGTATGACTATCCCTAGCAAAAACTTGAAGGATTGTCTAGGGACACGGACCTTCTTTAACGACAGAATTATGCTTTTATTTACTTTAGAATGAACCCAGTCTGCATGGTTTTGGCAGTTTTTTAATGTATTCAACTGACTTAAATTACCTAAGAGTGACAATTTCTTCCAAGTTATTTTCAGTTACTTCTTCCGATGACATTATTCGAGTAATCCGAAATCAAATTTTCTGCTTACAAAAAGAAAAAAATACCGTTGTCATCTGGTGTAGATTTTTAAAACGAGAGCGTTCAGTTACAGCTAAATCAGCATGACAAATGACCATTTCTTTACATTTTTATAGCTTCTACATACTTTTATTTACTTTCTGATGACTGAAAGCAAAAAGAATTGGAACACTCATCTCAGCTTCAGCTACATCCAGGCCACACCACATGGAGGAACTCTCCTCATGGCCTTTCTTTTTTAAATATTAAGTCCATCTTCGCTAATGTCAAGAAAGATACTTCTCTAAGAATATCACAGATGCACTATTTACCATGGTGGCATACTAACTAGTAAGAAGTCCTACCTACTTTAAAGTGCTTTTCAAGTCTATACTAGTTACCAAAAAAGATACCTTTACAAATAGTCATTTCTATAGTACATGCTGGACAACAATGATATTTCTCAACTGGCATAATTTGGATCCATTCAGATTTTACAGTCCAATGAAAATAGTTACCAAAAAAGATTTGAAAAGCTTTGCTATTCAAAAATTCCGCTGAAAAAAAAACAATGGGATGGTGAAACAATGAACAAAAGTTGCAATCGCTTCATTTAACATCTTTAAGTAAGTTAAATGAAGGTCTGTATCCCTAGGCATTCCTACTAGTATTGTCTAGGGATACGGATCTGTATCTCTAGACTGTTGGTCTAGGGGTACCAATCCGCATCCCTAGACACTTAAAAAAAAATAAAAGGACTCATCTACTCATCAAATGCTGGGTTAAAAACAAAGTGAAGAACGTAATTTTTGGGTAACAGCTGCCAATCGCTCAGCAAATATGTAGATTCTGGGGCTGGACTGTACAGAGTAGAGAAAGAAGGCCATTCTAAAGGTCTGATTACTCGGGGAAGAATCAGTGTGAAATTTACTTTGTGAAATGCTATCAGAATTGAGTGAAATCTGAAACAAAATTCATGTATGCACAAATACTTTACAACATTCAAACTTTCATTCTTTTCAATTCAATTTGTGTTATACCTTTATGTCAAAATCTTATTCTGATGAAATCCTTTGTAAACATTATGGACAAAACAATGATTATCCGAATCTCGCTCCAGATAGCATTTCTTCAATGTTCCAGGTGTCTGCTCTGGTTTAGCAATCCTTACATTCGTAAAGATAAAAACTTTATGTCATTTAGTTAACAAAAGGAAACTTCGATCGTTATCAATGATATCTATCAAGGAACCTCTAATAAATATAAATTTTACCAATCTTTTCTATTTTGCAAGGGAGGTAACTATTAAATGATAACTGACAGTAAAATCTGTGCAACTCGTACTGCTCCGAACTTATCACAATATAACACAGTTACTTCCCCTAGTATACATTCTAGAGGTTATTTACATACCGTGCGTTTCTTATTTTAACCCAGAGTTACAGCCACAGTAACTATCTTATTATAAACCACTTCAACTACGCATAGAAGCTTGAGATTGTATCCTCATTTCAATAAAAAGCCTTCAATCCATTTTCATTCTTGTTTTAGAAAATAAAAATTCTTGATTTTGCCAAAGCTTTTGACCCAGTCCCACATAAACTTCATAAACTGTCTGCATATGGTATCTCTAGCAAGCTTCACCATTGGATTCAGGCTTTCCTGTCTGATCACAAACAACGAGTCGCTGTAAATGGAAATCCATCTGAATGGAGCAGTGTTGTTTGCGGTGTGCCTCAGGGCTCTGTACTCGAACCGGTTCTCTTCGTCATTTTCGTTAATGGTTTACCTTTGATTGTCACTAGTACTTGCCGATTCTTCCCAGATGATACAAAGCTCTATCGAATTATTAAGTCAATGGCAGATCAGCAAGCCCTTCAGTCTGATATAGACTCCTTATTTAATTGGACCAATGAATGAATGCTAAGGTTTAATGCAAAGAAATGTAAATTCATGCATGTCGGAAATAGTAACTTTGACACTTCATATCATATGCTGGACAATAACCAAAATCAAGTAAATATAGAAGTGATTGTTCAAGAAAAAGACTTAGGGATAAATTTTTCATCTACCTTTTGACCGTCATATCAGTGCAGTTGTCAACAACATCAATTCATATATTGGTCTTCTTAGAAGAAATTTTTCATATCTGGATAAATTCACCTTCTTGCTGTTGTATAAAGGTCTCATTCGGCATCTGACTGATTATGGAAACATCATTTACTACCCAGTCACCAAGAAAAATAAAAGAATGATTAAAAAATACACAAAGCAGAGACACTAGGTTTGTTCCTGATCTACAAAATTTACCTTATAGCGAAAGGCTTCGTCAGTTGAATTTACCAACCCTTGACTATCGTCGTGATTGTGGAGATATGATTCAAGTATTCAAGCTTATTCGCAACATTGACGACTATGATTATACTCAGTTATTTAGATTATCCTCTGGAGAACATGGTACTCGTGAACATGTTTTTAAATAGAGAAAATGAGAGCAAATAAATCAGTACGTCTTAACTCTTTCGCCTATCACATTGTTAATAATTGGAATTTACTTCATTGGGATATTATAACTGCTAAAATGTTGAAGAGTTTAAAGTTAAGCTAGACCACCATTGGCAGTGGAAAAGATTTATACTTGACCATATATATTGAAGCAAAACCAAAACCGGAACAGGCGATCTCAACGAAAACAAATACGAGGTGAAGGACAACCCATTTAGGGGCTAAACGATTTCCCAATTATCACAAGGTATCACAATATATACAAGAGTATATAAGCCCGGACTCGGGATTTTAGCCTTTTTGTTGACACATGGATACATTTTCATGCTCCTGTGATGTACCCTATCTCCCATTCAAAATTGCAGTTTCGTATTCCGTTTTTTTCCATAGGCCTGCTTGTTTGTAGAATAGTATCCAATAGTAATTCAGTGTTATGTAACTTTACATAAGTTTCTAAATAAATAATTTCATATTTACTTTTGCTTGTATTTACTCACCGTGGATTGGGACTGGTGAATCTGGAGTTCCTTCCCCTGACACTACGTTATCGGTAATTACATTATGTCCGGGAACCAGACTATGGGACTGGTATGACAGCTTGCGCATGAACTTCGAAACACTCAAAGTAAAGTACTAAAATACGATTGATATTTCATATCTTTGCTCAAAATCATGTCTTTTTCGTTGACAAATCTAAGGACACAAAGGTAACTTGAATGAACGTTGTTATCGTTCTTTCGCAATATCTTACTTTTGTCATTTTAAAATGGCTTGGGAAGTTTACAGTTCGAGAGGTGAATGCAAAAAGTGCTATTTCTTCTTTATTTTATAGCACTCAGAATTTTTTTTTTTTTTTGGCTTTCACACCGGAAATATTGAATTAGTTTCATTTGACTTGTGAATCAATTACCTAGTCATATTGCTGTCTGGCTCATTAACAGTATCGTTTGAAAATGATATAGTATTTGTTCATTTTTTAATCCACAGCTGAATAGTAACTTTCCTCATTAAAACTCATTAACGAGAGGGATGTGGGATGGGGTGGGAATCAATTGAAAGAGTGGGATGTGGGATTGGGGCGGTCAGTACAGAGGCTGTTGAGAATGTTATGGAATCACCATTGTAACTGGCAACCAAGTACGTCGAAGGTGAATTCGGTAGTGGAACTGCGGTCTACTGATAAAGCATAAGGTATTTTCTTATCTCGTACCAAAGAATACATGTTTAAATAAATATTCCGTTACTGAAGTTTTGGTATCAGACGAATAGAATGAAGAAAAACTCTCGAAAAGGCAATATTACATGCATCAGGAAGATCGATTCTGAATAGTTAAAACCCTATTTAAATGACAGAAAAAGAATTTCAAAATATCTTTGAAGAACTTCATTTTCCTTTTATTTAAAACCTTTTAGCAAACAGCTTTGATAATAAGTTTAACGTTCAAAAACTAAAGACTTTTGTCAAATATGACGCAAGAAGGCTTTGGTCTGATTTCAGTATTGTCTGTAAGGAAGTCATCAACAGTATGACTTTAAGAGGTTACTGAAAAGGAAAAAAATCGCATATTAGATAAACCAAATGGTACCTGCTTTTACATTAAACAGCCAATTCTTGTATTAATCACACACGAAATATTAGAGGTGTTCTAAGGTCAATGCATTTTAAATACCTTTTCTTATTTTTATTTTTATTTTTATTTCATTTCATTCCATTTGTTTGAGCTGTCAAAGGTGTTGAATAAGTACTGGTTTAAATTAGTTGGTATGCATCTAAAATACGTCGTCTTTGTTTTTATTTACAATTTCCACCGTTACATTGTGGAAAATCTTTAAGTTTCTGATGTAATCAGTCTTTAAAAAGGTGAAATATGGCGTTGTTGTTGTTGTCAATAAGGTCAAGCGTTAATGAAAGGTACCGTTACTGTTATCAGTTCAATACAAATCCCGGTTTCAATCGAAAGTGACAAAATTTCAAATAAATGCGATAATAAATACACAAGAGAGATAACACGTTCCCACTGTTAATTCACTGGGCTTCGCCACGTAACATCTTGCAAAGGTTAAAGGTAGGGTTTCAACGAAATTGATTCACATAAGGATCACCCATACAGCTGTTGCCATATTTTATACACGGGATCAATGGCCCGCATAATTGTTTATCATGCCTGACAATTGTCGTATAACAGGAATTATTCAGGATATATATTGAAATGCACACGTGTACTAAGTGATGCAAAATCAAATCGTTTGGTTGAACGTTGAGTTTAACGATTGATTCGTGTTTACAACTTAAGACAGTAATATTAAATAATAAATAATTGCATTTTTAGCTTAAGTTGTTTTTAATTTTTTCATTTGTGCGACTTAAGCTGATTTTATCGTATTGGCGTGCTTCGAAACCACGCTCACTGAGGTCATCAAAATGGAGACAAGGAAATTCAGATTTATTCTTTTTCTAACGACGCTTGTTGAATTTTGTGAATGTAAGACAAGTTTTGTGAAAGATCAAAGTACAAACTTTGTGTTTCCGCCGGTCGAACAACAGATTATCGCCGGAATACCCGAAGGTCATCTTAGACCTCTCGGTAAGTAGCCATTGTCACCTCTATTAATCTTCTTCTTAAATACATGTAATGACGTGTCAGAATTTTAGGATTATTTTGTCCTCATTCATCTATAAATTTCAACTTTTGATCATAGACATTTTATAAACGTGCTAGCTGTATTTTCAATAGAATTGTTTTCATTTGATACATGACTTTTCATCTTACACACTTTGACTCAATCTTCGTTTTAATCATTTCATGATTTGCCTTCTTTATCTTTTCATTACGAAAAATATCTAGTCCTATTATCATCGGAAAATTTCTAGGAAACATTTGATTAATTAAATGCCATTTTCTCTGTCTTTTTTATATACTTATCTCTCTCTCTCTCCCTCTCTCTCTCTTATTCATCTATCAGTAGAGGGATAAGTAGTAAACATATTGTAATATCTTTAGGTTGGCAGAAGAAACCTGACGGCAAGGTTCGTGAAGAGAAAGATCCGGTCACGCCCCCTACATTTCACATGAGATACGTGAAGAATAACCGTCCGGTGGTTCTCCGAGGTGTCATGAAGCACGCTCCAGTCATCGAAAAATGGGAGGAAGATGACTATCTCAAAGATAAGTAAGGCATTACTGACTTTTGTCCCCTAGTTCAGAAGGATAAGACTTGTACGACCTTTCTTTTATAGAAGTGTAGGTATCCGCTGCTCTGACCAAGCCCTGTTGAGAAAACTCAAAACGTTGACATGTCATTATGTAAAATATTTCTTTTAAGGGACAGCTGTCATTCCGCTGAAACAAAAAGGATTTATGAAATGAGTTACTAAGAATTAAACAAAGCAAACCTAACTGACAGACCTTTTTTTCGAAACTCATCATTACTTTAAACATTTATTCGATTGACAATATATCAGCAATATGTACAATCAAAGCTGAGTTCAGCTGCTTCAGGCCAACTGAATCAAAGTACGCGCAGATACGACAGGGGAAGTAACTTCGCGTGGAGTTTGCAACTGAATATAATACTTGTAATAACGTGTACACTACTTGTAGGTTTGGTTCACTAAATCTTACCATCACAGTCAAAAGAGAAATATTCAACAAAGAACCCCAGAGAAATAAACGCCGGATGGTGTTCAAAAAGTTTTTACAGGATTACAAGTTCGAGAACTGGTACCTTTCCTCCACCCTGCATGACGTCATGATGGCGGAACTTCCGGTACGTAGAACTGTAGTGTAAAGTATAAAATAAAGCAGTTATGTTGTTATACTGTTGAATAGCAAGAGCTTGTTCTTCCAAAGTAGCCTTTATCATGAATACTTGTACCTGTCTTTTTGTTGTTGTTGTTGGGTTTTTGTTGTTGTTGTTGTTGTTGTTTTTGATTTTGTTGTTTTTTTCCTTTCGGGAGAAAAGTTAGTTAAAAAAATAAAAGTTATGCTGAATGTATAGTTATCTATTTTTATTCTCAAGTTACCGGAAATAGTTTCTTGCGGGTCCTACAAAGACCGGCTCACGGAGGCAGAATTATGGATGAGTTCTGGTGGGGCTTCCTCTCTTCTCCATTCACACGGTGACCACAACATACACTGTGTCCTTGATGGGAGGAAAGATTTCATACTGATAGACCCGAAACATAAAGAGGTCTTCAACTTCGAAGAAACGGTACATATTACGTCTGTTGGTTAGGTGCCTGATAAATACCTGTTGTTTAATTTTGCTTGTCAAGAAAAGTAATAAAAAGCCTTGGCTAGAGGCATATATATTTTTTCTGTAGATTTCATAACTTTCACGTGTTAATGAGAAAAGACGTAATCAGCGACAAAGTTTTAACGATAAGAAATCACGAGAGGACACTCTCTGTAATGTCTTGAGACAGTTCGGAAGATTATTTTCTTAAATGGATACCATGTAGAAATTTATGATATTGACTCTTTGTCTGTCAAAAGCAGTTTTGTACGATTATATTCGAAGCTCCACTGGTCAAATTGTTTTTCACTGTTTGCTCTGTCTTATGCCTTACAACAATATACCAGTATTTTATGTGTGCAGAACAAAAACACGACAATCCGGAGCTTTTCAAGTACCGGAGCTTTACAAGTACTTGCTTGTATCGAAAATTGTAGTTGAAATCTGTACATAATAAGTTTTTGTATGTTTATATTTCATCATAGTGCAGGTGACTTATAGGTCCTTTAGGCCGGCTGCTCCTGTATATATAATACTTATTCTCTATAACTTTACATCAATGTGTATACACATTGACATATTGCTATTGCAAATGTCACTTTATAACAAATTAATATCTGATCGTATCTTATCTAACTAGAACCCTGTTTTCTGGAACGGGACGATCGTTTTCTTGACAGAAAGTGTGAGATAAAGTGTTGCGCTCAAGCATGTGACCCTTTATCAGTGAGCTAAATCGATCTCAGATTTAAAATTGCCCTTACCTTTTTTAAATCAGAGACGCGGGACTTTTGTAGTTGCAATGGTTTGCAAAACATATTGACAGCAGGAACTTTAAAATGTATCATGTCCAGAAATTCGAATTTCATTTATTTTATTTCAGTACCCTAACTCGGGTTCGGGTCACTCGCCTATGGATATGGAGATGATTAATGCATTCAAACATCCGAAAATTAGCCAGACGCCTTGGATATGGTCAACACTCTGGCCTGGTGACTGCATCTATGTTCCTGCAGGTATGATTCATATGTTTATTGATATATATTTAGAAGTGCATCCGTGTTTAAAAGAAAAACCGAAGTTTCAAAACAGGACATATGCATTCCTTAACCTCACTAACAGCTGATCTGTTCGACTGAGCAATTCGAAAATAAGTAGATTTTTATTTCGTCAGGTTCCTTCTGGATTAATGTACGTTAACGTAGATGAAACACGTTACATTTTTGGAACATATTACTTATATTACTCAGATTATTCATTCCATGCTACAATTTACATTTGTTGTACACTTACTTCAACTGATCGGTGTTTGTATATCTAAATTAAACCCACGGTATCTGTCTTACATCGACTGACAAAAGAGTTTCTGATACTTTTAAAATTCCGTTCTTTGACTGATTCCTGGATTCAAACCATTACTCTCGCCATGTAGAGTGTGGAAAATCACTGTAGAATCTCACCCCTTGGTAGGATTCAAACCAGCAACCTCCTGGTCGGTTGTTTGGCTCTCATATCCCTGGGTCCCCGCTCCTGCTGTCTTTTTATGTGCGCTACAATCAGACAGAGTCAAAGAGAAGAAATAACACGTAGCTCAACAAATGAGTTGAAAAAATGCCTGTTGTGTCAATTTTCTGCAAGATATTCAGACTTTTCAATGACTTTTAATCCTTACCCTGCTGAAGGCAATTTACTTCATGCAGTCTGATCATAGTCTGCACTTTTCGCCATTTGTCAATAAACCTCCACCAAACAACTAATGGATCTGTCCAAATTGTAAGACGGAGAAGTCCATTTTAGATAGTTAGTATGGTAAGGGTTAATCTTTTAAAAACCACTACGAAGTACCGTGTTTTGCAGGCTACATGCATCAGGTCAGATCATACGGTCGTGGTATTTCGTACACAGTCCAGTTCGCACCTGTTGTTGACTTTGAATCAACCGATTGCAAATTAGAGTCTAAGAGTAAACGAAGAAAGAAAGGAAAGAAGGACGGTGAAGGAAGCTCAGAAAAGCAAGACGAGGATGGTGTTGATAAAAAGGAAGAAAATAAACTTAACCTAAATGAAGTAGAATTTGTATGGGCCTATAGTAACGGAGAAAGGGTAAATATCTTTAAAAAATCCATACTGTTTAAGTCTTAAGTGAGAGTTCATATAAAGTTAAAAGTTATATAAGTGGTCAAAGTGCCCCCGAATGATTAAAAAATCCATTGCTTCGATCCAGCGTTACAGAAACTTCTAACTATTAATTTAACTCTCTTTGAGTTTATTTGACTGTAATACACATCTTTTATTACTGGTACAGTGATAAATCTGCTTGAAGATATATTTGCATTTATATATATCGTAGAAATGGAAAAACAAAATTTCGTTACTTCTAATCTAACTCAGTTTCTGAAGTTTCACGCAGTTTTCAGCTTATAGTTTGATTTAAACATACTTTATTGCTTATTTCTCTTTTCTTTTACAAATTTACAAACGTTGATATAATGGCTTGTACCTTTCCAAAAACGGCAAAAGGGATGAGCCACAAGTTCTTTCAACTAAATTACTGCCCTCCCCTCTGTCTTCATCAAATAACGTTAAATATTCTTGTCTATCTTCATCATACAACGTTGAATATATCTTGCTTCTCTTCATCTCATAATGTTGCATAGTTTGACTATTTTCATTCAAAGACGTTAAGTAATCTTGCCTGTCTTAATCTCATGTTGTTAAATATTCTGACTATCTTCATTCTAAGACGTTAAATAATCTTGCCTATCTTAATCTCATGTTGTTAAATATTCTGACTATCTTCATTCTAAGGCGTTAAATATTCTTGCCTATCTTAATCTCATGTTGTAAATTATTCTGACCATCTTCATTCTAAGACGTTAAATATTCTTGCCTATCTTAATCTCATGTTGTAAATTATTCTGACCATCTTCATTCTAACACGTTAAATATTCTTGCCTATCTTAATCTCATGTTGTAAATTATTCTGACCATCTTCATTCTAAGTCGTTAAGTATTCTTGCCTATCTTAATCTCATGTTGTAAATTATTCTGACCATCTTCATTCTAAGACGTTAAGTATTCTTGCCTCTCTTAATCTCATGTTGTTAATTATTCTGACCATCTTCATTCTAACACGTTAAGTATTCTTGCCTATCTTAATCTCATGTTGTTAATTATTCTGACCATCTTCATTCTAAGACGTTAAGTATTCTTGCATCTCTTAATCTCATGTTGTAAATTATTCTGACCATCTTCATTCTAAGACGTTAAGTATTCTTGCATCTCTTAACCTCATGTTGTAAATTATTCTGACCATCTTTATTCTAAGACGTTAAATATTCTTGTCTCTCTTAATCTCATGTTGTTAAATATTCTGACGATCTTCATTCTAAGACGTTAAGTATTCTTGCCTATCTTAATATCATGTTGTTAAATATTCTGACCATCTTCATTCTAAGACGTTAAGTATTCTTGCCTCTCTTAATCTCATGTTGTTAATTATTCTGACCATCTTCATTCTAACACGTTAAATAATCTTGCCTATCTTAATCTCATGTTGTTAATTATTCTGACCATCTTCATTCTAAGACGTTAAGTATTCTTGCCTCTCTTAATCTCATGTTGTTAAATATTCTGACGATCTTCATTCTAAGACGTTAAGTATTCTTGCGTATCTTCATCTTATGAATTTAAATATTCTTGTCTATAGCCTTGATCTAAACGTTAATACTATATCAAATTGAAAGCCACGTTGCCTAAACTGATCAAGTATAGTTGCTAAACATACGAGCCTTTGAGCGTTTTTTATATTTACATTCAGTATTCGTTTCATTCAATCGTTATATTGCAGCACCTTAAGCAGAAGAAACTGGTTCCCAGCTCTTTGAAGCGCATATTGCTCATTCTTCTGCGAGATGGAGACAAGCTGTACCAAAACCAGTTCAGACATTTTTATGAGGACGCACTTAGCACTGTAAGATTTAGTATCTTTCGCAAAATATTATTATTAAAACTATTATAATGGTGTAGGTAATATGCCTGATGAAAAATGTGAAATATATTAACATTCTAAACCACATTGCCATGTTCCGCTGTCTGCTGTTCATTTGACATGAAGACTTTGAACTTACATCGTACGACTCATGCTGATCTTCCAATCAATGATATGTCCCACTGGGTGTTCGGGAGACGTTACATTGAAAGAGATTTCCGTCAAGAGGGATTAATTATTAGACATTGAGAGGCCGCCATCTGGGAACCAGACTTTGATTTTATTTCCTAGGAGATGTTTGATTTCCGGAGCATCAACGACAACATAAATTCAGACAGAACACTCTGATCTAGAATTGGAAATAAGATAACCAGAATGGCAGTATAGCTCTTTCCCCTGGGTATACTAGTAAGCGATTAGTAACCGCCGCCCTACCCTTATCCAAAACTGTGAAGTCCACGACCTGTCCTGGAATTAACCAAATTATCTTTTTTTGCGATCTTTTAAAAATGTATTCATGTTTAAAGAAAGCAAATATATTATAATGATATTGTATAGTAGATTATATAAATTATCCAGCTTTGAAATGACTTTATCTGTGACTGAAAGACTTTGAAATAAAAGAAGCCATTGAAAATTTTCCCTTCTTAATGGAGTATCAGCATTTGTCTCTGTGTCACTGTGAAATGTGAACGTTGAAATGTTAACCAATCAAAATATGAAAGGAAAAATGTCGGATTAAAGCGAAAATTTCCGAATGGCTATAGCATAGAAGCTACCACAAAATGCACTGCAAGAAATATTTGTCATATGGCATTTTTGTGTTTGTTTACAGGTCTATGAAAAGCCCACGGCAGACGAAATGTTCCACGTCATGACCCCAAACGACAGCCGGAACTACTTGTCACGGGACGAAATTAATTCGCTGGCTGACAGAAGATTACAACATATCTGTGACGTTTTTAACAAAAAGCACGAAAGAGTGCGCGATGAGCTGTGAAAATTGAAAAGTTAATTTTTGCAATTTAATTTTTATATCGTCGAAATCATTTCTTTATTATGTTATTCCTTCAAGCAAGCAAGGGTATTTCAATACGATCTTGGACCCTTTTCACATATTCTACTTAAGGGCATAGACAGTATTTTGTATTTTTACGGTATATATAGAAAATATTTGATAACCTCCCTTTTATGGGGTTAATTTCACTTCATTGTTAGGAAAAAAAGAAAAGTAAATGCACGATGCATATATATAAATATCTATTTTTTCGAATGCTACATGTGTTCCTTGTTGTTTTGTATCTGCTTTGTCCTTTTACGACCCTTTTTCCGCTTACCATAGTCCGTTTCAATGTGTGGCAGAATTTAGGAACAAAACATTACGTTAGAAACTGCATTTACAATACTTTTTGCTGATGAAACAGAAATTGGCTTGAAAAATGTTAGATAAAACTGGAAGAAGCTTTTATAGAAAGAAGACCCCAAAAACTTTATTCAACTTCCAAAAGTAACAACGATTATATGAAGCATAATATTATTGAAGAAATGGTTCTGGCGACGTTAAGTAGAAAATGTATAGTCACTTTTATTGTAGTTTCATGTAGTCAGAATGCAACTTCTTCGCTTACTACAACGGATGTCCTTGCAAATATGCTTACATTTCAAGTTTCTTAATAATTTAGATGAGAATTAAAAACATGATTAGGGATATCTTACAACCGGACAAAATACTTGACAAGTCAAGTTTGAAATCATGCATGGTTGTATAAACAGCCTTTGTGGTCGTAACGCATATCGAGGTACCCTTTAGGAAAGACAAATTTTTAATCACCATTACGAATCTATTATTCTTACATACATGTACAACATGTTTACAAAATCTGTTTTCATATAAATCGTCTGCATTGTATCCTGCGTTGGATAAAGCGACCTAAAAGTACACCTCTCCGTTCAACACACGTAAACTTAAATCTCAAGCAGTCACTGGCTCCTTTTAACTGTTCGTTTTTTAGATTTTCATTTCTCATTTTCGAGAGTTTGAATTATTCAAATATTATCATATTCTTATTTGTTGATATGTTGTGCCACATTTTTTTCTGGTTGTTTTAACTTGAATGATGAACATTTGTTTAAAAGCCATCATAAGAAAGAATCTTTCAACCGCTTTTAGTTTGTGTGGAATATCCTTTCAACAAAATTACAAAAAAAATCAAGAGGTGTTCAAGCGTCGCGCAGGTCTTCATCTCCTTCCTCCGCAAATATATCTCCTGAGGCCTGTTTACATCTACAGTAGGGCCCGACGGTTTGGCAAGAATACCCTGGAAATCTCTCTCCGCATTTCTGCCCACCTGGGAGTCTTCTTGGAAAATTGTCCATACAGCCACCAGTTCTCCTTTTTCTACAGTATCGCCCGTCTGTAAGATCCAGACTGATTATCAGAACAGCTAGAAAGATTGTTAGAACAGCCAACTTCATCGTCTCCGCTAGTCTAAGTATAATAGGCAGGGAACCAAACTACGTCTCCACCTGCGTAAAATAAATATACGTTTTATACAATCATGATTATGCATTTAAGAAATTGAGTATATAATGAGTTTAAAATAAGTCAACAATATAGACCAGCTTTATACTTTTTACTTATGTTTTATTTGGTAGACACATCGTATAAATGAGTAAAATCACACTGTATATTAATGTTTTGTCTCTAAAAAAAAGATTGAATTTGTATTTATAATATATAGATGTAAATAAGACATAATAATTATAATGTTAAAATTTGATTTTTGAACCCTTTCTGATATGCATTGGACTATTGTTCTCCCTGCCAAATTTGGCAGTGGGCTATTGTCCAGTGGGATATTTACAGTGGGCTATTGACCTAGTGGTCTATTGTCCTAGTGGGCTATTGTCCCAGTGGGCTATTGTCCATTCACCGCACATAAAAGACTGTGAAAAATAGCAAGTTATCATTATTCGTGGTAACGAACAGGATTTATAATCCAAGGGTTCGATCCCCGCTCCTCCACTAACACAACTGTCTTTCGGATGAGACATTTAACCGAGGTCCTATTTATCAGTACAATATACTAGGCATAGAAAAGAATCAGAGGTGTCTCTGGAGCGAGATTCTTTCTGCATCTTGCACTATCCCCAACAACCTAAAATTATCAATATTTTCAGGGGGTATCGGTCACTGAAAATGGTACCGGCAGTCAATAAACTCAAATAGATAGACAAATGGGGGGAAAGGTAACCAGGAAAGAAAGAAAAAAGTAACAAATGCTTGTCTGATACAACAGGAATCTCATGGAAACGTAAAAAAAAGACAATAGTACTAGCACATTAGTTATAGATCGAAGGAGACTTTTCCAAATAGTAAAACTCTTATCTTTAAAATAAATGATAAGAAAAAATACTAAATCTTACCAATAATATATATTCCAAAACGCAACAATAATTTTCCGCTGCAAAATGTTTTCGTAAGATCCGACTTCCACAATGCTAAACACAGCTATTATATGAAACGGAACAACTCTGCTAGAACACTGGTATTAATATTTATAAATATTCATAGAAATTGTCTGCCAACCAGTTCGATATCAAGTTATGCAAATGTGTGTCCTTACGGGATGTTGTCTAAATAAATACCAAGTACTAAATGGCGAAAACAAAGCAAATTGAAGTGTATCCGGTTACGTGAAGTGGCCTTCTTTAAAAGATCTTAAAAGTTTATTTAAAATAGAAAAAAAATCACTATTGCATTAAATATTATTTCCAAAGATTGAATCTATAGCATCTTGATAATTTCTCAGAAGCACGTAATTGCGCTAGAGGTCGGGATATTTACAATATGTAGAAGAAAAGGCCTTATTATAACTCAGGTAAACAGCTTTTAGTAACAAAGCCTCTTGACTTAATTTTGACAATTTACGTGAGTGCGCCCTTGATCGGTGTCATCTATATGAAAATATGTTGTTGTTGTTGATGATGATGTTGTCCAGATATGCGGCTAAATTTCTATGTACCAAAATGCTTTATAAACTTTATACTGATAGAGTAAAATGGGCAAGTGCGCAGCAAATCCAACTGCATTAGAAATGAGCTTTAACCCTTCATATTCTTACAAAATTTAAGAGTAACTTTCGGAAAGCAATGCTATTCTTAACGTTATCTTAAACCAACTGAGAAATCAAGGCCTATCTGTTTGGAGCCTGCTGAAAAAGTTACATGCTTTTACGAGTATTTGACCAAATGAAATGTATGTCTGTAAATGCCAGTCGGTCGGGTCGCTGTTAACATATGATCGATCAGTTTATTTTCAACAACTTTAAACTTAACGTTTTCTTTACTCTAAAAAATATTTGGGTGCGTGATCATTTCTTAATGTAGATCTGTGAACGTTTAGAATCGAACGATAAGACTCCTACTTTTCCCCAAACTTTTAATACGTATTAGCTCCATTGTCTGGCTTCACAATAACCAGTATTGAATCAATTATGTGTACACTCTGATATCTCGGACGGTATTCCTTTGATAATAAATAACATTTTAATGGATAAAAGATATAAATATCATATATCGTGCCTATTAGAGTAATTGCATATCTCTAGAAAAATATCTGATACTTTTTGTATTATAGAAGAAATTAGAGCAAAAGAATATCTTCGGTTTATAATGGGCGTCTGCAAAATATCTGCATAAATGCATATTAAGTTAGTGCTCACACCGCCAAAAACTGGTTAAAACTAAATGTAACTTGATCATCATAATTAGTTTTCGTGACAAAAATTTGCTCCGTACACAACAAGAGGAAACAGCAACAATTTCTAACATTAAGAAGTCGGTATTCACCATGTTGTCTTTTTCTTTCTTTTTTTTTTTTTTTTTTTTTTTTGAAAATACATATAACCTGTTTTTTTGATACTATAAACCTTTGAGCAAACGAATATTTGAAGAAGAAACCAACTGATTTTATTTATGATGGCAGGTGAAACATAGTTCAAGTTACCAGTGAACTGTCTGCACTCCGCTCTCTGTTCGCCTCTAAATGCAAGGTGGTCATAACTCGAAGGTGGTCTGGTACACAAGTTTATCGGTATTTTTCATGGTAAACACAAAATGATTTGAACTGTTACCAGAAACCAACCTGGTAGTATGACCGACTGCACTGCAAGATGTGACAGACCTTGACCTTTAAAAAGAAGCTACCAGTAGGTCATGACCTTTTCCGGCGACCTCAAAGTTCATAATATATATCTGTGTGTGCTCTTCCTTTTTTTTAAACACCAACCGAAAAATTGTTATAAATAGCTGTACTACGCAATTAAATGGATTGAACAAGGTAATCTTGCAACCTAATATTATACTTGCGGTGTTTGATAACAAGAAGGTGACTTTATTGAATAATTAAGTACAGACTGACTCAGACATCTACTTTAATGCTTTCCAAAAATATATACGAAATTGGTGTACTGGACACTATAATATGGAAGCATACGGCTAACTACATTTCAGCTACTTTTGCTTGGTAATGTTAAAAAGAAATTTAAAAAAAATTCCATAAGTATAAAAGGTTCATTTGTTGCTGGAAAGATTAATTTATCATTAATACGATATATTGTAGCATGAAATTACATAATTTATAGTGTTATTTTCAGAAACAACAATTTCTACAGATAAACAAAAAATAAGGTTTGTTGATTACACTATTTGTTACTCCAAACCGATTGAAACTTTTAAGATTACGAATTGTCATACTGCTCTTTGCAATTATCTACTTGGTTTGTTTTCATCAGCGAAGAAATTTTGAAGTAAGTTTTTGATATAATTTGGCTGTTACGTTTTGTCCGCCATGTTTGTTTTTGAGAATTACTTTGAAAATTGTCAGTGACATTGGCTCATGCGTCCTTTTTAATGCCGCTGCAGGAACTGACCCAAACTCCGTGCAGCGGTTTTTTCCCTTTCAGTATAGTAAAGGGGGCAGGGGACATAAAAATGAGCAATTTCTAAGGTCCGAGTGGCCGTGAATACCATTCTTATTATTTCGAAACATTCTACACAAGCAACAAACCTGTCACTTTGCATTATTCAAGCATATATAACATACATTTAAGAAAATAACAGTTTCCATTCATTGTTCCTGATAATAAAATCTGATAGCAATATATTTTTCCCCCCACCCACCCAAAATCACAGTGGAAAAAGCTGAATATGGCCAAACTTCATGAAGATGTACAACATTCAAAATAGCCCCAATTGTTTTAATGTTAATATTTATCTGCAGTAAAGTTATTGAAAACTTCAAAAATGCCCAATAAAGTAGCCGTCATAGGTTTAGATTTTTCACAAAATAAAATCAAAGTCCCTCGCCGGTTTTGCAGCAGCAGTCAATGTTTACATTTTCAGTTTCCATACCTCCTTTTGAAGAGTCAAAAATGCATACAAAGCTACCAAATGTTTAGTTTCGTGCACAAATCCAGAAATATTGCTCATTTCCTACACACAAATGACAAAGAATTACACTGACAAAACATTCTCAATAATTTTCAATACCTTCAAAACACCAAGTCTGTTTTATTAAGAAATTTCACCAGGGCCAAAGTTCGAATATGTCCCCTGCCCCCTAAATAATCTTTTCCGAAGAATGAAGGGGAGATCACTGTGAGGAGAAAGGAACTGACAAGCGTCTGTAAAACACAGACGTATTCCATATGATTGACAGAAATTCTTCTTAAACGACAGACATGTTTCATCTAATAAAGTCCTGTCGAAAATGCAATGTCTATTATTGCGAATAGTATTTCATAAAAAAATATTTACAATACTCAATTTCTCAGTTCACTATTTCCTTTGGCAAGCAAAACGGAACTTCTGCGCACGCATCTGCATCTACTTCCGATTCTTGAACAAGAACCCAGTCTTACTGTGGAACAAAACTTTCTTCTGTATGTCTCTCTACACGCCCCTCCAGGTGCATTCGTACACAATCCTGCACTAGCAAACATCCAAACATTCTCAGTGACGAGATAAACGACCACAAACATAATGAGTGTTGACTTTGCCGCCATGATGTTTCTGTGAATTGAGGTTAATGAATTGCTGATAAGTAATCATAAAACCTGGCCTCGGTTTCAAGACAATACTTTGATATAAACTAAGTTATTACTCAGCTGGTTTTGCTACTTTTTCAGTATAAACGATTCAAGGATTTTCAAATTTTTAGTTTGACAAAAAGTTAAATTCAGTTTTATTAATGTAGTCTTTAAAAAACTTATCCGTTTCCTCAGATACTTTTAAGTTATGGAGTTAAATATATCTAAATTACTTTGCAAATATTGAAAGGCTATTACTGATTAAAAAAAAATCTGTTTAAACTGCAAGAAAAGTAATTGTACACTGAAGTTATAAGCTACTGGCAAAATTCTGTGCATATGTGTGGGAAAAGTCGGTACTTTATGTATGTGAAGGGAACAATTCGCTCTTAAAATAACAAACTCAGTGGAGTAAATACTTAATTAAGTTCTCGAAACCTGAGCCTGGTAAGCAAGGCACTTAGTTACATGTATACAATATATATATATATATATATATATATATATATATATATATATATATATATATAGTTCAATATCTCCGCAGTTTCGGGCAGATTCTTGATTCCTTGAGTCACGTTGTCGGCAGACCACCGTAGTTTTGGGCAGATGCCCAACTGCCGAAATATGCGGTAGGTTTATTTAGCTCTCTGTGACCAATAAAGCATTATTCCGAATTCAAACAATCTTCCCAAAATGCTCCGGCTAACATTTCAGGCAGAAATCTTCTTGATTCAGTTGCTTCCCTTTATTTAAAAACTGTTGCGGTAGTTGCTGTGTCGGTAAATGAGGTCATGTGGCATTTTGACGCATGCGCAGTGCGAGCCCTTCCTGTGTGGCGTGGTGGAAATCAAAAGATATTGAAAAAGGATACTATAAATTCTGGTATATGTTTATAACATGCTTTATGTAGGTTGTAATGTAATTGCTAAAACGATCCAATATATTTTTATCTATTAGAGGCATTTGTCATATGTATATTTCCTGCAAATTTGGTTGATTTCTGTGGGCACATATTTCTCCGGACTATCCGAAATCTTCGGATCTATTTAATGGCGACTTACTGATATATTATGGCCATGCTGGGGGTGGGGTAGTTGGGCACATGTTTCTCCGGACTATCCGAAATCTTCGGATTTTAAGTTCTTCTTCTATTTAATGGCGAACATTCATTTACTGATATATTATGGCCATGCTGGGGGTGGGGTAGTGAAAGAGAAAGGTGTTAGTGCTCCCGGGCTACTCAGTCCTCCCCACAGGCTTTTGGCATGTTATTTGATGTTTACAATATTCACAGTACAATGACGAGATAAAAATAATAATAAGTTAAAAAAATTTTTGTGAGTTGGATATATATTATATAGAGAAGGAATGTAACTCGCTAGGCTTGAAAACACGCAATAACACGGCAGTCATGTTCCATAAGCCCCTGTCTTGACAATTTTAGGTCGATTTTCATCAACTTGGTTTAAATCGATGCAGAAATAAGTACTTTACTCCATACCATTTGCATTTAACACATTTTCTTAACCAAAAGCTAGACCCGAAGCACTAAAGTGTCAGAATAGCAGACTAGGACAGACTCTGACCTAATTGTTTACAACTCAATTCAGCGTATAAAACACACTATTCCATTGTGTGGTCAGGTCTAATTTTATATGTGTAAAGAAAATAAATTTTGAAACTACTGGCCTTCCAAGTTTTTCAACACTCAAACATTTAACTTTAAAACCATTGTTTTTATTATCAAGCTCTTCTTTCGCTTCCCCGGCCACCATTTTGGAAATCTCCAGAATTGATCAATCGCAGGTGTTGGCCACACCGTAAAATGGTACAGATTTTTTACAAGCTGAAATGGTTCCTGGTGAATAGAAAGTACGAAGTGGTACGACGATAATTCTACAGAACTCTGGATTTACAGTCAAAAATATAGATAGATTAAACATAATTTAAAGTTGCGCAATGAACATAAACGTATATATCAGTTTTTGGACTGCCGACCTAATCTACTGCACAGTCGCACAAATCCTGTTTATTATGAAATAACGAGGACGTGGTCAGTGACAAGCTGTATCATGTCATAAACTAAACATGGACCTCAATGACGATGACCTACCTTCATCTACGGTATTTTCATTGCATGTTGATTGTTAAAAATCGGTCTTAACAGGATTTAAAGAAAGTCTAAAAATGAACAATAAATATTTAAAAGTCATTTTTAAAAAAGAAGAAAAGCCAAGATATTGCAATCTCATATGGTGAGTATGGGGAATATTATGCCGGTCCCACGTTTTACCGGAATCGACCATTTTTACCGGAATCTACCGGAATCGACTTTGCATTACTGGAATCGACCTATATATCATACATAAGCCATTTTTTCAAGATATACAACATAATTTATTAAGATATAATATAATTAACGTAATAACAAAAGGAATTTGAAGTATCTTCGAGTAGAAAGATTTTACAAGAGAATGAAAATTGGCGAGTTGCAGAAAATTTGCGCATACGGATATACGCCAGATTCGGCCTGTATTTCATACATTAATTGTAGTTAAGTCATACAAAAGTTATTTTTCATTACTCTACATCAGAAATAACACATTTACCCAAGGATTTTAAAGTATCTTCGAGTGGAAAGATTTTATAAGAGGAAGAAAATCGGCTAGTTGTGCTAATATTCCACAGATCGCCGATTTTCTTTCTCTTGCAACATCTTTCCACTCGAAGAAACTTCAAATTTCTGTGGTAAATATTCTATATCTGATGTAAAGAAATGAAAAATAACTTTGTACGACTTAAATACAATTCATGTATGAATTACAGGCCGATTCCGGTGTTGATACGTATGCGCAAATTTTCTGCAACTCGCCGATTTTCTTTCTCATGTAAAATCTTTCCACTCGAAGATACATGTACTTCAAATTCCTTTTGTAATTACGTTAATTATATAATATATTAATAAACAATGCTGTTTACCTTGAAAACAATTGGCTTATGTATGAAATATAGGTCGATTCCGGTAATGCAAAGTCGATTCCGGTAAAAATGGTCGATTCCGGTAAAACGTGGGACCCTATTATGCCCTTTAAACAACAACAAATGAACAGACCGACCACATTCCCCAAAACTGGTACAAGCCAGGCCCTGCCAGTCATTTGTTTACACTGTCCCCCTAGCAGGGGGATTGCAAGGAAATAGGGCTGTGTTTTGTCCATCAACATGCCCCAGCATAGCAGTGACAGTGCAGTTTTGTTTTCTGCTATTTGGTGCAGGCATTACAGAATGAGATCAGGGACTAGAGACTGGAGTTTTACCTTTCAAGTATCTGAGAAAATTAAAATTTAATGCTACTATGTATTTATTTTCAGGACAAACCGACTGATTTGTTAACATGCTGTTCGCAAGGATTATAATCATTTTCAAGGATGGTTCATATGGTCAGATATTTCCTCTGACATCCACTGTTTGCTGTATTGGAAGGTATGTAGCCTCAGCTTGCCTGGTCCTTTTAGGTAAAATTATGTACACTGTATAATTGGGAAAAAATTCTCCATATATTCTACCATTTTTATACCCCTGCCCAACGAAGTTAGGGGGGTATACTGCATTCAGCATGTCTGTCCGTCTGTCGGATTTTTTTTGTTTGGACCGTAACTCTAAACCTATTACACATAGGTGAATAAATCTCAATGAGAAGTGCAGTGCACAAGAACTGTAACTCTGGATTTCATAATTTCAGAGTTATTGCCCTTTGTTAATTAGGGTACTGATAATAATTGATTTGTGTCCAGAGTACAACTTCTGTTTTTGTGAAAAGGCAGCTTGGGGTGAGGGGAGTATTATCGCCATGACAGTAGCAGTTGTAGTTTCGCAGAGAACAGAGAATGTGAAACTTTGGAAATTGTTACAGTGTTCTCCGGAAGCACGGCGGCCGGTTGAATCAACCAGTACTCTAGAAATGATCGCCGGCTACTTTCCCAAATAATACATAAATAATATTCACTGAAAGGCATAAAGGGAAACTGAAACATGCTCAGCCGCGCAGATTGCAGCCTACTTCTTTCAAAAAATAACCTGCTACTTTCTTATTTCTGGAGAACACTGATGTTATTAGTGGTTTGGTCCGGTGCTTTCAATTTTATTAGGTTGGCAACTATTTTACTAGTCCGAAACTGTGTAAAGTGCTTTTGATTATGCATTATAAAGCCTTCTAATTGTGCATAAAGTTGAAACTAATTGAAAATTATAAGAAATGTTAATAAATATGTGTCTGGTTTGTAACACTGGTTCATTTACATGAAAAACCTTTGTAAGGTTCAGTTCAATTCAAAATCTTTTTTTACAAGATTGCGGTACCTGCTTTCCCACATTTTATCTGTCCATATTGTTCTATGTAGTTATGATCAGTTATCAGTTGTGGAAACATAGACTTTTAAGTCATACTATTGATGAGTACTAATCAGAAAAAAGCTATCCAGATTTATAAATTAGTACACATCTTTCAATGATTATTTTCCCCAAAATAAAAAATTATCATGCATAAATTTTCCAATTTGAAAAGCCACGGCTTCATCCCAATTTTCTGATGAAAAACCCTGATTTGTTCTGAAATGTGTCCAAGAATTTTTTGCCTGCTTACCCGCTATTAAATATATAAAGCTACAATTTTTCAAAGCTGATTTTGTTGGTCTGCTTTGTCTTAACACACACACATGCCATGTTTCATCAACTTTTTTATCTTTTTTCAGAGGGGAAGAGTGCGATATAAGAATAGCAGTGCCTCGGGTCGGTCTAGAGCATTGTCGCCTTGAAGTCAATAAGGATCACGAGGTATGGATATATTCAAATATTATACCAATTACTACCTATTAATATCACAGCAAACAGGCAGCTTGCAATTCGCTGTATTTGTGCAGTAGTCTCCTTATATGATCATGCCAAGCTCCTTGCAAAGTTTAAGGGGGATGTATATTGGATGTATTACATGGGTTGGTATGTCAGTCGGTTGGTCAGTCGGTCTGTCCACATCAATACTAACATTCTTGTGGCACAAACAGCTTCCATGTTTCTTGCCCAAATGGCTTCAGTCTTGTTGCATATTTTCACTACAATGTGTGGATGATTAATGTGCAAGCTTTCGTGCATTTGCAGGTATTTCTAATCAATCTGGACAAGAAGTTTCCTGTTAAAGTGAACAACAAAGTAGTCAGGAAAAAAGCAATTCAGTTGAAAAATGAAGACACATTGACTGTTGTTAATAAAAATTTCCGAATAGAAATTCCTGGAAATTCAAAGGTAGTATGTCTTGATAAGATTATAGAATAATAATTCAAAAAGTATAAATTTTTTAATAATTTTCTTACTTATAACAATAGTTATAATTACTCTGTTTCTAATGCATTTGGATCTGTTTTTGGCCTGTAGGTGAAAAAGTAGTATGTCTTGATGATAAAATTATAGAATTATAATTCAAAAAGAAGATATTTTTATGCCCCAGAAGGTAGGCATATATAGTAATCGAATCGTCCATCTGTCCGAAATGTCAGTATGGTAAAATCTTGTCCTCGCTTCATCTCCAAAACCGCTTGAGGGATTTCATTGAAACTTCACAGGAATGTTTGTCACCAAGCCTAGTTACGCATATTGTCAGGAGTTTTAGCTTAGATTATATTTGGCATAGTTATGGGCCCTTAGTCATTTTTGTGTCGTCCACTACAAAGTAGCCACGACATATAGGGGTCACTTCTTTGTTGTCTACAAATCTTGTCCGGGCTACTCCTCAGAAACTACTGGTGCGATTTCATCCAAACTTTACAGGAATTATCAGTACCAAGTCTAGTTGTGCAGATCTTCGGCATTTTCCAGTCCAATGATTTTTGTGAGAGTTATGGCCCTTTTATGATTTTTATTTTTAAAGTTTTTCTGGACTACTTCTCTTATACTACTAAAGCAATTTGAATGAAATTTTACTGGATTGATCAGTACCTCAAGTACTTGTGTATATCTAATGGGTTTTGGGTTGAATGGTTTTTGTCTGAGTTATGGCCCTTGAATGAAAAAGGCGTTTTAGCCAATTAATGAATTTTGTGTTGCAGGCTTCACAGTAGCTGCGACCTGCTAAAAAGAAGCCAAGACATAGGTATCAGTTCCCCATCATCTATCTCTCTGTCTGTTTGTCCATCACAAAACTTTAATTGTTACAGGATTGTTCTGTACCTTAAGTACTTGCGCATGTCTTACAGGTTTTTCGGTTGAATGATTTTTGGCTGAGTTATGGCCCTTGAATAAAAATATGCATTTTAGCCTACAAACTGTCCAATCACCTCTCAATACTACTGTTTAATTGGCTGTCATCAGGCGACACATTTGAACACTGATCACCCTTGTTCACTATAACTTCTATATATAAATCTTGTCCACACTTCATCTCCAAAACCATTGGAGTTTCATTGAAACTTCACAGGAATGTTTGTCATCAAGCCTAGTTGTGCATATCTTCAGGAGTTTCCGCTCGGATTATTTTTGACAGAGTTAAGGGACCGTAGTCATTTTTCACTATAACTTCTATATAAAAATCTTGTCCACGCTTCATCTCAAAAACCGCTTGGGGGGGTTTCATTGAAACTTCACAAGAATGTTTGTCACTAAGCCTAGTTATGCATATCGTAAGGAGTTTCTTGTTGGATTATTCTTGACAGAGTTATGGGCCCTTATTGGTCATTTTTTCATATAACTTCTATATTTCTTGAGGGATTAACTTCAGACTTCAAATATATGTTTATCATCCCCCACATCATTCATTATCATCACCCACATCATATTTTTAAGGTCCATAACTCGAACAATCTTATTTCCAGGATAATCTCCTTTTTAAACTTCGATTTTGATTCATAGTTGGAATATTTTATTGTAATTTGTTATTTACTTGAGGGATTTACCACAGGCATGAAACAAATGATCATCTTCTACATCATATAATTCTAGCAATCATATTTCCTTACTTGTTTCCCCATTATATGATGTAAGTTTCATTTCAAAGCAACATTTCGGGGCATATGTCAATTTCTAGTGACAGCTCTTGTTGAAATAATAATTTTATTTTACTTGTAAATGCATTTGGACCTGTTTTTGGCCCTTAGGTGAAAAAGCCTAAAGTTGTTGACTGTAACTTCTTTTACAGAAACTAATAAACTATGCAGTTATTGAGATAACACAATTTTGAATTTAATTTCAGGAAATGGATAGCTTGTACTGGACAAGTCTTAAAGGGTTACCCAAGAAAATGAAATGGCCAGTTAAGGTTGTTGAGTGGGGAACCGATTTTGTTGAGGTGTATTGTAGAAGTGACGACAGAAAGTAAGTAAGAAAGTTTTTGGATGTTGGATATAAAACATGACAAGTTTGCTGAGCAAACTATTATTCGACAAAGATAAGTTGGCAATGTTTACATTGGCAATACATGTAAATAATTTTTTAATCATTGTTTAATATAAAGTGTAACGCTCCTAATACATGACTGATTAGCTGAGTGGCCTAAAACGCAGTCAATAAAACGTATTTATGGCAATGCTAACAACGGTGTTATCAGTTTTAGGTTCGAAACTTGTTTTTTTTTATAAACATTTTGTAAATTTTTACTAAAAAATTAATTCCAAAAGATCCTCGAAAAAAAAGAAAACATGTTCATGTATTCCTGCAGTAAATATGGCAATTAACAACAGAAAGAAGTTAAATCTGAGCACTTGAGATGCAGAAATAGTAAAAATGGTTCTTAAATATTGTGAGGAGAAAGCAGCCTCCAAGACAATAATAAAATAAAATAAAGCTATAGGTTGACATAACTACAATAAAACTTGCAAAAAAATATTAATTTAAAACTTCATTGGCTTAAACTCGAGGGGACCAGTCGATTTTGTTCGAGCGATTGGTAGTTGGAGCGATCGGCAGTTGGTATGTGAGAATGGGTTCCTGTTCACTAAACTAGGCTAACACAGAACAATTCATAATATTTATGCCCCCTCTTCAAAGAAGTGGGGGTATATTGCTTTGCATTTGTCTGTCGGTCGGTCCATAGACCAAATGGTTTCCGACCAATAACTAAAGAATGCTTAGGCCTAGGAACTTCAAACTTGGTAGGATGATTGTCAATCACCAGTAGATGACCCCTATTGCTTTTGGGGTCAATGGGTCAAAGGTCAAGGTCACATTGACCTTGTAGGTAGAAACGGTTTCCGACCAATAACTAGAGAACGCTTTGACCTAGGTTTACCAAACTTAGTATGCTGGTTGGTCATCACCAGTAGATGACCTCTATTGATTTTGAGGTCATTAGGTCAAAGGTCAAGATCACAGGGACCTTCATCCTAAAAACGGTTTCCGATCAATAACTAGAGAATGCCTTGACTTAGGTTCACCAAACTTGGTATGCTGGTTGGTCATCACCAGTAGATGACCCCTGTTGATTTTGAGGTCATAAGGTCAAAGGTCAAGCTCACAGGGACCTTCATCATAAAAACGGTTTCTGATCAATAACTAGAGAACGCTTTGACCTAGGTTCACCAAATTTGGTATGCTGGTTGGTCATCACCAGTAGATGACCCCTATTGACTTTGTGGTCATTAGGTCAAAGGTCAAGATCACAAAGACTTTCATCCTTAAAACGGTTTCCGATCAATAACTAGAGAACGCTTTGACCTAGGTTCACCAGACTTGGTATGCAGGTTGGTCATCACCAGTAAATGACCCCTATTGATTTTGAGTTCATTAGGTCAAAGGTCAAGCTCACAGAGCCCTTCATCCTAAAAACGCTTTCTGATCAATAACTAGAGAACGCTTTGACCTAGGTTCACCAAACTTGGTATACTGGTTGGTCATCACCAGTAGATGACCATTATTGACTTTGAGGTCATTAGGTTAAAGGTCAAGATCACATAGTCTTTAATCTTAAAAACGGTTTCCGATCAATACTAGAGAACGCTTTGACCTAGGTTCACCAAACTTGGTATGCTGGTTGGTCATCACCAGTAGATGACCCCTATTGATTTTGAGTTCATTAGGTCAAAGGTCAAGCTCACAGGGACCTTCATCATAAAAACGGTTTCTGATCAATAACTAGAGAATGCTTTGACTTAGGTTCACCAAACTTGGTATACTGGTTGGTCATCACCAGTAGATGACCCCTATTGACTTTGAGGTCATTGGGTCAAAGGTCAAGATCACAGAGACTTTCATCTTAAAAACGGTTTCCGATCAATAACTAGAGAACGCTTTGACCTAGGTTCACCAAACTTGGTATGCTGGTTGGTCATCACCAGTAGATGACCCCTATTGATTTTGAGTTCATTACGTCAAAGGTCAAGCTCACAGGGACCTTCATCCTAAAAACGGTTTCTGATCAATAACTAGAGAATGCTTTGACCTAGGTTCACCAAACTTGGTATGCTGGTTGGTCATGACCAGTAAATGACCCCTATTGATTTTGAGGTCATTAGGTCAAAGGTCAAGGCCACAGGGACCTTGATCCTTAAAATGGTTTCAATAAAACTAGAGAACACTTTGGCCCAACCACAAGCAATTAGGTGCTGCCGGGGGGCATTTATGTTTTACTAACATTTCTTGTTCTAATTTTAATGTATTTTTTCTTAATAATTTATGACAAGCATACATGTTGATGAAGAAAAAAAATTTTAACCTTGAAATTATTTACAAGCACAACAGTTAAATATCATAAAAACATAATAAAACAGAAATATTTTCGTTTGCTTTAATTTGTTTTTTTTTCATGACTTATGTAAATAGTGCATCTTCCTAATTGGCAAGATATTTTCGCGTCTTTGTTCACACTTTTGATTATTACCATTAACAGTCTGTTCAAGCCAAGTGGTGTCAAAAACATTAAAACCTGTCGGGACCTTGATTAGTGTTAGACTGTTTGATTTATGGGTAGTGTGAGCAGTCGAAGGTACATGTAGAACAATAAAGAAATATTGAGTTCTAGTTCAGGACCGGTCAAACTGTTCAAGAGAAGGGTGATGTTCGAGCCATTGAAGTTCAACTGTATATCTCCTGAGTCAGTGTGAATCAAACCAGTGTCGGATAAAAGTTAGGCCAGTGCTAGCTCGGAGCGTTAACCACTGTGCTATCGAGGCTATGTGATATGGAGTTGGCAAAATAATACTTTTAATGCGTAAATTTGCCTTTCTCAGTGTTTACATTCTAATAATTATTGTAAACATTGCCAAATTTCCTTGGTCGACACTTCCACATTTCTCAAGCAGTTGACTTGACACTTGGAATATGTCATCACCATGAAATGAAAATGTGCAAGATACAAAATTTATGTCTGATGGTGAAAGATGATACAGAGTTATATGCCCTTCAGCTTGTACCATTTTAATTGGGCCATAAACATTTCTAAGTCAAAGCAGTGGCAGGATGAATTAGTCACAATCTGAATTTATCAATGATTATTTCCTTAATTGATGATATATACTAAAATTCTCAAGGTGAATCTTTTTTTTATTTTTAAATTACTTTATTTTAGCATGGTTTCAGATAATTATGACCATCCAAGGCTGAGATAATGAGATTGGATTTTCAGGGTTCTTATACCTAAAAGAGAATTAACTTTAGGATCTTTGTCAACTAATGTGTATGTTTTCTGTGAAATAGATTCACTGTGTTCTATGTATCTATAAAGATTTAAACATAAATCTGTAGTTACTGTGTTACGAGTGAAAACCTGAGTCCTTTTCCTGGAGATTTAGAAACTTGGAGACTTAAAGGCATAGGTAGTTAGCAGAAATTTGAATTTGTTGCTATTGTTAATATTTATTATTAGTATAATTATTTTATTTATATTATTTATTATTATTGTTAATAGTTATTATTGAAAGATCATAGCCAGACTTTAACCCTTTGTTCCATATATATGCATATTTACGCATTTGTGACCAGTGTAGATCCAGATCAGCTGGCATATCCATCAGGATCTGCACTGTTTGCTTTTTGGTAAAAAATAACCTAAATAATCAAAAAGCCAACAGTGCAGATCCTGATCAGATGGCACAGATGTGCCAAAATGAAAATGATTTTTAAAACACTGTTTGAAAGGTGATTTTTGGCACTTAAATGAAGTTGGTACTTTTCTTATTTTTGGTTAAAGATTTTCTTACATTCTGGGGGTGATTACTTTTGGTTCAAAATGCTAAGAGAACAAGTTGGTGAAAACCTTAATTCCTGGTCATTTTTGCATTGCCCAAGAGTGCCACTCTTCAAAACTGGGATAGTTTTGGAACAAGTCGTGTAAACTAAATCACAGGAGGACCAATTCTTATAATGTAACTATATGGGAAACTATTTAGTGGTCTCTGACCTGTAATGAGTACTATCACATGACTATGATGTTGCAACTTTTCAGTTATTGACCTTGTTGTACTTTGTTGAGTTTGTTAACTAATTTTTTACAGAGTTTCAAGTTCAAAACCTTAAAAAGAATCTCCGACAGAAAATGGTTGAAAATACTAAATGTCAGAAAGACACCTATATCTGTACCGTTTGATTTTCGGTAAAGTCTGGCAGAAAAAAATCCGGAACGGATTTCAAAAAGTATGATTCTTTTACAGACTCAAATACCTTAATTATTATATGCATTTGGTTACATTTTAATTGAATATTTATTATTTGAAGGCTCCAATATATACCTTTTGGTATAAATGATCACGGTTTATGAATATTAAATGAAATGATGGTTTTTATTAAAGTTGTAAGAGCCTGAATTATTAATCACACAAATACAGAAATTATAGTGTTTAAGAAGTGTCTTAAGACACTATTACTTGATTGATAATTACAGTTTGCACCCTGTGATGAAGGTTTTTGTATCTTTATGTTCTATAACCTATACAAAATTTATGTAGAAATCAATTTCCATCATGGGCATCCCTAGTTTAGTTTCGGATATTCCCTTTAAACCTTTTTTAGCATAAAAGTTTCGGATATTCCCTTTAAACCTTTTTTAGCTAGGGGTGGCAACGAGTAACCGGTTAACCGAGTACTCGATCGAACATCCGAATATCGGTTAACATAATTGATATTCGATTACTCGGAAAAAAAATATTTATTTTTTTATTTTTTGGCGATTTAGAAAGATTGGTGTATCCAATTAGTTCAGAAATTCGAAGAATTACATGTATCTTCATAAATGCAATCAAAACATTCTTGCAGAGGTGCGAAAATGATACCGTAAATTTAACCAGGCGATCAACAGTTTGACACGCGCATGGGATTGAGCACCTGTGTCGCTTACATCTTTCGGCCTCTTATGATATTTAATTACCTTTAATTGTGTAACAGTATGTAGCCGAAACTTGTTTTAAGGTAACTGTTTTGAAAAAGCAAAGGGCCGGATTGCTATTATGAATGTTAGATTAAAGGTAGTAATTAGACCCGATTAAACGTTTGTTTTTCTTAACTCAATAAAGGAGAGTAACTACCTTTTCTTCTTTACGCATTTAAATCTGTTAATATCATTAACTTTTAAAGTTTTTGCTTAGAATAAGATATTAAAATTTCCATTGAGTCAAAATGTGGCCTGCAGACGGTGTTGATATTGTGTAATAAAACTTTGTAGATCATTGGAAATCATCCGAGTAACCGAGTACTCGATCGGAAAAATGACCGAGTACTCGAGTATTGATTTTGGTATTCGTTGCCATCCCTATTTTTAGCATAAAAGTTTCGGATATTACCTTTAAACCTTTTTTAGCATAAAAAATGCATAAACTCATTGATGCATCTGAGTAAAAAAGAAGACTGAGTAATTCAAACAAAATGATTTTAGCTCCTTATTTGTGTTCTGCTCTAGTTTGACAGTTTCTTGTTTAATTAGATCCATAATAACTTCTCCTTTCATCGGAAATGTACTTGGCAACAATTGTTAAACCAGACTGGATATGTCCTATGTTCAAGAATTTCCGGATGGACGGTTCTTGCCGATTGGATTCCAATGAAAGGCGATGTTACGGTATAGTAAAATATGGGTCTTACGCCTTAACACATCGTCTGAACCCACGGGTACTGATTTTGCTGAACTACATTCATCAATGCTAATGAAGTGTATACGTAGCGAGTACGCATGGGTGACTGAGGGTGCCTTAACAAAGCTTTCTACATTTTAGCTCATCTCAAGAAGAAGCCAACTACTCTTGAAGCCTTTCATTCAGACATACAATGGGCACTTCAATGTGAGTGATTTTGATTAATACATTTAATTATTAACTAAAATAATCTGTTTTCAAAAACAACAAACTGTATCTTAAAGAGGTTAAACTCCAGATTTAATATAAAAAATTTGTTAACTTAAATATCTAAATGCCGTGAGATTATAACAACATGATATTTTACTTCAAAACTGATTATAAAAGTCAAAATAGAACAAAAAAAATATATTCGCTTCAACCGGATTTGAACTCTGGACCCCCATGTTAACAAAGTATTAACAACGATTTAACTGTCACCACTATCGCTGCATGTGAAATAACTATTGTTTACTTTAACTCTGATACAATAAGTTATACCGTCATGTTACGGTATAGCACTATTAAAGGAAAAAAATCAATTTATGATGTGATTACCTGACTTATATTTTGTCAGTCAGCATTAATCATAAATATCACAAGAAATTTATAATACAAGAAAACTTTTTTGTGTCATCTTGAGCACGGCCCCTTTAAACAGTTTTCATCAAGAAATCTTTACCTTTTTTTATGCCCTGGCATCTAGTGATTGAACCGTCCATACATCCATCCGGTTAACCTTTTTTGGCAAGTTGGATATTTCTCAATTTCTACAAAAAGCATTGGCATGAGAGTTTACACAATTACTTAACAGTTCACAGGTCATGACCCTGACAAGTAACATAACTCTAGGTACCTTATTTCTGGCATTATCTCCCCATTTTGTTCTAACAGAAATCGTTAACCTGTCTCGGCAAGTTGAATATTTCTCATTTTCTACACAGAGAATTGACATGAAAGTTTACACAATTACTAAACAGTGCACAGGTCATGACCCTGACAAGTAACATAACTCTGGCTACCTTATATCTGGGGTTATCTGCCTATTTTGTAATTAGAGATATATGGTTAACCTAGATCGGCAAGTTGGTTAATTCTCAATTTCTACAAAGAGAATTGGCATGAAAGTTTTCACACTTACTAGACTTTTCGCACTTACTAAACAGTGCACAGGTCATGACCTGACAAGTTACATAACTCTGGCTACCTTATTCTAGGGTTATCTCCCCATTTTGTACTTGGAGAAATGGTCTACCTGTTTTGTCAAGTTTGATATTGCTCAATTTCAGTCATGTGCCTCTAGTAAATGCCCACTCCCCAATACTTGTATCACCATTGTTTTTACTAAATGCCTTGCCATTATTACATTTAATACTGTAAATGTTGCAATTTTGTCTGGAATAATCTGTACTTAATAATAATTGATTATAGGTTACATTACTTGATTTTTATATTAAATTCATTTAATGTACAGGTTCTGGCACTAGGAAGTTATTTCCATTATTTAGAACTAACTTGTGATTTTGGTTGCTGTTTTAACACTGTGCTATCTTTTTAAATTTGTTATATGACAAACTTCACTAAGGGGGGTGTGGGGTAGGGTATATGTGTTTTCTTAACACAGCTTCTTGTTTATTTATCAAGATCATTTATACACTCACAGTAACAGTCAGATTATCTTGGTGTGTCACTTTAGAATAGAGGAAATGTCAAAAATGCTTGCAGAAACATTTGCAAAACAGAGATTCCTTTTACTAATATTAAATTTTACAGATTCCAGCCAAAGTGTAGATTATACAGATCTAGAGGCTCAACATACAGATCTAGGGACTAAACATACTCATCTTGGAGCTCAGCAGACAGATCTAGATACTCAACATACAGATCTAGGGGCTCAACAGACAGATCTAGGGGCTCAACAAAGAGATCTTGGGGCTCATCATACAGATCAAGAGACTCAACATAAAGATCTAGGGGCTCAACAGACAGATCAAGGGGCTCAACAGACAAATCTACAAGCTCAACATACAAATATAGAGACTGAACATATTGAGCTCACAGCTGAACAAACAGAGCTAGGGGCTCAACATACAGATCTAGGGACTCAACATACTCATCTTGGGGCTCATCATACAGATCAAGAGGCTCAACATAAAGATCTTGGGGCTCAACAGACAGATCAAGGGGCTCAACAGACAAATCTACGAGCTCAACATACAAATATAGAGACCGAACATACAGAGCTCAAAGCTGAACAAACAGAGCTAGGGGCTCAACATACAGATGTAGGAGCTCAACATACGGGTCTAGTGACTCGACATACAGATCTAGGGCCTCAACATACAGATCTATGGGCTCAACATACAGATCTAGGGGCTCAACAGTCAGATCAAGAGAGTCAACATTCAGATCAAGAGACTCAACATACAGAGCTCACCGTTGAACAAACAGCGCTAGGGGCTCAACTTACAGATCAAGTGACTCAACATACAGATTTAGAGACTCGACATACAGATCTATGGGCTCATTATACAGATCTAGTGGTTAAACAGACAGAGCTAAGGGGTCAACAGACAAAGCTAGGGGCCCAACAGATAGATCTAGGGGCTCAACAAACAGAGTTACTGGTTAGACATTCAAAGCTAGGGGCTCAACAGACAGATTTAGGAGATCAACAGACAAATTTTAAGATTAAACAGACAGATCTAGAGCCTGAATATACAGAGCTTGTGGCTGAACATACAGATCTAGTGGTTGAACAGACAGAGCTAAGGGGTCAACAGACAAAGCAAGGGGCTCAACAGACAGAGTTAGAACATCAACAGACAGATCTTAAGACTCAAAAGACAGATCTAGACACTCAACAGACAGATCTAGAGTCTGAACATACAGAACTTGCAGTTGAACATACAGATCTAGTTGTTGAACAGACAGAGCTAAAGGGTCAACATACAAAGCTAGGGGCTCAACAGACAGATCTAGGAGCTCAACATACAGATCTAGGAGCTGAACATACAGACCTTGAGAGCATTAAGACAGATCTACGAGCTCAACAGACAGATCTAGGGGCACAACATAACGATCTAGACACTGAACATACAGATCTAGGAGCTAAACATACAGACCTAGAGAGTGAAAAGACAGATCAAGGAGCTCAGCAGACAGATCTAGAGACTCAACTGACTGATTTAGAAACTCAACAGACAGATCTAGTGGTTGAACAGAGAGAGCTTAGGGGTAAACAGACAAAGCAAGGGGTTCAACAGACAGATCTAGAGACTCAACTGACTGATTTAGAAACTCAACAGACAGATCTAGTGGTTGAACAGAGAGAGCTAAGGGGTAAACAGACAAAGCAAGGGGCTCAACAGACAGAGTTAGGGGCTCAACAGATAGATCTAGGGGCTCAGCCTACATACTTAGAAAGTGAAAATACAGATCTAGGAGCTCAACATACAGGCTTAGAAAGTGAACAGACATATCTAGGAGCTCAATATACTGATCTAAGAGCTCAACATACTGATCTAGAGACTAAACATACAGATCTAGCTGCTGAAAATACAGACCTAAAGAGTGAACAGATATATGTAGGAACTCAACAGACAGGTCTTGGAGCTCATCATACAGATCTTAGGGCTCAACAGACAGATCTAGAGACTGAACAGACAGATCTAGAGACTGAACAGACTGATCTAGGAGCTCAACATACAGATCTTAGGGCTCAACAGACAGATCTTGGAGCTCATCATACAGATCTTAGGGCTCAACAGACAGATCTTGGAGCTCATCATACAGATCTTAGGGCTCAACAGACAGATCTAGAGACTGAACAGACAAATCTAGAGACTGAACAGACTGATCTTGGAGCTCAACATACAGATCTTAGGGCTCAACAGACAGATCTAGAGACTGAACAGACAGATCTAGAGACTGAACAGACTGATCTAGGAGCTCAACATACAGATCTTAGGGCTCGGAATTTAGACATAGAGAGTGATCAGACATATTTAGGAGCTCAACATACAGATCTAGAGAGTGAGCAGACAGATATAGGAGCTCAATATACAGATCCAGAGACAGCAAATTCAGATCTAGGGGCTCAAAATACAAACCTTGAGAGTGAACAGACATCATATCTAGCAGCTCAACATACAGATCTTGGGGCTCAACATACAGAGCTAGGGGCTCAACATACAGACCTAGGAACTCAACATACAGGTCTTGGGGCTCAACATACAGAGCTAGGGGCTCAACATACATGTCTTGGGGCTCAACAGGCACAGCTGAGATATATACAGTCTGATTGTATTTCTTTAGAAGGTATTCATTCAAACTTATTCTATTTTTCTTATTTGATCAGTTAAACTATCTGAGGGTATTTTATAATTTATCTTAAAAGAATGTTGCCACATTTCAACATTCCAAATAACCAATGAGGGATAATCTTTCAAGCCTCACTTTTTTGTACTCAAAAATATTGTCTTTATTTTGTTATTAATGAGCAACTGCTATGAACTTTTTTTTGATGTTTCACAGAATGTGATCTGATTTGTGAAAGTCATGATGAATCGGACAATTCAGAAGTGTATCCTATGTTAAGTCGTAAGTTTTATATACAAACTGTTAAATTTGCAAAATTAAAATATAAGTTTTAGATACATTGTAGTGTTAAATGTATTCAGTAACATTTTGTTTAACATGTATGGTATGTTTTGAAAAGTTAGGCAGCTGCTTATAATATACTGACAATTGCCTGCCTATTTCTTTCTTGTATATATATATATATCTGCCTAAACTGTTCAGAAAATATGTATATTGTATACATATACCTGTGATTTATTTCAGAGCCACCAGAAAATTGGCTACAAAAATACAAGAAGCTGAAGGTAAATTACTACAATTGTCCAGATTTATATTTAATGGTTATAACTTTTTTAATATTTCTAATTTTTAAAATTTCAAGGTCAGGATATTGATAACAAAAACATAACATGATATATAAATCATGTCCTAAAGAGCAAGCTTATTGCAAATGAAAGCAAAACACAGAATGAGGACGTAACTTTAAGGGAGACAATATTGCAAACGGCCACAACGGGCTAAAATTTCAAAAATGAATTTTGAGGAAAATACTCATTGCCACCTAGATTTTAGAATTAAGATTTAAGAATGTACAAATTTTTCATACTCAGTTCAGTCCAATTCATGTTCTAATTACCAAGCACATACTAAAACAAAAGAAAAACTGTTTGCAAGAGAACTCTGAATTCATGGACAATATACCAAAACAACTTAAGCCAGAAATAAGTATATGCTACAGTAAGTTCTGGGAATTCTTCAAAATAATGTAAGGGTTTTCAAGAAATTCAAGGAAGACTCCCTGTCTACTTTCGGTTTGAAAAACCTTAACTAAGCATTGTATAGTCATTGTTGCCTTACAACGATGTGATATCCTTTCATAAATAGACTCAAGATAATGAAAAACTCAACTCCATTTTCAGTGTAAATATAAGAAGTTGAAAGAATTGGTCAATGCAGATGAAGCAACTGCTAAAGATGAGGCTAAAGGAAAGTCAAAGTCTTCTTCAGGTTGTGTATATTTTTTTTAGCTCATCTGAGGACAACATGCTCAGGGTGAGTTTTTATGATCACCCTCTGTCTGTTGTCCATAATCTGTCCGTCCGTCTGTGCATCCATCAACATTTCATTCAAACAACATCTCCTCCTATAATGCCTGGCCAAAGTTGATGAAACTGCAGCAATGATCCTTGCATGAAGATCTACCAAAGATGTTCAAACAATTCAATTCCATTAATTTGGTGATTTGAATTATGTTATATATTTCAATACATTGCAGAACCCTTGCATATATGGTCACAACATCCCTTAGGACTACAGCTTCACAATTGACCAGATGATATTTGACATTGACCTTTATATGACATTGGCCTTCAAAATACTGTACTTAGACTTAAAGCTTAAATCAGGAGCATTTGTATAATAGTACAGCTTTTGTTATGAAAAAATACTGTATATGATCATTATGAATAATTTGAACAACATGACACAGGGATGGCAGAGCAAAACAATTTCAGCTAACAGTTCTTGTTCATTTGTAGGTGGACAAGAGATGGGGTCAAAAAGTAAGAAGCTAGCCTGTTATTTTTGTGAAAGACTTTTCTCGCACAGAATCACGGAACATTGGAAACATTGTCACGAAAATGAAATTGATGTGAGTCGCATCCAAGCAACATCTGATGAAAGAAAAAGAAAAGCTCTTATACAGAAACTTAGAAATCTGGGCAACTTCAAATATAACATTAAAGTTCTTCAAGGTGGTGGAGACAGAGAGAAAATCATTCCTGTGAGACAATTCAAAAATGTAAAGAATGAAGATTTCCTACCATGTACCACGTGTTATGGTTTCTACCAAGGCAAACAATTATGGAGACATGTGAAAGAATGCCCATTTAATATAGATAAAAATGTGTGTGGTAAAAATGTGCAGGCAGCGTCCAGAATATTGATAAAAGCAGCCGTCCTTCCTGATTCTGTCCAGAACGATGATATACTGGAAAAGATAGGCACAAGAAAAGATGATGTTGGTCAAGAAATAATTGGGGATAGTGTGATTTTGAAGTTGGCAAATGTGCTGTTCAAAAAACTTGGAACAAGAAGGAAGAATGACATATCATCAAGGGCTCGTCAGCTTGCTAGGCTGAAAATGAAATTGAATGAGATGAAAAATGAGGATAACAGTTTGAATGATATTCTTTGTGGAAAGAAATTTGACGATGTTATTGCAGCTGTCCATCAGTTAACTGGACTGCATGAAAATGAAGAAGATGTTAATAGATTTGAAAAACCTGGATTAGCCTTGAGACTTGGGCACAATTTGGTGAAAGCTTGTGAAATTAAAGCAGGAATCAGCATTAGAAATGATGATGAGGTGGGATTGAAAGAATCAGAAACCTTCCTCAAATTGATGAAAGCAGAATGGAAAGACTTAATTACATCGGTAGCTTTGGCAACACTAAAAACTAACAAGTTTAATAAAGGTGAGGTGCTTCCTTTGACAGAAGACTTGGTGAAATTAAAAAACTATTTAAGTAAAAGGATTCAGTATCTCATCTCGCATATGGATTCATATGACAGCTGGAGGGAGCTTGCCGAGGTAACATTAGCAAGAATACTCCTTTTCAACAAACGCAGGAGTGCAGAAACGTCCAAGTTACTGGTGTCAGCTTACAACAATCGTCCAAACTGGAAAGAAACAACAAATCGGGAGATCTTCAATAGCCTGTCAGAGATGGAGAAAAAGATGTTTGATAGGTATAACAACAAATAGACTAATGTTTTGAAACATTTAAATGGGTTTTAAAGTATTTGTAATGAGGCATAAGCATCTATTCTGGGTCCAGCTATTGTTTTTCTTTCAGTTCAAGTTTTTGTTAAATAAGTTTTATTACTAAGGGTCTTGGTGAAGAGATTTAATGAAGTATAATAATTTTGTCCCTCTCTTAGTAAAATGCAACATATGCATGTATGACATGTAAGACCTGGGCATCTGCAGTCTAAAGGTATGTAGATTACTTAGTTATAATTTTCAGGATGGACATGATCCAGTCTCAAGGGAAAAGGGACAAAAAAGTAGCAACCCTGCTGACTGAAGAAATGGTGAAAGCCATTGACAAGCTGTTAAGATTCCGAACTACCTGTGGTATTAAAGACACAAATAAATTCATATTTGCTAATCAGGAGAATGGGCATCTCTTATCATGGCAGGTTCTAAATCGGGTGGCTATCCAGGCAGGATGTCAGAAGCCCAAACTGATAAACTCAGTTGCACTCAGAAAGTACATAGCAACCGTAAGCCAGGTATTTTTTTCGAAAACTGCAATTTTAATTTGTTGGTGTGTTTTTAGCTCACCTGAGCACGGGGGTCACATATATTTAATGGAGTTTTACATAGAGGAATTGCTCTAGTCCCTTATTCTCAGGTGAGGATCCCAGGGCCTGATAGCCGTTTTGTTTGTAGAACATGTTGTAAATCTCCAATTATGTGACCAGCACTTTAAAGTAATAGTTTGCATGTCAGCTTGAATAATGGGGGTCATGGTTTGAATCCTAGCTTTAACATGATAGAGAGACAGACAACCTTCAGACATTAAGGAACAGATCCAAGCACCAGACACAGCGACATCGCCTAGCCAAGAGTGCCATCCAAGTTCTCAATAGAGAAATTTTCAGGCAAGTATATACTATAACCATCCACTAATGACCTTCTGAATGCTTAGACATTTACATACACACATATTTTACATATACATACATGTGAAACATTATGTATACATTACATATACACATCTATTAGCATCGTGCTAGCTCCTTTTTTAATGTTTGTAGTTTCTGTGCATACTAGTGCTTGCTATTGACGGAGAGACACGCAATGAAAGTCTGCTGGATATTCCAGTACATTGAATTGAAGATAATTTTCATGTTAATGTTACACATCTAGATGTGTATATGTAATTGTTTCACATGTATGTATATGTAAAAAATGTGTGTATGTAAATGTATAAGCATTCGGAAGGTCATTAGTGGATGGTTTGGTATATCGGCGTAGCCTGAAAATTTCTCGATTGAGAACTTGGATGGCACGTTCTGTTACCATGTACGGCACTCTTGGCTAGGCGATGTCGCCATGTCTGGTGCTTGGATTTGTCCCTTTATGTCTAAAGGTTGGTTAGTTGGTTATTTATCTCATCCATATGTATCATAATTCCACGAACATAAATCCTTTCGGGGATCCCTGAATTCCTAAGTCTATTGTTTGAATTGAATTAACTCCCATTAATATAAATAGATATATAGTTCTCATTTGTACCCATTTATTATATATATATATTCATTTATTTTTGTTCAAACAATCATTTTCAGGTTCTTGACCTAAATCAAGGCGAGGTACAGTGGTTGTCCAACCATTTGTCCCATACCGTAAAAACACACAGTGAATTCTACAGACTTCAAGAAGCAGCCGTGGAAATTGGCAAAGTGTCCAAACTGCTAATGTTAACTGAGAATGGGAATGTGGCGAAATTCCAAGGAAAGTCCTTAGAGAATATTCAAATTGACGGTAAATGTCTTTAGTGCTTGCTTGTCCCATATAGTTGGTTTTCCTTCTGTCCATTTTTCTGTCTGTCTGTACATCTAACTTTATCATATACACCATAGTTTTTTAGGTTCTTGCATAAAATCATAAGTTTGTAAGATATTTTACTTGAGGTTTTCTTATGCAGAAATTGTTTATTCTCTTTTATAATCGGTTGGCAAAAGGGTACAGGAAAATACTACAAAGTCAAACAAAAGGGACCCCTTCATATTTTTCCAGATGCTGTTGCCTTTGATATGGGAGATGTTGATGATGTTGATGATTTGGTTAATGACAACATTGGGGAGGAAGATCCGCTGGATGATGAGATGACACAAGGTAATAATATTTGTTTTTTCAATGAAAAAGTACATTTAGTCTGATGGTTTAGCAATTTATACATGTAGCAAGGGCAGTTCGTTGCAAAATAACTAAAATTAAAATTAGAACATAAAATAAGAAGAGTTTTATTCATTGATTGATTTTTGTTTATGATATTTAACTCATCCATATAATATGCATTTTTTTTAGTGCATACTGTGCTCAGAGTAAAGGGGTAATGCAGTCTATTTTATAGCAAATAATATTTGGTTTCCTTACAGAATTACATATGTATCTACTTTTTCAGATGCTGTAGCCTGTGACATGGGAGATGTTGATTATGATGTTGATGATGATTTTGATGATGGAGGGAAATACGACTTTGGGGAGGACGATCCTCTGGACGGCGAGATGACACAAGGTAATAATAGTTCATCGCCTGAGAATAATTATGAGCTAACTCTATCATTTTAAATTTGTATCATGACAAACTTTGCTTCCAGGGGCATATGTGTTTTCTGAACACGGCTTCTTGTTAAATTTGGAGATAGCTCAAACTAGTTTAATGTTGTTCACTATTATAGTGAGTTATAGTTAGTAAACTGAAATCAGTTGGAGATATCTCAGTTTACAGTCAAAAAGATAGGAGATATCCCACTCTGAATCTAAAAGGTATGCTCATAGCTCAGTAAAAAAACTAACAGATCAATATAATTAATCATTTTCTATTCAATTAAGGGTTGCTTTGAGCTAACTACAGGACAAACCACCGTTTAACACTCACATACTCTTGAGAAACATGGAGATAGCACGAAAGTTGATTGGAAAAACTTTTTAAGGGGTGCTCTGTTTGCTTAAACTAGGGTACAAGGAGATATCTCTTTCGGAGACGAATCCAACAATGTAAAAATCTCAAAATGGTAGAAGCTCACTATAAGATTCAGGCGAAGATTTGTTGTATTTTAATGCAGAAGTACAATAAAGGGCAATTCCATTATTATTTAACTGCATAAAATGGGGTTTCTTACCAAAGAACCGGCAAAATGTTTTGTTAAAATTTGATAAGATTTGTTTAAGTTATTGACATAAATAAGAATATATACTGTACCAGGGTTTCCGCTGCAATTCGCCAATTTCGCAAATGGCGAAAAAATATTTGGAAGTGGCGAGAAAAAAAAACATAAAAAAATATTTTTCCGATGTATATTTTAAAAAAATGCCCTAATTGATTGCTGATTGATAAATCCAGATGAAAGTTGTGAAAAGTGTTACTGCCAGCGGCGATTACATGTCTATTTGACCTTATTGTCGACGGTCACATGTTGGGAGAATTACTCGCCGAAATTGCAAATTTTGAAATTTGTTTTAGGCTGCTTGATTACATCGCCAGTGGAATACAATGTTAAAATAATCAAAAAGTATTTACTCCCACACAGTTTAATATAGAACAACCAAAATTATGTATATTTCTGCAGATTTTCAATTGTCACATATTATTGCGACTCCGATTTTTTTATAATTATTTAAAACGAAAAGAAGCAATGTTCTGTTTAAAAATCTTTAGTACAAAGACAAAAAAATATAAGTACATTGGTGATGATGCATTTTTCAGTAAGTGATTCAGAAAAAAGGGCTGCATTCTGTGAATGTCTGCAAGTTTAATTTCTATACGCTAATTAAAGCCATGGTTTTATGTAGATCTAAGAAAACAGTGGAGGTATCAATATATCTGAACTTTTGGCTTTCTTTTTTAAATTAAGAATATTGGCTATTATTTTTTTAAGGCAGTGTGAGCCCTGATAATGATAAATCAATTGTAATTTGTTGATATGATGTATGTAGATTTTAGAAAATTAAAGTCAGAAAAATATTAGATTTATCATTTTAAAATGCTTTAATGCCATAAAATATTTAAAACAGTTGAAGCTCTAGATATGTTGTAAATTAAGTCTTTAAAAATGAGAAATTGAAAAATTTTCGACGGCCGGGAGCTCCCTCCCGGAACCCTCCCCATTGGCGGAAAAATAAAATTGGCCAGTGGAAACCCTGCTGTAAATGTAGGTATGTATAGAACATTTCTCGAAGACATTAACATTACCATTGATATGTTGTTTGCTATTTCAGTACATGGCAGCCGCAGAACAAAACGAAAGTTGCCATATAGCCAGCCACACTCGGGACGAGGTACTTGATAATAATTCTTCCTATTATTTCCTAAATTTAAATGTTATTGCTTCGATATGAAATTTGAATTTGTGAAATATACTTAAACGCTGAAAAATATTAAGATCTGTCTGCCCATATAGTGCAATATTTTATAGCAAAGTATAAGTAGGCAGATCAGTATATCTGCCCATATTGTATTTTATCAATAATAAAATTAAGAGTATATTCTGTACATTTAGGCAGATCTTCCTGCCCATATTGCATATTTTAGACGACATGTATATAAACATTTCTTGAAGACACTTAAACAGTATCTTTAATGTGTTGTTTGCTTTTTCAGAACATGGTACCCGTGGAAAAAAACGAAAGTTGCCCATTAAGACACATAGCCAGTCAAACTCAGGTACTTTATACATCGAGGGATCAGCGTGAAACTATCGTATCTGCATTTTCTAGAATTGATCAGGAAAAAGAAAAAACTGTTTTATTTAAATGGAAAATACTTCCTTTTTGTGAAAAAAAAAAAGGTTAAAGAGCATTAAGAACCAACCGTAACACATGACTGATATTTAAAAATGTAGAGGAAGCAAGGGCAGTTCATTGAAAAATAACTTAAAACTAAAATAAGAACTTAAAATAAGAAGAGTTTTATTCATTGATTGATTTTTGTTTATGATATTTAACTCATCCATATGATATGCATTTTTTTTAGTGCATACTGTGCTCAGAGTAAAGGGGTAATGCAGTCTATTTTATAGCAAATAATATTTGGTTTCCTTACAGAATTACATATGTATCTACTTTTTCAGATGCTGTAGCCTGTGACATGGGAGATTTTGATTATGATGTTGATGATGATGTTGATGATGGAGGGAAATACGACTTTGGGGAGGACGATCCTCTGGACGGCGAGATGACACAAGGTAATAATAGTTCATCGCCTGAGAATAATTATGAGCTAACTCTATCATTTTAAATTTGTTTCATGACAAACTTTGCTTCCAGGGGCATATGTGTTTTCTGAACACGGCTTCTTGTTAAATTTGGAGATAGCTCAAACTAGTTTAATGTTGTTCACTATTATAGTGAGTTATAGTTAGTAAACTGAAATCAGTTGGAGATATCTCAGTTTACAGTCAAAAAGATAGGAGATATCCCACTCTGAATCTAAAAGGTATGCTCATAGCTCAGTAAAAAAACTAACAGATCAATATAATTAATCATTTTCTATTCAATTAAGGGTTGCTTTGAGCTAACTACAGGACAAACCACCGTTTAACACTCACATACTCTTGAGAAACATGGAGATAGCACAAAAGTTGATTGGAAAAACTTTTTAAGGGGTGCTCTGTTTGCTTAAACTAGGGTACGAGGAGATAGCTCTTTCAGAGACGAATCCAACAATGTAAAAATCTCAAAATGGTAGAAGCTCACTATAAGATTCAGGCGAAGATTTGTTGTATTTAATGCAGAAGTACAATAAAGGGCAATTCCATTATTATTTAACTGCATAAAATGGGGTTTCTTACCAAAGAACCGGCAAAATATTTTGTTAAAATTTGATAAGATTTGTTTAAGTTATTGACATAAATAAGAATATATACTGTACATGTAGGTATGTATAGAACATTTCTTGATAACACTAACATTACCATTGATATGTTGTTTGCTATTTCAGTACATGGCAGCCGCAGAACAAAACGAAAGTTGCCATATAGCCAGCCACACTCGGGACGAGGTACTTGATAATAATAATGTCTCCCCCCAAAAATGGGGGAGACATATTGTTTTTCCCCCGGTTGTCTGTCCATCCGTCTGTCTGTCCGTCACAAAATCGTGTCCGCTCTGTATCTTCCAAAGCCGTTGAAGGATTTTTATGAAACTTTGGTCAGATGTTCACTTCATCAAGGCGACGTGCAGAACCCACTTTGCGGGTGTGGTGTCTCAAGGTCAAGGTCACACTTGGAGGTTAAATGTCAAATGCCACAAAATCGTGTCCGCTCTGTATCTTCCAAAGCCCTTGAAGGATTTTTATGAAACTTGGATCAGATGTTCACCTCATCAAGGTGACGTGCAGAATCCACTTTGCGGGTGTGGTGTCTCAAGGTCAAGGTCACTCTTGGAGGTTAAATGTCAAATGCCAGAAAATCGTGTCCGCTCTGTATCTTCAAAAGCCCTTGAAGGACATTAATGAAACTTGGGTCAGATGTTCACCTCGTCAAGGCGACGTGCAGAACCCACCTTGCGGGTGTGGTGTCTCAAGGTCAAGGTCATACTTGAAGGTTAAATGTCAAATGCCAGAAAATCGTGTCCGCTCTGTATCTTCAAAAGCCCTTGAAGGATTTTTATGAAACTTGGGTCAGATGTTCACCTTATCGGGGGAGACATATTGTTCTTTCCACGGTTGTCCGTCTGTCCGTCCGTCCGTCTGTCTGTCTGTCACAAAATTGTGTCCGCTCTGTATCTTCCAAAGCCCTTGAAGGATTTTTATGAAACTTGGGTCAGATGTTCACATCATCAAGTCGACGTGCAGAACCAACTTTGCGGGTGTGGTGTCTCAAGGTCAAGGTCACACTTGGAGGTTAAGTGTCAAATTCCAACATAGTAGGAGTAGTTCCAACATACTACAGCTATCGTGATGTACCTTTTCTCCTTATCAATGGAAATAGATTAAACTTGAGTGCTTGAAGAAGACACCTTGTAACTGGCTTTGTGTTTTTTGCCCATATCTATGTAACAGCACTGCCATCGACATGATTCCAACATGCTACAGGTACTAGACTGAATGAATACAACTATTTTGTACAATATAAAACAAGGTTTCTGCTCAATCCTTTCTTGACAGAGTATGAGTTTCTTGTTCATCATGTACATTTGACAAAAATATCCCCCTTATTTTACAATCGTCTGACTCAATACTGCCTGCAGCAACTGGCTTGGGGGAGACATATGTTTTTGTTCAATCAAAAACCCATTTCTAGTTCTTCCTATTATTTCCTAAATTTAAATGTTTATTGTTTCCATATGAAATTTGAATTTGTGAAATATACTTAAATGCTGAAAAATATTAAGATCTGTCTGCCCATATAGTGCAATATTTTATAGCAAAGTATAAGTAGGCAGATCAGTATATCTGCCCATATTGTATTTTATCAATAATAAAATTAAGAGTATATTCTGTACATTTAGGCAGATCTTCCTGCCCATATTGCATATTTTAGACGACATGTATATAAACATTTCTTGAAGACACTTAAACAGTATCTTTAATGTGTTGTTTGCTTTTTCAGAACATGGCAGCCGCAGGAGAAAAGGAAAGTTGCCCATTAAGACACATAGCCAGTCAAACTCAGGTACTTTATACATCTTTGTGGGAACCCAATTATTTAGTAAATCACACCTGAAAGGTTCATGAAAGCCCTGTAAAAGTTCTTTAAAATGATTCTGAGTACTAACTACATCAATTCACAATGTCAGAAAAACAGTAGTATTTTTAAATGAAAGAGTGCATAAATTCTCATTGGGTTCTTCTTTTGATGATTAAATTCATAAGGATAGACAGAATAACATGAAAGGATGCAGAACTTTTCTAAAATCAAACCCTTGCTATCTAGGCACCATACATTTTTATAGTAGTAACAATAGTAAATACGTGTTTCAATATTTTATTGCATAGATGAAGAATACGATGATACCGATAAGGACTCAGATTTTGTGTCATGGACTACTGATGAATCTGACATGGAGCTACACGCTATTAAAAGGAAGAAACGGTGGTCATCAGAAGAAAAACTGATTTTTAAATGTTTATTTAGAAAATACATCAAGGATAAGGTGCTGCCTCCTGGCAAAATAATCCATAATGCGAGAAAACAACTAAAAGATAGATCCGTTCTCCAAATACGAACCAGGATTCACAATATGATATCTGGCAAACAAAGTTTAGAATAGAAAGAAAAGTTATTGAATCTAAAGCGAACAGTGCAAATCCAGACCTAATTGTACAAATGTGCTGGCTGATCTATATCTACACTTTACACCCACACAATAAAGCTGTATCTATCTATGTAGTAAAGGGTTAATGTATATTTCTAATATTTAACACACCATTTAGCTGTATGACCATGGTAAAGAATTGTCATACTTCCGTTTCTAAATATGTCAGGGATTTAGTGGGGTGTTTATGTCAAAATGTGTGTTCAGTAGGAATTGTCAAAAACTTTGTTACATCAATAGGTATGGTGTACTTGGGTGTAAGTGCACCACAACATGGCCAGTTTCGATGGGACACAAAAAGGTCACTGTCGGCCAGGTTTTCAGATGTCAGTAGAAATCAAATTTAAATTCAAAATGTATTTTCATCTGAAAACCTGGCCCATATGACTTCACATTGTGTTGTCATCTGACAACTTTCCTTGTTGTCACGTACTAACACCCCTCTGGATGATTATGAAAGGTTTGTTTTATTGTCTAGTGAAGTACTTAAAAGTTTGATTAAATTAAAAATATACAAACTAGCATTGTTTTGTTCTTGTTTTACTCTTTCAAATAATTGCTATAAGTAGAGATGATTTCTTCAGAAGTGTGAAGGTATAATGTGTCAAATCCAGCACCGTCAGTTGGACTCGGGGGGGGGGGGCGGGTAATCTTTCTGACACTGGAGCTTCCATATGAACTCGCCCTAATATGGCATTTGTCATGAAAATAGGTAACATGAAAACAACGGGAATCAATATCCGCTCTCTACAAGTACACACTTATTTGGCCATATTGTGTATAAAAAATTATTTTGACCAAAATAAGACAATAAATAATTATTTCAATAAAATGAGACGAAAAATAGAAAATCATTGATTTTTACCAACACCCATCATACAGAAATGCCCATACTCTATTACCTTTTTTATACGCCTGTTTGAGAAACGGGACGTATTATGGGAACAGGCATCCAATTTTTCGGGAGCATGTCTCCTACATACATGGAGGAAATTTAATAAAACTTCATAGAAATGTTCACCACCATGAGGTGTAGTGTCCTGCGCATGATCCAGGTCCATAGGTCAAGGTCACACTTAAGGCTCAGTGAAAAACGCTTGTCCGGAGCAAATCTACATGTTTAGACGGATTTTAATATAACTCGGCATAAATGTTCACCATTGTGAGACGGAATGTCGCGCTCATAATTCAGGTCCCTGTGGCTAAGGTCTAGGTCACATATAGAGGTCAAAGTTCAAAGAAAAAATGAAACTGTGTATAGGGATCATTTTATGGTGGGATTGTATCACAAGAGTTCACATTCATAACACCCTGTGTGACACACGTAATTTAGGTCAATATATGCAAGGTCAAGGTCATTTTTTATGCATTATGCTCTCTTCTTCACTAAAAGCTGCCGAGACGGGTTTTTTTTGTGACAACGTCACCCTTGTTCCACTCGTGTGTTTACAAGCTGGGTTTCCGAAGGATCCACAGCTCCCGACTCTTGTTATTTGTTTCAGATGATAATCACTGGCTTCACTGCATAGATATATAAGATGCCTTGGTCTAATATACAAGGCAACAAATAATTCATAAACAATGTGCTAGGACATTTCCTATCTATCAAAACTTTTCAGTTCATCCGCTAATCCTGTTCGATTAAGATCTTAGAAAACAGATCTCTGGGTCTTTCAACCCTGCTGTGCCTTGATTGAACGAGAAAGACATCTAAAACAGAACTGCTCAATTAACATATTGCAGCATGTATTTTTCGTTACAAACTCCACATTTTGTTTAATTTTAACCAAAGACCTATCTTTGCTTAGACATACTTCCGTGTTAGTTTCGACATTTGTGGTCTAAAATCTGGTGTTCGGACCTTTCCGTCATCGCAGACTGTTACACAGTGTATATACACATACTATCGAAGCATATCAATTTTTGTAATTGAAAGTGCTATCAAAAATCGATGCTGGTTGAATTTAATTATAAATATTTGCATATGCGAGGAATGGTTGCACGACAGACGTTAGACGGACGCAGGATCAGACCACGCACGATATAGGCACATTCTGTAACCTTATATCTTCACAGTTCTGAAGTAAAAATTTAGTAGTATGTATATAAAAAGAACAGGTTCACATTTCAACCTTTTCGTAGACAAGCAATGTTAGGGGCGATTCATGGGTTCCGAGTAACTCCTAATTCTAGTCTTTGAAAATTAACAAAAATAGCTTGAAATTAACTGTCTTGCATTATAATACACAAATCACAAATACAAATATACAGTAATTGTAGAAATAAACGCTAACAGGTATCCTAAAACCAGATGCAGTAAAACGATTTCAAATTTATTCTTACAAGTGAATTCCAAAAAAGTAAATGTATTTTCATATGGTGTTTGTAAGAATTCGAACTTGACACATTCAGATCAGTAGTCCAGCATGCATATCAATACACCAGTCCTCACTGATGTCTGACGTGAACACAAATATCAATATATTCGCTGGTTAGATACCAGCGTTTATCCAATGACAGTTTAAGAAAATTAATGAAGTGCAAGGTCAATATTGTTGGACAATATTTAGAATAGTATAACAAACCGAGCTGTATTATGATTTTTGTGATCTTTTTGATGTTCTTGTTTAGCCTGGTATTCCTACTCCGTGCGGTGAATGTGTCTAAATTAATAGCTCATTAAAATTTAAACAAGCCGGGTGATGCATCGTATTTATTTCACAATTTTATTTGTTTTTAAGTTCGAACTTTGATCATTCGAACAGCGTAGATATTTCGAACTGCTATCCCAGTCCCGGAAAAAACGCCTACATACTCTATGTACATTTAAATACCATTGGTAATTCGAACACCCGACATTTCCAATTTCGAACCCAAAGGCCAGTCCCGCAGATTAATTTTTTGTTTATATACCCTCGATACTTCGAACTCCTTCAAAATATATCGCTTAAAATTAGTCAATATTTTCGCACTTCATGCGAATAACAATAGTGACCCCGTATGATAATTTGCTCATGTTATAAAATTAACGCATACCATATAACAAACAAGTACGTTTATTCTAATTCTCACCAGTGTTTCAGTTACAAAATATACCAAAAGTAATCAAATTGTTTTTATTTAACATTTATTCGAGAAAAAAAAATATGACATGACTAGCCTACTTTATAAATTAACGGATATCGCGATCCATGTAAGAAAGTAATGAATTGGGTCTCATGTCAAAAGCGGAGTGTTTTGAATAAAAACACATGTAACAAGTTAATAGATTGTAATTCAGTATTTAGTGCTGGTTACTCTATCGATGAAGATGTTTGAATCGTTTATGCACATGTTCTTGAAATGGTTAAAATTGTTTTCAAGATATAACAAATCCATAGATTTTACTCATATTGGTAAAATGAAATGAATGAAGACAATCATTTTGGTCTCTAGTGTCCATAGTTCTACCTTTATATATGAAATATGAGAGAACTTAGCTCTTATCCGTACACCATGAACCTAGCTGTTGCGAAAAAGCTGTTTGCTCAAAAGTGGCATATATAAGTATATATAGGTAATGGAATGAAATTTACATTATATTGAAATATATAAGGATGTATGTGAGATTTAGTACTTGGAAAGATGTCTTACGGACCCAGCTGCATATATACATTCAACTGCCTATAATGTTATTGAATCCATCTGCCCTTAATAACTGCCTAAAAAGATTATATAAGTATATATACTGCCCATAACAGTCAAAATAAATGTCTAAACTTCCCTAAATCTCCTGGATTTCTTATCTGCTTGATGGTCAGTATCCATGAAATTATAATAACACGTCTCACCCCAGGAATCATTAATTTGCCCAGCTGAAGCCTAACGACCTGTATCAAATTACAACGTTTGATGTACTTGGTGAGTTCGGAGAATTAATATAAAAGGAACTATTGAAAGAAATCAGATGGGATATGTTGATTTATTTTTAAGCAATTAATCTACATAAAAGTGAAACGAACAGGCATATATGACTAAAACACTCTAATACTGTCAGTTTACATTAACAGACTGTTGTTTATCAAAATCCACTCCTAAGATTTCATGTATGTTTGTAATTCTTCTACAGAATCCTAATGAACAAGAAAATATCTGGCACATTATTTTGAGTCACTGTCATGTAAGTCACACTTCACTCCATTATATGGGTCTGTCACTTCTCTGAGTTTCTGAAATAACAATAAACAATAGTAAGTTTCTGAGTATATATAAAATTAATTATAAAATTTGTTTTAAAAAACGTTAAAATGGGCTCTTTGTCAAAGAAATCCGCGTTTGACACAGCCGTGACTATATCCTTCACACAGGTGAGCTTTATTTGACGATCAGAATTATTTGTCATGAGATGATTTGGTATTGCTTTTAAAATTTTCTGAGAGACATGATGACAATAATTTTCTGTGTGAGCAAAGAAGAACTGAACCACACTTTTCACACTGGTACTCCATTGATTTCTTCATTATTCTGTATTTTCCTTTTAGCCATTTAAAAACATTACTGATCTTTATATTATGCTCAGACTGATGTTTTCTGTTGTTCATGAATTCCCTAAAATCACTAAAAAAATCCAACACGCTCCATTTTCATCACTGACGACTAACAAATCCTTTAAAATCGGTGTTTTAAACAAAATTTTCAGTTGTGACGTATTCTGTAAAAAAAATACAACAAAACAGATACGTAAGAAATGTTCAAGATGAATTGTGCCTTAGATGATTTCCGTTTTATCATTAATAGATTTTTACGATGAATCCTGAAACTGCTTCACTGTAAAAAGCTGGCTTGCATGAAATCATATTATGTGCACATTCATGAAACTGTTAATAAACATGACTTGTGGTCTGCAATCAAGTAATTATCTATCTATTTAAGCTTATTTAACGTCGGTACCGGTAGCCCATATGACCGACGCCCCCTGAAGAGATTAGTTATTTCATGTTGTGGGGGTAGTGCAAGATACAGAAAGCATCCCATTCCAGAGATACCCCTGGTTCTTTTTCATGCTCAGTGTAAAGCACTGATACATGGGACCTCGGTTTAAAGTCTCATCCGAAAGACTATTAGTAATGTTAGTGGAGGAGCGGGGGATCGAACTCGGGACCCCTGCTTTACCAGTCCAGCGCGTTACTACTGGACCACATCCGCTCCCTCAAGTAATTAGGTGGGATTAAATGTTTTTATATGATGATGGTCAACTGGGCGGGGTATCGAGATTTATGGCCATATAATTGTAATCGCTGACTATTGTAGCTGATAATCCCAGCATCTTCTTGATGCTGAAAATAAGACATTTTTGTTAAGCCGGTAAGATCTTTGTGTAACGAAACGTTCAGTTTTCAAATGAAGTGGCATATAAAGGTACACATATGTGAAGGAATGGAATATATGGAATTATATAAGGATAGACATAATTTTAAATACTTTCAAATACGTTTTCCCAAAAGTATACACGCCGGGAAATAATGTCGCCGAGCAAACGTAACAACAATATGAACAAAAACGCCAAATTTGACGTCGTTTTTCACGCATTTTACGCGATACGGTCATTTTGTCTGACCGTGCTTTATAGTTCATAGCTTTACATCTAACGGTGTGATCAGAAATATTATGCATCATGATTTCAGCCCAGATGTATGTCAAATTTTAATTATCAAAACCACAGGCGTTCGGCACATTTGTCTTGCCAATAATGGCCAACTTATCATAAAATAATCTCCCTTTGATCATCAAGAACAAAATAACTATCAAGCACCCGTTTTCTATATAGTATATAATTATACAAGGTATATAACTCCCGTAGCGTATTTTCCCGACCCGGTCAAAATTTTCCTCTCGCATTTTTTTCAAATTAGACAAATTTTGACCGGGTCGGGGAAATACGCTGCGGGAGTTATATACCTTGTATATATATTATACAGTAAACGAGTGCTGGATTGTTATTTTGTTCTTGATGATTAACGGGAGATTATATTATGATAATTTGACCATTATTGGCAAGACAAATGTGCCGAACGCCTGTGATCAAAACAAACGCCAAAACAACAAAAATATGTGAATGTTTTAGGATATCAAATACAACTTTTAACGACCGGCCATTCTTCTGACCTTACTTGAAAGTAATACCTTAAGTAAGCCCTTACTTATTCCCGACAAGTTTTGCATAACATCATTATTTTTCATAGAAATAAAACGCAAATAGTATGGTATAAAGCATAAACAAACTTTTCCCGATCATTTTAAGATATTTCATCTTTAAAAAATTACCGCTCACTTGACAAACGGATTCCGACACCATCACGGTAATTTGTCTCCATTTTATTTCTCAGTGAAATGTTTCCCTTAAAAACCTTGTGATTGTTTGTCAACTTGGGCATCAATTGATGAATTTTTGCGAACTTGTACGCAGCAGTTTATTTATTACGAGTATTGACAGAAGGTTGTAACATTACGCACTACGCTTTCAGCGAGGTTTTAGTCGTGTTTCTAAATTTTCATGATGAAATTTATTCATTTCGAGTATTGACAGGTACCGAGTTGGGAAGGTTGTTACATTACGCACTACGTTTTCAGCAAGTTTTTGGTCGTGTTTCTAAGTTTTCATAATGAAATTTATTAAGATTTTGTTTAAATGTAAACAGTCTCAAAGGCCATTGATTTTTCTTGAAATTGAACAATAATCCATGCAAATTGACAGTTTTCGTGCTTTTATTATCAACAAGAGAAGTTGTACACCCAAAGGATCTTGAATTCCGACGACGTTATTGGACAACTGCCCATAATTACGGTGAAACTGACTGCCCAAGGTGATACTATATATATACTGCCAATACTATTTGCCTGTTGCAAGAAAGCTCAGTTTGTTAAAAAAAGGTCGTATATATAGGTTACGGAATGAAATATATGGAAATATATTAGGATATTTGTCAGTTTTGATACCTAGAAAGACGTCTTCCCAAAAGTATAGTTACAGGACAACTGCCCAAAATTACGCTGAAACTGAAACTGCCCAAAAAGATACTATATATATCATATATATATATAACTTCCCACCCAAGATCTGCCTGTTATGAAAATGCTCAGTTTGTTAAAAAAGTGGCATATATAAGTATATATAGGTTACGGAATGAAATATATGGAAATATATAAGGATATATGTCAGTTTTATACCTTGAAAGACGTCTTCCCAAAAGTATACACTCTTAAGTGCTTAAGTGTTCTTAGCGTTACATCTAACGGTGTGATCAGAAATATTATGCATTATGATTACAGCCCAGATGCATGTCAAATTGTAATTTTCAAAATTAACGCTAAAACAACAAAAATATGTGAATGTTTTAGGATATCAAATACAACTTTTAACGACCGGCCATTCTTCTGACCTTAATTGAAAGTAATACCTTAAGTAAGCCCTTACTTATTCCCGACAAGTTTTGCATAACATCATTATTTTTCATAGAAATAAAACGCAAATAGTATGGTATAAAGCATAAACAAACTTTTCCCGATCATTTTAAGATATTTCATCTTTAAAAAATTACCGCTCACTTGACAAACGGATTCCGACACCATCACGGTAATTTGTCTCCATTTTATTTCTCAGTGAAATGTTTCCCTTAAAAACCTTGTGATTGTTTCTCATCTTGGGCATCAATTGATAAATATTGGCGCACTTGAACACAGCAGTTTATTAATTACGAGTACTGACAGTAGGTTGTTACAAAGCACACTACGTTTTCAGCGAGGTTTAAGTCGTGTTCCTAAATTTTCATAATGAAATTTATTCAAATCATGTTTAAATGTATACAGTCTCAAAGGTCATTGATTTTTTCTTTAAATTGAACAATAATCCATGCGAATTGACAGTTTTCGTGCTTTTATTGTCAACCAGAGAAGTTGTAAACCCATAAGATATTAAATTCCGACGACGTTATTGGACAACTGCCCATAATTACAGTGAAACTGAAAACTGCCCAAAGTGATACTATATATATACTGCCCATACTATTTGCCTGTTGCAAGAAAGCTCAGTTTGTTAAAAAAAAGGTCGTATATATAGGTTACGGAATGAAATATATGGAAATATATAAGGATATTTGTCAGGTTTAATACCTAGAAAGACGTCTTCCCGAAAGTATAGTTACAGGACAACTGCCCAAAATTACGCTGAAACTGAATCTGCCCAAAGAGGTACTATATATATCATATACATGTATATAACTGCCCACAAGATCTGCCTGTTATGAAAATGCTCAGTTTGTTTAAAAAAGTGGCATATATAAGTATATATATATATACGGAATGAAATATATAAGGATATGTCAGTTTTTATACCTTTAAAGACGTCTTCCCCAAAGTATACACGCCGGGAAATAATGTCGCCGAGCAAACATAACAATATGAACAAAACGCCAAATCTGACGTCGTTTTTCACGCATTTTACGCGATCCGGTCATTTTGTCTGACCGCCCTTAAGTGTTCATTACTTTACATCTAACGGCGCGATCAGGAATATTATGCATCATGATTTCAGCCCAGATGTATGTCAATTTTTAACTATCAAAACAAACGCTAAAACAACAAAAATATGTGAATGTTATAGGATATCATATACAATTTTTCACGACCGGCCATTCTTCTGACCTTAATTGAAAGTAATACCTTAAGTAAGCCCTTACTTATTCCCGACAAGTTTTGCATAACATCATTATTTTTCATAGAAATAAAACGCAAATAGTATGGTATAAAGCATAAACAAACTTTTCCCGATCATTTTAAGATATTTCATCTTTAAAAAATTACCGCTCACTTGACAAACGGATTCCGACACCATCACGGTAATTTGTCTCCATTTTATTTCTCAGTGAAATGTTTCCCTTAAAAACCTTGTGATTGTTTCTCATCTTGGGCATCAATTGATAAATATTGGCGCACTTGAACACAACAGTTTATTAATTTCGAGAATTGACAGTAGGTTGTTACAAAGCACACTACGTTTTCAGCGAGGTTTAAGTCGTGTTCCTAAATTTTCATAATGAAATTTATTCAAATCATGTTTAAATGTATACAGTCTCAAAGGTCATTGATTTTTTCTTTAAATTGAACCATAATCGATGCGAATTGACAGTTTTCGTGCTTTTATTGTCAACCAGAGAAGTTGTAAACCCATAAGATATTAAATTCCGACGACGTTATTGGACAACTGCCCATAATTACGGTGAAACTGAAAACTGCCCAAAGTGATACTATATATATCATATATATAACTCCCCATAACATCTGCCTGTTATGAAAATGCTCAGTTTGTTAAAAAAGTGGCATATATAAGTATATATAAGTGACGGAATGAAATATATTGAAATATATAAGGATATATGTCAGTTTTTATACCTAGAAAGACGTCTTCCCAAAAGTATACACGCAGGGAAGTAATGTCGCCGAGAAAACATTACAGCAATATGAACGAAACGCCAAATCTGACGTCGTTTATCGCGCATAATGCGCGATCCGGTCATTTTTTTCTGACCGTGCTTAAGTGTTTATAGCTTTACATCTAACGGTGCGATCAGAAATATTATGCATTATGATTTCAGTCTAGATGTATGTCAAATTGTAATTTTCAAAACAAACGCCAAAACAACAATCATATTTGAATTTTTTAGGACATCATGTACTATTTTTCGCGCCCGGCCATTCTTCTGAGCTTTACTTGAAAGTAATACCTTAAGTTAGACTTTACTTATTCCCGACAAGTTTGGCACAACAAAACTTTTTTTATAGAAATAAAATGCAAATAGTATGGTATAAAGCAAAAACAAACTTTTCCCGATCATTTTAAGATATCTTATCTTAAAAAATTACCGCTCTCTTCGCAAACGGATTCTGACACCATCACGGTATTTTGTCTGCATTTTATTTCTCAGTGAAATGTTTCCCTTAAAAATCTTGTAATTGCTTGTCTTCTTGGGAATCAATTGATGAATATTGCGAACTTGTACGCAGCAGTTTATTTATTACGAGTATTGACAGGTACCGAGTTGGGAAGGTTGTTACAATTCGCAGTAGTACGTTTCCAGCGCGTTTTTGCGTCGTGTTTCTAAATTTTCATAATGGAATTTATTCAAATCATGTTTAAATGTAAACAGTCTCAAAGCTCAAAGGACAATGATTTTTCTTTAAATTGAACCATAATCGATGCGTAAATGACAAATTTCGTGCTTTTATTATCAAACAGAGAAGTTGTAAATTCCGACGACGTTATTGGACAACTGCCAATAATTAAGGTGAAACTGAAAACTGCCCAAAGTGATACTATATATATATATATATATATACTGCCCATAATATCTGCCTGTTGCGAAAAAGCTCAGTTAGTTAAAAAAAGTGGTTTATATAAGTTACGGAATGAAATATATGGAAATCTATTAGGATATTTGTCAGTTTTATTACATAGAAAGACGTCTTCCCAAAAGTATAGTTACAGGACAACTGCCCAAAATTACGCTGAAACTGAAACTGCCCAAAGAGATACTATATATATCATATATGTAACTGCCCACAAGATCTGCCTGTTATGAAAATGCTCAGTTTGTTAAAAAAGTGGCATATATAAGTATATATAGGTTACAGAATGAAATATATGGAAATATATATGGATATATGTCAGTTTTTATACCTAGAAAGACGTCTTCCCAAAAGTATGGTTACAGGACAACTGCCCAAAACTACGGTGAAACTGGTATATATATATATATATATATATATACATGTACATGTATTCTATTTCACGCAGAACAAAAGAAGTTCCAATTAAAATAAACATAGGTCTTTCTTTCCAGTTATTTTGTTAAATGCACAATTATTGGTATATTTAATAGATCTTTAAAATATTATTTTTTAGTTTCATAGTGTTTATTCTCTTAAACATAAATGTACACATAGCTTATGTGTTGCTTGTTTCAACATATACACCATAAACGCATTGAAAATAGTAGAATACTTCTGACGAAAAGATTCGATTCAAACTGTTGTTTCACGTATTTTACACTATAAATTTTGCACTTAACACATGATCTGAAACGCGTTTCTTTTAAATCTTTTTTTTTTTTTCGGGTGTAACGAAAATGTGGTTTAATTGAAATATCATGGAAAATAAAATTACCTTGAGGCCTCTACGTCAATCCTCTGTTCCTTTGATTACTGATAAACTATTTCAAAAGTTGATGCCGTATCATTAAGGTTCATACGCAGTTGTAAACCCAGCTGACTTTAGTGATCATATTTCTCATTAGTATTCACAGAAACATTGATGGATTTGTTGTCTCTTGGTCATTATGCAAATATTTACTCGAGTTACATACAATGTACTTGCTTGTTGACATGTGCATGCATAAAGTCTTAGCGCTGATGTTTAAGTTTCAGATTATGTTTGCTTTATTTTTATTTGATTATTCTATTTTTAGTATCAATAAACAATCAAAATCAAAGCACTTAAAGTACCTTATGACATCGACGTAATTTTTAATTTACCTCAACGTATGACCATTGACTTTTACTATGGAATTTTTGGAAGGTTCCTGGTACATGTCATTGCGAGATGTTAAATCAGGAAAACAGTTAGTTACAGATGGACGACATTCTAAATGCAACATTTAATGTTAAACTGACTCAGGTGTCAATATTCAATACATAAACATGTCTTGTTGTTTGTTTATCACTTATCAGCCACTTAACCCTGAACATGCTGAAATTTTGTAATGGATTTGCACAGCTTTGAATTTGGAACAGTCCATTCAAAGTTTAAGGGATTTCAATATCAAAATACAAAAATGGAGCTACCAACAGTATAGAGCCTGGTCAGACTGCACGGATGTGCAGGCTGACCCGGCTCTATACTGGTGGCAAAGGCTAATCACTTTCGGTTCCAGCACGTTAAGGGTTAAACCTCAGTATGAAATTCGTCTTATATCTTCTGCAGATGAATACGTACTTTTACACAAAAAAACTAAAAAAATGTATAAAAATGTCTTTAAACGGTTATTACCTTTTCACATTCTGTGACTACTGAAAACATTTAACGATAACAATGATAGAAAATGTTCACTATATAACTAAAGGTAAAGAGACCAAAAATGTAAACACATTTTAGTAACTACAATCTTTAATATGATATATCTTAACATGTAAATGGACTTTGCTGTAAATACAGCATACTTTTGTTCAGTCATTTCAGGGTTATTTTCTAATGGTCATAAAATTTTAAGTATCATGCACGATAGCTAAAATATTTTGTAACATTATAAAAGCAAAGATATCACAAAATACGACTTCAGAAATATTAACCTTTGCTTTCGGAACGTATTAAAGCTTTTTTTCTCAAATCAACATGGAAACAATAGTATATCGTAGTAACAAATGTTGCTGAACACTCCTTTCAATTGTTTCATTTATCATTCTATGTCTTGTGTCGAATGAAATTTACACTGCAATAGCTTATAGCCAAACAAGACTGTTACAGTTCACTCTCCATCAGTATCCGACTCCCCTAGCATTGCCAAGGTATTGGCCCTTGACCTTATGCAACGGCAGAACCAGCCGATATTTTCACATTTGTGGCCTTGTATTCTCGAACATGGTCTGATCAAGCCACGTCTGCGGGTGACAAAGACATTTTCTTCGCAAGCGCCATTTCCGGTCCTAATGCATTTCCTCCGCTGAGCGTCTGTGAGATCGAGACTAATCACAAGAACAGCCAGAATGATTGCAAGAACAGCCTTTCTCATTTTCTGCGATAAAAAAGATCATTAATTTAATATATTTTCTGACCTGGTTATGGGATAAAACCTGAGCCTGCTTATCTTTTATGAAAATCATAAGGAAATAATTTGTTTACTTTTTCGCGAGCAACTGTTTTGAAACCTATATAGTCGCATCTGGTTCCTGGAATCGTTTTTGGACACAACTATATTATTGGCGAAATTATTCTGGTGGACAGAGATAAAAGGGCAGAACACCGGATTCCGGACCGAAGGTCGCTACCAGGTTTGAGTGTCCCCAGTAATTTTCCAGAATCCATACTTTTAACGCAAGTGATTATACGAACAAATTAAGCACAACTCGAGATTTCAGTTGCAAGACTTTTTCCTAATGGATAAATAAGTAAGATATAAAATAAACCCTGCCCTTTAGAAAAATATAACTTCGCAATATGTAAAACCAGTGGCTTAATAGTGTAAAGCAGCTTTGTCCTTGAAACGTTTTCACTAGACGGCGCGTGATAACCTCAATTAGTTTGGCAGAGTAACAATAACAACATGCCTGTTCCAGAGAGATAAGTACTTTATATTCACAGCTCCAGGGTTTCTGATAAAATGTGTGCGCCTAATCAAAGAGTCTCTCTTTTTTTGTACTGTTATGAATTCAAGACATTTGGCCATTGCGAAATGTATTTAATTCATTTCCAAGACATTCTAGGTACACTCGCACTTTAAGGGCAGAGTGAGTGGGTGGGATAGCATGTTGGAGTAAAAGAAGAAAAAAAAACAGAATTCCAACCGATCTAATTGTGGACCTAAGTTTATACCAGATAATACAGCCCTTTATATATTGCAATGTATGAATGAATAGCTATGTCTTATTTCTGAACAGAACAGAACAGAACATATTGTTTAATTCATTCTCATTATTTAACACTTCAAACGGAGAAAAAAGGCACTCCTTTCTATTACATACCGAATATATTTTTTCATTTGCTGAGAAAATAAGCCAGGCAAAGACGAAATGAAGAGAAGCATACGGACGGTCGGACGAAGTAAGGAATACCTTAAAGAAAAGGTTAAATTAAACTTAACAGTAATGTATTAAGCAAGGAATCTGAGTATTAACATATAAACAAATTTTAATATCGTGAAGCATGGTAAGAATTCCGCACCAAGTGACATTCCTCATAGACATCTTATTTCAATCTGCGCAATAAAATATTCTCAATAAATATAAGAAGAAGCACTTAACAATACTCAGAAAATAAATTAAAAAAAACACTTGATATTTACCTAAGAATATGTATATAATATATCCAAGTATATCCAGCTGAATAAACTCACTTCTTTTCTCTTCCTAGATCAGAGAATGTATAGTTGTACCGCAAAAATATTTGGTAAGATAAAAAGTTATCGTTTCTCGGAAACGGTGTGTTCTGCATTCAATCACCGTAGGTTGTTTTTTTTTTTTTTTAACTTTAATACTCGATAGAATGGTAAGACTGAAATATCTGTAAATAATTACAGATTATTTTCGATAATTAAAAAAACTCTAATACTTGACGGGTATTTTTTCACTCATAAGCTAACTATAACATCTTTAAAGTTTAAACACATCTATTGTGACATTGTGATGATGTCCCTCGGGTTAGACTCATTTAAGGTGTATCAAAAGGAAAGCCGATGATTCCTTCGACTCTAAGCCAGTTTACTAGTCATTTTAACCGAATGTAAAAAGATCAGACCCCTTGCAGTGGTTACTTCCGGTTGATTGTAAGGGTGAAAAGCATCGCGAACCACCAGAAAATGTTTATAAACATAACTGAGGGGGCAGGGGACTGTAGATACTTTGAAATCACATTAATCCCCTTGCCATCGTCTTCGAACTAGAATTCGCCTTCACAGAAAAAGTAATCTGAAAATAAAATGACTAACATTTGTTATAAATGTATAATCATTGATTTACAAATGCCATTATTAACCTGACTTGAACCTTTAAAAATGTTTAACTTGCAAAGATACAAGGGTCGCGAAAACTCGTGATATCTTGGCGGTTTTCTGCTTTCCTGCTATTAAACTGCCAATTTAGATAATTTTAGATCTGATATAGAAGCCACAATAAAGTATATCTTCTGGGATTCAAATTTTCAGAAAATTCAGCTGTTTTAGTCCTACCTCACCAAGACTTAAAACTCACAAAAGGTAGTTTCGCATTACAGGCTAAAAAGATACAGGTGAATAACCAAGCTCTAATAAACGCTTGTCATTTAATGCAAGATAGTCAATCGAAGGAAATGCTTATCTTCTCATGGCAGCAGCACGTCAATTTTTTTTTTATTATTAACCTTGAATTCAAATTTCAGACCCTGTCCCTCACTGACTTACTTTCAAAGTTCGCCTGTAGCCTCACCATGTCGTTTACAGACAATATTCAAATGTAGCATACTTGCTTTCCGTTTATGCTTCTTTACTTCTAATTACTTCTAATTACTTCTAATTGCTTGCTCTTGAACTCTTACATGCCCGGGTCAACATATGATACAACGCAACAGACACACACAAAAACAAAATATTTCACGGTCAAAATTTATCATGTAAATACACATTGGGACACAGATTCCCCTGATATTCCATTTCTTCTTCCTGGTTTTCTCATCGCGGATTTTACTAAAATAGTCTTATTTAGGTTAGTAAACGGTAAAACATAAGCTCTCAAATAGATAATTTGTGGTTGCAAAATGAATTGAAATGCTGTAATGTTACATTGGCCATATATCTGGTCAGAGAGATAGATAAATGTCTCTGATCTGGTCACGGAATTATTGTTCGTAATTTCCGTAGTGTAGTTAAATCCGGAGCTCTTATAATTATACGGAATTTACTCAGTTAAGTTTGCTAAACTATCTTGTCATTTATGCAAGTTGAAATATGTTGCACTTACGAAAGAACATTCCTTTCTATTGGTTAAATGTATTTTCTATGACACAATATGACATTTCTCATGGAGCAGTTGATTCTTTTTTTCGTCTTTTTTTCATTTCTGCAAATGTTTGTAAGGCAGGATAAGCGTCTGTAATAGGGATAAAGTGACAATAACCTATTTCCAGACTGAAGGAATGCCGTTTAAGGAAAGCAACACTGAAAATGACATTGGTAATACATGTCCTTAATATTCAACTGAAAATTATTTAAGTTCTGAATTCAAGCGAGGAAAGCTCGACACCAAAAATAAACCGTTTCCTGGTCATTCGAAAGGTGTCCCTTAATAGAACAATTACAGTGTAAACTGTTACCCTTCTGAACAGATCTTTTATCGTTCATGATACATTTTAGAATAAATTTGGTAAAAAGAAGTTCGCATTGTTTTCCCAAAGACCGTTTGGCAAGATAAGTTTTGACGCCAGACTAAACATTAGCCAGACAACGTATTTCCAGAGTACTTTTAAAAGGTTTACATGAGAACAACAAACTCTTTCTCTGGAGAACTGTTAGCAGTATTAATGCGTTATGCCTGAAACTGTTTTATGTAGACCCAAACAGACTATGCTTTCTCTGAAAACAGGCTTCAGGCAAACCACGTGAGTGTACTGTTCTACAATAAGGAATATTCTACGACTGTTAGGTTGTAAGCGCTCAAATAAGACACAGATAGTCCAACATTTTGAACCTTTTGCGTTTTGTAGAAGTAAAATGTATTTACACTGTAGTGTAAATAGTCACAAAGTCTAGAATCATTTGTCCCCATACGATTAACTTTATTAACAACCACTATCTGTGTAAACTAGAACCTGAAATTGAGGATGGAACAATCCCCTTAAACTTTTTAAAAGTCATAGAATAGTTTTGATCTAAAAGGGAAAACGGTGTAAACTGACAATCCTCCCGGATGTAAGCCTTTTCTCCAGCCTTTCCCACCAGACTTATTTTAAAAAGGTGTGGCAATTCAAGGTTGCTCAAATGAAAGACTGGTCTTTCCTCTTAAAAATTCCGTAATGGACATACTTAGAGAACTAGTATTCTAGAATACTTTACCTTAAACAGGCATTTGTTCTTGCATATTTAAAATTTCACATCATGAACCAGGGGGTCGTTTAATAGAAATAAAAATGTGAAAGTACACACAGAATTTTTTGGCGCAAGTACGTTTATAGAACGGGCCCTGGGCGAAAACAACGTGAAAATCGTAACACTTAGTCGAAATCTACGCCAAAACTTTTCTCTAACCGTTTGTATTTACATCATGTGACTAAAACAAACCCGAAGCCCTTACCTTATTCTAAGCATTTAACTTTTATAGAAGCAACTGAAGTATATATATTTGTTTAATAACGAAGAAGAGATCACAAGCTGCTTTAAACATATTAAAAATGGAGGCACATAAAATTCTGATGGCAGAATGTATTTACCATACAGAATAGCTGAATAATAGTTATGGAGTCAGACCTGTGAAGAAACACTTCCGGGTCGTAGTATGGTAAAAAAGTTCCTAGTCTTGTTTGGAAAGTCCACCTTCCATGCATTGTATTTCAGTTTGAATGCAATGTCTGAACAATGTATTGCTTTTTATTTCAGTTTTAAGCATTTCTCCATTAGAAAGCAGAGGATTTCATTGTATTTTCCAGGACTACATTGCCATGGTGGATGCAAGAAAGAGAATGGGTGAAGTGAAATTAATACGCGCTGAATAATGGCTGTTCTGACACTGTGTATACATGAATGAAATTTGTGGAAAAGGTAAACGCTAATGACCCAGGTAAGTAAGTGTTATTTTGAAGTTTAATGGATGCATTTTAAAGATTATCTGTTGGATTATATACTGCAATGCTCATAAAAGGATGACAAGCAGCTGATTTTGGGTTATTTTACTCTATATTTAATGAGCTAAATTGTGACCGGTCTGCCTCCATGTGCACTTTTGACCTTGACCTTGGAACCGTAACAAGTTATATATATTGTTGTTTTATAATTCTCCTCTGCTTGAATGTGGTCAAATTCATGATTTTCAGTGTAGTTCACTAGCTTTGGCTTACGATGAGTGAGGCGAACAAGGAGACATACATTTGTTATAATACATATGAAAACGAATGATAAATGGACAAACGAATCAATGCCCCATGTCAGCGACAATTTTTCCCAAAACAAGAAAATGCAATGAAAACTTTTTTCTTTTCGAATTAAGTAACCCATCACAGATTTATGTTGTCACATCAGTAAAGAAAATACCAAAATTATGTCTTTTTGAAAGCTGTTCTGCTATTTTGCCATTCTGCTATTCTGCTGGAGTTGTTCTGCTATTCTGCCATTCTGCTATTCTGCTGCATATGTTCTGCTATTCTGCCATTCTGTTATTCTGCTGGAGTAGTTCTGTCATTCTGCCATTCTGTTATTCTGCTGGAGTAGTTCTGTCATTCTGCCATTCTGCTATTCCGCTGGAGTTGTTCTGCTATTCTGTTATTCTACTATTTTCACACAGACCGAAAAAAGTGCAAAGTGTATGCCTAAAATAACTTGGAGGAAGTGTTGTGTTAAAATATTTGGATACCATTATCTGTTAGAAACTTTCACCTTATCTCCCTATATATGGACGAGTCGGTTTGAGTTTGTGACCATATGTTCATATGAATTGATGTTCTAAATATGTTTATCAATTATCTCTAAAGATTAAATTATCCAACTTTACCTTAGCTTTTATTTTTACGGTCTTACATTATTATTTCGCTCAGCTCATAAATAATGCGTAGAAAAACGTAAATTACGACGTCGAATTTATAATGTAAACAAAACGTGAGTGCCAAGAAGTGCTAGGTGATGAATGGATTTACAGACGAATTCAAAGCCTGATTAAAATCTACGTCATCATGTTACAGAATGGAAGAAGTTTCATGCTAAAATATTTTATGGCTGTACTTATTCTGGTTGTAGTCGTCTGCCTTACTGTTTATCTCTCCATCAGCAATCAAAGTAAGTATTTTGTAACTGCTGACACTGTTTTGACACTGTTCCGTCTTTTCAAAGCATTCTAACACTAGATTTCACTTGCCTTATTTCTTAAAAAAGTAAGGAGCCCCTAAAGTGACATCATACACACTTATTTCTGCAACATTTACTTTATTTCGTTTATATGAAAACTTTTTTCGTTTAATCGAATTAATATTTCGTTGAAAAAAATCATTTCGTTTAAACGAATTAATATTTCGTTCACATTTCGTTTCGTTTATATTTCGTTTACTTCGTTTCGTCATAACGAAATAAGATTTCGTTTAAAGGATATAAGATTTCTTTTAAATGTTATAATAATTCGTTTAAATAAATTACATTTCGTTTAAACGAATTATCATAACGTTTCGTTTAATCGAATTAATGTTTCGTTTAAACGAAATATTTATTCGTTTAAATTCTAAATAATATTTCGTTTAAACGAATGATTTCGGTTAAACAAAATCTTGTCAGTTAAGGGGCTCAGTATAAAAGTCTTTACTTTTTGGTTAAACTTCTCTATAAGAATGTGTTTGATTGAATGTTTGTTCGTCAGCTGGTGTTTGAGTCTTTAAGGCAGTCATCGTCCAAACTTCACAACACAAAATTATGTAAGGGCTAAGGAGTTTGATCTTGACGAATAGATTAGACAAAAGAATGTCAGGATATCTCACTGGATTTAATGAAGGGCCTGCATACATTTGATTGTCGGCATTTTGGTGCTATTGTTTAAAATATCATTATGATATATATTACATTATAACATTACTTATTGCACCTCCTTACCACGGGCTATGGCTATTGCATTATCACTGTTTTTGACAACCTCAAAGCTGCTGCTGATACAAAAAGGGAAGTAACTCTTCGTTATAGGTTCCATTAGAGCGGGGAATTGCGGATATTTTTTTCATTTGATAGTGCTGACAATTTGACCTCGATCAATGCTTGTGAGTCTCGTTTCAGAGTACAATTTTACTTCCTCTGGGTTTTTTTTTAAGTTGAAAATATTTGTGATGTTTAAGTTCCATAGCTCCGTAAAATTCTAACGCTTGTGTTTTAATTCGAAAGAAGGCACACGCAGTAGCTATCCTACAGGCCAAAATGGTGGTAGTGATCCATATAGAATAGATATTTCTGTCATAAATTACCAAATTTTTTAATTAGTCAACTTCCAGTTTGGGTATGTTAAATAACTTTCTATCTTGAATTCACTATTCTGCAAGTATATGTATATGAACATAAAACTGCTTTCACACTATCTAGGTACGTATATTAACGTACCTGCACTATCAGAAATGATCAAGCAAAATTATTCCATTGAAACAATTCCAAAGACAAATGTTTAAAACATCCAAGAAATCTGAGAGATATGTTAGCACCCAATATACCATATCATTAAGCTCTAACAAACTGAATCATATGACGCAAAAATTCTGGGTAAGGTTCACTGTGAGGAATCACGTGACATTGTTTAGGTTCGAAGCACGGATAATGGTGGCCGAAAATCCTCGGTAAGATATGGTTTTTCAAGAATCGTTTTTTGCATGCTTCTTTCTACTTCTGGAGATATAGCCTATCATATGCAGACCTGAAATCCGCGCAAGTCGGTTATATTCTTGCCCCACAGAATTGCGTAGTTTTCGAGGTAACCCTTTGAATAGTAATTCTCGGCGACAAAATTTTACAGAGGTCCTTTTCACGGACATGCAAGTTTCTTTCCACGAAATGCCGAATTGCCATTGTTTTGCGCATTTTCCTGTGTCGTGTATTCAGTAAGCAATTTTACGTCGCATTTCTGTGATGTTTTAGGTCTTCTAGCTTTCGATTTTAAACGAAATTTTGGCATCAAACGGAACTGATATACATCTCAAGGACAATATTTTTTGTTGATAGAATTCACGTACATTACAACATTTAACGCCTTTAAGTGCGAGATATATTGAGTTTACTCGCATTAATTTCATAAATACATGGAGACAACTTTTTGTTGAATATTCTTTAGCTGCCTGGCATGCCGCAATCTGCTTATCCGATTCGATACTGCATGCTCCGTGTTTTTTCTCTATACCACTGCAACCGCTTTTTACCACTCAGTTGGAAATTCTGTGCTATAAAAGTTCTGGCACACAAGATCTATTGCGTGTTCTTCTGCAGCAAGTCCATCCATACCTCCTTCAAAAGGACGGCAGCTGCCTTTATCATCATTGCGTGTCGCTTTGGTGATTTGTGTCGAGTTATAATCTTTTAATGATCAAACTTAAGTGTAGAACTTTTGTCCGTATATCATCAACATAAGCCCTGAGTGCTTTTTGAAAAATAAGAAACGGCAGATAATATTTGAGTACAATACTGAAAAGTGCATATTGTCAACGTTCCGGTGGCAAAGTTTTTTCTGAATGCGAATTTGCACAAATCGACAGGTTAGCAAATTAAGGAGAGCAATCGACTCCGGTCCAGAGGTCGGGAGTTGAAAGCTCGGCAGATCACAGGTCTTCCGTTGTTGTTTGGTTGGGGGATATTTCCTCGGCCTTTACGCTCTTCCACTGCTCTACCATGTAGAGTATGTGTCAGTTACTTGCAGAAGTGTATGGTGCTGTCCTCATAAACCGCTTACATCGGCTAATCCTGCCCAGGAATGGTACGAGTAGCTAAATGTGCACTGTACACATCTGAAATAATGCTGACAAATAGAATATAACACCTAAAACAAGCAAACAAGCAAAACCTATTAACAGACTCAGTCAAATCGACTTTGCAGTTGTCATTCTTTTCTTTGTTCTCGGAAGAATTTTCTGGTCCTTCTGGAGTATCAATTTCAGCAAAAAAAGTATTGAAAACAAAATACAATTATAAGCTTAATGGAGGGACCTGGAAGAGGTGTGAGCAAACTATCTCATCTCACAATTGCATATAATAGAATTGCCTTAACCAAACCTCACCAGAATGATCCTAAGATGGTCTTCTTTCAGACTTGTGAAATCTACTGAGTTCCATGCAAAATTTAAAGCGACACTGTAGAGTCCCTAGACATCAAAAATGGCATTTTCTGAATTGGCACCGAAATTCCTGGAAGTCTGCGAGAGTGTCAGAAACAGTCGAAGACCGGTAAAATCGATCCTGGAGAGTCCCTAGACATCAAAAATAGCATTTTCTCAATTGGTACCAAAATTCCTGAAAATCTGCGTGAGTGTCAGAAACAGCCGAAGATCGATTAAATCGACCCTGAAGGGTCCCTTGACATCTAAAATGGCATTTTCTCGATTGGCACCAAAATTCCTGAAAGTCTGCGAGAGTGTCAGAAACAGTAGCAGACCGGTTAAATTGACCATGAAGGGTCCTTAAACATCAAAACTGCATTTTATTGATTGGAACCAAAACACCTGAAAATCTGCGATAGTGTCAGAAACAGTCGCAGACCGGTTAAATCGACATGGGAGGGTCCCTAAACATCAAAAATGGTATTTTCTTGATTGGAACCAAAACTCCTAAAAGTTTGCGAGAGTGTCAAAAAACAGTCGCAGACTGGATTAAACGACCTTGGAGGGTCCCTTAACATCAATAATACTGAGTTCCATGCAAAATTTATAGCGACACTGGAGAGTCCCTAGACATCAAAAATGGCATTTTCTTAATTGGCACCGAAATTCCTGGAAGTCTGCGAGAGTGTCAGAAACAGTCGAAGACCGGTAAAATCGATCCTGGAGAGTCCCTTGACATCAAAAATAGCATTTTCTCGATTGGGACCAAAACTCTTGAAAGTCTGCGAGAGTGTTAAAACAGTCGCAGATCGGTTAAATCGAAGTATTCGTAAAAAGTTATGACGTTCTTTTTTGTTCCAGTAACATAAAATTTAGGTAAAATAATTATGCTACACGCTGTGTTGACTGTACACAGTGAGATAGCAACGGACGGTATTTCTAATTCCGTATTTGTTATTGTGTTGTTGTTATTGTTGCTGCTGCTTGTTGTTGTTGTTGTTGTTGTTGTTACGCAAATACTGCTGCTGCCTCTGTTGTTGTTGTTGTTGTTGTTGTACAGAGATAAAAACGATGAATATTCTCTTTCATTTCTTGCTCGACACGGGTTATATTTAAAGTACGTGTCCGTAGATTTTAGTATACGGCTGTACTCACGCAAATATTTTGACACGAGTGATACATATGTACTATTATTTACTTCAGTGCTAAATAAGTCCGTGAAATGTTGGCCTTGTCATCAACGTGATTCAGGCTAGGGCTCTTATCGCGATTTTGTTTTATAAATTTTTATAGAGGAGTTGTAAACTCTTCACAATTTACATGTTTTATTGTATATGGGCAATGATAAGAAATAGTTCATTTCGTGTTAAAGCCATGGCCAACATGTAAACATGCGAAGGAGAGAAGTAAACAAAACGAAACAAAACAAAACAAACAAAACATCTATCTGTTTCAGTTTATCGTCGGTGACTGTTTCCTATATATCTGACGCTTTACACCCGCCGCCCCCAACCTTACCCACAGGTGTTAAGTATATAAAAAAGAATCCCATTTCAGAAACACCTCTGGTTCTTTTAAATGCTCAGTGTATAGCGCTGATACATGGGACATCGGTTTTCTGTCTCATCTGAAATACAATAAGTACTGTAAGAGGGGGGCTGGGGATCTAACACGCGATCCCTGGATTACCAGTCCAGTGAGTTACCAACATATAATTTTAACATATTCCAACTTCATATAGAAATGCATTTTTACGTTCAACAAAACAAATGAACTTTTATATTAAACATTGTTTGCAGTTATCTGTGAAACCAAAGGTTTTGAAAAACGAAGTACAATGAAATCACAGTTCTACAATTAATATGAACAAAACCTATAAAATAAATAAACATGAAATTCTCTTAATAGTGAAACAATAATCTTCAACTTCCTAGAGTGGACACAAATCCAAAACAAATATTATTTGTATATTCCAAATGTATTTGATTCTAAAGGAAGAAAATTCTCATTGACTTACGTACAAGATCTCTAATCATACTATAATTACATAAAATTCCTAAATTTACATATCCTTGTGTTGATGGTAGATTCTGTCTGCAGCAGATAATTTCATTGAAAGAAGGGAGAGAACTCGGATAGTTGAAAGAAACATTCCGGTTCCAGTGTAACCGGAAGATCTTGTTTAAAATGTACATGCAGAAAAGGTATGAGCTTCATGAGAAATATGCGGAGGCAATGAATTATTTTCATCACTTTATCTTTCCAGGAATCGCTCCGTCTTTTACAGTATTCGAACAAGGTTCAGATGGAGTTCCTTTGTCAGAGGGAGAAAGTAAGTACGTAAGTTCTTTCAAAAGGGAGCGATAATTGCAGTATGTTGGCAGCGCGCGTAGAGACATGCTCTGAATATATTGAATAGAAAAAAGCTGTCTTTTTCATAATTTCCTTAAATTTAACTATAAATTCTATTCCAAGCGTAAACTATTAAGTCAGTACTTGATTTTTATATCAAATGTTTCGGCAGAACTTATGATTACACAAATTATGGCTTTTCCTGAAGTCTTCGGTATTTAACGTTTACCTGTTTTGAACTAATGATTGACAAACAGAGCAGTGGACAATTTCATATCTTGCTTAAGAATAATTTTGTTTTCTTCAAGTTTATGTAGATGACTCTGCAGCCCAGAGATTGTTCCAAGAGGTTACAATTTATTGTTGGATTCTGACAACTAAAACCGGTGTCGTAACAAAAGCTGCCGGTGTAAACTACACGTGGGCTCCAAGATGTAACAAGCACGTGTTCTTTGCTTCCGCTTACGGTGAAGAAACTACGTTGCCACCTATCCCTGGAATGCCTGTAACACCTACACCAAAGCCAAAAGTAAACTTTGACCTTAGTGCCGGAACGCGGAAAGAATATACCACAGCAAATGGTGAAAATTTTGCGACAGTATCAATTGGTGACGTCATATTTATTGATACGCCGGAAGGATATCAAAATTTGACAGAAAAGTCGCGTGAAGTTCTCCAGTTTTTGTACCTGACTGAACTGAATAATTTTGACTGGTTCCTAAAGGCTGATGATGATACGTATATGATTATGGAGAATCTACGGTATCTATTGAAAGGTTTAGATAGCAGGAAACCAGCATACCTCGGGTACCAGCTCGAACCAACTTGGTTTGACGCTCCTTATATGAGCGGAGGAGCGGGATATGTATTTAACAAGGCTGGATTGAAATTGCTGGTCGAAAAGGGTATCCAGAATAAAGGAACTTGCAGGGAAAAGGGTAGTTTTGAAGATCTCGAAGTTGGCCGTTGTGCCGTAAAATCAGGTGTTACTATTTATAGCTCTATTGATAATTTTGAACGGGAAACTTTTCACCCAGACAGAATACAAGACTATATTCCGGGTCCTCCACCACAGTGGTTATATTATTATTCTAGAAATAAACCTAAAGGGGTAAGTAGAGACTGGTTACGTTTCCTTTTTTTAGAATTCTGTTGCACTTGAAAGTATATCAATCATGTAGATGTATTATCAATGGTAGTAGCACTTCATACTAAAGGTGAATGAAAAAAAAGAAAATAAAGTACCATCCCCGCTTCGGGTCCTATATGCAATGTGACAAACTTAATAACATTTAGAAATATAAAGAAACGATAGTCAGAATTCAATATTTTAATAAAACGTTAAAAACACAAACTAAGAACGTCGTTTAGCATACTCAAGATTTTCGTGATCCCAAGGGAGCTTACTGATAATTGTGAACCTGTGAGAAAGAAATAGTTAACCTTCTATAAATGATGTTTCAGAAATAAAGTGAAGGGAGATAAAACAATTAATTACAGAATATAAAGACGATAGTTTAACTAACTAGTTGTCTCCCTTGTCAATAAATCACGATCCTTATTTTTTCAGGGATCCGAGTGTTGTAGTCAGCTTAGCGTCAGTTTTCATCGAATGTCGACACAGGACATGCTGGTCTTTGATCATCTTCTCTACAAGACGGCGGTGTACGGACGTCACATGACCGGAAGTTTCCAACAGTTTTTCAAATATGGCGCCGTGCGCGCGCTTCCAAATGGAATACCAACGATGAAAACATCGGCGTAGATCTACATTAATCCAGGAAGATCTACTTTCAAATGTGAATATATTGTAGACAAATTGTCTATGTTTGTTAATGCTGTACATTCGAATATTTCTTTTTAAAGTAACAGTGAGCAGGTGACTCGTGTAATGCTCAAATTCTTCCTTTACCTCATATAAATGTGCTTTTGTGAAATGTGTTTTAAAATAATCTTTTGATCTGAATATCAAGCGATAATATTTCTGATATACTTCATGATAACAAGCGACAATGATACTTTATATGAAAATCTCTTATAAAATAACATTGCGTCATCGAACATATGACGAAAACTTCGTGTCACCGAAGAGCTCCTGTACAGTAAGAAATAGACTTAGCTTTGCTTAGTTGATTATGAATGTCTTTACACGGTGTTCAGCTTTTTCCTCTGTTCTAAACAATCATTTCATTAATAAATACGATCTCATATCTTTTACAAGCATATCAATCGAGGGATAAAATAAATGTAATACAAATACTTTTCGCAGAGACTTAGCTATGATTTCATTTCTTATTACACTTACACCTTTCAGACCAACACGTGATGAACGAACACTTCTGTAAGGATGCGTTTGTTGTTGTTGTTGTTGTTGTTGTTAGCGTTATCGAGGCATACCTTAAAATTTCAAGTATTCTATTTTCTTTAGAATGGTATAAATATGAGTGATATTAAATGAGTTATTACCTAATATCAAGGTGTCATTAAAAATACTAAGTTAAGCTAGCAAACTGAATGCACTTATATTTTTCCTTATAAAGAAATTTGTTGTTGTACTATTTTTGAGTGGATAGACCTTTCTTTCAAATGCACACCTTAAGTTATTTTGTTGTTTCATACCTTAAAAACAAACGTTTGAACATGCGTTATTCTGTTCGAATAATTATCTCATCTTTACAAAATCACCTCACTTTTCAGCGTGTGACTGGGGGAGGATAAGCTGACGTATTCGCAGCTAAAGTGACCCCGAACTTCAAAAACAAAACAATTTCTTTACAAAAACATTCCTAGCAATATCTTTACATAAATATTTTCAGCGAGAAACAAAATACTCTACTCCAGCTGAGTAAAGCTGAATATGGTATAAATCTCTTGCGACTAGCCCAATTATGAATTTAATTAACAACTGTACTGGAAGATATTTCTCCATTTTTATATCTCCTGGAAGTGTTACTTCTAGCTTCACATGATTTTTAAAACAGTCCCTAAGTTTTCAGAATTTATCTTGACTGCCATGCAGTTTGGTCATTAAGAACACTAATATCTTTGATAAAATGTGTAGTATATTCAATTTCTGGGGGAAAAATTGTACCATCAGTTTAGTTAACAGCTGAGGAGTCAATGCCATTAAACTGGTATGTTAACAACTTAACACCAGAAAAATCTCTTAGAAATTTAACCAAAGCGCTTAACAACTTAACACCAGAAAATTATCATAGAAATTTAACCAAAGCGCTTAACAACTTAACACCAGAAAAATCTCTTAGAAATTTAACCATTTTATCTTAACAACTTAACACCAGAAAATTCTCATAGTTTAGTTTAAACATATTTATTCCCATTTTTCACATTTACAAAAGCAAACGATACATATACATTGTATTTAAGGAAAGGATAAGACAAAGTCTTATAGAATTCATCTCCTTGGGCGGACGATTCTCACAAAAACAGAGCTTACTATAAAAGAAAAAATGAAAGGGAATAACAATTAGAGAAAAACGAGTAATATAATATAACATATTATACATGTTTATATACATATTGATATATGCATGCGAGCGTGCGTGCGTGTGTGTGTGTTTAAAAGAAAGAAAGAGAGAGAGAGGGGGAGAGAGAGTTGTTTTAATTAAGCTTTAGGGCAAATGTTTACTTAAAGAAAATATCCTGAATCAACGTAGTCTGGTTACTTTATACGTTAGAGTACAGTTTAAAGAAATCTCTTGGTGTCTGATATATAGGTGTGAACATGACTGAAGATTGTGACATTGTCTTGATATGAGAGATTTGGGTCACCAAATAAGACAAGTTCTAAGTTTATGATGTAATTCTGGAGGTTATTGAGAAGTTTATTACGCCAAACACTATGGAGACTGCATTCAAAGAAGTAGTGGAAGCTAGACTCGATATAGCCACAGTGGCACAGTGGTGATGGAGAAATGTTTTTCAGAAATAAATGGTGATTAAGTGCACTACACTTGGTGCGAAGACGTGGGTGTAGCATTTGGAGCTTTCTAGTTCCCGTATAATAATATTTCGGTATGTGCCTTCAAATTAGTTTGTTGAGGAGTGAGATTTGAAAGATATTCTGGTGTCTGGTCATTTTGCATTTTATAAAATAATGTTAACCTATGTTTGTATCTGCGTTCAGATAAGGTTTCCCAACCTATTTCACTATGCAGGTCATCCAAGGAAATTAATTTGGTTGCACCAGAAGCAATGCGCGCGAATTCATTCTGAATTTTATCAAGTAGATCCAATTCATATTTGGTACAATTACTCCAAACTACATCGGCATATTTAAGAATAGGTCTAATAAAGGAAGTATATATAATTTCAAGAGATTTGCGATCAAGAGAAAATTTAAGTTTTCTCATTATGTGGACCCGTTTCCATGCTTTGTCTGTTATGTAACTAACATGGGAATGCCAACTACAGTCATTAGACAGGACCAAGCCGAGGTGTTTGTGCTCTGTAACCTCGGAAATTGTTTGTTGAGACATTTGAAGGGCTGGGTGCGGAGGGTTATCGCGTTTTCTAGATATAAGAAGAGACTCAGATTTTGAAGGATTGAAAGTAACGAACCACTTCTTAGCCCAGTTAGAAATAGTTTGGATGTCAGACTGAAGAATGTTTGCAGCTACTTGAGGCTGTTCAACTATAACATATAGACTTGTATCATCAGCGAAGAGATTTATACAAGATTTGATTTCATCAACTACATCATTAATAAAAATAAGGAAAATTAAGGGACCGAGAATTTATCCCTGAGGGACACCTGCAGATACACTACACCATGAAGACTTAACACCGGGTAGAACAACTCGTTGTCTTCTGTCTGAGAGGTAATCAGTAAACCAGTTCATGAGAGGCCCTGAGATTCCTGCATGATACATTTTAGAGATCAAGCCTTTGTGCCATACTTTATCAAAAGCTTTACTTATATCAAAGAAAACCACACGGACTTCGAGGCCATCATCAAGTGCTTTGCAAAATGTATCATATATGTAGACAAGCTGGTTAACTTTCGAATCTCCAGGAATAAAGCCAGACTGAACAGGAGTTAGAAAATTGGTGGCATTGAGATGGTTAAAAACATGTTTAAAAATAAATCGTTCAAAAACCTTTTCAATTGTATTTAAGAGTGAAATAGGTCTATAGTTGTTTGGTAAAGACGCGTCGCCACTCTTGTAGACAGGGGTAACATAGGCTTCTTTCCATGAAGATGGAACAGTACAGCACTGTAGTGATGCATTAAATAAATTACACAAGGGAGAGGCAAGTTCGTTACAAGCTTCTTTAAGAATACGATTACTCATACCATCAGGACCTTCAGCTTTATCAACCGATAATGATTTAAGAACTTCATTGGTTTCAGCTACGGTAAGGACGATGTTTGAGAGAAACATTTCTGTAATAGGTGGTCCAGGATACGGAGCATCTTCATTACCATCATCTACGGTAGTCCATTCAAAAGATTTGCTTTTTCAAAGTCAGAGTTCGTGATTTGATGCGTTGTGGACTTTTGTAGCGGAGGAATTCTAAATTCTCATAGAAATTTAACCAAAGCGCTTAACAACTTAACACCAGAAAAATCTCTTAGAAATTAAACCAAAGCGTTAATTCTTTCAGTTCTTTTGATGTATTTCGATTTTGCTTCCCGACAGCTCTGAAATGACGTTGAAATTTACTTGAGCTGTTTTGGAAAAGCAGGTAGGCACAACAATTTATTTTGCAGAGATGATAACTTTTTTTGTTCGTAAGTTTTGTTAAAAAAATGTGTTTTGAAATACTTCCGTAATATTTAAGAAAGTCATATAGTTGTATTGTTGCAACAATAGTTAAGTGAAATATACACCGTCTACTATGGAACGCCTAAACTGTGTTAGGTTGAGAACAACGGGTATGCTTGGTCATCTGTCTTTCTGCTGAGTCGCAGATGTAAGATTTTGAGCGGTATTTCCAATTTGTCCAGTTATTTAAATGTACTGTTGTGTGTTGGTGATTATTTCTTTAGTCAAGATAAAGAGTTATTGGGGGCAGAGTCCTTATGTTCAGTCCTTAACTGGTAAGCGGTAACAGAATTACGTTGAGTTGAAATGATGTGATTTGGGGTGTCACAGTTATTATTTTCACTTACCATAATATATTGTTTGGTGCTTTACACTTGATGTTCAGTCATACCAATAAAGTATTGAGTGGTAATATTATTATGTTTTGTTGAGATAATTATCAAACTATTCTGTTGTGATAGAATCTGATTGAATATCTCCGACTCAACAGAAAGACAGTTGACCAAGCATATCCGCTGTTCTCAACATAAGGCAGTTTAGGCATTCCATAGTCTATGAATTGTATGAAGAAAGCTGATAAACATTATGAGCATATAAAAACGTGAAGACAAGTCAACAGGCGTAAATTTGAAAGTTTTTGTTCAAATGTAAATATCTTTGTCAACTATTGTATTGTTTGTCTATGGACTTACATCACAAAAATTAGGTACAAATTTAATTCACTTTGTTGGCCTTCCCTATTTAATAAACTCGTCTGATATCCCCGAATATAGTATTAGAGAATGACCTATAAACAATCTTAGGAAATGGTCACTTATTTAATATCAATCTAATATCAAGTTTTTATATGACGAACACTTAAGCCCGCAGTTTACACACACAGAAAAACGACGCTTACACCACTGGTCACTTGGTTGTCTTTACCAATTTTTGAGGAATTTTATCAAACTTGTGTACACTGAAAACATTCGATAGCTCACGAAATCACCGTAGATTAGTTCTCTTTAAGCAATGTTGATTTAACCTCCTTGAATAAACTGTTTGAACATCATTGTTCACTGCTTTCTAAGGGATTAAAGTTTTGTTAAAAGGTAAGATATTTTTCATTTACGATTAAAATTTTGATATTTTAACTAATATTTAAGCATGATAATTCAAGTAACTTCTTTAAAAAAAAAGACGAAAAAAGTATGTTTGTAAAACTATCTTTTTTGGCCCTAAACAAAGAAGTGAAAGGCTACAGTGCGACACATTTAGCCAAAATTAAGCATTTGAAAAGGGCAAGACTTGACAGTTTTACGCCAAAATATTTTAGTAACAACTAAAATCTTTGAGTAATCTCCGAAATATTTTTTCTTTTATTAGAAATATTAATTATTAATCGTCCGTACCGTTTTCCCATATGACCGACTCCCCCTGAAGAGTTTAATTATTTTAGCTGCACGGGAACAATCCGTTCTATTCTCTTTCCATGCCCGCATAGCGTATAGGTCGATACAAATGACCCCTGTTAATGTATCACCCGAATGACTATTAGTTGTTTAAAGAGCGAGGGATCGAACACGCAATCCTTGGATTACAAGTTCAACACGTTAACACTAGACCGCTGATCCGCCAATAAAATACGATATAACTTAAACATTTTCGTCAAACTTTGGGTCATCAATTTTTAGCCAGTGACCTCTATACGTAGTTTGACAAAAATGGCATAGCAAAATGAACCTCGCGGCGTTTTGCGGCTCTTGCTGCACAAAACAGTTTACGGAAAAGAGTTCTTTAAACGAATTCAAACTTATAACTGAAGACGTGTTTTAGTCTAAAAACACACACAACAGTTAAGCTTATGTTCGAAAGACTCTAAAATGACGTCTAACAAATAACGTCACTATCTAATGAGCGGCCGACGTCGTTGCAAACCATCAATCTATTCTTTTCTCTCTATTTTTTTGACCCCATAATGCAATATCTAACACAAAGCAACATATGTGTCACATTAAAGATTGTTAAAATACTATGGGAAGATAGAACATGAAATAACACGCAAGGTTTTAGTTTCATTGCCACCGCTTCCTTCTCCCTAGGGTACACATGATGACTTTAAGCTGTTAAACTTACAAGCCTCGGATCTGCTGTGGCTCTAGCTATCCAACAACCGTATTTGTACCCGGCTTAGAGGAAATATCATGGTGTTAAAATTACTTTGCAAACTGTAGCACGACCTATTTTCATTGTTCACTTGTGCGATTTACAACAAGGCCAAATCGCTTTGAAAAGATACTCAGTTTTCACATGTTTTTGTCGAGATTCGTGAACTTACTTATCATGAAATAAGAAACATATCATATTCGTTGTGTTTAGAGAGAGTAGAGCTATGGATCATAAGAGATTAATAATGTATTTCAATTTCACATTCACATTCTGCGGGAATCTCTAAAGAGCTCGGATGCGACGAGTTGGTTGTCAAAATGTTGGTTGTCAAAATGTCGTGCATCGATTAATTCGCCAGCATCGACGTTGCGAGTGAAAATTTACTTAATCTATGAAGATATTTTTAATTATCAGTGACGTAAGAAGCTTAGAGCATATGAAACTACTCAGAAAAAAACATGAAGATAACAGATTCTTGGGAATGCTTTCCAATATGCAAATACATGTATCAGTGAGATTATCAGACATTATATTTATTATCGCTTGAGGAAATGTCACACTCAATATCTTTATGTGAAATGAACAAGAAAAGCTCTTGTGTGCAATCAATTCCGGAGTATGCAACTGCTTTGATGATTGACTGATGACGTAGAACTAATTGAAGTGTTGTTTCATTGTATGAATTGCCTAGCTGTAGCATTCGGCAAATGCAATATTAGATACATGTAAATGTCAATACATGATGTCACGAAACAGACCAACCGCTACTGGATATGAACCGCTCGAGCAAATATTCCAACGTGAGAGGAAAGCGAAAAGCACTAAAACAAAACAAAAATAGAACAAATAGTCGAATGCAGGTATGAACAATTTCGTAATGTCAGTGTGTTAGAGAAAACAGCAGTTAAAAACCCAGGATCGATAGCCCAGAGCAACATATCCGATATATTTTTTACAAAAAAAAAAAACAAAAAAAACAATAAATAAACGAGGAGTTCGTTTGTAAATCTTCGAGCTAATACTAGAGCTCTGTTGCACTGCTTGTGTTGCACTGCTTGTGTTGCACTGATTGTGTTGTACTGCTTGTGTTGTACTGCTTGTGTTGCACTGCTTGTGTTGCACTGCTTGTGTTGCACTGATTGAGCAGATTTAAGAGCTTTGCAATAATACGCAAGTGTACGAGAAAAGATGAAATGCTCTGATAAAGTGTTCGAGCAAATATAAAAAGAGACCTTTTTTATTCCACAGTTGTGTAAATAGTGAAAACAACTACGCCAGCCTGTTGCCGTGTATAGATAACTCTATAATTTTATACGAGCAAATATCAAAAACTCCATTTGTGTATATTTTGTAACATTTTTGCTGTATAAGGATACTAATGATATTTGCTGTGCGATAACTTATCGTTGGTCGTGGGACACCAAATATGTTATCTTCTCTAATTTTGTTATCTTTCAGGGTCTGGTTATATATGTAAACAGTAAGCAATCCCTAGGCTATTTTACCAATATCTGTTAAAAATTTGCTGAGCTCTGTTTAGTTTGTGATTAGGAAATCCTAGTGTTTAGTTTTTGACGACACGCCTCATGACTCACCTGTCTCTATTCAAATTACTTGCCCACCAATACATATTTGGTGACTGAAACTGGAAGTGAAATAGTTATTCGTTCCATCTTCTACTTCATCAATAATTGCAAGCTGTTACTGGAGACCAATATTTCACTTATATACAAAGTTCTCAGTTTATAGTGAATAATGTTGTGACGTTTTGTCAGCTGTTGCCAATTTACAGGAAAAAAAACTAATAATTTATAATATACACCAGTTTAGCAGTTTGCTATCAGTTTTCTGCTTACGACTGCTTTGCCTAACTGGCAACTGGTTGTCAGTTGTCAATTCACAACATACTGGGTAATTCTAACATCAATCGAACTAGTTTCTCGCTGCTAGTTTCCAGCTGACGATAAGTGTATTAATGAATTGTTTGTCAATTAGTTTCCTTCTGAGGACTTCTACCATCAGTATACCATCAGTATATTCGGGATATCGCCGACTATTTACATATATTGTGAAACGGCTAGCTGGTTGTCAATTGTCGGTGCAGCAAATTTACTTCATACTGAGAACGTCAAATTTATTATTTCGACTTTGCAGATGGGTGCCAGTTGTCAGTTCACATATAAACTATGAGGTTCTAACATTACTTGAATTATTAGTTGCATGTTAAGATTAATTGAACATTAGCTGCAAGTCGCCAGTGTATAATCAAGTTCCGTCTGTATGCCGTTGCGGACTTTTTTGAAATCGCATCTAGACTGTGAGGTTTGTTTGCCAGCTGTCAGTTATCGATTATGTATGTAACTTGTGGCAAATGGCAGCCAACAACAAGCAAGTTTACTTGTCGAGTTTTGCAATAAAACTGTAAACAGGTAAAATATAATAAATATAATATTACATCCATTCGACTTCTCTAATCACAACATACATAATGTCGGTGTATGGTTCTTAGGTACATATCAGGTCAGCCATGACACCTTGATTAAAATAAGTGCAACACGCGATATCGTTACTAGCTTTATGTTAAACACAATATCGTGTGTCACAGTTTAGTTGCAATATTTATCATAATAAGTCTCCTTTTGGGTATTTAAGGTTTTAAAATATTGGTTTGTGACTAATCTGCTAAATTGGCAGGTAACCTTTGTAAATGCTTCGCCTGAGTTTCATTGTATGTCTATAATAATTGGACATAAGGTAGACTTCTAAGATGTTACATAAACATAAGAAATACTCTCAGATATAACAACAAAAAACAAACAAACAAAATATCAAGAATAAGCAATGCTTCTTTAGTATGTTTATACACACTTATCATTATGAACGATTTAAATTACTTCTTAAGGACCATTTCAGACATTAATTCTTTGGAACACTTTTAGACTTCGTCGTTCGGATGCTGAAAATTAAATCTAAAATTTAATTTCCTACGCATCCGAACTCCGCCCATATTTTATTCGGCGATAAAATATAGGAACTTATTTATTATTTCTTAAATATTGATTTTTCATTCTTCACATTTTCATAAAAAGACGTCACTTACAAATTTTCCTAAACATACCTTACCACGGTGCCGATACCACGTGACTTCGTTGGATATGTGTGGGTGTACAAAATGTAAACAAAACGTCGATTGAGGTAATATTTTTTACGATATTTTTTTTAAATACATCATAATTTTTCATCTGATAGAGTTGAGGGCCCGCTCCCTTGGGTAACACAAACTGTCCCCAAATGTTTCTCGCAAATATTTTGTAGTTTTTTAATAAAGTGAAACGGCGCGTTTTAAATTGCTAAAATTGCGATGATATGTGTGGAAGCATATCTTAAAAACGATGCTAAATCTACCTTTATAGTTTGTTTAAGAAACCTATTATATGACCGGAGCGAACAATATTTGATACAGCATAAACAGTATGTGTGGATTGCATTTAATTCAACAAGTGAACAAAATAATGCCAAATAATTCAAAAGAGATATGTGTGGAATAGGTTTTTAAAATGATATGTGTGGAAGCAATATTTCAACGTAACCACTATCATCATGGTTTTCGGCAAGAAAAACATTGTTGCACAACATCAAGTCTGCGCAGAAGATTCTGAAGACGTGAACATATCGGATTCATGAAATTTTACACATACAGACTATTTAAATAACTGAAGAATCGTTAGTGCATTTAATAGACCATCTGTGATGGAGTTCGTACTCATGCCGCCTCGATCATAGGTCGTATTTTAAGGGATCGCGTGTTAAGAAAATGTTGATCAGTATCAAACATGATCATTTTCATTTTCATACCGATGAAGCATTTCATCCGCTCTTCAGGTTAATACCTTAGTTTTTATTTCAGTTATTTCTGTTCAGTGAAACGACATGATAATAAGGAAAGATTAATTGTCAATAACAACTTGTACACGACTTTTGCTATACTTTAATAATGTCAATAACAATTTGTACACGATTTTTGCTATACTTTTAATGATATCAAATATAGTCTGAGCACCGACTGATAGGATCGTTTAACAGCATAATAACATAAGAATTGTTGCACGGAAAAACTGTGTAATTCTGTCAGTGCGTGCGTTGTAGGTGTGTCGTTTTCATTAGGTCTCCCCTACAATCCCAAAATATTGTTTTTCTACTTTCCGTCCGTCTTTATGTCTGTCTGTATGTCACAAAGTTTGTCTGCCCTTATTCTTTATAACCGATGGTTGGATTTCAATGGGTCTTGCTATGTTTATTTGGTACTAAGCCAAGTTGAGAAAATCTTCGGCTTTTTCCGATTCAAAGATTTCCGGCGAAGTTATGGGACTTTGTATTTCCGAAAGTGAACACATATTGGCATATCTCTAAAACAGCTAGTCTAATTAAAAAAACTTCACAGGAATGACTTAAGCAAGTACAGATACAAATTTAGTTGATTTGCTCCAGTCGGCAGAATTTTAGAGGGTTTATTCACCTTGATTGGTCAAAATTTGAACAAATACGGGCATATCTCGGATCTTACCACTTGTCGGATTGTGACAAAACTTTACATGCATGCTTGTTAGTAAGTTTTACAAGTATGGTTGGTTTGTTCCGGACCGCCGATTTTAAGTGGAGGGAGGTGTCTCCATTTGTTCAGAATTGATTTCATATTGGTATATTTCCCTAATCACGTTTCTGATTTTGAAAATTCATAACCATAACACATCTTTAAAACTTAAAACTACACTAGCTAACAATTACTTATCTTAAATTTTGTCAAAATCAGACAAAGGGTTAAGGAGATCTGCCCATATCGGATCCAATTGTGACAAATAAAGGCCCATAACTCCATTAAAACAGCCAACCGGATCACATCAACGTAACTTATAAATACTTTTGCTAAAAATAATTTTGGTTAAGATTTTTCTGATTTTGATTGTGATCCGGTTGGCTGTTTTAGTGGAGTTATGGACTTTTATTTTTTTTTATAGAAAAACAAGATCTTGGGATTGTAGAGGAGACACAATGAAAACGACACACCTACAACGCACGCACTAACAGAATTATACAGTTTTTCCGTGCAACAATTTTTATGTTATTATGCTGTTAAACGATTCTATCAGTCGGTGCTCAGACTATATTTGATATTATTAAAAGTATAGCAAAAATCGTGTACAAGTTGTTATTGACAATTAATCTTTCCTTATTATCATGTCGTTTCACTGAACAGAAATAACTGAAATAAAAACTAAGGTATTAACCTGAAGAGCGGATGAAATGCTTCATCGGTATGAAAATGAAAATGATCATGTTTGATACTGATCAACATTTTCTTAACACGCGATCCCTTAAAATACGACCTATGATCGAGGCGGCATGAGTACGAACTCCACTCACAGATGGTCTATTAAATGCACTAACGATTCTTCAGTTATTTAAATAGTCTGTATGTGTAAAATTTCATGAATCCGATATGTTCACGTCTTCAGAATCTTCTGCGCAGACTTGATGTTGTGCAACAATGTTTTTCTTGCCGAAAACCATGTTGATAGTGGTTACGTTGAAATATTGCTTCCACACATATCATTTTAAAAACCTATTCCACACATATCTCTTTTGAATTATTTGGCATAATTTTGTTTACTTGTTGAATTAAATGCAATCCACACACACTGTTTATGCTGTATCAAATATTGTTCGCTCCGGTCATATAATAAGTTTCTTAAACAAACTATAAAGGTAGATTTAGCATCGTTTTTAAGATATGCTTCCACACATATCATCGCAATTTTAGCAATTTAAAACGCGCCGTTTCACTTTATTAAAAAACTACAAAATATTTGCGAGAAACATTTGGGGACAGTTTGTGTTACCCAAGGGAACGGGCCCTCAACTCTATCAGATGAAAAATTATGATGTATTTAAAAAAATATCGTAAAAAATATTACCTCAATCGACGTTTTGTTTACATTTTGTACACCCACACATATCCATCGAAGTCACGTGGTATCGGCACCGTGCTTACTGAAGTTGGAAGCAGCTTGGCATAAATTCAATACACACTTTTATTTGGTAAACAAAGATAACAGTAGTTTTATAAATATGAGGCACGGTTATTTCCCCTTTTAGGGACCGCCTTTTAAGGTTGGAAATGTTCACTTTCTGCAAAGAACTTCTCTTTAATACTTGTATCCTGAAAGAGCTGCCAGTTTTTATTTCAACACAAAAATGGGAATTAAAACTTTGCCATAAACTGCGTGTAGTAAAGTCAACTTAATTTGCATAAACGCAAGTACTTTATCAAAATAATACAACAAATAAAAAAATAAGTGTGAAAGATGCATCAAATGTTAATCGACTAGTGAGAGACAATTAAGAAATAACATCAAATGACATAGAAAATGTGTTCTCCATTTTCATGTTCAAAAATGATCTTTGTTTTATTAAACAGCTAAATTCGTCAGCCTTGGGGTTATTTACACAAAATTTCAAACACGTTCAGCGCGGAGTACTACAGATAATTAATCGACCGGTTCAGGGACATAAACATTTTTGTTTGACACGTATGATTTATATCTTAATGGTAAAAGGTTTAGTACTACATATTCACGTGTGACAAGACCTTCGTAACATGATCACGAAATTTAATGTTAGTTTTCCAGTTTGTTGCTGTATAGCCCTTTGCGTGGCTTGGCCTAAATCTTACTGTAACGCACCGCATTTTTTTATCCAGGGTTTTTAAGTTCGATCCCTCGCTTCTTCGCAAGCACTATTGTATATTGGCTGAAGCTTCATCACTGGCTATTCACTATACATGTAAAAGCGGAAGTGACTTTTGAATGGGGTGCTTTAATATTTATATACTATTCCCAACAAACTCTTCAAAGGCGTTGGCCATATGGGCACAAAAACTCCAATAGACAGATAAGTCCTCAGTGCGGCCGCACGAGTTCTAACAACACAAAAAATATCATCGCTACAAAAACTGCTGCGGATAACGTGAGAGCTCCATCTTTGCAGTTATTGATCGCTGTTTAAATAACGCCTCATCACTGACCTAGAGGAATATTTCTATTTATCGTAGTAAAGGTGGAGAGAAAATCTCGTTTTTGTTTTTGGATATTGACATCGTGAAAGGTAAGAATGCATTATGTTTAAAGCGTACTTTGTTATTCATTGTTGAAATGTACTGTCAGCAAACCTCAACAGCATTTGATTTGAACAGTCACGTACCCAAATTCCATTTCTTTTCGTAGGAAAACCTTTAATAGTAAATACGCATGTGCCCGCATAACTCTTCGGTATTTTTATATCGCATTTGGTTGATTTATTTCGCGAAGTCGTGTCAGTGTTAAGGGGAAAATATACCTGTACAATTTGTGTTAAAGTATACTCGACCAATGTGAGTATTTGTTGTTTCTTTCTTGTTGTGTATTTTCTATAAACTATACTTGTATTTATGTAAATGAATGCGCATATTTTTTAAAAGTATTTCGATGTTTGGTAGCAAAGTTGTTTCGTTAATTAAAATGGGCTTATTTTGTATACAATGGATAATTGCATTCCGTTGTTGTAAAACACTGTGTAATTAATATTGTGTTGATGAAGATTTTAAGAGAATATAAACCACAGCTGAAGCTAAATAAAGAAAGATAAATCAATGCAAGGAATATATGAAGTTGAGCGTCGTGTTATGATGAACTCTTAGCGTTGGTTTGTGCTAACAATACAGGTATAGCCTTGATAGTTTAGCGACCTTGAGCATTAATTCGGCAGAACGGTCCTTTCAGTACAAGAAGAAATTCATTTCAATTTATTGAAAGCACCTCAAAGTTTTAGGTAACCATTTGGCGAATCAGTGGTCCAGTAGTAACATACAGGCCTCTTAATGCAAGGGATCGTGAGACTGACATTGACCCCATCCTGCAATCTTCTTCACTAAGGCTAAGAATTTGTCTTTCAGAAGAGACGCTTTAAAAGCCCTATAATATTATATCTATGTCAAATACATAAAGCAGAGTGTCTGTGGAATTAGGATGGTTTTCTGTGTCTTGCACTGTCTTCCGCAACGTAACATAACTTAATTTCCGTGACTGCGTCGGTCATATGGAGAACCGCTTCCAACGACGAATAAACTCAGAGACAGAAAAACCGTGTTACATTACTTGCAAAGGGCAATAATTAAAGTTTTATAATGGAGAGTTACATCACCTAGCTATAGTTAATTATAAAGGCACAGCTATGGGGAAAAATATGCCACTGAAGCTAGATAACTGAAAGCATTTCAATTTGGACATTAAAATACGTTGGTCATTTTGTATGTTTCAAGCAATGTCGTCACCATTTCGGATATAATGAATTTCGGATAATGATGAATTTTGTGTGTGTTAAGACTGTGTTGCGTCAATGTATTGTACAAGAAATGAAGATGATTTCTTTGCTAAACTTCTTATACACAAACAAAGCGATTTTGTATTACTTTTATTGCCTCAAGTTGCCCATAACTGTGGTAATCTAGGTCCAGATGATAGAAATATTCCATCATAAACAATATGAATAATCAAGTCTATGTCGACGAATCAGGCTCCATAACATTCTGGAAGTTTACAAATATCAATTATCCACTGTTCTCAGACTGACCTACATTTTTTGCGCGTGTAGTCTGGCAATTGAAAAGATAGTTAATAAAATGTTTCAGTAATAACATTCTATAAGCCCTGTGTAGTGTTTCTCTTAGAACCGTTTCTCTCTGCAGCGAAGACAAAGTAACTCAGTTTCTTTTTGAGCATGTTAGAGCTACAGCTGTTACCTATTGATACAGCGAATAAATCTAGCGGCTGAAGCTAGTCTATGGCACGTGTTGAGGGTCTCGATAATAAAAAAAGATAATTCACCTTTCCAGCAACAAACAGACGGTGAACCTATTTTACCGGCCGGGTAACTTTTCCTCTTAGGGATTTTCATCTTTATTTACTTAACGTTTTGGTTTGATACAGCCTATATATCTCTCGTCTTTTTTATCTTCATGTTAAATTATTGGGGATTTCCCCTTTCCTTTACTGCAAACAAAGTCATGATGAGCTCTACTAAATTAATCGTTACTACACATTCGAGTGAGTTAACTGAAAGGTTTTCAGGGGCGAAATTTTAACATCACTGAAGACTATGATTCTTTCTTTCTTTCTGTCTCTCTCTCTCTCTTTCTTTCTTTTCTTTCTTTCTGGCTTTTCTTTCTTTCTTTTTCTTTCTTTCTTTCTAGCTTTTTTTCTTTCTCTTTCTTTGTTTCTTTCTTTTTAGCTTTTCTTTCTTTGTTTTTTCTTTCTTTCGTTCTTTCTTGCCTTGAGTCAAATCCCAATTGATTGCATTTTGTTGCTTTCTTTTAATATTTAAGGTGGATAAAAACATGTTTTTTTCAGGATTTCTTTGCATACCTTAGCTAAAATGATGGTTACCATGACGCCTCATATCTGTGTGAGTGTTAATTTAACATAACTCAGTGTAATAAATATATTTCATGGTCCACTAAGCAGTTTAATGTGACATATTTGAACACAATACTAAGGTATAAACATGTAGAATGTACCTCAAGTTTCACATAACATAATTCCCAACTTGCCGTAAGAAAGGATCATTTGTTTACTGTTTTTAACTGTTACACTTTTCCCCTAGGCAGAACGAATGTGATATTTAGTATAAAGGAATGTTATTTAAAAGTTACCTGAGTTATACAGTGATACAAGGCTCTTTGCCAAAGTGAATATTGTTAATAATAAACCCATATCTTTCGCCGCTATCAAATGGTCCACGTTTTTGTATTAAAAGCTGTTCACGTACTTTTATAGTGGGTGGAATGAGTAAACCTCGGTCTAGTGGTAAGTCGTTGGTCTCCTAGGCAAGGGTTCGCAGTGGGTGATTCGTTTTTCAAGTGATAGGGTTTCGGATGATTTCCTACCAAGCTTTTATATTCTATACGCCGATTAATTATTAAAAAAACTACAAGGGTTTCTATTTCAAGCAACATTTTGGTTGGCCAAAATGGAGGTTATAGTAACTACTTTGTTTAGATTTCTTTGGTAACCATGCATCCAATTTCAATATGAAGCGCTACTACACGCATTTTGGCGATAGTGACAAGGAATACTTGAAAGAACTGACCAGGGAAACGGAACTGGCTCTCTAGACAAATTATCAAAATCATCCGGTATCGGTTCTCTTTTATATAAACACAGGCATTTATTAAGATAATGGGAATTTTAACCTACACTAATCAGAGTAAATATTTTCAAATTTGTATATAAATTTTCATGACAATAACCAGTTTAAATTTTTTGTAATTAAGCAGCACGTTATAATTCAATTATGTTGTCTATTGTGTCCAAAGAACTGTCGTCTGCGATATCTTTCCGCAGTTCTTGATGTTGACGAATATTTAGTGCATCGCTGTGGGCACTTATCATAAGTGCGTCCAATAGATGAATTTATCTACAAACGTTTTTTTTCAAAATGCTTTGTATTACTAATCTCACAGAACCATGTCAGGACGAAGAACATTTACTTTTACAGAATTAACTGGCAGGTTCAGTCACAATCCTACCTACCTTTATCATCTGTCTGAATTAATTGCTCGTCGCTACCGGCTACCCAGATGCTCAAGGTTTCTTTAATTGTTTTGTTTTCCTAGATTTTGGGACAGTGAAAGACATCCCTCGTTCAAAAGACGCCCTGGATCTTTTTCGTGATCAGTATATAGGAGGCAGACGACAGTTTTCTAGCAGTCGCGTACGACCAATGTCGCCATGTTTTCTAGCAATCCTTATCAAAGCAGTCCTGAAAGAACTGAAATAAAATTCCGCATTGCTTCTAAACGTAATAAGTCCTTAGATTTATCTTACAGTTTTCTGTCCAGTTCTTTGAATATGGGCCATGATGCATATTTCAGTAACAGTTTCAAATCCTGGCTCGGTCCGAGGCTAAATTACCAACTTCGAAAACTTCACAGAAATTTCACTACAGGACTAAGGGTCAGTAGCTAGTCCCTCTCAGCCTTCAGATTCCCTGTATACAAGAGGCCGTTCATTCATACTGTTGTTATCTAAACTTAAACACTTTTGCAAACATCGTTACTCATTGAAAACAAATATTAAATTAGCCTTTTCGCTATCAAAAAACGTTTATACAAAGCTTTCCGCGGCTATTTATGTAATTAAAACGTTGTTGTTGTTTTTTTGTTATTGATTATAATCAGTGACAACCCATTAATAGCAATATTAATCTTTGTTTACATGACCAGCCAACTCAGCCTTGAGCGCAAAACAGAATTTCAGAAGGGCAAATTCGAACCTTTTTCGCAAAACAGTTAGCTGCCCTGGTTAAACGTCTCATCCGAATGACAATAGTGTAAGTAGAGGGGCGACGGATCGAACTCACGGCCCTTCGATTACTAGCTTTGTGTTGTATCACTCGACCTAGGATCGACTCCAAATACGTTGTTGTCTTTCAAATAATGCACTATTATTAATGCACTTACTAGGTCATATATATTTAATTTTGCTTTTAAAAGAAATGCAAGTGTCAGTCAGTGACAGTTATTCAATTATTGTGGCTATCAGAGTATGCTGTCCATCTGTTGAATTCTTTCTTGGGGACTCAGCTGAGCTTTGTAAGGATCATCGTAGCTTCTTTCTTTTTCTTTTCGGAAAGGGAGGAGGGGACGGTATTAAAATATGTACGTTCTTTCATTTGTCCGTTCATTGTTAAATTCTATTTATCGTTCAATTCGTCAGTCAGTAGATCTTTAACTCGTTACTTTAATTGGCAAATAAATTCCACATAATTTACAAAATTTAATAGTTACAAGTCCAAACAGACGATAACAATATAACAGAAAGCCGTCGCCGTTGGCCAATAAATCTACATGCTATATAAATTAATGCGTTCCTGATTTATAGCAAAGAGTAAATCGATAATTACGCTGACATTGCTCATTTTCCCGATTCCGTATGTTTTTGGTTTACAAAGGGAAATCACTCTGTAGCTGTTCTACAGATAATTCGAAAAATGTGAAGTATAAACTTCTGATTTCGTAATTTGAATAAAAAAATAATACATGTTAAGCTCACCTGAGCGCAAAGTGCTCAAGGTGAGCTTTTGTGATCGGTCTTTGTCTGTCCGTCGTCAACTTTTCATTCAAACGACATCTTCTCTGAAACCACTTGGCCAAATTTAATGAAACTTGCCTGGGATGATCCTTGCATGAAGCTCTACCAAAATTGTTCAAATGGTTCTGGTCCATTGCATTTCTGGGTCACTGGCGCTAAAAATAAATTTTAAAAGTTGGATTTTTAAAACTCTTCTTTTCCGAAACCTCAAGGCATGGAGCTTAGATATATGGTATGAAGCATCATCTAGTGGACCTCTACCAAGTTTGCTCAAAATATGACCCTGTGTTCAAAACTGACCCCACCCCAGGGGTCAGTTGATTTTACATAGATTTATATAGGGAAAACTTAAAAATCTTCTTGTCAAAAACCACAAGGCATAGAGTTAAGATATTTGGTGTGCAGCATTGTCTAGTGGACCTCTACCAAGTTTGTTGAAATCAAGGCCCCTGGGTCAGAAAAGGCCCCGCACTGGGGGCACTTGTTTAACATAGAGTTATGTAGGGATAACTTTAAAAAATCTTCTTGCCAGAAACCACAAGGCCCAGAATTTAGATATTTGATGTTCAGCATTTTCTATTTGACCTTTACCAAGTTTGTTCACATCATGACCACTGGGTCAAAAATGGCCCTGCTCCAGGAGTCACTTGTTTTACATATAGTTATAGGAAAAAGTTTTAAAAATCTCCTTGTCAGAAACCAAAAGACGTACAGCTTAGATATTAGTATGTACCAAGTTTGTTCAAATCATGACCCTGGGGTCAAAACTGGCCCAAAGACTTATATAGGGAAAACTTTAAAAAGTTACTGCTCTGAAACACCAAAGGCTAAACCTTCAATTGTTCGTTGTTATGTCTCCCTCCTCCAACCCCTCCCTTCTGGTGGAGACATATTGCTTATGCCCTATCCATGGGTGTCTGCTCGTCTGTCTGTCTGTCACACTTCATTTCCCTTTCAATAACTTGAGTACCAGTTGTCCCAGAGCCTTCAAACTTCATAGGGTTATTACCCTTATTGAGTAGAAAAAAACCCTTTTGTATTAAGGTCAGTAGGTCAGAGGTTAAGGTCAGAGGGACCTTTAGAGTGAAAACCATTTCCACTCAATAACAGGAGTACCATTAAACCCAGAGCCTACAAACTTTATAGGGTAATTGTATTAGAAGAACCCTATTGTTTTAGGGTCCATAGGTCAAAAGGCAAATTAACAGGGACCTCTAGAGTGAAAACTCTTTCTGCTCAGTAACTGGAGTACTATTTTCCTCAGAGCCTTCAAACTTCACAGGATGTTTGCCCTTACTCAGTAAAAGAATCCTATCGTTTTTGGGGTCAGTAAGTCAAAAGTCAAGGTCACAGGGACCTGTAGAGTTAATTATATTTCTTTTCAGTTACTGGAGTACCATTACACCAAGCACCTTCAAACTTCATAGGGTGATTAAATTATATTAGCAGAACCCTATTGTTTTTGGGTCCTAAGGTCAAAGGCCAAGTTCACAGGGATGTATCCCCTGGCGATATACAGAGCTATCTTAGACACTTAGTTTCGCAGGCGATCAGCGTTATGCGGAAAACAGAAATCGAAATTGAGTGACTTACTCGAGTTTTCTAGGAGCAGAAAGGAGGAAAAAGACAAATAAGGTGAAAGAATTGCATTGTTAATATCAGGGAAACTAACGAAATAAAACAGGAGGTGAAATTTAGAAGGAAAACAATCTTTAAGCTACAAGATTAAAATAGCGATAACAAAAAGAAAGTAATAAACTATGTGATTGTGAAAACGTCTTTCAAAATTTTGACCTTTACCCCTTTCCATTCCGAATCATTAATCAAAATATGTAGGGAAGACGGACAACACTTTGCAAAGAACGCAGGTGTAAGATTGATAAAACCGCGGAGTCAATGTTTGAACAGAGATACATGTATATATGTATGCATTTCTGTACCGAAATAAATCATATCATTTTACAGGGCGTGGGTGATTTTATCAGACAGTTTATGTTTAATTTTCTAGACACTTTATAAAAAACTCAAATTCACATCGCTGTAACAACATGTTTTAACGGATGACTTTTTTGCTCACCTGAGCATATGACGAGGGTGTGCTTTTGTGATCGTCCTGTGTCCGACGCGAGTGCGTCGTGCAGTGTGCATCGTCCGTTTTTTACATTTAAACAACATCTCCACCTAAATTGTTATCCTAAAGCTGATAAAATTTAGCAGAGATATTCCTTGCATAAAGTTCTACCAAATTTATTCAAAGAATTGAGTTCTATCAAGAACTCTGGTTGCTATGGCAACAGAAAGGGAAAAATGAAAATTATCTTTTCTGAAACCATAAGGCCTAGAGCTAAGATACAGAATTACCTAAAGGTCCTCTACCAAGATTGTTCAAATTATACATGTAAAGGAAGTGAGCAGTAGAAGTACGCAGCAGTAGAAAGATGTAAAGTTGGCAGTAGCAGTAAAGAAAACGTGAAGCTGACAGTAGCAGTAACAGCAGTAGCAGTAAAGAAAACGTGAAGCTGACAATAGCAGTAACAGCAGTAGCAGTAAGAAAACGTGAAGCTGACAGTAGCAGTAACAGCAGTAGCATTAGGTAAAATGTGAAGCTGACAGTAGCAGTAACAGCAAGCAGTAAAAAACGTGAAGCTGACAGTAGAAGTAACAGCAGTAGCAGTAAAGGCAACGTGAAGCTGGCAGTAGCAGTAACAGCAAGCAGTAAAAACATGGAAGCTGACAGTAGCAGTAACAGCAGTAGCAGTAAAGAAAACATGAAGCTAGCAGTAGCAGTAACAGCAAGCAGTAATAAAACGTAAAGCTGACAGAAGCAGTAACAGCAGTAGCAGTAGAGAAAACGTGAAGCTGGCAGTAGCAGTAACAGCAGTAGCAGTAGGTAAAACGTGAAGCTGACAGTAGCAGTAACAGCAAACAGTAAAAACATGGAAGCTGACAGTAGCAGTAACAGCAGTAGCAGTAAAGGAAGCGTGAAGCTGGCAGTAGCAGTTACAGCAGTAGCTTTAGGTAAAATGTGAAGCTGACAGTAGCAGTAACAGCAGTAGCAATAAAGAAAACGTGAAGCTGGCATTAGCAGTAACAGCAGTAGAAGTAGGCAAAATGTGACGTTGGCAGTAGCAGTACGAGCAGTAGCAGTAGGAAAGCCTTAAAATAATAGACTCTGTAATACTCCGTTATAATGTTCTTTGTTAAAAGTATGAAAAGATATTTATTTCTGTGTAAAAGAAAGTTAATTGAACCATCTCTAATAGGTTTTAGAACAAGTTTTAAGCTTACCTTCCTCAATTATGAATAAAACTGTATAATCTGAGAAATATAAAATATACTGGTACCTAGAAGAATTGTTCTTTGATAGATGATGAGAAATCCTATAACATATTTGTTTTTACAAATAGCTACTTTTTAAAGTTGGTTAGACACCAGAACAGAAAGATAATCTTCACTCACTTCAGTTTATCACTAAAACACTGACGGCCCCTTTAAGTGAGGCGATGTTTACTCTATCTTTTTATCGTTACCTTGGTTGTGGAAACCAAAATAAATATTGTTGTGGATTTTTTTTAACTTTGTCGGATAAGTTTGATGTTGTAACTATTGAGTATATAGTATTAACAGTATATTTTTTCTCATCTAACAGCATATCATTGTTTGTAAGGTTAGCAGAGCATGGCTTCCCCGACCTCTGCTCAGCCTACTGGCGGGGAAAACAAACTGGGATGAGCCTAATTGGGGCCTCAAAAAATTGTTCAAATTATATCCCTGGTGATGAAATTTGCCCTGTTCTTGAGGTCCTATCTGTGTTAAATATTTACTCTTTAAAAATCGTCTTGTCAGAAACTGTAAGGATTAGATCTAAAATACTAGGAATTTTACAGTTGTATAGTTGACCTCTATAAAGATTGTTCAAATTATTTTCCTAGTGTCAAAATTGACCTCTCCCAAGGGTCACTTGTTTTACATTGAGTTTGTGGAGGACAAACTTTGAAAATTGTCTTGCCTGAAACTATATGCCTTAGAGTTTGGATGCTTTTTGTGCAGCATTTATAGTTGAAACTTACCACGCTTGTTTAAATTATGTCCGTGGGGTTAGTATTTCCAACACCCTAGGGTTGCACAAAATAAAGATCTTTGAATATCATCAAATCAGAACCTGTTATTTGCTTCTGAGAGATGTTTGTCTCAGCCAAGGTACTCAGATGGGCGACTCAGGGCCATCATGGCCATTTTGATTTATTACAATTTCAACTGTACTCTTATAGTTTACCACTTGCCTGAAGTTTAGTTTCGTTTAGCTAAGCATAATCACAATTAACCTGAGTACAGTATTGCATTACTCAGCATAAACATAACACACTATTTCGAGTACAGTATTGCATTACTCAGCATAAACATTACTCAGCATAAACATAACACACTATTTCGAGTACAGCTAAACAGAGCATAGAGGTAATCATATCACCAATTTAGTTGAGTTGAGTTAAGTTGAGAAGACTTTTTGTAGCTAGTAATTAACTACATTTGACAAAGTCTTAAACCTTTATTCACCTGCTCATTGAGAACTCCTTAGGTTCAGACTTGTGTGTCTGCATCCAGTATTAAATTTGCGCTTTATTTCTGAAACCCAATCCGGCCCTTCTTAATTCATCCGAATTTCGCTTGAACATTTTTCAATGTAGGTGTTTAAATTCTGTTAGAAATCTGACCTATAAAAGTTGTAGCTTGAAATGTATATCTGTACTCTTTTTTGAGATTGAATGTGTGATACTATTTCGTAAATAGCAAAGCTTTTGTTAGTAATCTTTTACATCAAGTTCTACTGCAAGCAGATCTCAGATGAAATAATTTCACCTTTAAGCCTACGGTTTATTATAAATCTTGTAAATATAAAAAATGCAATTTCGTGTTTTGAGTCAGCTTTGATATCAAAAGAGTTTTGAGCTTGTGCAAACGTAAAGTCAGCGCTGAGATCGATATTGAAGATAGTGCAGTTTGAATTTCGAGCTAACTCGAATTTTAAGGGCAGATCTGAGATCAGTACTGCGTAAGAATAAATTTCAAGCTAGAGCAAATATCCAGCTAGTTCTAAAAGTGATATACAATTAAGGCAAATTATGAATTTCCTGTTCAAGAGAATTTCGAGAAAAAACATCAAGAATTTCGAACTGAGACGAATACGATCCAGGTTTGAGTTTCAAGCTCGAACAAACCGTTTAAATTTAAAGTTTAGGGCAAATTTTGAGTAAGCTCTTCGAGTAAAACATTTTAATCTTTGGGCTTATGTAAATATAGAGCCTACTACGAGATTGATTTTCAGTAAAGATAAAAACTGACCAGCTCTGAGATAGAATTCAAGATAAAATTTGTGAATCTTGAGCTGACGAGACATTTGAACCATCTAAAGTCGATATTCAGAATTTTGAGCATTTGTGAATATGGAGCTGGTACTGAGATCAAATAAGACAGTGTAAATCTAATTAAACGAGTTGTGAGATTGAAATAAAGTATGTCTCCCACCACGAATTGCTTCGGAGACATAGATTTTGTCCATGTCTGTCTGTCTGTCTGTCTGTAAGTCTGTCCGTCTGTCTGTATGTTTGTCACAAAGTTTTCTGCGCAACTCCTCCTTCACGCATGATTGGACTTTAATGAAACCTTACATACATGTTCAGTACCTAGGTTTTGCATATTTTGACGATTATCCGCTTTACTGATTTTTGTAGGAGTTATGGGACTTTATAGATTTTGATTTTGATTTTTGTCAGCGCAAACTCCTCCAACATCCATCACTGGGTTTTAATGAAACCTTATAGAAATGTTTAGTACCAGTTTTAGTTGTACATTTTGTTAGGACCTGTCACTTGACTGGTTTTTGCTGGAGTTATGGAACTTTTTTATAGACTTTCAATTATATATATGAAGGTGATCGAATTTTGATTAAATCTTACAGAAATGTCTAAGAGTGCATACTGTCAGGATTTTTATGTTGCTATGCTTTTTGGTAGTTTTTTTTTGCGGGAGTCACGGGAGTTTATTGATGTTGTTGTGGGAGACATGCTTTTGTTTTTTTAAAAAACACTCACCAATTTTGTTAAGAGTTAATTTAAAGCTTGTTTGAGCTCGAATTTCAGGATGTCTTGTTGGATCACATGACTGTCTGGAATTTCGACTGAGCTGAAAATTCGCTGGCTAATTTTCGAATATCGATCCAAGAGCTTGCTCGATATTCTTACTAGCTCGAAAATTACTGTAACTGAGTAACGATCTCAGAGCAGGCTCTTGGTCTGCCAAGCACAAAATTCACCTGATCTTATTTGAATATCGATCTTTGAGATTTTTCGATACTTGTGCAAGTACACAATTCATTATTACTGAATATATCTTAGAGCTTACTCGATACTCACATCAGTTCGAAATATAGTTTGTCTTTAAAGAATATTGATCTCAGAAATGGCTTAATATTTTGCTCGAAGTTGATGTTCGAACTTCACTAACTGTACGCACTTGTCTTAAGGTACTCACTTCTTTCGAAATCAGGCAATGTATCGTATTGTAAGCAATGAAAAACTTTTAGGTGAATTATGCACAATGTTTTGTAATGCAATGACAAATGTTATCACTGTGTTATGCATAATATATTTTATTATACCTCACGTAAACTTTTTACTATATAGCCTAATATGACGTCACATGGTGTTATTTCGATCTATCAATATCACCCGGTGAATATTTTTTTTAAATATTCCCCAGGGGCAAATAACCTATATAGACTTAAGAAAACGTAATGTTCTAGTTCTCTCCCCTGGCCGCTCTGCTCTGCCTGCCTCAGACGCTTGCAAAGTGTACAGTGTATAAAGCGTCTTGCAATACAGACTAGCTGAGCAAACGTCTTGATAACACAGACTTACCATTCGACAATTGACGATAAAATGGCGGTGAAAAATTACATTAAAATGTTGGTTCGGTATAATAAAAAAAATAATACATGTCTCTCACTATTACCCTGAGAGACATGTGTTATTTTTTATAATAATGCACTTAAAAGATAATCAGCGTGTTAAGCACAACGTATTGTTATGCACTGACTGCAAACTACAAATATACTTGCATGAAGCCAGTAGGTATGTCACTGTTCTCCAGAAATGGTAGTTACATCAATGGGTGACAACAATACATGGCGTACCGTGTTCGTAAATGTATAATACTGTTAAATATGTTTTGCTTTCCAGAGAACACAGTGACGACAATGGGATTCAGCGAAGCATCTTTGTTCGTGAAGATTGCCTTAATTGCAACAGCTATAGGGTTCCTTTTTCATCTGATAGGTTTCTCCACATCTTACTGGCAGTCTGTTTCTTTTGCTGGTTACACAAGTCATGCAGGCCTCTGGTCGTATGACGGCAACGCTAATTTACCAAGTAAGTTTGTTATTATACCATTCCACCAACTGCACGGTACACTGTAGTTACTTTCTTGACATTTGGTCGGTCTCTCTTTCCAGCAACAGAAGGATACTGACAGGTACTTCATCTGACCTTGACCTTCACATACTTGAAATTTGTACCCCTTAGTATAGATTTCAATGTGATTTTATACGCATATGGTATACATATTACGTATGTGACAGTAGTATTTTTTTGACGTCAAATTTCAGAGAAACTGCCTTGTAGACGTGTGTTCGCGTATGACCTTATACATAAACTTATTACACCACATGCATTATTGTGCATTATTCTCGTATTCCTCAGTGAACGTACATGTAAAAGCCATACTATTTAGAAAATTTCCCTCGAGAGCTTAACAAATATAAACTGATATTTTTGTATCAATAACAAAACACGTAATGAAATTTTCGCAATGGCGTGCATTCGTCTGACACTTATGGCTGCTGGATATTTCACAAGTACTGAATAGTTATTAAATGCTTGACACCAACTCATGTAAGATTTTGGAAGTTTTTTATCATTTGCTCTACAGCAAGTGCAGTAATGTTTCGTAGACGAGACCAATTCGTTTTGAACTTTTGCAAAGCTATGAATTCGAAAGTCTGAATAAAAAGGCCCTCTGTCAAGACAAGTTTATTACTTGCCCTTAATCGTGAGTGGCTATTTCAGCTGGACTTCCCTGTAATGGTCTTGTGCTAGTATAATATCGCGAACACATTTGAAAATGTTGTTTTTAGTTCACCTGAGCACAACGTGCTCATGTGATCTATTTTGACCGCATGATGTCCGTCGTCCGTCGTCGTGCATGTGTGCGTCAGCAATTTGATTCAAACAACATCTTCTCTGAAACCACTTGGCCAAAGTTACTGAAACTTGGCTGAGATGTTTCTTGCATTAAGCTCTACCAAAGTTTTAAAAAACTATGCTATGGCACCCAGAAGAATTTTTTTAATCTTCTTCTCTGAAACCACAAGATCTAGAGCCTAGATATTTGGCGTGGTGTATCATCTAGAGGTCCACTACCAAAGTTGTTTAAATTATATCCCTTGGGTCAAAATTGGCCACACCCTAGGGGTCACATGTTTTACGTAGAAATATATAGGAAAACCTCTCTCTGAAACCACAATGCCTAAAGTTCTAAAATTTTTCACAAAGTATTGTGTTGTAGACCTCTACCGAAATTGTTCAAATTATGTCCCTGTGATCAAAATTGGCCCCTTCCTGGGGGTTAATTATTTAAAAAGAAGCATATCTATAGGGAAAACTTCAAAACTCTTCTTGTATGAAACCACACTGCTTGAGGATTTTATATTTGACATATGGTTTAACCTAGAGCTCCTCTACAACGATTGTTCAAATTGTGCCCATGGGGTCATAAATGGTCCGCCCTGGGGTTACTTGGTTTAATAAAAGTTTATAAAGGTAAAACGTCGAAAGTCTTCTTCTGTGAAACCAGACGGCCTAGATTACCAAGGTTGTTCAAATGATGCTCCCACCCCAGGGGTCACTTGAATTTTGTAAAGGCTTGCATAAAAATTAAATCTTCTTGTCAGTAACCACAAGGCTTAAAGTTAAGATATTTGATGTGTAACCTGGCCTAGTACACCTCTACAAATTTGTTCAAATCTTGGCCCTGGGGTCAAAATTGACCCTGCCCCTGGGTAAGCACCTATGAATCTTCAGTTAAAAATGTAATACCACTTCCTACGTTTGCATGACAGCAAACCGATAGACAAAGCACTCAGTTGAGCGATCCAGGGCCATTATGGCCCTCTTGTTGTATCATCTACGTACAATAAATGTAGTAACCAACGACGAAATACGCTTTTTTGTTTGATTATTATTTAGATATTACACCCTTTATACTTTAATTTTATCAACCTTTTTCTGTATAAGCAAATAGTGCCTTTACATTCCAATGTCGCCGATAGCATGAGTGTGTGTTTTTTTTCGGCGTAGCTGTATTAACATTGATTTTGACCTACATATATAACGACTGATATTATTAGATACAAAATCTTCAGCTGAAGAAGCAAGTTTGCCATTGGTTAAGAGTGTTGCTGTTTTGAAATGTAAGGGCAAAATCCTAATTGTTAGTTTGATTGCCTCTGAAAAAAATGCAATAATGATAACTTTTATAAGGCCGTAAATTAAATATCGAAACGTTTTAACCATGGAGATTTATACTAATATACCGAAAAAAAAGATTTATACTAAACGTAATGCAAATATAATAAGTGTGACTATTTAATTTATTTTATTGAAAATAATACTGACTTTTGGCATTAAACTCAACACTTTTTGATTATAGTTTAATCTGTTGTGGAAATGGGAGATTTGATGTCTGTGCGCGTTCAGTATTTGCCAATGTTCGAAAACTATACATTTATGGGGTGTATCTATGCCGATCAGCTTGTTTGAAGTTTTCTATTTCAAATTGTTCTCTTTTTCATTTTTTTTAACGTCCAGACATCTGAAAAAGCTGCAGTTTCTTTCATACATAAACAAAGAATGACATACATTTAATTTCTGCAAAGTAGTTAATACGTATGTATGGGCTTAGCTGCAAACGAGAAAAAAAGTTTATCCGTGATGGCAGCAAAGAAAATATGATAAAGCAAGCTGGTTATTCCTTTTAAGATTTATGTACATGTACATCTATGGAATGTTATCATTTTGTGCAAAGGTTTTGTTTCGACGTTTTGTTTACAGCTTCGTTCCCCGATTTCACTCTATTTCTTATGCGAAATTGGTTGTTATTACTTTTTGATATCTCATAGATTTTGTATGTGGAAATATGTTTTGTCCTTCGAAAGCTCTGAAAGGGGATAATTTGCCATGGGGGAATTTTTCACTCATATTTTAACAATTCTACAAAATGTCTTAATGCCCTGTCTTTACGATTTGTAAGAAATGTGTTAATGTGCTGAAATGTGATTATTTTAAACAGCTTAAAGGGGCTGTGCTCCAGATGACAAAAAAAGAAAGTTTTCTTGTCTTATAATTTTTTTGTAATATTTATGACTAATGCTTAAAAAATAACTTACTGACAAAGAATAAGTCAAATAATTAAATTAGAAATTGATTTTTTCCCCTTTCAAAGTGCTATACCGTAACGCGACGGTATAACTATATCGTATAAGATTTAAAGTAAATATCTGTAATATTACATACGGCGATGGTGGTGACAGTAAAAGCGTTGGAAATACTTTGTTAACATGAGGGTCCAGAGTTCAAAACAGGCTGGAGCGAAAATATTTTTTTTATTCTATTTTGACTTTTATAATCAGTTTTGAAGTAAAATATGATGTTGTTATAATCTCACGGCATCTAAATGTATAATTTATGAAAAAAAAATTATGTCAAATCTGGAGTACAGCCTCTTTAATTGAAACATAATTTTCAGTTTAATTGTCTAATGATAACTATGTTGATGATGATGATAACAATGATGGTGGTGTATAATTGCTTAAGGGCAAACTTTGAAAAGCTCCATTTTTTTACTTGGAAAATTATTACCTGGTCGTTTCGCTTCATCATTTGTTTTAACACGCTTAATGACACATGAAGGAAAATGCATAATAGATTTGTGACAAGCGACATTAAAATGACGGATCTTCGGTATATGTATATGTTTAGACATTCACATTACACAAAGTGACGTGTTTTATACAGTGATTGTTTTACATGTATATCAGGATAATTATGAATGTTTAAATGGTTGATTAGATTTTAAAGGTAGAGGATTTTGTGTTGGTATTTACTTTAAGCGTAGAAGACAAAGAGGTTCCGATGTAAGCGTTCATTCGGTTCACTCTTATTTAAAATGTAAGAAGCAGGTTTTGACAGGATTGATCATTGGTCAATTGATGTTTAATTCAGATCTGATGCAAAGGAATTAGAAAGTGTAAACGTTCATTTAAATACAGGGATACTTAACCATGCGGATACGTCTGTTAGTGGACTCCGTTTATCCCCAGCTCTCGTTAGGGTTGACGTCAATTGGATTTTGGTGTCATTTGATTGGATTCTTTACAACATTTTGGTATCATGGTCACCTAGCAACGCATGAGATGTCAGGTTTTGTTATGAAAGGGTACAGTGGACTTTGGAAAGGTTGTGAAGAGACAGGGACGTTATGTTTCCGCCCCGGTGGAGGAAGTAAGTAAATTATCACACAGTGCTATTGAAGTACAAATGAACTTAACGTAATGTCTACTGCACTGGTTAGTGAATTATGATCAGGGTAAATCAGGACTTCGAGTTGTTCATAGTCCACGCTGTGGTTACTTCCCCTTACAGTAATAACACATGTCACGTGATGATGGTTTCAGGTAGATAAACGAACCAATAACTTCATTTATTTTTATTTGATAACATGAAGGGAGAAGGAATTACATTTTCAAAAACAGTTTTTTAATGTACTTTAGTTCATTTTCAAGTCTAAAGCACGATAAAAGTTGACCTTGACATTGTGACACGTCATATTCGCCAACGGGTTTACATTAACGAAATCGAAAGAAAAGAAAAAAAATAAGTATGCCTTGCTTTTTAGTATGTGTGGTCTTAAAGAGATTGAGTATGTTCGCTGAGATTTTCAAACTTGGTGCACTTTGAGGGAATGTGATGGATGTAGTCAGGTTCATTTATCTATCCCAGCATCGCAGTGCTTCTGTTTTATTTGGGAATGATGTGTTTTATATTCCGCAGACGACTTTAATGTCAACCCTGAATATTTGTGTTAACCAATCCATGGTTTGTGATCTTTGCATGTGCGGTATAGGACAGAAAATTTATTGTGAATTGAATGCTTTTAAGTTTTACTTCATAGATAAACTGTTGTTTTACTCGCGTTTGTTTGAATTTCGTCCAAAAAAACATCAGTCGCTCACGGTAGTTTGAAAAATAACATACACGATATAGAAACAATTCTTAAATTTGATGCCCCTGATTTTACCTCCAATAGTAAGAATGCTTGTGCATTGAGGTCGCACTTTGATTTTGACCCTTTTATGCTGTTTGCTCCATTTATGAGAGACGATTCAAAAGCCAGTCTAAGAGAACATTGACCCAGAGAGATAGATTATTAAATTCTTTTTTGACATTTTTCTGATTATATTTATTGATTGCGGAAAAGATCTCATTGATTTTTGTTGTTGGTTTTTGTTATGTTTTGTTGTTGTTGTTGTTTTCAATTTCATTTCGTTTCTTTATCCTCATGCTAGTCTACACATATTTTAACTTGAAATTCTTGTAGATTTCTGTCCAGTTATTGGAACTAGTGATTTCCATTGTTTTGTACGGTTTTGGCAATGTTTTGAGTTTCAACTTTTTGATCATAGCTATAAGTTTTATGTGTTTGTAAAAGGTTTCCGTAATAGATGGTTTTTCACAGTGTTAAATGTCTTAACAAATTTCCTTTTGAAATATCAGAGGCATGTAAGGTAGCACGTACGACTGACAGAATTTATTGCACTTCAGCAAAACAAAATTACCGTATAAATAAAATGATTGTAAAACATGAAATATGACACAAATAGAAAGTAAAATGAAAATAAAGTAAATATGTATTTCAAAGTAATTTTTCCCTTTTTTTGATTCAAGTTATTACAAAATAAACCGTTCCATAATTGATGAATTGACCGCCGCCATTATGAAGATCACGTGACTGTCCGCCATTAAAGGACTGCTAAATCTCGCTATGATGCTCAAGTTTCCTAACATCTCTGTATGGGTATTCGGCTTTAACTGGGAATTCGTTTGGTTGAATACTCAACTCCTAGCTAGCTTGGAATTCGATCTCAGATGGGTATTCGGCATTTTTGGGGGGTCGAATACCCAATTTCCAGCTGGCTGGGAATTCAAACCTAGCTGGGTATTCGTTAACTGAATTACCATCTCCCAGCTAGCTGGACATTCGATCTCAGCTGGGTATTCGGCTCTTTCGGGTCGAATACCCAACTCCCACCCGGCTAGAAATTCGAACCTTAATGGGTAATGAATATCTAATACCCAATTTCCAACTCATAGCTAACTTCACACTTGGCCTCTAAGTGTGTCCGGCTGGTAGAGCTCATCAAGGTGCATGCACCTGTGAAGCTTGGAGGCTATAAGTGAAAGAACTTCCGTTTTAAGGTCAAGGTTAAAGTTCTGTGACAGACAGACGAAAAACATTATGCCCTCCATCCGGGGAGGTGGAGGGGCATAAAAAGATTAAAAAATTCTAGAGAGGGCGTCGTCTGCCATTTTTAATTGTACGACCAAATTAATGTTCATACATTTTATGAATCTTGTCTTTGCATTTGTATTGAGTGAAACATAATTATCGATGTTGTATACGTACTGGGATAGTACTTGCCATAGAGTAATGATTCACTATCGGGTGAAACACTCAAGGCTAAGTTTCCCACTCTGCTTGGCAAATCTAATCTACTTTCATCTCAAAGTTTACCTGGATTTTAGTTACTCGCGCAAGCAAAGTAACCTCAGTAAGTTTTTTTTTCTCATTTGGATTGACAAAGCTGTGTTATTCGGGATATCTCAAGTAACGTTCGAAAGTAGAGATTTTACCTGGACTTAAGTGAAACCGGTGTAAAATGGCTTGGGGGTCAGCGCCCACCCTGCTGAAGGTGGTATTTGTTTTAAGCTTGATAGCTTTTGTGCTGGATCTGATCGGGTTCGCCACGGCGTACTGGCAGTCCTGGGACGGTCGCGACAGGTACGGGCACTTTAGTGAAGGTAACAGTGGGCTCTGGAGACACTGTTGGTCCGGCTACAGTCCTATTGTGAGGGGACAGTACAGCGCCTGTGGCAAAGCCATCGGTCCGAGTAAGTAATGTTTTATTAAAAGTTGCAGATCTGTTCCGGACTCTAGTGTTGCTTAACGGTTCAAATTATGTCTGATCCCAACGGCTGCGTTGAGTGCCCATGCTTTCATATTAAACATAGCATATAATTCATTTTTAGCATACATTTGTGTAAATCGGAAAACAGTTGTTAAGGGCGTAGACACAATATACAATAACATGTCCTGGCAACGAACCAAAAGACTTACTTTTACTTGCAAATATTTAGGTCTGAAAAAGTTATTATTCTGTCAAAACTATATCATTCTTCTGTATAAAACTTTAAAAAATAAGAATTAGCGTTTGTCTGTGATGCTTTCGAAATGCATGCAGCGGAGAACAAATTATTGTTGAGGTATTCGGGGATACACAGATGTGTAACTGTGATGTATGAATTCATTACTCATTTTTTCTCGATAGGACACATATTTTTTACATGTGCACGAAAAAAGGCAGATTTGAGAATGCAATCTGAGTTTTCCTTGATGGCACAAACTAATACAAATAACAAAGCGTCAGTATTTTTACTAAGCAGAGTGTAAAATATTTATTTCAAATCTATCGTATTAGGGGCCAAGAATGTTTTAGGAAAGAAAGTATTTCTAGGAGGTGTGACATCGATTATTGTTAGAAATATATTGTGTCGAAGGAAGAGCTTAATTTCTTCTTAAGGTTTGGGCAATACGTATTTTAATGCCTGTGTTACACAGTTAACCATTGATCCTGGCATATAAATCTACTTAACAAAAACTGTGTTAGTTTTCAATGTTTGTTTGGTCAGTCACTTACATAGCCTTACATCTTAACAGTTGCTAACTGCTTTTTGTTTAGTAAAAAAGATACATCATTCCCAAGAACTAATTTTCGCAGCGGATTTTCTAAGGTCGTAGATTCAGCGATTCATTAATCAGCTGCGTTCATTAGTCAAAATAATTCAAGTGACGTCTTGGGCATATTCTGAGATATTTTTGTTTTGGGTCAGAATATCGCTATAACAGATTGATATCTAGGTCAAGTTTGAAGATATTGACCAATACTAAAAATTACACAATGTCTCGACTCGCGTACAGTTAGTTTACTGCGTTCATAAGTTGCTCCGACATGTCTTGTGTCTTGGTCACGTGACTGTGAATTTGACTGTTTATATGCTGACCCGAAAATTAAATGTCAACATTTATAGCAGGACCAGAAATATTTGTTTTCCGGTAACAAGGGCACCAGGCTTTGCCATGAAACGAATAATTTAGTTCACAAAAGGGAATAATAAACATTAAAAAAGAGAAATTCTCGTAAAAAGTTGTTTTTCTGAGGTCGTCTGCTACCATATTACCTATCATCAGATCTTACTCCGCAAGTATGATTTAGTCGTAAATCACCAGGTTTCACCTGTTTATGTTTGTGCTGTAGTAAATGTTTTTCTTCTTCAGACAATCTGTATAACGTATTTTCTATGATAAGCATTGTGCTGAGTAATAAACTTTACAGGTATTGTACAAACTCAAAGCCTGCGTGTTCCATAATGACTTAATATCTTCTGTTTATCAGAGTTAAAAGTCGATCTGTTATAATTTCTTCCAGCCGGACTGTTCAGTAACACTCTTAAAGCAGAAAGACGGAATACGTCAGAATGGTGACATTGGACGTTGTTTCTCGTGGTACTAGTATTAAGAGCAACCAATAAATTCTGGACAATTTCTCCAGGACTCTCGATCATACAAAAGCCAGAGAAGGGAAACATAGATATTTTGTCGTATATATCTCAATGTTTTTTCGTATCATTTCAAATTTGTTGATATGAAGACGGCGTTATCGCTTAGAAGAATGCACTGTAAAAGATACGCCGCTGTAACTGAAGGTCAGTGTGATAACGTAATCTTTGAGCATCAGTGTCTAGTGTCTTGTATTATGTCGAATGCATTTTCTTGGTTTTGCAGACATAATCTGTGTGATACTTCATATACTGGGTTCAGTGTGATTTCTGAGACAGATGTCCAATAAATGAGGTTGAAGATAACACATGTTATTTGGAGCAAACCAGATATATGTCACGCCCTTTCAGGAGTCCCTATTTTTAAACGTCGCATGAAAAAAATGCTTTTACTTAGATATTAATGTTATGGTTAGCTCACTTCTTCCCTCTTCATATAAGTCATGTCCCGTTCCATACAGTTCTTTCCTGTTCAGTTCTGTTCTCTCCTGTTCAGCTTATTTACTTTTTCTCATTTAGATAAGTCATGTCCCGTTCCATACAGTTCTTTCCTGTTCAGTTCTGTTCTCTCCTGTTCAGCTTATTTACTTTTTCTCATTTAGATAAGTCATGTCCCGTTCCATACAGTTCTTTCCTGTTCAGTTCTGTTCTCTCCTGTTCAGCTTATTTACTTTTTCTCATTTAGATAAGTCATGTCCCGTTCCATACAGTTCTCTCCTGTTCCATTCTGTTCTCTCCTGTTCAGCTTATTTACTTTTTCTCATTCAGATAAGTCATGTCCCGTTCCATACAGTTCTCTCCTGTTCCATTCTGTTCTCTCCTGTTTAACTTTCTTTTTCTCCATTTACGGTAGTCAAACCGCTTTATGTACAGTGTACTTGTTTTCATTTCATACCGATTCAGGCAAGCTTGCAATGGTCTTAACTATTCAATTATGTTACGTTCTTGTGTTTTAAAATGTTCAGGGGAAAATATTTTTTCCGCCTGTTATTTCCGTAAGAATGTTTCGGATAAAGTGCCGGGGAGTTACCGCTATGAAGTCGCACCGTATGATGAATCAACTTGCTTGTGATGTGTCATCAACGTTCTTGTTTTAATTGTACATGTTTAAATTAATAGTGACATGCATTGTCGTCAGCCCTGTTTACCGGGCTGTATGTGTAATGTATGATAAAGCACACGCCAGCATACAGTTGAATATTCTAGTGTACACATGCTGGGGGATAATTTTGAATCAGGACAAAGTGGTTTATACACAAAATTAATTCAGTATCTTCAACTTTCGCGTCAAATACACTGTGACTGATAGAACATTACTGTGTTACAGATCAATACATCCGCATCCATTTCCTAGATTGTTGGTCCATAAAATTGTAAAAGAATAGCAGTAATGGATATTGCTGGCTTTTCTCTCATAAATAGCTGAATCCGTCATAAATGGTGTTTCGAGAGCGATGTAACTAGGTTGGGGGACATTTTACTGTGATTCAGAACGAGGTTTGATTGCGGTGACTTAATTGTAAAATCAGACGGAGGGTTCTCTTTAACCAATTCATGCCTAATGGATTATGCCATCCTTGTAAGTTGGACGGGTCCATTTTCAATTTAAAGGGTTTCTGTTATAAAATTTCAATTTCATTCATTTAGGAAAGAAAGTCCTTTATGCAAACAGTGTAGACCCTGATCAGACGCCGCAAATTGCGGCGTCTGATCTAGGTCTGTACTGTTTGCCAGTGTCTAGTGTTGTGGACACTAGGCATCAATGGGTTAAAACCATCCCGAAATAAAACATGTTGTTGGTGGACATTCTTTATCTTGATTTATTCAACTTTTTATCTGGTAAGGATTAGGGACTTTTGACCACGAATCTTGACCTCCTATTTTGACGCCGTGCTGATTCCACATATAACGTTTCCTAGAAAACAGTAATGGTGTAGTGACTGGATTTTTTTTTAAAGTACGAACTCCCGTTTGCAACACGTAAAATATCGCCTGTCTGACGGACAAGATTAAAACAAAAATATCTTGTCTGGCTTTTTCGTGTGAACATCCTAGCAAATATTTAAAACCGCGCGAAGCACAGTCGAATTTTCGCGTGAATTACTTTAATCCTTTAATCCCAAACAAGACTCCGTTTAAGATAGTTATAGTTAGAATATGCAATGAGTTGAAATGTATTGTTGTAAAGCAAGGCCCTTTTTTATTTTTGTTTGGTTTACGTCCTTCCCCTCCCCTCCATTATGCTTGTTAAGACGAAGGGGGAATTAGTGGCTGTTTTCGCAAAGGACACGTCTTGTTATAATTTGTATCCAAGTAAACTACATCTAAAAAGGTATGGAGCATTTATGCTTTATTTAGTCTATACCGAAAACTCGAAGACATCCAGTTTTGCAGTATGTTGCATCAGATATTTTATTACGTAAAATCATATTGAGTTTATAACCACTCATACATACCTCCTGTATGTAATCGCAAGTTCGATCCCCGACTCTCCACCGATATCACTTACTGTTTTAGAATTAGGCGTTAAACCGAAATCCTATGTATCTGTCCTAGCAAGATCCAGGGGTGTCTCTGGAATGGGATGCTTTCTGTATCTTGCACCTTTTCTTACAACCTAAAATGACTAAGCACTGCAGGGTTGCGGCATATGGGAGAACCGGTTCAGACGATAAATAAACTCAAACAGATAGACAGACACCGCTGGCTCTAGTTAATCGGTCGACTTTAGTAACCACTAAGCCAGCAGGCGTCCCCTTACTTATATATGTACTAAAGCGTCATTTACTGAAATATTTTTTATCAGATTTGTTGAAAAATACTCTGCCTATCGTTTGTTCGCTATCGTTTGTCCCTAAACAAAGAAATATTTATGTGTGGCCTTACATCGGCTTTATGGCAGCAATAAATATTTTATTGATGTCGGGCAAAGACAACTAAATATACATACTTGAATGCAATATGTTCTCATCAAGTGCTCTTCTGTCAGCTCTCAAAATATACTGAAATAATTACAATGAATACTTAGGAACGCACAGAAAACTAGAAAATAGCAAATAGATTCATTTCGTTATTGATGATATAATGTAGAAGTTTCATGTGTGAAGCTTTGCAAGTTGCAACAAAACTGAAATAAGTAGTAAAGTTTACATTTAACACGTTGCCTATTTCGGACTAAAATATGTCATGCATGTTGACGATACGTGTAATATCGATTGTAACATTCTTTGACAAGGGAAAGAACTCTCTCATTTCACAAGTTTTTTTCCCTTGTCCAAAAAGAACAACCCTCAGGTTAAATGTTACACTTTTCACATGTTGTCCAAAGTAATTAAGATGTATTAACGATCAAAGTGACCCGGAATACTGAAGAAAAAAAACACAATTTGCTCTCAGCGGCAGTGTTTCCTCAAAAACCAAACAAAACCAACCTAAAAGTAAAAACCAAACATTACCAGCCTAAAACTAAACAAAACCAACCTAAAGACCAAACATTACCAACCTATAGACCAAACATTACCAACCTTAAGACCAGATATTACCAACCGTTTTACATACATGTTCTCACTGAATTCTAATTTACATGGTTCCTGGAAACGCACTGTGTTCTTGACGTGTATCTTGATTGCCAAGCATTTGGGTTGCTTTAAAACTTTAAAACCTACTTTTTTGCCATCGAGGTAATGTTCGTTATACCAGATTTGTTCAAATCGTACCCAAAAGCACGCGGCTGACTTCCTGTTTCCAAATCGCGCAATGAGCGTTCGTGATATTCAAAGTAGCAGGGAATAAGCAAACACAAGGGAAAATGCCGTTTCCCTCGTGAATATTGCCAAATGTATTGTGTACGATGTTTTGTAAATAAGTATTAGAACAAAACCGTAATAATTCACCAGAGATAGAATTTAGTACATGCACTTCGTATTTTTAAACATCCATCACACCTACATACAACATATAAGTTCAAACTACTCTACATGTAATCAAAATAAATGTACCACCACAATGACTGCATAATTTTATAATGTTGTAGGCCTATTACGTAATTTTTATTATGACGTTCTTTGCACACCATTGGATGATTGTTATTTTACTATATCTACACATTTTTTGCACTGAATTTGATTAAATAAATACAATATATTATGGTAAGTGCAATGCAAGTCATTAAAAACGTACCATGTCAAATGACATATTTACCGCGTGTACATGAAAAAGTACAGTGTTTAGTACAATAGAACATAAAAAGACAGTAAAGGCGTCCCATATGTAATGACGTTTGAAGTCGTTCTTTGGCAGTAAAGGCGTCCCATATCAAATGACGTTTAGAGTTATTCTAAGTATATACTTAAGGTTAAGGGGAAAAAGCAGCATACAAAAAATAAATCAAACAGTTTAATTATCTTAAAACCACTAGTCATTAATGACATTTTTTCTGTTAGTAAATAAGTGTGAAATATGCGAAAGATACAAACATCTGATACATTCATTTTACACAGAATCCCTATGAATCTGACATGTGTTTCGCATCCTACACATATATGCGACGCTTACTTAAACATGTTCATAAAATGACACGGAATGAGTATTACTCCTAAACAAAGCTGTAATTGAGATGATGATACTGGTTCTTATGGTGATAGCAGTGATGAGATACTTTTTCATGACAATCATCATCACCACCACAGCCATCATCATCATCATTATCATTATTATCGCCATGATTTTTGCCATTACAAATGTGAAAGGAACGACAGCAATTTCTGTAAAAAAAAAAAAATTAAGGACGGCATCGAAACTTATTTGCACCTGAGATAGAGAAGTAATTAAATTTTACCCAAATAAAGGGCTTGAAGAAGTACGGAAATATTTACCATTTTTATAGCATTTAAAACTATTTGTTATATTTATAGACATAATCCACTAGGGAGGTTTGGTAATATTTGAAGAAACTCATTGTTTTTGTTGTTTTTTTTTTGTGGGGGTGGGGTGGGGGAGGGGGTGTTAAGAATAACTAGTCTTATTTATGATCGTTTCAGTTGTATGTTGTAAAGTATTTATTCGCAAACCTACTTCTCTTAAAAGAGAGCTAGAAGCCATTTTTACCAGCTAAAAATGATATGTTCGCATTTTTGATGTCCCGTATAAAAATTCACTAGAGCATTATCTTCATTTCTATCGACCTTTGCTTGTCTTGAACGCTCATCAGTAACTTTGTTAAATCTGTTCGGATTTTCCCACGATAACACCATTCCATAGTCATACTTATTAGTATGTTTTATCAGATTTTTATTCATTTATTTCATCTTTTTGCATGCTAAGTCACAAAGATTCTAACTAAATTGCTTCACGTCGTGTTACGGCGCCTAAGTTTTACTGTTACCATGGTAACTGCATAAAAATGCTTTGAAGTATGAGCGAGCTAAATGTATATGAAGAGCTATTATTCAAGTAGTATTTGTAATGTTGCTGTTACATTAGTGCTGGAACATGTGTATATGAAAATCTCGTTTGCATAAGTATGAAATATATAGTTTTGTAGTGCCCGTATTCCAGAAAAAAATGTACATCATATTTGCCTTACTTGAGATTGGGGCAGAGTCGGTTCGGGTTCCTTGGGCCCTAGATTAAAGTGGTCAAGGAGATATAGGACCTCGGTTTAATGTTTCATCCGAAATACGGTAATGTTAGTGGAGGAGCGGGGGGCGGTCGATCTTGCGACCCCCGGGTTATCAGTCCAGTGCGTTACCACTGGACAACTGTCCGCTCCCTTTCTTTAAATCTTATATCCTCACTCTTGACAATGGTACTTCAAGATCTCGGTATCATTAAGAATTTTCACCAGCTTTCAAGACTATTCACAACTATCTCACACACTGGCAAATAGACGACTGGGTAGGTTCTGTCCCTTAGCAAAATGCATACAGTCATCATTGCAGTAAACAGTATTATTCTTAGCACCATTGCCAACAACAAAAACAACACTATAATTATACGATTATTTAATATAATCAACACCAGCATGATCATCATAGTCGTTATCATTATTATCATCATTATCATCATCGTCGTAGCAGTAAGTAATATAATAAGAAGTCGTATTTATTATCATCAACGTTATCGTCGTCGTCGTCATCATCATCATAGTAGTAGTAGAAGTCGTCAAAACCAACATCATAATAGTTGTCGTCGTCATCATTGTTGTCATCGTCATCATCATCATTGTGGTTGTCGTTATCATCATAATTATCGTCGTTGCAATTAGCATTGTCTTCATTTATAACAATATTAGCAATATAATTATCATCACTAAATCGATGACTTCATTTATCGACGTCATCACCATTTAAATCACCATTTGTCAAACTCTCAATTTTATTTTGCATTTTGTCTCATTTATCAGCTGAACTGAAACATTCAAAACATTAATTAGAAAAATGACATAAAATTTTAACTTATGCTAGTGACTCGAGACATTAGATTTAAGCCACTTAATGTCTAATTTCTATATCTTATTTACGCTTTAAAGATTTTAAGAAAAACAACTTAATACTTGAAATATAGCAGTTTACAGGATGTTGACAGAATGATTGATAGCACATTTGCAATCCTAGTTTATTAAATGTTACAAAAGATGATCTTCTTCTAAGAGAATTTTCCCAGAATTTTCTATATTCCGATTCTGTTTTCATCCTGCCGAGATATGATTTGTCTTGGTGCACTTGTCAGGTTTCTACCTGAATGCGGTCCATAGTTCGATCTCCTGTACTAGCATATTTTTTAATTGTTTTTTTTTCTAACTCTAGTAAACTGGGGCAGAGTTTCATATTTATAGTGTAAAAATGAATGTGAGATTAAACACTAAACTGAGTCATGCCTTTCGAACAAATGACCTTGAAAATTGCAGACAGTTAAATAGCGGAACTGTTTTAAGCCTTCGATAAAACATTCTCAAACTATTAGTAAATTGTCATAAGTAATAAAGAAGAATATTTTGAACCCAAGTTGTTCAATTTTATCTAAAATACTTAATTTCCGTTATTGTTGTTGTTGTTGTTATTTCAATGTTAAAATCGATTTTGTTTGTGTTTTTTTGTTTGTTTGTTGTTGTTTTTTTATGTTTGTTTGTTTGTTTGTTTTTTCATAATGATGTTTTAACATCAGCCTCTGTATAACGAATTGAACTGAATTTGCAGACCGTAAAATACACTGTTAATTGTGAAACGATAAAAAATCTACCAAATGCCACAGTGTTAGCGAGTTTATTAACAGTATGGATATAAAGCAAGAAGTGCCGTTGTTAGTAAAAGTTTCATTTGCTATACTTCTTATAAACTTAGCATTATTCAATGTTGGATTTTGGACCTCTTACTGGACAAAAACTGACCAGCTTGGAAATGCGAACGAAGGATTGTGGTGGGGATGTTATAACTCGGAGTGTTGGAGGATACACGAGTTTGCGCCATTACCACGTACGAAATCTCTGTTTACTTATTTGTTTGCTATGAGCACCTATAGACTATGACGCGTTATATCTAGTTTTAGGTTATCTATTTTTAGAACACTCACCACATAAAGTCTGAGTTCTTACACGTGTACTTTAGACAACAGTTTTTTATTCTACAGCAGTTTTAGAGGCAATTTGTTGTGATGTAACGTGTGATATATGATCAGCATTGGAATGACAAGATATTGAAGTTATGGTCGAAGTACCGCAGAAGAGGACTCAACCCATTTATGCCTTATGGATAATGCCATCCTTACAGTTGGGACGAGTCCATTTTCAGTTAAAAGGGTTTCTGATTTAGCTTTACAATTTTATTCTATTTAGGGAAGAAAGTCCTTTATGCAAACAATGAAGACCCTGATCAGACGCCACATTTTGCAGGGTCTGGTCCTGGGTCTGCGCTGTTTGCCTGTGTCTACTTTTATAGACTCTTGGCATTAATGGGTTAAACTTCTACCTTTTCTACATTGAGGGTGCGTCATGGTTTACTCGGGTCAGCTGGTCACTTGTAACATTACTTTTACCTGTTTTCTTTTATTCATCCTCGGAAAACTTCATATACAAATCTCTCCAATTTTTACTGCTTTAAACACTTTTTGTCATATTAAATATTCATTAAATGGAAGCCATATACATGCTAAAAGTAAATTTCGGAATGAAAAATTAAAAATGGAAATAAGAAAATATAGTAGTTATAACCACCTTTCGCGTGCAGATGTTTCTAATACGATGTTGAAAGGGAAGTAACTTGCGTTTAATTCGTTTTAAGACAGTACCCAGGGCCGTCGATACGATCCAGGAGAGTTGCCACTTAGTGAAAAGTGCTAAACAAAATCTATAGGTACAGAAGCATAAACAAAAATGTCCATAAGTTTAAGCTCGGTATAACAATTTTCTCTATTTGAATCACGTTTATTAAATATTGGCTATACAACATACATGTTTATTGTTGGTTTTTGTTTGTGTTGTTGTTTTTAATTTGAGCGTTTTGATGTATTTATGTAACCATCTCCTTGGATGAATCTGTTGAAAGTATTGACTGTAAATTTGTGAAAAGGCCACAAAATGACCTTATATCTGACAACGGCGAAACAATTTCCTTGATCGAATTCATATTTCATTTGTTCAAATCATCACTAGAATTCACTGAATTGAAATTTAACCATCCTTAGGTCTTCCATGAGAGATTTCACTGTCTATAATCATGAACACAAACTTTCCAGTGCTTCCTTTACATGTCTAGGTAAGAGTTCGTTTTCCAAATACTTCAACAGCAACAATCTAATAAATGTGCGATTCGCCTTCATAGGAGTGGCGGAAAATTCCGGAAGTTTCCGAATTTGTACGTTTGCTATATCTGCGTTGGAGGGCAACTAATTTTCACATTAACGTTGTCATTGCTTGTCAGTGTAATACCTCAGAAAAACCTGTACATGATAATGAAATGTCAATAATTTGTCACAAGCCACGTATTTATGTACAAATGTCAACATTGTACAAAGGCCGTGACCCATCGCAAATTATACAAGTTGTTTTTTAGAGACGGGTTGTGTTTTTTCCTACACTTAGCGCTCCAAGTTTCAATTTTCGACTAAGGCCGGGAACCAAACTTGACCAAATTCATGTTTTCTATATAAATATTGACGTTTATAGAACGAAAACAACGTTAATGCATTGTTTCTAATTGATCTAGCTTGTTATTATAAGTAATATGTCGTTTTTGTTAATTGGGCAGGAATAGAGCTGCGTTTTGTGGAAGCTTTACAGAAAACACCATATTAATTGTCCGTTTATTAAACTGACCATTTTCGGGAATATTTTAATAGTATCAGATATATATTTATTTTGATTATTGTTTTCCGAATGTAATATAATATAATTGTTTCTCAGGTTAAGTTTTACTAAAACTAATGCAAATTTTAACACGTAATTTAATTGTATAAAAATTAAGCAAACGTGTCTTTGCTGAATTTGGTGTTTTCTGTATAAGCAAGCATAACTTGTCAACATTAAGAATTAAAGAATAATCAAAGTAATACCATGGGTGAACCGGAACCGAAGAAAAATTTGAATAAAGTGATAATTGTAACTTTCATGATCGGTCTGATTTTATTCATCACCGGTTACGCTACGGATTATTGGACGGATACGGAAATTAGCCACAACGGTTTGTGGCGACATTGTGTACTGGATACATGTACTGAAGGAGGATTTGCAGACGTCTTTAAAGTATTGAAAGACGACAATTTAAGTATGTCTTATTCCTGATATTCTCTAATCGGTCAAATAATTTACTTAAATAGATTTGAGTAGGAAATACGAGTTGAAAGCATAACACACCAGGTTGTTGTTTTTTTCTGAAATTCACGTCATATATTTACTATATATTACTGAGCACAATGCGCGACACTAAGTATCATTAAACAGCAGAAGACAAAACCCATGCACGAAATTAACAACTGATTAAGATTATGTTCAAACGACGTTTTGATTGCAAACATAAAAACTTTCACACAAACAAAATAATTCCCTATTACATAATTGCAATTTAAACGATCATTCCTTTAAACACACAATCCTCGAACGTTAATTCAATAAAACATAAGCAAAATGAATATATATCTGAAGAGATAAGAATCCGAAGGAAAAGAAGTGACGGAGAACCTGAGACAGAGGTTCGTGAATCGGAACCGGAAAGAGAACGTGAGCGGGAGAATGATCGTCCGGAAAAGGACGAGGAGTGGTCTAAACGCCGTACGGAAAAGGTTATAATCCATCGCCATCACGTTCACCGTACTCCGGTACATACAGTAGGCGAGGATCGCGGTGTGATTGTTAACAATAATGTTGAAAATGAAGAAGAAAAACAAGAGGAAGAAAACGAAGGTATTAACTACAAGTTACACGATACGACATAACAATAAATTCCGAGGAGAATCAGAAACAACTGAAGAATTTCACAAACTCTAAATATTTTATAAGACTTCAGTATTACGAATTAATTCATTCTTTTGTACGGATCGTTTGTTTGTTATTTTTCTTTTTGCGATTTCTTTCTCCTGCCTTTCTCTTATCCCTCTTTCATTCATTCTTTCCTTCATCCATTCATTCATTCATTCAGTTATATTGTTTTCTGTAAGATGGGAGAGTAATGAGAACTGCTGAATGTGACCATGTTTTGAATCTGAAAGGCCAGTTGGTAGCGAAACGACTTTAGTCATTGAAATAATATTTCGACACAGTCACTGTCTGTAATTTACTCATTCTCTCACTTATGTGTGAAGTTACCAGTTCATTTGCCCCATAGCGTATCAAAATAACAAGATCAAAGGTAAAAGAACTAATTTCCAGGGCAAATTATTCAACTGTACAGATATACTTCCGCCCTTTTTGGACATCTTAGTTATTTGTTGACTTTCTTTTGTTCCCTGTCGGTAAACATGTACTCGCTTATTCTTATAACTCCTATACGTGTTGAAGTATGTTTTTGATAGAAGTTGCCATTTTAGGTGTTGAAGCCTTTACTCCGTTTGTATTATGACCGTATTCTGAGCCACCTGGAAGAACTGTCTGATTTCTCTTTTGTTCGATACAAGATGAATGCCTTGCAGAAACCTAAGATACTTTTTATTTCCTTCATTTTGTATCTTTTACATTGTGAGTATTCGAAAATGCACGAATTTAGTTGAAAACAAAATGACATTTTTTTCGGATGTTTGTTCAATATCGTGCCCACTCCGAAATGTTTCGTGAGAAATTTTTCGTAAAAGTTACTGCGAGGCTAAAGGACTCTAGAATTTACGAAAATCAGAACCCATTATTTGTCTTCGTATTTCTTCGGGTGCGGTTTTCGGAGATGATCGCTGCTGACGTCAGAGATGTAGGTTCATTCTAAAAGAAATGTACATAATTATTATGTTTGATGTACTTATAATTTTGACAATTTGGCAAATGTTTACACAGAAATAACGACTAGCATCATCAATCGTTGTCGTCTTGTTACAAAGCAGACCCTGAGGTTTATCCTAAAGGCGAACTGTCCGGCTTCACACGATTGTCCTTGTCCTAACAGCATTTTAGTTATGTTCAGCTAACTGGTTTGAACATTTTAAGACACTGACCGCATGACTATGGAAGCTTTTTGAATTTTGCCGTTCGTTTTGTATTAACTGTTAATTTTTCCTGTGAAATTCGCGTGAATGTTTAAGCGTTGCATTTGCTTTAGGAAGAGTTTGATATTTTGTTAAAGTGAAGACAATTTGGATAAAGCGTTTCAGTGATAATGCTAGCTAAGTTAAGATAGAGTTAGCTGATGTTTTTCAATATAAAATATTTTATTGTATGTTTTATTCATATTGCTTTTTTTTCCAATTGTCTAAGACTAAGCAATCAAGTGAATATGAGTTTTTAAGGGGAAGGGTATGATTTGAAGACGTTATTATTATTTGATATTTATTAACTTTAGTTGATAGTAGGAATCGCTAAGTATTGTTCTTCAAAGAATGTAATGTTGTATGTGTTTTGACAATTTTCCAAGACAAAGAGAACATCTTGAGTCAGGTATCTCTGCAATTTCTGTGATGTGATTTGGACCAGTGCACAGATTAAACGGATATTATTAAACTGTTCTGTATCAAGTGTGCGTTTCCATAAATACTTGCTTTTGTTCTTTGATGCAAATTATAGGCCTCAAAATCAAAGAAAATTTTGTTTTCATTTAAAATGTATGGATATTCATTTTAAGCAGTATAGGTGTTTTTTTTATCAAAGGGAAATGTAATGGGAAAATGCTAATATAATCATTTGAAATCACATTTGCTTTAGCATTTTAAATTTGAAGTGTGAACTATCTCCTTATGTTATTGTAAAATTGTTAAGATATTTTGTTTCTCTTCAAATTGATGTCGATAACGAGTTGTAAAAAAAGGTTCAACAGAGGACCAAGTTTCAATTAACCTTAATTAAAGTTAATGTGAACTTTGTAATGACAGTTGAATTATTTCGATTTTAGTACATTGAGAACATACCTTTGTTATTAAGTTACACCTTTTCTCATCAGTGTTTACCGTCTGGAAATAACCATCGTCAGGCAACACGTGCAATCTGTCAATGCTAATTTCTCACAGAAAAAGTTTCGCTATTCACCCCGTGTTCATACCCCGCAGATTACTGATAAGCCTAGAAAGACATTTATTTTGGCTTGTTTTGAGAGTTCACTTGTATATAATTCTATATTTACTTCCACTTTGTTGTATTTCGTTTATTCCTTGGATTAGCTAACCTTTCCATTTGGATATTTATTTTGTGTTTTTGTTGTTTTTCAAAAAGTTGATTTTTTTAATTAATGTAGGTGGCGCACATTCTTGTAAAGTTTCAAAGTGTAGATTCTATTTCTGTACACAAACAGCTGAGGAGTTAGAAATTTGTACAGACAATTACAACGTGGTGAATCACTTAAATTTTTACTGCATCTTAATCTCAGAAAATCATCTCTCAAATTTCGAGGAAGTCTCGCGTAAGAAGGGTTTTGGTTATCTTACATAACCACTGCATACTACCTCACTGGAAAAATTCCTGGATATATATATATATTTTGCTTTTTTAAAAAATAAGAGCTATCAGACGATATAGAACTTTATCGGATCTAAATCTACCTTATCTTTGCTGCTTTACTCTTTGACACATGTCCTGTTTAACGCAGAGCTTGAATGGAATTTGAAATCTAAGAACAGATGCCATAAGAATGGTAAACTAGTTGACGTGGATGTCTTAAATGATAGTTACACTCAAATGAAAAGCTAATAATTCATTTTTTTAATATTTGATATTTTTAGTGTGACATCTGCCATATGTGAGCGGATTCCTATTTGCAGTTGTTTCGGATATACTGATTTTGGATACTATCTTGAACATTGCGAACACATTTCGTCGGAAAAAAGTGCACGTTATTAGTTCTACCATTAGTGTACATTTGCAACTGTGTGTGTGATTTTGCTGAATGAGTTTATAATAGATTTGATTTGGCTGGTTGTGATTTTGAAGGCGAAAAGTTATATGAAGAGTTATTCCCCTTTGCACTAATCATTCCAAATATAGAAACAATGGAGCCAAGTTACAAATCTGCTAGTTTATTGTCAAAGATTGTGTTCGGACTGATAATTGTGGGTTTTCTTCTTGATATGATTGGTTTTTACACAGTAAACTGGCATACAGTGTTCTATATAGATCCGTTTAGAATCACAGAGAAACTCAGTGTCAGAGAGTATTATGGACTGTGGAAACATTGTGTTCAAACCCGATTTATGACGAAATGCACAAACTTTGTAAGCCTAGGGAGTAAGTATATCGTTGTTTTATTTCCATGGTAATGATGTCACTCGGTATTTCAACTTTGGCACAGTCTTTAATGATCTAACCGGTTTTAGATCGACCCGTGTGTGGCACAACCATTTGTACTGTAGTAAATTGAGGGAACTGACGATATAAAACTGTTGCATATTTAACTAAGGCACTACCTTTGTTTTCTTGCAGTTTATGTTCTGACAGAATAAGCTTCTTGCCTTTTCATGTCTGTTTAAAGGCTGTAGAATCAAACAGCTCCTGATAAAAAAAAGAAAGAGAGAAAAAAAGAAACAACAACAACAAAAATGAATTCGGGCGAGAAATCTACAGAACAAAACGGAAGATTTTCAGGACTCTTTTAGTTATCTCATTATGTGTTTTCAAAGCAGATGTAAGATGAAGCCACTTGTAATGTTTATAACTTTCTAGGTGTTCCTATGTACAACAAATGGTCCGAAACTCCTAAACATTTCAATATACACTAATAAAGCTCCTGGTCTCAATCAATCATTTGCTTGGGCGGCATGTCATAACTGAAGGCTTGCCGACAGGTTGACTCTTTGCTAAAATATTTACAAAAAAAACTACCTCTCTACCTGTATAACTACCTGATTGCCTGACTCAGCAGATTCTTATTTCTCCATTAGAATTCTATGTAGCTGGCATCGTTTGGTTACCATGGTAACGCCTTGGAACACGTCCATATGTCAAAGATTAACAAAACATTCTTTCCTTCGAGAAACAAGGCAGCATTAATTTGTTGATTACACACGATAACTCACTTCTACTAGACTTTCACTTAATGCTTCATCACATGTATGTGCCATCAGATTTCAAGGGGAGAATGTTTTTACCAGAGTTCACGTTTTCAGTCCCTCAAATATGACATACCCTACATTCAAATATTACATCACTTTTTACACGCCATATAGACAGGAACTGGTATATGAATCGAAACTGGAGTAGAATTGTAAAACTGTAATATTCCGGTATATTTTTTTCTAAACGAAATAACTTCACGTTTATAAACTGGGACACAATGTATACCATAGACAATAGATATGGAGTTACCACCATTGTCTTCAAAAAAAACGACCTGACGTTTTGTCTCTAATGTATGCTCTGTACTGTGGCATATAAGATTGGAGTTGTCTAACCTTTATCCTTGAGGCGACAATATATTATGTTTACCTTTGCTACCAGTGCAGACCATGATCAGCCCGTACATCCCAGCAGTCTGATCATGATCTACACTGTTCACTATTCAATCAGTATTTTACAACTAAGACCACTATAACTGGTAGATGGTACTGCTCAGATTGAAAGTTTGGCAAGTCTGTTTTAGATATTTAGCAGGGTGAGGGCTAAATAACTCTTTGTTAGAACAGCGTGTTGACCAAAATAGTTCATGTATGCTGCAAAAATAACTCTTTATTTTAGACGTTATTTTAGATATATTATTTACTGTCTTCACATGTTTCTATTTTCCTTCCATCTGTATAACTTTCTAAATGAAGTAGCCGACCCGGCTAGCTCAATCGGTAGAGCATCGGATTGTCAATCCCGGTTCAATCCCCATTGGCGGCGGCAAAATTTCTCCGTGATAATTGATCTCTGACAATGCGTCTATAGGTCATTTGTCCCTCACCTCTGAAGCAAGTGAGGAAGTAGTCAGTCACTTGGGGGAGAAATTGGTTAGTAAACTGGTTGGATACCCAATAACACTGGTTAGGTGGAGTGACTGCTGGGATATGGCGTTAGCTGTTAAAACTGGCGTTTTACTGACTGAAATTGTTAAATCTTGCATACTTTTGCTTTGTAATGCCTTAAAGAAAAAAATTTCTCCTCCTTTATCTAAATCAAAACCATCGGTGTTCAATCGCTTTTATGTAAAACATAAAGTATATGTGCTTACAATTTGTTGAAAATGTCAAATGAAAGTTTGAAATTTCTGACGAGTTATTTTCAATAAAACCAAAAACAAAAATCTAAATGAAGTGTATTAACTCTTAAAAACAATTAAGGTGTAAAATATTTGATGAGATATTGCACATATGTAAGAATCGCTCAACCTGTAATCTAAAGTTTTTTTTACTTGTAATGATGTAAGCATGATACAAAATCTGCCTTCCTAGTGTTATCTCTAGAATCACATTTTTATAGAGCATAGAGAGAGAAATAAGAAATTTCAAACTTTCATTTAACATTTTCAACAAATTGTAAGCACATGTACTTCAAGTTTTACACAAAATAGATTGAACATCGATGGTTTTGATTTGGATAAACTAAAAGGAGGAGAGAATCATTGCTTTGAGGCATTACAAAGCAAAAGTATGCAAGATTTAACAATTTCAGTCAGTGAATGATTCTATCAGACTCCTTGAATATTTCAGATTTCTAAATAATTTTGTGTATTTGGGAAAACTCAAGTAGCATTTTTACCTAAGATGTTTCGTGTAAACAATTCGTTTTAATTGTTTGTTTTTGTTTCGAAGAACTTCTTTCTCTCTCTTCAGCATGTCAGTATTACTGGGGTGCTAAATGTTTAAGTGATCATACAAATAAAACTTTGTTCCAGGTATCGCTTGCCTTTGGAATGTGAAAGTAACTTCTATTTTTGTTATTTGCACATAACCGAATACAAATCTTGCCAAAGACTCTTTTTATAAGTTAACGAGGACAAACAGTCATGCCAGAAGTTGAACAAAACTACCTGTTTCGAAGAACTGTGACCTGTTTTCTCCCACTTATTAATATTTTGCCTGTTCTGTATATTTCAGGCTGGTTCGAAGCGACCCAAGCGTTTGAGACACTCGGATTCATCGCCGCCGTTGTAGCGCTTGTTCTGATCATTCTGTACATATTTGTGCCCCAGACTTCCGGCAAGAAGATAGTCTTCATTCTTGGCATGCTCGCTTGCTTTGCAGCAGGTAATATCTTTAACCTGTAAAGTGGAAGGCTTTTACGCATGCCTCAGGCAGAAAATTGAAATTGGCCCTCTTAATTATTTATGAAGATCTCATATACTAGAATGCTAGTAAACAGCTTAAGCTTCATACAGAAGTAGAATTACTTGTCAGTAATATGCAGTTTATGGTATTGTCACGAAATTCTAGTATTTCGTTAATAGCCGGTAAGGGATCCATAATAATTATATAACAGAAAATAGTCTCGAAAATTATTTTCATTATTGCTATACATTTTATAAAAACATATAAATGTCAGTTGCTATTGTTTATGATAGCATTAATGCGACTGTCTCCTCTAGGGGCATTTTCGTAGATAAATTACTCAGTCTGGATGATTCGACAAAATTATTTTGCTTTAGTTCGGCTACATTATCATTTCTTATCATAATCCGTTTATTTCAGCCGGTTGCATTATACTGGGTATAATTATCTACGGCTCGAAGGTAGAGGACAATCTGTCCTGGTCGTTCGCTCTGTGTACTATAGCCGGTATCATCTTTGGAGTCTCCGGAATACTTCTTGTTGTAGACATGCTCAAACGTTAGGTCACGTGACTTCTGATCACGTGATATCGATACCTAGTTTCATACATCATGCGCCTCGCAGTGGACTTGTACTAGGGTATTGCTAGAGAATTTCTAAAATGGGACTCTAGTTTGAACATGTAACGTTTATTTTTTATTATTCTCTAAGACTAAAAAGAAAACTGTATGTTGTTTAACCTTTTTAGCAAATGGCGACATCTAGATTTATATGACAGTTAATGTTTCATTATGTAGGTGCTTATTTTTTTAAAAAGATATTATATTCGCTTTTTCACTTTATTGTTAAGCGTTTTAAATATTAGATCTGTGTATTATATACCCTGTATTATACATATTCAGCATGGTTATCATTCCTTTTAGTGCCTTACACTGACCGCAATACTTATATTGAAAAGTACGATCGCTTAAGATGTTAATGATAGGACAAAAAAAGTTTCCAGGTCAGATATTCTTTCAGACTTCGCGAGTATTGAAAGTCTTTATCTAAACTGCTGGACGCACTGGTTCCCGTTCACATGATCTGGGGACCAGTGAAATCAGTTCTTGTTACGGGAAGCAGGAAACCAGCTGGACAATGTTCAGTGTTTCAAAGCCAAAGCAGCTTGTTTCCTGTCCCAAGTTCCGGGACAGGGTTGAAGCGCCTGCTACTCTTGACTGAGGAAATCCAGTCTTTCCCCGGTTCGAATGAGCTGTTTCCGGTTCCGGCGAAAAGCGACTTGATGTGTAGACGCAGACGAAACAACAATTGTTAAAGAACTAATAAGAAAAGGCTCTTTGATTCGAAGCATAAGAGTCCTTTTGCCGTAATCTCTGGTGTTTGAGGACAGTCATTTTTTCTATAAGTATGGCCTGTTCTCGTTAGATATTCTGCTGTCATGCAAAACTGCTGCACGTGTTAGCCGTCCGATTCATTCAGTTTTCATTTCTGAAATGTTTGATATACAAGTTTTCTGCCTTAAAAAACCTCAGTTTTCTATCTTTCATAGTTTATTACTCACAGCCAGCCACTTGTGTAAGGAGCGATAACCATGGTGAAAATAAACGATGTATTTTAATATACATTTTACAACGTGTGAATGAGTTATTGTCCCTGCAGTTTACTTATATAATAGGTGTTTAATTACCTGGTGGCTAAAGTAGCTAAGATATGCTTAATATGAATGACAGAAGTAAAAAACACAATCAAAATTTGTGCCTGTTTGAGTCAGTGAAAACTATCTCAGCGGATGAAGAATAAGTGAGATTTAGTCAGAGTAACTTGTTGCCTATTCGTCTTGCCTGTCAGAATGTTATAAAGTCTTAGTTTGCTAAAATTAATCCTAAAAATTACAAATTTGTACTAATAACAAAAGCTAGAAAATGCTGAATTCAGTTTTACAGAAAACCATAGACTGTACAAAGTTGTATTTGCCAAAACGTGTCTTTTCTGTCGTTTGTTTAAAATTATAACATATTTTTTCACGCGAATTTAAGGAAATACATTTTTCCTCTTGCCATTGTAGCGTTTCAATTGCATATTATTTTTCTATCTCTTCGGAAAGTACAAATCGAGGTCTGAAAGAGGAACAAATCTATCTGCAGCGTAATTCAATGTCAGTTAGAGTCTATTCGATCTCATCCCTCGAATTACTACTAGCCATTAATTTCAGTCTACGAAAATTGGAAATTTTTCCAACCGATACATTTTGTCAGCTTTAACAGTCAAAATTTGTTTGTAGAAAATATTTTGTAAACCTAAATATAGAGAAATCCCACAATTTTGTTAATCTCAACCGAGCATACATTTCATCTTTTTAGATTTTTGATATTCTACTTAGCAACCAAAAGTCGCAAAGATGCAAGTTGCCATTCACAGTATAGAACATTGAAAATATAGTTCGGTAAGAATAAGCTTTTATTACATAGCCAAGGAGATAAAAACAACAGCTTAAACTTTCAAAACCTATAATCAACTTTTTCTATTATTACAGACATTTATCCCGTGTAGGCAAAAATATAAACCTTTAAGTGCAGTTATTTATCAAAACTAATCTTTGTTTTGCTTTATTAAAACTTTATTTTTTGTGGTTGACAGTTTGTGTAAGAGTTTTAAAAAATAAATTTCATATACAACATTGCTTTGCGTCTAGTATTTACCAAGGGAGACAATAAGAACATTTCACTGGAATTTTCTGACCCTGAGTTGTGTACCTTTTACCATAATATACCACAATCGACCCAGAACGTTAAAGGGGCTGTACTCCAGATTTGATATAAAGATATTTTTTACATAAATTAAATGTGTAGATGCCGTGAGATTATAATAACATGATATTTTACTTCAAAACTGATTATTAAAGTCAAAATAGAACAAAAAATATACTCGCTTCAGCTTGATTTGAACTCTGGACCCCCACCCCACCCCTCCTCCCCTCATGTTAACAAAATTATTCCAACGCTTTTACTGTCACCAGTATCGCGGTCAGTAATTTACTTTAAATTTTGTACGGTATAGTTATACCGTCACGTTACGGTATAGCACTATGAAAGGAAAAAATATCAATGTATACTGTGATTATCTGACTTATTTTTTTGTCAGTAGGTTAGTTTTTAAGTTAGTCATAAACATTACAATAAATTTAAAATACAAGAACACTTTTTTTTTGTCATCTGGAGGTCAGTCCCTTTAATATTTGATGATCGTGTTCAATGAAGGCACCATATGGTCGCCTTTCTGTCCGTCCGTCGCTCCCTTTTGTCCGTGCTATTTCTCAGGAACAAGCAGAGTTAAAACTTACTGTGATGCACCACTAGCAAGAGATGTGCGTATTGTCAGGAATATTTTGCTCGGATAAAAAGAGCCTTACTTGATACCTTGTAAATAAAACCCAAACTATTTTCAAAGCACATTCGGAGTGCATCAGTGCCTGCGGTAATCTTGTTTGTAACAGTTGTTCTTAACTTATGTATATTGTTAATCTTAGCTGTCATCATATTTCTTATTCAGTCCCAGTCGTTTAACACAATCATATGCATGTCATACAGAGAATTATATGCTGAATAGATAGAAGATAACACGACGCTCGTGTAAAACCAACGAGTGCCATTCGAGATCTGGTTGTCTCTACGACAGCTGATGATGTTACCTCTATAAATGACTATTACAACTCGAACTTCTTCGTAAATAAACCGTGCGGCTTCGTAAGTTCGAAAACAAAATGTTTCTCTTACCCATTCAGTCACATAAGAAGGACCTGCTATTAAATGCTTCAAAAACATTTGGCAATCATTAATAGAGTTATTATAGTTCTTTTAAAACTGGACGCTACTTGTGAAAACTGCGCCTTCGCCAGTTATTGTACGCTGCACCAACTGTCGCAGCCAAAAACGTCTACAAGATGAATTAACAGTCCTAACGTAATAATACTGCCGTTTGAAATTTAGGAAAATACTGTAAACTCTGAGAACTCTGTTATGAGAAATTAAAACAAAAACGAACAATTAGATAACCGAAAAAAGAACAATTTAATCCCACCTGATAAGAACAAAGCTAACACAAAAGTGGAGATAACAAGTCTACAATGCTAACATTATAGTAAACCCGATATACGGTATCATAAATAAAACAGCTATAGTAATTGCATTTTTCATAACAACTTTCATATCATTTGGTAATAAAAATGAACTAAATTCTGTTGTTAGATTAAACAATGCGTAGGATATAGGTAAATATATTATTGTGGCCAAAGCAAAATTCAGGAAATGGTAGTTTGGGATGTATCCTATGAAATGTTTGGCATTTGACTGAAGGTATATATGAAGTTGCGAAAGGTACGTTTCTAAGGTAATTTTTCCTAACCAAGCAAACAGCTCAACGTAATGCGTGCGTAACGTAGCAAAGGAGTTACGTAGGATTATAAAGCATAATATCGGTATAAGTGACGTGTACGGATGGATTGTATTATACGGGTACTTTTCCCTCGTCATCACGTGACTGTACCAAAATGCAAGCGCCACCACACAGGAAGTTATCATCAAACCTTTGATCCATAGCCTTCTTTTCCAGTCATCACTTTTTTCAAGATTATTCATAAAGTTTTCGAAATGGGGATAGTTGTAAGCACATATCATACCAAAAAAGCACGCCCAGTGGTCTAACCCTGCTCTGAAAGCCCATTCGTGCATGGGCCCAAACTTTGGGTCTGTGTAACCTAGGAAAAATCTAAAGGGTATAAAGATATTATTAGTGACAAGAGGTATTTCGAAAATTATAAAGTTAAAGACGAAATATGCGAAAAATTTAAGCAACATTTTCTTTGAGTCCGTGTTCCAAGATTTTAGTGCTCCCATAAAAACGTACACAGATATAAACCAATAGGAATGCATGGCACAAATATAGTACAGCATGTACTCGTTGCTAGTGGCAACGCAAACACAAATGACCAGAAAGTTTAACCGGAACTGCATCTTCAAAAAACGCCACAATGAGAAGTCCTTGCGTACCCAGAAAAACGAGAAATTACCTGAAACATAAAACATCCCATTATACAGAAACCTAATGACGGCTTACAATGATGATGACAGACATTTAGTCATCAAAATTATTCATCATTTTTACTAATATTGCTCCTTATTTCAACTATTTTTTGTTTCAGACATTATCATCTGATTAAAACGTTCTGAGGGTTCAGAGAAAAAAACTATTGTAACTATTTCGTTCTAGCAGTCTACAAATGAATTTCTGTCTTAAAATCATAAAGAAATGCATGTGCACTGCAAGAAACACAGAGCAACATCACATTATCCCCTGCCTCGTCCAGTATACATTAATACATTTGTGATTATTAAGAGCATGTTGTTGTTTGCCATTTCAATCAAATCATACGAAATCTCATATCTGACTTTAAAAATTATGCAGACTCTAGATTAGGCAAGTCAAGAGTGTCGCATTATTTAACCTATGATTCGGTTCTTTTACAATGGAAACTAGTTCTTGCAACTCATTTAAATCCGGTTCGATTGGATGATTTGTAGTAGTTCCTACCAAAGCCAGTCATCCAGACGTAAGATGCGATGTATACACGGATCCAGTTGTACCATTCTTTAGCAGCAAACACGTGGTACCACACAAACATTACTTGCATCCAACCCTTCCATTCCTCCGTCTGGTCTCTGCAATGTCAACACATTTCAGTAGCTATTGGTTTATGTGTTGTTATTAAGGCTTTAAAGATAACATAACAGATTTAATAAGAATAAAAATCTATAACAGAACAGAAGACTCGTTGGTATACATGTATAAGATAATGTGTATATTTACCAACGGGCTCCGAATACGACTGAAAATATTAGGATCTGGTTAGTATCGAAGCACAAGCGAAAACGTTATTGTATTATGACATTCTGTCAAATTGTTTCCATTCACAAAAGTATTTGATTAGGAGATAATAACTATGGAAAAAGATTACTGCTTCTGTTAAAAAGTACGATCTATATCTCTTGTGTATTTGCCAAGTTCCAGCAAACATGCCTAGCCTGCTCTTTGTTTTGCAATTCCACGTCGTAAAATTTATTTCTTTAACTAGATCAGTGTTATCTCAGTACAGGCTCGAACACACATAGTGCTTACCTGTTCAAGATTTTATCAGCGGTGGGTCTGATAGTGAAAGCACATGCGACCAAAAACAACAAAAAGACAAGGAACAAAAACTCATCCCTGTTGTACACCCGCTCCAACCTGGGAAATATCTGTAGACATACAGCATATCAAAATAATTAGGTCAATTGAAGGACAATGTCTGACTTATATATCTCGAGTTTAAACCTACTTTTCCTTACATTTAAGTAGCATTAGATTACACAAACAGGAAAAGGGAGAACGTAACAAACTGGCTTTGTAACACATGTGCCACAATTCTGGTAATAAGCTTAACTTTATCATATGACAAAGTGACAAAACACTGACACTAATTCAAATATTGTCAATAACTATATGCCAACAAATATATCAGAAATTAGCTTTTTAATTAAACAATTACAGCTGAGCGTTGAGTTTTGCTCATATATTTTAGCATTGTTAATTGTTTGACAGATATCTAACATCGCCGAGAAGCTTTCAACATCTTTTTAACGAACATATATTGATACTTAGCGAAATCGACGCATCCAGTTAGCTATTTGGAGATATAACTGCATAGAGCTTTTTGCGGAAATACTTCTGGTTTTTTCTTAGCGATTCTTAGTTGCATCTGTTGCAAACATATCTGACGGATAGTCGTCTCCTTGAGGTTATCGATAAATGTACTGTTTAAACGGCAATGTAAACACTACTAAGGGTTTCAGGCCAAACAGCTGTTATAGATAAGACTGGGAAAGGGGGAGGAGTGGGGAGTAGTGGAGGGCTAAGTTTGCAATATGGCGGGTGAGAAATCCAAATGTAATATCACACTAAAGTTTTCTTAATGCTTACCTTTCTATAATCGCAGAGATAAAAATAAAACATAATCAGTCCAAACAAGACGACATGTTTCAAGAAAGTGCCAATTGTCGGTGGGGGTCTCACGACAGAAAACGTTTTCGCGCCACATGGTTTATCATTTGCTTCAGATTTTCGTGTATCTATATTTTGTTCTAGCTTCTTTCCTTTTTCCACATCCATCTGATCACTTTTTGTCACTCTGTCAACATTTTTCTCCCTATTTTGTTCCTGTATCAAATTTCCTTCGTGTTCGGAAACAACATTTCCGTTAACTTTAAATTCCTTTCCGTTTGCAGGACTGTTCCCTGTTGTTTCATTGTTATTTTTCTTTTTGTATCCAAATATCCAGAGCACCGCGCAGCCAGCCCATATCAGGGCAAATGTAAGCTGCCCCGCTGTGGCATCGTAATGAGGCTGTGTGTGGGGATCGAACGCAAGAGCCGTAGAGTTTCGAAATAAACTGTGTAGGTTCATTCTGAAAGAAAGTATATTGCCAGAGGTTTGAAATAATTTCCATTTATTATATTCATTATTCCTAAGCAAGTCATGCGTATATTTTAAGTGTCTGTCATGTGAATGGTTATACACGTCCAGCTGTCATGAAGATTTGTCAGTTGTATGTTACATGAGTCATTTGCCAGGCTTGAGGATATCTCTTCCCAAGTATACTTTCAATTCATTTATATTTTAAAAAAGTCGGAATAAGAACGTTGTGCATTTTTTTAGTTAATGTAAATATGTCTGCCTCTTTTAAGTCAGTCTGAGTAATCTGACATGCATGCACCTAAGTCGCAGTTTTATGATTTCATCTAATTACAATGAGATAACTGTAAATATATGCACATTCTTTTAACACTGTGCTTCAGCCTACAGCTGTTTGACTTAGAAAACTGTTATAATATAAAAGACAGGAACAAATCAGTGGCCCAGTGGTAACAACAAACAACAAGAGTTGGATATCATGCTCCTAGGAACAAATCAGTGGCCCAGTGGTAACAACAAACAACAAGAGTTGGATATCATGCTCCTAGGAACAAATCAGTGGCCCAGTGGTAACAACAAACAACAAGAGTTGGATATCATGCTCCTAGGAACAAATCAGTGGCCCAGTGGTAACAACAAACAACAAGAGTTGGATATCATGCTCCTCCACTAATACTACTTATTGTAATTCGGATGGGACGGTTAATCTATAGTCCTATGTATCAGTGCTACTCTCAGAGCATCTGGATTCTTTCTGTTTCTTGCACTTTTCCCCCTAAACTAAAATAACTCGTCCTTTTCACAGGTACTAGAAATATAAACTGGGATACTAAATGTACGTTTGAATGAAAATCACAACTTTTAAGTAATTGTCACGCATTTACGGCTACAGGTATATACAAATAGTTATAAGGTATGACATTTAGTTAAAAAGTTTTGATTTTCAATCACACGCATTTTTTGGAACCTAGTTATGTTCCTACCACCTGCGATGTTTTCAGGAGGCGTTGGTTATAGGGCAATACGTTACGAAATTTTGAGGTACAGCTTCTGGTATCCATATAGGCATAAAAGTTACGGAACACGCAGTAACTTTTTAGTTAATGGTAAAAATCCTGGCAGCTGGTAGCCAGCTATTGCCGTAATGTTTACGGTTTGACCAGCAAAATCTTTTTACTGTGCACGCTGTAAACGGTTACTGCCATGGCAACCAGCTGACAGGATTTTTAACCGTATACTTTTACGGTATTTATTTTGCAGTTCAGGACCAGAGGCTAAGAAGCTCACTCAGGAGTAGAACTAAAGCTATTTACACGTAACAGACTCGTTTTGATCAAAACTTGGTTCTTGTGTTTGCAGGTCTTTGTTAGATACTCGGTTTTATGGCCACTTGCAATTAATGAACTGTCCTAATAGGGAACGAATGTGTCCCCTGTAATCTCTTGGACAAGCCACTTTCCAACATAAAAATTTTGGTAGGAAGCGGGTCTCGAACCGACCACCGTCTACCACTGAGAGGTAATTATGACACACAAGCCAGCATTATACGAGACCAGTTTTCGAGTTTGAGACGGTGAATTCTTACATATATGTATATACATTGTACTTTGCATTCATTTAACTGAAAAGTAACTTGTCACAGTCACAGAGTTTATTTATCACCAGAACCCGTTTCCATATGACCGAGGCCTCGTTCTCAGGTTGTTGGGGATAGAGCTGGATACAGAAAGCATCCCATTCCAGAGACAACCCTGGATCTTTTCTTTGCTCAGATCTTTACCTTTGCCGAGGTAACAATTTGAACCTCGGTTTAACGTCACAATCGAAAGACAGTTATTTGTTTTAAATCAAGGTGCGGGGGGAGGTCCTGGGGGTCGAACTTGCTGTGAATCACTGATCCATCCAGCTAGATTTGTTCGATGTCAAATTTTAGTCACAATGAGATTTCAGGCAAAGACAGTGGACAAGGTATTTTGTTTCATATATTTCGGTAATTTACTGTGATATAACGGAGGATTACATCCCGATGAGCTGTTTGCTGGCAGTAAAGTTATCAGAATATTAGTTTCTTTATGTTGTCTGGCTTGAACTTTTTCTTTGAAATTCAACTGTGTCTGGCTCAAAACGTTTGTGACGTCATTTCAAGCGAGGAGTTCATTTTATTTAAGCACAGATACTATCCGACAGAATTTTAGGCACAACAAAAAAAAACGAACGAACGAACGAACGCTTAAACCTCTTCAAGTTGTAATTTTCAGTGTCTTGGACAAATAAAAGTTATGTTCAGTTCTGTACAACTGATGTCAGTGAAGCAGAGCAATTGTTGGTTCATTTTACTCGTGACCACCAAAAAAAAAGGCACCACCTCTTGAAAATATCAGTGTTGATACTCAATCAGACCTTAGACCTAAACAAACTACACTCTGTGACTGTGTCTTTGTCGGGATCTGAATATATAACCGCCTGAACAAAACATTCATTTAAACATTTATACATATATCCAGCAAAATCAATAATGAAATGTTACTCTTTTGTTCAGCAGTGAAGCATATGTTATTTGATGAAATTTTATTGTCTGTTGCTAAAACAACAACATGGATATCTTTCAGAGGACGAAACTTTCTTTCGTTTCATTTGCTGTGAGTGAACAAGATATTTCATGGCAGTAAAACACACACCTGTCCAGTTTGTTACAAGCATTTGTATCATTTGGTATCATTGAATTAAATGTTGAGAAGAGACTTCATTTTGTTTAAATGATTAAGTTGTATGTAGGTGTATAAATGGATGAATTTTGTATCACCATGTAAATGGAAAAACAATGTATTTATTGTCTATCTTTTAAAGCAGACTTGATTTGAACTGCAGTCAGCATCGCTTCGTTAACACAAAAACAAAACAAAATTTGGTGATATTTAGGGTAACATATTTTTTGAATCAGTTAAGTATAGTAAATCACTCCATAGTTTTACAGGTCGTATTTACGTAGAATGCCGAGAAGATTAAGAGAAAATATATAGATCAATATCTACATGATAATATCGAAGCGAAAAAAGAAAACGTAACTGTAAGACGTTTATGACATATACAAACTATACCGAACTACCTATACCGAACAACCTCATCGTAACGGCGCAGATACAACAATCCTTCCAACACTTTAATTTGTATTACTTGGGCCAAAATATTCTTTTTTCTAACAAATTTGAGGCTTATTAAAAGAACAGAATAACGGGAAATATCGGTTGCAAAAAACTCCATGAAAGTCTTCAAACAAAAGAATATCTGCGCCGAGGATTTTAAGACTGGTTCTCTGGGACCGCTGAATATATTTTAAAGTCTTCATTTTAACTTGATGTTAATGAAGGGTAACAAAACGGAGTTAAAAAAACTTTAAAATTCATTTTCATGACTCTAGTCTCAATAATAAACAAATAAGATACATGCCGTTGTTCATGACACATTGAACGATCCTTATCCAAAATATAAAAAAATAAAACAATAAGTCAGTCTTTCTTTTTGCCACGCATCAAAACGGGTGTTAATTTATCATACCGATCAGTGTCTGACCGTCTGTCCGACTGTCTGTCTGCTTGAAAATTTACTAGTCCCGTCCGCATTTTTTTCCTGACTCAAAATTGTTTGTAAGAATCATCGTTGTAGAAATGATGATCAAGTAAAAAAAATCTAGCTTACCTCGTCTCCTACTTATCTCCGTTTGACATCTTGTCTAGCACACGAATGGGCAACAAGTTTTGCTTGATTATCTTCCGACTGATGTCAACACGCCCTGTTACAAAAAAAATGTATCAGTAGAAACTATTCAAGTCTCGAGAATTTACGATGTATTGAATGTTTAGTATCAATTTGACTCAGCATTCATAAACTAACGTCACTAAAGTAAACAGCTGGCACCACACGTTGAAAAGTAACACGTTTTAAAAGCTGTATAAAATTTCTAGAATCCCGCCATTCAGCAAACAAGAAGTCTTTACCGTCTGCATTTTACCACAGACTAAACTCATTTTTCCCATCAAAATAACGTCAATCATGCCTAAGTGAAAAGGAGCAGATAAAAGTATTTTTTATTCTTTTTAATTATGAATAATTGATTAGTTAACAACATACGGCTTAAAAAAGGTCTTGTCGTTGTAAAGTTAAGGAATTTCGATATTTAATGCTGAGAAAGCTATGCCCTTTTAAAAGTGAAACAATCTTTATTTCAACTCAATAATCTGAGCTTAACCAACCAACCTGTTACCAAGTTCAATTTGTTATTTAGTCTCCTAACATTTAAGTTGGGTAATATGCAGATCAATTCAATGACGAGGACATTCTTTGGTTTTTTGCCATCCGGCCTATAACAAATCAAAACAATACAATATAACTGCCTGTTACGATTCTATCTGCCTCGAGATATTAATAGATACTTCTAAACGTCCAAAAGAAAATGAGTGCCCGTAAATGATATCAGCAAATCATATATCACCAGATGGTTTTTTAAAGTAAAAGAATGATTTAATTAAATGACTAAACCCAATACGCTAACCGGAAGTGTCCTCCTCATTTCAACAAATGCACGATAAACAAATACTGCTAATTAAGTATGTATCTATTTAGATATTGCACGGAACTAAGTATTGATTTTTTAATTGGAAATGTATCTGTGTATTTTGTGCTAAATACTGATGTCTGAAATGTTCATATAGTGAGAGCATTTAGAAAAAATAGGTATTCCGTTTCTCCTATAGTCTTGCATTATTCAAATAAACGCTTCTCTTTCCGCTTATTTCTGTATCTACCGTTCTCAATTTCAAAATCATGCTGATATGTTCTAAGTCTTGCATTATTCAAACAAACGCTTCTCCTGAGGTATCTATTTCCAGATCATGTGGAAATGTTCTAAATATTGCATTATTCAAACCAACGCTCCTCACGTGGTATATTTCTGTATATACCGTTTTAAGTTTCAAGATCACACGGAGATGTTCTACGTCTTGCAATATTCAAACCAGCGCTGCTCACGCGGTATATTTCTGTATATACCGTTTTAAGTTTCAAGATCACACGGGGATGTTCTACGTCTTGCAATATTCAAACCAACGCTGCTCACACGGTATATTTCTGTATATACCGTTTTAAGCTTCAAGATCACACGGACATATTCTACGTCTTGCAATATTCAAACCAACGCTGCTCACGCGGTATATTTCTGTATATACCGTTTTAAGATCACACGGAGATGTTCTACGTCTTACATTATTCAAACCAGCACTGCTCACGCGGTATATTTCTGTATATACCGTTTTAAGCTTCAAGATCACACGGAGATGTTCTACGTCTTGCAATATTCAAACCAGCGCTGCTCACGCGGTATATTTCTGTATACTCAGTATACCGTTTTAAGCTTCAAGATCACACGGACATGTTCTACGTCTTGCAATATTCAAACCAACGCTGCTCACGCGGTATATTTCTGTATATACCGTTTTAAGATCACACGGAGATGTTCTACGTCTTGCAATATTCAAACCAGCGCTGCTCACGTAATATATTTCTGTATTTTACGTTCTCAGTTTCAAGATCATGCGGAATTGTACCGACTTTCAATATTTGAACAAACGCTCCTCATTGTGTATATTTCTGCATCTTCAGTTTTCTATTTCTTGATCATGCGAAAAAAATTATTGTCTTGCATTTCTCGAGCAAATGCTCTTTACGCGGAATGTTTCTTTACTGTGTTTATTTACGCGGAGAGGTTCTTTGTCTGAAAATATTTAAAAAAAAAAAAAACAACCTCATTACAGGGTATATATCTATAACTTCCGCTCTCAATGCGGATATGTGTTACGTAGTGTTACATTTAAACAAACGTTTATCACAAAGTATAGTTTTTTTTATCTACTGACGCCGTATGTTTATAAATATACTTCTCAATTTCCAAACCATGCAGAGATTCTTTGTTAGACTTCTCCTCTTGCGGTACATTTCTGTATAAACCGTTCTCAATATCAAGATCACGCGGCGATGTTCTATGTGTTGTTATATTTAACAAACGCCCATCACGAGGTATATCTGTATCCACCGTTCTCGATTCCAGGATCAAGCGGAAATTTTCTTAGTCTTACATTCTTCAAACCAACGCTCCTCACGAGGTAAATCTCAGTATCAAGCGGAAATGCCTTTACACAAACACGCCTCACTCCGTATATTTCCGTGTCTACCGTTGTCCACTTCAAGATCATGCGGAGATGTTCTAAGTCAAGCTATATTTCTGTATCTTCCGTTTTCAGTTTGCAGATCACTTGAATGTCGTAATTATGAGCAAATTCACGTACATAAATTTCAAAAGGAGAAATAATTACTAGTATCATATTGGCAATATGCGAATATATGTGTAAACAAAAGTACAATTCAAAATGAACAGAAAAAACTATATCGTCAAAGATTTTTCATAAATTTACCTCATGTCTTATTCCTAGTTGTATCCAGTTATCGGAACATTTAATCAAATGGTTTTTTTAATGAAAGGTTAAGCCATTACCCGAAAATGTAATATATATAAAATGTTTAAACTGACGCATGTGCATACCTGTCACGGTTAGTAAACACATCGACATGTACCTGTTTGTTACGAGAGATCAAATCAAATATTTGACGACTAAATTAATAACGAGGTTAACACAGGATCGTTACGCATATTGTAAACATCAGAGTTCAAATTTTCCTATTAACTCTAAAGGTGATATGTTTTTGTGTAAAGTCAAACCAGATACTTGTCAAACTGACAAAATTATTTAAGCAGACTGCACAGATAGCACAAAGAAAACTCTATGACAGCAAAAGATATATAGATATATTTACATTACATGTCGTGTTAGCAGAAAGAAAAAAAAAACAAATATTTTAAATTAATGACTATGTCATAAAAATATCGAATTACAAAGATGGCTTAAGTACAAAATATCTGAATGTTTCTTTTCGAAGATAAACTAAACGTTTTTTTATCGGTGGATTTGTAGATCTTCCTTACAAATGCAATATTTTTTTAAGAAAAAAAAAACACTTATGAGCAAAATTGCACTTTCATGCACACCCACGCCCGCGCATGATCAGAACCTAGTGATATGATAGATACATTTCAATAAATATAAGAACTGTATATTGTAATATTTTATCATATTATACCTCATTTGCATATTGTCTATCTATTTTATTATGACATAAGCCGAGGATATTTGTCCCGAGGATATTTGTCCCGAGGACAAATAACAGTGCCAATATCGAATCACTGATTTATTGACAATTTTATTCAATATCTACATGTAATGATTTCCTCCCTGTTCGACATCTTCCCAGACGACTAATTCATGTTAAGTAAAGGCTTGTTATTTTGTGAAATCGTCACGTTGTAAATTTGAAAACGTGGTTAAACACTAATAATAGAATATTTATTTAAATGTGAAGAAACGGTCCTAAGTTCAAACACTTATTAATATGCAAGCCGTCAACACTTAAAACAGAATGGCTGCCGTTTCCCTGATTATATATCAGGTTTTGGTACTGTGTAATCAGCCACTAAAATCTCTTAAAATGCGGACTTTATATCTATATCACTTTCCGGCCCGGGGCCGCTGACTGATACAGACCCTGTTATAGAGAGGCCGTAGTAATATTGGATGTGGTCGGTGCCCTTTTATAGGGTTAATAATATTTAGTTACTTAATAAAATGTGTTATCAAATAATTGATTTGATACAGGCCCTGTTATTTGTTCGAGGGCAGTCGCATTGGACCCGAGGCCGAAAGACAAATAACATGGTCTATATAATGATAATTTTATTTCATAATAATTCTAGAATTTGCTCTTCCACCCCCCCCCCCCCCCCCCCACACACACACACACTCCCCATCTTCTGTCATCTGCTTGTATTTATGAGAGTTACAAGTTGTAAAAAAAGCAAGTCGGCTATTCACACGAATACCATACTCAGACCATTTATTTACAACTTTTTTTGGTAGTCACTTCCTATTGTTAAACAGGTTAAAAGTCGATAAAACAATTTCACATATTCCTAAAACTCGATGCTATCACTTGGAAAAGAAAATGACTGCCGTTGAAGTCTATATCATTTTTCCAACCCTGATCCATAAGCTAATCAAATTAAGATACAAGAGGGTCGATATCAATACTTTTCTGGCCTTGGACCGAACAGTGTTATTGATACTGGCTCTGCTATTCAGAAAGTCCACGTTTTGTTAAGTCATGCTTCTGGTATGTTGTTGTGCAGATTATTAATAGCTATGAAATAATTTCGTTTAAGGCAAAACTGTATAATGCCCAAAGGCGGGTAATTAAGCGGTACTGTATATGAATATATTGCATGTGAGGCATCAAAACAAGTTGATAAATATACTGTAAAATTTATTGTATTATTATAAGCATTTCCCAATCATATAACAAATAAAACATGAGATTGAGATCTGTATACAAGTTTACGGACTGTGCAGTCCAAGGTAGAAATTTATATGGCCCTCAGCTTCGCTCCTTTTTTTCTTTTTAAATATCAATTTTCCTGTAAGAGGCAGTGGGAAATCTTTTATAATTCTCGAAAGAATGGCCATATGCACTGCATGTGTATGTTATTTTCGACTACATGTAAGTATGTATGTTTTATATGCATGTTGATGAGACTCGAGTATATATTTAACCCCACTCCACTCTATATTATCCTTTTTTATTCTATTTTTTTCCGCTGCGCCCCATCCCAACCCACCCAATTTCACTCCTACCATCCCTCCCCATTCCATTCCTTTACGGATCATTCCATTTCTATTCTATTCTATTCTATTATATCCTATTCTATTCTATTCTAAAACCAGAACAGATGAGGCAAAGACTAGTGTGCTTCATGGTGTAAAAATCTGGCTTTAAAAAGAAAAAAAAGGCACTGATTCTGTCGTGTTGATTTAATATGCTTCGATGTCAGTTTAACCCATTCATGCCTAATGAATAATGCCATTCTTGTTAGTTGCACGAGTCTAGTTTCAATTCAGGGGGTTTCTGGTATAAATATTTCTTTATGCAAACAGTGTAGACCCTGATCAGACGCCTATGTCTAATTTTCTGGACGCTAGGCATTAATGGGTTAAGTGAACTAGATAATAAGTCCAGTTAAAATGGTGCTGCAACGAACCGACGAGATAAATTCATTATTTTCTTTGGTCTTTCTGTTCATCTGAATAAGTTGTCAATTTTTATATCAAGTCTGAGAATATAACTGGTTCTATGCTTATGTTACAATTGTGCAGACTTTTCTTGCTGTCTATCCTTGTTTTGTTGTATTATCATCACTACGTCTGAAATATATACTGGTTCCCTGCTTTTTTTCTGTCTTAGGAACCGATCGAAATGCTTTCTTACAGCTGACATTGTGTAGATTTTCATGATAAGTCGAACAAAAGAAACAACTGTTGCTTGTCCGTAAGTGCCTTAAAATATTCTTTGTTCTTTTGATCAGAAATGACATATCATATAAAATGATAAAATATTAGAACAGTTCAATAAGCACATATTGTTCTGTTTTTCTTCTATCGTCCATTCGTTACTGTCACAATATAATAAATGAAGCAAAATATGTATTTTTAAAATTCTATCTTCATTGACAAAGTTATCTTTTGTCACATATACATGTTACCGAAAACCGGAGCTTCTTAGGCGCTTTATTTTCTTGTTGGCTTATTAAAAAGAATTGTTTGATGGCTGTACAATTATCAGGGTAGGTAACTTTTGTTCGAAGTCACTGTATATTATTTCACAAGAAGTTAGGTAGACTGGTCCCCGATTCTCTGAATTATTTGCAGCTGACTATTACTGTGGATAGTACGCTGGGAACTGGGAACCAGACGATTACTGTGGATAGTACGCTGGGAACCAGACTGTTACTGTGGATAGTACGCTGAGAACCAGACTATAACTATGTATTGTACGCTGGGAACCAGACTACTCCTTCTCCTTTAAATTACGGAAGTGAAGAAACTACAAGTTACAAGAAACTTTAGTTCAAGTCGGTTTTTATCAATCATAAAACATTAGCTTCAGAGCTATTTACCGACAAAAACATAATATCACAAACATATTAAATAACGTATGAAATAACCCGTAAAAGAATACATAAATTATGGTCGAAGCATTATTTTAAGCAAAATTAAAATTACATTTAAGAAGATCAAAATTTACTCGCAAAAAACATCAATATTAATATAATATATCTATTTTTAACCTATGACCTACTTTCCAGTACATTTATTCTCGATCTAATTTTAGAAACAGAAATTGCAGTGACAGTTCTATAATCACCAATCTGAATATGCTCCACTGAAAAAAAATATGTTATTTTCTTTATTTTCAACAATATATAAGTCAAATAATATTTAAGCAGTTTACAACCGCAAATTTACAAAACATTTACTTAGGACAACAGTTGCATACAAATTCAGAATGTTTTCAATCAACTCTAAAACTAGTACAGTATTAAAAATCTTCCCAGTGACTACATAAATCACAGGCAAACAAGTACATAATGAAAAGGGCGCCATTCACCTTTACTCGTGGTAAAAAAATCAAAACTTCTTCAAACGGCAGAACTTGAGGGTGAGTAGCTTCTTAGGAGCTTCTAGCAAATGGGGTCAAATAAAAATCATTAAAAATTACTTACCCAGGTAATTCAATCAGCGCATCTTACAGAGTAAAAAAAATATTGACACGTCATTGAATATGTCATCAGAAACTTCCAGTAAAGAGACCATGTGTTTGCTGTCAAAATTTACAATGGATTTAATCAATGGTAGGATGCTACGTCATCGCGCACCTGCTTTTTGCGGACCTTTTTTTCTTCTTTTTTTGTGCATCATGTTGTGCACCGAAAATTCGTTAGTGTGCTTTGAACATATTTAAAGAATTTTTATAGTTTGAAATTCGGGTTTAGGCCTGGAAACGGGTGAAAGTTTTATTTCAGGATGCTCCTTGGCGGACTCAGGTGAAAATAGCACCGTCAATACGATAGAAACGTCGTTGAGAAGCATTGTTCATAAAACAAAAGCAAAACCGATTGATGTTTAGATAATTCACTGTTTTAGTTTCGCTTGATTTTGTTTCGAATGCAGATTTTCGTAAAAATAAATGCCTAAAAACGAACACGCTCCCACGCGGACCAAGAAATGAACTGTCTTGTAAATGACTAAAACGTTCTCGTAAAATCAAGAAATTTTTATACATGTTTCTTAAAATACTTTTTCCTGATGTTTGTAATATAAGTCAATCACTCAATTGTTTCTTTGACGCAGACTCGAGCTTCAAATATTCAAAGCATGTTTTAAGATACTGTGTCTGAAGAAGTGTCTGTACATTTCTGTATAATAAACAAGTTAATATTATTACCAAGATACTTTCCCTGTTTTTTTCGTTAAAGAATGACTCTTATTTGTGGTTCATTTATAGCGACGGATTGACCAAAAAAAATACAAAAATACAAAAAATACGATCCGCGTGGGAGCATATAGCAGGTGCGCGATGACGTAGTATCCTTCTATTGTTTATGAAATATTTCAAGTGTCAAAGAAAAAGCATGTTTTAAGATACTGTGTCTGAAGAAGTGTCTGAACAATTCTCAATAATAAACAGCTTAATATTATTATCACGTTACTTTCTCTGCTTTTTCGTTAAAGAATGACTCTTAGTTGTGGTTCATTTCAAGCGACGGATTGACAAAAAAATACAAAAATACGATCCGCGTTGGAGCATGTAGCAGGTGCGCGATGACGTAGTATCCTTCTATTGTTTATGAAATATTTCAAGTGTCAAAGAAAAAGGAAGGATGCCTTAGTTTTTTAGTTAAAATAGACATTTGGCAATCATTAGGCCTTTTTTCGGTTTCAATTTAAAAATGGTGCCGATTCTTTTTTATTTTGTAGTTGCAAATGTTTAGTTAACATTTCGATGTGTTTTCATCCGGCGAATATGCCGCGTTTATTGAAAATGTATCGATATCTAAAAATAGCTTGAGAATACATGTATGTCGAGAACATATGTCTGCATATAAATGTTTTTCATTGCGATAGTTCAGAAGAATATTTCAGATGTTGATGACACATCTGTCTATCTGTTTGAAGTAACGTGTCAAGTGCTGGCAACGGGGCGGAGTTCTATTTTCGTCCTGTTTATCAAAGTGAAGTGTTTGCCGCTTAACTATAAACGCCCATTAAAGCTTTCAAAACTATCCTTTTTAAGTAATTAGGATTTATCAAGATATCATAAGGTCAGTGTTGTAATTTTATTAATATCTTCTTAATTATAGGCATTATGTTTATGATACAATGGTTTTGCCTACAAGTGGAGAACGGTGAACACGTAAGATTCAACTGGCATGACACCATGTCCTCTTGTTCGCTCCAAAGCTATTTTACCACATTGTTTCATTCTAAACAATAGCTAAACAGTTTTTAAACAGTGAACGTCACATAAATGATAAAAGGACAATTTAATTTCTAGTGTATTATTTACTTTCCAGTTATGTTCGTTGTTAAACATCAAACTCAGCGCACCGGTTACGCTACGCTCAGTAACCACTGCCTTCACACGAATCACGTGATGATGGTCTTATCACATGATTATGTCAAGATGGCGGAAACGCCAAAGAAACCGTTGAAAAATTGTTTTATCTGTGATAAACAGCGACACTATAATTTGAGCTTTGGTGTCAAGTCTGCCGATATGATTGACAAAATTTCATTTCTGTTAAAAAAGAACTTTAGCACAGTAGTGGGGGCAAACTGGTTACTTGAATGATTTCTTTTTTCTAAAGCGGTCATATTGTTTTGAAATAAACGATGCGATATTAAAAATTATTCTCATAATATTTATGTCTCCGTAATTGTTTTTTATTTGAGTTCACATCTAACACCTTACAGTCTTGAAACATATACTTTAAAAGAAATCAAAATTGAAAAAAAAATCATGTCGTCAAAAATCTTGACAGAAGAGATCTAATCCTGTAAGGGGAGATCACTGGGTGGGAGATTGGTTCAACATACTATTCGATCAATAAGCCTACTTAAGGTATCAGAATACCAATAAACATTTAAAATAAACTGGACCAGAAATGCTGCAATATCTTTAATATATATGATTTGAAACATAACTAACGAAACGTGGCAGATGTTTTTGTTTTTGCGACCGAGGTCTGATCATGTTATAGACTGTTTACTATTCAGTCAACAAATGTTCGTTTAATACCGATATGAGAAAAGTAAGTGATGGACAGGCTGGTTTTCTGCAGGGCTAAATGTTAATGAGATTGGTTTTTCTGCATTAGGTTTTTTTTTTCCCTTTAGAAACAGAGCTCTTGACTATAGTTCGACTATCAAGAGGTTTGTTTGCTGATTTGTGTAAAGAAATGACACAGCTTGCATTAATTGATTTGCAAAGAAAGTAAAATGAGAGAGAATATGCATGTCAAGCATGTAATGTATGTGTAAAACAATATGCAGCATGTGGGGATAGATGAATGGCTAATGTTTCACCTTATATGTGAATAGCCAATGTTACACCTCACATGTCAATAGCCAATGTTACACCTTATATGTCAAAAGCCAATGTTGCACATTATATGTAAATAGCAAGTGTTACACATTATATGTGAATAGCCAATGTTACACATTATATGTGAATAGCCAGTGTTACACATTATATGTGAATAGCCAATGTTACACCTTATATGTCAATAGGCAATGTTACGCATTATATGTGAATAGCCAATGTTACACATTATATGTGAATAGCCAATGTTACACATTATATGTGAATAACCAATGCCACACATTATAAGTGAACAGTCAATGTTACACATTATATCTGGATAGCCAATGTTACACATTATACGCGAATAGCCAATGTTACACATTATATCCGGATAGCCAATGTTACACATTATACGTGAATAGCCAATGTTACAGCTTAAACTGACACCCACTTGTAATCATTTTCTGCCTCAGTGATTTGAAAACTAATTCGAGTATAAAGCTTTACAGAACTGACTTTAACTATCCTTAGATTTTGAAAAATAACAACATACCGGTACCAAGACAAAAATTAAGCTGATGTAACAGGCATAGTTTTAAACATACCATTACCATTTACACTTTATGCAAAAATCAGGCTAAAACTACATGTATGCTGAAATCTGTAAATTTTTCCACAAACCTCCTAAAAGGGCGGTCTTCTGAAATCCCCAATGATTGTAATAACAGTTATAAGTAAAAGTTTCACTAAAACCTTGAAGCAGCTACTAATGTATAGTTTGTTGTTGTTGTTGTTGTTGTTTCCTATTAATGTTTTGTCTGCAATTACAAATTAATAGAATGAGTCAGACACTACTAGCTGTATTGGTGCTGGTACCTTATAGACATGACAATTAAACACCATTATGAAACCTCAAGATGGTATTTGGCATATTTATGAGCCATTCTTTCTCATTCTGAGGTAATTTTTTTTTGTGTGAAAACTGCAAAAAGGAAACAGGATAAAAGCAATGAAACACCATTTCTTAATTCAATTTGTTGCACATTTATATCGCGAAAAGTGAGATTGTCCCTGACACTGATCACAGATTTTGGTCCATGCTGGTTCCAAGACCTCCATTCAGTTTGACGACCACCAACTTGTCCAGCAGCCCCAGATCAAAGAGAAATAACTCCTTCAAAACTGTGCAATCGCATAAAGTGATGATATGCGCTGGAGATCATGTTGATATACATTCTGTGAAAGTTTGGTGGAAATCGTATACAAAATGTTGGAGGAGTTGCGCACAGAAACATTTTTATAATTATAAAAATAATTGAAGGACAACAACTCCTTAAAAAATAATGCCATCATAAAAACCTGACAATATACGCTGCAGCAAATGATGTAATTATTATGTGAAAGTGTAGTGAAAAATGCATGTAAAATGTAGAAGGAGTTGCGAACAGAAGCATTTGTAGGTAAAACGAGCTTTCTTCATGCAAGAAATTTACACAGTTCTCTGGAAACCATAAACAACTTTTAGAAACAGCTCTTTTTATATTGAAATCTTAAACTTTTGTCAAGACTTTTATTTTTTGTTACAGCAATGGCAAATAGAACTCAACATCCAAGTTTCATCAAACATTTTCATTTTGATAATAATTCTTTCGATGATGAATTAAACACTCTTGTTCTTACTTTTCAAATTTTGGTCAAGCCCAAGATCAGGGGTGATAATGTCATTCTTGGTCATTCATTTTAAAATTCACACTAAATTTTCATCAGCAGCTTCAAGAAAAAATGTTATTTTCTATACATAGTGAATAACTATTCAGGGGCCATAACTCTGTGTTAAATGGTCTGACCTAGACATTCCAATGACATACACATCTCATTTTGGTGGTGATGATTCACATAAAGTTTAGTTGAAATCCAGTAAGCAGTTGACAAGAAATGGCGCGGAAACAAAGGTTACTCTGATTGCATACTGAATAACAAATCAAGAACCCAAATTCTGTCTTGAAGTGTCAAACCGGAACAAGCCAAGGAAATGCGCATCTCCAATTGGCATTGAAAGTTCCCACAAAGTTTCGTTGAAATCCCTTCAGTAGTTGCGGAAACGAAATACTATTCAGAGGCCATAACTCTGTGCTAAATGGTCTGATTAAGACATGCCAATGATATCCGCATCTCCTTTTAGTACTGATGGTTCCCATATAGATTCGTTAAAATCAATTATGAATATATTTTCAACAACTACACAATTTAATTCCACAAATCAAATTAATTTGTGCAATTCTGAGTAAAAATCTCATCAACAATTAACAGTTTAATGAAGTCTGTAAAAATCATTTATATTCCTACATGTTGTTTTTTCATGTGACGCACCGGCTGGAGATAGATAAGTTTATCCAGCAGAGCTTTATGCGGCACCTATTAGACATGAGAGCAGGATAAAAAAAAAGACATACTGTATGAGTAGAAGTGGAGATGGTAAAGACAAAACATCAAATTTCCCAATCCTTTATTGCCCATGGCTGTGTTGAGAATCTTCTGCACCTCTTTATTCATTGTAGTCTTTGCACTCAGCCTCATTTTCTCATTTAACACCACATCGCTGGACGACCTCGTGTGACCCTTGACAAAAGCAGTCTAAAAAGTAGATGCCTTAAACTCACAAAGAAGAAAAGTACACTAACAATCTCCTCGCAGTGATCTCTTCATTCTTTGTAAAGATAACTGAACTGAAAGTATGAAAGGGAAGTAACCGCTGAATGGAGTTTGGTACAGTAAGTGTTGATTGTATAGGCTTTGCTTAAGATATTTGATTCCTAATACCTTACCTCCACACTGAGGGGTATTCAATTCGATTAATTTGTGTAGGAATGATACATTTTTACTGAATGACATTGATTCAAACCCCACTCAAGTCATTTTTTTCTATAGTTTTTGGCAGTTTTACATTGTTTTGGTTTTTACAACAGTAACTTTTATAGAATTTAAATTTAATTTCTTTCGTTTTAAATATATTCGAATTGTAACAAAGCTTTTCAACAAGGTAAATGTGGACATTTCATCATCTCTAATGACCTTGACCTTGCATATATGGAACTCGATCATGCGTGTTATGCTCATTCTCATGATGGTGAACATATAAGAAAGAATCATTCAATTCATGATGACTATATGGTCCGTACACACATTTTTATATTTTTTATCTCATCTTTGACCTCTATCTGTGACCTTGACCTTAGCAACAGGGATCTGAGTTTAGCGCGCGACACTCCGCCTCACTAAGTGCCAAGTTATAATAAAATCCCGAGATCCATGCAGAAGTTTTGCTCCGAACAAAAGTTTTCATCTGACCTCTAAGTGTCACCTTGACCTTTGACCTAGAGACCTGGTTATGCACGCAACACCATGTCTCATGATGATATATATCTATATAAAGTAATACTAAAATCCAACTATGCATGTAGAAGATATGCTCTGGACAAAACCCAATGCCGTCCACCTCCGCACACCCCCCCCCCCCCCCCCCCCCCGCCATGGGCGTCGCCATAATACGACCCGTTTTTACAAACGGCCCTATAAAAATTTCATCTTTCAAGAGAAACATTAAGATATTATGGCGGCTGATTTGTGCCATGTCGTATGAGCGTGTTTTATGGGCGAAAATGCGAAACCCCCAAAATACTTCGCGTTTTCGCCCCGCCACGCGAAATAAGTATTTTTGTGTTCGAGCGTTTAGACCCGATGCCGAACGTTCGAAGGTAATTTTGGCATTCGAATGCTCTGAAAAAAACTGTTTTGTTTTCATTAAAAAATGAAATCATAAAGTGTTGAAGAAGTAAGAAAGGGGTGAATTCCACCTATCGCTGCTTTAACACCTCTGTTAACACCTACAGTCAGACGACCGTAAATATACCATATAATATATCAGACCCTTTTACCATGAGAGTGTCAAGATATGACTAATATTCACTTCAAACCTCAACCGACTTAATTAGTTTATAGTAGCGGTGGCATATTTTGTTAATTTCCTATGTTTTTAATGCATACAAGGACGTAATACAAATATGATTTTGTAAAAATCTTCATTAGACTCTAAGGTCAAAAAACTAACATTACAAAAATATCGCCATACAATATTAGGATAAAAAGACTAAAACTCACATTTATTAACAATAACCAGAATTTTTGAATAAGATAGTTTTATCAGACATTCCACTACTTTTGATATTTAAATTCCAGTTTTGTTCGTTGTTAAACATTCTATTCGCCTATTTAAGGTACATGGATAAGAATACTTAATAAACATTTTGTCAGCTCTCATTGAATTGAGCCTTTTTAAGAAATATTCTATACCAGGACAAAATATAGACCAAAATAAGACACTTTTACCATGGGAGTTTCAAGAAATGACTAATATTTACTTTAAACCTCGCCCATCTTATTAGGTTTATAAGATACATATATAGAGAGAAACACAATGTTGTTTTTCTAAGAATGACTATAAAAATAACTGTTTCTTGGTATGTAATCATTCACATTATTAAAACCTTCTGACTGTAAACAAAAACAAACAAAATGAAAAGCCGTGTGAAAAAGTGTGAAGAAACTAAAATGAGAACACTTAAAACCTTCTGACTGTAAACAAAAACAAACAAAATGAAAAGCCGTGTGAAAAAGTGTGAAGAAACTAAAATGAGAACACAAAATGAAAAGCCGTGTGAAAAAGTGTGAAGAAACTAAATATGATCATAAACATGGCACGAATGTACCAAACCCACTTCATTTTGAGGGGATGTTATCAACATAAACTTCAACATAAATATGTGGGGTTTCGAATAAGCTACAATTTTTTTATTCATGTACTATTCTAAACAAAAGGCAAAATATCGAATATTTTTACCGTCTAGTTTTGGAGAAATTAATAACTGAAATCACGATAACCAATTTTCATCTTTTTACCATGTTAAAAAGCTTTGTAACAATTGAAATATATTTAAAACGAAAGAAATTGTATTTAAATTCTATAAAAGTTGTACAACTAAAACAAAGTAAAACTGCCAAGAAGTAGAGAAAAAATGGGCTTGAGTGGGGTTTGAACATATGTCCTTCAGTGAAAATGTCTCAATCCTACACAAATTAATGGAACTGAATACTCTTCAGAATGGAGGCCCTCCAGTTAGTATCTGTGATCCTCATTAAAGCCTCTTGAACACCGTAGACCTCTCGAAAGCCTTCGAAGACCGCTCTTAAATTCTGAGGCCCTCAGGAAAGCCAATGATGCACTACTCTACAACTTATTCCCCCTCAAATGCCGTTTATAAAGTACTGCTACTTCAATGTACAAAAGGCTTTCATGAGAACCTCAATGTTCAAGAGAAGCGTCACAGTGGCTTTTATGAGGACCACAGACACTAACAGGAGGGCCTCAACGCGAGTCTCATACACCAACAACGGGTTTTAATAGGATAATGAGGAGACACTAAGAAGTGGGTCGAAGACGCTGTAATGAGGGGTTGGGTCACCAAATGAAGGGCGTCCAGGAAATAAGGTCGTCACATTCAAAGCTGACGCATCCTCATCCTTTTGGTAGCGAACTTATTTGTTGTTAATCGCTTATAGTATTTTGTTGCTGATAACGGAACAAAAAAAGAAACAATGATCTTGTATTCAGATGCACTAAATGTGGCTAGAGCATGGCATACGAGGACATATTGCTCTTACACGCGTGTATGCTGCGAGTATGTGTTTAGAATCATCTTGAGTTCATCTCAAGTGTAGCCTACAAACAGAATTGTGAGAGTTACAAAGACTGGATAAGAAACGTCTCTTTGCTTTACTTTTAAAACATAAATAAACTAATCCATTTGAGCGCAAAGATTAGTTGTTAACACGTTAAGACGGACATACTGAAAATATGGATTAATTCTACAAAAACGAAAATAACATGACACTGAGGCAGTTTAAAAGGCGTTTTTCCTAAAGCAATAAAAAAGCCTCATTCTGAAATGTATTTATGTATATACGGATGGTCGTACCAACTGCACAGACAACTGCTATAGCTAGGAGTAAACTTGAACGACAGTCAAAACCACACCAGTCTTACATCGGTATGGAACTACAATAGATGAAAAGTAGTCAGCAGAACACAGAAGCTTAAACGTTCCAAAGTAAAGTTAAATGGTCGTACTAGTAAGAGGAATGATAAGAACCCTAAACTGGAGGGACTAGTTACGGGCAGAAAGCCGAAGCACAGACTTACTGGACAAGTAAAAGTTGAAGACCCCTCTGACTCCTCCTCAGTTTAGTTTGAGACGTTGAGTGTGATGCATCAGTGTGATATTTGTTTCAAAATCTTTGGAAGACGGGATAACATGTTACGACATAACAAGTCTATGCATTCGGATATCTATCCTGAAGAGGACGCAAAGTCAGAAGTATCTTTTAGAAGACGACATTTTAGAACCTATCTCTGAAAGCTCGCCTGATACCAATGACAATGACAATATTTCTGTAAATTAAGAGGACGCTATGGATATTGGTCCTTGGGAAGGAATTGTACAGGAGGCCTTTAATCAGTGTCAATCGTCAATCTGGATAAAGTCTTAGAAAATTATGCTTCTCTCCAACAGGTAGAAGAAGATATGATAGCGCAGAAAACTTCAGAGTAAAAGTGTTACAACTGAGATGCCATAAAGAACGTCAGCATTATATTTGAATATTGACTGAAGGAATTCTGTAACGATAGAAATATAAAGTACATGAATAAACAGTTAAAGTCAGACTTTAAAAAAAAACTAAATAAGATTTCGTTATAACGAAAAAAACAATAAGTTTAAACGAAATAATAATTCGATTAAACGAAAAGTTATGTCAGTTCTTAAAAAAGCAATAACAATTCGTTTAATCTTATTTCGTTATAGGTATAAAACCACCAATTCAGTCTACTGGAGCTCAAAAAATGGTACCCGCATAATGGCGGCTAGAAATAGTTCTCAGTTTTCTTGACTATTTTTAACATTTTTGTCCTAATCTGTGTATTTTTTGCTGGAATCATTTTCACTATTTCTGATAGTGTGGTAGCAATTTTATGCTCATATGCATTTAGAATAGAATTCACAATGTGAAATTGTTTAACATACCCCAATCTGAAAATTAGCTCAGAGTTTTTGTTAATTTTATGGGTAAGTTCATATGAGTAGAAATATCTTTCTTGTTTGAAACACAACCCCCACTTTTCTTGCAATTTTTCATGAGTACAGATATAGATCTACAAGAATATGTAAGTTAAAGCTATTTAAAAAAGGTTTTGCTATGTTTTACAGCCCTGTGAACTTTATGAATTTTATATAGAATAAAGAAGGAATCTATTTGGTGGTTTCACACCTATAACGAAATACTAATTCATTTAAATTTTATGTCTTATAATAAATATTACTTCGATAAAACAAAATATTAATTCATTTTAACGAAATCTTATATCGTTTAAACGAAGTACTAATTCCTTTTAAACGAAATCTATTTTCTTATAAAAAATATTATTTCGATTAAACGAAATAAAATAAATGTGACAACAACAAAAAATAAGTGTGTATAATGTCACTTTAGAAGCTTCGTTGTATATCGATAGATTATACTTTTTCATCTGAATAAGAGATTTTATGTAACTTTGAAAATTCTGTATTTTATGCCCCCGAAGGGAGGCATATAGTTTTTGAACTGCCCGTCCGTCAGTCCGTCCGAAAACTTTAACATTGGCCATAATTTCCTTATTAGTAAGTGGATTTACTTCATACTTGGACACAACACCCCTTTGGAGAAAACCTTCCCATTGACCTATATTTGTTTGATCTTGACCCCTGAATGACCTTCACCTTGGGCATCCAATTGTCAGAAAACTTTAATATTGACTATAACTTCCACATTAGTACAGTCATCTTACAGTGACAGTTCTTGTTTAAATGGATATAAAACTGATTTTAAATTGAAATAAAAATAAAAAAAAAAACAAGAGAAGAGGAAAGTTAAAGGAGTTCAATAATGATTATTGCAAATATATATTTATCTTTAATGTGATTCACTAATTTTAAAAATTAAAGATGCAGAAGACAACCAATGGATAAATAAAGGTTGGCGACTAATGTAAACACGAATACATATCAGGTCTAAATTTGATAATACACGTTAATGCTTCTTACACTTGGCTCTTTATTTCTTCAAGATGAATACAAACAAGAGCGATTAGTGATCACATGTGTCACCTGATGATAACCAATTAAGCAGTTGTATTGAGGGGTGACAGTTTGGACAGTTTGTTGGCCAAAACGCCTTTTTTATTCAAGGGCCATAACTCAGCCAAAACTATTTCAACCAAAAAAACCGTTAAACATATGCAAGTAGTTGAGGTACCGATCAATCCTGTAACATTTCATTCAAATTGCATTAGTAGTATAAGAGAAGTAGTCCGGACAAACTTTAAAAACAAAATTCATTAAAGGGCCATAACTCTGACAAAAATCATTGAACTGGACAATGCCGACTACATGCACAATTAGACTTGGTACTGATCATTCTTGTAAAGTTTGGATGAAATTGCACCAGCAGTTTTTTAGGAGAAGTGATCCTTATATGTCTCAGCTACTCTGTAGGAGGCGACACAAAAAACATTAATTGGCAAAAACGCTTTTTTATTCAAGGGCCATAACTCAGCCAAAATTCATTCAACCGAAAAACCCGTTAAATATACGCAAGTACTTGAGGTACCGATCAACCCTGTAATATTTCATTCAAATTGCTTAAGTAGTATTAGAGAAGAAAACCAGACAAACTTTAAATACAAAAATCATTATAGGGCCATAACTCTGACAAAAATCATTAAACTTGAAAATGCCGAAGATATGAACAACTAGACTAGTGCCGATCATTTTCGAAAAGTTTCGATGATATGCACTAGTAGTTTTTGAGGAGTAGTCCGGACAAGTTTTGTGACGGACGGACAGACGGAAAGAGAGACAGATAGACGACGGAAAAGTGATCTTTATATGTCGCAGCTACTTTGTAGCAGGCGACACAGAAACGAAACAAGCGTATCATGAATTGATACAACCAGTCTGAGCTAGAAAGTAATTCACTTCTAATGCAATTAATAAAATAATACAAAATCATTTGACGAGTGTTGCTTACTTCATCATACATTACTTACACCACTATAGGTGCATCTTCCGCGACTCATCCTTGAATATGTTGTCTGTTTAGTAGGTATTAATTCAAATAATCCAATGTAAAAAGGAACACTAAATAATCTTTTTTCTGTCTGACAATGTTATTACAGTGGTACCTAGGTTCTATCCAACAACTCAACAACCGCTGTAGCGGCTTTTCTTTGGCGGTGTTTTTCCAGACGACCGGTGGTGGCGGATCTTCTAGAGCCCGTACATGCCCAATGGCTATCGGATGTGAGACCCTCACTGAGGCCCTCCTGTTAATATCTGAGGTCCTCATAAAATCCACTGAAACGCTCCTCTTTAACAAAGAGAACCTCACTTTTCACGTCTGAATAAATGCATGTAATATTATAAAGCAATAACGTTAGGTGCTGTATATTTCAAGCCTTACTTTAAGCTTCGGTGTAATTTTACGTCCCCGTATATATCGAATTAAACGAGCCACCATTGCTTCTTTTTACCTGCGGCTGGTAAAACGTGCTACCATTGATGCGGCAGGTAAAACGTGCTACCATTGTTGCGGTAGATAAAACGTGCAACCATTGATGCTGCGGGTAAAACGTGCAACCATTGATGCTGCAGTAAAGCCAGCAACAATTGATGCTGCAGGTAAAACGTGCAACCATTGATGCTGCAGGTAAAACGTGCAACCACTGATGCGGCAGGTAAAACGTGCAACCATTGATGCTGCAGGTAAAACGTGCAACCATTGATGCGGCAGGTAAAGCGTGCAACCATTGATGCAGCAGGTAAAACATGCCACCACTGATGCGGCAGATAAAACGTGCCAACATTGCTTCTTTTTACGTGCGGCAGGTAAAACGTGCCACCATTGATGTGGCAGGTAAAACGCACCACCATTGATGCGCCAGGTAAAACGTGACACAATTGGTTCATTTTACCTGCGGCAGGTAAAACGTGCAACCATTGATGTGGCAGGTAAAACGCACCACCATTGATGTGGCAGGTAAAACGTGCCATCACTGATGTGGCAGGTAAAACGCACCACCACTGATGCGGCAGATAAAATGTGACACAATTGGTTCATTTTACCTGCGGCAGGTAAAACGTGCAACCATTTCCCCAATGCAACTTTGTATAAGAACATTTCCGGCTAATTGCGTCACTGATTTTAAACGAAAAGTTAAACGTTTATTAAAGTTAATTTCTTATTATAAAATCTCTTCACACCCAGGAAAATGCACAGTTCAGGTAAAAAACATGACAAAATCCTGATGCATGCATTGTAAACGCCGCAAATTTTACTTATATATTATCATTTTTTGTTGGTTGAAATAAAAGAAATGTTTTTGTTTTAATTATCAATTTTAATATGAAATATTTGTATCTGTATAATGTTTACCAACATCCCTCGGGTGCAGCTGGTATAAACATTTTAATAACAAAGAACTAGGGGACGTCATCTATTCTATTTAATACTTGATTTCCTTAAACAGAGTAATGTACCGTAATGTGCCGTTTTATGTAATTTTTTTGTTTAAGTTAAATCATTTAGCGATATGAATAATCTCAATGTTGTGAAAATAGAGAAAAGTATCTTTTAAAACCGAAAAAACTGTGTGTCTAAAACCACAAAAAACCGCCGTACTATCAATAATAAATTGTCTTGAAATTAAATTATTTCAGCAATTTCATACAGCCGACAGACACTAGTGACCTGACCGAATTGGAACTACAGTCCATGAAAAAAAAAAAAGAAAAAAAAAGGTTTCTTTTTCAAAATCGATAAGAAAACCAGACAGATTTCTCAGAACTGACATTTAAATACAAGCCGATATACATCCATCTGTACACAGAGACTAATCCGCTAGTACCAGACTTTGAAATCTGGAAAAAAAATGCTTCTGGAAAGGTCATCCATAGATTTTTCTGACAAAAATGACTCATGACAGCATCAGATTATTTTAATCCTTAATTTGAACAGAATAAAGTCGCTACCGACATGACAAAATGGGAACAAATGTGTTTAGAAATGTGAAAAAGTCTCGAACGTTAACGTCATCAAATACACTTTATTCCTCTCTTATACTGAACATAGTTAGACTAAATTAGTTAGACTAATCTATGATTTAAGGAGAATATAAAACAGTCTTTTGCTAAAAATTTTTGTACTTTTTTCACTTTGCAATAATGATGAAGTTGAATGTAAACATTTCCCTAAGCACGAAACAATTCCTCAGTGTTTCTGTTTTCTTCCTTCCTTTAAAAGTAACGACGAGAAAATAAGCCATACATTTTATTGAACTCGTGTTGAAGAATCATATCGCAGACCATCGTGTTGTTGTTGTTGTTTTTTTAATTTAGGTTTGTTTTAGAAATGTCGTAAAATGATAAACTGTCAATGCCTTTTAATAACATGTCGGCGTTTAAAGCATGAACTCTACAAAGATACTGAAAAATTTAACCCTAGCAACGACGTGTAGCAGTTTCATCAAAGAATCCGCATTGACAAATTGAGCTTGTGGACAAATGGTTCTTACGTAAATAGGAATTTAAATTACTGGAAGAGTAAGAAATAGCATAGAAACGATTACAGAAAGTTTTCTGTTACCAAAAGATAGCAATTGTGTACTTTAATCAAAAGGGCCTTTTATGTTTTCATTTTTTCTTTAAAAATGTAGTGTTAACAAGTTTCGTATGTTGGTGTTCCATTAGGTTTTCTTTTGAACAAGACTACTTTTAGAAAATGTCTATTCATCATTTTGATATTGTAGCTTTATCATAATTGGGAAGGGCCTTTTTAATGATGTTACTTGTGGTTCAGCCTTTTTTTACAAAAACTTGTAAATGGTTGTATATATACACATACACATATATGTAAACTTGATTTTTGGAGAAAAAAATATGTTTAAAGTAAGGAACAAGAAACAAAGGGATAGTGATAAGAGTGAGAAATTTGCAAAAAAGGATTTAACAAATAACAAATACAAGATTTCCACTAAGAGCATGAAGCATTTCCGGGCTACAAATCGACTCAATATATAGAAAGATCAGGTAATCCATAGAAGGATTAGGCAATCCGTTGATGGATAAGGCAATCCATTGAAGGATCAGACAATCCGCTGAAGGATTAGGCAATCCACCGAAGGATTAGGCAATCCGTTGAAGGATAAGGCAATCCATTGAAGGATCAGACAATCCGTTGAAGGATTAGACAATCCATTGAAGGATCAGACAATCCATTGATGGATAAGGCAATCCATTGAAGGATCAGACAATCCGTTGATGGATAAGGCAATCAATTGAATGATGAGACAATCCATTGAAGGATCAGACAATCCGTTGATGGATAAGGCAATCCATTGAAGGATCAGACAATCCGCTGAAGGATAAGGCAATCCACTGAAGGATTAGGCAGTCCGTTGAAGGAAAAGGCAATCCATTGAAGGATCAGACAATCCATTGAAGGATCAGACAATCCGTTGATGGATGAGGCAATCAATTGAAGGATCAGACAATCCAATGAAGGATTAGGCAATCCATTGAGGGATAAGTCAGTCCATTAAAAGATCAGACAATCCGTTGAAGAATGAAGTAATAATTGAAGGATTGGGCTATCCATTGATGGATCAGACGATCCATCCAAGGATTACGCAATCCATTGAAGGATAGGCAATCCATTGAAAGATTGGGCAATCCATTGACGGATCAGACAATCCATCAAATGATTACGCAATCTATTGAAGGATCAGACAATCCTTTGAAAGATTAGGCAACCACTGAAGGATAAGGAAACCGATTGAAGGATAAGGCAATCCTTTGAAAGATTAGGCAAACACTGAAGGTTGAAGCAACCCATTAAAGGATCAGGCAATCAATTGAATGATTAGGCAATCCATTGAAGGATCAGACAATCAATTGAAGGACAAAGCAATCCTTTGAAGGACCAGGCAATCGATTGAAGGATCAGGCAATCAATCGAAGGATCAGATAATCCATTGAAGGATTAAGCAATCAATTGAAGGGTAAGGTAACCCATTGAAGGATCAGGCAATCAATTGAAGGATAAGGCAATCCACTGAAGGATAAGACAATCAATTGAAGGATAAGACAATCAATTGAAGGATCAGCAATCAATTGAAGGATCAGGCAATCAATAGAAGGATCAGACAATCCATTGTAAGATCAGGCAATCAATTGAAGGATCGGGCAATCCACTGAAGGATCAGGCAATCCATTGAAGGATCAGGCAATCAGTTGAAGGATAAGGTAATCCATTGAAGGATCAGGCAATCAACTGAAGGATCAGGCAAACCATTGAAGGATAAGGTAATCCATTGAAGGATAATCAATCAATTGAAGGATCATACAATTCATTGTTAGATCAGGCAATCAATTAAAGCATCATACAATTCATTGTTAGATCAGGCAATCCATTGAAGGATCAGGCAATTTATATGTAATGCCCTTTTCTGTCTCAAACTTACTGTAAATGCTACAGACAGAAGGAAAACAGAATACAGTACCGCTAAAACTACAGCTATCACTGAATGAGATTAATAATCACACACAGACAAGAAAGTAAGAACTTAATCAGTAAGGTCGAGTTATATAGGTCTTGTATACCATACCTCTTCAGAAAATTTTCTGAGGCTTTTCTATCAAGAAGACTTAAATACTCAACTATTAATTACACTTCATGACCTCAAAGCCTGACTGAGCTTAAAGGTTGGCACCTGGGAGTTGTAATGAAAACATATCAGTAGTGACCTTGACCTTAAAGACAGAGACACAACATAAAGTTGTGCTAACATACTTTAAAACACCATCATACATGACCAAGTTCCAGCTCTGACACAACCATGACTGCATAATATACACGTTACACTTTTTGACTGCAAAATATGATCTTGATCTTTGAGAGGGGACCTGGAGTTTATGCATTAGAAATCATAATCATATGGGCAACCAAAATGCCCAATTATTTCATAGTCTCTAGACGCATGATAAAGTTACAGAACGGACATGAGAATATGGACAATATCCATGTGTGACCTGGCTTCTAAGGCAGATATCTGGAATTTAATGTGACAGAAGAGTATCTTGTTGGCAACATTTGAGCCACACGAAGCTATAGAGCGGACACGAAATATGGATGACTATCTCAATGGGGTATACATTTTTGTCAAATTACTTCGAAATCCCGTCATGCCTGAGAGTCATAGCCCAGACACGAAGTGGACCGACCAACCAACATGGTGATTCCTATATATTAGCTCACCAAACTTATTTTGTGGAAATTAACTGAACTTGACACCCTTGTGCACTTGGAGTGCGGAGACTTTAGGCTTCTAGTACAGTATATTACAAGTGCACTTGACGTAAGTGCACTCCAGTGTCTTGCACTTGAAAAATAAATGTAATGAAAAAACATACAACACAATGCGTCTAATAAGAAGTTTTATTAAACATAGTTATGGAGAATTGAATGACACAGACTACTATAGCATAGCGACTGACAGCTCAAGGCCTGAAATATGAGGTAATATTTTCTTGTAAACTAAAGAAATCATCATAAAAACATCCAAGTTGTGAGGTAATAATTAGATACTAAATACTAATTACAACTAAACATTTAAGAAAATATGTAAATTCTATTTTGCTGAATTCTTTTTTCTAAACCAAGAAAAGAAAAAAAAAGAAAAAAATCTAACAAAACACTGACTGTGTGAAATAACTAAAATTAGGCTGATTGAATGCAAGTTTTTACTTCAGGATAGATAAGCACCAAGTGGGTGTATCCATTCAATTCATTTTTCTTTGTCCTAAATATGAATTCTGCATTCTAATAAAAATCCGTATGTGTTTTAAATATCAAACAAGGTCTAAAGATATTTCTTCATTCACTACACTTGCTTTTTTTGGTAATATTTCAGAACTTCAAAATCACAATTTGCAAGAATTTTGGCTTTGACACTGTCTTCTTTTGCAACTGGTTGAAACCTGTTTCGGTATGGTTAGTTTCATACTCTTAAACCAGTCCGAAACATATGCAGAATGATTGGTCAGTTCTGAAACTAATCCAAATTGACTGATCACATTTGTATTACAAAATCTCTTTGCCCAATCAGAAGCCAAAGACTGCAGACTGGTTACAATCTTTTTCAATTTTGGTAGTTCTGATTTAAATTATGTAATAAAATGGCACATGATTTGCGAAAACAGTGTTTTTCTTTAAAACCAATGTTTGATCAGGATACTGTTAAAAAGAAAGTTAATACACTGATCTTTTTCTACATGAACATTTCTCACCAAAAAATGATCTCTTATTGTTGCATTCAGAAGACAATGCCAGAACTATAATGGTTTCTCTATCCAGGGTTGAAAGCTAAAAGGTTCTATTTGCTTTTGTAAGTAATACTACTTAGCACCTTTTTACTTTGACCAAAGATCAGCTGAAATATTCAGGGTAGATGTGAGTTTTAAAAAAAAGAAGATAGAATACAAATTCTTTAGGAAAGAAAAAAAAAACATATACAAAATGTAACATAATGAAGGTTTTTAAAGAAACAAAGAGCATTTTGTAAATACAACATTACTTTACCATGCCAGAGACTGTTTACCATGATTTTATGACAATGAAATTCTTCAAAATTTTTTACATGCACAGAGTATATAGTCAGGATATACAATATAGTTCTATTCACCCTCCCCTGAATGTCTGTTTCCCTGATTCAAGCCAAGAAATGTCCTGCTTTGTTCAACGATGTATAATACAAGATAATATCGCTATCTAAAAAACCTGAAGCAAACGAGACATATATAAGCTCCCTGAATTGGACCCGCAAAGTTTCAATGTTAACAGAAAACTGTGGTAAACAGTCACTCGCTACCCGCATCTGTTTAGATGGGACAATTTGCCTGAAAGAAAATCTTGTAACTTTTTTTTATTTCAATGAATATCCTGTTTTCCCTTGACCTATCTCTTAAACATTTCTCTACTATTATGCCCCTTAAACTTTTAATCAAATCTTCCTATAACTGTTAACTCCAAACATTACAGTTCTTAGCATAACCGAAAATAAGAAGAGACAAGCCCTTTCCTAACCCCTGTATTTGAAATCCACCACCCTTTCTGAAAAATTTCCATTTTCCTTCTCTGACAGTCATGGCAAAACAGGGAAACACTTCTACCTGGATTGAAAACAAAAGTTCCAAGATAATATTTCAGACAGGACAATGAGATATACAGAACAAGACATGAGATTATTAATAAACAGTGTCATGTATGTTTTCACAATACAGTTTTTACATCATGTGATAATCTAGACCCCAAACTGGGATGTGTATAACATTAACTAAAGTAGTGCTATTACATGTACACATTTGTTCCTAAACCTTTTTCAGATTTCACACAAACACCAAATTACCTTTCAAATAAACAGGAATATGTGAATTAAGAAAAAAACAAACATTTTCATTTAATTTAGATCTTATCTTGTTGGTCAAAACCGAGACACTACAAAAAAACTTCTATTTTTGCAAATGCTCTGCGCTGCACCTAATGGTACATTCAAGAGATAGTCTTTATAACAATTCTATAATACATATACTGCTATGGTGATATGAACCAAAATTCCTTATATGCACAAAGTCTGAAAAAGGGCTGAGAAATGAGGTATATCAAAACTGTGAGTAATTTTCTAAACACAATATGACACAAGTATATATATGCATAACATTTCAATGTCAACAAAAACGAAAACAAAAAATGATTTTCATCTTCGATACATTTTACATTACATAAATGACAAGTCCCTGCGTAGCATGAAAAAAGAAAAAAACACCTCTTCCATTCCATAAATAACATGAATGATCAAAACAGAATATTTTCTGAAGCAAACTTAAAAAACATTCTTATTCATGAGCACATTTTCAAAGTTACAGCACTTTAAGATGCTTTCAAAGTAAAGACACCTTTGCCTTTATTTTATATAACATCAGTAAGTTCCTTGAATATGGTGGCTTCATTTGTTAAATACTCCTTACAAAAATGTCAAATTTTATTTAGGGTAAAATTAAACATTATTTCCAGCCAATTACAGAGATTTAACATGACCATTTCTGTCAGGGCTCATATGATGATGCTTCAAATGGTTTTAAACCAATATGAACTGGTACATTGTTACAGAAATTACAGTCAACTTTAATCTACCACTGTCTATTTTTACTTATTTCGAAACAGACAAAGACATCTTATGCATATGTTGACATTACATGTTTATTTCTCCCTTAAAACTATATCATTAAAGCAAAACTTAGAAGAAAAAAAGAAAAAGCATAAGTAAAAGGTAAAAGTGCATTTAAATTTGTCTGACACCATATTAATTAATTCAAATACCACAACAATTTAACCAAAAAAAAGAAAAAAAAGCTTTAATAAGTTAAGAAAAACTCTGAAACGATATTATGCATAGCGCCAAATAAAGTCATTTTACACACCTTTGAATAATTTTATATTTCCTACAGGCATTTCAAGAAGGTCTAACATTTAAAACATAAAATTAAAACTCCTTTGCACTGTCTCACCGAGATGTCTTTGAAATGCCAGAAATAAATAAAATGGTTCCGCCTTGTTTTGTTTTCTTTAAATATAAATCATTTACATAAGCTTTTAGCTAAAGAAAAAAATCAACCTTGTTATAAAAACACCCTTTAAAGTTCACACGTGTTATTTTTTTACGCCATTGTTTGTACATTTCATGCCCTTTTCTACTGAATGTGAACTAAAGTATCATTTTGTAGAACTGTCAGGTCATTTTTTCACACTTAAGACAAAGTTTTTACTTGTTACATTCCCTCCTTAAAGTTCATCTGATTTTCAACCAGAACAGTAACTTATTCCTAACATACTTTATTCTAAATGTGTTCAGTATTCACTGGTAACACATAACTATTTCTTCTTTAGGTTATCACAACTTACACCTTCTGAACAAAAACTGGTGCAGAAATACATAAAATTTCAACTATACCAGCTGATAAAAGCATAAATGGAATTTTTTACCAAGATGAATTAAACTTGTAACAAATCTACGTAGATATTTTTAACAAAAGGTCCATACAAATCAATTTAAATATTGTGCTGACTGCAACAGATTTATAATATGGAACAAACACCTGCAGTTACCATTGCTTTGTTATTGAAGGTCACTGTGAGAATTCACTAAAATATTTCATAAATCTATGATTAATAAGACACCAGCATTTTACAAGTCATACAGTTGCAATTTCTTTCTAATGAAGTCAGTTAGAATTAATCTTACAAGCCATTCTTGGCCACCACTTTGTCTCAACCATTGCCGACCATACAATCTGTGCTTCCTGAGTGCTTCCTATTAAGTTTCTAAGTTTTCAAGTAAAACCATTCAAATTAACAAAGTCAAGTTTTTAAATGATACTCCTAATGATGATAAATTTATCAGTCTGAGCTAAATACTGGACAAGTCCACTGTTTTCAATTTAGCTGGGTGTACGTTAATTAACATGTATGCTCCTAGTTCAAATGTTTCAAATAAAAAACACTAAACCGACACACAATGTATACTGTACTGTCAGTACAAAAATGACATCAATTCTCTGCGAAGTAACTATTTAGACTACCTGCACAGTTCTAGAAAATGCTACCTTGTAAGATGCCTTCTAAAGGCATTAAGGTTAAAAAGAAAATAAAAACCAGAACAATCCTTGACAATCTAGGATCGCCGTATACAGTAACAAAGATGTAGTGATAGAGCAGTACTTCTCCATAGCACTTTTAGACTCCCAACATGTGTGAAACTTACAAGTTTAGAACTGTTTGTTCATCAACTGGTTTCCATAGCAACCATAATTCTGAAACGTTCAGATGATATTTTTGCAGCTTTTTATGACTGGAATGAATCTGTCCTACAGTGGATGTACGACTGGCACAGGCCATGAGGTAATCGAGGTGTAAAGCTAAAAACAGAGGTTTTATGTTAAAATGAGTTTTAAAAGTGAGAGTACCCCACCCAGCCACACACCAAAGGGTAATCTCAGGCAATCTGGCAAGTGATGACGCTTTTCACAGCATGTAAGTTTCACATATGTCAAACAGCACTATAAATAAAAACAAAAAGGAATAGTTTCGCCACAGTATTACTAACAAAACAGAAAATTAATCTATAGAAATCATTTGCACTTAAACATTAAAATACAATAACCAGTTTTTATAATCACCTTCAAGAATGTTAAAATCTCATTTTACTGAAGTTATGCTTGACTAATTATACAGTTCAGTTAAAAGCACAATTCTGTTTTTCATCAATATCAAATATATCTGACCTTTTAGGTAAGAAACATTGAAAACTGACAGTTCTACAATTGTCTGGGCTCCTTCTTCAAAAGCATAATGACTGCAAATGCATTAAGAAAGGGAAGAGGTTTAACGATAAAGGCAAAGAAAAGGTTAATGTGTCTAAAATACTTTTTCTTAAAATGTCAAGGTCACAACTTGACCTAATTTTAGAAAGGATGACCAAAACTTTAAATGGCAGTGAAAATGGGCAAAAGAAACAAAATATTAGAGTGAAGCTTCAAAGTGTCCTGTATTTCATACTTGAAATGAAAACCTTTGAGCTATATCCTCCATAAATCCCTGAGAAATTAAAAATACAATAATTTCTAATACAATATTGGTATTGTTCTTCCTTCTTAGTCCTGATTCATTAAAGGAAGGGTAAAACATTACACCCCTTTAAAAAAAATGATGAAAAAAAAAAAGAAAAAAAAACTTGACTTATAATTATGAACAGGTGTCTGAGGGGAAAAAATTGTTAAAATTTTTCTCTGCTGTAGTCTTCAGTTACATGGTGAAGTTTTGATTTGCAGAGTTTTAGGAATTTTAAAAACTTTATGTCTGTATAAGAAATAATATGATGTAAGATCCAGAGTAACCAAAATTTGCACATAACTGACATTTTTTGAGCAAAACTTTTTTACACTCTTCAAACAAAATAATGATTACAACTGCTTTATGGATGACCACCAAGCATGGAAAAAAAATGTCTTTTTTGGGTCCATTTTGATGACTTTAGTCTGTTTTATAAATTAACATCCTTTTTCACAGTTAAACCTAAAACACTAGTTCAAAAATTAATTTTTGAAACAAAGAAATTTTGTTCATAAAATTCAAAATATCAAACAAATTATGTTGGAAAAAGGACTTACCTACATCAATTTTCTTCAAGACATACTTATTATGAAAATTTGGAAGGAACCTGAACAGTATATATTCATAAATTTATAACACTAAGAATAGAAGAAAATCTTTTTTTATCAAACATAATCTACCAAGTCCTTATATATATCTATATATATATACCCAACATTTGTTTACAAACAAAAATTAACATCCAAAAAGGTAATTATAAGTGACAAAATATGTAATATATATTTATGTAATAATATATAATATACTACTTTCAACATGACAATAACTATCTGAGGTAGAGAAATGAAAATCTTCATTATCAAATGAATATTCTTCAAAAGACATAAATAATTGGGTTGCCAGTGGCAACTTAACTGACAAAATATCAATTACTGATGGGTAATGTAATAAGATCTGCAAATAACATAACATTATTAACAGGTGCTCTGATATAAAATGTAAGCTATGAATGTTTCTGAACCTGATTATAAAATAGCTGCCAAGATTAACTTTTCACCCTGCATCTAACTGTAGTCATTAGCAACCAAACAAACATCAGTTTTTGATGAAAAAAGTTACTGTTGTTTTCAATAAAAACTTTCAAGTCAATAACTCAAGTACACCAAAACAAAGAATTTCAATTTCTGAAGAAAACAAAAGTCAAGTACCTCCATCCTGAAAACCTACCTTTAATTTACTTAAATGTCAAGGCTTAATACAGGACTTCAGTCAGATGCAAGATGACGTATTTTATAGCAAGTGCCTCTTCCAAAAACCGAACTAAGTTTCAATCTTGTGTTTACTATTCAGACCCCGGTTTTGTACTCAATCTTCAATGAATCATATTTATTAAACATTCTATCCATGTTGCCGACATATTTTCTCAAAGATTTTCAATTAACAGAAGTTTTAGCGATATCATGGCAAGAGAACTAAGCTTCAAAGTTTTTCTGCAAAACTTGCATTGAGATGAGATCCAAGTATTTACCATATGAAGTACCGCTATACATAATGTCCCACTTATTTTTCTCTTATGTGCAGAGAAAAGTATGCTCAGATATGAATAATTTTCCCCACCTCATGAACAGTAATGTACAAGGACCAAAAAATAAACCAAAAAAAAAAAAAAAAACAATACGCTAAAATCAAGGTTGACAAATACCATCAAGTGAAGAAGACACAAATTGTGAAAATCTTTAGAAATCTAAGAAACTATGAATATTGTCAGTAATAAATAAAGGTATTTTGCTATAGCATTCAGAACTGGAGAAAAGCAACCAACTTATTCTAAATACTGAAAATGACTTTAAGCTTTACAGTAAAAATACATTTTCTTGTCACAGGAAAAGGAACAAGAGAGCCATGATGATCTTAATGCGCTCACCTGAGTATAACAGCTAAAAAATACAAGTGCTATGTAAAGAGAGGAAGAACTCAACAAGGGGTGTTATTTGAACAATATTGGAACAGGTCCACTAGTCTATGCTTCAAATAAATATCAGGATTTTAAACTTTGGCTTTGGACAAGGATCTTTTTTTGAGTTTTTTTATTTCAGCCTAAGTAAAACAGGATGGAGCCAAAACTGACCCCAAGGGCAAAATTTGAACAATCTTGGTAGAGGTCAATTAGATAATGCCTTAATATGGCAAATTTTATAATTCTGAGCCTTGTGGTTTTATACAAAAAGAATTTTAAATATCTTCCTTTATATTTCCAGGTAAAACATGTGCCCCTCAGGCAGGGCAAATATTGTCCCAAGGGACATAAACAAATTTGTAGAGGTCCAATAGACAATGCTACATACAAAAATTCAGAGCTACTGTCCACTGTGGTTTTAGATGAGATTTTTCTCAATATTTTATTCTTGTTGCTATTGCAACCAGCATTCTACTATGGAATGAAATTTTTTGAACAACTTTGGTAGAGCTTCATGCAAGGAACATTCCTGCCAATTTTCATCAACTTCAGCCAATCCTGTAAAGAAGAAGTTATTGTTTAAATTTAAATTCAAATTGATGATGGACAATGGACAATTGCAGTGATGCACGATGGACACGGGGCAATCATAATGTTCACCATGACCACAACAGTGATTCAGGCATAGCTGAAAATCCTTGTTTTTTTCCTTCTAGCTTTTCAAAAATCTACTATTCTTAATTAAATATGAAAAAATATTTGTTAAAAAATACTAATATTTTTATAAATGATAAATGCATCATATTGTTCTTATTGAATGATGGCAATGTTCATGTTAGAAATTTAGAAGTTTAGAAGAGAGAGGTTTAAGCCTCCAAGATGCCCTTCAAAAACCAAAAAGAAAGAAAACTAGAACCATTTAAACCCACTCCTTTTGTTACAAAATATCAGAATTAGGTCTAATGTTGTTTAGCAACCTTGAGTAAACTAATTTAGGGTTGGTTGTCGAATCTGATAAAAAAATCAAAATCATAGAGCCATAAAAACATCTGCTTGCATGTTTTTGAAAGTCGACAAAGATCTTCACTGAAATATAATAGCTTCAGATTTCATTTCATATTTGTCATAATTTGAACAAATGAAATATTATGCATGATGACCAAGATATATATCAAACATTTACACTTCAGGCATCCTTTTAATAACTGCTCCCTTCCTCTTAACATTAGATAATACTTAATAACTGCTCCCTTCAATCTGATAAAATAATTTTGCACAAGATTGAAATTTAATAACCACTCCCTATCAGTCTGTCTCAGTGAAACTCATTAGCATTTCAGTCAATTAAACCAAATATAAAATATTCTTATTTGAAATAACAATCAATGCTTTGAAGCATTCTTTTAAGAATACAGTCCATAACTTAAAATTCAAAGAATATCAAATCAACTCGAAAGTAAATTATTAAAGACATTTGCCTGTGAAAGTACGCTTCATTTTTTCAGCAATTTCTACAAGAGAGAAGAGAAAATAAGAATAATATGACTCTGAAATTCTGGCAATGTAATCAAAAATTACCGAAATCCACAAATATATATAATACATCTGAGGGAAGTAACTCAAACTGAAGGAGAAGTAATTCTCTAATTTCTAATAGAGAGTGTAGAAAGGAAACAGCAATTAAAAGGTTGCCTGAATTCCACTATATTTTTTTAACCACAAAAGTCTTTTTTTTTTACACTGGGACATGAGCAAATTGTAATCAGAATCTTAGAAATTAGTGTCAACTATCATTTGGTCAATTTCTTTCTTGCTACATATTCCTTTTCAAATATTACATTTAGCTGTTGTACATTCAATTTCTCATCAAGCAACAATACTACCCAAGACTGTATATTTTTCTAGGTCTACAGCCAAGCTGTATATTGACTTTGAACAAGAATTTCTTCAACTTCATTCAGAATTTTAAACATTTAAATTGCTAGGTTTTATCTGAAAACAATTAAGCACTATTTTTCCTAAACAGTTATAACACGCAAGATAAAATGAAACTTATACAATACAATCATTCTGTAAAACTTGCAGGAAAATCTTTAAAACAGGAACGTGCCACAGCATCTTTTAAATTTGCAAACATAAACTATTTGGTCTGTGTAAGACATATGAGGTAATTTTTTTTATTTTACAAGCCCTAAATAAAACCAGTGAATCTTGTAAAATCTTATTTCTTCAGAAACAAAATATAAAATTTGTCAGAGGTATTTTTTAAAAATCTTCAAAACATAATCATACATACACTATAACAAACATACCGCTAAAATATCCTACACAAATTATTATGACACATCTATATAAAATTTACAAGAAAACAAAGAAGGTTCTAAAACTAATATGGCAACCACTGTTTGTCAAAGAAGTACATATACACATCAAGAAAAATGACAGTCCTATATAATACATGTATTATAACCCTGATTAGATACAAACACTAACAACATAATGAAATAATTCTCAATCGCCTCTTGAGATGATCTTGTAAAATGTCTGAACTGAGCTAAGTATCAACGTGAACGCCAAAATCCGTCTTCCACAGAAAGTTCCCTGTTATATAAACTCCTTCATTGTAATGTAGCACTTTTGTTACAAGCACATATCACTATAATATATAATTAAATATATACATGTACATTAAAATTTGTAGTCAAAAAAGTTCCTTAAACCCGTATCATTTTATCTGACCAAATAAACGTAAATGTTCCGCAAGGTGAAGTGCGAAGTACACTCTGTCATGACAATCCTCACCACAAACCATACAGACAAATGGGTGAGTTGAGTCACTGACGTGCAACTTTGAGTGAATTCTGTACATTGCATACTCTGCAAAGTAGCATTCACAATGGAAACATTTAAACATTCGCCCCGAGCCAATAAGTGAAGAGATTGTCTCCATTGAATAGTCCTTTGCTGAAGAAACTGACAATGCGGGTGAGGTAGAATCAATGTCAGATGGGCGCTGAGAAGGTGATGTAACAATGTATGGCACAACAGCCATTGGAGATGGTGAGTTAGGCAACTGAGGAGTAGGAGTTGCTGATGAAACACTGGATCCTGCCACTGGGATCTCTGATTTCAGTGCCGTCAAGGATTCATCTGACTTGGCACTTTTTAGGGACACTTCATGTGTACAGCATGTGTTTACTTGTACTCCTACATCTTTTACATCCATCTTAACTTCTTCTCCCTGCATGAAGCGACGTGTTTCTGATCCACTAAGCGATCTTGACCTAGAACGGGACCCTTCTGCCGACACATTTGAGAAGCTAGACTGGTCACTCTGCTGGTCATTAGGGCCTTTGTTCACGCTGAGATTAAGAGCATCCGACTGTTGAGGATGCCGCTGACTAGAGGCTGCGTATATGGAAGAGTGAGGTAATTGTGGTGCTAAGTAAGAGGTAGAAGCTGACAGCCCTGAGTACAGACTCAGGTGAGGCGGTATCTGCCCAAGGCTAGGATACAACTGGTACAGACTCCCGTGCTTGGGCGTAGATGACAGAGTGTTAACGAGGTAGTTTGATTCTCCACTGTCCCCAGCACCGGAACCTGTGGAAGTTTGATTGCCTGCACTTAAGTTTGAGTCCATTCTTGAGGTAGATAGGGTATTAAGTTTATTGTTGCGAGTCTGATTCTCGCCATTTTTACTGTAGTTGGGCTTCACAAACAAATCCCAAACAGAATCTGCAATGATACCATGACGTCTAGCATGTCTACGTAAAGTTGAGCCACGTGTAAATTTTGCTCCACAAATTTTACACTGGAAAGGTTTGATACCCGTATGTAGTTTAATATGCGACTTCATGTTGTTCTTGTAGCCAAATCGCTTAGCACAGATAGGACAGGAGTATGGTTTCTGTGCTTCATGTGACTTCAAATGGTACCTGAGGTAGCCTTTAGGAAAATCTCGACCACATTCTTGACACATTTCCATTTCTTGCATGCTTTGCAGACTGATTTCCTGTCCTGTGGCACCTTCATTCTCAGCTGATTGCTTGGAACCATAGTCTTTACCATCTGTGTCTTCAGAATTTGCAGAGGTAGCAGCATAATTGTGAGGTATATCAGGCATATACAAAAGAGACTCCCTTTCAAGTTTTGGTAGATTATGCGAGTAGAGATGCGTCTTGAGTTCCATTTGTGTCAAAGATGCTTTACCACAGTGGCGGCAGAGCCAGGGCCCTTCTTGATGCCAGCGTCTCATATGAAGCTTCAAGCTGTACTTCCTGGTGAAAGAAGAACCACAGACAGCACACACATGCGTCACCTCTGTACCATTGTGTGTTTTCTCATGTTCAACTCTCTGAGCAGCTTTTGCAAACTTTTGACCACAAAACTTACAAGCGTATGGTTTAAACTTTGTGTGGAGTTGTTCATGCAGGTGTAGCTTGCCAGCATTCTCAAATGTCTTGCCACAGATTCCACACTTGTGACTGCTGTATGTTTTTCCATCTCTTTTATCTGAGGTGACAGACTCTGTTTCCCCACCTTCTGCATCGAGAGCACTCCTTCGCCGCTTGTTCAGCAGTTCCCCGTTAGAATCAAACATCTCATTACTCTCACCCGCATTTTCATCATCTTCCACAACATTTTGCTCTTCACTTTTGGCATACCGTTTGCGCAGTGGGGCAAGATGAGGAGGCATCACCCCTCGATCATTTTCATCTTTGCCTTTCTCATTAAGATCTGCATTGAATCGCTCCCTGTGCAAGGGTGCAAGATGTGGTGGCATCACTCCACCATCTTGACCAACTTCTGACCCGTTATCAATTTTATTCCCATATTGTCTGCGAATATTTTCACTGCGACTTGAAGTATGCGAGGGTGATTTTGGTACAGATAAATCTAGTCCAGGTTCATAGCCTGGAGAAACATTAGCACTTTTTTCAATTCTATAGTCTGAGTCATCAGACCCAGGTGAGTAACACAGCATACTTTCTGACATATCCTGAGACTCCACTAAATGTTGTTTATTCAATGTTGATGAGGAAGCTCCTGAAGCCATATTGGCCAGAGCTTCCAGTTCGTGAGGTTCCTGTTTAACAATGACACTAGTCTGATACCCGCTTAATAATGATTCCCCACTGGCACGTCGTTCACCAGCTGGAGATTTCGCCAACATTGAGGTAGCTAATTCCTGAGGCTTGCTTGAAAGATTAATCCCTGAAACTGATGATCCAATTGACTGTCCTGGACCTTTATATGAATGTGTAGTTAACTCCACCGACCTTCCCCGAGACTGTGTTGATGAAACCGCAGCCGTTGCTGTACCTGAGTTTTCATCCCCCATATAGCTTGACACTGCAGCTCTTAATAGAGGACATCGTTTCTCATGGTATCTTCTGGTTGTTGAACGAGTGAAAACTTTTCCACAATAGCTGCAAGTTCGAGATTTACGAGGATAACCGTTTGATGTGAACTGGTACACGTCACCATGATAATTGTAATTCGGCATTGGGACACCACTGATACCATAAGGAAATGAATCTTTGTGTCTGTTGAAAACTGGGGCAGGACTTGCGTAAATCTGTGATTTTGCTGACCCGTCTTGTTTCTCTGAATGTCGATGGAGAGAAATGTGGTGACCATTACTGAATGAGGTATGAGATGGGGATAGTGAAGAAGATAAACTCCCTGAGTAAACTGGGCTTGTGAGCCCATGACTTGTTCCAGAAAAGAAGGAAGTGGTTAGTGGTGTCTGCCCTGTCACAAGCGATGATCCGAGGCCATAGGCGGATACAAGACTACTGGCATTTTGAAGAAAACTATGAGCCGGAGAAAACCCTTTCCCCGATAAATCCATAATGAATGAGGTATTTATATAATATATATAATATTGTACAGTCTGCACACCAACTTGCGCACTAAACACCCGTGAATATGTTCCTGAAAATAGATAAGAAAAAAGAACACTTTGAGCTACATGTAGAAGATTTCAAAGGGATGTTACTCTTTCCTTTATATTGCAAATACTAAACTGTTATTATCTCTCTTAGCAAATCAATATTGACTGTGCATTCAGAGAAGTTACTGGTTTACTTCAAGTGTGTTTTGTTACACAATCAAAATCTTGAGCAATAAATTCAAAACAGTTTCCATTATAGCTGGTAAGCATTGCATGAACAACAATTTTCCACAAAGGTATCATTCTTATGTACAAACAGAACCCTAGCTGTCTGTTAGTTACATTATAATATGTCATACAGAAACACAGCAATTGTGTCTAAGTACAACTTAAATGCAGAAGCCTATTGTCAGAGTCACTTAAAATTGTAAGTTTAAAGAAAAACAGTAACAGGTTTATATCTTTTTATATGGTGTAATAAATGCTTGTTTTTGGTATAAGCCAGCACCACTGCTTTATCCCTGTGGCAAAAAAGTGGTTGGTGTGTCCTCTCACTCAGCTACTGTGATAAAAATTCTAATACTTCACAGAAATGAGGATGTGACAGGTTTCGACACTATATCAAACATAGACTAATTTGCACTTAATGCATTTTGCAACAGCTAAAAGAAGAGTCGCAGACAAACCATACTTTATGTCAACTGTTCAACATTGTCAATAACTAGGTTACTAGGTTACAGGAAGCTTAAAAGATGTTTTTTTGAATTAACGTTTTGTGTTTTCTTGGAAATAGAGAAATTCATAGAACAGTGAGATCTCCTCTGAATGAGGTTAAAAAATTGGATTTTGCATGCAGAGCATCTGAATTATAAATTGATCTCAGGGCCAATTACTATACAGTAACAACACACAACAAGAGGGCCATGATGGCCCTGGATCGCTCACCTGAGTACTTTGGCTGTAGGTTTGCTATTAAGCAGTATTTCATTTTTTAATTGAAAATATATAAGTGCCTACAAACCAAATATGTAAAATATCAGTCAATAAATAAAGGTTCTATGACAGAAAGTAGAAATATCTATTATAAGCTATGGTGACCTTGACCTTGACCCAGTGACCTCAAACCCTACCCATGGGTAGAGGTCCATGCAAGAAACCTATATACTGAATATCAAAGATATTGGTCTATAAATGAAGGCTTTATGAGGTACAGTAGATAAATCTATTTTTAGCCTCCGTGACCTTTAACCTAATCTAATAATCTGAACAACCAAACAACCTTTCTGACAAACTGCCAGGATATTTGGACTGAAACAGTAGCCTCTAGAGCCTAAACAAGATATTTCGATTTTTGGGCTCTGTGACCTAGTTTTTGAACCCAGATGACCCATATTCGAACTTAAGCTAGAAACCATCGAAATAACCTTTCTGACATATTTCCAGAATATTTGGGCTGAAAATGTTACCTGTAGAGTGTAAACAAGGTTTTTCCAAATTTAAGCTCTGTGACCTAGTTTTTGACCCCAGATGACCCATATTCGAACTTGGGCTAGAAATCATCGAAACAACCTTTCTGACATACTTCCAGGATATTTGGGCTGAAAATGTTACCTCTAGAGTGTTAACAAGGTTTTTCCATATTCAGGCTGTGTGACCTAGTTTTTAACCCCAGATGACCCATATTTGAACCTGACCTAGAAATCGTCAAAACAACCTATCTGACATATTTCCAGGATATTTGGGCTGAAAATGTTACCTCTAGAGTGTTAACAAGGTTTTTCCATATACAGACTGTGTGACCTAGTTTTTGACCCCACATGACCCATATTCCATCTTGAGCTAGAAATCATCTTAACAAGCTTTCTGACAGTTTTTCAGGAAATTTGGGCTAAAAATATTACCTCTAGAGTGTTAACAAGGTTTTACAATATTTGGGCTCTGTGACCTAGTTTTTGATCCCAGATGACCCATATTTGAACTTGACCTAGAAATTGTCAAAGCAACCTTCCTGACAAATTTCCAGATTATTTGGGCTGTAAATGTAACCTCTAGAGTGTAAACAAGATTTTTCTATTTTTGGGCTCCATGACCTAGTTTTTGAACCCAGATGACCCATATTCAAACTTGAGCTAGAAATCATAGAAGCAACCTTCCTGACAAATTTCCAGATTATTTGGTCTAAAAATGTTACCTCTAGAGTGTTAACAAGGTTTTTCAATATTTGGGCTCTGTGACCTAATTTTTGAACCCAGATGACCCATATTTGAACCTGACCTAGAAATCGTCAAAGCAACCTTTCTGACAAATTTCCAGATTATTTGGGCTGAAAATGTAACCTCTAGAGTGTTAACAAGATTTTTCTATTTTTGGGCTCCGTGACCTAGTTTTTGAACCCAGATGACCCATATTTGAACTTGAGCTAGAAATCATCGATAGAACTTTTCTGACAAATTTCCAGGATATCTGGACTGAAAAAGTAGCCTCTAGAGTGTTAACAAGGTTTTTCTATATTTGGGCTCTGTGACCTAGTTTTCCAACCCTGATAACCCATGTTCGAACTCGTCCGAGATATTAATGAGACAAACATCCTGACCAAGTTTCATGACAATTGAGGCAAAAATGTGACCACTAGAGTGTTAACAAACTAATTGTGGACGGACGGACGGACGGACGGACGACGGACAAAAGGTGATCAGAAAAGCTCACTCTGTCACTACGTGACAGGTGAGCTAAAAACATATTAGCTCTATTTTAGTTTTTTTCTCGAACAAATCTAATGAATAATGTCAAAAATTCTCATTTCTTATAATTAATATTGATTTTTTTTAAAGACAATTGTTCTTACAAAGTGCTTCTTCATTTATGAAATCGTTAAATGTCCATTTATAGGGACTGGATTTATGAACCTGTCCATGAATAGTTGCTGAAATATCTTTCCTTGTGTATGTGATATATTTCTGACTAATTTGCATGGGTTCTTAAAGTGTGTTTTTCATATAAAGTAACAGTAACATCTAAAGCAGAACAAAACTAAAAACTGAAACTATTTCATCCTCACACTTTGAGCTGAGCCCAAATATTTGTAGTGATAGACAACCAATTAGACTAGAGAACATGGACACCATGCACAATATACAAAGGTTAATGTCACCTTAAACAGCCGAGAAATGTTCCTTAAATAGCATGCAGTGTGACAGACAACAGCATATTAATACCTGCCCTGTGCATCATCTAGGCAGGTTTATTGTTTATTTAATAATTAATGTCCTTAATCAGTTGCTGACCATTTAATAATGTTGTACTGTATATACCTGTTGCTTTGACTGACATTTATAATTCAGCCCTACTGAAATAGTTTGAAATCTGAATAGGTAACAGTTTGCATTCAGTCCTACTGAAAAAGTCCAAAATTACTACATGACCATCTGCATTCAGCCCAACTAAAACAGTCCAAAATCACTACATGACCATCTACATTCAGCCCTAATGAAACAGTCCAAAATCACTACATGACCACCTGCATTCAGCCCTAATGAAACAGTCCAAAATCACTACATGACCATCTGCATTCAGCCCTACTGAAACAGTCCAAAATCACTACATGACCATCTGCATTCAGCCCTACTGAAACAGTCCAAAATCACTACATGACCATCTGCATACAGCCCTACTGAAACAGTCCAAAATCACTTCATGACCATCTGCATTCAGCCCTACTGAAACAGTCCAAAATCACTTCATGACCATCTGCATTCAGCCCTACTGAAACAGTCCAAAATCACTTCATGACCATCTGCATTCAGCCCTACTGAAAAGTCCAAATTCTCACTAGGTGACCTTGTAAGCTAGTTACGAACACAGCCTCACACCAAACAAGCAAGCCCTTGCCATTAATAGAGAGCACTGTAGCAAAGTGGACCTGGAAACCTACTTGGTTCAGCTGCTGCACCATCTGAATTGGTGGTGACTATGTCTTGTGAGTGCAGTGTTCATCTCATGTTAAATACAGTGAAAAACACAATATATCAAATAGGCAAAGGCCTTTTTTTCGTTACATTGCACCTTTTTTATTGCAACAAGTACTGAAAGGAACAAAAACTTGTTTTATAAATCGTTGTTATTTTGTTACAGCATGATTAAGTTAAACTGCATTTCCTCTGTACAGGAAAAGGTGGGGTACCCTTACAATGTCACATTCTTTGAAGCATACTTGAAACCGCCTTTTACAACTGTCTTGATTAATTTAGAGTTCTGAAAATAACAGCATATTAAAGACCCTCTGTTTGTCTTTATTTTTCTTTTTTTTGTCAAGAAAACTTTACAAAATGGACATCATTCTGATCAATAGGTTCACTTTAATTTGACAAACAGTCCTTGAGGACAAAAGAAGTTTTTCCATATACCATCTTAAGACTCGGACTCCCTGTAACTGGAAATTACTTCAACTGGTTAGAGGTAATTGAATTTAGTCACAATAAACCTAATTTTCAATCAGGTTTTCTTACTAAAAATCCACTGTAATGTAAATTGTCTTTAAAAATATATATCACATCAAAACTGATCAGGCATCAAAGTTTGGATTTAGAATGTGACAATGTGTTTTTTTTTCTACAGACAGCATCTAACTCAAAACTCCTATTGTTGTAACAACAACATGTTACATCTGAGACATGTATCATTTGACTTCACATAATTAGCTACTTTCATGACAAGCAATTTAATTAATTTGCTCCTTTTGCAAACAGGAATAGTAATTTTATCATTGGAATATATGAAAACACTAAGCACTGATACACAATCAGCACAAAACTGGTTGGTCCTACCGCTGAAAAGAAGTACCAAGGCAAAGTGAAGCTTTGGAAAATGAAACTTTGAAAACAGCTACTTTTAAAACAAAGCCATCTTCCAGCCATCTAACAACACTGCTTAAAAACTCGCAACTAGAACTTGGAAATCCAAGCTTCCCTACAACTTGTCATCATATACAATTTGAAAATTCATAAAAAGCAGGTTCTACAATTAAATTAAGTGTAAACTACAGCAGATGCAGTGCAGTGCAGTTACATTAGAAAATTGGCTGAGTTCCATAGAATTTAATTATAAAACAGTTCACATGCACTAAGTCATGGCAAAGCATTTGATTTCACCTATATTATTCAACCTGCTAGTATGATCGACTTTTACAAAGCAGAAGATGCAATTTTCAACAGGTGTCCCAAATTGGGCATTGCCCTTTTGTTTTGGCATAACTTCTGGTATGAGAGCCCTACTAAACATATGACCCGAGTTTATCAACCCTAGGATCTGGATTTGCTGGAGTCTGAAGCCCTTCCCACTCTCAAATACTCAGGCTGGTAATTTTACCTTTTGCCATCATATCTGTGAAGGTCAGAACTAAACTGCCATAAGAAACTGCCACCTTCTTCTAGATCAACCCTTGTATCATAATTTATTATGTGATGTACATAAAGTGCTTGAGTAAGGATCCAACCTGTGACCTACAAGAATGTAATTGCTGAGGGTGTAGTAAACATATAACCTTAATACCACAAAGACTTAGACTCTGTTTTTTTAAGATGACCAAGGCCATCTGATATTTGGTTTCCATCACTACAAGGTGTTTGTGTCAAAAGTCAATCAAGGTGGTCTGTGTTTCTGGCCAAGTATTAAATACTGCACACGTGTATACATTTGATTTATACATGTGTACTGTTTCACTCAATATGCTTTACATTTCTTTCTTCCAGGGATAAATATGGTATGTGCATAATGCCAGTTAAATGATGGATCAATACGGATTCAGGCCATGCGGTGAATGATCTGCAATGCTCTGCAATCTCAGTTAACGCTGATCAATATGAAGCCTCCAACATGCAGAAATTCATCTGCATTCTACTGAATAGGTATTACTGCTTTCATTATGATCACTAAAGAAGATTGACTTGCCTACAAGATTCCAGGGCAATGAACCTTGCATAAAAACTTGCAAGGCAAGGTCATAGCTTTTTTTTATGTACCAACTTTATTAGCAATGTTATATCCGAATATATGATCTGCGTAATTTAACACAGATTTCATGCTAATTATACTATTTTCTTTATAAAATCACTTTTCTTTCATAAACCCCATTGGTTGTTTCTGCCTTTACATATTTCAGCATGTACTTTTGTGTAAACTCAGCATAGGTCTAGTGAAGTGTTTATGAAAAAGCTCCTATCTCAAACTACATGTGTGTTACACAGATACCTATCTTGTAAATATGAAACCACTTGGTATTAAACTGAATGTATGAAATGAACACTTATTCTGCACAGGAAGGTTTTGTGGGCAAGGTTAGTGAACTGTTACCTTGCTATACACTGCAGGCCAGTGAACTTGGCCGTTTATAAATGCATACGGTTTCGATTTTCCTTGTTAGTGACCTCTTTATTTGTACAATGTTAGTAATATACATGAAGTTTAAGGTATGTAAAGCAAAAGCATTGGACATCTCTTGAGTATGTTGGCAAGACGAAAGACAATAAAACACTAAATGATCTTAAATTGTAAAACCTTGGTTCATCTGTAGTTAAGTACTTTTTTCAAATATTTGGAAACATATTGCAATCTAAAAGAGAGTTTTTCTGACTAAACTGGCAACAGATTTTTTTATTCACATGGAAACACCAAGCTGGCATTCACCTTTTTGATGAATTGTTGCCTACAGAGTAATGCAAACATAATTATATCAACCCTGAAACACAGGAAATAAGCATGTGCAGGTGAAACCTATCTAACATTCATCATTACAAAACTAAACTATGACACATAAATAATATACAGTGCATGGGTTGTTTCAGACTTGTTTCCCAACATTGGACTGTTTCAAACTACCAATCTGCCTTAGTTAAAGGGACTGACTCACAGATGGGCTGACGATGAAAAAAAAAGAAAAATGTTTATACATCTTGAAATTCTTGCTGTAATTGTGAAGAAAATATCTAAACTAAGTTACTGACTCATTTTTTGTTACAGAAAAACATCAAAATATAAAGTTTTACACACTTTTATCGGTATAAAATTTACCCTGTTAGTCACAGGGTAGGCCTAGATACTTTAGTTATAACATTTATTTTGACCAAATGTGATAACTAGTCTCTGTGGCTCAGTGGTGTAGATTGTCTCTCTATATTTTACCAACCAAAAGGTCATAGGTTCGAATCCTGGTTAAGTCAAAACTTTTTTTTTCACTTTTCATGGTGTATAGAAGCATAATATTATGTTTTTTCCATAGTAAGTATCTTAACTTCTCTTAAATTTTAAAGAAAAAAAATTGGCTAAATTCTGTGAGTCAGTTGCTTTAAATCAAATTAATATCTTTTTTCACATGAATCAGGACAGAATTTGTTATAACTTATATTAATCCCAGTTGATGACAAGGAGGCTGGCCTAAAACATGTCAAACTCCTGCCTCAGACTCAAGCCCCATTTTCTCTTTTAACATAACATGAACAAATTGTAAAGTTAAAAACTTTGTTTTGCATACAGTATCTACCTATCTATTTCAGTTTATTTATTATTGGTCTCTGTTGCCCATATGACTGAAGACCCATGAAAGAGTTTATTTTAGTTTATACCAAATTTATTTTAGTTCGATTGTGTAGGAAGCTTTTCGTTAGCTTATAGACATACTCTCGAATCAGTTCCTGGAACTAACCAGTACTAAGCAATATGAGTGTAAAGTTTCTTGCTCAAGGAAACAACAGCTTGACCCTGACTGGGTTTGAACCCGTGCGGCTAGCAATCCTTTGACTACTAGTCTGATGCGTTAACCACTCGGCCACTGCCGCCACCTTTAGTTATTTTGTGTTCTTGGAGACAGAGCAAGATATTCACAAACCATTCTGTTCTGAGTGACATTCTTGGTTCTTTTACATTCTTGGTGTATGCATGTACTAATACATGGGGACTTTGGTTTAATGTCTCTACCAAAAGGCAGTAAGTAGCTACATGTAGCTAGAGTTAGTGGAGGAGCTGGGGATCAAACTTTATCGTCATACCTCTGAATTTTCCACTAGCCTAGCACAGCCTTGACCTTTAGGTTATATGACAGCTATTAATTACCGAGTGAAAATAATAGCTTGCTGTACAAAAGGTTAATGAAGTGTAAAAAGTTATTGTTTTTATATCTTTGTTTTAAACAATTAATTGAAATATCTGTTAGTCTGAAGTTAAAACTATCTACAAAGACAATAATTCAATAAACCTTTCATCTCTGAAATAAGTAAAATGACCGAACTACACAGAACAAACAATATTTGACACTTAGGCATACATAAAGTTCATTTCAGGAAAATTTTATTCCAATGACTTGGCTGGGGGAAATTATCTACTACAGCATTTGTGTAAATAATTTTAAATGATCCCATATTTTCCAAAATCTATATCATCATAAACCAGCATGCTAATCTTTTACACTTGAAACTGAAATCTTCAGGGAAAAACAGATTAACTGAAGCTCACAGAAATCTGTCTTCATTGATTCCTGCGGCACAGTTCTTCAGAAAAAAAAAATACTTGACATTAATTTAAGGTTATTAAATTGCAATAAAACTAATTTTAGTCCTTGTTCTACAAAAACAGAGCAAAAATGGGTCATGGCAGAGCTTTGACTTTAATATTGCAAAGTATCAGAAACAAAGATGCACTTCTCATGGTTGTTTATTCATAGCATGACTTTTTTTTATTCACTCGAACTGACATTATTTGCATACTAAAAGAATATTGTTTTAGCCGACATGATCTGCATACAAAACAGACTTTTTTCACTGACATATTTTGGATATTTTACTGAAGTCATTGGTCTGATTTACAAACCAGTATTCCATCCTTGTGTAATGGAGAAAGTGCCATGTATAATACACTGTATTTCAGCTGTATCACATGCACAATAATGCACTTTAACACTTTACATTTTTATCATATTCAATAATTTTCTTTTTCTGCACTAATGTAAATAAACTTTCACTTATATAAAAGAGGCATATGGATAAAATGCACCAAGCCAACTGACCAAATTTGTTATGTACATGTACAAATATGTATATACATTGATTATTTCATAAATCATTGTGCAGGAATGGTAATAACCTGGAGCAAGTGAAAAATTCCTTAAGCCGGAGTATCTTGAATGGACAATCTGAGAAACAAAACAGGTAAACAGAGGAGTGACAGGCTGACCATTGTTTTCTGCATCAATTCAGATTATGACCTCATTGCTTGGTCAACTTTCCTCTCTACATCATCCATACCTACTGCAAAGCATCACCTTCAAATGACTGGTAATACTGACTATTCTCTGAAATAACTATTACTTCTGACCATTCTCTAAGGTGTCTGGTACTACTGACCATTCTCTGAAGTGACTGGTATTACTGACCATTCTCTGAAGTGACTGGTACTACTGACTATTCTCTGAAGTGATTGGTACTACTGACTATTCTCTGAAGTGACTAGTACTACTGACCATTCTCTGAAGTGACTGGTACTACTGACTATTCTCTGAAGTGATTGGTACTACTGACCATTCTCTGAAGTGACTGGTACTACTGACCATTCTCTGAAGTGACTGGTACTACTGACTATTCTCTGAAGTGACTGGTACTACTGACTATCTCTGAAGTGATTGGTACTACTGACTATTCTCTGAAGTGATTGGTACTACTGACTATTCTCTGAAGTGACTGGAACTACTGACTATTCTCTGAAGTGACTGGTACTACTGACTATTCTCTGAAGTGACTGGAACTACTGACTATTCTCTGAAGTGACTAGTACTACTGACTATTCTCTGAAGTGATTGGTACTACTGACTATTCTCTGAAGTGATTGGTACTACTGACTATTCTCTGAAGTGATTGGAACTACTGACTATTCTCTGAAGTGACTAGTACTACTGACTATTCTCTGAAGTGATTGGTACTACTGACTATTCTCTGAAGTGACTGGAACTACTGACTATTCTCTGAAGTGACTGGTACTACTGACTATTCTCTGAAGTGATTGGTACTACTGACTATTCTCTGAAGTGACTGGTACTACTGACTATTCTCTGAAGTGATTGGTACTACTGACTATTCTCTGAAGTGACTGGAACTACTGACTATTCTCTGAAGTGACTGGAACTACTGACTATTCTCTGAAGTGACTAGTACTACTGACCATTCTCTGAAGTGATTGGTACTACTAACCATTCTCTGAAGTGACTGGAACTACTGACTTTTCTCTGAAGTGATTGGTACTACTGACTATTCTCTGAAGTGACTGGAACTACTGACCATTCTCTGAAGTGACTAGTACTACTGACCATTCTCTGAAGTGATTGGTACTACTGACCAGTCTCTGAAGTGACTGGAACTACTGACTATTCTCTGAAGTGATTGGTACTACTGACTATTCTCTGAAGTGACTGGAACTACTGACCATTCTCTGAAGTGACTGGAACTACTGACTATTCTCTGAAGTGACTGGAACTACTGACTATTCTCTTAAGTGACTGGTACTACTGACTATTCTCTGAAGTGATTGGTACTACTGACCATTCTCTGAAGTGACTGGTACTACTGACCATTCTCTGAAGTGACTGGAACTACTGACCGATCTCTAAAGTAACTGATACTATTGACCATTCTCTAAAGTGACTGGTACTACTGACCATTCTCTGAAATGACTAGTACTGCTGATCGTTCTCTGAAGTGACTTGTACTACTGACCATTCTCTAATAACTGATGTCCACTTTTATTATTTCAATTTAACATCTAATTTAGACTTACGTTAAGATAGAATTATGTAAAAAATAGTTTAACAAGCATGCTAATTTAATCTAATTCATTAAATCTATGCTAAAAGTAACTGCAAAGGTTTCATGACCCGACAAAAACAAAACACCTAAACTTTCCTTTGAAATGTGACAATGAGAACAGTAGTTACTCTGCAAAATAAAAAAAAACTCGTTCCATTTCAAATAAAGACAATGAAACTAATTTCTCTTGACAGCTGTTCCTATAATGTTGTACATTTAAAAAAAAAACAGGTACCTACAGAATAAACATAAAATTAAGAACACACTTTCTGCTTTTTTAATAACTTAATTTGAACAAAAAACTTCTGAGGTGCAGAAGTGATGTATCTTCACTATGTACTGGCACACAAGGACACATTTGTTTATCCTTGCAAAATATAGGGGGCAAAGAGAACCCCTTAATTGAGGTTTAAAACATTTTAATGGGTCAGTGATTATACGATGGGGGTGGTAGTCCAAATACTGCCACTTAGCAGAGAGTTGATGATTTATGACTGGAAGGATGTGTATGGTGGGACATCATGAAAACAGGTTTCAATTTGCAATTTCAATGTGCTCTCATTACATGGTACTAGTTTTAACTGCAGATCGCATGACAAAGGTCAAAAGAGCAAGGGAAGGGCCTTTCGAAATTACTATTTACAAAAACTGAATGTGCACTCTCACTTTGTACAATTCTATTCATCAGAAGATGAAAATGTGAATTAACAGGCTCTCTGCTAAGTACACCTGTAATATATCAATGCAATCTATTAAGGTGCTTTTCACTGACTTGCACCAATCTGATATAATAAGCAAGTCTTTGTGAAAGGATATGTAATCTAGCTGTAGTCAATAAAATTGAAATGATGGTCAAAGCCAGTGGTCTCAGTTCCTTTTAACCCCACTTATCAGTATCTTTGACATCTGACTGGATCTAAAATAGTCCAATCTAAAGTAGTTTATTTAAAATTTCTATCACAAATGATACAAGCAGTACACTCGGACCCCGTTACTACGCGCCCCGTTACAACGCTAACCTCAGTATAACGCTCAAGGGTCATGGCTCCCAAAAAAAAAATTAAAAAAAAAAAAAACCTCTTTTTCACCGACCATAATATTTTGTACATGCATATCTAACGTGCTGTATCCATAACAACGCTTGTTTAATGTGTCAGCGAAGTACAATTAACTACGTAATTAGGACGCTCTAGGGTGGGAAAAGTGTGAAAAGCATGCAAAGTCTGGCGTTAATCCGCTTCTTTGTTCGTTGTGATCGATGATCAGTCAGGTGTCAAACTGTTATGAAAACCTCAAATTCGAAGCTCTGACGTGAAAACATCGATGAACTGAGTAACAAACACAAGCCGAAAATATGTTTAAAAACCTTGCGTTTTCTATCGAGCGGCACTCAGTTCGTTGTATCTCATTAAAATATTACAGGAGTGCAAAGAACTTCAAAGCGCGGCACCATAAGTGCTGTGTATCTATAACAACGCTTGTTTAATGTGTCAGCGAAGTACAATTAACTATGTAATTAGGACGCTCTAGGGCGGGAAAAGTGTGAAAAGCATGCAAAGTCTGGCGTTAATCCGCTTCTTTGTTCGTTGTGATAGATGATCAGTCAGGTTTCAAACTGTTATGAAAACCTCAAATCCGAAGCTCTGACGCGCAAACATCGATGAACTGAGTAACAAACACAAGCCGAAAATCTGTTCTCTATCGAACGGTACAAAGTTCGTTGTATCTCACGAAGATATTACAGGACTGCAAAGAACTTCAAAGCGCGGCACCGTTTCTAAAGTTCAGTCAGTATGAAATCTATACATGATGCCAGGATGGATGCGAGACACAAGTCAGTGCAGCGAAAGATGACTGAATTCTTCAGCAGAGAAAACAGGAACGACGGGTAGATACATCAAAATAGGTACAATGAGTTAGGTGCAGCGTTACACATTGTAACTTACCGATTTTCACGGTTTTACTTTCGTAACGCTACGCCGCGGTTTTCCCGGGAATCGCGTATGTTTACATATTTCTTATGCGATTTTTATCTGTTTTTTTTTTTTTAAAACAAAGCAGGTAATATTTTACCAAATAATAATTTTCTCTATACAAAATGTATTTTGAGTTTGAACTTTAACATAATGATACAGTTACATGTTGGTGGGTGGGGTAATACTAGCAAATTCAACAGGTCAACTATACGATCTCGGTAGGCGCGTTATATATCGGAACCCCGTTTATATCGCGGTCTGAAACCTTGGACCCCAACTAGAGCGCTATAACGGGGTCCCAGTGTATATCTTTTTACTAGCAGGTCTTCCTGTATAAGTATATTTTGAAAAAGTTTGTAACGCAATAAAACAATAAATGTGATCTTGTAATTGTGAAGGCTATTAAAATGGTATATCTGTGACCTTGCAACAGTCAAGGTCATCAAAATAATACATCTGTGACCTTGCAACAGTCAAGGTAATCAAAATGATACATCTGTGACCTTGCAACAGTCAAGGCTATATCAAAATAATACATCTGTGACCTAACAACAGTCAAGGCCATCAAAATGATTGCAATGGTCAAGGTGATCAAAATGATATAAACAATGCAATATTTAAAAAAAACCCAAAAAACAGTGATACCTGGGAAGAATGAAAGCAAGAAGACCATGGATGACCTACACTGCCCACCTCAATCCTGAGATACATTTTAAAAGAAATAATTCAGTTGAGTGATCTAGTTTTTTTTTTCTTAGACTGAAATCTTTCCACATAATCATAAACTACAAAGTTATCACATCGGCCCTTATATTTACCTGTTACACATGTCATGCAGACTTAGCACAAACCTAAATCTTATCTCATATGACCATTTTGGCAAATATGTTGACTAAGGGTATATACAGTGTGACCTCTTACGTGCTTGTTACATACGTATGTGATCCTTGTCACATTGTTTGAAAAAGTGAAACAAATGCCGGAAGTTTTTTTTTAACATCACTAGAGAAATCTCAACCACCTTTCATTTAACTTGCACTGAAGTTTTTAAAATGAATAAAGGACAAACAAGAGCAGACAAACAAAGAGAAAAAGATCTTTATTCACCTAGAGTTTGTAACATTCAGGTGAGCTGAAAAAATAAACCAGAGATGCTGACATACTATTATAGATTCTCAGTTGTATCAAAAACGATTGAAAACAGTCAACAGTATCAAACATAACACTCCACATACATAACCATTCATAAATTATTATTTCATCCAAACAGTTTTATTTTAATGGGCATCAAATACACGAAATATATATGCAGATTTTCCATCAAATCATGCATATGAATACTTCAGCATACAGTCATAAGTGTAAGACTGAAACATAGTTTCTAGTTTACATTGCAACAGCTGGACAGGTATTTAACTGAAGATCAGTATCTCTTAGGACAGTTATTAAAACAACATCTTAATAAAATCTACGAATGCTCTAGTGGAAACATATGCTACTTCCTGACAAACATCAGATCCATCTACTAAGAGTTAGACTGGTAAGGACTTATTTTAAACAATCACATATTCTTTACAAAGGGAAGTAATAGAGGAGATCAAGTTACGGTTCTTGTGCATCACCTTTTTCTTACTCTGGACATTCATCAAATTACCTTTTCGTGGACTGCTACCTAAAGTTTTGCTTAAATAACAATGCTTTTTTTGTATATTAGATATACAAAAATTACAGCAATTTTTGTTTTATAATTATGTGTTTATAACACACAATCTAACCCTTGTGCACATATTAATCGCATAAACTTTGCTGTAATTTTAAGTGATGTCATATATGTTGAAGAGTTACATCACTGTGATGTAATAGCAAGGACATCTAACTTATAAACATAGGGGCTTTGAACCTTCTCTGAATGCACACACTTTCAAAAGTCAATTTTAATGAACGAAAACAAAATCTTTAATATATATAATAAAAGGTTTCACTAAAAAATATTTAAACTGGAAATTATGAAACTTTCTATAATCAAATTGTTATGATATGATGTGCATATTCTTACCTGAGACCTGAGTTGAATAATAAATGCTCTTTTTCAAAATAATTTAATGTTTCATATCGTCTTTGTCCGTCATACCCCACCCTAGTGTGTCGCCAGGACAACGGGGTGGGGCACTGCAGGGGGTTGCCCACCTCAATACAATCCTGGAAAAGATAAAACGTTTAGTATGTTTTAGATTATCTAACCAATTCGAATGTTTAAAAAGAAGACACCTTCTGAGATTATGCATACTGAAAAGTGTAAAACTTAATAAACCTTTATCAACAGTTTGTTTGTTATTTATTTTATTATTTATTTTATTTTTATATCTTCTGTAGAACAATGCTTCTAAAATATTTAAACTTAAAAACTGAAAAAGAAAAAAATCACTGTCCCCTTGAAATTGTAAACAAGATTTTTAAAGTGCAAGAAAATCAAGAACAAATTAAGATCACATCATTAATCTTTGTGAAATAATTTCCATTTATTTTTTTCTCATTACAAAAACTGAAACAGAGACAATTTTATTTTAGTACCAGCTGAAATGTAAGTGGCATCAAATTCTACTGTAATTTCTTAACTGTTTTATTTTCCTAATACGGCCAAACTACAGGATATAAGTATTTAGTCAAAATCACTAGAAAATGCAGGTATTTTTTTGTGTAAAAAAAGTCTCTCCATACTTAGTAATAATTCTTTCATTTTTGTTCTTGTTATAGAACACACAAAAAAAAAAAAAACACAAAAAATAAAAAGAAAGAAAACATAAAAAAAGTAGATTATCAAATACACATAAGACACTGAATAAATCCGTACTCCTTATTTTTTTTTTTTTTGGCTCACTTCACAAGCTTTCTTTTCTTCAGCAATGCAACACTTTACGTCAGATATGTTCGGCAATGATAACTTTTTAACAAATACTACCAGCTTTTTGGTCTCATGAAAAAAAGAAATATGTCACCCATCCCATTTAAAAAGCTCCAAAGTGATTGACTTTGTTAGAGATTTTTGACAAGAAAAACAACATGTTCATTGTTTTGTTCTTTTTTTAATTAGAAAGCAGATGACTCTTTAAGATGTGGTTAAAGTGTTGTCTTAAACATTAAACTATATAAGCACACAGCTTGCCCAGTCCATGAAAGACAGTTGTGAAATGGTAACAAATGCCACAAAAATATTTTTCTAAGAATTTCTACATATTTTATTTCTGAATAAAACTGTCTGAACACAAAATGTCTTTAATCGAACCTATGTGTTCTAAGAAGAATCAAAGTTATGAAAAATGCCACATACAACTTACGGCAAGAATATGTTCTAGAAATTGCCGATTGTTTTAAAAGCAATGGCTTATATTGATTTCCATGCTTTGCAATTTTTGTCACTACCCTTGGCTCCGTTTTTTTGATTTTCATGTGGAAATCTACAGCAGTAGTCTAAAAATATTAAGTCTCAGGTCTTCGGTGACAGGTGACACAGACCATTCCTTCCCACATTCAATATCTACAAGGACTTGCCAATCTTTTAAGGACTTGTTAATATTTCAAACTGAACAGGTACTGGATGCTTTGAGAGAAAAAACAAAACAAAAAAACATGAATGGATCAGAACATGAGCAGGAAGCACAGAAGTGCATGTTTACAATGTTCTTTCCTGGCTGTAAAAGGCAAAAACATACTTGCCCTAAGTTGGTAGAGTGATTTCAGGAAAACTAACCTTGAGGTGGCAACACTTTGCACCAGACCCCTGTTCAGGGCCTGACTCCACTGCAGTTGTGGACAACATTTTGTCCCTGCATCACATTCGAGACAATACCATAACAACTACTCCCTTCTTACTTTTGCAGACCTGTGAATACAAAAGATAATATATACTTGTTAAGTAACAATGAGTAATTTTACTAAAGTTTTCTTCCTTCCTCAACACTCAATACCTTTATGTCTTCCTGAAAAAAATGTTTAAAAATTGTCCCTCTCTTTACCTTTCTAGTGATTCACCTGTTAAGTTGGCCTTACCCAATTTTATAAATGTCCTTCTTCACAAACAAAGGTATCTACCTCTAATAATACATATAGTTATCTGCCCCTAGCTAGATGGTTATTGTTCCTCTGTAACATTACATTCTATTTTAAAAACTGATTGTTGCCTTTCATTGAAAACTTATTTAGTCCTGTAGAGGTAACAGTAAACTTTCTATCCATTACCCACTGAACTGTCCCCTATCCCAGCCCCATATTGCGACTACTATCCCTCTCCTCTCCACAACAAACAGCATCTTACAGAGGGTAATTTTTCAACTTGCTCCAGATATGGACAAATTTCTTAATGGATTGCCATGCATCAGTGTTAATCAGGATTGCAAAGTTCCATGTTTGAAGGCAATCAGCTCTTAATTGCTATTGATTGGTATTTGTATTTTGTACAGTTACCTCCTTAATTGGCAGCCTATGGAGTACTGCAGAGCTTAATTGGAAAATATTTGATCATCTTTAGGGGATTCCTCCAAAGCATTCAGGATGTAAAAATAACTAAGTTCAGTAACCAAGTGATTTATTATCCTTAGGGAAAGCAATATCTTATCATAATGATGTTTCATATCTGTTTATCTGTTTTAATAAATGGAAAAAATAAGTTAAGAAATAATTATATTGCAGATAGAAACTGAAAAGTACAGGAGTCCCACAGACCTATTTTAAACACAATTTAACCTGCTGGCATTTAAACAGTTATACTAGCTTAGGAGCCATTTGCTCAAGGAAATAACAGTTCTGTGCAAGTAACTTTCATAATCATCTTTTCTCACAAGTGACAAGTGTAATAAAAAAAACTTTTGTGGGGTGTAAAATGAGGACAAAGTTTATAACTCTAGATTTCAGACAAGTTATTTGAAGTTCCTTTCTAAACAAGCCAAGGAACAAAGGTCAATTGACAAGAGGGGACAAGTACCTGTAAAATATTTTTTTTTAGTGTTTCTATTTAGCACTCTGGTATTTTACCTCATCAGCTGAGGACCATAACTTGGCTGAAACTGTTACGAACTTACTCATTTGCCTCGGCAGCTCACTTTGAATTCTTGTTTGTGGAAAGTGAAGACAGTTTTTTTACTTTCCTGACACAATGCACGAGGTCAATGGAATGGTGTATAATGTAAACATTCATTTAACTGGAGTTCAACACTTTATTTTATCAAGTGTGCATGACAAGAGATGTCAAGATGGCAATTTAAATGTTCTGAGAACATCATCTGTAAGTCAATAGTTAAATTTGTTCACTTCCTATTAAACCACTCATAGTCTGAAAATACAATACTCTTGTCGTAAGTACAAAAATCACAGCTGACATGCACTTTAAGTACTTAAGTTGGTAACTTTCTTATGAAGGAAAAAAAACACTAACTCTTTTTTCTAAGGACTTTTGAGAGAAAGTAGTGGGTAAAACATACTCAAAACACATAACAATTTTCTAGAAAACAGTCAAGAAACTTAAGCTATAAGAAGCAGATATTTTGGCTAAGACTTGTGTATACTTAAGGGGAACCAATGGTAGCCTGAAAAACTGGAAGCCAGTTAGATTATTATCTTGAGGGGTTGCTATATTCTTCTTTATTTTACCACACTTGAAACTTTTTTTCAAATTCACCAATTTTGTCTCTCTGCTATCTTGACCACATCTTGGTTATTTATCAAACCCTAATGAAATTTATGGAGCAGCCCTTCAATTATACTGGTTTGTCATCAGTGCTTTTCCATGTCCAGTACCAATAAAATCTGTTTAAATGTCATTTTATCGATATTTTTCTCCACAAATTCTGAAGTATCCTGCACAATCAAAGACCTCTGTATCCCTTAGAATGTTTAAGCTTCTTATGGTTCGACTGTAAGCGAAAAGCATTCTGAACTTACAGAATGCTTCCTTTCATAATTTTTTTTTTGGGGGTGGGAGTGGTGGTGGGGGCGGGGGGGGGGGGGGAGGGAAGAAATGCAGGTGTGGGTAGAGATGACAGACAAGGTTATAAGGTTGTGAAAAATATTTAGAAATTTGTTGCAAGCACAAGTTTTTTTTAAGATAGGGTGGGTACATCGATTTGGGGCAAGGGGAATGAGGCAGAAGGTCAGAGGTTTGAGTTGGGGGATTTTTCTATAATCTATATGATATAAAGATTTTTGATCTTTCGAGTAAAGATTTCTTCCTTTCCTTTTTCCACTTCAAAAATTTGCACTTTTCTCATTGTGTTAGGATTTTACCAGGGAACTCTAGCGAGACAATTCAAGTCTAATACATCAAAAAATGGCATCTCCAAAATTTGAGAGTCTTTCTATTTAGTTTTAGCATTCCTCAGAAATTATACAAACCATTCTGTGATTTAACTGTCAAGGTCAAATAATTGTAGGTCAGTGGGAAGGTCTTGTCCAAAGGGGTGTTGTGTCCAAGTATGAAGTAAATCCACTTACTAATAAGGAATTTATGGCCAATGTTAAAGTTTTCGGACTGACAGATGGATGTACAGACAGTTCAAAAACTATATGCCTACCTTCGGGGGATAACAAGAGCTGTCACTAAAAGATGACAATGCCCCAAAAGTGGTGCTTTGACCTTTGAGCTGAGCACCAGAGAAGATCAATTGCAGATCCTTCAAAACAATGGGTTTTTAGACAATTTGATGTCAAGATCAAGGTAACTTAAGGGTCAAGGTAAAAAATATGTCATTTGGAAGATTGTTGTGTGCAAACATGAACTGAATCTGTTGGGTAATATGGGAGTTATGGCCAATATCAAGTAATTTTGAGAATTGGACCTTAGATTTCAAGGTCATTCAGGGGTCAAGGTCAAATAATTATAGGTCAGTGGAAAGGTTTTGTCCAAAGGGGTGTTGTGATCAAGTATGAAGTAAATCCATTAACCTATAAGGAAGTTTAAAGGGCAATGTTAAAGTTTTGGGATGGAATGAATTAAGAACTGACAGGTCAAAAACTTTATGCCCTCCTTCTTGGGCATAATAAAATTCCAGAAAAAATACACACATTTAATCATACCCTTGATGTTCAGAATGTATGGGAAATTATATATAACTTTACTTTAACAGAAATAATAAGTTGATAAGACATTATGTCATCTTTTCAACCATAAAAAACTTCAACTTTATGAAACCTGACTAAAATATGAAAACAACTTACCACCACCCAAGAAATACTTGTTTCTGAAAATAGAAAAAAAAACAGCAAAATTAGAATGATTGTGTAATAATAAATTATCTCAATCTGCCAACATATGATTGTGTGATAATAAATTATCTCAATCTGCCAACACATCAAATGTTGATGCATTCTGTACCACTTCAATCACTATATGCTAATATACAGGGTAACATCAATAAAAATTATACATATATAAACTTTCATTTGGTTACAAAACACTTAAAAGACATAAGAACTGTACTGCCATACAAATTTGTCTCAACAATGTTTTAACAATTACATAGAGTACCATTCCTGTTTGTCACAAAAAAATGTTACATACTTTCATTGTCAGAAACACCAGGCAGTTCCTAATTTATACAAAAATCTGTGACTGATTCTTGTAGACAGTTTAGTTGAGCTTAGATGAAGACACCTTTAACTACGCATTATACACCATCATGTTCCTACAGTACATTCAAAACTTGTCAATGTCTTTTGATAAGGTCTGCTAATTAGAACATTTTGTTCTTTATACAGCTGTGTTTGTGTTCCTTTAATTGGAAGCCATCTGTCTACACTATTCACTTTTTTGTTCCTCCAGAAAAAAGGTACGTCTGTTGTTGACATTTATGGTCATCTTTAAGGAAGTAACTTTATTTCACTGTCCACCATATTGTACTTTATATTAAAACACCTTGTGCTATCATCAGAAGGCTACAGGACTATAAAGCATTATTCTGTTAACAGATACAATAACGCAACCATAATGCAACAATAACGCAACCATAATGCAACAATAACGCAACCATAATGCAACAATAACCCAACCATTTTGAACACATATCAGTATTACTTTACTAAAACTACTGAAAGTATTTTGAATTCATGACATTTCTGTTTCAATAATTTTGGAAATTTTCAATTATCGTATTTTTTTTCTAAGAAATGTCACAGAAACGTCAGATTAAATCATTTGCTTAATTATCATAAAGCAAGACTGATTTTCTAAGAAAACCAACATGTTCACATCAAGATTTGATATCTCTGCCAAGGTCACAATCTGTCTTTTTTAGTTCAATATTCATTGAATTCAAGATCAGACAACTTTTACTTTTTGATATTGTAGGTTGAACAATTCAAAAATTATTTTTCTTTTAAAACTGGACATGACTCTTGTAAGCATGAACTAACATAAGCCATATTGCTTTTACATGTAGTCATGATATTTTCTGTGCATTTTCATACTAAAGTACAGGAATACTCAACAATCCTGGCTGCATTTGCTAAAGCCTCTCTCCCTCCCATCTCCCCTAAGGAGCCTTAGATATTTTACCCCACTTGACCAATTATAAGCTACGGAGAACTAACAGAAATTTTCTTTCAGTGACAGCAGTGGCTCAACTGTTACCAAATAACCACCCAAAAAAAACTAAACAGGCATGTCAAAAGAACTGTAGGTTTCTCCAAGACTTGGTTTCAATTAAAATCAATACAAGCATCAGAACATCCAATGCTTTTAGAAAGCAAATATGGTTACCATGGCAACCAAAACAGAATCTGTTACATTTCTAGAGCTCTTTAATGCAAATAAAACATATCAGATCAAGATTTCAATAAACATTATGCTAACCACAGCATTCCTAAACTTACCAACACAAAACAGGCCAATTTATTACAATGTACTTACTTATCTTTACATTCAAACCGAGTAGTGAAATTTTCAAACACATGCTTTTACAGCACCAGGAGGACTTGTTGCTGTTTTAAATTCCCACATTTCATTTGTTTATCAAAAAACTCCCCCAAATATGGCAAACTGACTCAAGCTGTGGCAACATGATATGAGAGAACTAGGTCAGAAAAAGAATGTCCTCTTAAATCAAATAGATCAAGTCATATACTTATGTATTTACATCATATAATGGGATATATACATCATATTGTTTTTGGACATCCCCAGAGAGTAAAAGCTAACTAGCTATTTTCTGTTTTGGGGCAAAAGCTATTTATTTTCCAGAGCCTGAAAATGACTCACTTGGCATGTAAAAGAAACACTGTAGTTAACATTCATGCTTCAAATCTGGCATCAGATAAAGTAGATTCTAATTCTGACATAATATTTCAAAATGTTATTACAGGGAGACTAGAGGGAAACTCTCTTTGCATAGCACTTTGACTTTCCAAAGCACCCCATTAACCCTGAAAAGTAGACCCCCTCCCCAACCACCAACACAAAACTCTTCTGTGTCAAGGTCATATTTTATAACCAGTGAACCATGATTTTGGTGTTTATTTAGTTATGGTCACTCATTGTACCAAGACTTGTATGCACAACTTTATAAACCAGAACGAGTCCAGGGTGAATCAGGGTCCATGCACACAGATCTCTAGTGACAATATTTGTTGCAGTTCAGCACTCTCTTCATGATCAGATTCAGAGCATATTCCGTGTTCTTTTCCTGGGAAGTAACTCTTCCAAACTGCCATTTTTCTATTTACTTTCTCACAGTAACATAAGTGGTCATTGCCATTAATGGAGCTCCAACATAATATGACATGCAAATACCTGATGTCTCTAAGGTGTTAGTGAGAAATAAGAGTGATATACAAGCAAGCCCTTGACAACAATGAGGAAGTAAGTGTTAAAACAGGAACAAATATTCTGTTGAAGATCTATCAAGTCTAATAAACATCTCACAACCGTAGGAAGTTTTTTTATTAGAAACATAAATGAGTTTCTAGCACAACCCTACTTCACATGGTTTTATTCATCATTCATCAAGTCTTTGGTGAAGTTTTCCCCTTCAAATCAATCCTTCTACACTTGTCCATCACTTAGATGACAACAATGTGTCTCTACATAAACCTAAACTGCACATTTCAAATTTAAAGTCATGACATCATACAGCCCTGGAGGGTTTCACAGTATAATTCATCTCACTGTCAAGTTTTAATTACATCAAGAAGAATAAAATTATTACACAAAGTACTGTGCCCCATTGTACTATCAAACTGGTATATTTTAAGTTACTAAACTGACCGCTATTTCCTACACTGGTCCGCTAATGTACAGAGTATATACAGCACTGAAAAATCCAATAATTGGTCAGTGGCTATCTGCTGGTCACTGCAGTGATAGACTGGTCAATAGACTTGTAGCTGCAAGCATCTGCAGATATCTGATGTAAGTCTACATCACACAGGTGCTTGACCTTAACCTCAGAGGTAAAAATAGAAAACTAAATGGCTGAATGAGGCCTTTGGAGGGAAAAGGCTTGTGTAAATAGAAAATATTGATTGCCGTACTTCTAGATTATGAATTGTAGTTTCACTTATTTTATCATGTACGTTGTCATCTGTCAATGAGAACTACTATGAATATTTACATACCTGACACATTTATAATCAAACAAATTTTCGTTCAAAAGAATACTTTATATACGCACTAAAATAACACTGGATCGATTCAATTAAACACTCTGAATATAATGTCAGCAAGTGCAGATATGTGACAGGCTATTCTTTTTCCTGCTCTTTATAAATTGTTCACTTCCCACGCAAACACTGCAACTATAGGATCCTTGATTTACAGCTGTGCTAATTGTTGAACAGAGATAATAATCCACTTTGGAATTCATGTTTGATTCCAGATGCTTTACAGATGTTTCAGGCTTGTGAAAGATAGAAATTTAACCATACGTTAAAGACACTGGGAATCTTAAAAATATTTTCTCATTAACTGCCACAAATGATTTTGATGGCTCATATAGCAATATTATAATATACACATGTATAAATATATATATAGCCGTACATTGTTCAGGTATCATGGGGAGCAGATCCAGTTGTAACATGCTGGACTGGTAACCCAAGGATCCTGAGATTGATCCCTTGCTCCTCCACTAACATCACAAATTTTCTCTGAGAAGACCTTTAAGTGTCATACCAGTAATTGTGAATGACTAAAAAAGCAACTCACTAACAGCATCTTTTTATGTATGTACTTTGAAACTGACAAAAATAAAACTTTAAGGCTACTGTCACATTAACGTCACCAATCAAAACTTGTACAGAAAAGAACACCATTATTTATAAAGTATCATGCTTGGATGAGCAGTTTATTACTTGTAAAATGTGTGCTATCCTATATTTGAATTGCAAAACCTTAGTCATGTTTTATTCATCATCTTCTTTCAAGGTTGTGTGGAGCCTGTAATTGGGTTTGCTTACTTTGGTGGAAACAATTGTTGTCCTTTGAAAATGTTATGGAACTAAATAGGATAATTTTACAATTAAATTTATAATATAATTCAATAATAGAACTTAATATGCCACACAGATTTCTTGAGCCTAACAAAAAATTATAAAGTTCTGTAAATTTTTTAAGCATGAACAAATAATAAGCAACAGCACAAATTTTAAAAACAACAAGTTTACTAATAAATTCTTCAAAATCACTCCAAAGTCAACTCATTCCTAAGAGACCCAAACAATATTTATTTTGTACTTCAGGGCATACTGGTAGTCAAATCCATTCTAACCAGCTTCCTGTGCTTTATTAAAGACAGGCTTTTGGCAGAAAGAAATAGATTTTGGACAATCACTTGACATCTTGTATTCTGAAATCACAGCACCTTTCTCAGACTTCCAAAGATTCAATTAATGTATCTTGCATTTATCTGACATTTTAAAAAACCTATTGTTATCTTTTGATAGTGGAAGCGTTGAGGCTTATATTTTCTTCAGTGTTCCAAAAATAGAACTCTTTTCCTTCTTATATAAAAAAACCCCATATCTTACAAATCTCAAGAGCATTAAAGCAAAGAGCAATACCTTTGCAATGTCAGGATAACCTCTGCTGTGTTACGCAAGTGTACTTAAACAACCTTATCTTTGCTGGAAGTTACGATATTTTGTAGAAGATATGAAATTGTCAATAAAATTAATAGGTATAGTACATCAAATAACAGGTAATATATTTTTAAGAGAATTGTTACAGGATTCTTTTTCTCATCCCCTTTGATTACACAACTTTAAAAGTTTATAAAATACAATTCTTCGTAAGTCAGAGCAGAGCTGAGAATAAACTCTCTCAATTAGGCATTTCTCAACTTTATATTCTAGCTAGAATCTTACAATCAAAATTTGCTACCATTCTTTTGGACCAATTAAGCACTTTGCAAAACAAATTGAGACAGAGTCAGAGAGTGGCACATTTAAGTCCAGTCATAATAAACTATAAATACAGAACTGAACTAGAAACTGAGAACTGACTCAACACAGTTCCAGTAAAAGGCCAGTGCTATAATGATTATTTGGGGTCAGCTGAGGTTGAAATGTGTCAGAAATCTCTTTGCCACTGATCTCTACCATTTATTATCATAGACAAGGGCTCTGACTTTAGAATCTGTGCTCCTCAACCTAGTTTCCTTTTAAAGAGCCTTCTTTATCTCATTTCAAAAAATTCAAATTTTGATCTTGAAGGCATTCCCCTTTTCAATAAACAGTTAATTTCTCTACATCCTTTTCATTTCTACTGCAGGAGAAGAAACAGGGTCAAAAAAGAAAGTAGGTAGATGACTGCAGATTCTGAAGTCAAAGCATGTTTTTATAATAATACACGGTATCACAGACAATGTGATTTCTGTGAAGTTTTGACTACAATCCACTAAAACTTATAACCATCCTAGCATTTTTTTTTCAATTCAACCGTGTTTGACAGTGACCTCTTTGTCAAATATTTTTTAAGTCTAATCAATGCTTGTCTAAAAGAACTGTGTCAAAATTCTGAAGATGCATAGATTTCATTTTATTTTTTTACTATTTTGTGGTACCAAATCTAGAAAATACTGTCAGCATAATTAAATACTCACATAAAACAGGTTACAACATTAAGAAAATGGCCACTAATCTCATGTCTCTGATGTGTTTTATAGGGGCATTTACATCTGTTTATAATAATCCTTCATCTCACAGTCAACATTTATTTTTGGCTGAACAAAAAATATGAGTGTATCTGCAGCATTAGTGTGGAATGTAAGCAGAAAGTTTCCTCATTTTTATTGAAGTACAGAAAGCTCTTCAATGCCAAGCCTCTCCATGACCCAGATTTGGTCTAAAAGCTTGTTTCTGATATTGACAAGTGAGATATAGGATTGCAAGCTTTTATTGATATTGATGTGTATGATGTAGCCCTGTAGTAACAACTGCTTCAGGCTTTGCAAGCTGCACTATGTAGTACAAAATGATTGTTCCTGCCAACATGAGCCTGAGATCAATAAAACGTGGGATGTGGATAACCTTAAGCAACACTGGCTTTTTTCCTCAGCAATGCACTGACTTTTTATTCCTGACATCAGACTTGCACTCTTGTGTGTGGTAAACATGAAGAACTTGGCACATGCTCAAAGTAATTCCTGCAGATTGTGAAACTATTAATTCTGTAGTATGTTTAAAGCATAATTTATTGCTTAATATTTCAAGCTACTCATGCATTCCAACATACAAAACTGAATCTTGATTAAAAAAAAAAAACCCACACTGTTTAAATAAATTAAGATCTTTGTATCACTGCATCTAATCCTCTGTCTTTAAAACAGCACTCATTCAGAACTATATCTGCTTTCCATTTTGAAAAGACAATCCCAATTTTTATAACAAGCAATATCATTCTTCAATGTGGAAGCATAAATCTTGATGAAATTTTAACAAAGATTTGCTAAAATCAAATATAACATGTTCAGTATTATTGGGGGCAAGCACCTGTGAACCTAACTGTTGCACAGCCATCAAAATCCCTGCTGGTAATTATATGTTTCCCCATAAAAGGTCACATAAAAATTAAAGTGCACAATGGAAAAACGTTAACACACTTTTAAATCTGAACTGAAATCACAACCCCTTCAGTACAACCATGTGTGCAGTATGGTAATTTATGGAGATAATGTTTTGTCACTCCTTACCATCAATAGAATGGCTGAGAATAGAATAAACAGTCATGACACACTACAAGTAAATTAAAATAATATTCTTTTTTCTCTGTCTTAAAGTAACCTTAATTGCACCTTTCTGCAACCGATACTGTTAGAGACTTAGTTGAAAGGAATGCACAGAATTTCTCTTTTCAGAAAAAGCCCCTTTTTTTGCATTATGAAAAATCCAGCTCTTGCATTATGAATGAAGAACATGAAAAAACTAATGCTTTCAAAAATGAAACATCATGCATTCTATTAAAGCATGTAATAAGATCAGTTAATGTTTTATGTCTCTTTTGATACTGAAGAGAAACCTAAAAGAATAACATGCTGGCTATAAATTTGACGGACTGATAGTGGATATCTTTAATGATTTCTATTTATCATAAGAGGGGATTCTGTCCTCTCAATTATGTATTGTACAGAATAGCAAACCTATGAGCCCTACCTTTCTCAGTAAAGCTTCTGCAATAGTGATGATGGCAGAACAAGACTCCGACACTGGACTTGTACCTCTGACCTCAGCTCAGTAATTCATTATACTAGTGGATGCCATAACCACTGGGCAACAGACAGTGATATGTATTTTTACTAACAGTTTTTCTGCAGACCTCTACCGAAGAAGCATTTGTTAAAACTATTCCATAAAATGTGTTAGTTACAGAACAACTGATAACTGTCATATATTTTCCATTACAAGAATCATGACATACATAAACACAATACATATAACGCACCAATAATTTTGTTCATAATAAATTAATCCACTCTTTTGTATGCAGTGACGAACTTTAATGATTTATATCAGTGTATGCAAAAAAACAACCCTAATTTATAGAACACCTTTGCAAACCAGTATCTTTATAACTGTTAAAGCAAGTTGTGCGTCTATTCATTCACAATCGATAGCTTTTTGTGATTCTGTTTAACCCTATTAATTATAAAACATTCACGCATTCATTCCTCGAACCATAGGAATACAATACAATATTTACAGAACAATGGCATGAATTATATGGAGTATTTATAATTAATGTGCAAAGTGATGGTACCCAACGCACACTGTCACACCTATCTTGATGAATTAATTGAGGTACAAAAATGGAGGCTTGTACAGATCATGTATTTCAGGTTTTAATATTTTACTGAAAGCAACAGCCATCAAGCAAAATTAGGTTTTACGTCTTTGTGACACTGAAAACTTTTCACAGTCTAAGTTTTTCAGATTTACAGAAACCATTTCAGCTGAAACTGCTGTTAACAGGAAACAGTTCACCACAAAATTAGATCAGAGACATTCATCCTAATAAGGTAATTCAAACCTGGCATGCTTGATTCACATAAGTTCAATGCATTTTTAATGCACATTTTATAACAATTTTTAAATTAATGGAAGACTTTAGGTATTTTCTCTGAAGGGACTTGAATAGGTTAATAAGAAATGCTTGATTTTAAAGTAGGATGGTTGATTATGTAATTATCATATGTATGAAACTATGATTAAACTGTATATACAATAAAAAAACTCTTTTTTTTTTCTTCTTTTAAAGCTGCTGACAAAAGGATAAACTAGATATTTTGAAAGGATGATAAAAAATATAACTTACTTTTCTTCAAGTTTAACTTAGATTATTTCAGTACCAAAGAACCTGAAAAGCAATCCACTTTCTAAAGATGAAAACTTATGATCAACAAAAATTAATATTCTAAAGCCCTGTTGTTTGTTATATCTTTACACTACAGTGTTGACACTATGAACAGGAAATGAACTGGATGTGAAAATGAAAGTGCTAGCTTCCTGTGCAACATTAAGTTGCACTACAGTCCTCAACATGTTGTCACATGACCAAAGATCTAACAAGTAAGGCTGAAGTGCAATACTGAAACCACTTTTACCATGAAATCAACACGTGACAGTCCTCAGCCACAACTACCTCTAAGAAATGAGACATTATATTTGTAGAAATGTTAAAACAATTTATGCACTTTTTCAAAATCAAATTTACCAAGATGATTAATAAACAGTTGTGTTAAAATCTAGGTTTGTTTTATACTGTTTCCTTTATTACAAGGCCTTGCTTCATAATAATAATTATTTTCTACACATAAAATGATGACTTACTGAACATTTTACACATTAAAAGATGACTTAATGGACATTTTACACATGAAATGATGACTTAATGGACATTTTACACATGAAATGTTGACTTAATGAAGATTTTACACATTAAATGATGACTTAGTGGACATTTTACATATGAAATGATGACTTAGTTTACACGGTAACTTAGGACTATGTTCAGTGGGATCATAAGTACCACTACCAATCTTCCACGTTTGAATAAATTTCAATTGTCAGTCAAAAAAGCTTCTCATTTTCATCAGTATTACGTTTGCACCAAACTATCATCAGTTTATTTTTACTATTAATAAAACTGAAATTCTTCAAAGTATCTAAGTTCTATATAATCACATATGTGAGTAAAGTGCAAAGTAATAAAATCTTTACAGGTTTTTAACCTGATTCACACAGTTTTATTAAAGTGAAGCAGTGCAGTAGATATACATATAATACACATTATGGCACACCTATTTATACAATGTGTAGTACTGAAATGATTTATCACTTGGAGGAGGGCCAAGCCTATACAGTATTGCACATAGGAAAGAATGAACATCAACAAAAAACATATGCTGAAATGTTTTTAATGTGCTCAGGGTATTTACCTATTTATCACATACCTGTAAAATTTGAACGAAATAACTAACCTGAATTTAGTCCGCTGAAGTACAAGAAAAACATATTAACTTGATAAGATGTTATTAATAAATGTAAATTATCAAATTCTTATTAATTTTTCCATGGAACTGTGTTTGAAGGTGCTACCTGCAATTTTGAGTGAATACCTTAGCTTGAAGAGGCCAACATTTTAGTCATTTGACCTTGAAGGGTAGGTAAGTATTGTTTTTAATTGGTAGAACTTTAACTTGTTGATAGGCAATCTGAACTGAATGCAATACTTTCTGAGTTAGCAGATTCTTTCATTTGTTCTGAAAAAAAAAAACAAAGGCAAAAAAATCTAACCTTGATTCTGACCTTGAAAATAATATATCTTAAAGTTGTTTTTCAGTTGGTGCTCTGTCAGTGAGATTCCAAAAAACCAGTGGGGAAGACACAGCAACTCTAGTTGACGAGTATGAAGAGTACATCTTGTACCCTACTTCAGAGTTCCTCCCTGAAGACAAGACCCCTTTAACATCCCTTGAGTCCTACTGGAAGAAAGTTGAGGCCAAAAAGGTAAATGTTCATGTAATTTGAAATTTGTATCAAGGTAGGACAAGTCAGTTGACAGAAGCAACTTGAGGACTTATAAAAACTAACCCTCATCAAAAAGTATGGTCTGAATATGGTCTGAATGAAGCTGAATTTTTGCTGAAAATTTGTCTGAATGCAGTCTGAATAGTTTCTGAATCAGTTTTGTTTTTCTTAAACTGCAAAAGCTGAATTTTGTCTGTTCACCAAATTCAGAAAAAAATCAGCCTTGTATTTATTTCTGAATCATGTCTGAGAACAAGGTTCAGTTAAAAATCAGACTTTTGATTCAGACTTTTCAGTATTTCTTCAGACATATTCTATAATCTGAAACATGTCTGAACCCTTGTAAGCACTTTTCAGCTTTTATTCAGACAGTATTCAGATGGTTGATTTGGTTGTTCAGCAATAATTCAGTCATCAATTTTGCTGTAAGACTAGTATTCAGCATTCATTCAGCAAAAATTCAGCTTGATTCAGACAAACATCAGACATTCTGTTTCATGAGGGAAGTCAATTTTATATTATTAAAGTAAAAACAGTACATGCATTATAACTTGTCTTTGAGTAACTGAAGCCAGTATTTCCCCACCTTTGCCAGTTAGCCAGGGGTGCTTCTGTCTTTGCCCCACTCCAATGCAGACCCAAAAAGAACATTTTCACAAATAAGGAAAATTCAAACAGACTACAGAGACAATCTGTTTGACAAAACTTATAATCCACAATCTGCTGTCAAGACAAATGGAAATGACCACTGTTACTTACTGAAACCTTCAGGAGAGCTGATGACTGCTGCTAGAGATGCCTGTATTTAGTCATACACAGAAGAAAAAGAAGAGGAATCAGCAGTGTTTAGATTAAAAAGTGTGAAAAAGTTGACACTGTATACTAAATAAGGAACAATGCTTTGTTTTAATTGCTTTATGCCAGATTGGTTAGATTTATGCCTTCAGTTTTAATGCATTAAATGAGAACAAAAAAACACTTCATTAATTTTCTTTGCTGTTCTTCTTGTCTTCCTTTTTGCGAAAGCGAGACGATAAAAAAATCTAGTTTTCAAGCTAAAAATCCAGCTGAAATTCCAATTGTGAGTTACTGAAGTTATCACATGTATGTAAATTATTTCAATGTTACTTCCCTTAGTAAAGCTCTAACCATTTGCTTTGCTTCTGAAACCGGTTCATGTCTTTGAAAGAAAAATTGAGGTTGAAAGACATTTATTTCTGATGTAAAAACAACATTAGCTAGCTAGCTTCTAAATTTAGCATCTTTCTTGCTTTTCCAGAATAATTAACCTGATTTTTCAAAGCTGAATTTTCCCAGATTTGTAAAGGAGTTACTTCACACCCACATACTATTATCTTATATAATAACAAATAAATAAAAGAATGCAGTTTCAGCTAATCTTGTACATCCGTGCAATCTAATCATTGTCCTGCCCTATTCACCATTACAGTTGGTAATTTTCAATAAGCACTCCCCATAAGCAATTAATGGACCTGTCCAAATTGAAAGATGGACAATTCCATTTTAAATATTTAGCATGGTAAGGGCTAAAAAAACAGCCTGTATTCTATTCATGCTTGCCTTTTTTTTTCCGTATATATATATATTTTTGCTCTTCTGAAAGTTTCAAATGGTACAAAAGTTTGTATAAACCTGGCAGGGACATGGTTCTAAGCAGGGGTGTGTGTCAAAATGCTATAAACAAACCTTTGTATAAGACAAACTGGAACTTTACATGGTTAACATAATCATTATTGCACATGCCTTATGATACTGCAATTTGCAATAACTCATGTCATATTAACTTTCTATTACACAGATGGGGAAAATGTTCCATGCATGTGACATGGTATGCAACCATTAATCAACCCTTCAGACTGGTTTCTTACACAATAATATCAGGCCTGTTTCTAAGATTTCTTTCAAATTATTTTAACAAGGGTTCCAATTAATTTCTGTCTTTCTTGATACCAAGACTATTATTAATATTAATCAGTAAAATCGAGACACAGTCTCTGATGTAAAATACAGTGTAATTATAATTATGGCTGAACAAACTAAGAAACTGATATGCTTTTGTTTAACCTTTGTCAAAGGAGAAGAATTCTTTTTCACAGTGATCCATTTAAAAGTGCATGAAAAAACTGTCCAATTATAATGCTATCACTTAGCATCCAAAATATTATGTAAATTTTTAAAATTTAATTCATCCTCGATCAGTTCTTGGTGCTCATATGACAAGTGGCTGTATTCATCTAGATTTCATAAGAACAAAGCTACCATATTGAAAATCTCATGAAGTGTTGAGTTCATCAAACAAACCATCTGACAATTTCATGAGCGTTTTCCTGAATGCACGCTGAAAAAAACTTTCACCCGTTTTCAGGCCTAAACTAAAATTTTACAGTATAAAAATTTGTTACATAAATGCAAAGTACACCAGCCAATCTTCGGTGCACAACATGATTTTTTGCAACTCTACAGATTTCTTATTGAAAAAAAACATTTTACCTTTCAAGCAATGGATTGTTGACAAAAAATGGTCCGCCAGAGAGCATAAAACAGGTGCGCGATGACGTAGTATCCTACCATTGGTTTATACGAAAATGGAAAACATAAGTTGTCATTCTGCATTTCAGTAATCCCATGGTAACATAAGGACTTGTAATCAGGGGTTATATATTTCCCCATTCCGCAACCAATGCTACTAATGGTCTTTTGGATGAAATAGTTACAATTGGTGCTATACAATGAGTATTGTGAAAGAGCCAGCAACAACAGAACTCTGGCATAGGATGCTTCCAAATGAGCAAGATTTTCAAGATTTCCTCAAATAAATAGGTAGATAGAATTCATATTTTCTCTGAACAACTTGCAAAGAAGGTCAAGGTCAATTGGCACAGCTTTAGTATTTCTTCACATCTATAATAAATACATTAAAATCGATCTTCATTGCAGACATTATTTCTTCATAATTTTGGAGATCAGTTCTTACAAATTTCCTGATTTTAAATATCTTTAATCTTTACTAACAAAAACATTATTAAAAACACTGTCTAAAACTATCAAAATGAAACATGTTGGTGCCTTCCCCAGGCTCAATGATTTCCCTACAGATAAGGACCTGGATTTATGAGGGACACAGAGGCAGATGTTACTGATGACACCAAGGGCACAGATATCACTAATAGTAACTGTTTTAAGTGATCTTATCGTCTATCACTGGAACCAGCTTGGTGTTGCTTTTAAGGTGAAATAATCAAAGCACTGTAGGTGCTGACTGTCCTCGCATGCTACTGTTTCAGCTGATAAAATACTTTCCTACAAAAATTTACCTCAACTGACTTGTTTCTGTTAAAATTACTTCTAAATGAATGCTGTCACTGAGAAATGTTAAGAATTTTTATATGCAGTGACTTTGTCAATGAGACAATAACTGTTTAGCTACTTATTCATAATTATGTGACTTGGTTTGTAATCGAACAACTTCAAAATGCTCTGATATGGCCGGTTGCCCACTTTTCACTGCTCACTGTTATCCTCATGGACCAAATGATGCAATGATAACTGAATGACCACTGACTTAAATTTTTAAGTGAATCTGGAGATGGGGAATTCAAAATGATTGCTCTTCGTATGTCCCCTTATAAAAAAGTTACTGTTAGCAGTAGTTATAAGACAACAGATACATTTAATACATTTGAAGTCAATTATTGCTAAATACAATGATTATTAGTTTTCGTGTATGTTACAGCTATCCTTCTAAGCTAATCATTAGATTTTTGCACCTGTAAACTTTATGTGTAGGAAATACACGCACATATTCCAAGAGAAAATTTTGACCAATCAAAACTCTGTATGAAAGAGCTGTGATGTAGTAAATCCTGCTAGGATGTGAAAGCAAACATTTCTCATCTAAAACATAACATTCCTGTTAACCTAGATAGCAGCTTCTATTAGATAAGGACCTGATAATGTTTCCAATATGTTAAACCATGCAGAACTCTTTTAAACATGCCGTAAATTCCAGAATGCTTTTTTTCTGGCACATGCGTTAGTGATTTTTTAAAAATATTTTTTTCAATGACCTCTTCACCAAAATAATTTTTGCATTAGATATAAAAGCTGTTGTTTATTTTGATTCTGTTATTTGCTGCCTCATTTTTTTTTCTTTTTTAATTTTGTGACATTTAAATAGATTCAGGTAAGAAACATATCAGTACATCTCTTGTATGCAATGCATAACATACCAACAATAAAAGACATGTCTACAAGTACAGGTCACTTTACTGGTTGTACAAAATTAATCTGTGCCAGGTTCATGTTTGTAAAAAGGTTGTGAAAAAAAGTGCAACCCTAACTGGTATTTTAACTTTTTAACCTTTGGCTTACCTTGCCAATGAGCAGTATTTCATTAAGCAATCAAGGCCAGTGCAGTCTAGAATCTGGGACTCTACTGTTTCCATCTCAAAGCTTCACATTGCTACTCCTTTAGCTATATAACAAGAGATCTGATGAAGACCCCCATTCAATGCTTCTTAACACCCCTGACCAGCCCAAAAAATTAATGCAAAAGGTGATGGGGGCAAAAAGTACAGCCCTTATCAATCTCAGATTCAAACCTCAATCTGCCAACATTCTAACTAATTATCCACTAAGGCCAACCAAACTCAGAGTTAACAATTTTCTTATCACAAAGGAAAACACGACATTATTCTATATCATATTATGCCATTAACCACACTCAAAACTGTTAACAATTTCTTAACAGAAAGGAAAACATGACATTATTTTGTATCACATTATGCCATTAACCAAACTCAAAACAGTTTCTTCACACAAATCAAAACATGACATGATTCTGTATCACATAATGCCATTAACCAAACTGAAAACTGTTTCTTAACATTTCTTAACACAAAGAAAAACATGACATGATTTAATATTACATTATGCCATTAGCAGAACTCAGAACAAAGGAAAATCATTATAACATTTTGTATCACAATAAATAAATACAGTACTGTACAAAGACCTTAATTAGGAAAAAAAACTTTCTGTGGCAATTTAAACTAAAATTGCAGCATTCTGCAAAAAAAGAAAACTAATTTTTTTACACCATTCATGACCTGCATTAATGACAAAAACAATGTTTTTTCTACCTTCACATCAAACACAACCTGTGAGCAAAAGCAGTAATTATAGTTACAATCTGTCATAAGCCTGATAATACTACTTACCACCTTAAAAATAAATTGAACATGTGACTCGGTGCACATTTTCCTTGAAGGTTAAAAAGGTGCAGTTATTCCCATGTGCAAACTGTTGCCAAATGAAGACTGCTTAACAGCACTGTACTCATATGACTTTCTACACTCATTCATACATTTTTTTTCACTTCAAAGTAATAACAATGAACATAGTACATCACTTTTCATGCACAACAAAAAAAGAAGAGATATACCTCAATCACACCTTATTTCCAAATATTTGTCCATCACACTGAACCACATGTTTGCATATCAGTTCCCTTTTACTGGCAATCAATACCTTTGTTTTTTCCAGAGCAGTTTATGCCCTGTGAATGATGCAGGACTTAATGGCTTGCCTGATGGCTGATCAATGAAAGCTATCGCAACATGTTGCATCTAGCTCTAGCACTGTTATTAAAAACAGCACATGGATTTTCAACAACAAACGCAGTCTCTTAAGGCGTTCTTTATCATGTGCAATGGTTCAATATCTTTGACAGATGAAGGTAAATCTAAATTCATATCCAGTAACTCAATCCAGTATTTTTTACATATTTTACAACTGATGTCACAATTATTTCTTTATGTAATCCAACAAAATGGTTTAATATTAAATGCACTTGAAAGTCTTTGCTTTTAACTCCTGTCACTGCTGTTAATGATACAGTCTTTCGATTAGCTCTTGACAGTTCTAGGTAAGTGTTTGAAAGGGGGATTGGGTGTATAAACAGACTGAATATACAGATGATCAAATATTTTTTACATAGTGGTGATTCTGCCTATTTTTTTCTGTCATGTCATTGGAAAGTTGCATAAATATTTCAGCTGACACTTTTATAAGTTCAAAATTGCTCTTCCAGTGTTTTCAATCCTTAAACACTTACAGATCTTATTTACTTCTTTTGTCCACATTTTTGGTATTAGATATTCTGTAATGGTTTTGGGTTTATTTTTTTCATAATAAATTGTAATAAATTTCAATACCCAGAAATATGATCAGCCACTAGACTTCTTCTTAACAACTCCTGTAACCTATGCAGCAACTTTAAATCTCAGGCATTACAGACTACAGTTCCAAAAATTTAAAACTCCACCAAAATCAAAACTGGGTCTGAAGACTTAGATTTCTTTTGATTCCATGGTGAACATTTCAGTAAATCTTTTTGTTTTAACATTTCGAAAGGGGATGCGAAAAGGTTTCAAGTGTTATAGAATAAAATAAAGAAGCAGGTAGCAGCTCCTCAAAATTTTAGACACTAAACCTGCCTCTAAGTGGTGTTTGCATGAGAGATTCTATAGTTAATGTATGAAATCATGTCTCTATATAATAGGAACAGCACAAATTATTTGCTTGCACATTCTTTGAAACCTTTATTCAATAGAAATTGATTTGTTTTCAACTTTGGAAATTTAACTATTAAGGAAAACAACCATCTCTGCTCATGATGTCCTGATAAAGTCATGGGAAACTGTGTCAGTTCTGCATTAAGATATCATATTTAAACAAATACACTTCTACAACCTGTTAATGAAATATTGACATCTATATTTCAGCAATTCAAGATAAAGATAACTTGGGAAGATTTAGGTTAGATATGCTGAGGTCACTGCCCAGAGAGAAAGAAGTGCAATAAACTATAGTGCAGTTCTACACCTGTACAAACCAGCACCATCAGGAAACTTCTATTGGCATAACCACACCTTAGTTAGTTTATACACGTTTCTATATATACAGGGGTTTCATTAAGTTTTTGAGTTGAAGGGAATACATATAAATTAGGTGGGGGATTTGCTGCCAGTCTGTTTTAAAATAAGCCCCATTTTAAGAAAAGTAGCTGGGTGAAGATCTCAAAATAGCAGGGGGAAATACCCGTCCTCTGCCTCTTAATGAAACCCCTGTATATATGTATTGGAAATTGTGTGAAGTGGGAGTGGGGTTGGGACATAAGAGAGAGAAGAGGATTTGACAGAAGTGCTGTGTGTGGTGGGGGTTGAGATTGATGGGGGCTGGGAACATCCTGAAAATATTTTTTTCTTTCTATAGATGGGGACTAGGGACAAAATTAAAGTCTGATAAGGGCTGGAGGAGTTAGACTAGAATTTCTGGAAGCATGTGTCCATACTGTGAGGTGATGGGAACAGAGATATCGAGGTGTAAATGTATGCTAGGGCTTTTATGAAATAAAAAGCATGTTTTGTATGCAATGTACAAATTGCTTTACTAAAAGAAGAATAGCATTCATCTTTGTCAATTAAACCTTCATACAAATTGAGAATGGTCTGAATTAATTACGGCACAGCAAGTTCCCAAGGGAATAATTTTCTTTTTCTTTAAATTTTTAACAGAAACATTTTATTATACCCAAGGAAACAATGGCTAAAACATGTCCTTAATTTCCTGCCTCAGAAACAGATAATGAATGTCAGAATAATACATTTATACAGAATATCCAATTAAAAGTTTCTAGTCAACTAAAAATGATTGTCAGAAATCAGTTATCATTATTTGAATTGTGATGGCAGAATTCAGAAAGGGTTTTTTTTTTTCATTTCGTTAATTCTGGAGAAGCATTTTTTAACTTTTGTTGTACGAAATAAAACAACTGAAAAGCAAAATGAATGGAATGCTATGTAGTTCGTTCTGTAGTGTACAGTACAGACTGCATGAATTGTAATTTATGTATATTTTTATCATTACACTGGTGAACAGAAAATGTTCACTTTTTTTTTTTGGTGTGTGGGGTTGGGGGGGGGGGGGAGTTTAGTCCCAGAAAATGTGATCTCTGATAATAAAAGACATTTAAATTTGAAATTTCAAAAAATTACAAATGCTTACACTTATCCTGTAGTTGCTATGGACATTTTTTTAAATCTTTTACTAAAGTTGTTTGAAACTAACAAAATAAATAGCAGTTAAAATCATACTTACTTTGAATTGTAAATTTCATCAAAACTCAATATTCCGTTGTTTTTTTTTTTCTGAATTATTCCATCACTATAGACTGTACATTTCAGTCTGATAATTTCGACATTACATTAAGTTATCAGGTGAAAATTCAAAATGACTGTTTGGCAAACCAATAAATAATGTACAAAGGTATTCAAATCCTTTTCATATATAATGTGCACTATCTTACTCAAAGGTGACCCGATTTTAACATAAAACTATGTTTGAATGGTGGACTGCTTCAGTGCACAGGGCTGTAGTGTATAGTGTATGTAAAATGATCACGTTACATTTACAATTCAATCCTATTCACACAGATTTAAGGTGTGGAAAATCTTGTGCAAGGTGAAGCACATTACATGAATTTTGAATCAATGGGGTTAACAAATATTTGGAAAATTCTCATATCACAACATCTAGAGTGAGCCTTCACCACTTCAGTTAACGCCCTCCTTACAAAATGCTAGCCCCTCAACCAATCATATTCCACCTGATGGCAAGGTAAGGGTCAAAAGGGGTTAAGTGATCCCTAAAATTGATCCCTCATTGGTTGCTTAATGACAGAGAAGGGATATTAAATGGGGCTGAAACATGATGACTGCATGAATTAAACTCATTTATGAAAGAAAAAATGCTTCTTTTTCTTCATAGAATCTGGAAGTGAATGAAATTCTTTTTTGGGGGGTTTCTTCATTTGTTTTGTTTGGTAAAATGAATAACCAAAGTAAAAACAAAAGCAGTTAAGAAAAAACAATAAAAAACAACCATCAGAATCTAATTATTCCAACTGATACTAACATATTGTTTCTTATACCTTTTAGTGTCAATTACTGTGTTCATCAACTCTTGTGCTATCCTGTTATTCTGACCGAAGAAACAATTATAGATTATGTAAAAAATGAATAAATTTTAGGGAACAGCTTATAAACTAATCAATTATCAATTCTAAAATGCAACACCTGCATTTTATGTTAAAATATGTACTGCCTGACTGAAATGCATAAACATTGTTGGCCATTTTGATGAAAAACATGCTACGCAAAAACTGAAAAATAGAAATAATTCATTATGTGAGTAAGCATTTATTTTGTTTTATAATGTAAGCCTTACATGATTTTATGCTCAAATGCATAACTAGGTCTTGTTTCCCATGAAATTCACTCTTAATGTCAAGTGCACATCACTTAAAAACGTCAACAACAATTCATTTTTACATCTTAGAGAAAAACAACCGATGTTTAAACATCATTCCATGCATTTTAATGCAAGTTTGTTTCCTGGAAAACTAATTAGTAGGTTAACTTTCAGTATCTATTTCCGACCTTTTATTTTGTTTTCCACCTTCAATCTGGACTTTTTTCTTTCACGATTGTTTGATATTGGCTAAATATTTCTTCATATCATTAGCGAATACATTATCTCATATTACTCTGAATTTTGCAAGATTCACTGTCACGATTAATAGTTCATCGTGGCAGATATTTATTGTTTTCAAGTTATATTCCCTGACTGGTGTATATCATCAGCCAATACTTGAGGAAGATTTGTTAAGCTTAAAGGTTGGTTGCACATTTATTAATTAAAAAAAGAAACCTAAGAAAGCCCAAGGGTTTATACAATTCAGTAAAAATGGATTTCTTAAATCAGATTCTTAGATTCAGTCTCTGTTAATCAAAAGGAAACAGGCTAGTGCTTTAAACGGCATGTCTGTTTTCAAAAACAATAAAATAATTTATCTACACATTTTGTATAGAACTGCATTTTTACATTGGCATTTAGTACCTTAAATTAATTCTACCTGAGATTCTAACAAATAAATGTTGCAGCCTAAATTCTTCTGTATTTGTTCACATTCCCATGAAATCAATGAATCAAACTAGTCCCCCCACACACCCTGCACTGGTTCCCTGCACATCAAAATTGTTTATCTCTATTCTCAAGGTTGCATCTACCTATGATTTTGAATACATGCCAAAACTTAATCTGAACATTAGAAAATACAGTCCAAATATGTTATACATTATATTTACATATCATTTTTACAGTTTAAAATATCTCCAGAATGATTGTAAAAGTAAAAGGATTGGCTCAATGAAAAAGGGAGGTAATTAAAATCTTGAGCAAAAGTTTACAGTTACATTTCCTGCATTTTCATGATAAAGTTTGATTTACAGATAATGAAAAGTTCTTCATTAATAACATAAAACATAATGAATATAATAATTATAAATGATAAATTATTATAAAAACAGAGGAAAGCTTAGCAAGCAGGTAACTGGTAGAGGTGTTATGCAATCTGATTAAAATCATATCCTTAACTTTGCTATGCTATTAGGATCTGAATACACCCATCAGGCAATCAGAGCAACGCTTATATAGCCGGGATCTCAAACAATTATCTGCCATGTATAAACTGTCACTGGACTCCGGTAAATTTATTTGTCAAGATCTTCCAAAATAATGAAATTAATGTTTGTGCAGAATATTATTTTATTAAAATATCTAATCATTTTTCCGTTTACAAACATTGTTATGCTAGATAAGTTTACACGCTGTCTGAACACGCCGTGTGTACATGTAAGCGTCATAAGCTACAGTGTCATTGGCTGGGATATAAATAACCATAGTGGAAGTTCCAGGTTATCGAGAAGACAGAAATAATCAGATCTAACCGTAGGGAGATTGGAACTTCAGTCAGATTGAGGAGTTATGGGTTTCATAATATCTTAAATTCAAAGGGTCAGGACCTGTTGTAAAGATGCAAGTAAAAAAAATGTGCCTTAAGGGGGCTATTTTTTCAGGAATGAGAGATATTCTCTATGGGTATGTACATATAAGAACCCCCTGAAAATGTATTTTGACACATTACTTATAGCACTTGTTCCTCAAAGATTTTAAACTTAGCGAGAAGTTATGCATAAACATATCTTGTGATTGCCATCTCTTACCTCCTTGCTAACACAAATTCAAATCTTCCTCAGTATGCAAAGGGCTTCAACACAGTATTTTGTTGTTTTTGGTTAGTGGGTGCTGAAATTTTTAAGTCCGAGACAACTTTAAAGCCCCATTATTTCTAACAAGACTTGTAAAATTCTCCAATTCTAAACCGGCCAAGCAGTTTTGCAAGACCATAAATAATACTCAAACCCTCTATATCTGACTTACACTAACTTCTAGTCACTTAATAAAAAGACCAGAAGTAAATACAGCTGTGGTATTTCCCGAAGATGTGAAAATATTACAATTGTTATCTACAGGCATTTTTTGTAAAGGTCCATTAGACTTTGGTACTACACAATGAATGATATCATCCCAAATAATTTCAAAATGACTAATCAGTTTACAAATATGTGTAATGCATCATCAAATATTGCCTACACACTTTAAATTAACCCGCATTAATGAAACAATTGTTACACTTTCAAAATCTTGAAAGTTGACAAAAAAACATTTGAAAGTTAGAAATCTGATTAATTTTCAGAGAGTAAAGGATACACCTGACATGGTACAAGTTATAAGGGTTTCTAAATTCAATATAAGAATAAAATCCAACCCATTCACTATACTAAAAAGTTTCTGGGACATACTGGGGCTTTAACGGTTTCGAAAAATGTCTTCAATAATGGAAGTACCTTCTCTAACATAAACAGCTTCCATACTGCTTTACAATATTTTATGTCAGTGAATAGTGTTAAACAAACACACATATTTTGTTGAATAATTGAAATACAGGCTGTACTGATGAACTTCCTGATTACATTGTGCAGTTGTCTTTATGCCATTCAAAAACATTAGGATGGTAAAAACAAGACTATCAGAATTTCTAATCACAGAGTTTCAACAATAAAGGGACATAACTTCCTTCTAAATAGTTTGGAGTCTGCATTTGAGCATTGTTTCACCTAAATTTGACATCTTATAAACACATCTTAGGTTAAGCAAAACGACATACTCCATAAAATATATCTCAGGTTTAAACAAAACAACATACCTCTTTAAACACATCTTAGGTTCAGCAAAATGAAATACACCTTAAAGCACATCTTTGTTAAGCAAAAAGTCATACTCTATAAAACACATCCTATGTTAAGCAAAAGCACATACTCTTTCAAACACATCTTATGTCTAGAAAAACCACATACACCTTAAAACACATCTTTCATTAAACCAAAAGACATACTACTTAAAACACATCCTATGTTAAGAAAAAAGGCATACACCTTACAACACATCTTATGTCTAGAAAAACCACAAACTCCTCAAAACACATCTAAGGTTTAGCAAAATAACATGCTCCTTAAAACACACATCTTAGGTTTAGCACAATGACATGTCTTTTAAAACACATCTTAGGATTAGCAAAATGACATTCTCCTTAGAACACATCTTAGGTTTAGCAAAATTACATGCTCCTTAAAACACATCTTAGGTTTAGCAAAATGACATGCTCTTTAAAATTAGCAAAACACACTCCTTTAAACACATCTTAGGTTCAGCAAAATGACCTGCTCTTTAAAACACATCTTAGGTTTAGCAAAACAATATGCTCCTTAAAACACATCTTAGATTTTGCAAAATTACATGCTCCTTAAAACACATCTTAGATTTAGCAAAACAACACACCCCTTAAAAAACATCTTAGGTTTAGCAAAACAATACACTCCTTAAAACAACATCTTAGGTTTAGCAAATATGTGACATTACAGAGTTTAAGGCTCAAAATCAACATCATAAAGATCTATTATTTGTATCTCCTTTCCCTTGTTAAACACATTTCAACAGTGACTTGATCATCAGAATTAAGGTTACTGCCTATTTTTGAAACAAAAAGGGCAAGTGTGACAAATCAAGCCAGTTTAATCTGTGCAAATAAAATCATTTTCTCTCGTAAATGTATTTAGGAGAAACACATTTAAACCCATGAAGTCCAAAGTAGGTTGAGATTTGAACCAACACTTACTGTGCTGAGAGTTAAACACAATGTGACACTGACTTAAGCCTTTTGCTACCCATATGAATAGCACATAAAGCATATTTATAAATCTCTACAGGGAGAACTTTAATTTGAAATGCAGAATTAATTAGAACATTCAAGCATAATAAGTCAGTTATTGTGTTTTTCCTTTTTTTTTTAGATCATATTGGTGTACAATAATTCTATAAGTATGCATGACAAATAAATTCAAACAACCTTGTAAGAGAGGACAAAACCTACACAAGGCAATCAGTTCAATATGAATGAAATTCCTATCCGTCTTTCGGTACTCATATAAAATTTCATTACCTATCACACTAAAAATCATGCCTCATTAGGAGTGAAGACAATCATTACAGTACTTCAAAAAGTTGGCTTACGTGTAAAAAAAACATGTCAACAGTCCAGGAATTTGGTCATTTCAAAACTTACAACTACATAGGTAAAACATTTATACCAAAAATTACCAATTTCACTCATAAATAAGTGAACATAAATAAGTATACAAAATACAATAAAAAGAATTTTCACAAAACACTCTCTCTCTCTCTCTCTCTCGCTCAAGTACTGAGCTAAACTTTGGCTCACAGGCACCTATTTCTTAAACCTTCACTAAAATAACCTTACAGCAGTTTAACAAAAATGCAATAAATAGCAACTTACAGTTTGAGTCAATCCTTCTTATGAGTTATAACCCCAGGAAAATGTTAACTATAATATATTTCTCCCAAGTGCTCCGCTTACAAGATTCACATAACTGCTTCAACATAGCACTATTGAGAAAAATCTCTCGCACACATACACACGTTAAACCATAATGCACAATATCCTGTAATAACTCTACTGGGCGATACCACGATACACTGCTGTACTACTGTTTAAACATTATAACATGGTGTTCAGTAGATGGCCTGTGTGCTGTATAAAACAGATTAAAAATTAACTGGAGCATACAAAGGTTAAATATATACCTACCATGTGTTGAGCGGAGGAAAAAGTGCGCACAACTGTAAGCTTGTGCTGAGTGTTTTAATCTAGGTCATACATGAAATAAGCTAAAACAATTATAGGCCTACCCACTCAGTTTTACGTTTGTACTCAATATCTTAAGTAAATACATATGGTGTAGTGAATATAAACAAATTTTGCCGATAACCACTATATGAGTGTACCACAATACACTATGCAAAAATCTAACTGTGCATTCCACAAATTGTATTATCTTGATGTATGGTGAAACAGTTAACCTTAAAGCGACCTATTTTTTCATAGAGCTGACCATCATTACACTGCTTATCTTGAATTATTTAAATAAACCTTTATATTTATAATTAGAACTGAACACCAGATCCGAAAGTTTAATTAGATACCAGGGTAAGTAATTAAATGCATTATGTTACCAAGTGGGTGCAATTTATGGGTATCAAGTCCTTTATATTCAAGACAATTCATTGTTAAACATTCTTTTTTTTCTTCCAACAGCAAATTTGACCTCGCATTATTTTACATAAGCATTAAATATGAAATTTAAAATGCAAATTACCATCAAGTCATAATTTTAAAGACAAAATTCGGCATCAAAATATGACTTGTATGTAAATGTATATGTAATTGAGGACACTGAGAGAAAATGTTTGAATTACAAAACAATAAAATGATAGTAACACTGATTTGATTTTGAACAAAAAATTAAATAAGAAAAAACTATATTGAACTATATCGTCGGTTGAAAACCAGAGTATAGTATATAGCAAAATTTTCAAAAATGGGGTTTTTACATTTTTTATATTATATATTTGAGACACACAATGTCTCAAAATTTCAGCTCTATATCTTATCTAGTTTTGAAGATATTGATCAGAGATCGAATGTCGTATCTCATATTAAGCAGTGTATCTTCAACCAAAATGTTGCAAAGGCAGATGATATAAAATTTTACCGCCAGAGCAACAAAATGGCATGCCAAATTGTTGCACTTTTAAATGGAAGATTTTGGTTTTTATCAACATGGAAAAAATAAATGTGTAAGTTTTTGCCAGAATATAGTATCTGGTGGTAATAATGTATGGCTTTCATTAGTAAGTGTAATATTCAGTTTACTAATATGCCATACACTATCATCTGTAAATGCTAAACTTGAGAAAGTTAATTTTTTTCATAGCTTATCATCCAAACTATGGTGTCTGAAGAGACTAGTTTTTGGTTTTTTCTTATGAAGTGATAATGTCCTCGTCTGCCTAATGCCAAACTGTATCATTTGAAAATGATATATTATATGAGCTGTAATCTGGTCCTGGATGGTGCTAATTGGTGTTGATAACCTGGTATCTCCAATTACAAACTTAATGTTTGTTGTTGTGGAATGTGTTAATTTACAGTGTACATGAAGATATAGGACAGAAAATGATGAGTGATTAAATCAGAAGAATCTAAGGTATGTTTTCTTTATTGAAAATTATAATTAATACAATAAATACCCATGAAACAGTTTTCAGTAATAAAATATTACCCTTCAGATAATAAAATGATTTGATTTTTTTGTTGTGTTGTATTGCTTTGTTACACAAATGCATCATATCAATTATAATGACAGACTGTAATAGTTACTTTGCTCTGCACACCTTTTTTTGGGTGTGTCACACATAGATAATAGATATTCAATGCTGTCTTCCTGCAGGTATCTGTAAAAAATAATGATCTTCTACCTGTCTAATAATAAAGTTTACTTTGAAAATAAGTTAACTGAGATGTGAGGACATTTGTTCACAGGAAGATATCGTATAGTTTGCATCAACTTTGTAAGCCTTTAAGTGTATGCCTAATCGGAAGTATAACAGGCATTTTTATATGCAAGAATATCATTAATCGAAACATATTTAATTTTTCAGATAGGGTCTGACGATAACTCAGATGATCAAGAATGTCTGTTTAACAACACAACAATTTATTGACAAAGGATATAAACACAGACCACAATGAAACTGTTAAATTCAAGTAAGAAAGAAGGTGCTAAGACAGAGTTAAGAATTAATTAGACATCTGGGTGTGTATGCACTGCAGAAACAAACAGAACAAGTACAGCAGAGAAGTCTGACTACACGTATATAAGTAAACGTGCAAGAAAAAATATGAAAACATTCAATAACAATGATGGAAAAAAACTTGTTAAGAAGCAGCAAGATATGAGATGCTATACTCTCAGTGTCAACAAAGAACAAGTTAGGGTCTGTAAAAAGTTCTTTTTAAAACCATTAAGTGCTGGAAAGTAACACGTACAGGCTCTGTCAAAAAAGGTGTTGGGCCACTTCCAGGGATGCGATGAATGGGGCAGGCATGTTGAACTAAATGAAACAAACGAAAAGAAATTTACTGAAATAATGAACCATATAGAATCGTTTCAACTGTGGAATCACAGTATGTCAGAAAAAAACAATATTTCGTATCTTGCCCCAAACTTGAATGTTAAACCGATGTACGAAGAATATACAGTGTATCAAACTGTAAAGAAAAAGGAACCAAACTTGTGGATAAACCAATATACAAGTTTCTAATGAGAAATATAATATATCATTTCCAAAAAAAAGAGTTCACTGCACCTCTTGTAATAAGTATATAAATGCAAAAGCAGATTGGACACCTGAGGGAAAGTTATAGGAAGATTATAAGCTACATCAAGGAAGAAAGCAAATTGCAAGAGAACAAAAACACAAGGATTGTAACATTGCAAAACAGAACAACAAAGTGAAAACATGTACATTTGATTAGCTGTCCATCTTGTATACCCCTTGTTTACTGGTTAGCCTGATGTACTATATGAGAAAACTCTGCTGTTACAATCTTTCAATCTGTAGTGCAGGTGACAAAAAAACAACAAGTTATCTCTGGTCGGAAACAGACTGAAGTGTGGGTCAAATGAGATCACAACATGTCTGAATATGTACCAGTCAAGTTTCAAGGCATCAGCAGAACATGTTATTCTTTACTCTGATTCATGTACAGGGCAAAATAAAAATCAGATTGTTGCATTTTGCCTCCTACATTCAGTTACTATAATACCATACCGGGACTTAAAATGATTGACCATAAGCAACATCCACATGGAGTGTGGCTTGATGCATTCTGCAACTGAGTATGCAAAATCAAAAACAAAAAATATTCATGCTAACCCAATAGTAAATAGTAATAACAATGGCCCAAAGAGGAAATCCGAATCATGTTGTGACTCTGAAATACTATGAATTCAAATACTTCAAGTTGGTGAAATCAAAAACACAAGGAGCATCTAAGACAGAGGGTGGAAAGAAGCCCAGATGGAAGCAGATGAAGTGGATGCGCTTTCAAAAAAATGACCCAGAGATATGCCACCTCAAGTTCAATCTTGAAGAAGTAGAAGAATTCCAGGGTGTAAAAGTTTCAGGAGTTAAGCATTCAAATGAGCAAATGCAGCCTGTATACAAAGGAAAGTTGGCAATATCCAGTGCAAAGAAAAAGTATTTTATTTCCTTAGGCAAGCAAGGAGTTATACCTGCTGAATTCCACGAACATTATAAGGGGTTCGCTAGTAGTTAGACTTAATGTCTGCCAGAACCGGACATGTAAGAGCGATGATGATACTGACATGGATTAACACTTTTAGAATGAAGGATTATAAGTATGACTATTGGTGGCTAGAATTGTTATATCAATGAAATTTATGTATGACTTCAAATTCCTTGGAGTAAAATAACTTAAAAATCCTAAATGAATACTGATTGCAGGAAGTATTTAAACCATGAAACTCGTGTATGACTGCTCATTGCTATACGTAAGATGACTATGGAATTCATGTATGACTACAGATTGCTGGAAGTAAAATAACCATAAGTTCATGTCTGACTACAGTATAACTACAGATTGAATTTGTTATTTCACTATGAAATTCATGTATGACTACTTTTTACTAGAAGTAAGATAACCATGAAATTAATGTATGACTACTTTTTACTAGAAGTAAGATAACCACGAAATTCATGTATGACTACTGATTGCCTGAGTAAGATAACCATGAATATCTATCTACTTTTGCAAGACCATGATATTCATACAACTACTAGTACCGAAAGCAATGATGTGAAATTCAATGAGTACCGATTAACAGTGATTAAACCTATTGAGACAGTGAAGGCTGAAATCAGATGAAATGTTCGGGCCTATAGTGTTTGTACAATACATTTTGGACGAATCTAGTAAACTGAAGTAAAACAATATCAGTGTTGTTTACTTGTTTATACACATCTTTCTAAAGCCAATAGTTCCAAAAAATATCCACCATGCAAGCCTTTCAATAATTACATTCATTTGATAATGGTGTTTTAAAATACCATGTTTAAGTTCTGATTCTTTAGTTTAAGAAATATTTTGTTGAAACCAAAGTGCTTCATTTCAGTTTACTTTGTTTTTGCCACAGATCTGGGGTATGGGTGTCTACATATTGTACTGCCATATAAATGCATGTGCAATTACCATGATAAAGCGCAACTGGAACGGCAGTCAATTCTTATTTTCATAAATGCCAAACTATCGCTTTCATATATACAATATTCTGACTCGTTATTTACAAGCAGTGGATACATAAGGTCCACAAAACTATACCATGGTACAGTTATATGCTATGTTCTGGCATTTAATTCCCTTTGATATACTCACTAATCATAAAAGCTAAAGACACTCATCCATAGATGCAACAGTTTGGTCGTCTTAGGTGCAGATCAAAATGAAATTTGCCAAAAAGCCAAAACCTATTATCTGAGGATGAGATGTTATACCTATATACAAATAGTGAAATTTGGGCAAATTTAACATGCCAGAACAAAAACATCGAATTTTGTCCATAATGTAAGAGCTAATGTTTTGAAACATTTACAAATCGCTTAAGTGCGCATTTGGCCATCATTGTGCTGGATATGTCTTAAATATTTTAGTTTTTGTGTATTTGACAAAGTTTTTTCGACTTCCTGAACATTTTCGAAAAAGGCAGATACTAGGGTCTGGTTTTCAACCGACGATATGTAAAGTTGGAATACCACATATTGGCATACGATGTCAAACCTAACAATGCACCTGTTCTAATGCATGCCTGTTATTTTAGAACACCTTGTTTGCCCCAGTGACAAACCTTCGAAGTAAATTTTGTTCATGTACATATGCGAAAAAATCATAAGATTCATTGTATTACGTTTGTCCTTGGCACGTAACAGCAAAGGTAACATCTTAATTTTCAGTCACTGAATTGACTGAACCAATTAAATATAAAGGTCTGCTTTCTAAATCAAAGGTCTTATTCCAACATTACATAATAATTATAAATTTGATTCATTAATACGGGAAACAGTAAGAATAACTGCGTCAAATTATACAAGTTTTCCGTGATGCTTATAACCCTTATAACCCTGTCTTATCCTAGCACGTTTATATCACTTCAATGTGAAATATTTTGTTGCCCACTCAGACAGAATATGCTTCAATTTTTAATAAGATTTTTCCTAGAATTTCCAAAATAATTTTAAAATATTAGTCTGCTAGAAAGTAATATTTCACACGCCTTTATAGGAAAAGAACATTACCTCGCATGTTTTTGCTACAGCACATGTTTGAACGCAGTACAAATAAGGAATATTGATGAATTTGTAGTCATAAATATTCAAACAGGTAATAATGAAGTCTGTTTTTTAACTGATAAAACTTATGGAAAAAGTTATAAGTTTTTATTATAAACTTTTTTTACGGAAAAAAAGTATAAAACATCCTATTTTAAGACTGTTGGCAAACCTTTCCTGTGCAACTTGAAAAAGTTAACAGATGTATACTGTTCTGTTAGAAGGCAAATGACTGACCATAATAATATGATGTAACACAACATAATGCGAAGGTTAACTAAAGTTTTTGCTTATTCTTTTTTCAAGTAAGACATTTTTGCTTATAGAAAAAGTTACATTTCATCTTGCTGATATCAACTTATCACCTTATTCTTGCAAAGTTTGAGTTTCAGCATAGGCATTTGTTTCCTTTGAAGCCGACAGTCTTTCTTCACTTGAAGTGCCAGCTTTCATTTTCATTTTTGCCTTAAAGTCATTTCTGCATGAAATTCTGCTGAGTTTTTTTTCCAGAAATAAAGAAAGAGTTACTATTCACTGTGATAAAACAATTGTTCCATACCAACTCATTTTCACAACATTTCTCCTAATCTTCACAGTGTAATCTTGCAGCTCAATCATCCAGCAACGGAAGACTTTTTGATGTAACAGAATTATGTTGTTATCATTATATGTTAGATAAAGAGTTATCATACTTTTAGTGCTTTCATGCGTGCAATTAATACATAATTAGTCTTTCTGAATTAGAACTCAACATTCTTTCATTTAATACCATTAATTTCACACTGGTCACAGTAACAATTTTAAGTAATTAAAATCAATCTATCAAAATTAAAAATCAAAATCTATAGCAATGAAACAATGCTGTACCTTTGATGCAGCTAATATAATAGTACATGTACCATCCTAAAGATTCTGATTTGCTACTGTTCCTAGTATATTGTCAATTCAGAAGCACTGCAAGCAGATAACCTAAGCATTACCAGTAATACTGAAATACACTACTGCATCCTAACCTCTGTATGGAACTTCTAATTTCATCCATCATATGGAGCTGGGGGTGGGTGGTGGTCGGGGTCAGGGGCAGAGCTCAGGGCAGTGACCTTCAGACAAGATGCATTGGTTTACATGTCTGATAGGGCCCTTAGCCACTTATCCAAGAAGGCACAGTATAAGATATGTGATTGGTTTCTTATGTTCATTTTTGATGTACAAAGAACAAGAACTGCCCTTGTCACCACAATATTCTTTAATGTTATGGTGAGTGCTGTTACAAATGCTTCAGTTAGTATACATTCTTATTTATCGAAACATTTAAACTTTAAAAACAACATTCTGCTATTTTTAACAAAATCTACAGCTGTACTCAACATTAAAATCTTTATTTTTTCAGTGCGCCAAACTTTTTTCTACAACTATACATCTTAAGCCTTGACCTTCTTTCAAAGAATACCTACAATTTACATGCTAAATTACACGAGAGTAAAAAGAAAGAAACCTGTCATGTTTAAATTACAAAGTATACCAGTTAAGAATAACATTTAATAACTTACAATCTGTAGAAATGATGAATCCTTATGAATCCCGAAACGTCACATAAAAAAGCACAATGTACTTGCAGTTAATGTAAAATACCAGTGTTCTGCATCGCTTCACGTTTATGTACAGAGTAGAGCTCTTTTTTTACAAATGCTTTCAAGTATGTAATACTGTATAATCAATAGTGGAGCACGTCCAACAGTACAGTCATGTTTACGCTTGCGTGAAAAAATAGATATTATCATCTTGCAGTGATGAATTGAAGGACGTAAAAATGAAATTGTTCAATTTTCATACAAGCTTTTATTCAGGACTTGTTTTTTGCGCTGTAATAGTTTTGTCAGCTTGGATGCGATGAAAATTGATAAAAAAGAAAAAATTGTATGATATTTAAATTGAGGCAAATAACTGAGAGTGTTAAATGAACATTGTGGAAAGAGAATTTTCATGCCTTGTTTAATGAACGTTTTCATGTATATAATGGCAATTAATTTGTTTCCTGTGACCTCATACATTAAAATCTGTGACAAAACACAGTTGATTTTCCCTCAAACATATACAGCTGTGTAAATTACATGAAAATGAGAGTGCCATGCAACAGAACCAAGTGTATAAAATTGAGTTCCTTTAATTTACTGCTAGTTTTCTTATTTAGTTTCATATAATAACTAACTGTAACAAGAACTGTCGGCGTAGTTTTCCCTTTAAAATTTAAAAGTCAGATATAGTTAAACTATTACAGTATAAGAAAAAATCCTTTATTTATATCAAACAATCATTGATAAATGATTCACCTATATATTGTCTTTTCTTATTTTGAATCTTTAATTAATTACCACTGATCATGAAAAACTGTCACTTATCCAGAATGTAAGAAGAAAGATGATATTTGACAAAAACAATGTCATCTATAAAGGAATATTTACTCTGTAAGTCCATTCCTAATTACAAACCACCTTACAACAGGATGTAGCAAAAGAAAAAGAGAAAACCTGCCTTGTTTATTCTCCACCTGTATTTCAAGGGGTGAATGCAAACAAAATGCTATCATATAGCACTTAGACTTTTGTCAATCATTGTTACAATGGGTGCCCCTAAGGACCTTTGGTACATCAAAATTTTCAAACTTTCCATTAACTTACATGTACAATTGTGATTCATTGATTGTGCATTAAGTGTTATGAACACAATTATATTCAACTTACTCATGGGACTATACACCTGCATGGTCATGTCCAGTTGATAACTATTGAATTAAACAAAGACAGAAACTGGATCCCCTATTTACATAGGTTTACCATGCAATACAGAACTTGCAAGGAATAAATTTAAGTACAGGTTTATTAGTAGTACAGTCTAACCTCTGCAAGTGGCCACTAACGAGTCTCAACCTGTCAACAGTGAATGGTCTCAGATACCCCTATAAAAAAATTGTTCATCGACAGGACATGACCACAAGTCTTGTCATTATGTTACCAGTGGTCAGCCAGATCTATTCCCAGTGAACCTTACTGATCTCAAACAATCTAGTTGAGGCACAAAGAACAGATAAACATAAAAAATTGTGTAAGATTGGAAAATCCGAATGCTTTTGACTTATTTTAATTGCTTGATTGAAATGATCACAGCAATCAAAATGTGAGAAATAGCGCTACTTACATGCTGTTGTCCATGTGCAAAACAAAGATGTTAATGTCAGTAAATTTACCCAATGGTATCGATATCTAATTGGTTAATATAAAAGAAGCGAAAAACAACTGGGTATAAACAATTACCTTTCTTTCCCCAAAAAATAAGGGTTTGCAAATCAAATTAAGTGCATTATAAAGCAAAAAAGTGGAATTATGGAAGAATTCGAAATGACCCATACCCAGGTTTCTACAGGCCACTCGATCAGCAATAACACATACACTGAAATCAATGAACTGTGCTAGAAATGGCTGCCAATATTAAATGAGTCTGAACATTAACTTGGTAATGTATTATGCATAATGAACCATTTTACCACAGACTAGCCTGCACCACTCAAACTATAGATCACTGTTGCATGTTCCGGTCTGTGGTCTTTGTGCACAGGTTCGACTGTATCTGCATTTCACCAGATTAAGTTCTCTACCATAGTTAACCTCTGTTTCTATTCTTCTTTCTGCAGCTCTTACAGTCGGTTTGTCTGTGCAATCTGATTATGGACTGCTCTATTCCATTGTCAGTCACTAATTCACATTTACCACCCCTACAAATGATACATGGTTCAGTCCGAACTGAAGGATGGCCAAGTCCATTCAAGAAATTTAGAAGGAATAGGGTTAAGATTCAAAACCTTATTGCCACTTTCAAAATTAAAGCCCAGCAGTCTCATCTACTTTGGTGCAAGGCCAACATATCATACAGAAAACTTGACAGCTGCACTCACGCCATCCTTTTGACATTTTTCTCTGCCAATTTTTGTCTCTGTCACTTTGTAAACAATCATTACCTGTCAGTTACAAATCAGTTGACTCAATCCTAGGAAAAGTTGATATTTCAACTGCTCATAATGCAACCCTACTGGTTGAAACCACATGCAACTACAGGATGCAGCTACTAAGTGCGTCTTTATAATTATGCTGATTTGACCAACAGGTTGAGCTATTACAGGTATCGTACTGTCTTGTCTTTGATGTTGCAGAATGTATATTTCAGGAACTGAAGTGACATATAATTTTGAGGGTGTTATTTTTCCGGCTCTGTCTGAGCTTGTCCAAGTGTACAAACATGTTTCAAGTCTCATCCAAAGGATCACTGGACACTGCTCAAGCTGGAATGATAGATCAAAGTTATCGCCCTCCTGGAAAACAATCATAGCACCTGACAACAGCACTGCTGCAGTGTTTTCTTAAAAAGGCAATTTCCATCTCAATGTACTTCATTTACAATGAGAAACATTTGTCAAACTTTTAACTGCTTTAAAAACAGCATAAAAATCTCATCTTTCTGCAGTAAGACATACATCCTTTTTATTACCCCCCCCCCCAGAAAAACAACAACAAACAAACAAAAAAACTTCCTACAGAGTTTAAAAATGTAACACTTTTAAAGATAATTCATTCAACCAAATTTTAAAAAGATAATCATTCCTTTTTTGCAATTTTCAGCATTTTTCACTTTAAAAGATGCCTTTTTCTACAGTTTTAGGGGGAAAAAACCATCAGTGAAAAGTTTCTGACCTAGTTATATCGAATCAACACTCTTAAAGATGATCATTCTTTGTGCCAAGTTTCATCAAAATTCATAACTTTATAAGTCTTCGAGAACAACAAATAATCACATAAAAGGGTATGCAAAAAAAAAAAAAATGCCGGTTCACAAAAAAAAATTTGTATATAACATTTCTATTTATCATTTATGCATCATGGATCCATGTTTCAGAAACCTTTGAACACTAAACTCATATTTTTTCAAAGACAGCACTTGATGGTAACTCAGAGAAGACAGAAAACATTGTGTGTTTGCAGAAATCATTGATTAGTTAGACGTCAAACTTTGACATCATTTTTTCAGATGTCAAATTGACCAGATTGTTAATTTAGTCACGTCAAATCACATAATATTCTGTTTTCCAGCAATGGGTATGGAAAATAATAACTAAAATGTGCATTACCAGATTTAAACCGAGCTTAATTAGGCTTACTGGTCATTTATCGTTTTAAAAGATTAGGAATGATACAAGCATTGAATTTCATTGAAGATTACTATTGTCAATTTACATAAAATGTCTAGAATTCCAGCAAGAAGCTCACAATTTATCTAATCTGTAACACTTTATAAAACCTTACTTGAAGAAATCAAAACTGGTTAGCTGATAGCAGTAGTTCAATCCAGTTCAATGATCCAAAAATTCAAAATTCAAATTCAAAGATATTTTTTTCTTTTTATGTCAGTGAATAGCTTTTATCTTGTCTCTCCAAGAAACAGGCCTGCCACATTATCGCATGTAAGAAGTACATGAAGTTACAGCAAAGGAGTTTAACATGAATGCTATATATATAATTATGTTGCTGTTTATACATCTGCCCACAGCCTGTGATCTAGTTTGATATTGGAAGAGAGAACAGTTTGTGTGCAATACATATGCAAAACAACCACAATTCTACACTCAGAACTCCCTGAGGAGGTGACCTATTTATAAATTGAGGGAAAACAGCTTTCATATATTTTAACAAAGCCATTTGGGTTCATTCAACATGTTATTCATGAAGTTATTGATATTTTTTTGTTATCTCTGTGCACAGCAGAATGATAGCGGAAAAGTGTGTAAATATTTAAATGTGAATTATTGGATTTTTAGGCCGGTCTTCAAATTTGTATACCATTGATTTGCCTGCAGAATGTAAATTCACATTGAATAGGCATAAGCGAAGTATTGACTTAACTCTAGTTGAACATTTCAAAATATACGGTCGATGCACTTTACATTGCTACGCTTGGGGCGCCTCGCAAAGGTGTACAACAAAATATAATTGCTTGCAATTCGATCATAAATATCCTTTTAAGGTCACCGGTTGAGTGACACTTGAGGCTTTTGAATCAAACCCAGATGAAATATTTTGAAAAATTGTGAGATAGTATCTGTGTAAAGTAAATCTAATGTCACATAATTTTCATATAAAACAACTTAGTGGGAAAGAAGTTGTTTTTTTAAGACGTAAATGTTTTAACCTTGTCTCTGTGTTCTGACAAAGAAAAACAATCATAAAAATATTGCTCAATGAATTATGGCAAAATGAATTTGAGATCAAAATTTGTGAGAGAGGTAAATTTTAATTCAGGCAAAATGCAAAATGTTTTTGTAAACTGTTTCCCTAGTCTTGTACCAGTATATTGCTTTTCAATTTCATCTGCAATGTCCACAGCAATTTACAAAAACAATATAAAAAAAACTGCAAGTGCTTTCTTAAGAGAAAAAAAAAATGAAATAAGAAACATCTTTTCTCTGTTCCAATAGATCTAAAGAAACAAGAAGTCCACAATGGCCCCAAATTGCTCAACTGAATACCGTAAAGTTTCTTATTTGCCCCCCCCCCTCTAATTAGCGCCCCCCAGGGTATTTTATAGAAGAAAATCTTAATTTGTGATTGCAGAGGAAAATTCAATAATTCAACAAGGTCCTGTCATAAAAATTTGGTGATATGAACTTCAATGATTGTGGGTGCTGTTTAAATGAATTTGAATTATTTATTATAAAACTTTTTTATGGGAATAAAGACTAGTTGACAGGTCCTGATAAATAAACTTTATTTCATTTTTTTTTTTTTTTTTGTTTTTTTTTTTTGGTAACTGTATATTTAGTGGTTCTATTTATCGCCCCCTTTGGAAAAAATGCACGCTCTAGAGGCATAAATTAGAAACAATACAGTAATTGTTAGAAATCACAAGTGCAATAAAAAAAAATCTATAATTACAACATTAGGAAATTTTTGCATGCTAATAATAAAGCCTTGGACTATTTGTTTCATAATTTTTTTTTTATGTCTTTGTCATTTCATTTACAGTTTAAGTTTAAACATCTGACTCTTTGATGGGACAAAAAAAAAATAACCTAGAAGTGTTATTTGTACAACCTTGGTACAAAACAACAATACATATAGAATTTCAGAAATCTCAGAATTATCGTTTCTTCCAAGGAGACTTTTAAATGATTTCCTTAACATTTGTGTCAATAGAAGGGGGCATCAAGGTCCTAGAGTATGGTTCACTTGAGAACCATTGCAGATATTGTGTGCCTTGCAAACATGTATGTTTGTATGTCAAGATTAAAATCTTTTTTCAAAAGTGTCCATGACTGTGTTTAAACTTTCAACAGAACTGGAATGAGTGAGGTAAAGGTCCACAAAAGGAACATTTCTGTGAAATAACTTTAAAATCTGTCCAGGGATTTCTGAAGAGAAAATTTTCAGTTCTCCATAGTATTATACCATATACAAGGGGTGTTTGGAAAGTTTCGGGACAAGTGCTATCATATTTTAACACCAGGAGAGGGCGAGTGGCCCGGACACAATTACATCAATATTGAAACTATCCGTAACTACCACTTCGTTTTACAGTTATGGTCCTTATTAGCTCTGCAAACTAGAGGTAACATATGTAGATGTTATTCCTGGAAACTGCTTGACGTTAGTTAAACATAAAAATATATGTAAATTTTGTCCGTTTCAGGTGCTCAGGTGTGACTTGGTAAGAGCAGTGGGAAAGAAAAGGCCAAAGCCTGTTGCAAAATTCTATCTTCACCATGACAACACAACACCCCATATGCCTGTCATTACAAAGACAAGACTAGCTGGACTAGATACTGAAACTATACCCTATCCTTCATCCATGTGACTTTTTGCTTTTCCCACCACCAAGAACAACTTGAGAGGGTCATGTTTCCATGACATCAAAGACCTACCCTTGGTTGTTCGGAAGTGTCTCAGGACAATACCAACAAAAACATCAACAGCTGCTTTAAATCTTGAGTTCACAGACACAAGAAATATGGGGAATACTTTGAGAAAATTTGACATGTGTATAATAATAATTGTGTCCGTTATTGTGACAGAGACTTTCTGCAATTGTTCATACATTTAGTTGCCCTGCTCACGTTTACCTAACATTGCTATGGCAATATCATAATTAGTGTTTTATTTTTGATTTTGTATATTTGCTTCTGAGAATGAGTAAAGGGTAGATAGAGCTATGAAAGTTAAAAAAATTGTATAAAAATATTAAAAGATAAGAATGGTATGGCACTTGTCCAAAAACTTTCTGAAACTTTCTAAACTACACTTGCTAACGATCATTCCTATGAAGTTTTGTCAAAATCTGAACTGAAACATCTCTACGACATGCTCAATTATGCTTGGTACCAATCATAGCAAGCTGCAGTGAAATCCAAATGGCATTTATAGAGAAGAAGGGCAGACAAACATTGTGACATACAGACAGACAGATGAAAAGTATGTCTCCCATCCCAATTTGTGGCGGGAGTAGAGGGTGGGGGGGGGGGGGGTGTATACATAACCAAAAGAGCAGAAGGTAGAGGAGAATCTATTAGAGGGGAGCATTTAATCCAATTTATACTGTAGCCATAAACTGAAAACTTGCCCCAGCCATGGTCAGCCAAGTTTTCTTACAAACACATATTACTCAAAGGTACTTGATAAAGGAATAGCTAAGAAACATATCTGTGAAATTATTTTATAAGTGGGTTAGCAATTTTTTAGGAGATTTTCAAAGTTTTTCATACAGTCTTTTACTGAAAACTTGTTCCACCCCTTGTCAGCCACTTTTAAAAAAAATCAAAACAACATTACTCAAAGAAATTTGATAAAGAAATAGCTAAGAAACATTTTTGAGAAATTATTTTGTAAGGCAGTCAGCAGTTTCTGCAGAGAAAATTTTCAAAGAATTGAACAATTAAAAGTCTACCCCCACTCCCTGTTAGCCAAGTGTTTTTTAACAAGAGCCACCACAAGTGGGGGCCACACACGACTTTTTCCTATTTCCAAAGGCAAACACATCAGAGGAAGCACACTGTGGTGAAGGGTTTTCAAAGGCAACATCATTTAGAATTATTATTATCAAATCTATACATTAACATCAAGGTTATGTCCAATTTTAGCAATATTCAATAATTTGACCATGAAGATAAAGGTCAAATAATGGTCAAGGTCAAAATCAGTTTAACCTTCTTGAAGGTGTTGCCCAAAGAGTAGTTATGTCCAAGTATGAAGACAATAGATCTATTAATAACAAAGATATAACAAATTTTAGCAACATCAATGTCATTAAAAGGTCAAGGTAATACTTGAATAATTCAACATGTCAGTTTTGTTCTCAGTGTTGTTATGTCCCAGAATGAATCAAATTCAATTATTAATAACAAAGTTATGGCCAATTTTAGCAAATTTCAAGAATCTGACCTGGAAAGAGAAGGTCATTAATGAGTCAAGGTCAAGTTCAGTCTGGTCTACTTGAAGGTCTTGTCCAAGTATGAAGGCCATCCATTAAGAAAAATAATTTATGATCTATGTTAAAGTTTTCAGACGGTAACGGCGACACCATGACTGTAGCAACAGCTCCATTTTTTTTCTTCGAAAAAGTATTTTCTGTAGAGAAGATTTTCAAAGTTATCTATAAACATTGTAGTTGTATCCTGAAAACTTGCCCGTGTCAGCGAAGTTTAAAAACAAACTAGAGCTATAACTAAATGTGATTAATACCCCTGCAAAACTGCTTCGGAATTGAGGAAGTAATTATTAGCAGAAAACTTTGTAAACGAATTGAAATAGAGTTACGGTTGTGGGCAATTAAAGATAATTGTGGTTCTTGTTAACTGCATTTCCTTTCACTGTGGTTGACCATTGTATGAAGTTGCATTGAATTCCAACCATTAGTTTCAAGTTATGCTCTGGACAAGGAAAACCAACAAAGGGGAATAACTCTGCAAATAGTGAAGAAGGAGTTATGATTTTTAATGAGTTCTTCTCATTGTGCTTGACCATTTATGAAGTTGCATTGAATTCCAACCATTAGTTTTCAAGTTATACACCAGACAAGGAAATTGCAACAGACCGCCCGCCCGACCAACCAACCACTGGTAGATTCCTATATACACTGCCTTCCCCCCCACAAACTTCGTTTAGGGGGTATGATAATGTTGCATGCCAAATATCAAAGCTTTCGGCTACTTGGTTAATGAAACAAAATTAAAAAAGATTTTCTATACTTTTCTTTGTAACATCAGTGACCCTACCATGAGGGTCCAGTTATAGATGACCACAGGGGATAATTGGAACAGTCTTAGTAAAGTTTCACCATACTTAACAACATAACAAATTTTAGCAGTTTCAGCTAAATGGTTTCAGACAGGAAGATTTTTTAGTCTATAAAAATTATAAAGCTTTATGTAAAATATCTGACTCTCATTACGACATAAATAAAGATCCCAAGGGCAAAGCTTGAACAATAATGCTATCTTTGAAGAGGACTACTAGACAACATTTGTGTGAGATTTTAATTCTCTTCACTTTGTGTTTTCAGATTTTAAAACTTTTCATATTTATTAATTAATAAAAAATTGTAGGCCTTTGTTGGGGCCATTATTGACCCCTCAGACCTAATATCAGCAAAATTTGTTGACTAGACAATTACTACAGATCAAATTTCAGCTCTGGTTATTGTTGATTTAGGTAAGAAGGTTTTTTGGTTTTCATTCTAGTTGCTATAACATCCAGAGTTCTGCACAGAATGGAATTCAAGAGCTTCAAACTAGAAACATCCTTGGAAAGTTTTATCAACTAAGACCAAGCGTTTTAGAATGATGTTGTTTGAAGCCAATAACTACTGTTGACAGGCAACAACAGACAAATGACTATCTCCAAAAGAATTTGTACTCTGGTGAGCTAGAAAATTACAGGAAATTTTTGACAATTTTTCCAGTTCCTCATAGCAGCCACGTTTCCTATACAAAACCATGATGACCTTGAGAAATCAAGTGATGGGTCATTTTGGATCAGACATTTTTATTAGAGAAATTCCTGTATTTTGAAGTCTCTGACCAGAAGCCTATTAATATTCCCATTTCATTGCCATGGCAACCCAATACCTCGAAAAAATTCTAACATTTCAGTATGCATTGTCATTAAACTGAGAGTTCCAACTAGTCATTCTGCATTTTTGGAGCTGCTATTAATTTTCCTCATTTCATAGAACTTGAGTGTGGTCAAGCCTGTTGTGTGTTCTGAGATTTATATAAGATACCTCTGCAACATCTGACAGGATATTTCTTTGTTTAGGTTTATATGTACTTCAGGATGTACCATGCAATATCTACCATGTATATTCAGCCATGTTATTATTATACAATATGTTGTTTATAGTACCATGTGCAAGCTGATTACTTTTGCAACAGGTAAAACAATACTTAAAGTATGTTTTCAGTAATGTTGATCGCAAAGCAAAATGAAGAATCAACTCTCCCAGGGCACACAATATGACTTTTCTTTTATACTGTATTCTATTTACTTTTTTTTTTTTTATCTCAATCTGCAAAAGAATCTCAGAAATGCCCCAAACACCAAATGGTCAATTTCCAAAGTTAAATCAGTAAAATCTCTGCATTACAACATCACATCGCCACTGTAGGAAAATGGTAGGAAAAAAACAAAATGCTTCAACACATTCCAAATATATCAGTAATGCAAAAAAACAAAAAACAAGAAACATGGCAATGCCACGAAACCAGGTTTTCAAAAATGTTGTTCTGATTCTATACTATAGTATGAATTTTGGAATGAAGATTGCTATGAATATTCAAAAGATTATAACACGACATGAAGGAAAAGATAATATTCATGAGAATACATGATAATGAGTAGGATGTAAATTTCGGCTAACAATACTGTCTGCAAGGAGTATACTTAATAATGAGACAACAATTTCTGCACGTCATCTTGATGTGGTAAACATTTGTCTGAAGTTTCATCAAAATTCTTCAAAGGGTTGAAGAGTTACAGAGCGGACAGGATTTTCAATGTTAATGTCACTGTGACCTTGACCTTGGAGCCATCAAAATTCTTCAAAGGGTTGAAGAGTTACAGAGCGGACAGGATTTTCAATGTTAATGTCACTGTGACCTTGACCTTGGAGCCAGCCATGCGGAACATGCGTTCTGCACGTCATCTTGATGTGGTAAACATTTGTCTGAAGTTTCATCAAAATTCTTCAAAGGGTTGAAGAGTTACAGAGCGGACAGGATTTTCAATGTTAATGTCACTGTGACCTTGACCTTGGAGCCAGCCATGCGGAACATGCGTTCTGCACGTCATCTTGATGTGGTAAACATTTGTCTGAAGTTTCATCAAAATTCTTCAAAGGGTTGAAGAGTTACAGAGCGGACAGGATTTTCAATGTTAATGTCACTGTGACCTTGACCTTGGAGCCAGCCATGCGGAACATGCGTTCTGCACGTCATCTTGATGTGGTAAACATTTGTCTGAAGTTTCATCAAAATTCTTCAAAGGGTTGAAGAGTTACAGAGCGGACAGGATTTTCAATGTTAATGTCACTGTGACCTTGACCTTGGAGCCAGCCATGCGGAACATGCGTTCTGCACGTCATCTTGATGTGGTAAACATTTGTCTGAAGTTTCATCAAAATTCTTCAAAGGGTTGAAGAGTTACAGAGCGGACAGGATTTTCAATGTTAATGTCACTGTGACCTTGACCTTGGAGCCAGCCATGCGGAACATGCGTTCTGCACGTCATCTTGATGTGGTAAACATTTGTCTGAAGTTTCATCAAAATTCTTCAAAGGGTTGAAGAGTTACAGAGCGGACAGGATTTTCAATGTTAATGTCACTGTGACCTTGACCTTGGAGCCAGCCATGCGGAACATGCGTTCTGCACGTCATCTTGATGTGGTAAACATTTGTCTGAAGTTTCATCAAAATTCTTCAAAGGGTTGAAGAGTTACAGAGCGGACAGGATTTTCAATGTTAATGTCACTGTGACCTTGACCTTGGAGCCAGCCATGCGGAACATGCGTTCTGCACGTCATCTTGATGTGGTAAACATTTGTCTGAAGTTTCATCAAAATTCTTCAAAGGGTTGAAGAGTTACAGAGCGGACAGGATTTTCAATGTTAATGTCACTGTGACCTTGACCTTGGAGCCAGCCATGCGGAACATGCGTTCTGCACGTCATCTTGATGTGGTAAACATTTGTCTGAAGTTTCATCAAAATTCTTCAAAGGGTTGAAGAGTTACAGAGCGGACACAATTTCGTTTGACGCCCGCCCATCCGCCCATCCGCCCATCCGCCCGCCATACCCCAATCTAATAACCAGGATTTTCAAAATTGAAAACCTGGTTAACAAAAGCACCTGGCAGAGGTAACTTTATTTAATTTCTCACTGGTTAGCCTTGACAGTTCAGTTTGCGTAGTGCCACTCAAGTGAGGTTTACACAAGGTATGTGGTAAACAGCTGTGGTACAAAATATTTACATTTATACAAAATGAATATGTAGAATCTAAGTTCCTAAATTTCATTCAAACAAATGGGAAACTGGCGCTGCATGTTAACCAAGTATGTTGCCTTTTGACCAAGCATGGGTAGAGAATTGAGGCAGTTCTATTGTGCAGTTTGAACAGTAAATTTTATGACTAAATTTTCTATCTTAAAGCTCTCTGAAACCTTTCCGACTTGCTTTTAGGTGTTTGATTTAAAGTTCTATCAGAGGGCATTGTTGACAGCAGATTGAGCAAAACAGGCACAAAAGCCGTGGCAACATGTTTCTTGTATTACTGTTCTGACACTGGAGATGCGCTCTGCTGAAATACAGATATTATAATACTGTTACAGTAAATTATCATATTGTAACGAAACAAACAGAAACATGAATTTTCAAATGGCTTACATTATTATCAGGTGAAATATACATTAATTGGTAACCAACATGTGACTTGCACTTCAATCCACTTTATAAATTTTTAAATGGATGTTAGATGTGACGTCAATTTTTTCATAGCTGAATGCACTGAAATATTATCCTTGATAGCAGATCTATTGATTTATTCAGACCATATAATATTGATGGCACACTGACATCACATTTGGCTATTAGTAATGTTGCTCACTTACCATCATGAGCAAGGGACTTCGATCAGATAAAACTAGAACTATCGATGAATGCGATTCATACCCCCACCAATGTCCTTGACAGAAGACGACATGGAAAGGTGGATAAGGGAATAACTTTAGTGGCACAAATACATATACATAAAATGAAATTATCTGTGGTGAAAAAAACAAATTTTACAGGTAATAGTATAAATATATATTGTCAAATCATGTTCGAAACAGTTACAAATAACCTTTCATTTTCCCAATGTACTAAAACAAACAAAAGCAGTGAAGTTAAGAAAATAGCATAATTATGTCAAAATGTAATTAAGAGTGGAAAAACGTTGCATACTGAGCTTACTTGTTCTAGTTTTAAAATTTCAGAACATTTTCTAAGTCAATTTTTGACCTTCAAGTGTGGCCTTGACCTTAAGCTGGCACAAAGGTAACATGGATTCTGCCCATTGCCCAGTTGAGGTGAACATTTGAATCAAGTTTGAAGAAAATCCTTCCATTAGTATAGAATTTATAGAGCGGACACGACATATTGTCTAGTATTGATTGTAAGTAAATTAAAATACTTAAAAAGGGGCATAACTTTGTCAAAATGCAATACAGAGTTATGAAACTTGACCTGCATATCTTACTTGTGATACCTCATATATCTTTTAAGTTTTAAGCAAATACCTGTGCTAGTTTCAGAAATATTCAAGTACATGTTAAAATTTAAGAACATTTTCTAAGTCAATTTTGACCTTCAAGTGTGACCTTGACCTTAAGCCGGCACAAAGGTAACATGGGTTCTGCACATAACTTTGTTGAGTTGAACATTTGAGTAAAGTTTGAAGAAATTTCTTCCATTAGTATAGGATTTATAGGGCAAACACGACATATTGTCTAATATTTGATTGTATGTAAATTTGAAGCCTTAAAAAGGGGCATAACTTTGTCAAAATGTAATACAGAGTTATGAAACTTGACCTGCATATCCTAATTGTGACACTTCATAAATATTTTAAGTTTCAAGCAAATACATTTTCTAGTTTCAGAAATATTCAAATACATGTTAAAATTTAAGAATATTTTCTAAGTCAATTTTTGACCTTCAAGTGTGACCTTGACCTTAAGCCGGCAAAAGGGTAAAATGGGTTCTGCACATCCCCTTGTTGAGGTGAACATTTGAGCCAAGATTAAAGAAAATCTTTCAATTAGTGTAGGACTTACAGAGCGGACACGACATAATGTCTTATATTTGATTGTTTGATATTTGACCTTCAATTGTGACCTTGACCTTGAGCTGACACATGGGCAACATGGGTTCTGCACATCCCCTTGTTGAGGTGAACATTTCAGCCAAGTTTGAAAAAAATCCTTCAATTGGTATAGGATTTATAGAGCGGACACGATAATGGAGACAGCGGACAGACCGACCGACGGATGCGACAAAGCGAATCCATTATAGCCCCCCCCCCCACATTTTGTGGTGGGGGTATAACAACGGTCCAACCAACCCCAAATTCTAGTGGGCTTTTTTTTTAACCAATCTGTTTGTTTTTATGAAAAGGTTAGTGTTTTGGAAATAGTTTATTTTGTATAGTTTTGTAATACAAGGTACATATCCTGCAGAAAAAAAAGAGGCATATCTAAATATACTCTGAAAGCATTCTGCAATATCAGATACCCATGTCCAACCCTTTGTTGTTCTCCATTTTAATGGAATAAAGTATGGTGGGCATCCATCAATGCCAATCATGGAAAAAAGAATGCACGTAGTATCATCCTTTCAACTATGCAAAAAACATGGAAATCTGTAGTTGTGTGCAATAAAACATTTTAAAAAAAATTATAATTGAGATTTCAAACAAAGACGATCTTAATATTTCTAAAAAAAGGAGATAAATCATCATTGTTTTCCATTTGTTTCTCTTTTCTTTTTATAATTTTTCATTATTTACTGCTAGAACTTCTTTTTAACATGCCAAGTGTTTCCTAGAATTCAAGTTCAGCTGTTTCAAGGGGATATGGTGTATCTTTTATGGTCCTATTCTGTATGATCTATTTTTTGTAAGAAACTCAACTAATGTCCAAGATATAAATTAAAGGCAAAGGTAGGGAGAAGACACAAAAAGCACAGTCTCTACATCTCTACAGATTAAAAGGATATTAAAATTTCATTTTTTTCTGTTCACCTTATTTGACTGCATATGTGTAGTGACATTGTGTTTATGCACTATAAATAGAATGAGTATAAAAAGTACATAACAATTATGTCTGACTGATAGTTGCTAAAACTACATGTTCTATTTAAAAAATAATAATATGCACTGACACACTAATATCCTAAACATATAATATCTAAGAGCATTGTTTTGCATAATATCATAAAAACTAGAGATGTGTCCATAGGACACGGATACCCAAACATTCCACTGTATTGTCAAAAAAAATCATGTACCATTATAGGTGTGTATAAACATATTGTCCTAAACATTAAGGAGTCTAAAAATGCTATTTTTTGCTTAATAAGAGAGCATAACTAAGTCAATCTCCAATAAATTTGCGTCGAAATACCCCAGTGCATAAGTTTACAAGACGACAATTATTCTTTGAAAGTTTCATGGCTCTAGCAGTTAAACATTTGGAGTTACATGCGACACAAGTCTAAAAATGCTACTTTTTGCTTAATCAGGGGGCATAATAAAATTTGCGTTAAAATATCAAGCTGCATAAACTCACATGCTAAGAACTAATCTTAGATAGATTCCTGGCTCTAGAAGTTATACGTTTGGAGTTACATGCAACAAGTCTAAAAATGCTTTTTTTGCCTAATCAGGGGGCATAACTCTGCAGATCTCCAAAGAATGTGCCTCAAAATACCCAGGTGCATAAGTTCACATGCTGACAACTATTTTCAGAAAACTTCGAAGCTCTATCAGTAATATGTTTGGAGTTACATGCGACACAAGCCTAAAAATGCTATTTTTTGTTTAATCAGGGGGCATAAGTCCTCAGATCTCCAATAAATTTGCATCAAAATACCCAGGTACATAAGTTTACATGCTGACAATTATTCTGAGAAAGTCTCATGGCTCTATCAGTTATACCTTTGGAGTTACAAGCAACACAAACCAGTCTTTGTATGGAAAGTGTGACAGCGGAACAGCAGAGAGACAGACGGGTAAATCTATATCCCCCACCCCCAAAGTGGTGGGGGCATAAAAATTAATGATGACCTATCAAACATACTGAATCATTAAAAATAACCTACAAGAAAAAAGAAATGTTATTAGCAACTATTTCTAACATTTTGAATCTCTGACACACTGTCCTTTTTTTAAGATATAGATGATTGACACATAGTTCTCATTTTTTATAATTACATTTATATTTCAGATATTATGAAACAATTCTATAATCTAGTAAAACTGCAGAATTTGGCAGTTGTATCACATCATGCTCATATAAATTAAACGTTTATGCTAACTTGAAAATAACCATCACTACTTAACAGAATAGTATGAAATATTGGGTGAATTTTTTCCATAAATGTGTTCATACTCTACACACACCCTTACAGCCCTTAAAATTACGCACATATATACTAAAAATTCATGTTTTACTTAAAATTAATTCATGAGATTAAACTGAAAAGTCAGTAAAAGGGTTGAGTACAGATACCAACTTCAAGTAAACATTTAAAAATTTGGGAAAACAGAAGAGTAATTGATAAATATTGTGTTTTTTTTTCCACTCAATTGTTCACCAACTCAAAAACAACTTCTATCCATCAAATTTCATGTCTGTTCTATTAAACCCGGGTAAGTATGAGCTTCAAAGTAATGGCTTCAAATGTAATCACTCTGTTACTTGACAAGTTGGGAAAGGAGGTTCGTTTAACAAACTTAAGTAAAGTAATTGCAAAAAAACTCTGACATTTTATATGGTTAAAGGATTCTGGTAAGCTAGATAAAAGACATTCTGCCAGCCAAAATCAATACAAATAGGGTAAGACAATTATGGAACATTATTTCAGTTTTTTTTTCTGAAGCCGTCTCAAAGACTTCTACATACATTTAACTTCGCAATCATATTTCACAGCTTAAACCTACTTCTCTGACATGAGACAACAAGACATACGTGTTGAAACACGTTTAATTGACCTTTTCGATGCAAAGTCCTTGCACATGGATAAAACAGCTGTGCACTAAGAACAGAAATCCATTAAAAGTCAATGCATTCCTTTTTTCTCTTTTATTTCAAGATTTCCACATGCACAGATTGAATTGATCTTGTCAAGGGAGTCAGAAACAGCAGTTACTGAGATGCTTACAACATAAAATCTATATTTTAAAGGAATGTCAATGTCTGCTCACATGCATTGAATATGAGCAGCTTGGTGTCTCAAATAACAGACAACAATTACTGATGACTTAGCTCTTTCAGACAATATATTGATCAAATAACAGACAACACTAATTGATGACTAAACTCTTTCAGACAATATATTGAACAAAAAACAGACAACAATTACTGAATACTTGGCTCTTTCAAACAATATACTGAACAAACAACAGACAACAATCACTGATGACTAAGCTCTTTAAAACAATATACTGAACAAACAACAGACAACACTAACTGATGACTTAGCTCTTTCAAACAATAGACTGAACAAACAACAGACAACACTAACTGATGACTAAGCTCTTTCAAACAATATACTGAACAAACAACAGACAACAATTACTGATGACTTAGCTCTTTCAAACAATATACTGAACAAACAACAGACAAGACTAACTGATGACATAGCTCTTTCAAACAATCTATTGAACAAACAACAAACAAGACTTACTGATGACTACGCTCTTTGAAACAATATACTGAACAAACAACAGACAAGACTAACTGATGACTAAGCTCTTTGAAACAATATACTGAACAAACAACAGACAACACTAACTGATGACTTAGCTCTTTCAAACAATAGACTGAACAAACAACAGACAAGACTAACTGATGACTTAGCTCTTTCTAACAGTATACTGAACAAACAACAGACAAGACTAACTGATGACTTAGCTCTTTCTAACAATATACTGAACAAACAACAGACAAGACTAACTGATGACTTAGCTCTTTCTAACAATTTACTGAACAAACAACACACAAGACTTACTGATGACTTAGCTCTTTCTAACAATATAGTGAACAAACAACAGACAAGACTAACTGATGACTTAGCTCTTTGAAACAATATACTGAACAAACAACAAACAAGACTAACTGATGACTTAGCTCATTGAAACAATATAATGAACAAACAACAGACAAGACTAACTGATGACTTAGCTCTTTGAAACAATATACTGAACAAATTACAAACAAGACTAACTTGTGACTTAGCTCTTTCAAACAATATATTGAACTAACAACAGACAACAATTACTGATGACTTAGCTCTTTCAAACAAAATACCGAACAAACAACAGACAACAATTACTGATGATTTGGCTCTTTCAAAAAATTTGCAATAATATGCAAGAATATTTTCAACATAACTTAAACTTAGTAAACAGGGGTTTTCTGTATATTCTTTTTTGAAGTCCTGATTATTTTTGGAGTTAACTGTTGTGTCTAAGTTGTCTGTCTATTCTGCTTTCCATGTTAAACAACCACAGACAATTTAAAGTATCTGATGATATTCTGCCAAGTAATGCCTCACATTTTGCCTGAATAATGTACTCTTGAGTATTTTCCTATTATGTAAAACCGTTTCTTTCTACAACTGAAAAAGTTTTAAAAACTGAGTTACCACAGTGTTGCACTGAGCTTTAAAATCATCAGTCTTACTTCTTGCAGAGAACTGTCCATATTGAAAGTATTCATGAGCATCGCAATTCTTTAAATGCACTTGTGAAGATGCATATAGCAGATCAATCATCAAAGGCACACTTCAGAACAATATTTAAATTATCCAAAATACACAGCAATTATGGTTCCTAGCACTTGTAAAAAGGTTACTAACATTCATTGCTTTTAAGCTGTCAAAAGATTGTCAAGTCATAACGTTTCCTGCCATTGTCCCTAGTCATAATATTTGTTGAAATGTCTGGTAATCTGTTCCATCTTGTGACACTTTTCCTTTCTACACTTGTTTTCTATCAACATTTTCTCATCCGAAATGCCCAAAAGAATTTTCTTCAGCATAGAGATTGCAAAGAAACTGTTACTTTTAAAAAAAGTTCTCTTTTTTTGTTACTCTTATTTATTCATGTGTTAAGTGCAACACATTCTCCAGACACTATCCACTAACAATGCAATTCTACTCCAGCAAAAGGTTTGCAATGCCTGATACAAATATAGAATTGTCTTAAAAGATATGTGAAGTTACATGACAAAATAAACAATATGGTCAATTTGACGTCATCAATAAAATGATGTCAAAGTTCACATCATAAGCTAATTAACGATTTCTGCAAACACACAATGTTTTCTAGTTGGCATCTCTGAATTAACATGAAGTGCTCCCTTTGAAAAATGCGTGCTGAAACATGGAGCTCTAGTAACTATATCGCATGTTGCGTGGTATGGCATGAAAATGATTAATAGAAATGTTACATAGGCATTGTTTATTCCAATATTAGTGTATCTTCTGGTAGTCCTAGTGCAATTAAAAGTATACAAAAGTAATTTCAAAATAGTCTTTCATCTGAAAGTGAAAACAAACTGAAAATGTAAACTTTCCTTCCTGAGGTCACAAGTTGCTCTAGCTATTTAGAAACAATTCATTAATCTGAATAAAGAGGCAGTTACAACATTCAAATGCTTTCCTTAGAATCAGATATTTCCATAGATTCACTTTTTTCATTTCACTGCATCTTTCATTTTAGAGCAAAATGAACTGAAAGGAACAAAGAATGTTTTCAATGTACACCATAATTTCATTTAAGAGAAGACTCAATTACCCAATCACTGGTGAAAATTAAGAATCAGAAAGTTCTCTTAGTAATCTGAAATAAATGCAATAGGGTGTTTGGGTCAGCCATATTTTAAGCATCCATTGACTGTCTTTACATCTCCCAATGACTGATATTGCTCACACACAAACGTTCATGTTATGATTTTGTCTGTTTTTGCCTTTCCTAATAGCTTGCGTCCCATAACTCTACCGAACAATTTTGCATAACGAAGGCCTCAACACTTGCAGCTGTTGATGGGGTCAGTGCTTCATTTGGCTTCCCAACTCACCTTGTCCTTACTGCTTGTTTTATTTTCACAAAACTGAGAAATCAAGTTGTACATGTATATAGTAGTTTGATATGCCAATATCACAAAACATTTTCTGCAGTTTAAGAAATTTGAAAAACTGATCGCTGGTTTTTATGCTTTCAGTTCACATTAGCTGATATAAATACTTAATAGAAGGCATAGTCATTGAAAATCAACGAACCTAACTTCTGTCAAACAAAATAAAGGTCCCACTGATTTGCAATAGTTGTAGATATAGCTGCACATGGAAACACATGTACATGGTCTTCAAAAGATATTTTTCCAAATGCTCTTTGCAGCTAATAGGGTAATTCTTAAAGTAAGACTTTATATTGCAAAGTGTTTCCTGGTAAAATGTTACACATGCACTATCAACTTGTAATGAAGACTAACTTGTCTAAGACAGATGATGTATATACAGCAATGTGCTTTTCTTGCCTTCAATGTTACAATATGCATACCGTACATATGTTTACTATTTTAACTGAAGGTAAAATGTATAAGGAAAAAAACTGAGAGTCAAGTAACACTTGCAGTCCTGAAGCACTTTTGATTTATTTTGAAAATGCAGAATGACAAATATTACACTTTCACATGTCACTTCAGATTCTGAAATATATATTCTGCAACACTGAAGGCAAGATCCATGTGATGCTTGTTACAGCTCATTGGCCTTCAAATTGTCAAATAAAGACACACTTAGTGGCTACATCCCGTCATGGTTGATTTCAACTAATCAGATAAAAGTTCGATGATTTCATAATTGATTGAAGTAGGATGAGGTTGCTGAGTTTTAATTTTGCAAGGTTTTATATCTCCTTACTATCACATTAAACTTTTAAACTGACAAATGACAAGGCAGCCACTAACCAATCATTGACAAATATTTCTAAATTCTTGATGACCTAAATATTATATACCAGCTCTTGGTATAATGCTGTCTGACTGATTCATTATCTACTGAAATGGGCAAGAGACAGGAAATTCATCGGAGAATTGAACATAAGTATAAAAATGATAAAACTTCTCCATAAATACAAAATTCTGCTTTAGTTTCTTCACTTATCAACAACTTGACAGTCATCAGTCGGTTTCACTTCTGTTTATTTGTTTTGACCAACATATATTACATAACCCTAAATACTGAAGTAAGGAAAAAATTCTTACTGTTCAAATTATTCAATGAACTCAATTAAGACCTTTCCCATTAATACAACATCCCCCTTATAAAAAATATATAATGTTATCCCAACTTTGTTTTGTTGTGGTTCTGTTTATATTTCTATAAAAATTGACAATCTAGAGTTAATTAATACTTCTTCCTTTGTTAGGAAACCTTGTTTCAAACAGTTGTTGCCAAATGGTCATCTTATTAAAATCTTCATTTTAATGATAATAAAATCTTGTTGACATTCTATTAAAATGTCAGAACATGTCTTGAATACTGCATAAAATTTTACTTTAATCAAAATTATTAATGTCCACTTAACCAAACTGTCCCAACAAATATCAAGATTTTAGGACCTTCGACATTCTAGAATTTTAATCAGATGTTAATGCCATTATTAAGACAGTAACAAAAAATTAGTTTTGAAATTTATACAATTTGTGAAAGTAAATTACATTTTATCGGAAACGTCATCTGCTAAAGCCAGAGGTTATTTTAATATTATACGATCTTACATTAAAATTTCTATTCAATTTACACAATAGGGGCTGAAAAACTTGTACATTTAAATTATCCGCTGGTCTGCTGTGACAATGCTTAAAGAAAAGCGTGTCCTTCACGCCACCATGGATTTTAATTCACGGCTGCTAACAAATGATGAAAGGAAACAATCACCACTGGTCTTGAGGGCCTAGTACAGGTTGAGCTAGGGCTTCGACCTTAGTTTTTCCAGCTAGCACTTATATTACATTGCTAAAATCAAAACTGGTTTCAATTTTGCTCTGTAACAATGATTCCCAAGAGAACAGGGACAGTGGATATATAGACGTATCAGAGTGAGCAAAATACAAAACCAAATATCTACCCTGTACAGAGATTACATTTGAGAATGCATCAAGTGAGCATTGGTATAACATTTCAAGATAAAATGCAAATTTCTGTTGGCAACAAGTGAGCAGATACCAAAGCATACAAGTAGCATCATAACAAAAAAACATCATAATGGCATAAACACATTTTGCAATGTATGTTCAATAGAAATAAACTATACTTCTATATTAAGAGTGAAAAATAATGTGGTTCTTAAAAAAAGACACAAGTAACTGTACATGAAGGGTGAAAATTTGCAAAGCTTTTCAAAATTGCATTATAAAAAAAGAAATCTTTAAAAAGAGTGTGAATGATAGCTTTTACATTGATTGCATTATTCTATATACAAGATAATTTTGACTGAATATATATTTTTTTAAAGAAAATTAATATACGACCACTGGCTATCATTGAAAGTTATAATACTGGTTCACTACCAAATTTAGGGAAAACAAAGTGCTTTTCCTAAGCTGACAAGTTTCTTCAGGGGTAAAACACCAATTTCAAAAACCTGTACTAAAACAACATGGAATAAAAGTTAAAAGTTAGAGCTCAATTATCAAACAAGAAATTAAGATACTATTTATCTAAAAGTTTTACAAAATCTCCTGATGGCAAAACAAATTATATCGTTAAATTTTAATGGGATGATCTTGGGAAGGGTTAGCCCCTTACTTGTGATGACAGGACTTTCTCACTAGGGGTCACTAATTTAATAAAGGGGCCATTCTAACATAACTGTTGAGCTACTTAACTGAAACTGTAAACACACCATTAAATGGTATACCAAAGAGTTTTTAATGAGAATTTGGAATGATCAATCAATCACTTTGAAATTTTCTTATAGAGTATATATCCCACACATTAATTTGAATAGTCCTAACAGGAAGATTTGTAAGGAAACTAATCTGCCTTTAAGACTGTGATAATCTATTTCTTGCTTGCTTTAAAATGATAAATCACAGTACAAGATTTAATATAGAAAATTGCACATTCAAATCCTGCCAGGTGTACCGTCTTCACTGACCTCTTATATTCTGTATTTTCAGCTCAATTAAGATGAACCCAGCAAGCAATCCTAGAGAAAAATTAATAAAAGATATACTTTTAAGCAGGTTTTGGTCCACTTTGTCTAAACAGTTCTGGAAAATAAGAGAAAACTACCCTTCTAAAATCCATATTTTGAAAGCATTCATATATTTCATGCATTCATACAGTAATACATTTCAAGGTCCAGCAAGCAGTTTTTCAACAATTTCAAAGAATATCCAGGGAACAATACAATGGCAAGTAATTGGACTCTGTGTAAAAAAAATAATTGAAAAATCACAGTTACATTCTTATTCAAATTTCAAAACAAATATTCTTTATAAGAACACACAAGGAACAATATAACTATATCAGATCGGACTTTTTTAAAAATAAACTTTTCTATATTCTAGAACACAACAAGTTGCAACACAAACATTCTTTTCAAAGAACACACAAGGAACAATTAACAACATCAGATTGGACTCTTTAAAAAATACCACTTTTACATTCTAGAACACTACAACTTGCAACATTCTTTTCAAAAAACACACAAGGAACAATTAACTACATCAGATTGGACTCTTTAAAAAAAATACCACTTTTACATTCTAGGACACTACAACTTGCAATATTCTTTTCAAAGAACACACAAGGAATATGAAGTTACTGAAGATGTGATTCATTTCAAGAAAAAAACTAACTGAAAAAGAGCACCGCAAGGCGGAGCAAAATACGCCCGTCAATTGAGCAATTTGTTTCAATATCATCTATCCACCTATGAAGTTCAAGCCATTAGCTTTGATAATGTAGGAGTTTGGTCCAGACAAACATCAAGTACGAAAATTGAACTAAGGGGAATAACTCCAAAATCATGAAGTGTACAGTGATGGTTCTTGTACACTGCACTCCGTCTCAATGTGACCAATCCATCTAAGAAGTTTCAAGTCAATAGCTTTGATAACGTAGGAGTTATGCTCAAGTCAAGAAAATTAAACAAAGGGGAATAACTCCAAAATCAAGAAGTGCAGAGTGATGGTTCTTGGGCATTGCAATCCATTTCCATGAGATCTATTCACCTAGGAAGTTTCAAGTCAACAGCTTTGATAGTGTTGGAGTTATACTCCAGACAAGAAAATTAAACAAAGTGGATATCTCCAAAATCAAGAAGTGCAGAGTGATGGTTCTTGTGCATTGTACTTTGTCTCAATGAGATCTATCCACCTAGGAAGTTTCAAGTCAATAGCTTCGATAGTGTTGGAGTTATGCTCCGGACAAGAAAATAAAACAAACAGGAATAACTCCAAAATCAAGAAGTGCAGAGTGATGGTTCTTGTACACTGTACTCCGTCTCAATGAGATCCATCCACTAGGAAGTTTCAAGTTAATAGCTTTGATAGTGTAGGAATTATGCTCCGGACAAACATCAAGATGTCGGTCATCGGCGAGCCCACGATATCTCACATCTTCAACGGGCATCTAAAAATCACACCTTTTTACTTAGAAACACCTGTTGCGACATGAATATTCTTTTTCCAAGAGCACAGTACTCTAGCAATGAAGTTTAGACTATGAAAGGTTTGGCCCTTGTAAAGAAAATAATTGTAAAATCAGTAAGCCAGACATTAAAATTTGTTTGCTACATTGGTGATATTTCTTCTACTGGTAAGAAAAAATACAGTTTTCTCAGCTAAGCATTTTTTTGTGACCATCTCAATTTTAAAACACAGACTGCTGTAAAGCTATCAGAAATTAAATCACATTATTATTTTTCTTTTTGGCAATTCTTATCAGATTTTGAAACTCAGAAAACCAAACACTATAATGAAATTGAAAACAATTTTTTTTTCTCTTTAATGAATTGAAAAAAAAAAAAAAAAAAAAAAAAAAACCACCAAAAAAAAAACAGCAACTGAAAAGCATTTTTTCCAAATAAATTCGTTATGCCTGCCATTTGAAGTTTTTCATCAATCCCGCCAAAAGATGCGTGTACAGGCAGCTTTAACCTGACCAGGTCAACGCTAAAACACAGTAATAACGTAACTGTCCAAACAAATTGTTTGTCCTTGCATTGCTTCTTTCAGTGCTTGTCAGCTTTATTACTACATCATGGGGCTGCTGGACAATAGGGGCCAGTAATGTCGCGTAATAAGAACCCCTTACACCTGGTTGGGCAATACTTGCCTAAGGCAGCGTGGGAAAGTTATTGTGCACACTAACAACCTATCACGTACACGGCTCTCTGACAAACTGTCAACTCCTTATCCTAAATGACGTGATATCCTGTAACTGAATTGTAGTCTTGGTCAAGTTTGGTCATTCTAGTGGAAATCCGTTATTCTTGATTCACACGCAGTTACAATGGCCATGTTCTCACCTCTACAATACTATGGTCATTTATTTGAAACCCTTCTCTTGAAGCTGGCTAGATAATTAATTGCCCTAGGACAGTAGTGCATTCATATTTTTGCATCTCCATGGGGAAAAGCAATTTTTATACAATTTTCATCTTTTTTACATGACAGAAAACTGATATTTTATCCTAACAAAATGTAAATCTGGCTGTCAATTTAATGACAAGATTTTTATCAATTAAATTGAAATGCTTTAAATACACGGATGACTCTTTCATTACCATAAGCCAGAAAAATTTGATTTTTTTGAATGCAATTTATTCAGAATCAGTGCATGATTGCATCTTCAGATATCATCTCCATACATAATCAATATAAAACCTTTTTCAACAATTTATCAACCCATTTATATCAAAAAGCATTATTCTGCATTATTTATGTAAGTAGAAGAGAACACATTTTTGTATGGTAAGAGGCCATTACATTACCAAGCTGTTGTGCACATATTTTTTGTAAATGAACTATTATAAGTAGTCACTAATTTTTTTTACATTACACTGCAAAGAGAAAACTAGATAATCTCTTATCAATCCCATTTGAAATCTGCCAAGATGAAAATCAGTCTTACAGTTAATCTTTGTCATGCAATTATTCAAATACATAGCAGACCTGACATTTTTTACATCATCAAATATTTATGTAGCACATATTTCTTTCATAGTATTAGGTAAGGAAGTGATAAAGATTCACATATCTCATTTTAACTCATATTTCTCTCATAGAAAAATGTAAGGAAGTCACACAGAATCACATATTTCATTGTAACAATTATTTCTTTCAAAGAAAAAGGTAAGGAAATCACACAGAATCACATATTTTATTGTAACAAATATTTCTTTCAAAGAAAAAGGTAAGGAAATCCCACAGAATCACATATTTTATAATAAGTAACACATATTTCTTTCAAAGAAAAAGGTAAGGAATTCACACAGAATCACATATTTTATAGTACCGCATATTTCTTTCATAGACTCTAATGTAAGGATGTGACAAAGAATCACGTTCCAATGTAACACTTACTTTTCAGAAAGAGCTGAGAAGGTTACATAGAATCACATATTTTATTGTAACACATATTTCTTTCATAGGAAAATTTTAGGAAGTGACACAGAATCACATATTTCACTGTAATGCGTATTTCATTCACAGAAATTGGTAAGGAAGTGAAAGTGACAAAGAATCACATGTTCCATTGTAACACTTACTTTTCAGAAAGAGCTGAGAAGGTGACATAAAATCACATACTTCATTGTAATATGTATTTCTGTCTTTAGGAAAAGGGTAAGGGAGTGGCACAGAATCACGTGTTTCATTGTGACACATACTACTTTCATAGAATAAGGTAAGGAAGCGACTTCCTTCTTAAAAAAATGTAAGAGAGTGACAAATAATCACATATTTTATTTAAAGTGACTGACTCACAGATGGGCCGACGATGAAAAAAAAAAAGAAAATGTTCTTACATCTTGAAATTTTTGCTGCAATTGTGAAGAACATGTTTAAACTAAGTTACTGATTCATTTTTTGATACAGAAAAACATGAAAATATAAAGTTTTACTGACCGAAAGGTCGTGTGTTCGAATCCTGGAAGTCAAATCTTTTTTTTAGTTTTCATGGTGTATAGAAGCATAATATTATGTTTTTCCATAGTATATTAAATTCTCTTAAATATTAAAGAAAAAAAAAATTCAGCAAAATTCTGTGAGTCAGTCGCTTTAAACACAGACTACTTTCATAGGATAAGTTAAGGGAGTGACAAAGAATCACATATTTCATTTAAACACATTTTTCTTTCTTAGAAAAATGTAAGAAAAAGACCACAGAAAGTCTTTGCAGAAATATCTTTCTCCAGTGAATCAATGGATTGTGAAACAACTATGTTAGCTATATAAGAATAGTACAAGTCGAATAATTGCCTTACATTAGTTTGTATTTCAAGTCATTCCTTGTTGCCAAGGTAATATTTGTTATGAATACTTTCTTTCCTTTTTGATCAAATTCATGCAAGATTGTATAATCTTGTTTCATCCATCTTAAGAAAGTTTTTTTTTCTTGTCTTACATTTTGAGACTTCTATTAAATGGTAACAAAAGACATTGTGGCATTAAGATAGACAAAGTAACAAGAGGATGTTCTGAATGGAACTGAAGTGCTTTGCAAAGAACAATATACATAATGAACAAAAATGCAGAAAAATAATCATTTGAAATGTTCAGACTGTGCAATTTGTAGGAAAAACGAACTCGGCTTACCTGAAGCATTAGAACATTTCTGAGGTCTTTCTTTTTTTGCAATCAGTCACACTTAATTGCTTTTAGCAAATTAAGATTTATAAATGAGCAAAAAGTAAGATATCTCAAAAGAGGTCAAAAATAAAACATAAGAAACCATTTCAAGTTGAAAAAAAGGCATAATGCATAAAATCATGAAATCAAGAACATAAAATTAATATTTCTCATGATTTTTAACAATTTATATGTACTAAGTCATTACTTAAATTACTTATGCAACAAAAATGAATATGTTTAACAGTTGTGAACTTTCTTATGAAAAGTAAAAACAAGAGGGCCATGATGGTCCTGGATCGCTCACCTGAGTACTTTGGCTGTAGGTTTGCTGTTTAGCAGTATTTCATTTTTTAATTAAAAAATATATAAGTGCCTACAAACCAAATATGTAAAATATCAGTCAATAAATAAAGGCTCTATGACAGAAAGTAGAAATATCTATTATAAGCTATGGTGACCTTGACCTTGACCCAGTGACCTCAAACCCTACCCATGCAAGGAACCTATATACTGAATATCAAAGATATTGGTCAATAACCGAAGGCTTTATGAGGTACAGTAGATATATCTATTTTTAGCCTCCGTGACCTTTAACCTAATCTAATAATTTGAAAAAGCTTGCTTCATGCCAAATTTTAAAATTCAAAGCCTTGTGGTTTGAGACAAGAAGATTTTTAAAGATTTCCTTTTTAACATATTAAGGGCCCCCGGGGCGGGGCAAATTTTGACCCCAGGGCCAACATTTAAACAATATTGGTATATGTTCTTTACACAATACTCAACACCAAATATCTAAGGTCTACACCTATTTGTTTTGGAGAAAAATGATTTTTCATATTTTTCCTATATAAATCAATGTAAACCAAGAGAACCCTTGGGCGTGGCCAATTTTGACCCAGGGGCCATAATTTGAACAAACATGGTAAACATCCACTAGACAATGCTACAAACCAAATATCTAAGCTGTAGGCATTGAGATTTCCAGTAAGAAGATTTTTAAAGATTGCCTTTTTTACATATTAAGGGCCCCCGGGGTGGGGCCAATTTTGACCCCAGGGCCAACATATAAACAATACTGGTAAAGGTTATCAACACAATACTCCACACAAAATATCTAAGGTCTAGTCCTATTAGTTTTGGAGAAAAATGACTTTTAATGTTTTTCCTATATAACTATATGTAAACCAAGAGAACCCTGGGGCGTGGCCAATTTTGACCCAGGGAATATAATTTGAACAAACTTGGTAGACAATCACTAGACATTGCTACATACCAAATATCAAAGCTGTAGGCATTGAGGTTTCCAGTAAGAAGATTTTTAAAGATCGCCTTTTTTACATATTAAGGGCCCCCCGGGGCGGGGCCAATTTTGACCCCAGGGCCAACATATCAACAATACTGGTAAAGATTCTTTACACAATACTCCACACAAAATATCTAAGGTCTAGTCCTATTAGTTTTGGAGAAAAATGATTTTTCATGTTTTTCCTATATAACTATATGTAAACCAAGAGAACCCTGGGGCGTGGCCAATTTTGACCTAGGGGACATAATTTGAACAAACTTGGTAGACATCCACTAGACAATGCTACATACCAAAAATCAAAGCTGTAGGCATTGAGGTTTCCAGTAAGAAGATTTTTAAAGATTTCCTTTTTTACATATTAAGGGCCCCCGGGGCAGGGCCAGTTTTGACCCCAGGGCCAACATATAAACAATACTGGTAAAGGTTATCTACACAATACTACACACCAAATATCTAAGGTCTAGTCCTATTAGTTTTGGAGAAAAATGATTTTTCATGTTTTTCCTATATAACTATATGTAAACCAAGAGAACCCTGGGACGTGGCCAATTTTGACCCAGGGGACATAATTTGAACAAACTTGGTAGACATCCATAAGACAATGCTACATACCAAATATCAAAGCTGTAGGCACTGTGGTTTCTGAGAAGAAGATTTTTAAAGATTTCTTATATAAGTCTATGTAAAATGAAGTGACCCCTGGGACGGGGCCAATTTTGACCCCAGGAAAATAATTTGAACAATTTTTGTAGAGTTCCATTAGAGGGTGCTAAATGCCAAATATCTAAGCTCTAGGCCTTGTGGTTTCAGACAAGAAGATTTTCAAAGTTTTTCCTTTAAGTTGCCATAGCAATAAGAGTTCTTGATGGAATTTAATTCTTTGAACAACTTTGGTAGAGCTTCATGCAAGGAACAGTTTCATTTAATTTGGCCTTTTGGTTTCAGAGGAGATGTCATTTGAATGAAAAGTTTACGGACGGGCGATGGACGGACGCCGGACAAATTGCGATCACAAAAGCTCACCTTGTCACTATGTGACAGGTGAGCTAAAAAGACTGTATATGTGGGCACACAACTGAATGGTTGTGAAGCAAAAGAAAATAAAAAAAGCTATTAAGTTTTGAAGATACAGTTTAAAAGATCTTACAAATTTATTGTTTCTAAAATTTTATTGCATGACCCTTTTCATGAATGTAACATTTAGAAAAATCTTTTTTTCTGCTATTTTGCAGCTAAAAAAAAGAAAGGAAAGATTTTTTTTTAAACATTTTTTATCAAACTTGAAAAGATTCTAAGACCAGCCTTTTTTATGAATTAAAAATAAACCTAAATATATCTGACTTTAAAATTAGGAAGATCAGACTTTGCTGACAGATGAGATGTCACATTGCATTAAAGTATTAGCTATTATAGTTTTTTTTATTGTAAAACCCTGAATAGTTAATTATTTTATTATGGGGTTCAGTGTATGATACAAAAATCTTCCAACTCCTAAGAAACTATGGTAATAATTTCTTTTACAAGCTCAGTATACAGCATATATATATAGACCTTGGCCTGTCTAATCTGGAAGCTGTGTTGTTGGCAGAAAGGCTGGAGTTAAACTTGTGTCCCTTGAATTACAAGTCCTATGCATTACAACTGGAGCTCTGACCTGCCTACAGGTCACCTACTGAACATGTACATGATGACAGAAGCTTCTACCTGAAGGCAAAAAACAATGCAATGCCACAGAGAAAAATGCAAGTGAAAGAAAACTGAATGTTCAGATATAATTCATAGTGTTATCCAGAAATTTTTGTAGCTGTATTTTGGTTAAACTGCAATACAGTTTATATAAAAAAAACAACATTACTTTGAATGTACAATGTTGATTTTTTCTACTACATATTTCTGCTTTTGAAACTTGAACATGACTGACCTTGTTATTAAAGAAAAGAAATACCCAAGTCTTAAATTACCTAACGTCTTGACTGCCATTTCAACTGGACTGTGTTTGCTGGTGCATTATGGGAAACCTGTCTGATCTCATCACCTGCGACAAGCCTGCAATTAGATTACAGCAGAGTGGCTAATACCCGGTGTTTTGTAATGACCGTTGAATTGATCTTTCGAATGACACTGTCAGACTTGATGGACATCTTGGACAAAAGCTCAGTTGGACAATAAATGCATGGAATGAAAAGCATTGTGGCGAGCTGCTACAGCGTGCAGGTATGAAGTAAACACGATGAATTGATATGGAAATGTAGCCTTTATCTTTCATCAATCTAATCGAGACGCCAAGATGACCATGGCAAAATGAAATTTATACACTTTTTTGTTAATATGTGGTCTAAAATTGTTAAGGCGTAATTAATTATGATGGAATTATTCAGTTATTGAAATATCCACTATCTTCATGCAATATAATTGCAAGGGGACCATTCAGGTGTCAAAGATTAGAACCAGTAAGGTTGTCAAAAGTGCTTTATACCAATTCTGATATTTGTCGTGACCAATTAGAATAGCAATTAATTATGACAGAATCATTTTCATACCAAATCAAGTGGTCAGAAAGCCATATAACTTCGCTTCAGCAAACCCCTTAAACCATACTGCTAAATATATAAGGGACAGATGGGAAGACAAAACAGTGATCTGCAAATACAGTAAATGCTTCTGACAATACTTCTTTTTTCATATTCATATATTTTTTCCTCAAAATATTTTTTTTTAGATAATGAGCATTTATTTTCTGCAGGTTATCTTTCCTTAAAAAAAACAAACAAAAATCAATGTGAATTATGTAACTGCATATCAGTTTTAGCAAATATTGTCCATCTATTGCTTTATTAAATCTATCAGCTAGAATGGACTTTTATCTTATAAATACAAATTAAATCAAAGTTGATGAGCAAATTGATAAGGACAAAAAAAATTACAGAATTGAAACACAATTGTAAGTCGCAAATTGTTTTACTTCCATCTAACGTCTCAAACAATAATACAGTAATGTAAACTTTTATATTCTTTTCAACTGATTATAAAAACTAAAATGTCTATCATTTTGTCCTTAATCACTTAACAAATCAAGCACTCTTAATGAATGAAATGAAACACTGTCTTGTTTCTTTTTAAGAAATAAATTTCTATTCTGCAATATATTTCTAACATTTGACTAAATGTTATTTCACAAAAGTTAAAAAAGAACTGTTCAACAAAATTATATCAGTATATTTTTTGATCAGTGAATAAAATATGGGAACACGTTTGGACGCATAAGAAATAAAGTAACAAGTGTAGAACTTCCTCATTTATAAATGTTAACAAAAGTAAGATGGTAATGACCACACAAAACACATTACTTCTCCCTACAACATAAATGTACTGAAATTGTAAACTGGCTATTACTGGAAAAATTGAAAGTCATGTGGCTCCTAGTAATAAAACCCTACATAAAAAGCTGAAAAAGGGCGGGTAAAATTTACATTGGGTACATTATTACATGGTGATGAAAGTGTAATGATTTATCAGAATTGCTGGACGCCGGACATACCTTTATTATGGTGTCAAAGGTCGGGTATTGGTCCTCTGCGAGAACAATGGACAAGTTATATTCCCAAATGCAATAACAAACAACCACTTTCTTCAAGGCAGAAAATCTCTCCTTTCCATGAAAAATTGTAAAATAATACCATACCAGTACAAATTTGCATAATGATATAAAGTTACATCAAAGAACTTAAACTGAACACCAAGGGTCAGTTTCCAATGATCAATAGGGGATGACTTCTCAACAGAAACACAGGTGATAAATTAAAAAGCTATGATAATTTTTTTTTGCAAGGACCTAGATTAAAGGGTGTGCTTCTTTTGGCTATAATCACTGATTGACAGGCATTTTCTTGGGATATGAAATATTTTGTACAGAATGTCTGTAAACATAGAAACATCAAGCAATTCATTCTAGAATGCAAAAACAAAACACAAAAACTGCCCATCAGATTGCTGGACCAAATTTATTCACCAAATGGTGGTAAAAAAAGATAAAATTTGACAGATTACAATTCTAATTTCTAAAATTCTTATAACAGGAAATATTTTCCCAACATTCTGCAGAAACAATTTTGCAGCAGCATGCAAAAACAGAAGAAAACAGTTAATATATTGTAACTTTTTTGTAAAATTGTTCTTTCATTTATTCCAGCCAAGGTTTTTCAAAACATTTTGTCTTGTAAAAGACATTTGATTGTTTTCTGATTTCAGTTCATATCTCAAAGTAAATATCACTGCATTCATTCCAGTCTGTTTAATCTGAAGGGACATTTTTAACTCAAACTTGCAAAAAGAAAAATGAAGAAACGAAACAGTAAAACCCTAGAAAGACATACATGCTTTTGTCAACTACACTTCAAGAAAGGCTACATTTCTAAAGAAAAAAAAAAATTCTTTCCAACATATTCTGTTGAATCTGCAGACACTGGGAATAAATATAAAGATGGAGTGTGAAACAGAAAGAAAATAATCTGTGATCGCAATGTGGCCATTACCTTGAATAACCCTAGCCTGGCTACCTTAAATAACCTTCATTCAATCTTTATAACATTGATCCCTAAAGAGATTTAGATAGCCTTTGACCTTGCATATAAAGGGGCCAGTTACTTCACCTGAAATGACCCAGGAAATCCCTTTCGGGTGTCAATCACAGTTTCCTTGTTGTACAATCATTACAGGGAGTAAAAAGTGAAACCAGTCAAGGGCAGCTGCTTCCCTTTCTATTGTTATATGGTTACAAAAACCATTCATTAGGGGACAAGAGGGGCCAAGCAGCCTGTTGGCGCAAATGTTGGCAGTAACATACACAAAGCCCTCGACCATTGTAAGAAATTAATGTCCACTGTCAGAAACTTGAAACATTTAGAAATTATTACCAAACTGATTTTTTTCTAGGCCGTCAGATCTTTTAAATGTGTTTGAAGTTTGATTTTTAAACTCTTCCATATTCTTTTGCTTCAATGAACTGTCATCGATTCTGAAAAAAAGACTTAAACAATTGAGAATTATTCTGCTGAAAAGGAATTTTGAGAACCATTCAAAGAGTGAAATGTAAACCAGGCAATGACTTGAATGCCGGTATAATGTGATATGTTTAATTGCTAACATGCTTTAATTTTTAATGTCATAGAAAAAAATTCTAACAACAACATGTCATGTATCAAATGAAAAATAAATTTATGTTTCATGGTAAAGAATATGAAAGCATTAGGCTTCAACCAACAATACAAAGTCCATCCAGGCACTAAATAAATTATCATATTTCAACAACTTTTTTTTGCTGAAGTTTCAAACATACCTGAAAGCCTGGTAATTCGTCAGAACATCCACAGCTGAAACCATGTTTTACATGCAGGCTGGCTGAACCATTTCTCAGAAAGGAAAACAAAGCTACATATTAAGCTGACATGAACAAAAATATTAACTCCAAAAACTTAAAAAATATATAATTAACAACAAAATATACCAAAATTTAATTAAACAATAAAAACTGTACATGTATTTTCTTTTTTAAGTTGAAATTCAATGAACAGTATTTTATGATAGACAAATTCTTTTTTTGATACATTTGTATACTTAATTATAAAATACATAATTTTCAGACGTTTTAAGGAAACTTCAATTACCAACAAAAGCATACTTGGAGCAACTTTAACTTGAAAATTTTACAGTTAAAGAGCTAATCTATTTAAGCATAGTCAAAAAATGCCAAAATCTCAAACTCAGTGCCAGACAAACAATTGAACAAATAAATACTTTGGTAACTTAAGATGTTTTTGATAATCAAAATATTTAGAAAAATATATTATTCATTTTTTTAAACAAACCAAATTTTATTTCCACTCAGCTGATTTTGGAACATGACAACACCAATATTTTACAGAGCCCCTAACAGATATTTACACACTTAATCTTTTTTTGACACAAATTTTTATTTTGTAATAATGAAATTTTATTTCTTAAAGGGATACACAGGCAAATGAATGCTCCAAAAATTAAAACTTATATTTGCTCAAATCACGTTCAATATGAAGAACTTTAAATTCCCAGTATGTCTGTATTGAAATGCAGGCTTGAACGTAAATATTTGAATGTTCTTTAACAGAAAGTAAAACGTGTACGAAATCACCGAGTTATTTTTTAAATAGGTCACGTGACCAAAACAACCAATCATTGTTTCTCTTGGGTTGCTTTTTGTCGTAGATCACGTGACAGGTACTTCAACCATCCAATCATTCACTGCGCGCAAAATCTAAATTTTCTATCTAGACCCACGTGGGTCAAGATAGGAAACCACCCAGTTTTTCATTCAAAAAGAGGAAATCTTTGTTACTGGGACTGATCATTGTATTTATTTAGATCACATTTATAGTATATTGATAGAAGAAATGAGATAGAAATCAGTAAATAAAAAAAAGAAGGATTGTGTGTGTTTTTAAAGGTTCATGAAACTGTCCCTGGATCTGCATTAATAATCTAAGTTTCATGGAAATCCCTTCACAGAATGACCTTTACCTCAAATCACACTGGTAATATAATTATGTGTCTCCTCCTGATGGTTTTCATCTATTTTCATGGAATTCAAGGAACTTGTTGCTGAGAAATAGTCTAGTACTAATAGTACTGTAGTATACTATTTACAGTAAAATCAAAGGACCCATAATTCTGTAAACAAGAGCTCCGCGGAGCGGCGCCAATGCTCATCTGTTTAACATGTTAACAATGGGGACCATAGTTATGGTTCTTGTGCACTACTCCTGAAGGAGGTGTATATACCTCTGACATTTTATTTCAAGATGTTGATATTGTTCATATTGATACCTATGACCATTCAACTTAATAAACAGACGAACTAAAGTTTCGGAATCTGCTCCACACTAGTTTATGCACATCTCTTTGCACTGAAGATCTCTTTATTAAATTCCAGGGAGTGGTTGATGAGAGATATCCCTGACATGAAAAGTGCTGTAGTATATGTAGTAAATCAAAGGGTCCATTAACTTGATGAAAAAGCCAGATTATGATTGTAATTTGTGCATCTCCTGAATTTCATTTAATTGCAACTGGATTTCACTGAGAAACAGCCCTGACACAGATGTACTACAGGAATTAAAGGGCCTAAAACTGTGAAAAATAATCAATCTGGATCTGGCTAGTAAAGTGTGAAACTACACCTGGTGCTAAGTTTCATATTAACTTTCAATTAACTCTTCAAGTGGTTGATGAGAAAACAGCACCAGCACAAATAGTGCTGGAGTATACTGTATGTAGCAAACCTAAGAACCCATAACTCAGTGAAAAATAATCAATCCAAATTGTCTTCTTGGTACTGAGGCTGCCAATAAAGTTTCATTTTATTCCAGTGATTGCTGAGAAACTGTCTGGACAAGAATGTCTAATGGATGGATGGAGGGATGGATAAAGAGGCCACTACCTGTATTATGATCTCACCCCCTCCAACTTGAGTATCAGGAGCAAAAATACAAATGTACATATCTGCATTTACCTACAAATAATGAACTTAACTACAGATGTGTCCTTAGGACACGGATGTCCCCACACTCCACTGTAATGTCACAAAAACCTAGTGCAATTACAGGTGCGTATAAACACTGTCCTTAATATTTTGGAGTCTAAAAATGATATTTTTGCATAATCAGGGGGCATAACTCTGTGGCTCTCTAATAAATTTGTGTCAAAATACCAAGGTGCATCAGTTTACAACTTTTGTAACAAAGTTTCATGGCTCTAGCAGTTATACATTTGGAGTAACACGCGACACAAGTCTAAAAATGCTATTTTTGCTTAATAAGGCAGCATAACTCTGCCGATCTCCAATAAATTTGTGTCAAAATACACAGATGCATAAGTTCACATGTTGACAACTATTCTTAGAAAGTTCCATGGCTCTAGCAGCTATACATTTGGAGTAAGATGCAACAGAAGTCTAGAAATGCTATTTTTGCTTAATCAGGGGACATGACTCTGCTGATCTCCAATTAATTTGCATTAAAATACCCAGGTGTGTAAGTTCATATACTAACAACTATTCTTAGAAAGTTTCATGGCTCTAGCAGTTATACATTTTGAGTTAGATGCAACAGAAGTCTCAAAATGCTATTTTTTCCTAATCAGGGGGCTTAAGTCTGCCGATCTCCAATAAATTTGCATCAAAATACCAAGGTGCATAAGTTCACATGCTGACGGCTATAATCTTAGAAAGTTTCATGGCTCTAACACTTATATGTTTGGAGTTACACATGACACAAGTCTGAAAATGCTATTTTTTGCTTAATCAGGGAGCATAATTCTGCCGATCTCCAATAAATTTGCATCAAAATAGCCAGGTATGTAAGTTCACATGCTGACAACTATTCTTAGAAAATTTCATGGCTCTAGCAGTTATACATTTGGAGTTACACATGACACAAACCGGTCTACGTATGGACAGGACAGTGTGACAGCAGGACAAGGGTAAATATATATGCACGCTCCCCCTCTCCCCTCAAAAAAAGTGGTGGGGGCATAAAAACCTTATGAAAACAGACAGTAAATCAAACAGATAAAACTACTGAAATGTGATTACAGAAATACTGTAGAATTTCAGTCAGTTGATGATTTCCTTGAATCTTTAGATGATCATCAATATCAAAATTACACTAAACATTGTTCATACATACTTGTGGACAAAAATATCACTGACAATGATAGTTCAGATCCCGAGTAGAAGTGATGATGGCGGTGTGTTCAAATGATTGGGATGAAAATGGTGGTAATATAAATAATGATGTTAAAAAAGTGATCATGTAGGGGTGAATTAATGGGAGAAAAATTTCAAATTTAAATATTCCTCGGAGTAGAAAATGATAACATGGACTTAAATAAGTAAATTATGAACCGTATTACTGTCTTGGAAGCAAAATACTTACATACACTCTGTAGGTATATATATTTATACTTATTTCAGACTTTCACTTTGTTGAGTCAGAACTTTGAAACAATTACGCAAATTAAATGTTAAAGGGGCTGCACTCCAGATGACAAAAAAGGGAAGTTTTCTTGTATTATAAATTTCTTGCAATATTTATGACTGATGCTTAAAAACTAACTTACTGACAAAAAATAAGTCAGATAATCACATTATAGATTGATTTTTTTTTCCATTCATAGTGCTATACTGTAATGCGACGGTATAACTATATCGTAAAACATTTAAAGTAAATAATTGTTATTTAAATCAAGCTGAAGCAAATATATTTTTTTTTTGTTCTATTTTGACTTTTATAATAAGTTTTGAAGTAAAATATCATGTTGTTATAATCTCACGGCATTTAGATATTTAATTTATGTAAAAAATAGTTTTATATCAAATCTGGAGTACAGCCCCTTTAAACAAATTGAATATGTTTGTTCCTCATGGCCACATTGTTATATATTTATAAATGCTGTATTTGCCCCTCATTGTCAAATCTTTGTATCTATAACAGTAACGTTAAGTTTCTGCTAATAACACTAATACATAAGTTTGATGTTTCATGCAGTTTATACTTTACATGTTTATTTTATTACATGAAGTGTCCTGTAAGTACAAGTCAAGTTTAACATTTATAAACCTATGCTACTCAGCCTAATTTGTTAAAAACAGGTTGAGCATTGAGCTTGACCTTATAAAAGTTTAAATCTGGAAGGACTTAAAGTTATCTTAAGGTGTTATAGGAACTTTTGGTTGTGATTGTAGCTGAAAATACAGTGACACCAAGCAATTCATAAATATTGAGTGTTTTGTTGAAACAAAAATAGCTAGTGTTTGTTTCTGTTAAGTCCTGAAAAGAATGTATCTTTTCAGGTTACTGGAAAAAAATAGTCCAAATTTTGTATCTACATTACAAGCTGACACATGACACCAATTGGGACCTAGCTAGCTTTGGGATGAAACCCAACTTTGATCCCAGATTTGCTACAAAATGAACTGATGTATGAACTGAAATCACAAATTCTACCTAACTGTCATACCCTACCACTGACAAGTAGCCTCACTCAGTTATGTTGTTCTATTTCCTTTCTTTGACCAAGGTATGTAACTTGTACAAATTATATATGCTGATCTGTAGTAGGGCTGCAAGATTACTGTCCCTTATCAAATGTATAATACACCTGTTATCTCACTTGTTCAAACCTCTCAGCTGTCATTAATAGAACAAAATTGAATTGCTAATAATTTTCTACCTAAATTATATAATATCAAACCCAAACTTATATTTATCTAATTTTTAAAAATCTTCATGACCCTGTTTTTCACATTTCTGTACAAAATGAATGTACAAATGGAAGATGAACAAAAAAAAATGAAATCCTGTAAGATGCTGAACCTTATTAATTTTAGGAGATCTCTTGGAATTAAGCATAGCATTCCTCAGAAATGGTCAGGAAAATTTGACTATGTAGTTAACTAAACTAAGCTAGACTTTTTAAGCAAAATTTATGAGTAAAACTTAGTTTATATCACAACATACTGCATTGTAAATTGACATCTGCTTTAAACACAAATTATTGCCTTTATAATATGATTAATAAAGATTTTAAGTTTGAGTGATACACCATCGAATATATCATAGTGTCGAGTTCAGATGCATAGTAATTTATTCAGAAGGCAGTAGTCCTGATAGGCTCTCTTAGCAGCTACATGTATGTGAATACACTACTGTTACTTATCACCACTGCTTTATCAATTGTAGATTTCTTATGCACAGCACTTCTCTTTTATATACAAATGTAATCTATTCACCTATGATATTTTATATTGATATCTCTTTTATCTAGTATTTCTGCTATGCTCTGAATACAAATGAGTATGACAAATCAACAATGGACCATAATTCTAAAATTATGAAGTGCAGAGTTACTGTTTTTAAACACTGCACTTTCCCTTTGTAAGATCTGTCAACCTATGAAATTTCTAGTTGATAGCACTTATTGTCTAAGAGTTATGCTCCGGACAAAAATTATGTACTCAACAAAAGGCAGTAACTACAAAATGAGGAAGTGCAGAGTAATGGTCCTTGAGCACTGCTCTTCTGAAGTTTCATTTTGATACCTTTATTAGTTTGTGAGGTATGGTCCGGACAAAACGCATGACGGAGGTGCAGAAAGATGGACGGACAGAGCGGCAACTTTATGCTCCCTGAAAATTTTCGGGGAGCATAAAAATAGTAGAGCTACCTTGTCAATGAAATGTCACCATAATAGCGGGCTAAATGTAGACCCCAATGTGTCATAACGATAAAACAGGAAATTCATTAAACAATCATTTGGGTTTATACGTCGTGTGAAACCTATTGGCTTTTCAACTTCTCTGTACCGAGACGACCAAGTCAAAGTATTGTCAAATGTATGACAGATTGACGTATTGATGTAGATGTAGATGTAGAAGTTTCATGCAGTGGCACTGTTCCCGCCAAATGACACGGGATGTTCAAAGGGAAGTCACTCTGACACATTCATGAACTTCCCTCGTAAGCAGGTCAAAACGTCCCCAAGTCAAATCGTCGTCAGTTTAGGTCAAAACGTCCCCAATGTAAACAAAAATTTAACAACGTGCATTTAAGTCAAAACGTCCTCACTTTCGTTTAAAACGCCCGTACTTTTAGTCAAAACAATCCTACTTTTTGCTAACTTGTTCTGTATTTTAGATACAGTTTTCATTACTGAATTGAGTAAGTCTAATGCCATTCCCGTAGTCGGTAAATGTCAATGCCTTTCGAACATCTCTATTCCCTCTAAACTTTCATTTTTTTGCAATGAAATAATAATCTAAATATTCGTCGATGACACACGCATGTATGCAATGCACACTGATAATATCGGCACTTTAAACCCCTGAACATGTTAAGTTAAAGTCACAATGCCTATAACTCAGGCCCGTCGTCACAATTTTGTGACTGGTGCGGCCAATTTGGTTGGTTTTAGCCAGAATCTAGGGGGATACGGGGGAATGCTCCCCCGGAAAAATTTTTATTCTAGGATGCTCTCAGGGGAGTTTTCCCGTATATTTGGCACAGTTTACAGCCTGCCGCTAGTACATGTTATAGTAATATGTCAGCGATTTTTTTACAGATTTCTGCGTGGTAAGATTTAAGGGTGAAATTTAAGGTTCGCATAACGGACGGACAGGTGTACAAATGAGTCTCATATGGCCAAAAATAAAGACCGTTTGAAGTGAAATAGAACCATTTTTCATTGACGCGCCTATAGAATAACGCTAACATTTAGTGTGTATAACGCAAATGACGTCACGTCAAAATATATGCACGGCCGTGCAATACCATTTTTACGGGGTCGCAAAAACGGCACGGATATGTGATAAAAATATGACTTTTGAACGGTTGCCGTATACAATCAATAAAATGTTATCAAGTTCTCGGAGAATTCAGGCATACTAGTTTAAAATATTCATAATGTATATTGCAAATCTCATGCACTGTTTTTTTTTTTTTTTTTTTTGTTATATCATACTATATATAACATTGATGAAAAAATGTACTCACCAAATGTTCGTTTTTGAAACGAAAATGATTTTGGTTGATTTGGTTCCGATGGAATTGTGTCACACATCATGATATTTTACTATCGTAAACTATTCATATTAAGATACTTGTATGTGAACAGAAGTAAAATTTAAAGAATTGTGATGTGATATTTTGAATAAACATATATATATATACGGTAAACTGTCCGGAGCCACGTCGATGTCAATTAATGCCAATTAAGATAACTTCACACTTGTCTTCGAAGTACCCCTACATATACCTGGTCAATTAACAGTGTCCAGTTGTTTCGCATCATGTTTGTATATTACCGCGCATTGCATAAGGGGCCAGTTAAGTGTGAAATTGCTAATCAGCGATGCGTGTTTTTTTTTGGGTTTTTTTTTTTTTTTTGTTTTTATTTTTTTTGTTGTTTTTTTTACTCATTTTTGGCCAAAATGATGGTCCGGCCAAAGCCGGACCGGCCGGACCATCGACGACGGCCTTGTTACTGTTTCACACCTTACAACATGACTGAGACTCATATTAACAGGTATCTTACGCCAAATTTATCAAATGTATCAAGGCTTTATCTTTATCCGTGAGAAATCAAAACACTGAAAGTATTTATAAGGTGCAGGTTTGAAAGGTAATGAAAACACAGAACCAAACCTCGGTGTTACACTGAAACAGAGCATAGAAATGACATTTTATACTTCCTTTCAGTAGAAAAAATAAATCGAGGGCAAACAAAATGTTCACTAATTAATATAATTTTGAATAAAATTAATTGTAACGCAAATGCTGAAATGTCTAGAAGGGAAGAATATAGTTTTTCGGGCTACCTTTTTGGTGCACGAACAATGAAATGCGTAAAAAAGTAACAGTTAGCCGTGTATTATCATTCGAGTCTTCGCCCAGCCACCTTTCGCTCTAAATCTTCAAGATAAGCATCAGATATATCGATGACTTAATACTTCCGCCTCAGTCGGAATGCCAGCCTTTTATAATGTAGTTTCGCGCCATTTTTATACAGCAACGATTAATTCCGCAAGAATTTCTTGAGAAGGTACATTTAAGTGCAAATTTCAATGAGTTGATGCCTGCTTGACTTATTGGAAAAATATTTTCCTTCATTTGCTGACCTTATCTGGAAGTCTTTTCACAAACAAGTCAGGTTGAACATTCGGGCATGTACCCGCTGCTCACATCTGTTTGAGCATACAGATGAACTCAGCGATGTACATAGCGATCAAAGCAGCCGCTCGCGTGCATTTACAAATTCCTTATTTTTTGACGATACCATCGAATAAAAAATTCATAACCTGTTTAGTTATGCTTTACTTTACCTATATAAACTCATTTTAACACATATTAAGACATAAACAATCAAGATTAGGTTGATAAAAAACAGTTATCTACTGTTCGAAACTTACAAAATCTAGATTTTTATCGTACCGTTAAGATTGGTAGTGAAGTGTTTTGTCAGGATTGAGAAAATGATGATTTATGATATTGTTTCATATTTTCTTAAATATAAATAGAATAAAATAAAATGACCTTTTATTGAAGCACAAGAGCTGCACGTTCCACTGAACAGCACTTGGTAGACAGTCATCTTATGATTCATGGCAATATGTATATCCTAAAACCAAGTGTGTTGATCTCTTTGCGCCACACTTTTAAAAGTCTTTTTAAAGAAAAGCCTTGTATTTTATTATCGACAAAAAAGTTTTAAATTAAAAAAAATCTTTTACAGTTATGATTACATAGTTATTTAGATATGCTTCTATCCTACGTAAGTTATGGAGCCACAAATATCTTAACTCCAATATAGTCAAAAGATTATTCCAACTGAAAACGAAATAGAGAGGGGAAAAAGAAAAAAAAACAGTACAGAAAAGGACAGCACGTTTATTATCATAATCTGAAATAAACTAACTAAACTTATTGTCAAACAAACGATGCAAACAAAAAACACACATGACAAGGCAAGAATAATACTTATTACGTTTTACCTGTAATAAATGTTTCTTTCAAACATGTAATCAAGTTAAGCACATGTATGTGTCGTACTCAATATTATTTAGTGTTTCAATTCTCAATTCAAGTGCTTTCTAAGATACTAAGCCAATTTTAACAATTCCTTTTTATGTGTACATTTCAAGAGCGTAATGAATTTATTCACCCTTGGTATTACATAAAGAAATTTGTGGGTTTTTTTAGTTACTATTTAACGGACAAATTAAAAGAATGAGATATTTGTCTTCTTTTTTCTGAAACCTTATGTTTAAGAAAACGAAATGTAGATAAGGAAACTCATTAAATGAAAAAAAAAATACAAATTTAACCAGGGTCTTTCAAATTTGAAAGACCCTGATTAAACCTACGAGTCATAAATATGTTATATCTTGTTTAACTGTATGCACTTTTAACAGTCTGAAAGTCCGAGCGGCAAGACTGTGCATTGTTTTAAAATTATTCATATGACAACTTAACAATGTGCTATTATAATGTTTGACCAATCTGTCTACTCATATCGTCCCATGTATCAGTGCTATACACTGAACGTGAAAAAAAGAGAAAAGAAAAAAAATGAGTCTAAATGTTTCGGTATCGTTGTTCATAAGGCTTTAATTAAGACACTTTTAATGATTTCTTTAAATTCAGGTAAACAAAGTTTTGCACATACATTTAAATGCAAAGTAAATGCCTAAAACCCATGAAAACGAATGGCGTGTATTGTATTCCATTAATTAATAATTAACGTAGCAAGAAAATGCAATCATAGGTTTCTTCTACATACAGTAGTTAGGGACAATTTAGATAAAACTGGTAACGCTTGTATCTAAAATGGGAAGGTTTCGACTGTTTTATTTCGAGTAAGGCGTTTTGACTAAATATTGGGCGGATTCAAATTGGGGACGTTTTGACTTAAAGACGTTTAGATTGAAAAGCATTCCCTCCCTTAGGTGTAGACTGGTTTTTAAACCTGAACCAAATTATGTCTCTTTGATCGGAAATACGCATGAATGCAGTCTATGTGATACAAAAGTTGTTTACAAACATAAATGTAACTACGGTAAGGTTGTGTAATTTTCCGTCCATTGCATAGTCCCATTGCATATAGTGACAGCAAAAGCGGTTAGAACTGACAAATACCAGGTACTTCAATGAAGCTGTTTCTGTAGTCATTTCACAAAATTCATGTCCTACAGGTCATGATTCATGATATTGCAATCTGTAAAGTTAATCATATATTAGCTGATATAAGCCGCCCGTCTGATAAAGCTGTTTTTACCACTTTTAACTGTACACTTTTATCTTTTTAACACCCACTATCCGGTTATATTTCTATTCTCACCAATACAGTTGTATTACTTGTAGTCTCTTATACATTTTCTACTTTACACTTCTAGTACTGACACACACCTGCACATAATGCTCTGAGTGTGCTGCAGTATAAATAGATAAATAGATAGGTAGGTTCATCGATTTACCGACAAATCGGTAACACGACAAATCGGTAACATGATTTTATATAGTAAACAATCGGAGAAATCGGTAACAATAGAAATATTGCATATACCGAGAACGGTGATTAGGAAGGTGTGAAAAGGCATATGGGGGTACACTGCTCGTCAGAGAAAGTGATGTAGTAGGTGTGAATAGTACCGTTAATGACCGAGATTACTTTAATTGTTTTTTTTCAGATGTTTTAAATATTTTATAAATATTTATTATTTGCATACCGTAACATCAAAGGAATGACATATTTATTTAAAAAAAAAGCAACATAATATAGAATTAAATTTCGTATAAGCTGTTTATTTGTATTTTATTATCATACGAGAAATATCAACAATATAACAACTTAACAAATTGTCACAATATATGACTTCTCAAGTCAAATCACATCAAGGTTATAACAGAACGATGGTCAGCAGGTCAGCCGAGATCTCTTACGATGAGTGAGAAACAAACTTCTTTTAATTTAAAACATTAAAGCGCTATCAAAAAGTTTTTTCTCCCTTCATCCTTAAAGTAACTATGACTATAATATTATCGCATCAATTTTAATAATTTTGATAATGATAATTGCATGACAATCACAAATTATATCAAATTTTTTTCTCTTTTCATCCTTAAAGTAACTATGATTATAATATTATAGAATAAACTTTAATAATTTTAAACAATGATAATTGCATGACAAACACAAATTATATAATTACCTGCTGAGACAAACTAATAGACCTAACTTCTTTAACGACCGACACGTGTTGTTAGCACCTTTTTCTGACGAGCAATGTGCCACCATATGCCTTTTCACACCTACTTAATCACCGTTATATGCAATATTTCTATTGTTACCGATTTCGCCGACTGTTTACTATATAAAATCATGTTACCGATTTGTCGTGTTACCGATTTGTTCGGTAACGGGTTCATCAAGCCAGATACTTTTGTCCAGGACTGCAGGATACTGTGGGATGCAATTTGTAACCGTATCATATTTCTTGAGTGAACTCTGGTAAAATTCCATTGCGTTACGCTCTGCTACACTGGTCAGCATTTTCTAATACACTGTAGATTTCCCGCCAATGCTCAGTCCTTTTATTAAAGTTGCATTGAAAACACACTTGTGTTCTTAGCTTCTTTATATCCCCAAATTTGTGGTATAGGGACCAAACACAGGAATATTATTGGAATACGAATATTACTGGAACAATATTCAAAACACAAATATATTACATGGTGTCAGAAGTAAAAAGAAAAAAAAAAAACAACGGATAATTATCTCTCAGGATTAAAAGTGTTTTAGGAACAATGGAAGGCATACCGTCGCCACAAATCAATTGGAACAGCACAAATTTACCCGACGAATGGCAGAAATTTGAAACACACGCGAAACTCATCTTTAATGGTCCACTTAGCGAAAAAACAGAGGAACAGAAAGTAAACTATTTACTTATCTGGGTAGGGGACAGAGGTAGAGAAGTGTGCCAGACATGGAGGGACATAAGCGCAGAGGATGAGAAAAAGCTAGAGACATATTATACACGTTTCAAGAGCTATGTCCAACCAAAATTAAATCCCATATTTGCGCGATACAAATTCTACAACGAGACACAGGGCTCAGACAACTTTGACACTTTCCTTACAAGACTAAGAATAAGAGTCAGGGACTGCCAATTTGACAAACCGGAAGAGATGATTAGAGACAGAATTGTTTTCGGTACTAATAGTTCCAAAGCCAGGGAGAAACTAATAAACGAGGGTGACAAATTGACACTTGACAAAACCATTCAGATTATGCAAAACATGGAATATTGTCAGGAACAGTTGCGAACAATTGGCAAAGAAAATGTGGATGCCGTCAAATTCAAACAAAAACGCCCGAGTCACCGCCATCCGCAACAACAACAACAACGACAGGCCGATCGACAGAAATCGGTAGCAGGAAACAACAAAGAGGGAAACTGCACAAACTGCGGACGAAGAAAACACACACAGAACCAGAACTGTCCAGCGAGAAACGCGACATGTCATAACTGTGGGAAAATGAATCATTTCGCCAGTGTGTGCAGATCAAGAAACAGAAGTGTTCATAACATTAGTTCTGGAAATGGATTAAGAGCCAGTGTTTCAGATACTGAGGACAATCAGGAATTTTTCATTGATACGGTAAATTTTTCTTCACCTACTGAGCGTGCCTTTGTACTTATAAACGTCGGCCCCTCCCACACCCCAGTCAAGTTTAAATTAGACACAGGTAGTGCTGTGGATATTCTCCCCTTAAGCCAGCTTGAAAAACTAAACATCAAACACCCTCTCGAGGCCCCCGCTAGTCATTTGACCTCTTACACTGGAAACAGGTTACCTGTCTGTGGCATGCTTAACCTGCACATGAGTTACAAAGATAAGAGCTGTCTATCAAATTGCTACATAGTAGAGAGTAATACCGTTCCGCTCCTGAGTTTACAAACATCAGTAAATCTCAGCCTGATTCAGCTGACCTACTCTGTAGAAACTTCTACATCACTTGATAAGCAACAGGTTATGTCAGAGTATGGAGATTTATTTAAAGGTGTAGGGGTCATACCGGGGGAGAGCAAATTACACATTAGGCCAGACGCAATTCCGGTGGTCAACCCACCACGCAGGATCCCGGAAGCATTGAGAGATAGATTAAAGGCCGAACTCCAGTGTATGGAAAAAGAGGGCATAATCATGAAAGTAACAGAACCTACAGATTTTGTTAATTCCCTCGTAGTAGTAGAGAAGAAAACGGGAAAGTTAAGGTTATGCATTGATCCCAAAAACCTTAATGACGCCATAAGAAGGCCCCATTACCCTATGCGCACTATCGAAGACGTAACATCACGACTGACAGACGCAAAATACTTTAGTATACTTGACATCACTCACGCTTACTGGAGTGTGAAACTTGACGAAAAGTCATCATTTTTGACAACGTTTAGCACGGTATTTGGCAGGTACCGCTGGTTAAGACTGCCATACGGCATCTCTGCATCAAGTGATATCTTCATGCAGAAAATTGACGAAATTTTTGAGGGACTTGACGGACTAACAGCCATTGTTGACGACATTTTGATATATGGAAGATCTCGCGAGGAGCACGACGCAAATCTACGCAAGACCCTTGACAGAGCAAAATCAGTCGGTATTAAGTTCAACCCAGACAAATGTGTCATAGGTGTCACTGAAGTGCCTTTCTTTGGACACCTGATCACATCGACTGGACTGAAACCTGACCCTTCAAAAATCGAGGCAATAGTAAACCTCGAAGCACCAAAGACAAGACAAGACTTAGAAAATGTCCTTGGAATGGCCAACTATTTGCAGAAATTCGCGCCAAACCTGGCCGAGGTCACTAGTCCCATGAGAGTATTGCTAAAAAAAGACGAAGAATTCATGTGGGATGCACCGCAGTCACAGTCATTTGACAAAATGAAAGAAATAGTGACGAACAGTCCTGTGCTGGCTTACTTTGATTCCAAAAAGCCAGTGACACTTGAATGCGACAGTTCCAAATATGGATGCGGAGCCGCCATTTTCCAAGATGGTCGCCCGGTGGCATTCGCTTCCAAGACATTGACTGACACAGAGTCCCGCTATGCGAACATAGAACGAGAATTGAACGCGATAGTATTTGCATGTACACGATTTCATCAATATGTGTATGGCAGAACTGTAACCGTACACAGTGACAATAAGCCTTTAAGCACAATCATGCAGAAAAATCTATGCGCATGTCCTCCTAGGTTACAAAGGATGCGATTGGCACTGAGCAAATATGACCTTAACGTCAAATTTGTACCAGGTAAACAAATACCTGTAAGCGACTTGCTCTCAAGACAGCCTCTCAAACAGAAATTCAATAATCAAGACTTTGACCTACATGTACACACTGTGCTCAAAGGTTTACACATTACTGACCACAGACTTGAGTCACTGAAACATGATACGAAGAACGATACAAACATGAATATTTTGAAGCAGATGATCATTGACGGATGGCCAATGTCCCGCGCAGAATGTAATCCTGCGATAGTGGAATTTTTCAACCACAGAGATGAGCTCTCTGTAGCAGACGACCTGATATTCAGAGGTCAAACAATTGTAATTCCCGCCCCTTCAAGACAGCAACTATTAGAGTCAGTTCATCAAGGTCATATGGGTGTGGAAAAAACTATACGTAGGGCCAAAGACGCAATATTCTGGCCTGGCATGGGGAAGCAAATAACCAATTGCGTTTCCCAGTGTGCCGTATGTCAAAAACATAGGTATTCAAACACTAAAGAACCATTGATGTCACATGACGTACCTGACAGACCATGGCAAAACATTGCCGCTGACCTATTCTCATTTGACAACAAAGACTATCTTGTCACTGTAGACTATTACAGTCGGTACTTTGAGGTAGACGCTCTCCCGAATACCCAGAGTATCACTGTAATAAGGAAACTTAAAGTCCATATGGCCAGATACGGCATATGCGATAAACTTGTCACAGACAATGGTCCGCAATTCTCCGCAGAAATTTTCTCGGATTTTGCGAAAGAATGGGGGTTTACACACAATACATCAAGCCCCTTGCATCCCATCAGTAATGGTCTCGCAGAGAAAACAGTATCCATCGTTAAAAGAATATTCAAAAAAGCACAGGAAAGTCATAGAGACCCCTATTTGTCCATCCTAGAATACAGAAACACACCCCTCGATGTTGGGTTTTCCCCAAGTCAACTACTAATGGGTAGGAGAACAAAATCAATTCTGCCGGTCACCAATGCCCAACTGAAGCCCCAAAACATCGACCCGAAAATCATGAAAGAAAAGACGCAAAATATCAAACAAAAGCAAAAATCTTGCTATGATAAAACTGCCCGAAAACTTCCCCCTCTACAATTAAATGAGTATGTACGGCTTCAGGTCAACAGAAACTGGGAACCAGCCAAAGTCATCAAAATACACAATGACCGTTCTTACACAGTGCAAACTAAACAAGGTGGTATCTACCGCAGAAACAGGGTCAGGCTGAACAAAACAAAGGAAAATTTTCCAGAAATTCAAGAATTTGCGCCAAAAATCCTGGAAGACTTTTGTCCTAACAGCCCCTTATTGTGCCCCAACGATAGGAATTTTTCAGAACAGAATAATCTTGACCAAACCATGACCCCTGAATGCAGTGTTATGCCCCGCCAAAATAACCCTTATATAACACGTTCAGGCAGGGAGGTAAAACGGAACGAAAGATACTTCAATGAAAACTGGATAAACAAATAAGTCAACGTTGTATGCAGAGAACATTCAGAGACACAAATAAAAAAATAAAACGCAGCAGCTGAATTTTATTCATATTTTACTTAGACTTATGCTTATACTTGAAAAAAAAACAAAAAACATCTATATATTAAACACATCATATATGTTTCGTTAATATTTAAATGTATGTTTGTTTAGTTATGAAATATTTATATTTTACCAATGAAATGTTATTTCAATCATCATCATTTGAAACAATGAATTTATAGATGCTGTTTAAAAGACTCTCAAATTTCAAGCAGAGGGAAATGTAACCGTATCATATTTCTTGAGTGAACTCTGGTAAAATTCCATTGCGTTACGCTCTGCTACACTGGTCAGCATTTTCTTATACACTGTAGATTTCCCGCCAATGCTCAGTCCTTTTATTAAAGTTGCATTGAAAACACACTTGTGTTCTTAGCTTCTTTATATCCCCACATTTGTGGTATAGGGACCAAACACAGGAATATTATTGGAATACGAATATTACTGGAACAATATTCAAAACACAAATATATTACACAATTAAAATTTAGTATCCATGCTATTAATTTTCAAATGTAGTGATCAACAACTTCCAAGAAAGAATTATGAAGATTGTAGGCCTACTCTGTAGATCTAGTTACGGAAAAGAGGTTTCATCAACTTGATGAAATACAGTAATTCACACCTTTTGAGTTCAGTTAGCCTTATTTATTATACTTAAATTGTTGAACCATTTTTATAGATCTGATATTTTTTAGTTGTTCAACCAACTTATTACTGCCAAAAGTCAATACTGACTATACTAGGCAGGCGCGTGTCAGGAACATCTAAATTATAAAAGATAATAACAAAGAAAACAAGATTTTACTAAAGATCTTACTTAATCATTTATTTTGAATGTTTAAAATCTATAAAACTTGTTCAGTCCACTGATAAAAGCTGGCACAATTGGGGTAGCCCTAATCTCGGTCAGAAAACTTAATTTTAATCTGCAGATAACTTAGTGGAAATTTCACAAAAGGAACGCTTCAGGTAATTTACTTGGCAACAATGGCATCGTTGCCTTCATCACTGGGGAATACCAATTGCCAAAATTTAAATAAAATGGCAGATAAACAGATACAAAACAAATGTTTCAGTTTATACTTGTATTATCTGTTTGTTTTTCTTTGTGTGTTTTTCTTAGATGAAAGGGACTGGAATGAATAAAGTTATCATATTTTATCTTAACATCATCATTTTTGTTGTAAACTCAGCATGTTATTGGTAAGAAATTTATGTTGATTTAATGAACTCACCGTCTTTGAATGAATTGCACTTAAATGATTTTAATTGTCACTTATTGAGTAAATTATAGGTATGATAAATTCTTCAATTTTTTTACGAATTTCAGTGAATCAGAAATGAAATTGATATATTTATCATATAAAATGAAAGGTTTAAGGTTTCCCATCATTCTTTTAAACTGTTAGAACCAAATTCTATCAGCTCTCCTAGCACTAAGCGTGGTGTAAAAAGAAAATTGGATGGCAAATCGATTTGAATTTTACCATCATGAGTATGCTGTTTAATCACCAGAATCACACTAAATGAATGTTGCTGCTTTGTACAGGATGATAAATGTATAACTGACACAAACATTGTTAAGTATACCTACTTCGGACATGTAGAATTTCGGCTAAGTCAAAGTAATTTACACGGTCCGCTCAAATTTGAGATACCGAGAGTGGACTGTATATGGTATAAAGATGACCGGCTCCCCCACAAAAAAAAACAAACAAAAAAAGCCAGTCTGCAGACACTGTAACTAGGAGGCAGTTCAAAACTTTGGCAAACTACACACATCATTTACATCATGGTATGCTTCTGCCATTATGCAAATCATGTGATGATGGATGAAACCATGTGCTCATGAATTGCCATTACTGTACATTATTATTTATTTTACCATTGTTTTTTTCCTGATGTTAAAAGTTACCGTTATAATATTCTTGATATAGAATAAAGCTAAAATATTAAAATTCAATGGTAGATAAAAGAAATAAAAGAATAAAAATTAAAAAAATGTAATTTGGCTTATTTTCAGTCAAATTTAAACTTGTGCAGACAGTGGTTAAACACTAAAGGGGAATAACTCTATTGGGAGTCTGAAACCATGGGATCACAAATGGATACATTTCACTTTTTACATTTTTGCTGTTCTGTTGTGTACATTGTTTACTTCACAACACCTGAATGCCAAAATAGATGTTGGTAAAGTTAAAAGTTGTCCAAACTGGGATATGTTTGTAGCCGGGTACACGTTCATAGCCTCATAGGTGATAAATCCATAAGGCTGAACCGTGTGGCTTGGTAGCTCAGTTGGCAGAATGTCCACCCTGTTAGCCGAAGGCCCTGGGTTTGAGTTCTGGTCAAGCCGTGATTTTTCACCAACTGTTACATTTGGCGCCTAACATAATTAACCTACGTGATTATTTGAATACTGCTTTGGCACCTCGAGAATGTGTTTACAATATTCTCTGTGACTCAGAGGGGGTATATATTGGAGGGGGTATATATAGCCAGGTACAGGATTATAGGTGATAAATCAGTAAGGCTGAACCTTGTGGCTTGATAGCTCAGTTGCTAGAGTGTCTGCCCAGAGAGCAGAAGGCCCTGGGTTTCGGTCCCTGTCAAACCACGATTTTTCACCACCCGTTACATGTTTATGAACATTTCTGTTTTATTTCCAGACTGTCTGCTTTTATGGGGTCAGCAGTATCATGTACAAGAAAATCTAAAGTTACAGAATCAGCATTAAAACCAGTTGATAAACCTGATAAAATGGAAGGCAGCTCAGAATATGGCCAGCCTGGACAGTGGGAATTAGAAAATGGTAAATTACCTACTACCTGTCCTGGTACTGAACAAGAAAGAAGAACTGATGTTGGCAAAAGTATAACAGGTCGTAAGGATGTGGAACAAGCAACAAAAGTAGTCGAAGATGAAAAAGACATAGGCACAGAAAAAGATGAAGGTGAAGAAAAAGAGAATGAAAAGACACCGCAAGAAAAGTTAATGACTGATGAAGAACTCAAGAAATTTAAACAGAAGACTTTTGATTATTTACGTAGCTCTGCAAAAGAAGTTTTGGTCCTTGAGAAATACCGAGAAGAGGGTGGTGAATATGTAGTGAAGATAAGAAATGTAACAATTAGATTCATGCAGAGTTATTTTGCCTTAAAAAGGACAAAACGTGAGGAAATAAATAAATTCAGACTGGCAATCGCAGAGATTATGATCGAAACAAAGTATTTAAATCTGATGTTTGAGCTTGTAATGTACACGTACAAAAATGGCTGGCAAGATGAAAATGGTCAAAAGAATGATAAAAAGTTTACACCACTGACAAACTGTATTTTAACTCTACTTAATTTTAGTGACTGCTCAGACAGTCTTGCTATTGCAATGGCAAATGAACCTGGGTTTATAGAACTTATGAAACAGATACTTGAGGACATGCGAGACAGGCATTTAGAGAAAGCTGAACCAAAATTGAAGGTAGGTCACAGAAATGTGCGGATGAGAATACGCAGTATGCAATATTTTTTTGATGACTGATTCTAGACTTTAGTAATTAGATTATAGTTAATGACATTTTGGAAAACATATATCCTAACCCAGGAAGACAAACTAAAGAAAGTCTTAATGAGGGATGGTCTTTTTTTTTATATATATGTATCTTCTTTTTTGGTCAAATGTACTTTTTCCATTCTGAAAGTGCCTTCCAGGATACATACAAAAAACACACTTCCAATTATTTTGAATATAAATCACTGCTGAATCATTTATTCATTATGATGCATGAAAACAGCATTTAACGTGTAAAAAAAAGTTTAAGACCAAGATGGACCAAAAGCAACCTGGAATTAATATTCACACCACCAGGAAACTTACATTTGAACAAAAATCACCTTCTTTTAGAGATCATATATGGTTTTCCTGAGGGTGGTTTTTGAATGAACGTTTAACTTTATTTTGTCTGTGTTGTCTTTTCAAGCCTTCTGAAGAACGGTTGTTTAAACATACCCTGAGTATTGTTCACAATATGTCAATGAGAGAGACAAATACTGCACGTTTAAGGAGTGTGGATATGATCACTGTGTTACAACCTATCCTGAAATCACCTAATGACATGTATGCTATGAATTCACTGGCTAGTTTAGCTGGTAAGTAGCCATGCTTAAATATATTATGCTTGTCTGATACTGTAATTATACCTGTTGATTTCCTTTTATTTCAAAAACCTTTCATTTAGCAGTGGTTCATTGTTAGCTGATAGAGTTCATAGATTAAATCAAAATATTTCTGAGACCTTAGAAGGAAATTAAATATTGTTTTTAATCTAGGTTTAACCAGTTATTCTTTGAACTAGTTGACAAAGTATTCAAATTGCTTGAGTAATTATAACTGATACAAAACTACTAAATGCCTAGTAAATTACATGTTTTTGTAGATAGCAGGAAGAGAAAAAAAATTTCATGCAACATGTGGATAATCATCGTTAGTGTGAAAGCAGTTGCCATGGAAACATAAAAAACTGTTGTAGAATTATTATATGTTTTACCATATTTCAGGTATTATCAATGAGAAGGAATGTGAAATCATCGCTGTAAACAAAGACATTGTCATGATATTGTTAGACTGTCTGCGGAAAAGTTTGAAAAATGAATTAAGACGATGCAAGGGATGGTCTAGTAAAGAATGTGGATTCAGTAAGTCAGTTTTCATTGTGGGTTTCTAAAGCTCTGTGAGTAGAGCATTTTGCTCTGGCTTCTGAAAGTCCCAGGTTCAAATCCTGGCTGGAGCATGAGATGTATCCATGGGCTAAGGTTATTTTTGGGTTTGATAGCTAGTGGTTAGGGCATTTCGGTTTGCTTTAGAAAGAAGTCACAGGTTTGAATCCCAGCTGGAACAAAGAATAATCCTGGACTGTGAATTTTTTGTGGGGGTTGGGGGGTGGGGGGTGGAAGTGGGGTTGGATAGCTAGTGGATTAGGAATTTGCTTCTGGTTTGGAAGGTCACAGAAGTGGTTAGAATTCTATCTGGAACATGAGATAAATCCCCAGTTATGATTGTGTTTTAGGGTTGAGTTGCCTGTAGATAGGGCATTTGCTTTGGTTTGGAAGGTCACAGGTTTGAATCCAAATGAGAGCATAAGATGCATCTTTAGACAAAGACACTGCAACTACATTCACATGTGCTTCTGTCCACCAAGCTGTAAGTGGGTAGCTGTATTGTAAGATACTGAGAGTTAATTGGGTCCATTGTTAGTGGTGCATGTAGAATAACACGACTTGAGTTTGTATTGCAATATAGCTTAAACAAATTAGTAAAAATATTATAGGTTTTTATTTGAACCACTTTTAGCTCACTTCAGCTTAAAGAGGTTAGGATGGGTGACTGTCCGTCATTGGTCGTCAATCATTTGTAGTCAACTTTTTCCTTCAGACAACATCGCCTCCTTAACCATTTTTCTGATTATAACCAAACTTCACAGGAATGTTCCTCAACTTGTCCTTTTTTAAATTCCTTAAAATCAAATGGTTCCATATTGAACTCTGGTTGCCATGGCAACTATTAGTAAAAACTTAGGAAATGTCCTCAGAACCCACTTGCCTGATGTTCCCTAGGTGGCCCTTTATTATTCCTTTAAGTCATTTTGATCCCTTAAAAAACATAGCTTACAGAAGGCAGGGTTTGTTTTCACTCTGTGGAAAACTTTGAAAATTGTCCTCAAAAACAGCGGGCACAGTTTTAAAATAATTTTACAGAAATGTTTCTTATGCGACCCTTAATTAAATTTCTTCATGCCATGTTCATCCTTAAAAAGCATAGCTGACAAACTATATGGCAAACTTTTAAATTTTTGTCCTTAGAAACTGCTGGCTCAGTTACAAAATAATCACACAGAAATGTTTCTTAGCTGTTTTTTTTATCAAATTCTTTTGAGTAATATTAGTTTTAAAAAAAAGCCTGGCTGACAGGGGATGGGGCAAGTTTTCAGTATAGGACTATAAGGAAAACTTTGAAAATCTTGTCCTCAGAACCTCCTAGCCTAAATAATTTCCCTGTGGTGGCCTTTTAATTATTGTAATAATTTTGGTTTTTTCTTGACAGCATTCTAGAACCCATTTCCTTCTTTTTGCACAAACTCAGTTAAAAGATCAGGTTTCTAAAAAGGTTATGAAGTAGGGAAGTTAAAAAGAAATTGATGGTTACTTGAACATGTTGAAAGCATTTTAAAAAAGAAATTTGTAGAAATGTGCTATTAAAAAAACTAAAGCTAAAGCCAAATTTTAGTGCATGCATTATTTGTAATTGAAAGAGAATCAACAGGTCAAGTTTTAAGAAGAATCAAGCATACAGTCTAAAGGTGATTATTTGATTCAACATTAGACTTACATTTTCTTTTGTAGAATTGCATTTCTCGTACTGCTACGTTTTGTTCTTAGCAAACAGTATTCAAAGGTCCAAAAGATATTTTGTTTTTGTTTTTATGTTTCGTCATGTTTCAATCATGTTTTGATGGTAACCAATATTAATTTTCACAGCTGTGAAATTGTTGGCAAGAAATGATGCCAACATGAAGATGTTGGTAGATCTTGGTGCGCTGGAGTTACTCGTAGAACTGGGAAAAACAGGGGATGAAGCTGAACAATATGGTTTGTATTGTTAAAGTATCTTGAGATGTAATAAAGGTTTGTACTATTTATAGTATCTTGAAAAGTAATACAGGTTTGTACTATTTAGAGTATCTTGAAAAGTAATAAAGGTTTGTACTATTTATAGTATCTTGAAAAGTAATAAAGGTTTGTACTATTTATAGTATCTTGAGATGTAATAAAGGTTTGTACTGTTTATAGTATCTTGAAAAGTAATAAAGGTTTGTACTATTTATAGTATCTCAAGATGTAATAAAGGTTTGTACCATTTATAGTTTCTCGAAAAGTAATGAATGTTTGTACCATTTATAGTATCTTGAAAAGTAATAAAGGTTTGTACCATTTATAGTATCTTATAAAGTAATGAATATTGCTGTAAATGAGCTGAGTAATTGGTTTGACACTTGATTGTTTAAGATGCCTTTGATTAATCGTTGATGAAATAATTTTTAAAAGTTTACTGACCATTTAGGTAGAAAAATGATGTTATAAAATTATATTGTTTATCTGACACTTTTTTTTCTAAGTTATGTGAATGTCTACTGAATTAATAAAAGAACTTGAATGAAAACTTGTAAAATATTGAAAAAACAACGACAACAACAAAACAAAACAACAACAACAAAAACAACAACAAAAAACAAACAAGCAAGCACATGGTTTTTGTGACATCTTATTTCCAAACAAAGTTTAGGCAGCATAGAATTATTGTAGATCTTGTGTGACTGTTTATGAATGCTTTTTTCATGTTGAAGATAGAATACAGTGCTGAATAAATGTTAAACAGTTTAAAAATCTATGTGATAATTCAATACAGACTCCCAGAATTATTTGTTGACTTTTAAAGCCCTGCCATTGATAGGACTGGATGTAGATGAAATAAGGTCGTTTTTTGCCAAGAAAACTTTTGATACTCTGCATAGTAATGATTAGATAAACAGCTGACTTTCTTATCTGATATAGGTTTTAATTGTATAAATATTACAAAAAGATACATACAGAGAGCAGGGACTTAAATTGTAATAATTATTTGTACATCTTAGTTATTTTGTCTAAATCAGCTACATTGTATACCAGTAGTAGTTACTTTGTAATACCTTTTCCAACTCCTGTACATTCCCTTAAAAGGGGCTGGCCTCCAGATGACAAAAAAAAAAAGTTTTCTTGTGTAATAAATTTCTTGTAATATTTATTACTAATGCTTAAAAACTAACTAACTTGCAAAAAATAAGTCAGATATTTACATTATACATTGATATTTTTCCTTTCATAGTACTATACCGTAACGCGACAGTATAACTATATCGTATAATATTTAAAGTAAATGACTCTTATTGCAGTTGCGGTGATACTGTGACAGTAAATGTGTTGGAATTATTTTGCTAACATGAGGGTCCAGAATTCAAATCAAGCTGAAGCGGATATATTTGTTTGTTCTATTTTGACTTTTATAATCAGTTTAGAAGTAAAATATTATGTTGTTATAATCTCATAGCATCTAGATATTTAATTTATGTAAAATTTTTTTAAATCAAATCTGGAATACAGCCCCTTTAAAATTGCATATAGCTTTTGACATCCTGGAACTTAAAATGACCCATGACATTGAAAGAATTGAAGTGATAACCCATGCTTGTATCTTTCTATAGAGAGTGTTGCAGCACTTTGGGCATTATGTTTTGATGGAGACAACCAGACATTGATCTGTGGTAAACCGGAACTGGAAGTTGTAGACTTACTGGTGGATCTAAAGAGTTCAGATAATGGCAATATCAGAAAAGCTTGTAATGGTGCATTGTGGACACTGAGGGATGCATTGAAGAAGACTGTGATAGAGAAATACAGGAAAATAGGAGAAGAGTTGGCATCAAAGAATGAAGGAGAGAGGCTTAAGAGTTCACGGAGAGTTCAAGCAAAAGAGGCAGAAAAAAGGGGAGAGAGTCAAGGTCATATCATGATTTCCTACCAGTGGGCAGACCAACAGGTTCTAAAAACTGTCCGAGACAGAATCAAAGCTAGAGGATATAAGGTTTGTTACACCTGTCTAACCGAGTTCTTTATAACAGTCCAGTTGCTTGAGAGAAGAGCCAGTAATATTTGATAGCTAAGTGAACTTGGACATATTTGGTTTAGGTTGCTTTATGCAAGGGATCCATCTTGAGCTCCTGTTAAAATTGGAACCTTAGACCTTCCAAAACAGAGGGTAATGCTGTAACTACTGAGTTATTGAGGCTCACTGCATTAACCCTTACCCTGTTACGTTTCTCATATGGGCTTTTCAGTCATTCAGTTTGGATAGAACAATTGGTTATCTATAGATCTGCAGAATGAAAACCCAGTGACCAAATAGCTTAATACAGTGCAGACTATGAACAGGTTGCATAAATTTACAGGCTGCTCATTGTCTGCACTGTTTACAAAGTCAAATGGTTGTCACCAGCATGATATAGAGAATTAAGTTGTTACCAGTAGTTCTTACTAATACTTGTGTCTTGATAAATCAATTTTAAAATTGGCTGATAGAATGAACAGATGGTTTCAAACTTATCCTCTGTGTTAAGATTCAGGTTCTCTGTCCCTTTATTACAGGTACTTTCCTATGACTTGAAACTATTAAGCCTATTCCCAATATTGGTTTTAGAAGTTTCACAGATGTTTGTCATTAAGAGGTTCTTTAGTTGAATTTGTCAAGACCCCAGTGCATGACAAGTATTATCCTAGTGGTTTATTTTACAGGTTTGGATGGATATTGACCAGATGGGTGGATCAACCCTCCAAGCTATGGCTGATGCTGTGGAGGGAGCAGATGTGTTCCTCATGTGCATGTCAAACAAATACAAGCATAGCCCTGCTTGTAGAGCTGGTAGGCATTGTCCCGTCAGTTTTAGCCCTTAACCTGCTGGAACCTAAAGTGATTAGCCTTTGCCACCAGTATAGAGCCAGGCCAGCCTGTACAGCCGTGCAGTCTGACCAGACATTATACTGTTGGTAGCTCAATTTTTATGCCCCAGGAGGGAGCATAGTGTTTCTGGTCTGTCTGTTTGTCACAAAACTTTAATCTTGGCCATAACAAGGAAGTCTTTTTACCTACAGCCTCCAAACTTCACAGGTGCATGCACCTTTATAAACTCAACCTTCCAGACCAACAGAGTTAACAGGGTCAAAGGTCAAAGTCACTGTGACCTCCAGATATCAAATATTAACTGTGGTCCTAAAACAGAAGTCCTTCCATCCACAGCCTTCAAACTTCACAGAACAATGCACCTTCATACACTCTACCTGCAGGACCCGCTAGAGGTTGTGGGGTCAAAGGTCAAGGTTACCGTGACCCCAAATAGCATTATATTTACTTTGGCCATAAAATAATTGTGCTTCAATCTAAATCATTATAACTTCACTTGTATATGCACCTTGATGCTTCCTATCCGCAAGACCTAGGTCCTAGGGTCAAAGGTCAATTTTACCATACAGCAGTAAGTATAGATATTTGGTATGTCTTGGGGATGGTGATATCATCTAGGGGACCACTATCAAGATTGACCAGATCTTGCACCTGAGGTCAAATTTTCACTGGATACGGATTCAGTTGTTTTACATTGGTATAGGAAGAATTTGTAAACCTTCCTCTCTAAAGCTGTAAGCCCTATGGCTTAGATATTTGATACTTAGCATTGTACTGTAGACTTCTACCAAGACTGATCAAATTATGCCCCAAACTTGGCACAGTCCCAGGGGTTCTATTTGTTGAAAATATGTATTCTCTAGAGCTTTGATATATGGTTTGCAGTATGGTATAGTTGACCTCTAGCAGGATTCTTAAAACTATGCACCATGGAACAAATTGACCCCACCAAGTCGTATTTGTTTCATAAATATATTTAGGAAAAACTTTGATTTATTTTCTCTGAAACTACAGGGCCTGGAGTCTAAATACTTGGTGATCAGAATTGATTCATAGACCAGTACCAAGACTGTTGAAATGATGACGCTAGGATCAAAATGAGCCCTGTCTTGGGCCAGTTGTTTTTGCATTAACTTACTAGTGCACAGGAAAAACTTTAGAAATCTTCTTTTCAGAAACCACAAGAATCAGAGATTTCATATATATAGTATATGGCATTGTGATGTTATTCTCCACAAGCAAATCATCACCCTATTGTCAAAACTGGGTGTTACTAATTTATTTTATTAGGATAAAAAATCTTCTCTAAAGCCATAAGGCCCAGAGATTAGATATTTGGTGTGTAACATGTCTAGTGGTCCTGTGTCAAAGTTCTTAAAATCATAGCAAACTAAATGTCTACTGAATAATTTTGGAAGGAACTTTCATTTTCACATATTTAACTTTGTCCTAGACCTTCATGAGACCTTAACTATGACCTGCTTACCTACTTTATTGTAATTTTGCTTGCAGATTTCAAGTTTGACCTTGGTCATTCTTGATCTACTTTCTTAATTTAAAGTCACTTTTGTGAAATTTGGACCATATGTACAGTTTTGCATGTCAATTTTACCTAAAAGATTGGATGAAGTTTACCCTGAACCAGTTCCTTGTCTTCTGAGCTGCACCTTATCCAGCTGACCTACTTTCTGGTTATAATGCTGAATCTATGAAATTTTGATCTTGTGTGTAGTTTTTCAACTGTCAGCTTTGAAAGTGACTGACATTGACCTTCTGATATACTAACATTATGTACAGGGAAGTAAATTTAAAATTGGTTAAAACTCTGATCAGCTGATAGAAGACAAGCTGTAGGTAATATACTTGCCATGCAGTGGACATAATTTTGGATGTCTACATATGCTGTACCTCACTTGAATGGCCTGCATTGGCTTTGCTGTAGAGTAATTGGTACTCAAGTGAGCAACATAGTGCCATCATAGCCCTCTTGTTTTTTAAATGGGCATTTTTATTAAATGTTAGAAAAGATAAAAAGAATGATACCTTTTTAGAGGAGAATGTTTTTGTGCTGACTTTCAGTTTAACAAACAAATATAACCACTGTTCAAAACTTTTTATAAAAGTTTTGTTTTTAACTCGAAGTGCCCAGAGGTGAGCTATTGGGATCATTGATTGTCGGGCTTCCATCGGCGTGCATTGTGCCTCGTCAACAATTTGACTTAAATGACTTCTTCTCCTAAACCGCTAAGCCAACTTTGACGAAACATGCCTTGGATATTCCTTGTATGAAGCTCTACAAAAGTTATTCAAAGAATTGAATTCCATCAAGAACTCTGGTTGCAATGGCAACTGAAAGGAAAAACTTTGAAAATCTTTTTGTCTGAAATGACAAGGCCCTGAGCCTTAAGATTTGGTATGTATCATTGTCTGGTGGACCTCTACCAGATTTATTCAAATTATACCCCTGGAGTCAAATTTGGCCCTGCCCTGGGGGTCAATTGATTTTACATAGGCTTATATAGGGAAAACTTTGAAAAGTTTTTGTCTCATACCACAAGGCCCTGAACCTTAAGATTTGATATGTAGCATTGTTAAGTAGACCTCTGCTAAGTTTGTTCAAATTATAACTTTGGAGTTAATTTGGCTCTATCCAGGGGTCATTGATTTTACATAGGCTTATATGGGGAAATCTTTCAGAAACTTCTTGTCTGAAACCACAAAGCTTAGAACTTAGAAATTTTTAATGGAGAATCAGCTAGAGGTCATCTATCAAGTTTGTTCAAATTATGCCCCTTGAGTGAAAATTGGCTCTTCTCTTGGGGTAACTTAAATTCATATAGAATTATATAGGGAGATTGTTAAAAAAGCATTTAATGTTAGCTCAACAGCAGATCAAAAGGCAAAGTATTCACGTGAGTGATCTAGGGCCATCATGTTCTTCTGGTTAGTTTTTGTGGCTGTATGGAAGTTTCAGATGCACAACAGTTTAAAAGTAGGCTTGGCTAGTTCAATGAAATTTTTATTTGAATTCAAAAACGCATTAATTGATCATGCATTCTTTTCTTTTTTGCCTTTACTGTAGCAAATAAACTTTCATTTATAGAGGCAGAGTATGCATTCCAAACTCGTAAGAAGATCATCCCCTTGAAAATGGAGAGAGGCTATGTCCCAGATGGCTGGTTAGGGTTCATACTTGGATCAAAGTTGTTCTATGAGTTCAGCCCCAAGTATCCATTTGAGGATAAGATGAATGCCCTGCTGAAAGAATTAGACACAGTTTTACTTGGTGAAAATACAGACACACCTGATGCAGCAAAAACAATCAAACCAGTGACTGCTGATGTAAGTTGATTCAAATTTAATGTATTTCCTGATGGTTGAGGGAAATTAATGATCTAGAACCTTAAAGGAAGTAAAATCTAGAGACATGGACACTTATGACCTGAAGTATGGAAAGTTATAACCAGTCGTGAGGAAGTTCAAAAGTTATGATCTAGTAGCTATGAAAGTTATAATCTAGAAGCTTGGAAAAGTACAATCATAAAACATAGAAAGATATGGTCTAGGAGTTTGAAAAGTTTTGATCTACAATCTAAAATGTAGACACAGAAATTTTAAAGAAATATGAAGGTGTATACTATAACCAAGTTGTGTGACCATGCAGGTTATGGGAAATGTTAAAATATATAATGGTTTCATTCTTGTAACCAGTCCAGCTCTTGCTCAACAACACGGTTCTATTGATTAACATGTTTGAATTACACTGTTATTGACATGACAATATTTCAAAACAGGCATTCTACTTTTAAACAGATTCAATTCATTTTAAGAAGTAAATCTTCTTTCTCTTCTAAGTGATTTTATCAATGAAAAAAAACCCTTTCAGTATGGCTGTTAATTTGACTGGGCTAATTATGAAAGATTTTTCACCTGTTTAACCTCAATCAGTCGGGGTGCAACTTTTTCCTTGTGAATATATTTAAGTTACAAGAGTAATAATATTTGTTTTCCTACAGCAAACTGAGAGTTTTAAAACATCAGGCTCTTTTTAATCACTTATTTATGTTAGGACAATGTGTACTACTTCGGAAATAAGAATTCTGATTTTAATCTGACATAATGTATCACAGGTAACTGAGACAGCAGCAGGTGCACATGCCGTTGACTATCCAGACAGCACTTCCTCTGTAAGGCAGACTGTTGCTAGGATATCAGTTTCCATGGCAACCATTGATAAAGTACGCAAGTGGACTGACACAGAAGTAAAGAACTGGATTGCAAAGAACAGTTTGCAGATGTAAGTTGTGTTTGTTTTTGTTTTTTATCGAGAAATCACTAATTTTAGAGCCATGGAGATTTGAAAGAATGCAACGCATAGCTGGCTAATCAATCAGCCAGTTTGATACAGTCATACTGTTCTTCTTCATACAGAATGTACCAGTATCAGATCATTTATAAGATCAAACTTTTGACAGGTAATGAAAATTTGAAAAGTGTACAAGATCTACAGATAAAGCAGTATGAAATAAAGTATTTATTTATCCATGCATGATTAAGCCAGACTTGTACATTACCATTTGTACCTAGAAATCAGTTCAATGCCAATTTATTCCATACTTAAATATTATTTTCCAGATGTGGTCTTGGCAAGCTGACTGGAGGGGAAATAGCGCTGTTGGCATGTATGAGAGTGGAGTGCCCAGAATACTTCTACAAATGTTTACAAGATATGCTCAAAGTGAACGACCTGCTCTCCATGTCCAGAATTGTCTGGGCACTACATGATTTGAGTTAACACTTACTGCTGTTGGCAGATTGTATTTTTTCAATCTTTGTGGACAGTGAAAACCATGACCAGCCTGTACATCCATATAGTCTCAGTTCACTTTTCAGTGAATACCCCTATAAATGAAAAATGAATCTGTCTGGAGTGAGTGATGGACATTTCCAGTTTAGGAATTGAGTGGGGTTAATGTCTTTTCAGTCAGTGCATTTTCAGTAAATACCCATATAAATGCAGAATGAATCTGTCTGTGGGGTTTATGTATGTGATGCACCAAAATGCATGCTTGACTTCATTGGAAGGGCATTACAGGTCAGGTGTACTGACTGGTCTCTTTAGAAGTTGATAACTTTTTCTTGGTCCCATTCAGCTGAAGAATTAATAATTGTTTATAGCAAAAAAAAAAAAAAATCATTATTTATTTTTTTTTTATAGATTTTACTACTTTTATAATGGTCACAATCATTCTTTAGAATTAAGATTATACAAAAAGTTTTTATACTCATTTATTAGAACTTGTTTACATTAATTACACTCATGGTGTTTTTAAAAAAAAAAGTAAAATGGTATTTCGTGTAAAGTACTGGCTTACTAAGAAAATAAAGACAGAGGATGCTGTTATAAGTCCCATACTGGTGTTTGCCCCCTGTCTGTCTGTCCATCCCACTGTCTGGAAAACTGGATCCTGCAAGAACATAAATATGTTTAAGTTAAATTGATGAAACTTGGAGTATGGAGATTATGCACGTCATATTTTTTCCTTGGATCAAAATTATGGTGTCTGTAGAAATGTAAATAGTCAAAATTTGGCTTAAACAAATGGATCCTTTTATATAACTCAAGAAGGATACAAGTTAGGTGAATGAAAATTAGTTGGTGAATAGATGGCAATCTTACTTTGTTTCTTCCTCTGGTCAAAAGTTCGGTTCATGCAATCAGTCCATCAGCCTACACATGAACTTGGATCAATCATTGATACTGTATTCACAAACTACTGTGTTTGCCCATGTATAATGTGCACTTGTGTATAATGCGCACCCAGATTTTGAGAGGTCAGTCTTAGAAAAAACCTTTGATTCGATAAACATAGTAATTTGACAGAAGTTAAAAAGAAACGACTGAAAAAGAAAGTAGCTTGCAACGCCACCTAAAAAGGTTTAATGTGCGGAAGCAGTATCGATTTGCGATCTTAAAAATGGATGGCACCTATAATAAGCTGCATAATTCTGCAAACTGTTGCCTAATTTCTCATCATTAATTGATAATTTTCACATATCAAAGGAACAATAGCTACCATTATTGCTCTAATCTACAAACTGTCACCAAACTTCTTACCATTAATTTAGCTACATTCAGTTCTGATGTAAAAATTATGCAGTTCTTTTAGAAGAAATTCCACAAAATGCCCAGTATCAGTGCTTAATGTGCACTCTTAGTCTTGGGTAAAAAAGTGCGCATTATACTTTGGTGAAAACGGTAACTGCCTGGAGAATGCCATGTGAAGAATATATCCGTATAGTCCTCAGAACACCACCTGATCTCTGCGAAAATGATACAGTTAGGGATACAGGTTTCTGTTTTTCATGTTTTGAAACTAATCCCGTCCTCTGAACTCACTCAAATGCCAGGTCATATAAAAACTTGTAACCAGCTGTGTGAGCAATATTAATGGAAGCACTGGAAAAACAGCTTTTATGGTGTATGCCACGAAAGCTCAAAATGAATATAGTTCTAAATTCATGAATGTTATTCTCAAATTTTGGTATTTAATTTTCAAGGCAGATCCAGTAAGGGTCATGTGATGCAAGCAACACCAGTGACTTGTTTTTATTAATCATGAGCCATCCTTATATCTTAATATGAAAATATGCTTTTATTAGATGTACAGTTTCACTTTTAATTTCTTGATGAGGGTGAACGTATCAGGCCATCTTTCATTATGTCATGCTTTCTTGGCCAGACCATTACTCCAAGTCTATTAAAGGAGAGGAGAGCATTACAAAAAATTCCTTTCTCCATTGACGAAACACACACAAATAAACTCACCATTTACTGTTTTAAGAGTTAATGCCATTGTTAATCTATCTGAAAATGGAAAAAAAATGTTCTTTTTTTGAATATATGTAGTACTTTTGAATCGGACATGGAACACTTTTAAGAGTATCAGCTATTTGCAAGGATATCCTGAAATATATTGGTAATATATATGGTACCTGTACTGTATTTATATAGACTATACTGCATATTGATAAAGTGCAATCATTTACTCTTATCTGTAAAGCTATGTATACTGTTAATTGTTCACTAAACCTGTGATAATTGTATAATGTTTTCTCTTTTTTTTTCTCATTCTATTTTATATACAGTATATAAATCAAAACTGATTGTCCTGTTATTAATTGAGCTGTTGCACACCATTAATTATGTTATTAATTAAATATTTTGAAGGTTTTTAAAGACGTACATCTTTGTATTATGTGTTGTTAAATACTCGTTTTGATATAGACCTTGTTACTTGTTTGAGGGCAGTTGTATTGGACCCGAGGCCAAAGGCTGAGGGTCAATATGACTGTCCCGAGCACAAATACCAGGGTCTGTATCAAATGAATTTTTTAATGATAATTTTATTTCATGACAATTCCAGAATTGCTCATCCTCCATCTTTCTGTCATCTGCTTGTGTACACGAGAGTTACAAGTTGTGAAAAAAATTGGCTATTCACATAAATACCTTACAAAGGCCATATACAACCTTTTTTTGGGGAGTCACTTAGTACTGCTAAGCAAGATAAAATTTCAAATTTTCATAAATTTCCATGCTATCACTTCGAAAAGAAAATGGCTGCCATTTAAAATTGAATATCAATTGTTTGGACCTGATCTATAACCCAGTCAAATTTAGCTACAAGAGGGCCAATATCAGAATCATTTTTCTGGCCCGAGGCTGATTAGTTGTATTGATATTGGCCCTGATATTAGAAAGCCCATGTTATATTGCATCAGGCGTCTGGCATGTTATGGGGTGGATAATTAATGGTTATGAAATAATTATCCTTACTGAATTTAAGGCAGAAAGCTAGCATACATGTATGCATTTGGTGTATACATCTGGTCCAGTTTTAGAATTGTAATTTATAACATGCTCTTATTACGGTGTAACAATTTTAGGTTTAATTTAAGAATCCTCAAATTTTTCAGTTTTATTGTGATATTTTGCATTTTATTACATTGATATATAAAATGTCATGACTTCATTTTGATATTAGACTTTTACAAATAGACTACTGATATTTTATCTATATGTTTTAGATATTTTACTTGATACTTAAATTATATGTATACGCAAGGACAAAACTCTGCATGTGTATTTTAAGCAGACTGTTCTTCAGAACGTGACTATGAGTTATTACTTGATATATGTAAATCTATCTTTCACTTTTAATTTAAGCCAAAGGTTGTTCAGCAAGAAGGTCAGTCTTTTTTGACACAATATTCTTCATGCACAAAAAACAGAATTTAAATACACGGACACTATTTCAGCTAACACCATTCTTTTTTTAACTATTTGAAAAATGATTAAAGTGCTAATTTTTGATCATTAATGTTCAAACTATGCTTATATGAGAATGCTAGTGTGAGAACAAGTAACATTTCAGAAATTCTAGTTAAAAGTTACATTTCTAACAATCATATGACACAGTACTTAAAAAAGTGGTCAAAATGTTAAACATCCACTTTAAGGGACCAAACACTTCCATCATAATTTATTATGATAAAGGATGCTTGATTTGATCCCTAGTTTTCTTTTTATAATTTGAAATATTATCAGAAATATTTCCTTTTTTGGGCCTTTTTGAAACAATTGGAACAGAACAATGATCTGTAAAATTTTATTTCACATCATGTCAGCATAATACAAAACATTTACATAAGTAATAAGCAATAGTCATGTTTTAGAATGAAGTGACAATTTTTTGCCCCTGACATATATCTAGACATAGTATTACTTGTCTGAATGTTGCAGAACTTTAGTCCTGAAGTATTGTATATGTTGTTAAAGGAGGCACATACAATGTAATTGTTAAAAAAAACTGTAATGTTTTTATTTTCCAACATATTTTAAACGGCATAGATTCACTCAAAATGATAAACTAACAGGATTTACATATTCATTTTAACTTAAGTAAAACCCCTTATGAAAAATCCCTGTATTCAAACAGCTAAATACAACATTAATGGTCTCACTTTATTGATGATATATCAGCTATAAATTAGCTATGAGTCCCTAGGCATATTTATTGCAAAAATAATGAATGTCCATAGTGCGTTATGAACTAAGATGCTCATTAGAATACACGTAACATATATGTAAATCCTGTTCATTTGGTTTATCTTATGTTTGCAAGTGAACCTGGATCATTACTTGTTTATATTAAGCTGATTCACTCACTTTTGATTTATATATTTTTTTATATATATATTTTTTTTTTAATTCAAGTGATTAGTTGTACGGAATTTCTCCAGTTAATGAAATCAGTTAGATATTGTTATATGTATTTATTGTTAATCTTTATAGTTTATTTAGATTATGTGAGCATAAATTATACAAATAAAGTTTATACAATATAGATAATATGTGAATATAATATGTACTGTCAAGACATTCCTCTATTGAAAATGTAATGTTTCAGTCATTAAATCCATTTTCTAAATGTATTTCCTACATCACATAGTTACTCAACATTCGACGGAAAACAGCAGATACAAATGCATTTCTAGATCCCAAACATCTTCCTGATAAGTGATACATGTATATGAATCTGGAAAAAGGAAAATTCAGTGGTGCGAGGTTTTGTGAATTTAATGCACTCTATGTAACTGAACCATTAGCTTTTTTCATTAAATATAAATGGATGTATTGTCATTTGCAGGTCTGGTTTAAATGATGCATGTTCTACAGCTCGAGGCATTTTTTTTTCAAAGAAATCGGCAAGAAAACAAAACTTTAAGGAAGGTGCATAACTGTGTAACATAGACATGTATGTATTTCATTCCTCTCCCTCGATGTCTCTTTGCACATTCATTTTTTGGATTTGTTTTTTAGACAATTGTATTTGTAGAATGTGCGAGTGACGGATCTTCCATATGAAAATTAAATTGATCTTGAAGTGTTCGACCAAATATCCTGAAAAAAATATACACATTGTGAACCTAGAGTTAGACACTGGATAGTCTTTTTTCAATCCTTTTCGTGCATATGTTTTGTCTACCTGTAACGTTTCCCTGTACTCTATCATAGAATTAGAAAACTCGTCAAGTTTTGGACAGAATTTATAATTTCCGTCGTCGGATCTAAACGCCGGAGCCATTATCTTTTTTTGATAATTTCTTAGCAATATTTAATGATTGCGCATTCGCTCGTTTTTTATCTTGGTCCTGAAGGACCCTTAGATTTTAGGGGGTCTTTAAAACAATGAAGCCGCGTCATCCGCGTTTAAATTTCTTTACAGACCTCAACATTGTCGTATTCTGGACTTCATTTCTTCCATAAGCGTTATAATCATTTTTGATAAAGCTCTTTGGCGCATACACCAAGTTTCAAAAGCCCATTTTTATACCCTCTGATTCCATCACCCCTTCCACCCGATTAATAAATTAGTAATATTAATAACTATATGTGTACTCAAGCAATTTCACAATTATTATAAAAAAACACTAAAGATACAGAGGTATTTGCCTCCATTTTGTCGATACTGGTTGCTTATCAGGTGCAAAATGCAGAAAGTATTCCCATTGCTAAGACACCACTTGTTCTTTAAATGCCCAATGTTATGTACCGGTACACGGACCTTGGTTTAACCACTTTCACGAAAGACTGTTAGTTTAAATATTTATTCAAGCAGACATGTTCAAGCTTGCGAGTCCTGGATTACATGAAGTCATGTGCGTTAGCACTGGACCACCGATCCGAATTTGCAAGAAAAGTGCTGGAGTCCTAACTTGTAGAATTAGAGTGAAATTCTATCAATACTGCAAACGGGTAATTTTAGTGATGCTTGAAGGAGAAATACATAAACACTAAACGTTAAAATAGAAGTTTAACTTTAATTTATTCATTTAGTATTAAAAAATCTCTAATGTATAAGAACTTGATCAAGTTGATGACTACTCGTTGTTTAAAGCAGTGGCGCTGATAATTGTCAATGCGTACAAAAACTGTACTTTATTTGAAATTTTGATGTTTAAGTTATTAATTATCTGAACACATTGAGAGATCATGGAGAGCTCTTTGCTATTTCGTTGTGTGACAAAAATTTGTTTAAGTAACATCTACTATACAGCTCTACCCAAATAGTTCATATGCCTTTAGGTCAGATATTGTTACTATAAAAAATAGTTAAGTCTTTTTGCCTGAAACAAAAAGACACAGGATTCAGACAATTACTTGAAGTGTCGTCTGATTGACCTCTACAGAGATTTTAAATAACGCCTTTTGGATCATTACTGATTTGTCAGAGGATAGAAATACTTCAGATTTTTTAAAAAATCTCTTCGTCTGGAGCCTCAAGAGCGTGAGGTTCAAAATTTTTATATGAAGTATTGTCTAGAAGTGTTTTTTTTTTTTTTTTCACTTCGGTCATTACTGGCTCCACACGGGATTCAGACATTTTTTATTAACTATTGTAAGACAGACTCTGTTATAAACTTTATCTGTAACCATTAGGAAAAGACTTCTGAAATTTGGCATTAAGTAATGTTCTAAGTACTGTTCAAATTTCCCTTTGGTAATCTTGCCCATTTGTTTGGGGAGGGAGTGAGGTGGGTCACGTTTTGATAATGGCATAAAAAGAAGTCTTACGAGTTTGCTTAAAACTAGGGATGGCAACGAGTAACCGGTTAACCGAGTACTCGATCGAACGTCCGAATATCGGTTAACAAAAATGGTATTCGATTACTCGGCAAAAATATATAATTTCTATTTTTTGCGATTTAGAAAGGTTGGTGTAACCAATCAGTTCAGAAATTTAGAGATGTAAATGTATCTTCATAAATACCTCTTAAATGCAATCAAAACATCCTTGCAGAGGTGCGAAAATGATATCGTTAATTTAACGAGGCGATCAACAGTTTGACACGCGCATGGGATTGAACACCTGTGTCGCTTACGTCTTTCGGCCTCTTATAATATTTAATTACCTTGAATTGTGTAAGAGTTTGTAGCCGAAACTTGTTTAAAGGTATATGATTTGAAAACAGCAAATGGCCGGATTGCTATTATGAATGTTAGATTAAAGGTAGTAATTAGACCCGATTAAGCGTTTGTTTTTCTTTACTCAATAAAGGAGAGTAACTCCCTTTTCTTCTTTACGCATATAAATCCAGAAATATCATTAACCTTTCATATATTGATAAAGTTTTTGTTTAGAATAAGATATTAAAATTTCAAGAGTCAAAGTGCCGCCTGCAAAATCTAATGCTTGGAAATATTTCAAACGCTGTGCTGATAGCAAGACTATTAAATGTACTTTATGTAGCTGTGAAATAACGTATACTGGTGGAACTACAAACCATTTACGCTTCAAGCATCCTTCTGAAAACAGACCAGTCTATATAATTTCAAGAAGAAAAAAGATATATGAACTGATATAGATGTTTTAAACTTGATATTGCATTAAAACGTTATAAAATATAATGTTGATTTAATTTGTTTGATGATTAATTCTAAGTTACCTCCCCTGCAGTCCTATTTATAGTTACACATCTATCAATTTAAATAGAAAACGAAAGTAGCATGCAGACGGTGTTAATATATTGTGATAAAACTTTGAAGATCATTGGAAATCATCCGAGTAACCGAGTACTCGATCGGAAAAATGACCGAGTACTCGAGTATTGATTTTGGTATTCGTTGCCATCCCTACTTAAAACTCAAAGTATATAGCTGTAAGTATTTTATGTGTATATTTTTCTTGTGTTTTTTTTGAAAGATATTTCTGATCTTTCCATGAGGCTATTATTTGCCCCCTGTAGACTTACTATAGAAGAATCTATTTTTTTCCATCTGTGTGAAGTTAGCAGAATAGCTAAACAACTCCAGCAGAATGGCAGAACAGTTACACAACTCGAGCAGAATGGCAGAATAGCTAAACAACTCCAGTAGAATAGCAGAATAGCTAAGCAACTCGAGCAGAATGGCAGAATAACAACTCCAGTAAAATGGCAAATTTAAAATAGCTGAACAAATTCAGCAGAATGGCAGAATAACTGAACAATTCCAGTAGAATAGCGGAACCACTCCAGTATAATAGCAGAATAACTGAACAATTCTAGTAGAATAGCTGAACAACTCCAGTAGAATAGCAGAATAACTGAACAACACCAGTAGAATAACAGAATAATTGAACAACACCAGTAGAATAGCAGAAAAGCTGTAAACTCTAATAGAATAGCAGAATAACTGAACAACTCTAGTAGAATAGCAGAATAACTGAACAACGCCAGTATAATAGCTGAACAACTCCAGCAGAATTACAGAATAACTGATCAACTCCTGTAGAATAGCAGAATAACTGAACAACTCCCGTAGAATAGAAGAATAGCTGAACAACTCCAGTAGAATAGCAGAATAACTGAACAACCCCAGCAGAATTGCTGAACGACTCCAGCAGAATAGGATAATAACTGAAAACTCCAGTAAAATAGCTAAAACTCCAGTAGAATACCAGAATAACTGAATAACTCAAGTAGAATACCAGAACAGTGGAACAACATCAGAAGAATTGCAGAATAGCTGAACAACTTTCAGAAAGACAAAAGTATAATTGAGTTATAAAGATATCTCCATAAGTTTGCTCATCGTCTGTCTTTCCGTCTGTTCGTCTGATTGTCCTGAAATCTCGATCCCTCGATGACACATAAAAGTGTAAGTTAAGTTCAAAAACTTTTATCCAGCTGATTACTCAACCATAAGATAGGTTTTCAGTTAGATTCGATGACAATTAAAAGAAGCTTAAGAAGAAAATGCAAGAGCATCCCTCATTTCCAACAATTTCTTGTTACTTTTCAAACTGTTAGTTTTATATAAATCAGTTACTTTATTGGTTGTGAGAGTATAGCTGCTGGTCATTATCCTTTATATTTTACTGCAGCATAACCTCTCAGTGCATTTCAAAATGTTCAATTCAAATCAGTTAGAGGATCTCTTAGGACGGTGTAGCTGCTGGCGATCATTCTTTACCCTGTTCTGCAGTACCATCTCTCAGTTAATATCGAACTATTCATTGAATATCAAATAATGCATCTGTTAGGACGGTGAAGCTGCTTGACATCATTCTTTACACTGTTCTGCAGTACCATCTCTCAGTTAATATCGAACTATTCATTGAATAGTAAATAGTGCATCTGTTAGGACGGTGAAGCTGCTTGTCATCATTCTTCACCCTATTTGCAGCACAATCTCTCAGTTAATTTCGAACTATTCATTTAATATCAGTGAGCGCCTCTGTAAGGACGGTGTAGCTGCTTGTCACCATTCTTTACCCTGTTCTGCCTTTCAATCCTTCAGTTAATCAGTTATTTATTGAATATCAAATAGTGCATCTGTTAGGACGGTGTAGCTGCTGGTCATCATTCTTTACACTATTCTGCAGCACAATTTCTCAGTTAATATCGATCTATTCATTGAATATCAAATAGTACATCTGTTAGGACGGTGTAGCTGCTTGTCATCATTCTTTACCCTGTTCTGCAGCACAATATCTCAGTTAATTTCGAACTATTCATTGAATATCAAATAGTGCATCTGTTAGGACGGTGAAGCTGCTAGTTATCATTCTTTACCCTGTTCTGCCTCACAATATCTCAGTTAATTTCGAACTATTTATTGAATATTAGATATTGCATCTATTAGGACGGTGTAGCTGCTGATCATCATTCTTTACCCTGGTCTCCCCCACAATCTCTCAGTTAATATCGAACTATTCACTGAATATCAAAAATTGCATATGTTAGGACGGTCTAGCTGCTGGTCATCATTCTTTGCTCTGTTCTGCAGCACAATCTCTCAGTTAATATCGAATTATTCATTGAATATTAATTAGTCCATATGTAAGGACGGTGTAGCTGCTGGTCATCATTCTTTACACTATTCTGAAGCACAATTTCTCAGTTAATTTTGAAGTATTTATTGAATATCAAATAGTGCATCTGTTAGGATGGTGTAGTTGCTGGTCATCATTCTTTACCCTGTTCTGCAGCACAATCTCTCAGTTGATTTCGAACTATTCATTCAATATCAGTTAGTGCATCTGTAAGGACGGTGTAGCTGCTGGTCATCATTCTTTACATTATTCTGCAGCACAATTTCTAGTTAATTTCGAACTATTCATTGAATATCAGTTAGTGCATCTGTTAAGACGAAGTAGCTGCTGGTCGTCATTCTTTACACTGTTCTGCAGTACCATCTCTCAGTTAATATTGAACTATTCATTTTATATCATTAAGTGCATCTGTTAGGACGATGTAGCTGCTGGTCATCATTCTTTACCCTGTTCTGCAGTACCATCTCTCAGTTAAATTCGAACTATTCATTTAATATCAAATAGTGTATCTGTTAGGACGGTGTAGCTTCTGGTCATCATTCTTTACCCTGTTTTGTAGCACAATCTCTCAGTTGATTTCGAGCTATTCATTCAATATCAGTTAGTGCATCTGTTAGGACGATGTAGCTGCAGATCATCATTTTTTACCTTGTTTTGCAGTACCATCTCTCAGTTAATATCGAACTATTCATTTAATATCAGTTAGTGCATCTGTTAGGACGGTGTAGCTGCTGGTCATCATTCTCTACCCTGTTTTGCAGCACGATCTTTCAGTTGATTTCGAACTATTCATTTAATATCAGTAAGTGCATCTGTTAGGACGGTGTAGCTGCTGGTCATCATTCTCTACCCTGTTTTGCAGCACGATCTTTCAGTTGATTTCGAACTATTCATTTAATGTCAGTTAGCGCATCTGTTAGGACGGTGTAGCTGCTGGTCACCATTCTTTACCCTGTTTTGCAGCACGATCTTTCAGTTGATATCGAACTATTCATTTAATATCAGTTAGTGCATCTGTTAGGACGGTGTAGCTGCTGGTCATCATTCTTTACCCTGTTTTGCAGCACAATCTTTCAGTTAATATCGAACTATTCATTTAATATCAGTTAGTGCATCTGTTAGGACGGTGTAGCTGCTGGTCATCATTCTTTACCCTGTTTTGCAGCACGATCTTTCAGTTGATTTCAAATTATTCATTTAATATCAGTTAGTGCATCTGTTAGGACGGTGTAGCTGCTGGTCATCATTTTTTACCCTGTTCTGCAACATAATTTCTCAGTTGATTTCAAACTATTCATTTAATATCAGTTGCCATATAAATTACTGTAGTAAAGATGTTTTATCATTGTAAAGGATTTAAATATTTTTTTAAAAAAGTGATTTAATAAAGAGTTTTTGAACTGAATTGAAAATCATATGCAACGTTCGTTTTAACTGATTATTGCTGACTGAATTTTGCTGAATTCTAAGTAAGTGTCATCTAGCAAAAAACAGTATTATTATTTCTTCATACCTTTTCTAAACCAATTATTATGTCAGCTTAAAAGTATCGCGTGTTAACTGCATTCAACGGGTAAGTGATATACCGTAAGTAAAGTAATTATATTTAAAAAATGACGCGTTCATTTTAAGAACTGTAACCTTATTTAAAGAAATTAAGAGAGAAAAATTATTTGGATAAGAAATTAGTACTCAAAAACGGTAACACTGTTCGAATATCCGAATAACCTTTCACATCCCTTCTATTCACATATATTGTTGAATTCATGGATCCACAACATGACTTTTTGATCTTATTACAATAGGTTTTACCAACAAATATTACCATGTGCTCTTTTGTTATAGACTTGTTTTTGGTGAACATTTAACTGCACTTCTTTGTTAAATCATGTTAATGTGAGTGGTCTGGGATCCATCAATTTGTCCATAAACATACTTCTCTCTCCGTGAGCCACAGGTTAAACACGGATTGCATATGGTGTTTTCATGACGTTCATGTGTAGATACAATTCAAAGACCAAAATATTTACTGTTCGGTTATGAGATACCGATCCAATTTGAAGGATAAAAGTCACTTCTACTTGTTTGGGAATCTAACCATGTTCCAGGTATTGGATGTCCCTTGAAATATACAGTTGTTCCTCCGGACAGCCACGCCCCCCACCAGCCAAACGTTCCGGACGTAACAATTACGTGGTCACTTAACATCATTAGAGCCATATCGTCTCCTACGTCGTTAAACGGACTTAAAGTAATATTTTGTAAATTCTTCCTACACCAAGCCTTATCATCACTTAATGCGATGAACTGAACGTTCATGTACTTTTTAACATAAAATCGTCTAGTTTTCTCTATAAACGCTATATTTCCTGTTCCGTAACCCCTTTTTCTCGCATCACTTCTTGTGATGTCTCCTCGACGAACGTGTATGCTTACACGTTGATATCCAGGTCTTGCAATGGTTTGTAAGAATTTCCTTGCTTTTACCACATGTATTGTCTCAGATCGAAATATGTCTCGTATTATATGTTTTCCTTGCTCGAAATATTTCCATGACTGTAGGTATCCCCGAAGACTTATATTTTTGCCTGAATTTAACTCTTTTGAACAATTGTAGTAAACAGCGGCTCTTTTACAGTCACACGTGATGACGTCATGAATGCCTCGGAAACTTTCAGTCTTTATTCTATTCGGAAGCTTAAAAATTCTGGGCAATGACATTTTTTCCTGGATAACGGGTATGACATCATATTTGTAAGCCAGTCCAATCAGAGAGGCAACAAGAAACATCTGGTTGCCTGTCCGACCACGTAAATTATTCACCATAATGAAACGATTGCATGACCTGGACCTCTTGATCTCCAAATTTCTCGCGACGGAAAATTCTCCATTTCCTGCGTACTTCGTAAAATTTCCTCCAATAGCGTTTGCAAGTTCAGTTAAAGTATGAGTTTGCCAGGACAATAAAAAGCACCGATGATTTTTTTTCTCTATCTCTTTGTTAACAATTTTTGTTTGGTGAAATTTCAGTTGCAGATATCCATAACTGATGTACATAATCAGAAACATACAATAAGTGACAAATAAAAGCAGTGTTAATTTTCTTCGTCCTGTGCATTTAACTGTATTTCGAAGGCTTTGCACCATTATCACTTTCTCTTCTGATATCACAGTTAGATTTTTAATCACGTCGATGCCTGATGCGATGCCCTCCACAATTATTTTTTATCATTGGCAAGGTTCTACAATTCTACCGCATAGTATTCTTTAACTGATTTATTTCAGATACAGCGCGATGTGAAGGCATTTGAGCTATTTTCATCAATCCATAAGGTGATCCTCCTTTGTCATTTATTTTATATGTGATAAGAATAATTAGTTGCAAGAATGAGTATGTATGAAAACAGATGTCAGTCATATTGTTGGTAACATAACGTTCTTCGTTATAATAATATTTTGTAGAACTGTTGCATTTTCCTGACTGTGGCTTTGTCTGTTTCACCATCTCAGTTATTTTTCTTTAAAATGCTAAATAGTATCCTTTGTAGATTCTCTGAAATGGCATCTTTCATTTTCACCAAAGATCCATGGTTGAGAGGAGTTATTTTTATCGCAACTGATTCACTTAATATGTATATACATATATAGATATATATGCATCCCTAAATATAACGAAATACTATACAGCTGTCGTCTTATAATTAACAAACCATAAGTGTAAACATGTCCCTATAAGTTTATCCATGTCGCAACATCTGCAGAATCACGCGGAAGTTATTTATAGCCTCATAGGTTATAAATATGTCAGTTTTATTTTAAAGCCAGACGTTAAATTGACTTGATTGATCTAGAAATGTTTAATAAAGGTGCTAGGATGTTAACTCGTTACCTCCGTCGGCAAACGCTTTTTTCTATTTCATTTACATAAGGTAATATTAAATGGAATTAAAGTACTGAAAAAGGAGGCAATTCTTTCATAAATGAAACTTGATATTCTGATCTAAACTAGGTGTGACTCTTTTTCTGGATTTAACTACCTTTTCAATTGAGATTTAACGCAACTGCCTATGATTGCCACCACTATAAGAGTCACGATTTTGTAGACTGTATGAGAAAACATATAAGGTACAGAAGATGTCTCATTCCAGACTCAATACTGGTTCCTTCATATCATCAGTGTAAACTAACAACTATCTATCGATTTGATCTATTTGAGAGACACCCTTGGTTCTTTTCTATGCACTGGTACATGAAACCTCGCTTTAACGTCTCATCCGAAAGACAATTAGTAATGTTAGTGGAAAAGCGGGATCCTTGGGATACCATTCCAGCGCGTTACACTAAGAAAACGAAGGAACTCGGTTTAAGATTCCATCTTACTGTATTAGGAACACATAACGAAATACTAACTAAAAAAGGTATATCAAATACACTAGCTTCAGTAAGAGACTATTCAGAGGTTACCAGTAAAGACCAGAATTAATTAACGTATAGTTAATCAAATACACAAATAAAAAAGAAAAGGAAAATCCAGATACACATGATATGTACATTGCAATGCAAGGTACTATAAATAGAAAACGGTCAGGTATAAATACAACAATATGACCTTAGGCAACTTGTCAAAACTTTGAAGAAAATTTGACAGACGTAAACTTGTTTTATATTCAGATATGGCTGGAGGTATTTCAGAAGGTCCAGCGGAATACATGTACAGAAGTTTTAAGCGAGGTTTTCATTTTGAATGTGCTCATAAAGCTAAAATTGGGTGACCTTTTCTATCGGAAGAAAAACAATAAGTTGGTAATACTCGGATTTTGAACAGTCTATCTTTTTTGATATGTCTATTTGATAGCCCCATGAAAATCGCCTCGGAAGTTCAACACTGCTAGGGTAAATAGAAAATATAATTGACGGGACATATTGATCGTCTCAAAAATAGACTCGTTGCAGACTTATTCTGTTTTATGTAAATTCTCATGTACAAAGAATAACTTTAAGAAGATTTCATGTCACATTTCATTTGAATGTATTATTTAACACACTATTTCACAGCCAATCATATTGCAGGGAAGCCAAAGAAATAGCTACTACCAATAAGTGTGGTCTTTTCGGTTTATAACACCCGATTTTCCTCATTTTGATTATATGTGACCTGAAGTCTCCACTGAAAAGTCGCTATACATGTATTACGCTGGACACCCTGACAAGGTGTTCAGGTACTGGAAAAACCTGTGCACGTGTGAATCGTCTATACTGAGAACGCGCAATTTGCACGGGCACAGGTACCAACGGTCTACAAGGTTAGTAACCGACCGACAAAAATGCGAAATAAAATGTATAGAATATCAACCGAGTACGAGATTTTTTTGTGATAGAAAAACCTGGTAACAGACTTTTCATGAAAAGCTACGCGCTCGAGTTTTTTTTTAGAAGTCTATGGCTAGGTTTTTCTATCTCAGAAAACGCGTAGTACAAGGTCTATATCCGACTTACACAACGACAATCTAAATAGTACGTTCACATGATAAAAAATGACAGACTTTAGCGACATTTCAAGCGATTCTGAAACGGATGATATTTTATCGCAGGCTCTTGTTGTATATGAGAAATGTATGAGAAATATATGAGGAATATATGAGAAATATATGAGAAATATAGGAATGTTCCGACGAAGAGAAGGAGTATATTCAGGACATTTTGAACTGCGCTGTTGATGTAAGCGAGATGCTGGAAGAAGGTGGTGCATTCGAGAAAGGGACAGCACCTTCTGTAATCTAGTCTTCTCTGCTATATAACCAGTGGAATCTGGAACAACAACTTGAAAATCCTCCTAAGACTTTCAGCGAAAGCTCCAGTAAATATTTTGATCATATAACTGTCCGCCTGTAACGGTTTATCAAGTCTGAAATACTGTTGAAAACTGGCCCCAACAAAGCTAAACTTAAGCACAGAAATGTAAATATCAACATCGAAGTATTGAATATTAATCTAACCAGTGTTTTCGGTTAAGTGCGTATAGAACATTTTCTGGCGAAAGTAATAGGTCTAACAGACTCTGTCACCATTCTGGGACAGCAAGCATTTGTGGATTTCAAAGGCTGGAAAATGCAAGGATTTGGGTATCCAAACGAACATTCAGAATTTTAAATGTAATTACTAACTAGCGCTACTTCTACAAGTTTTAAAATCTACATATTTTTGGATCCACAAAATAGTCCTATTTTGACCCAACACACCACCACTAAAAAGGCCCAAAAATTAATGGCTCACAAAAATGTTAATTTAAAGTAGTTTGTGCATGTTTGTGATGATAAAAACTCTAAAAGGTCACGAAACCTCAACGTCCACTGTGTCAGAAAATATAGCTGAAATAGTTTGCAATTTGTAGTTCTACGACAAAGTAGATTTATTGTCTTGAACTATTAGTTTTCAATGCTATCGTTCGCTCCGTAAATAATATACATGTTTCATTTACACTAATGATTCACGGCACTACAATAGCATTTTGAAGTTGATCGGCGCCGTTTTTCTTTCCATAACAATCCCGTTTTTCGGATCAAAAGAACTGCTTGGTTAATTGCATGCAAAATGTTATTAAAATGTGTTGGGCTTGTATAAAGACAAGCAAATGTCATTTTAAAAGAAAAAGAAAATGCTCTTTGTGATAGCGGGATTCTGGGGACTGATCACCCTGATGAACTAGGGCTTGCGCTGCATAAAAACTGAGCCGTGAACATTTTAAAATATTGAATGATGAAAACAGAAGTAGGTACTTACAATACCTTGAGTCTAAGTCTAAAACATTTGAAAGGGGGATCAAGCATCGCAAAATCGAAACTTAAACGGCACCTGTTTAACCGTAACAGGAACCGTTGTCCCGTTAAAACACATGAGGAATACCGGGTACGTGTCAAAGTTAAACACAGACTCTCTGAAGCCATCGATTTACTTTCAAATCCTCTATAAACCTGTGGGAAATGTTTTGTACTCGCTATCACATGCGGGTCATGATAAACTAAACGGTTTTGTGAAGATAATTATGTCGTCAGGATGTTTGAGGGGTATAATACAATCTATTTCCTTAGGACAATGACTGCGACCCGTCTTTTTAGAAAAGATTTTTCAGAACAATTCATTATGGAACAAACAGGACATCGAAATACCGCTTTTCATCTATACAAATGCCTTGTGATGATAAAAAAGTAAGGCTTCTATGGCGCTTCAAGGAATATATAGCCCAAGTGACAGAAACCAAATTGCAACCACTAGTATAGTCACTACCAGTAACTTAACTCCCCAACGCCAAACTCAGAAATTCATATTCATATGAAATAATTATGCAATAGATGTACTAGTACTTAATATTAAAACAGTCAGGCGCGAGCTTTCGTCTTTGATCCTGTTTTCTGAAATTCTCTACAGAAATGAAATCTGGAGATTGGAGACCAAATTAAGAATTTCTGTGTTTTTCGTTTCTTATACGTATATAGGCGCGCTTGACAGAAGAGCCGATTTCGGCGCGAGCTTTTGTCTGCGATCCCGTTTTCTTAAATTCTCTACAGAAATGTGCAGAAATGATAGTAGTTCATTATAATTATCGATAAAAGAACCAGGGGAAAGAATCGTATCCGAAACTTTGTGCCGATTAATTCAGGGTGGTGGGGGTGGGGCAATGTTTTACTGGTGATTTCACGTTTTTCGGAGCACTCACTTCTGCTGACTCTCTACCGGAAATGCCTGCAATGATTTTTAAACGATAGGTATCGTATGAACGTTGACCCTACAAGCAATCGTTTGAGACCTCTTGCATGATTGTACGTCTATGTGATCGAGTATAGTTGCTCCGTGTTTTGAGTTCCCAAAAACACGAAGACTAATTTACAGAGGGACCATTGTGAAATGAACAAATTTCTTCGTTTGTGAGCACTCACTTCTGCAGCTTATTTCTCGGTAATGCCTGGATCGATTTTGTTGCAAGTGCACTCGTTTTAAATTGACGCTATAAGCAATTCTACGAGATGTATTGCAGGTGCGTAGGTTGAGCAGTTTATGCGTAAAAACTCCGTGTTTTTGAGTTCTCAAAAACACGAAGCGATTATTTTCACCGTATATGTAACGTAGTTGCATTATATAAGCATACGGAAAGATAGAGGAGCCGGTCCATTGTAAATATATCGACTGGAAACAGAACAAATTGAGAAAACATGTGCACCGGGCAGTGTGCCAACTTGAAATCCGGAGCTTGGAGACCAAATTTAGAATTTCTGTGTTTTTCGTTTCTTATACGTATATAGGCGCGCTTTAGTGAAGGACCGATTTCGGCGTGAGATTTCGTCTGCGATCCCGTTTTCTGAAATTCTCTAAATGATAGTAGTTCCTTAAAATTATCGATAAGAGAACCAGGGGAAAGAATCGTGTCCGAAACTTTGTGCAGATAAATTCAGGAGAGGCAATGTTATACTGGTGACTTCTGCTGACTCTCTATCGGAAATGCCTGCAATGGTTTTTAAGCGAGAGGTATCGTATGAACGTTAACCCTACAAGCAATCGTTTGAGACATTTTTGTATGACTGTACGTTTAGCTGATCAAGCACAGTGGTTCCGTGTTTTTTTTTGTCTCAAAAACACGAAGCGATTATTTTCACCGTATATGTAACGTAGTTGCATTATATAAGCATACAGAAAAATAGAGGAGCCGGTCCATTGTAAATATATCGACTTAAAACAGAACAACTGATTAAATATGTGCGCCGGGCAATGTGCCAACTCGAAATCTGGAGCTTGGAGACCAAATTTAGAATTTCTGTGTTTTTCGTTTCTTAGAAATATGGAAAGTCATGAACTAGAAGTATGGAAATTTATGTTCTAGAAGTATTGAAAGTTATAATCTAGAAGTATGGAAAGTTATGATCTAGAAGTGTGAAAAGTTATGAACTAAAAGTATGTAAAGTTAAAACCTTGAAGTCTGGAAGGTTATGGTCTAGAAGTATGGAAGGTTATGTTCTAGAATTATTGAAAGTTATGATCTAGAAATATGGAAAGTTTTCATCTAAAAGTATGGAAATCTATTATCTAGAAGTATGGAAATTCATAATCTTGAAGTGTGGAATATTATGATCTAGAAGTTAACAAAGTTCTGACCTAGAATAACTGAAAGTTATAATCTAGAGGTATTGAATGTTATGATCTAGAAGTGTGGAAAGTTATGATCTAGAAGTATGGAAAGTAATAACCTAGAAGTATGGAAGGTTATGGTCTAGAAGTATGGAAAGTTATGATCTAGAAGTATTGAAAGTTATAACCTAAAAGTATGGAAGGTTATTATCTAGAAGCATTGAAAAGTTTGATCTAAAAGTATGGAAAAGAATTATCTAAAAGTATGGAAGTGTATGGTCTGGAATGTTGGAAGGTTATGATTTTGAAATATGGAAAGTTATGATCTAGAAATATGGAAAGTAATGAACTAGAAGTATGGACATTTATGATCTAGAAGTATTGAAAGTTATGATCTGGAAGTATGGAACGTTTTGATCTAGAAGTATGGAAAGTTTTAATCTAGAAGTATGGACATTTATGATCTAAAAGTATGGAAAGTTATGATCTGGAAGTATGGAAATTTATGATTAAGATGTATGGAAAGTATGATCTAGAATTACGGAAAGATATGATCTAAAAATATGGAAATTTATGATCCAGAAGTATTGAGGAAATGATCTAGAACATGTAGAAATGTGGAAATTAATGATCTAGAGGTATTGAAAGTTATGATCTAGAAGTATGGAAAGTTTAGATCTAGAAGTATGGAAAGTTATGATCTAGAAGTATAGAAATTTGTTATCCCGAATTATCAAAAGTAATGATCCAGAAGTATGGAAAGTTTTGATCTAGAAGTATGGCAATTTATGATCTAGAAGTATGGAAATTTATGATCTAGAAGTATGGAAATTTATGATGTAGAAGTATTGAAAATTTATGATCTGGAAGTATGAAAGTAATGATTTAGAAGTATGGAAATTTATGATCTAAAAGTATGGAAATTTATTATCTAGAAGTATGGAAAGTTATGATGTAGAAGTATAGAAATTTATGATCTAGAATTATGGAAAATTATGATCTAAAAGTATGGATAGTTTTGAACTAGAAGTATGGAAATTTATTATTTAGAAGTATGGAAAGTTATGATCTAGAAGTATTGAAAGTTTTGATCTAGAAGTATGGAAATTTATGATCTAAAAGTATGGAAATTTATGATCTAGAGGTATTGAAAGTTATGATCTAGAAGTATGGAAAGTTTTAATCTAGAAGTATGGAGAGTTATGATCTAGAAGTATGGAAAATTATGATCTAGAAGTACGAAAAGTTATGGTCTAGAAGTATAGGAAGTTTTGATCTAGACATATGGGAAATTATGATCTAGAAGTTTGTAATGTTTTGATCTACCGTAATAAATGTTGACACAGAAATTTCAAAGAAATAAGAAGGTATATGCTATACCCTAGTTGTGTGACAATGCAGGTTATAAAGAAACATAAAATATATAATGGTTTCATTCTTGTAACCAGTCCAGCTCTTGCTGAACAACACAGTTCTATTGATTAACATGTTTAAATTACACTGCATTGACATGACAATATTTCAAAATAGACATTCTGCTTTTAAACAGATTCAAATCATTACTTCTAAGAAGTAAATCTTCTAAGTGATTTTATGAATGAAAAAAAAAACACCTTTCAGTATGGCTGTTAATTTGACTGGGCTAATTATGAAAGTTTTTTAACATGTTCAACCTCAATGATTCGGGGTGCAACATTTTCCTTGTGAATATTTAAGTTACAATATTAATAATATGTTTTCGTACAACAAACTGAAAGTTTTCAAACATCAGGTTCTTTTTGATCACTTATTATACCCTAGAAACGAAGTTAGGGGTATATAGGAGTCACCCGGAAGTCGGTCAGTCGGTCGGTCGGACGGTCGGTCGGTCGGTCTGTTCCTTGTCTGGAGCATAACTTGAACACTGCTGGTTGGAATTCAATGCAACTTCATACAATGGTCAAGCACAATGAGAGAAAGTGTGCTGTTTAAGAATCATAACTCCATTTTCATTATTTGCAAAGTTATTGCCCTTTATTGGGTTTCCTTGTCCGGAGCATGACTTGAAAACTACTGGTTGGAATTTAATGCAACTTCATACAATGGTCAAGCAAAATGAGTGAATGTGCAGTGTTTAAGAGCAATAACTATATCTTAAGTATTTGCAGAGTTATTGCCTTTTTTTCGATTTCCTTGTCCAGAGGATAACTTGAAAACTACTGGTTGGAATTCAATGCAATTCAAATAATGGTCAAAAAAAGGAGGGAAAGTGCGATGTTCAAGAATCGTAAATCCGTCTTTGCTATATGCAGAGTTATTGCCCTTTGTTTGATTTCCTTGACTGGAGCATAACTTGCAAACTACAGGTTGGAATTTAATGCACTTTCATATAATGGTCAGGCACAATTAGAGGAAGAGCAGTGTACAAAAACCACAACTATCTTTAATTGCCCACAACCATAACTCTATTTCAATTCTTTTTCAAAATATTCTGTGGTAAAGCACAACGAAAGTGAAGTGCAGGAGTCTACCGGAGGTTGGTCCGTCGGTAAGTCGGTCGGTCGGGCGGTCGGTCGGTCCGTTCATTGTCTGGAGCATAACTTGAAATCTGCTAGTTGGAATTCAATGCAACATCATACAATGGTCAAGCACAATAAGAGAAAGTGTACTGTTTAAGAATCATAACTCCATCTTTACTATTTGCAGAGTTATTGCCCTTTATTGAGTTTCCTGGCTCGGAGCATAAATTGAAAACTGCTGCTTGGAGTTCAATGCAACTTCATACAATGGTCAAGCACAATGAGAGAAAGTATGCTGTTTAAGAATCATAACTCAATCTTCACTATTTGCAAAGTTATTGCCCTTTATTGGGTTTCCTTGTCCGGAGGATGACTTGAAAACTACTAGTTGGAATTCAGTGCAACTTCATACAATGGTCAAGCACAATGAGTGAATGTGCAGTAACTATATCTTAAGTATTTGGAGAGTTATTGCCTTTTGTTGGATTTCCTTGTCCAGAGGATAACTTGAAAAATACTGGTTGGAATTCAATGAAATTCAAATAATGGTCAAGCACAAGGAGGGAAAGTGCGGTGTTCAAGAATCATAAATCCGTCTTTGCTATATGCAGAGTTATTACCCTTTGTTTGATTTCCTTGACTGGAGCATAACTTGCAAACTACAGGTTGGAATTTAATGCACTTTCATATAATGGTCAGGCACAATTAGAGGAAGAGCAGTGTACAAAAACCACAACTATCTTTAATTGCCCACAACCATAACTCTATTTCAATTCTTTTACAAAATATTCTGTGGTAAAGCACAACGAAAGTGAAGTGCAGTAGTCTATCGGAGGTTGGTCCGTCGGTCAGTCGGTCGGTCGGGCGGTCGGTCGGTCGGTCGGTCCGTTCCTTCTCTGGAGCATAACTTAAAATCTGCTGGTTGGAATTTAATGCAACATCATACAATGGTCAAGCACAATGAGAGAAAGTGTACTGTTTAAGAATCATAACTCCATCTTCACTATTTGCAGAGTTATTGCCCTTTATTGGGTTTCCTTGTCCGGAGCATAACTTGAAAACTACTGGTTGGAATTCAATGCAACATCATACAATGGTTAAGCACAATGAGTGAATGTGCAGTGTTTAAGAGCAATAACACTATCTTCACTCTTTGCAGAGTTATTGTCCTTGGTTGATTTTCCTTGTTCGGAGCATAACTTGAAAACTACTGGTTGGAATTCAATGCAACTTCATACAATGGTCAAACACTATGACAGGAAGTGCAGTGTATAAGAGCTATAACTCCATTGTCAGTATTTTACAGTTATAGCCTTTTGTTGGTTTTCCTTGTTGGAGCATAACTTGAAAACTACTGGGAAGAATTAAGTGCAACTTCATACAATGGTCAAGCACAATGACAGGAATTGCAGTGTACAAGAACTACAAAGTATTCTGTTACTAATAACTTCTTTAGTTTCGAAGCAGTCTTTCGGGGGTATTAATCACATTTAGTGATAGCTCTAGTTTATATTAGGACAATGTATAATACTTCAGAAGTAAGAGTTAGTATTTTAATCTGACATAATGTATCACAGGTAACTGAGACAGCAGCAGGTGCACATGCCGTTGACTATCCAGACAGCACTTCCTCTGTAAGGCAGAATGTTGCTAGGATATCAGTTTCCATGGCAACCATTGATAAAGTACGCTAGTGGACTGACACAGAAGTAAAGAACTGGATTGCAAAGAACAGTTTGCAGACGTAAGTTGTGTTTATTTTTGCTTTTTAATCGGGAAATGCAATTTTAGTGAGAAATCACTAATTTTAGAGCAATGGAGATTTGAAAGAATGCAACGCATAGCTGGCACATCAATCAGCCAGTTTAATTAAGTCATAGTGTTCTTCTTCATACAGAATGTACCTGTATCAGATCATTTATAAGATCAAACTTTTGACAGGTAATGAATATTTGAAAGGTGTACAAGATCTACAGATAAAGCAGTATGAAATAAAGCATTTTTTATCCATGCATGATTAAGCCAGACTTATACATTACCATTTGTACCTAGAAATCAGTTCAATGCCAATTTATTCCATACTTAAAAATTATTTTCCAGATGTGGTCTTGGCAAGCTGACTGGAGGGGAAATAGCGCTGTTGGCTTGTATGAGAGTGGAGTTCCCAGAATACTTCTACAAATGTTTACAAGATATGCTTAAAGTGAACGACCTGCTCATCATGTCCAGACTTGTCTGGGCGCTACATAATTTGAGTTAGCACTTAGTGCTGTTGGCAAATTGTATTTTTTCAATATTTATTGACAGTGAAAACCATAATCAGCCTGCACATCCATATAGTCTCATTCTTGTTGGCTCTGTTCACTTTTCCGTGAATACCCCTATAAATGAAAAATGAATCTGTCTGGAGTGAGTGATTGGCATTTCCATTTAAGGAATTGAGAGGGGTTAATGTCTTTGCAATCAGTGCATTTTCAGTGAATACCCATATAAATGCAGAATGAATCGAATCTGTCTATGGGGTTTATGTATGTGACTTCATTGGAAGGGCATTACAGGTCAGGTGTATTGATTGGTCTGTGTAAGATCTTTTAAAGTTTGATAACTTTTTCAGTCCCAATTATCTCAAGAATTCACTTGGGTGAAAACGGTAACCGCCTGGAGGCTGCCATGTGAAGAACATATCAGTATAGTCCTCAGACCACCACCTGATCTCTGTGAAAGTGATACAGTTAGGGATACAGGTTTCTGGTTTTAGCTCACCTGAGCCTTTGACTCATGGTGAGCTATTGTGACCGGACTTTGTCAGGCGTCCGTCGTCCGTCAACAGTTTCATTCAAACGACATCTCCTCTGAAACCTCTGGGCCAAATTTAATGAAACTTGCCTGGGATATTCCTTGCATGAAGCTCTACCAAAGTTGTTCGAAGAATTCAATTCCATCAAGAACTCTGGTTGCTATGGCAACTTAAAGGAAAAACTTTGAAAATCTTTTGTCTGAAATCACAAGGCCCTGAGCCTTAAGACTTGGTATGTAGCATTGTCGAGTGGACCTCTATCAAGTTAGTTTGTTCAAATTATGCCCCTGGGGTCAAATCTGGCCCCACCCCGGGGGTCAATGGATTTTACATAGGCTTATATAGTGAAACTTTGAAAATCTTCTTGTCTGAAACCACAAGGCCCTGAGCCTTAAGATTTGGTATGTAGCATTGTCTTGTGAACCTCTAACATATTTGTTCAAAATATGCTCCTGGGATTAAATTTGGCCCCACCCCAGGGGTAAACTAACTTAACATTGTGAACTTTAAAAATCTTCTTGTCTGAAACCACAAGGCCATGAGCCTTAAGATTTGGTATGTAGCATTGTCGGGTGGACCTCTACCAAGTTTGTTCAAAATATGCCCCTGGGGTCAAATTTGGCCCCTATCCGGGGATCAATCGATTTTACATAGGCTTATATAATGAAATTTAAAATATCTTCTTGTCCGAAACCACAAGACACCGAGAACTAAGATTTGGTATGTAGCATTGTCTTGTGGACCTCTACCAAATTTATTCAAATTATACACCTGGGGTCAAATTTGGCCCTGCCCTAGGGGTCAAGTTATTTTACATAGGGAAAACTTTAAAAATCTTCTTGTCTGAAACCACAAGGACCTGAGCCTTAAGATTTGGTATGTAGCATTGTCTTGTGGACCTCAACCAACTTTATTCAAATTATACACCTGCTGTCAAATTTGGCCCTGCCCCGGGGGTCAATTGATTTGACACAGGCTTATACAGTGAAACTTTAAAAATCTTCTTGTCTGAAACCACAAGGCCCCGAGTCTTAAGATTTGGTACGTAGCATTGTCCTGTAGACCTCTACCAAGTTTGTTCAAATTATGCATCAGGGGGCAAATTTGGCCCCTACCCAGGTACATTTGATTTTACATAGTCTTATATAGTAAAACTTTAAAACATCTTCTTGTCTGAAACCACAAAGCCCTGAGATCTAAGATTTGGTATGAAACAAGCTTTATCAAGCTTTTTCGAATTATTAGATTAGGTTAAAGGTCACCGAGGCTAAAAATAGGTTTATATACTGTACCTCATATAGCCTTCATTTATAGACCAATATCTTTGATAGTCGGTATATAGGATCCTTACATGGACCTCTACCCATGGGTAGGGTTTTAGGTCACTGGGTCATGGTTAAGGTCACCATAGCTTATGATAGATATTTCTACTTTCTGTCATAGAGCCTTTATTTATTGACTGATATTTTACATATTTACATATTTATATTTACATTACTTACATATTTTCAATCAAAACATGAAATACAGCTTAACTGCAAACCTACAGCCAAAATACTCAAGTGAGCGATCTAGGGCCATCATGGCACTCTTGTTCAAGTATTGAAATTAATCTCATCCTCTGAACTCACTCAAATGCCAGGTCATATAAAAACTCGTAACCAGCTGTGTGAGCAGTATTAATGGAAGCACAAGAAAAACAGCTTTTATGGTGTATGCCACGAATGCTCAAAATGAATATAGTTCTAAATTCAGGAATGTTATTCTCAAATTTTGGTAATTAATTTTCAAGGCAGATCCAGTAGTGGTCATGTGATGCAAGCAACACCAGTGACTTGTTTTTAGCTCACCTGAGCCTTTGGCTCATGGTGAGCTATTGTGACCGGTCTTTGTCCGTCGTCCGTCAACAATTTCATTCAAACGACATCTCCTCTGAAACCTCTGGGTCAAATTTGATGAAACTTACCTGTGATGTTTCTAGAAAGAAGTTCTACCAAAGTTGTTCAAAAAATTCAATACCATCAAGAACTCTGGTTGCTATGGCAACTTAAAGGAAAAACTTTGAAAATCTTCTTTTCTGAAACCACAAGGCCCTGAGCCTTAAGATTTGGTATGTAGCATTGTCTTGTAGACCTCTACCAAATTAATTTAAATTATACACCTGGGGTCAAATTTGGCCCTGCCGCGGGGATCAACTTATTTAACATAGGGAAACTTTAAAAATCTTCTTGTCTGAAACCACAAGGCCCTGAGCCTTAAGATTTAGTATGTAGCATTGTCGTGTGGACCTCTACCAAGTTTGTTCAAATTATGCCCCTGTAGTCAAATTTGGCCCCTACCCGGGGGTCAATGGATTTTACATAGGCTTATATAATAAAACTTTAAAAGTCTTCTTGTCTGAAACCACAAGGACCTGAGCCTTAAGATTTGGTATGTAGCATTGTCTTGTAGACCTCTACCAACTTTGTTTAAATTATTCACCTGGGGTCAAATTTGGCCCTGCCGCGGAGGTCAATTGATTTGACATAGGCTTATATAGTGAAACTCTAAAAATCTTCTTGTCTGAAACCACAAGGCCCAAAGCCTTAAGATTTGGTACGTAGTATTGTCGTGTAGACCTCTACCAAGTTTATTCAAATTTTGCCTCTGGGGTCAAATTTGGCCCCTACCCAGGGGTCTTTGATTTTACATAGGCTTATATAGTAAAACGTTAAAAATCTTCTTGTCTGAAACCACAAGGCCCTGATATCTAAGATTTGGTATGAAACAAGCTTTATCAAGCTTTTTCGAATTATTAGATAAGGTAAAGGTCACCGAGGCTAATATAGGTTTATATACTGTACCTTATAGAGCCTTCATTTAAAGATCAATATCTTTGATATTCGGTATATAGGATCCTTGTATGGACCTCTACCCATGGGTAGGGTTTTAGGTCACTGGGTCAAGGTCAAGATCACCATAGCTTATGATAGATATTTCTACTTTCTGTCATAGAGCCTTTATTTATTGACTGATATTTTACATATTTACATATCTAAATTTATATTACTTACATATTTTCAATTAAAACATGAAATACTGCTTAACTAAAAACCTACAGCCAAAACACTCAAGTGAGCGATCTAGTGCCATTATGGCCCTCTTGTTATTAATCATGAGCCATCCTTATATCTTAATATGAAAATAGATGCTTTATTAGATGTACAGTTTCACTTTTAATTTCTTGATGAGGGTGAACATATATAGCCATCTTTCATTATGTCATGCTTTCTTAGTCAGACCATTACTCCAAGTCTATTAAAGGAGAGGAGAGCATTACAAAAAAATCCTTTCTCCATTGACGAAACACACACAAATAAACTCACCATTTACTGTTTTAAGAGTTAATGCCGTTGTTAATCTATCTGAAAATGGGAAAACAAATCTGTTCTTTTTTTGAATACATGTAGTACTTTTGAATCGGACATGGAACACTTCTAAGAGTATCAGCTATTTGCAAGGATATCCTGATATATATTGGCAATATATGTGATACCTGTAATGAAAATATAGACCATACATCATATTGATGAAGGGTAATCATTTACTCTTATCTGTAAAGCTATGTATACTTAGGAAATTGATTTAAGTTTGAGTGTTTTACCGTCAAATATAGCACGGTGTCTAGTTCAGATGCGTATTAATTTAATCACGAAGGCCGTAGGCCTGAGTGATTAAATAATTACGCATCTGAACGAGATACCGTGCTATATTCGACGGTAGAACACAAAAACTTTAAAATCTATTTCCATTCTAACATATATGTACAGTTATAAGGGACACAATTATGTGCACTACTTATCATGCCATTTTTTACGGTTATTGATCCTGACAGGCTATTCCGTTTATCCCGCTATTTATTTCCCACGTGAAAATGAAAACAACAAGGTTATTTTAGCTTATCAGTCAAATATTTACGTTTTAACAAATATCTTTAATTTTATCATAGATGAACATCAAAGAAGATAATTTAGTCCATAACAATATTTCACTATAAAAATATTTTAAAACAATTTTCGGTTTACAATGACAAATAAGAACAGCCGAAAATAGTTTGCAGTGACGTCAGTGGGCGCGCGCTTTTATTCAGCGTGCTCTAATATATATGATATATCACGCTCAATTCCTTCTTTGTTTATTGTCGGCGAATTGCGGATAGTGTTAGAATGTTAATTGTTCACTAAATCTGAGTCTGTGATAATTGTATAATGGTTTCTCTTTTTTTTCTCATTCTATTTTATATGCAGTATATAAATCAAAACTGATTGTCCTGTTATCAATTGAGCTGTTGCACACCATTAATTATGCTATTAATTAAATATTTTGAAGGTTTTTAAAGACGTACATCTTTGTATTATGTGTTGTTAAATACTCGTTTTGATATAGGCCTTGTTATTTGTTTGAGGGCAGTTGTATTGGACCCGAGGCCAAAGGCTGAGGGTCAGTATGACTGTCCCGAGCACAAATACCAGGGTCGGTATCAAATGAATTTTTTAATGATAATTTTATTTCATAACAATTCCAGAATTGCTCATCCTCCATCTTTCTGTCATCTGCTTGTGTACACGAGAGTTACAAGTTGTGAAAAAAATTGGCTTTTCACACAAATTCCATACAAAGGCCATAAACAACCTTTTTTGGGTAGTCCCTTAGTACTGCTAAGCAAGATAAAATTTGATAGAACAATTTCAAATTTTCATGAATTTCCATGCTATCACTTGGAAAATGAAATGGCTGCCATTTAAAATTGTATATCAATTGTTTGGACCAGATCTTTAACCCAGTCAAATTTAGCCACAATGGGGCCAATATCAGAATCATTTTTCTGGCCCGAGGCTGATCAGTTTTATTGGCCCTGATATTAGAAAGCCCATGTTATATTGCGTCAGGTGTCTGGTATGTTATGGGGTGGATTATTAATGGTTATGAAATAATTATTTTTACTGAATTTAAGGCATATGCATTTTGTTTATACATCTGGTCCAGTTTTTGAATTGTAGTTCATGACATTACGGTGTAAGAATTTAAGATTTAATTTATTACTTTATTTTATATCAGTACATAATGTTTAGGTTTTTCTGGTAGATAATTGTTTTATGTCTTGAGCTTGTAATGATCAGTGGTAGTTTTATCTGAACTTCAAGGTCATTAAGAATCCTCAAATTTTTAAGTTTTATTGTGATATTTTGCATTTTTAGCTTGTCTGTTTTGAAGAAAAATTTGAGCTATTATGATCGCTGTGGCGTCGTCGTTGTCGGCATCGTAAAGCAGACGAGCATTGGCGCCGCTCCGCGGAGCTCTTGTATTACATTGTTTGTTATTATATTTTTAATGTCATGACTTCGTTTTAATATTAGACTTTTTCTAATAGACTACTGATATTTATTTTATATGATTGTACATATTATACTTAAGATTTAAATTATATATATATACAATAGTATAATATAACAGTTTTAATAACGATAATATCAGGACATTTTACCACTCCTCGACAAAAATATCCATGGTGATTCGAGAAAAACACATAAAAAGGCCATATTGAACTATAACTTACACCGTCTACAAACAATTCAGCCGTTATAAACGTGCGTATGTATGCTGTTTCATAGTTGTGAACGTTTTCATCTGTTTATATCTAACTAATATTTGTTGATGCTGGGCAATACTACAAACACTAGCAATGCTATAGTATGCTCAATGGAGCATAATCAAATTACGCACATGTACCACCGATGATTATAAAAAGCTTATTCTAACACTATCAGCAATACGCCGGCAATAAACAGAGAAGGAATTGAGCGTGATATATCATATATATTAGAGCACGCTGAATAAAAGCGCGCGCCCGCTGACGTCACTGCAAACTACTTTCGGCTGTTCTTATTTGTCATTGTAAACCGAAAATTGTTTTAAAATATTTTTATAGTGAAATATTGTTATGGACTAAAATATCTTCTTTGATATTCATCTATGATAAAATTAAAGATATTTGTTAAAATGTAAATTATTGACTGATAAGTTAAAATAACCTTGTTGTTTTCATTTTCGCGTGGGAAATGAATAGCGGGGTAAACGGAATAGCCTGTCAGGGACAATAACCGTAGAAAATGGCATGATAAGTAGTGCACATAATTGTGTCCCTTATAACTATACATATGTGTTAGAATGGAAATAGATTTTAAAGTTTTTGTGTTCTACCGTCGAATATAGCACGGTATCTCATTCAGATGCGTATTAATTTAATCACGAAGGCCGTAGGCAGAACTCGACACCGTGCTATATTTGACGGTAGAACACTCAAACTTAAAATCTATTTCCTAAATATAACGTTGAAGATTCCTTGAATTTCAGCCAATGGTTGCCCAGAAAAAAAAGCCTGAGCCGGTATAGGGTGAAAAAAAATCTATCATCTTCTACAAGTACTAAAGCTTTCTAATTCTACCCTGTGGTTGTTGAGAAATTGGCAGCAAGCCAAAATTATACTCTAAAATTAAAGGGCGGATAGTTCAACGAAACATTCCACCGAAGTATGCTCACGTGCGTAATACTAGGTACTTCATCCCAGAATAATGTATAAGTCAAAGCACTGAAGGCACTGGATTTTGTTTGGGTCACAGAACCAGTAATCAGTATTGCCAGTTTTCTTTTCCTTTCATTTTACAGAAAGGTACACAGACATCAATTACTAGATGTAATTTGTTGAAGAACCGTTTTAATTTGCAGCACAAAAAGACCTAAAACATCTTCAATTCACAACACTAATAGCCAAAATGTCTGTATTGTAACACTCATTTTTTATCTAACTTGACCGGCCCTTAAGATGTTGTCGATTCTACTACTTCTGCTTTTTCTACACTAATAGCTTTTTGAAGCATTTATAGAGACACATTTAAAATCTCCTCTGTCTGCAGATACAGTTCAGCTGTTTTATCCTCCACACCTACAGCTTTCACATCCACAACTTTGATTTCTACTTGGGCATCACACTTATGGAAAATGTTATCATATTTAGTACAAAGGAAACAAAGAAGGTAATGAAAATAAATTAACTCATTAAACAGTAAAATTACATTTTAGATAGTCATCAAAAATTTGTAAAATTAGGTTGCACCAATTGCAATAATATGTGGCTTTTATTTGAACTATCGCAAAGTAATTATTACAATTCTTTCAAAATAAATATAACTATTATAAACAAACTTTCCATAAACATAAACTTTAGCAAATAATCTCATAAAGGAAACTTAGAAAACAATTTGACATCTTCTTTCATAAATTAGCGAATTGCCAATACAGTTAGTTGTCTCTGTACTGATCATTGACTGCATTTTATCCTAACATGTGTTCTACACGTAGCTAGAGAGGGATTCGAACCCCATTTTTATCGCATTGAAGGCCAACGCTAACCACTGAGCCACAGAATCGATTAGTTATTATGAATCGGCGGCACGAAATACCGAAGTACATGCAAATATACCAAAATAAACTTAAAATATACCTCAATACTAAGAAAAATAGGGTTTCTAACAAATATTATTGTCAAGTATAATATGTCTCTACAACGGATAGAAAAAAACTGAAATTCAACAGCATCACTCGTACATATTAACTAACATCCGGACATAAACGGCTATCGTAAGATTTACCCTTTGTGAAAAAACATTTACTGATGGTTGTTTCCCTTTATAAACATCTAGAAATGTTTTGCAGCTCAAACTTTTCACTCTTTTAAATGAATTCACAGTCAGTCGTTCAGTCTACTGCTCTTAAACATTGCAATAACTGCAATGATTACATTTTAAAGGAAATGCTGAAAATGATAAAATTCTTTTGCATGCTCAGTGTACAGTGATACATGGGAGTTCGGTTTAAATTCTCATCCGAAAGACTATTAGTAATGTAAGTTGAGCAGCGGGGGATCGAACTCGGGACCCCTGGGTAATCAGTCCAGCGCGTTACCACTTGGAACACCGCTGCTTTATCCGTTTTAGATTTATGATGTTGACCTTTTCATTCGAACTTTAAACGACCAGTGAAAGTGTACCGATATTCCCCGCGACCGAAAAATCTTAACACCAATTTTTATTCGTGGAAACAATCACGTGACTTCAAAAATTATGAATGGACAGGTGTTTTTTTTCATAATTGCGAGTTTACATTTTGGGCTGTCAAATGTATGTATGTGATGAATCATTGTAAGCTAGTCACTGATTGACTGAAAAGTAACTGAGGATTCCCGTGTATAAAAATAGAAATATCGTTCTGAAAACAAAATTTTAGCAGAGGTTAATATTCGACTGATGCGCAGGAGAGCATAACAAATGTAGAGCGAGGAAGTATGCAGTTTTTTAATGATAATGGCTGTCTTCTTCCGACAACATAAGTTCACATATTATATTTTTGCAATTACCATGTGTAGTCCAAGCTAAAATTATTGTATCTTCCAGTTGCAGAGCTTTGATTTCAAGTCTTTGCCTTTTTTCTTAAATGACAAAAGATAATTAGAAAAGCATATATAGATATAATATGTATGCCCAAGATAAATGATTGGAACAGTGCAAATTTTTGCCTTTTACTTTTCTGTTCATTTTATGATTCTTATGCCGTTTGCAGTTGTATACCACATATTGCATTACTAGTTGAAATTATGTGCATTCGTTTGAGAATTCACTTGTACAAGACGTAAATGTTTACACACAATATGTTTCTTAGCCAGACCTTTCCAGATTTTTTGGCGTATATTATTCATTCAAACAATGGTGTTGTATATTGCCTGTAATTTGGCTAAAAAGTGTAAGTTAGTGACGAGGGAAATATATAAGTGTGTATGAGCACAGGTGATAGACATTGAATACATGTATGACTGCGATGACATAGTAAATGGCAGATATAACCATTCCCCACCAAAGATATGTTACTAATGGAAATGCGGCACATGAACGATTTAGGGTGTAACAGTGGATGAAAGTGCTGATAAGTAGAAGGGCCTAAATTTTAGAACGATTAGGAGAACGTTGTCCTAGAAGAAACCTCGCGAGGAAGGAAACAAGTTTGATGTACATCATAAGGAATGGGTGATTTGATTTGCAGTTGAACGTTATGACTTTAAACATTATGCTCCGGGAAAAAAGATTTGTTGGGAAGAACTAGACGGACGGACGGACGGACAAAAATCATTACTGTAGGTAATTCTTGCCAATATTACCAATACTGTGTGAAAAAAAAACACTAAATTACTACAATAGATTATGTTGTTGCCAAGCATTATAGAAGATAAGAAAGGGAAATATATCAGAAGGAGGACGAGGGAGCTGAATTAATTTGTATTTGTTACACTTCCGGTTATGTTTTCTATCAGTGCGTGAAATATCAGCAAAATCTTTCTTTGATAGATTTTCGAGTTCTCTTTTGGACAAGCATTAGCAAAAAAGAAATATAAGGAATAATTGCAGGACGGTTAACAACATATATATTCCATGTACACTGTGATTGTGTGAAATAACAACTAAATCGGTTTTTGAGTTCTGTTTGGTACATTTTGTTGCAATACTTTAAAGAAACACCATTCAGGACCAAGGAAAGATAGAGTTTATTTACTTGCGCTCCACATTGAAGCTCCTGATATCAATTTTATTCATGCCATCATGTTTTTGCTGATTTGACTTTAAGTGCTCTGGTCTCAGTAAGGTCGTTGAGTACCTACCGTTTTCGCTCTACAATGACAGCTATTAGCTTTTTCTGTTTTACATGTTTGTAAGAATTTTGCATGCAACATTGTCAAATTGATGGGTGGATTGGAGTTAATGCGCTAAGACAACTTGTTTGTTTTTATGAACATTTGTTGGGGCAAGTGTGAGGTTGGTGCACCCTAGAATCTGGTTTAAACGCCCATTGACAAATAATTTGTCACTGACCGTTTTAAAGACGGTGACACCTCGGGTTCTCAGTTTCGTAAATTGTTTGTGGTATCTTTTTTAATTGATCTATAAATAAATTTATGGAATATTTTCCACTATTTTGTACTGTGTAGGGAGGCTGTGTTTTTTTGTGTGATTTTTCCTGACATGCTTTTTTGTTCATTGTACATGTACTTAATTTCAGTGTATTAAATATCATCGGACAATTTTTTATGAAAAATAAAGGGAGACTCTAAAAGGGGCAAGACAGAGTTATGGTTTCTAAAACCTGCACATCACCAATACGGAAAATATGTTTCACTGCAGTGAAAAATACATTTTTACAGTAAAAATAAGGAAAATGAAAATACGCATTTTATTTCATCAATATTTCTCAATTTTTTCATTTATAAGTATATAATAAACTTTAATATTTCATTAAACTTGTTTTACAAAAAATAAATACTTGATTTGCATCGTATCTTTGGGACTCTGAATCGTGTTGTCGTTGCTTCGCCCATCAATACTACAAGAAGAAGACACGAAGACACGATGCGATGTCGTGACAACGCGATTTGAAAATGCGATATGAAAAGCACGCCAATTACATCGTGCTATCGTGCCTTTGCGTCGTTATTTCGCGTCATTGCTGTTAAGCCATGAGGGCAAAAGAACGATTGAACGATGTGAATGAAAGGTGTCCCGCTATCGCAGTTTTGCTCTGGTGCCGTAAAGATGTAAGCATTATAACACGATACCGGACCATAATTCACATACTATAACTATTTTGGTAGACAAACTTACCTATCACTTTTTATAATAACAGTTTTCAATATAATTGTGAAGACCGTAGAACTTGTCCTACTTTAAGGTACATATCTTTTTCGTTTTGAAAACATCTCACATGACATACATTTTTGTGTCTTATTTACAGATCTGGTAAGCGAAAATTGGGTTAACTTGCATAACAAAGCGATGTTTTGTGTATTGTCACAAATATCCACAAATGTTCGTCATATATCCGGTTACATATTTACAAATATATTTCCATATTTGGGAATGCTGACAAACATTGAGTTTTAAATGTTTTTTAACTATTTGTGGAATTCCCGTGGTTACCTGGATATTTTGACGTAGAAAGATATACTCCAAAAAAATGCATTTTGATATTATGATGCAGTGGTAGGTAAACATTCACATGTTCAAGACACGCATATCCACCATATGCCTCTGGTCTGCTGTTTCAATAGATGAAATACATACTTATAACAATACCAGTATTTGTGAAATGTGAATAGAAGTATTTGAGACGTAAAAATCTACAGTTATCTAGTTTTGAGACACCAGTCGCAAAAAAAAAAAAAATAAAAAAAAAAAAATAAAAGAAAAAATAAAATCCCGCCGACATATAACTAACAAATTCGTGTCGTCTTCAGTTACGTAAGATCTTTCAGATGTTTTATTGAAATGCAGTTAGTGCAACAGTACACTTTAGGACACCAGCAATTTTGTATCAGCTGATGCAATTTAATATGTTTGTTTCCTTTAATGAATCGGTTTTGCAATTTCACGATATTTTCTCACGGCAGACATGCATTGTGATCTCGAATGAAGAAACAAGTACATTCTGGTTTTGTTGTTTTTTGTACTTTCCAGATATATATTTTTTTCAATTATGTAAGTTGGAGTAGTGTATAGTTTAAGTGTGATTTTTCCCCCCAAATATTAAACCTAATTCATGAGTTATATTAAATTCTGTTCAAGCACGCTCGTATCAGCTAAATATTATGCTTTAACATGTTATTAGGTTTCTTATAGACAACGTCCTACAAAATAAAATGTTTAAAATTTATACAAACAAAATTGGAAATGTAAGCGATATAACAGTGATATGTTTTAATGCTCATTTCAATTTTATGTGTAACAACTTTTACAAACAGACATTTCAGGTCATAGCGTTAATTTCGTACTTGCATTGATTTGTTATAGCTGCAGATTTCATGATCATATTGTACAATAAAGACTAAAATTAAATGCATTACCGCACCTGATTTGTCCTCATTTGTTTTAGTTTTTTTCTTGTTAAAGAATTAGAAAAGATATTATTAAGCCTTTAAACACAGTATTTACATAAACAGGATAGGTTTCTATGAACTCATAAACCTCCCTTAATCTTTTACTTAAAGCGACTGTTTCACAGATTTTAGCCTTAAATTTAAGAGAGGTTAATATATTAAATAAAGAACATAATTTTAGGCTTCTATACACTATGAAAGCTCAAGGACAAAAAATAGGAGAGAAACCGACGTTTTAAACCTAATTTACAAAATGTACAATATAAACAAAATATCTACCCCGTGACTAACGGGGTATATATTTTATCCGACAAAAGTGTGTAAAACTTTGTTAAACAAATAGCTGGCCAGTGGTTTTCAGTACAAACATGTTCCGTTTAAATTCTGATAACTTCAAAATATAGCATGGGCGTGGCCATGTTATAATTCCCATGATATATCCAATCTGATTAAAATCATATCCTAAACATCGCTATGCTAACCGTAGGGAGATCGTGAATTTCAGTCAGATTGCTGATATATCAAGACCTCCGACAGTAAAACAAGAAACATATTCGCACTTTTATTTGCGAGTTGTTTTTTGTAATAAGAGTTTCAATCATTTTTATTAAAATAGGATTCCTTTTTTTTAACCATCATGATTGGGGACAGACAGAAGACAGAAACATTAAATCGTTAAAGGTGCCTAGACTGGTAGCAGAAATTATTTTCCCATTACATGTAGCAAAACATGCCATTTTCATTTTCATGAAATATCAATTGTCCATCACGTCAGTTATTCACAAAATTAAACACAGTTAAATTATCAAATTAAATCATTAAATTCTAACATATTCCGTCATTAGCTGCCAAAATAAGGCTTTAAACTACCTGATCATGTTCAACCTCCAAAGGTTACTTGATGCCGCTTCTAATGGAATTGCAGGACAGTTAATGACAACCTACTCGAATCAGTTAGGGTAATGCTGGATTACATCAGATACAAAAATATGCGCGTTCAATATTCAATTTTTCAAAAACAAAGTTGGAAGAATGTATCAGAATATTGACACAATCGTTTGGTTTCCAAAAAAGAAATGATATTCACAATATGACGAATATATCACAATTATTTTATGTAGCGTAAATTATACCATAGCCAGAGAAGACTTCGTCTCGTTAGATCACATACAGAAAGGTATCTAACAATGGTTTGATTTACGCTACCCACAAGACAGTAACTTAGTTAAGATATGGTCTTCAAAATTAAAATTAGGATTTCTATATGCACCGATATTTTCTTTTTTATGCATCGTCGACCTATCTGTGAGACGGCTGCTATATAATAACATGACAATTATGAATAAATCATTGATAGCTTATGTGAAACCATATAGTAAATATATATTGATGTTAAGTTTTATATAAATTTTAAATTGAGAAGATAAAGTATAATGGAAAATGGTAACACAGAGGTTTTTGCCACATGTATTGTCCCCTCCCTTTTTACATTTTCACTTCTGTTGATTAATGCCAAGTGCGTCTTTTTACTATATGTCAGACAAATTAAAAAAAAAGTAAGTCAGTTACGCGCTACGAACTTACAATTTGGCAGTGTAAATCCATAGCACTCTCATTTTTCAAGTTTTGTACCAAGCACGAAATTATATATCCAGTGTGACCTTGACGTATTGCTCAGATACGAAAAAAGATAACGTTTACATCACGTCTAAATAGATGTCTTGACGAAATATACCTTTCATTGTAACATAGAATACTCTGTTACTTGTTTTGATGAAATGATTCAATTGACCGTGAATTGAAATGAATAGGAGCAGTTGGATTGTAAACGGGCATTTTTCCCAAACGATTATAAATGTGTCGATATTAAACACGATCTTAACTGTCGTTAATCTGTGTTTGCTTTTTAAAGTGAAATTTATGAATTCAGTTATTGTAAAGCATGGTTTAGACTGAGCTGTAATACTATATTCACTCGTCAGATTCGTAGGTAGTGCATTTTGTTCCCGCGTAGATTCGTACACAAAATGTAAACAGCAATAATAAATGCTATATGAAGGTTTTCAAAGCGAGCATCACACGATAGCGTGATATAGAGCATTACCCACTTCTTTTTGTAAAATCCGAAAAAAGAAAATAACCGCTTCAAGGAAGCCACATGTTTCACCCAAAACCATAGCCTTTAGCGCAATAAAAAGGAAGTAATGTAGATCAAGATAAAACATCAAGTGACGTATCTCGTTTCAACCTGATAATTTCACAAATATTCAAATAGGACCGTAAAAATGAAAAAATAAGTTAATGTTGATAGGCATTTAGACACATATTTCACTCGGAATAAATGGATATCCACTCAAAATGGTACTTTCTGTATAAACACTACTATTACAGCATTACGATTCCGTTCTGTTGTAGGAACAACACCTTGCAACTGGGTAAATATTCATTCAATATCATTAACATTTACACGATGTTTCAGAAAAAAGAATATTCCCGATATTAGAGTGTGCCTCTTAAAACAAGAGCTCCGCGTATCGGCGTCAACGCTCGTCTGTTTAACATGTCGACAATGGGGGCCATAGTTATGGTTCTTATGCACTACTCCTGAAGGAGGTCTATATACCTCTAACGTTTCATGTCAAGATGTTGATATTGTTCATATTGATACCTTTGATCATTCAACTTAATAAACAGTTTTATCAAAAATTGTAAAGATATACTATGCCCATCTTTGCATAAAATACTTTTATTGCAGAAATTAATTGAAATCTAGGAAATTCTTACTGAATATGTCTAATTAGGCTACTGGAATGCAAACACTATATATGGGAAGCTGCATTCCCTATTACAGGTCATGTTATGTTGGTGCTTTCTTAAAAAAAATGTCAGTTTTTTTAATGACACTATGTCTCTATACGGTTTTTATCTATAATGTGTAAAGTTTTAATCGTAACATATCTACTCTGTGTATTCTCAAACATGTTTATTTTATATTTACACAGAGAAGAAGGGTTAGTTTGTGTAGAAGTTACTTGTATCTGAAATTTGAGCATAATATATCTTAAGTTAAAAAGGGACATAACTCCAAACATATAGCTTTCAGAATAATGTCCCTTGTGTTACAACTTTCTCTTGTCATGATAAGCAAGCATTCAAACTTTCACATTGACACCTTTTAAATTGTTTGAGTAATGGGCTACATTAAAATTTTTGCACAACAACGACGACGACGAAGGGATCATAATAGCTCGACTTTTTCTTCGAAACAGGTGAGCTAAAAACCACTGAACTGGCCTCTGATAAACTAAATTTATCTTCTATTACTCAATCACTTTAAGAGAACATCTCTTTGCATTAAAGTTTACTAAATTTTTATTAGCTTATACAAACGTATGGTAGCTGAAATTTGCCATTGCATTCTGACATGTATAAAAAGTCGTCATGTTATCGCTGAAATGGAAATTGAAATGAACGCCTCTAAATTAAAAGCTTCTATAGAATTCGATATAATTATTTCACTATTCCTTTGTATACAATGCGAAAAATGATATCGTTGTTTTCTGTTTTTTTCTCTCCTCACATTATCTTTTATAAACTCTGACATGCTTATCAGAACAGGTAAAAAACCCTAGCTCTTCACCTGCCAAAGTTTCTAAAGATAGAGATCAAACATAGATAAAAATATCATCGAAACAATTGATGTCAGTATTTCAGTAATATAGCAATCACCTATTTCTTTTACTAGTCACTTTCTGGTTATTTACTTTGAACAATGCCTGTCGTTTTATTAATTATAACAACGTGACCAAGAAAGAAAATATGTTACCAAATTATCTGACATTGTCATTTTAGAAACAAGTAAGATATTAGCGGTAGGTTGGTACATTACGAACAGATTCGAATTTTGAACACGATATAAAAATAACTGTAGTTACAACAACTGACAAAAGAATAATATTTGTAGTCTCTTCTTGTAAAATGAAATTAGCAAATAAGTCTTTGATTTTAGTGTATACATATTATTGTTAAGGAACATTTTGATTTACCATATGTCAATCTTGCCGCTTTTCGTTTTTCGGACAAGGCTGACAAATATGGTCCTCTCAGCTGTTATATTATCTCACACTCATTCAGCGAATCATTGTTACCAGTAATTCTAAAATCGTAATTCGCCTCTAAACGTGATATACCATATGTCAATCTTGCCGCTTTTCGTTTTTCGGACAAGGCTGACAGATATGGTCTTCTCATATGTTATCACACTCATTCAGCGAATCATTGTTACCAGTAATTTGCCTCTAAATGTGATATATTTTCGGTAAACTGTATCAATCACTTAGTTATCTATGTATTTTGGACAGTTTATATTTATACCTGTCACCAGTTTCGTTTCTATATGTTTGTAATTATGTTAAACTATTTCAAATGCAAGACTTAAATAATACTTATCTACTTGTTGCTAAATAATTTAGGTTTAATGTTACGTAAACTAGAACGGAAATATTTTCATTTATATAGATTTTACATGCTAGTATGTATACTGCCATATTTGTATTTATATTGTATATTTTGCCTCATGGGTCGTTGACCTTCTGGTTTGATATGAATAAACTGTTACCGCTTCTTGCAAGTTAGTGATCATTTCATTACTGTTCAAAGAAGCAGACTGAATGCTAAGCAGTTACTTCAAGGTAACTGATCATTCTTAAATCATGTGTTTTTGTAATTTAATTTAACTTGAGATTTAAGTATTATATACAGATATAAAGTATAATTTTGTGAAGAAAATCTACAAATCAAGTTGTTAATTTGATAAGACGGCTAAAGTGGCCTTCAATATGCAATTGACGACTTCATCTACGAAGGAGACATCCGACCTGTGATTCCATGTAAACACAACCATTTGTGATGATTTTTTTTGTTAATGTTTTCTTTTTCTTTTACCATTAGTCTTTCGTCCACTACAAACCCAGAACCCCGTACAATTTTGAAAAATGTTCATATTTTCTCTTCGGGCAGTTCTTATTCTTGCCTTTTTTATATTACACTTCTTAGATCATGATAAACAAGTATTAATCAGGACTATCAAGTCTGATATTTCTTAAACATACGCTATTTATTTCTCATTCTATGGCTATATATTCTAAATTTTAAAATACAGAATAGTTATCTTAAATGACCTACAAAAATACGTGCACTCTATTTAGCTTTTATATAGCGCGTAAAAATGTGACCTAGTACTTGTTATAAAATTTTGTTTCATCCTTTAAAGCATTCTTGAAATAGTAAAAATACATTACATGACACTTCAGTAATTTTATCTCAGTTGCTGAAACAAAACATATTTCTTGTCTTTTTTTGCTTCAGTCTGATGACTTTATGAAAAGAGGGATAATGCCATGAAATTAAAAAATGTCATGAATATGATTCTGTTTTGATATTTCTAAAATTATGTTCGTTTGAATGGCTCCCTGAATGAATTATTTGGATAGTTAGGTATATATTCTTCTTCACAGATATAATATTTTAACGTTATTCAAAAATGTGAATAATTTTAGCCAGGACATTGCAACTTGTCGATTATATTAAATATTGCTCAAGAACGTTCATATTAGCTTAATGTGAACATAACTATAGGTTATTAAAAATAACGTCTTTAAAAAAATAATGTATAAGAAAATGTACTCGATATAACAAAACTACGTTTAAACACATACCTCAATTTTAAATTTCACAACTTTTACAAAAAACAAAAAAAAACAACAAAAAAAAAACAAAACAAAAACAAAAAAACACTTTATGTCAATCGGTGGCGTGTAAAACTTTGCAAAATTGGATTTTTGTCTTTTGCATTTGATAATACTTTCATTTGTTTTGTATATACTTACGTTTATATTGCATAATCATCATTTGTATTGTATTATTCTTTATTTGTGCATTTGTGTTCTATTTCTGTTGTTTGTATTTAATGTCTGCTATTAATATTGTAAACGGTTCCATTTATATTGTAGGTCAGGTCATTTGTTTTCTAAAACTGATACGTGGGAATTCAATACGCGATAAAACCAATTTATGTTCTATCATGATGAGATTTGTTTTGATTCTCTGCATGGGCACAGCCATATTGCTCTTTCTCCACCAATGAAATCCATGGACACAAAATAAACAAACAAATCCCAAACTTCCGTTATACAATAGAAATATGACCACAAACAAGATTGAACACAAATGTAAATTTTACAATGCAAATTAGGAAATATACAATACAAACTGACAGATTATGGAAAATAAATAGGAAGTATACAATACAAATAAGACATATACAATTCAAGTGGTTATTATAAAATACAAAATCGAATTTAAGTAGAACACACACAAAAAAAAAATCAAATACAGATGCAAATTATACAATATTAATAGAAAAATATTGAACACACATGAAACGATATAGAATATAAATTGATATTATACAATACAAATTGGAATTATAGAATATAGATAAAGAAATTATCAAATACAAATACAAATTATACATAATAAATAGGAAAATATTGAACATAAATGAAACGATATAGAATACAAATTGATAAAGTATACAATACAAATATCAAAATCGACAAAATTGCAACATATTACACGCCATATTCAATCAATGACATAACGTATATCTGCCACATACGTTTACACATACGTATATAAAACGTATATAATATATGTATGAAGACAAAAGTTCTCACGTGTTTTTAAGCAGTCTGTTCTGCAAAATGTGACTTTGTGTTTTTAATTGATATATGTAGATTATATTTAAGCTTTCGTCTTTTATTTAAGCCAAAGATTGTTCAGCATTTAAGATCCATTCTTTCTGAGACAATAGTTTACATGCACAAAAGAACAGAATTTAAAAACACGGACATTATTTAAGCTAACACCATTCTTTTTATAACTTTTTGAAAATGTTTGAAGTGCTAAATATATTCATGCTATGTATATAGCATGTGAGAATGCTAGTGTAAGAAGAAGTAACATTTCAGTAATTTCAGTTAAAAATTACATTTCTAGCACTGATAAGACACAACACTTTAAAAAAAGTGGTCAAAATCTAAAATATCCATTTTTAGGGACCCATCACATCCATTATATTTTAAAGGATGCTTGATTTGATCCCTAGTTTTCATTTTATAATTTGAAATATTATCAGAAATATTTCCTTTTCTGACCCTTTTTGAAACAGTCTGAACAGAACAACAATCTGTAACATTTTATTTTACATCATGTCAGCGTAATGCAGAACATTTACGTCAGTAACATGAAATAACCACGTTTTATAATGAAGTGAGAATTTTTTGCCCTCCGACACATATCTAGACATAGTGTTGCTTGTCTGAACAGTGCAGAACGTTAGTCCTGAAGTAAATTTTAAATTGTTAAAGGGGGCACTTTCAATGTAATTTTTAGTAAACGGTAATGTTTTTATTTTATATTATATATTATATTTTAAAGGCACAGTTTCACTTAAAATGATATTGTAAACCTACAGGATTTGCATATGCATTATAACACAAAAAATTCCTTATGAAAAATCCTTTATTTAAACAGCTGAATACAACCCCGTATAAACAGGTGTGCGGGAAACATTAATGGTTTCAATTTATTGATGAGACATCAGCTAAAATTAGCAATGAGACCCTAGGCATATTTATTGCAAACATATTGAGTGTCCAAAGTGTGTTATGAACTAAGATGCTCATTAGAGGAATACTTATAACATACGTAAATCCTGTTCAATTGCTTTATCTTATCTTTGCAAATGAACCTGGATTATAAATTATTTATATTTAGCTGTTTCACTCACTTTTGATCTATGTAATTTTTTTTTAAAATTCAAGTGATTAATTGTAAAGAATTTCTCCAGTTTATGAAATTAGTTAGATATTGTAATATGTATTTATTGTTAATCTTTATATTTTATTTACAAATTTTACATTATGTGAGTATAAAATATACAGATGAAATTTATACGATACAGATAATACGTGTATATAATATATACTGTCAAGATATTCCTCTATCGAAAATGCAATGTTTCAGTCGTTAAATTTAATTTTTAAATGTATTCTACACCATATTATGGCATACTCAACATTCAGTGGATAACAGCAGATATAAATGCATTACTTGATCCAAAACAACTTCCACATAAGTGATACATGTATTTTAATCTAGAAAACAGAGAAAAGTAAGTGGTGCTAGGTCTTGTGAATTTTATACATTCTGTGTATCTAGAACCATTTGCTTTTTTCATTATATATTAGTGGATGTGTTGTCCTTTGCAGGTGTGGTTTAAATGATGCATGTTATAACTCGAAGCATTCTTTTCTTTCAAAGAAATCAGTAAGAAATCACAACTGAGTATTTGAATGCCTTGTGTATAGATGTTTGGTAGGGTTTAATAATCTCCATATATCAATTAAGTTATACGTATTTACAGTTTCATAATATTTTCCCTACATTTTTATGGGTATCTTATCTACCATTTATTTGTCTTGTGAAATTTCCATTACTGTATTGAAATCTCCAGCTAATATAAGATGAGTTTCTATTTTGCTTGATATTTCTTTATTCAAAATTTGAAAGAAGTTACTGTCATCTTTGTTTGGACCATACATATTAAAAAGAGTGAATTGCCCTTCTTCCATATGTATATCGATTGAAACTAAGCGCCCAGGTGAAATGTCTTTAAAATTGGATATTTTTCCTGTGAAATTATTATTAAACAAAATAGCGACACCCTCACTATTACTTTTTTTACCACTATAAAAAGATTGCCCTTTCCATTCAGCTTTCCTTAATTTTTCATTGTTGAAAGAGGAATGAGTTTCTTGTAATAAACATATATCATAATTGCTATCTTGTAAATAATGAAAAACTTGATGTCTTTTTGTGCTACTTGATAAGCCTCTTACGTTAAGTGAGTTTATAAGTGTTGTCATACCTATCGATCAAAAAGGGTAAAAATGTGTATATGTAACATGTATGGAAACGATTTACGGTACCAAAATATGAATAGATGGTTCATTTATTTGCTTTTGTGAACGCCAAGTTGTCTGACAGCCGTCTAATTTTGTAAATATTTCATGAATTTAGAGAAAGTAATGTAAATGTTACGTTTTGTTTCGTTTGGAACTTAAATATAAAGGAGTTTATCAACTAACAGAAGAGGGTTAAGGACTGCATTTTCTCATTTCTGACTCTCAGAGAAATCAATAACTTAAAAGATATATAATGTTTAGTTTTGATTTTTTACGTTTGAACAATGTTCATCTTGATATCACAAATACAGTTTACTTTGCTTAATTTCACCGTTTTAATTATTATTACATTTTACATTATACTAGCTGCAAAAATTTTAAATAAAAAAAACTTTCACGTGATACCAACAATAAAAATAATATAAAATTCCTTTTTCACGTGATACTAACTGCAAAAAATCTATGTGACGATATTAACAATTATGCTTTATCAAGAATGTTTTATTATAATTTATACGTTAAATTGATTTCATCTTATTTTATGTAAAAGCTAAAAAATATGCTACATGTATGTCTTTCTTACAATAGCAGTTGCTTAACAATTGCAAAGTAGAATAATGCTGCTTATTTTACAAAATTATGTTTACAATTTTTAGATACAGATTATCATATGTTAAACCGATTTCATATTATTATTTTAGATGTTAAAAAAACTCCCTATTGCAGAAAAATATGCTATATCTTTATTACAAAATCAGTTACTAAACGGTAGCAATGTACGATATTGCTGCATATTTTACAACATGATGTTTACAATTCTGACATTCATATATCAGATGTTAAATTGATTTCATCTTTTGATATATACTGTAAAATCAGAAATTTTCGCGAGGGTTTAATTTTCGCTTTATTCGCGAATTCAATAAATTCGCGAAAATTGATCATCGCGTATATATTACCGTTATAGAAGTTGAAAAAATGCTGAAATTCAAGGATCGCGTTTCACCATTACGTCCGCCATTAGGAGTGATTCGGAACAGTTTTGCTTTATCCCTTACGCTACATGTATAGGATAAATATTAACGAAGTATTTGATTTATTGTTGTGGTAACTTTTATTGAAAATCACTATAAGTGTCAATAGCATGTACTAATTATTCAATGGTCCATTTTATTTTTCAAATATTCCACAATTATTATATGCCCGGTTTATCATCGTTTTGTCACATTTAACTTTTTCAAAAGCTTTCATGATCCACCTAGCGTGAAGTGGCTTAATTGTTGACGTTTTAATGTCAATACTCTCGACTGGCCGATCTTCCCGTAGGCATTTTGTTACTTGCTCGGTGTAGTATGCGGAAAAGCAATTTTTAATTTCTTCTTTGAAGATTTTGTTTGGTATTTGATCCATTGGTTGTAGTTCGTCGGTACATGATGCGGGAACATAGACGACCTTGATATTTTCTTTTTTCAACGTTTCGAGTAACACTTCACTCCTGTGGGCCTTGAAAACATCAAAAATGACCAAAGCAGTCTGGTTACACCTGTAAAAATGGTGTAAAATACGGTCAATCAAGGATAAAGTCAAACATGACTTATAACGGCTTTGGGGTGCTATTGTTTGTCACATTCAAAGGATGTTTCACAGTTTCTTTTCAAACTTATTCAATAAGATATTCAATAGGTAATAAGTCCTATTATGTCAAACACTTTTTATTGTAATAAAAATTGATCGTCAAAAATATTTATTCAGCTTGGGTTAATCGCTTCAAATAAATTACCATGTTGCATAATTATCATGGAGTTTTTCATTTTAAAAATACCGTTAGAGCTGACGTAACTGTCAATATGAAGGCTCTCTCGCACGTTTTCTATGTATGGTATAATGATCTGCTTTATATAATCGATCATCGATGTTTCATTGCTCCAGTGAGAATCAGTATGAGTGATACGCCAGTCGTCCGGAAATGGTATAAAACTGGCAACAAATAACAAGACGAAAATATAGTTCACTCATTTTATTGTACAAATTTCATGATTAAAAATCAAGAATTAAGTACCATATTACCGGATTAAATAACAATCGAAGGTCAATATCGGCAATTACGTATATATATGACCGTTAAACAACTCCCGGACATGATGCGCATTTTTCACGCAGCGTGATTTTTACATTATCACCGGCAACATCGGGCTTCTCAGTATGGACGAAAAATGAAGATCTGAAATTTTGATTTTCGCGAATAATTAACCTCGCGAACCACAAACCAAAAAGTATATTTTTATTACAATAACAGTTACTTAACAGTAGCAAAGTATAACAATTCTGCTTATTTTTACAACATTATGTTTACAATTTTAAGATACAGATATCATAAGTTAAACTGATTTCATCTTATTATATATAAATGCTACAAAATTCTACCTAATGCAAAAAATATGCTATATCCTTATTACAATAGCAGTTACTAAACGGTAGCAAAGTACAATGATGCTGCTTATTTTACAATATGATGTTTACTATTCTAATATCATTATGTTTAACAGATTTCATCTTATTATATATAAATGTTTAAGAGTTCTCCCTACTTAAAACAAATACTATATCTTCCTTACAATAACAGTTACTTAACGGTAGCAAAGTAGAATAATGCTGCTATTGCAGACGAAATATGCATTTTACATATATTTTTCGTTTTGTATACCTTTATCATTTTTCTCTCGTTAATAATAAAAGATACTTATTTTATACGACAGAGTTTATATAAAGACGAAAAACGTGCATTTTTGAAACAATAAAAATATCATGACATCTATATGGTAATTTTCACATTAACAAGAAATGTTTTTGTTGATCTTCAAGTGTATACTTTACACATACAAAATTCATTTTTTATTTTGTAATTGAATTGGTAATCACAGTTTAACAACTGGTTTTAGGCTAGTACTTAAATACGTATTTATTATCTACACGCACAAATGAATCAACAACAACAACAACAAAAAACCAACAAACATAATGGTGTTAACAAAACAGACTGCTAAACTAAATGTGTAACCTGACTATCATTATTGCAAATAATTAGGCTTCGTTATAACCATACCAAAAAAGAAATAAGCGATGAAAGCAGAGGAATCCAAATGGAAGGACAAATGCAATATCAGAGAGTATTCAGGGTAGATAATCCACTAATGTTTCCCTTATTGAGGGATCATGGAGAGCTTTTTGTGGTAGGACTTAATCTGTTGTGTGTCAATAATTTGATTTAGTAACATCTACTATACAGCTCTCCCCAAATAGTTCATATTATGCCTGTAGGTCAGATATTGTTACTAGAAAAAAAACAGCTAAAGTCTTTTTGCATGAAACAACAGGGCACAGGATTCAGACAATTACTTGAAGTTTTAAGTGTCGTCTGATTGACCTCTTCAAATATTTTAAATAATGCCTTTTGGATCATTACTGACTTGTCAGAGGATAGAAATATTTAAGATTTTTTAAAAAAAAATCTCTTAGTCTGAAGCCTCAAGGCTATAAAATTTTATATAAAATTTTGCATGAAGTATTGTCTAGTAGACAATAATCAAGTGTTTGCTTTTTCCACTTCGGTCATTACTGGCTCCACTAGGGGTTCAGACATTTTATATTAGCTAATGTAAGACAAACTTTGTCATAATCTTTATCTGCAACATTAGGAGGAGACTTCTGAAATTTGGCATTAAGTAATTTTCTAAATACTGTTCAAATTTCCTTTTGTTAATCTTGCCCATTTGTTTGGGGAGTGGGTGAGTAGGGTCACGTTTTTATGATGACATAAAAAAACCTTCCGAGTTTGCCTAAAAGTGCAGAGTATATAGCTCTAAGTATTTTATGTGTATATTTTTCTTGTGTTTTTTTTTTGCAAAGATTTTCAAAGCTTTCCATGAGGCTATTATTTGCGTCCCCCCTATGGACTAACTGAAGAAGAATCTAATTATTTTTCATCTGTGTGAAGTTAGCAGAATAGCTGAACAACTCAGCAGAATGACAGAATAGCTAAACAACTCCAGCAGAATGACAGAATAACTTAACAATTCCAGAAGAATAGCAGAATAGCGGAACAACTCTAGTAGAATAGCTGAACAACAGTAGAATAGCAGAATAGCTAAACAATTCCAGTAGACTAGCAGAATAGCTGAACAACTCCAGCAGAATGACAGAATAGCTGAACAACTCCAGCAGAATGGCAGAATAGCTGAACAACTCCAGCAAAATGACGGAATAACTGAACAATTCCTGAAGAATAGCAGAATAGCGGAACAGCTCTAATAGAATAGCCGAACAACAGTAGAATGATAGAATAGCTAAACAATTACAGTAGAATAGCAGAATAACTGAACAACTCCAGCAGAATAGCTGAACAACTCCAGTAGAATAACAGAATAACTGAACAACTCCAACAGAATAACTGCACAACTCCAGTAGAATAGCAGAATAGCATAATAACTGAACAACTCCAGCAGAATAGCTTAACAGCTCTAGCAGAATATCATAATAACTGAAAAATCCAGTAGAATAGCAGAATAGCTGAACAACTTCAGTAGGATAGCAGAATAACTGAATAACTACAGTAGATAAGCAGAATAGCGGAACAACATCAGAAGAATTGCAGAATAGCAGAACAACTTTCAGAAAGACAAAACGTCTGATTGAGTTTTATGGATATCTCTCAAAGTTTCTCATCGTCTGTCTGTCTGTCTGTCTTTCCGTCTCTTCATTCGACTGTCTTGACATCTCGATCCCGCGATAACATAAAAACGGTATAAGTTATGTTCAAAAACTTTTATCTAGTTGATTTCTCATAACCATAAGATAGGTTTTCAAGCAGATTCGATGACAATTAAAAGAAGCTTAAGAAGAAAATGCAAGAGCATCCCTCATTTCTTACAATAACTTGTTACTTTTCAAACTGTTAGATTTATTTTAATCAGTTGCTTTATTGGTTGTGAGAGTATAGCTGCTGTTTATTATTCTATATATAAGGACGGTGTAGCTGCTGTTCATCATTCTTTACCCTGATCTGCAGCAATATCTCTCAGCTGATTTCGAACTTTTCAATTTATAATATCAGTTATTGCACATGAAGCTGCTGGTCAATACTCCTCACCTTTTTATTCAGCACAACCTCTCAACTTTTAATTTCATATCAGTTGGCATATTTATAACTAAAGTAAAAATGTTTTATCATTGTAAAGCATTTAGATATTTAAAACAAAAGGGCCATAATGGCCCTGTATCGCTCACCTGAGTATGACTGCTTTTTACAGAAGTGGCTTTGGACCTCGTTAACTTACCCCAGATGACCCATTTCCGAATTTGACCTAGAAATTATTGAAACAATCTTTCTGACACATTTCCAGGTTATTTGGACTGAAAATGGTACCACTAGAGTGTTAACAAGGTTTATCCATATTTGGGCTCTATGACCTAGTTTTTGAACCTAGATGTACCATATTCGGATTTGAGCTAGAAATTATCAAAACAATCTCTCTGACAAATTTCCAGGATATTTGGAATGAAATAGTAGCCTCTATAGTGTTAAGGTTTTCGATATTTGGGCTCTGTGACCTATTTTTTGACCCCAGATAACCCATATCCAAACTTGAGCTACAAATTATCAAAACAACTTTTCTGACAAACTTCCAGGACATTTGGACTGAAAATGTATGCTCTAGAGTGTTTACAAAGTTTTTTTATATCTGGGCTCTGTGACATACTTTTTCAACCCAGATAACCCGTGTTCGAACTCGTCCGAGAAATCATTGGGACAAACATTCTGACCAAGTTTAAAGACAATTGAGGCAAAAATGTGACCGGTAGAGCGTTAACGAACTAAGTGTGGACGGACGACAGACGACGGACGCCGGACATTGATCGATGGATCCTAATAATCATTTTAGGAAGAGTTTTTGAACTGAATTGAAAATCATATGCAGCGTTCGTTTCAACTGAATATAGACTGAATTTTGCTGAATTCTAAGTAAGTGTCATCTAGCAAGAAACACTATTATCATATCTTCAAACCTTTCCTAAACAAAATTATCGTGTCAGCTAAAAAGTGTCGCGTGTTAACTGCATTCAACGGGTAAGTGATATGTCGTAAGTAAAGTGATTATATTTCAAAATTGACGCATTCATTTTAAAAACTGCATAACCTTATTTAAAGTAAACGAGAGAAGAATTATTCGGATAAGAAATTAATTAATACTCAAGAACCGTAACACTGTTTGAATATCCGAACAACTTTTCCCATCCCTTCTGTTCACATGTATTGGTGAACAGCAGATAAAAACATGGATTACATATGGTGTTTTCATGGCGTTCATATGTAGATACAATTGAAAGACTAAAATGTTTACTGTTCGATTACGAGATACCAATCCAATTTGAAGGATAAAAGTCACTTCTACTTATTTGGGACTCTAACCAAGTTCCAGGTATTGGATATCCCTTGAAATATACAGTTGTGCCTCCGGACAGCCACGCCCCCCCACCAGCCAAACGTTCCGGACGTTACAATTACGTGGTCACTTAACATCATTAGAGCCATATCGTCTCCTACGTCATTAAACGGACTTAAAGTAATATTTTGTAAATTTTTCCTACACCAAGACTTATCATCACTTAATGCGATGAACTGAACGTTCATGTACTTTTTAACATAGAATCTTCTAGCTTTCTTTATAAACGCTATATTTCCTGTTCCGTAACCTCTTTTTCTCGCATCACTTCTTATGATGTCTCCTCGACGAACGTGTATGCTTACACGTTGATATCCAGGTCTTGTAATGCTTTGTAAGAATTTCCTTGCTTTTACCACATGCATCGTCTCAGATCGAAACATGTCTCGTATTACATGTTTTCCTTGCTCGAAATATTTCCATGACTGTAGGTATCCCCGAAGACTTATATTTTTGCCTGAATTTAACTCTTTTGAACAATTGTAATAAAAAGCGGCTCTTTTACAGTCACACGTGATGACGTCATGAATTTCTCCGAAACTTTCAGTCTTTATTTTATTCGGAAGGTTAAAAATTCTGGCCAGTGGCATTTTTTCCTGGATAACGGGTATGACATCATATTTGTAAGCCAACCCGATCAGAGAGGCAACAAGAAACATCTGGTTGCCTGTCCGACCACCTAAATCATTCACCATAATGAAACGATTGCATGACCTTGACCTCTTGATATTCAAGTTTCTCGCGACGGAAGTTTCTCCATTTCCTGCGTACTTCGTAAAATTTCCTCCAATACCGTTTGCAAGTTCAGTTAAAGTATGAGTTTGCCAGGAAAGTAAAAAGCACCGATTACTTTTTTTCTCTGTTTCTTTGTTAACACTTTTTGTTTGGTGAAATCTCAGTTGCAGATATCCATAACTGACGTACACAATAAGAAACATACAAAAAGTGACAAATAAAAGCAGTGTTAATTTTCTTTGTCCTGTGCATTTAACTGTATTTCGAAGTCTTTGCACCATTATCACTTTCTCTTCTGATATCACAGTTAGATTTTTAATCACGTCGATGCCTGATGCGATGCTCTCCACAATTAATTTTTTATCATTGACAAGGTTCTACAATTTTTCCGCATAATATTCTTTAACTGATTTATTTCAGATACAGCGCGAAGTGAAAGCATTTGAGCTATTTCCATCAATCAACAAGGTGATACTCCATTGTCATTTATTTTATATGTGATGAGAAGAATTAGTTGCAAGAATGAGTATGTATGAAAACAAATGCCAGTTATATTGTTGGCAACATAACGTTCTTCATTATAATGATATTTTATAGAAATGTCGCATTTTCCTGAATGTGGCTTTGTCTGTTTCACCGTCTAAGTTATTTTTCTTTAAAATGTTAAATAGTATCCTCTGTAGATTCTCTGATATGGCATCTTTCATTTTCACCAAAGATCCATGGTTGAGAGGGGTTATTCTACCCCAACCAATTCACTTTATTTATTTATATATATATATGCAGCCCTAAATATAACGAAATACTATACAGCTGTCGTGTTAAAATTAACAAACCACAAGTGTAAACTAAAAAGTTTATCCCTAAAAGTTTATCCATGTCACAAAATCTGCAGAATCATGCGGAAGTTTTTTCTAGCCTCATAGGTTATAAATATGTCAGTTTTATTTTAAAGCCAGCCGTTAAATTGACTTGATTGATCAAGAAATGTTTAATAAAGGTGTTAGGATGTAACCTCTTCACGTCCGTCGGCAAACGTTTTTTTTCTGTTTCATTTATATAATGTAATATTAAATGGAATCAAAGTACTAAAAATGAAGGCAGTTCCTTCATAAATGAAACTTGACATTTCTGATCTAAACTAGTGTTATCCGTTTTCTGGATTTAACTACCTTTTCATTTGAGATTTAACGCAACTTCCCATGATCGCCACCACTATAAGAGCCAAGATATTGTAGACTGTATGAGAAAACTTATAAAGTACAGAAGATGTCTTATTCCAGAGTCAATACTGGTTTCTTCATATCATCAGTGTAAACTAACAACTATCTATCTATTTGTATTTATTTATCGTCGGTATTGGTTGTCCATATGATCGACGCCCCCTGCAGAAAGAAGTTATTTTATGTTGTAGGGGATAGTGCAAGATGCAGAAAGCCTCCGATTTCAGAGACGCCCTTGTTTCTTTTCCATGCACTGGTACATGGGACCTCGCTTTAACGTCTCATCCAAAAGACAATTAGTAATGTTAGCAGGAGGAGCGGTTGATCGATCTGGCGACCATTGGGTTACCATTACAGCTAGTTACATTAAGAAAACGAGGGACCTCGGTTTAAGGTCCCTTCTTACTGTATTAGGAACACATAGAGAACTATTAACTATAAAGGTATATCAAATAAACTAGCTTCAGTCAAAGACTATTCAGAGGTTACCAGGAAAGACCAGAATTAATTAAGGTATAGTTAATAAAAAAACAAATAAAAAAAGAAAAGGAAAATCTTGTTACACAAGTTATGAACATTGTAATATCATGTTACTAAAAATAGAAAAAGGTCAGGTATAAATACAGCAATATGACCTTAGGCAACTTCTCAAACTTTGAAGAAAATTTGACAGACGTAAACTTGTTTTATATTCGGATATTACTGGAGGGATTCCAGGAGGTCCAGCGGAATACATGTACAGAAGTTTTAAGCGAGGTTTTCATTTTGAATGTGCTCATAAAGCTAAAATTGGGTGCCCTTTTCTATCGGAAGATAAACAATAATTTGGTAATACTCGGATTTTGAACAGTCTATCGTTTTTGATATGTCTATTTGATAGCCCCATGAAAATCGCCTCGGAAGTTCATCACTGCTAGGGTAAAAAGAAAATATAATTGACGGGACAAATTGATCGTCTCAAAAATAGACTCGTTGCAGACTTATTCTGTTTTATGTAAATTCTCATGTACAAAGAATAACTTAGATTTCATGTCACATTTCATTTGAATGTATTATTTAACACACTATTTCACAGCCAATCATATTGCAGGGAGGCCAAAGAAATAGCTACTACCAATAAGTGTGGTCTTTTCGGTTTATAACACCCGATGTTCCCCATTTTGATTATATGTGACCTGAAGTCTCCACTGAAAAGTCGCTATACATGTATTACGCTGGACACCCTGACAAGGTGTTCAGGTACTGGAAAAACCTGTGCACGTGTGAATCGTCTATACTGATGACGCGCAATTTGCACGGGCACAGGTACCAACGGTCTACAAGGTTAGTAACCGACCGACAAAAGGGCGAAATAAGATGTATAGAATATCAACCGAGTACAAGAGTTTTTTTGTGAATAAAAAAAACCTGGTAACAGACTTTCATGAAAAGCTACGCGCTCGAGGTTTTTTTTTAGAAGTCTATGGCTAGGTTTTTCTATCTCAGAAAACGCGTACTATATCCGACTTACACAACGAGAATCTAAATAGTACGTTCACATGATAAAAAATGACAGACTTTTCAAGTGATTCTGAAATGGATGATATCTTATCGCAGGCTCTTGGTGTATATGAGAAATGTATGAGAAATATATGAGGAATATATGAGAAATATATGAGAAATATAGGAATGTTCCGACGAAGAGAAGGAGTATATTCAGGACATTTTGAACTGCACTGTTGATGTAAGCGAGATGCTGGAAGAACGTGGTACATTCGAGAAAGGGACAGCACCTTCTGTAATCTAGTCTTCTCTGCCATATAACCAGTGGAATCTAGAACCACAACTTGAAAATCCTCCTAAGACTTTCAGCGGAAGCTCCAGTAAATATTTTGATCATATAACTGTCCGCCTGTAACGGTTTATCAAGTCTGAAATACTATTGAAAACTGGCCCCAACAAAGCCAAACTTAAGCACAGAACTGTAAATATCAACATCGAAGTATTGAATATTAATCTAACCAGTGTTTTTGGTTAAGTGCGTATAGAACATTTTCTGGCGAAAATAATAGGTCTAACAGACTCTGTTACCATTCTGGGACAGCAAGCATTTGTGGATTTCAAAGGCTGGAAAAATGCAAGGATTTGGGTATCCAAACGAACATTCAGAATTTTAAATGTAATTACTAACTAGCGCTACTTCTGCAAGTTTTAAAATCTACATATTTTTGGATCCACAAAATAGTCCTATTTTGACCCAACACACCACCACTAAAAAGGCCCAAAAATTAATGGCTCACAAAAATGTTAATTTAAAGTAGTTTGTGCATGTTTGTGATGATAAAAACTCTAAAAGGTCACGCAACCTCAACGTCCACTGTGTCAGAAAATATAGCTGAAATAGTTTGCAATTTGTAGTCCTACGACAAAGTGGATTTATTGTCTTGAACTATTAGTTTTCAATGCTATCGTTCGCTCCGTAAATAATATACATGTTTCATTTACACTAATGATTCACGGCACTACAATAGCAATTTGAAGTTAATCGGCGCCGTTTTTCTTTCCTTAACAATCCCGTTTTTCGGATCAAAAGAACTGCTTGATTAATTGCATGCAAAATGTTATTAAAATGTGTTGGGCTTGTATAAAGACAAGTAAATGTCATTTCAAAAGAAAAAGAAAATGCTCTTTGTGATAACGGGATTCTGGGGACTGATCACCCTGATGAACTAGGGCTTGCGCTGCGAAGACGAGCATAAAAACTAAGCCGTGAACATTTTAAAATATTGAATGATGAAAACAGAAGTAGGTACTTACAATACCTTGAGTCTAAGTCTAAAACATTTGAAAGGGGGATCAAGCACCGCAAAATCGACTCTTAAACGGCACCTGTTTAACCGTAACAGGAACCGTTGTCCCGTTAAAACACATGAGGAATACCGGGTACGTGTCAAAGTTAAACACAGACTCTCTGAAGCCATCGATTTACTTTCAAATCCTCTATAAACCTGTGGGAAATGTTTTGTACTCGTTATCACCTGCGGGTCATGATAAACTAAACGGTTTTGTGAAGATAATTATGTCGTCAGGATGTTTGAGGGGTATAATACAATCTATTCCCTTAGGGCAACGACTGCGACCCGTCTTTTTAGAAAAGATTTTCCAGAACAATTCATTATGGAACAAACAGGACATCGAAGTACCGCTTTTCATCTATACAAATGCCTTGTGATGATAAAAAGTAAGGCTTCTATGGCGCTTCAAGGAATATATAGCCCAAGTGACAGAAACCAAATTGCAACCACTAGTATAGTAACTACCAGTAACTTAACTCCCCAACGCCAAACTCAGAAATTCATATTCATATGAAATAATTATGCAATAGATGTACTAGTACTAAGTATTAAAACAGTCAGGCGCGAGCTTTCGTCTTTGATCGTGTTTTCTAAAAATCTCTACAGAAATGAAATCTGGAGCTTGGAGACCAAATTAAGAATTTCTGTGTTTTTTGTTTCTTATACGTATATAGGCGCGCTTGACAGAAGAGCCGATTTCGGCGCGAGCTTTTGTCTGCGATCCCGTTTTCTGAAATTCTCTACAGAAATGTGCAGAAATGATAGTAGTTCATTATAATTATCGATAAAAGAACCAGGGGAAAGAATCGTGTCCGAAACTTTGTGCAGATAAATTCAGGGGGGTGGGGGGCAATGTTTTACTGGTGATTTCACGTCTTTCGGAGCACTCACTTCTGCTGACTCTCTACCGGAAATGCCTGCAATGATTTTTAAACGAGAGGTATTGTATGGACGTTGACCCTACAAGCAATCGTTTGAGACCTCTTGCATGATTGTACGTCTATATGATCGAGCACAGTTGCTCCGTGTTTTGAGTTCCAAAAAACACGAAGACTAATTTACAGAGGGACCATTGTGAAATGAACAAATTTCTTCGTTTGTGAGCACTCACTTCTGCAGCTTATTTCTCGGTAATGCCTGGACCGATTTTGTTGCAAGTGCACTCGTTTTAAAATGACGCTATAAGCAATTCTACGAGATGTATTGCAGGTGCGTAGGTTGAGCAGTTTATGCGTAAAAACTCCGTGTTTTTGAGTTCTCAAAAACACGAAGCGACTTTTTTCACCGTATATGTAACGTAGTTGCATTATATAAGCATGCGGAAAGAGAGAGGAGCCGGTCCATTGTAAATATATCGACTGGAAACAGAACAAATTGAGAAAACATGTGCGCCGGGCAGTGTGCCAAATCCGGAGCTTGGAGACCAAATTTAGAATTTCTGTGTTTTTCGTTTCTTATACGTATATAGGCGCGCTTTAGTGAAGGACCGATTTCGGCGTGAGCTTTCGTCTGCGATCCCGTTTTCTGAAATTCTCTAAATGATAGTAGTTCCTTAAAATTATCGATAAGAGAACCAGGGGAAAGAATCGTGTCCGAAACTTTGTGCAGATAAATTCAGGGGAGGCAATGTTATACTGGTGATTTCTGCTAACTCTCTATCGGAAATGCCTGCAATGGTTTTTAAGCGAGAGGTATCGTATGAACGTTGACCCTACAAGCAATCGTTTGAGACATTTTTGTATGACTGTACGTTTAGCTGATCAAGCACAGTGGCTCCGTGTTTTTTAGTTCTCAAAAACACGAAGCGATTATTTTCACCGTATATGTAACGTAGTTGCATTATATAAGCATGCGGAAAGATAGAGGAGCCGGTCCATTGTAAATATATCGACTGGAAGCGGAACAAATTGAGAAAACATGTGCGCCGGGCAGTGTGTCAAATCCGGAGCTTGGAGACCAAATTTAGAATTTCTGTGTTTTTCGTTTCTTATACGTATATAGGCGCGCTTTAGTGAAGGACCGATTTCGGCGTGAGCTTTCGTCTGCGATCCCGTTTTCTGAAATTCTCTAAATGATAGTAGTTCCTTAAAATTATCGATAAGAGAACCAGGGGAAAGAATCGTGTCCGAAACTTTGTGCAGATAAATTCAGGGGAGGCAATGTTATACTGGTGACTTCTGCTTACTCTCTATCGGAAATGCCTGCAATGGATTTTAAGCGAGAGGTATCGTATGAACGTTGACCTACAAGCAATCGTTTGAGACATCTTTGTATGACTGTACGTTTAGCTGATCAAGCACAGTGGTTCCGTGTTTTTTAGTTCTCAAAAAACTAGAAGTATGGAAAGTAATGATCTAGAAGTATGGAAATTTATGATCTAGAAGTATTGAAAGTTATGATATAGAAGTGTGGAGAGTTGTGATCTATAAGTATGGAAATTTATGATAAAGAAGTATGGAAATTTATGATCTACAAGTATTGAACGTTATGATCTAGAAGTAGGGAAATTTATGATCTAGAAGTATGGAAAGTTATAACCTAGAAGTATGGTAAAGGTTATGAACTAGATATATTGAAAGTTTTGATCTAAAAGTATGGAAATTTATGATCTAGAAGTGTGGACAGTTATGAACTAGAAGTATGTAAAGTTAAAACCTGAAGTCTGGTCTAGATGTATGGAAGGTTATGTTCTAGAATTATTGAAAGTTATGATCTAGAAATATGGAAAGTTGTGATCTAGAAGTATGGAAATTTATTATCTAGAAGTATGGAAATTTATATTCTTGAAGTGTGGAATATTATGATCTAGTAGTTAACAAAGTTTTGACCTAGAAGAACTGAAAGTTATAATCTAGAGGTATTGAATGATCTAGAAGTGTGGAAAGTTATGATCTAGAAGTATGGAAAGTAATAACCTAGAAGTATGGAAGGTTATGGTCTAGAAGTATGAAAAGTTATCATCTAGAAGTATTGAAAGTTTTGATCTAAAAGTTTGGAAAATAATAATCTTAAAGTATGGAAGTGTATGGTCTGTAATGTTGGAAGGTTATGATTTTGAAATATGGAAAGTTATGATCTAGAAATATGGAAAGTAATGAACTAGAAGTATGGAAATTTATGATCTAGAAGTATTGAAAGTTATGATCTGGAAGTATGGAAAGTTTTGATCTAGAAGTATAGGAAAGTTTTAATCTAGAAGTATGGACATTTATGATCTAGAAGTATGGAAAGTTATGATCTAGAAATATTGAAATTTATGATTAAGATGTATGGAAAGTATGATCTAGAAGTACGGAAAGATATGATCTAGAAATATGGAAATTTATGATCCAGAAGTATTAAGGTAATGATCTAGAACATGTAGAAATGTGGAAATTAATGATCTAGAGGTATTGAAAGTTATTATCTAGAAGCATGGAAAGTTTTGATCTAGAAGTATGGAAAGTTATGATCTAGAAGTATAGAAATTTGTTATCTCGAATTATCAAAAGTAATGATCTAGAAGTATGGAAAGTTTTGATCTAGAAGTATGGCAATTTATGATCTAGAAGTACATTGTATGGAAATTTATGATCTAGAAGTATGGAAATTTATGATGTAGAAGTATTGAAAATTTATGATCTGGAAGTATGAAAGTAATGATTTAGAAGCATGGAAATTTATGATCTAGAAGTATGGAAATTTATGATTTAGAAGTATGGAATTATCTAAAGTATAGAATTATCTAGAAGTATGGAAAGTTATGATCTAGAAGTATAGAAATTTATGATCTAGAATTATGGAAAATTATGATCTAGAAGTATGGATAGTTTTGATTTAGAAGTATGGAAATTTATTATCTAGAAGTATGGAAAGTTATGATCTAGAAGTATTGAAAGTTTTGATCTAGAAGTATGGAAATTTATGATCTAAACGTATGGAAATTTATGATCTAGAGGTATTGAAAGTTATGATCTAGAAGTATGGAAAGTTTTGATCTAGAAGTATGGAGAGTTATGATCTAGAAGTATGGAAAATTATGATCTAGAAGTATGAAAAGTTATGGTCTAGAAGAATGGGAAGTTTTGATCTAGACATATGGAAAATTATGATCTAGAAGTTTGGAATGTTTTGATCTACCGTAATGAATGTTGACACAGAAATTCCAAAGAAATAAGAAGGTATATGCTATACCCTAGTTGTGTGACAATGCAGGTTATAAAGAAACATAAAATATATAATGGTTTCATTCTTGTTACCAGTCCAGCTCTTGCTGAACAACACAGTTCTATTGATTAACATGTTTTAATTACACTGCATTGACATGACAATATTCCATAATAGACATTCTGCTTTTAAACAGATTCAAATCATTACTTCTAAGAAGTAAATCTTCTTTCTCTTCTAAGTGATTTTATGAATGAAAAAAACACCTTTCAGTATGGCTGTTAATTTGACTGGGCTAATTATGAAAGTTTTTTAAACATGTTCAACCTCAATGAGTCGGGGTGCAACATTTTCCTTGTGAATATTTAAGTTACAATATTAATAATATGTTTTCGTACAACAAACTGAAAGTTTTCAAACATCAGGTTCTTTTTTATCACTTATTATACCCTAGAAACAAAGTTAGGGGTATATAGGAGTCACCCGGAAGTCGGTCAGTCGGTCGGTCGGACTGTCGGTCGGTCCGTTCCTTGTCTGGAGCATAACTTGAACACTGCTGGTTGGAATTCAATGCAACTTCATACAATGGTCAAGCACAATGAGAGAAAGTGTGCTGTTTAAAAAAATACTCCATCTTCACTATTTGCAAAGTTATTGCTCTTTATTGGGTTTCCTTGTCCGGAGAATGACTTGAAAACTACTGGTTGGAATTCAATGCAACTTCATACAATGGTCAAGCAAAATGAGTGAATGTGCAGTGTTTAAGAGCAATAACTATATCTTAGGTATTTGCAGAGTTATTGCCTTTTGTTGGATTTCCTTGTCCAGAGGATAACTTTAAATATACTGGTTGGAATTCAATGCAATTCAAATAATGGTCAAGCACAAGGAGGGAAAGTGTGGTGTTCAAGAATCATAAATCCGTCTTTGCTATATGCAGCGTTATTGCCCTTTGTTTGATTTCTTTGACTGGAGCATAACTTGCAAACTACAGGTTGGAATTTAATGCACTTTCATATAATGGTCAGGCACAATTAGAGGAAGAGCAGTGTACAAGAACCACAACTATCTTTAATTGCCCACAACCATAACTCTATTTCAATTCTTTTACAAAATAGTCTGTGGTAAAGCACAACGAAAGTGAAGTGCAGGAGTCTACCGGAGGTTGGTCCGTCAGTCAGTCGGTCGGTCGGGCGGTCGGTCAGTCCGTTCCTTGTCTGAAGCATAACTTGAAATCTGCTGGTTGGAATTCAATGCAACATCATACAATGGTCAAGCACAATGAGAGAAAGTGTACTGTTTAAGAATCATAAAACCATCTTCACTATTTGCAGAGTTATTGCTTTTTATTGGGTTTCCTGGTCCGGAGCATAACTTGAAAACTGCTGGTTGGAATTCAATGCAACTTTAGACAATGGTCAAGCACAATGAGAGAAAGTATGCTGTTTAAGAATCATAACTTCATGTTCACTATTTGCAAAGTTATTGCCCTTTATTGGGTTTCCTTGTCCGGAGCAAGACTTGAAAACTACTGGTTGGAATTCAATGCAACTTTAGACAATGGTCAAGCACAATGAGAGAAAGTATGCTGTTTAAGAATCATAACTTCATGTTCACTATTTGCAAAGTTATTGCTCTTTATTGGGTTTCCTTGTCCGGAGAATGACTTGAAAACTACTGGTTGGAATTCAATGCAACTTCATACAATGGTCAAGCAAAATGAGTGAATGTGCAGTGTTTAAGAGCAATAACTATATCTTAGGTATTTGCAGAGTTATTGCCTTTTGTTGGATTTCCTTGTCCAGAGGATAACTTGAAAAATACTGGTTGGAATTCAATGCAATTCAAATAATGGTCAAGCACAAGGAGGGAAAGTGCGGTGTTCAAGAATCATAAATCCGTCTTTGCTATATGCAGAGTTATTGCCCTTTGTTTGATTTCCTTGACAGGAGCATAACTTGCAAACTACAGGTTGGAATTTAATGCACTTTCATATAATGGTCAGGCACAATTAGAGGCAGGGCAGTGTACAAAAACCACAACTATCTTTAATTGCCTACAACCATAACTCTATTTCAATTCTTTTACAAAATATTCTGTGGTAAAGCACAACGAAAGTGAAGTGCAGAAGTCTACCGCAGTTGGTCCGTCGGTCAGTCGGTCGGTCCGTCCGTTCATTGTCTGTAGCATAACTTGAAATCTGCTGGTTGGAATTCAATGCAACATCATACAATGGTCAAGCACAATGAGAGAAAGTGTACTGTTTAAAAATCATAACTCCATCTTCACTTTTTGCAGAGTTATTGCCCTTTATTGGGTTTCCTTGTCCGGAGCATAACTTGAAAACTACTATTGGAATTCAATGCAACATCATACAATGGTTAAGCATAATGAGTGAATGTGCAGTGTTTAAGAGCAATAACTCTATCTTCACTGTTTGCAGAGTTATTGCCCTTGGTTGATTTTCCTTGTTCGGAGCATAACTTGAAAACTACTGGTTGGAATTCAATGCAACTTCATACAATGGTCAAACACTATGACAGGAAGTGCAGTGTATAAGAGCTATAACTCTATCGTCAGTATTTTACAGTTATTGCCTTTTGTTGGTTTTCCTTGTTGGAGCATAACTTGAAAACTACTGGGAAGAATTAAGTGCAACTTTATACAATGGTCAAAGCACAATGACAGGAAATGCAGTGTACAAGAACCACAAAGTATTCTGTTACTAATAACTTCTTTAGTTCCGAAGCAGTCTTACGGGGGTATTAATCGCATTTAGTGATAGCTCTAGTTTATATTAGGACAATGTATAATACTTCAGAAGTAAGAGTTAGAATTTTAATCTGACATAATGTATCACAGGTAACTGAGACAGCAGCAGGTGCACATGCCGTTGACTATCCAGACAACACTTCCTCTGTAAGGCAGAATGTTGCTAGGATATCAGTTTCCATGGCAACTATTGATAAAGTACGCTAGTGGACTGACACAGAAGTAAAGAACTGGATTGCAAAGAACAGTTTGCAGACGTAAGTTGTGTTTATTTTTGCTTTTTAATAGGGAAATGGAATTTTAGTGAGAAATCACTAATTTTAGAGCAATGGAGATTTGAAAGAATGCAACGCATAGCTGGCACATCAATCAGCCAGTTTGATTAAGCCATACTGTTCTTCTTCATACAGAATGTACCTGTATCAGATCATTTATAAGATCAAACTTTTGACAGGTAATGAATATTTGAAAGGTGTACAAGATTGTATTTTGAAAACCATAATCATATCCATAATGCACATCCATATAGTCTCATTCTTGTTGGCTCTGTTCACTTTTCCGTGCTATGGCAACTTAAAGGAAAAACTTTGAAAATCTTTTGTCTGAAATCAGAAGGCCCTGAGCCTTAAGATTTGGTATCTAGCATTGTCGAGTGGACCTCTATCAAGTTAGTTTGTTCAAATTATGCCCCTGGGGTCAAATCTGGCCCCACCCCGGGGGTCAATTGATTTAACATAGGCTTATATAGTGAAATTTTGAAAATCTTCTTTTCTGAAACCAAAAAGCCCTGAGCCTTAAGATTTGGTATGTAACATTGTCTTGTAAACCTGTAACATATTTGTTCAAATTATGCCCCTGGGATTAAATTTGGCCTACCCCAGGGGTCAACTTACTTAACATTGTGAACTTTAGAAATCTTCTTGTCTGAAACCACAAGGTCATGAGCCTTAAGATTTGGTATGTAGCATTGTCGTGTGAACCACTACCAAGTTTGTTCAAAATATGCCCCTGGGGTCAAATTTGGCCCCTAACCGGGGATCAATCGATTTTACATAGGCTTATATAGTGAAATTTAAAATATCTTCTTGTCTGAAACCACAAGGCACCGAGATCTAAGATTTGGTATGTAGCATTGTGTTGTAGACCTCTACCAAATTTATTCAAATTATACACCTGGGGTCAAATTTGGCCCTGCCCGGGGGTCAATGGAATTTTACATAGGGAAGACTTTGAAAATCTTCTTGTCTGAAACCACAAGTACCTGAGCCTTAAGATTTGGTATGTAGCATTGTCTTGTGGACCTCAATCAACTTTGTTTAAAATTATACACCTGGGGTCAAATTTGGTCCTGCCCCGGGGGTCAATTGATTAGACACAGGCTTATATAGTGAAACTTTAAAAATCTTCCTGTCTGAAAACACAAGGCCCCGAGCCTTAAGATTTGGTACGTAGCATTGTCGTGTTGACCTCTACCAAGTTTTTTCAAATTATGCATCAGGGGTCAAATTTGGCTCCTACTCAGGTACATTTGATTTTACATAGGCTTATAAAGTAAAACTTTAAAAAATCTTCTTGTCTGAAACCACAAGGCCCTGAGATCTAAGATTTGGTATGAAACAAGCTTTATCAAGCTTTTTCGAATTATTAGATTAGGTTAAAGGTCACCGAGGCTAAAAATAGGTTTATATACTATACCTCATAGAGCCTTCATTTATAGACCAATATCTTTGATATTCGGTATATAGGATCCTTGCATGGACCTCTACTTATGGGTAGGGTTTTAGGTCACTTGGTCATGGTCAAGGTCACCATAGCTTATGATAGATATTTCTACTTTCTGTCATAGAGCCTTTATTTATTGACTGATATTTTACATATTTATTACTTACATATTTTCAATCAAGACATGAAATACAGCCTAACTGCAAACCTACAGCCAAAATACTCAGGTGAGCGATCTAGGGCCATCATGGCACTCGTGTTCATGTATTGAAACTAATATCATCCTCTGAACTCACTCAAATGCCAGGTCATATAAAAACTCGTAACCAGCTGTGTGAGCAATATTAATGGAAGCACAAGAAAAACAGCTTTTATGGTGTATGCTAAGATAGCTCAAAATGAATATAGTTCTAAATTCAGGAATGTTTTTCTCAAATTTTGGTAATTAATTTTTTAAGGCAGATCCAGTAGTGGTCATGTGATGCAAGCAACACCAGTGACTTGTTTTTAGCTCACCTGAGCCTTTGGCTCATGCCGAGCTATTGTGACCGGTCTTTGTTCGTCGTCCGTCAACAATTTCGTTCAAACAACATCTCCTCTGAAACCTCTGGGTCAAATTTGATGAAACTTGCCTGAGATGTTTCTTAAAAGAAGCTCTACCAAAGTTGTTCCAAAATTTTAATACCATCAAGAACTCTGGTTGCTATGGCAACTTAAAGGAAAAACTTTGAAAATCTTCTTTTCTGAAACCACAAGGCCCTGAGCCTTAAGATTTGGTATGTAGCATTGTCTTGTAGACCTCTACCAAATTTGTTTAAATTATACACCTGGGGTCAAATTTGGCCATGCCCCGGGGATCCACTTATTTAACATAAGGAAACTTTAAAAATCTTCTTGTCTGAAACCACAAGGACCTGAACCTTAAGATTTGGTATGTAGCATTGTCGTGTAGACCTCTACCAAGTTTGTTCAAATTATGCCCCTGGGGTCAAATATGGCCCCTACCCGGGGGTCCATGAATTTTACATAGACTTATATAGTAAAACTTTAAAAATCTTCTTGTCTGAAACCACAAGTACCTGAGCCTTAAGATTTGGTATGTAGCATTGTCTTGTAGACCTCTACCAACTTTGTTTAAATTATTCACTTGGGGTCAAATTTGGCCCTGCCCCGGAGGTCAATTGATTTGACATAGGCTTATATAGTGAAACTCTAAAAATCTTCTTGTTTGAAACCACAAGGTCCTGAGCCTTAAGATTTGGTACGTAGCATTGTCGTGTAGACCTCTACCAAGTTTGTTCAAATTTTGCCTCTGGGGTCAAATTTGGCGCCTACCCAGGGGTCTTTGCTTTTACATAGGCTTATATAGTAAAACTTTAAAAATCTTCTTGCCTAAAACCACAAGGCCCTGAGATCTAACAAGCTTTATCAAGCTTTCTCGAATTATTAGATTAGGTAAAGGTCACCGAGGCTAAAAATAGGTTTATATACTGTACCTCATAGAGCCTTCATTTAAAGATCAATATCTTTGATATTCGGTATATAGGATCCTTGCATGAACCTCTACCAATGGGTAGGATTTTAGGTCACTGGGTCAAGGTCAAGATCACCATAGCTTATGATAGATATTTCTACTTTCTGTCATAGAGCCTTTATTTATTGAGTGATATTTTACATATTTACATATCTAAATTTATATTACCTACATATTTTCAATTAAAACATGAAATACTGCTTAACTGCAAACCTACAGCCAAAATATTCAAGTGAGCGATCTAGTGCCATCATGGCCCTCTTGTTATTAATCATGAGTCATCCTTATATCTTAATATGAAAATAGATGTTTTATTAGATGTACAGTTTCACTTTTAATTTCTTGATGAGGGTGAACATATCTGGCCATCTTTCATTATGTCATGCTTTCTTGGCCAGACCATTACTCCAAGTCTATTAAAGGAGAGGAGAGCATTACAAAAAATTCCTTTCTCCATTGACGAAACACACACAAAAAAACTCACCATTTACTGTTTTAAGAGTTAATGCCGTTGTTAATCTATCTGAAAATGGGAAAACAAATCTGTTCTTTTTTTGAATACATGTAGTACTTTTGAATCGGACATGGAACACTTCTAAGAGTATCAGCTATTTGCAAGGATATCCTGAAATATATTGGTAATATATGTGGTACCTGTACTGAAAATATAGACCATACTTCATACTGATAAAGGGCAATCATTTACTCTTATATGTAAAGCTATGTATACTGTTAATTGTTCACTAAATCTGAGTCTGTGATAATTGTATAATGGTTTCTCTTTTTTTTCTCATTCTATTTTATATACAGTATATAAATCAAAACTGATTGTCCTGTTATTAATTGAGCTGTTGCACACCATTAATTATGTTATTAATTAAATATTTTGCAGGTTTTTAAAGACGTACATCTATGTATAATGTGTTGTTAAATACTCGTTTTGATATAGGCCTTGTTATTTGTTTGAGGGCAGTTGTATTGGACCCTAGGCCAAAGGCTGAGGGCCAATATGACTGTCCCGAGCACAAATAACAGGGTCGGTATCAAATGAATTTTTTAATGATAATTTTATTTCATAACAATTCCAGAATTGCTCATCCTCCATCTTTCTGTCATCTGCTTGTGTACACGAGAGTTACAAGTTGTGAAAAAATTGGGTATTCACACAAATACCATTCAAAGGCCATATACAACATTTTTTTTTACACTTAGTACTGCTAAGCAAGATAAAATTTCAAATTTTCATAAATTTCCATGCTATCACTAGGAAAAGAAAATGGCTGCCATTTAAAATTGTATATCAATTGATTGGACCAGATCTATAACCCAGTCAAATTTAGCTACAAGAGGGCCAATATCAGAATCATTTTTCCAGCCCGAGGCTGATTAGTGTTATTGATATTGGCCCTGATATTAGAAAGCCCATGTTATATTGCATCAGGCGTCTGGTATGTTATGGGGTGGATAGTTAATGGTTATGAAAAAAATATCCTTACTGAATTTAAGGCAGAAAGCTAGCATATGCATTTGGTGGATACATCTGGTCCAGTTTTAGAATTGTAATTTATAACATGCTCTTATTACGGTGTAAGAATTTCAGGTTTAACTTAAGAATCCTCAAATTTTTCAGTTTTATTGTGATATTTTGCATTTTATTACATTGATATGTAAAATGTCATGACTTCATTTTGATATTAGACTTTTACAAATAGACTACTGATATTTTATCTATATGTTTTAGATATTTTACTTGATATTTAAATTATATGTATACGCAAGGACAAAACTCTGCATGTGTATTTTAAGCAGACTGTTCTTCAGAACGTGACTATGATTTATTACTTGATACATGTAAATCTATCTTTCACTTTTAATTTAAGCCAAAGGTTGTTCAGCATGAAGGTCAGTCTTTTTTTGACACAATATTTTACATGCACAAAAAACAGAATTTAAATACACGGACACTATTTCAGCTAACACCATTCTTTTTTTAACTAATTTTAAAGGGCTAATTTTTGTTCATTAATGTTCAATCTATGCTTATATGAGAATGCTAGTGTGAGAACAAGTAACATTTCAGAAATTCTAGTTAAAAGTTACATTTTTAACAATCATATGACACAGTACTTAAAAAAGTGGTCAAAATGTAAAACATCCACTTTAAGGGGCCCAACACTTCCATCATAATTTATTATGATAAAGGATGCTTGATTTGATCCCTAGTTTTCTTTTTATAATTTGAAATATTATCAGAAATATTTCCTTTTTTGGACCTTTTTGAAACAATTGGAACAGAACAATGATCTGTAAAATTTTATTTCACATCATGTCAGCATAATACAAAACATTTACATAAGTAATAAGCAATAGTCATGTTTTAGAATGAAGTGACAATTATTTTTGCCCCTGACATATATCTAGACATAGTATTACTTGTCTGAATGTTGCAGAACTTTAGTCCTGAAGTATTGTATATGTTGTTAAAGGAGGCACATACAATGTAATTGTTAAAAAAACTGTAATGTTTTTATTTTCCAACATATTTTAAACGGCATAGATTCACTCAAAATGATAAACTAACAGGATTTACATATTCATTTTAACTTTAGTAAAACCCCTTATGAAAAATCCCTGTATTCAAACAGCTAAATACAACATTAATGGTTTCACCTAATTGATGATATATCAGCTATAAATTAGCTATGAGTCCCTAGGCATATTTATTGCAAAAATAATGAATGTCCATAGTGCGTTATGAACTAAGATGCTCATTAGAATACACGTAACATATATGTAAATCCTGTTCATTTGGTTTATCTTATGTTTGCAAGTGAACCTGGATCATTACTTGTTTATATTAAGCTGAGTCACTCACTTTTGATTATATATATATATATATATATATATATATATATATATATATATATATATATATATATATATATATATTTTTTTTAAATTCAAGTGATTAGTTGTAAGGAATTTCTCTAGTTAATGAAATCAGTTAGATATTGTAATATGTATTTATTGTTAATCTTTATAGTTTATTTAGATTATGTGAGCATAAATTATACAAATAAAGTTTATACAATATAGATAATATGTGAATATAATATGTACTGTCAAGACATTCCTCTATTGAAAATGTAATGTTTCAGTCATTAAATGCATTTTCTAAATGTATTTCCTACATCACATAGTTACTCAACATTCGACGGATAACAGCAGATACAAATGCATTTCTATATCAAAAACATCTTCCTGATAAGTGATACTTGTATATGAATCTGGAAAAAGGAAAATTCAGTGGTGCGAGGTTTTGTGAATTTAATGCACTCTATGTAACTGAACCATTAGCTTTTTTCATTAAATATGAATGGATGTATTGTCATTTGCAGGTCTGGTTTCAATGATGCATGTTCTACAGCTCGAGGCATTCTTTTTGTCAAAGAAATCAGCAAGAAAACAAAACTTTAAGGAAGGTGCATAACTGTGTAACATAGACATGCATGTATTTCATTCCTCTCCCTCGATGTCTCTTTGCACATTCATTTTTTGGATTTGGTTTTTAGCCAATTGTATTTGTAGAATGTGCGAGTGACGGATCTTACATATGAAAATTAAATTTATCTTGAAGTGTTCGACCAAATATCCTGAAAAAAATATACACATTGTGAACCTAGAGTTAGACACTGGATAGTCTTTTCTCAATCCTTTTCTTGCATATGTTTTGTCTACCTGTAGCGTTTCCCTGTACTCTATCATAGAATTAGAAAACTCGTCAAGTTTTGGACAGAATTTATAATTTCCGTCGTCGGAACTAAACGCCGGAGCCATTATCTTTTTTTGATAATTTCTTAGCAATATTTAATGAGTGCGCATTCGCTCGTTTTTTATCTTGGTCCTGAAGGACCCTTAGATTTTAGGGGGTCTTTAAAACAATGAAGCCGCGTCATCCGCGTTTAAATTTCTTTACAGACCTCAACATTGTCGTATTCGGGACTTCATTTCTTCCATAAGCAGTATAATCATTTTTGATAAAGCTCTTTGGCGCATACACCAAGTTTCAAAAGCCCCTTTTTATACCCTCTGATTCCATCACCCCTTCCACCCGATTAAACAAATAGTAATATTAATAACTATATGTGTACTCAAGCAATTTCACAATTATTATAAAAAAAACTAAAGATACAGAGGTATTTGCCTTCATTTTGTCGATACTGGTTGCTTATCAGGTGCAAAATGCAGAAAGTATTCCCATTGCTAAGACACCACTTGTTCTTTAAATGCCCAATGTTATGTACCGGTACACGGACCTTGGTTTAACCACTTTCACGAAAGACTGTTAGTGTAAATATTTATTCAAGCAGACATGTTCAAGCTTGCGAGTCCTGGATTACATGAAGTCATGTGCGTTAGCACTGGACCACCGATCCGAATTTGCAAGAAAAGTGCTGGAGTCCTAACTTGTAGAATTAGAGTGAAATTCTATCAATACTGCAAACGGGTAATTTAAGTGATGCTTGAAGGAGAAATACATAAACACTAAACGTTAAAATAGAAGTTTAACTTTAATTTATTCATTTAGTATTAAAAAATCTCTAATGTATAAGAACTTGATCAAGTTGATGACTACTCGTTGTTTAAAGCAGTGGCGCTGATAATTGTCAATGCGTACAAAAACTGTACTTTATTTGAAATTTTGATGTTTAAGTTATTAATTATCTGAACACATTGAGAGATCATGGAGAGCTCTTTGCTATTTCGTTGTGTGACAAAAATTTGTTTAAGTAACATCTGCTATACAGCTCTACCCAAATAGTTCATATGCCTTTAGGTCAGATATTGTTACTATAAAAAATAGTTTAAGTCTTTTTGCCTGAAACAAAAAGACACAGGATTCAGACAATTACTTGAAGTGTCGTCTGATGACCTCTACAGAGGTTTTAAATAACGCCTTTTGGATCATTACTGATTTGTCAGATGATAGAAATACTTCAGATTTTTTAAAACATCTCTTCGTCTGGAGCCTCAAGAGCGTGAGGTTCAAAATTTTTATATGAAGTATTGTCTAGAAGTGTTTTTTTTTTCACTTCGGTCATTACTGGCTCCACACGGGATTCAGACATTTTTTTATTAACTATTGTAAGACAGACTCTGTTATAAACTTTATCTGTAACCATTAGGAAAAGACTTTGGCATTAAGTAATCTTCTAAGTACTGTTCAAATTTCCCTTTGGTAATCTTGCCCATTTGTGTGGGGAGGGAGTGAGATGGGTCACGTTTTGATAATGGCATAAAAAGAAGTCTTACGAGTTTGCTTAAAACTCAAAGTATATAGCTAGTAGTATTTTATTTGTATATTTTTCTTGTTTTTTTTTTTTTAAAGATATTTCTGATCTTTCCATGAGGCTATTATTTGCCCCCCTGTAGACTTACTGATGAAGAATCTATTTTTTTCCATCTGTGTGAAGTTAGCAGAATAGCTAAACAACTCCAGCAGAATGGCAGAACAGCTAAACAACTCGAGCAGAATGGCAGAATAGCTGAACAACTCCAGTAGAATAGCAGAATAGCTAAGCAACTCGAGCAGAATGGCAGAATAACAACTCCAGTAAAATGGCAAAATAGCTGAATAAATTCAGCAGAATGGCAGAATAACTGAACAATTCCAGTAGAATAGCGGAACCACTCCAGTATAATAGCAGAATAACTGAACAATTCTAGTAGAATAGCTGAACAACTCCAGTAGAATAGCAGAATAACCTAACAACACCAGTAGAATAGCAGAATAACAACAACACCAGTAGAATAGCAGAATAGCTGTAAACTCCAATAGAATAGCAGAATAACTGAACAACTCTAGTAGAATAGCAGAATAACTGAACAAGCCAGTATAATAGCTGAACAACTCCAGCAGAATTACAGAATAACTGATCAACTCCTGTAGAATAGCAGAATAACTGAACAACTCCCGTAGAATAGAAGAATAGCTGAACAACTCCAGTACAATAGCAGAATAACTGAACAACTCCAGCAGAATTAGTGAACGACTCCAGCAGAATAGGATAATAACTGAAAACTCCAGTAAAATAGCTAAAACTCCAGTAGAATACCAGAATAACAGTATAACTCAAGTAGAATAGCAGAACAGTGGAACAACATCAGAAGAATTGCAGAATAGCTGAACAACTTTCAGAAAGACAAAAAGTCTAATTGAGTTATATAGATATCTCCATAAGTTTACTCATCGTCTGTCTTTCTGTCTTTCCGTCTGTTCGTCTGATTGTCCTGAAATCTCGATCCCTCGATGACACATAAAAGTGTAAGTTAAGTTCAAAAACTTTTAGCTGATTACTCAACCATAAGATAGGTTTTCAGTTAGATTCGATGACAATTAAAAGAAGCTTAAGAAGAAAATGCGAGCATCCCTCATTTCCAACATTTTCTTGTTACTTTTCAAACTGTTAGTTTTATATAAATCAGTTGCTTTATTGGTTGTGAGAGTATAGCTGCTGGTCATTATCCTTTATATTTTACTGCGGTATAACCTCTCAGTGCATTTCAAAATGTTCAATTCAAATCAGTTAGAGGATCTGTTAGGACGGTGTAGCTGCTGGCCATCATTCTTTACCCTGTTCTGCAGTACCATCTCTCAGTTAATATCGAACTATACATTGAATATCAAATAGTGCATCTGTTAGGACGGTGAAGCTGCTTGTCATCATTCTTTACACTGTTCTGCAGTACCATCTCTCAGTTAATATCGAACTATTCATTGAATAGTAAATAGTGCATCTGTTAGGACGGTGAAGCTGCTTGTCATCATTCTTCACCCTATTTGCAGCACAATCTTTCAGTGGATTTCGAACTATTCATTTAATATCAGTGAGTGCCTCTGTAAGGACGGTGTAGCTGCTGGTCACCATTCTTTACCCTGTTCTGCCTTTCAATCCTTCAGTTAATATCGAACTTTTTATTGAATATAAAATAGTGCATCTGTTAGGACGGTGTAGCTGCTGGTCATCATTCTTTACACTATTCTGCAGCACAATTTCTCAGTTAATATCGATCTATTCATCGAATATCAAATAGTGCATCTGTTAGGACGGTGAAGCTGCTTGTCATCATTCTTTACCCTGTTCTGCAGCACAATATCTCAGTTAATATCGAACTATTTATTGAATATTAGATATTGCATCTATTAGGACGGTGTAGCTGCTAGTCATCATTCTTTACCCTGTTCTGCCTCACAATCTCTCAGTTAATATCGAACTATTTATTGAATATTAGATATTGCATCTATTAGGACGGTGTAGCTGCTGATCATCATTCTTCACCCTGGTCTCCCCCACAATCTCTCAGTTAATATCGAACTGTTCACTGAATATTAAATAGTGCATCTGTTAGGACGGTGTATTTGCTGGTCATCATTCTTTACCCTGTTCTGCAGCATAATCTCTCAGTTGATTTCGAACTATTCATTCAATATCAGTTATTGCATCTGTAAGGACGGTGTAGCTGCTGGTCATCATTCTTTACATTATTCTGCAGCACAATTTCTCAGTTAATTTCGAACTATTCATTGAATATCAGTTAGTGCATCTGTAAGGACGATGTAGCTGCTGGTCGTCATTTTTTACCTTGTTCTGCAGTACCATTTCTCAGTTAACATCGAACTATTCATTTAATATCATTAAGTGCATCTGTTAGGACGATGTAGCTGCTGGTCATCATTCTTTACCCTGTTCTGCAGTACCATCTCTCAGTTAAATTCGAACTATTCATTTAATGTCAAATAGTGCATCTGTTAGGACGGTGTAGCTGCTGGTCATCATTCTTTATCCTGTTCTGCAGCACAATCTTTCAGTTGATTTCGAACTATTCATTCAATATCAGTTAGTGCATCTGTTAGGATGGTGTAGCTGCTGATCATCATTCTTTACCTTGTTTTGCAGTACCATCTCTCAGTTAATATCGAACTATTCATTTAATATCAGTTAGTGCATCTGTTAGGACGGTGTAGCTGCTGGTCATCATTCTTTACCCTGTTTTGCAGCACAATCTTTCAGTGGATTTCGAACTATTCATTTAATATCAGTTAGTGCATCTGTTAGGACGGTGTAGTTGCTGGTCATCATTCTTTACCCTGTTTTGCAGCACGATCTTTCAGTTGATTTCGAACTATTCATTTAATATCAGTTAGTGCATCTGTTAGGACGGTGTAGCTGCTGGTTATCATTCTTTACCCTGTTTTGCAGCACGATCTTTCAGTTAATATCGAACTATTCATTTAATATCAGTAAGTGCATCTGTTAGGACGGTGTAGCTGCTGGTCATCATCCTTTACCCTGTTTTGCAGCACGATCTTTCAGTTGATTTCGAACTATTCATTTAATATCAGTTAGTGCATCTGTTAGGACGGTGTATCTGCTGGTCATCATTATTTACCCTGTTCTGCAACATAATTTCTCAGTTGATTCGAACTATTTATTTAATATCAGTTGCCATATAAATTACTGTAGTAAAGATGTTTTATCATTGTAAAGGATTTAGATATTTTTAAAAAAAGTGATTTAATAAAGAGTTTTTGAACTGAATTGAAAATCATATGCAACGTTCGTTTCAACTGATTATTGCTGACTCAATTTTGCTGAATTCTAAGTAAGTGTCATCTAGCAAAAAAAACAGTATTATTATTTCTTCATACCTTTTCTAAACCAATTATCATGTCAGCTTAAAAGTATCGCTTCTTAACTGCATTCAACGGGTAAGTGATATACCGTAAGTAAAGTAATTATATTTAAAAAATGACGAGTTCATTTTAAGAACTGTAACCTTATTTAAAGAAAATGAGAGAAAAATTATTTGGATAAGAAATTAGTACTCAAAAACGGTAACACTGTTCGAATATCTGAATAACCTTTCACATCCCTTCTATTCACATATATTGTTGAATTCATGGATCCACAACATGACTTTTTGATCTTATTACAATAGGTTTTACCAACAAATATTACCATGTGCTCTTTTGTTATAGACTTGTTTTTGGTGAACATTTAACTGCACTTCTTTGTTAAATCATGTTAATGTGAGTGGTCTGGGATCCATCAATTTGTCCATAAACATACTTCTCTCTCCGTGAACCACAGGTTAAACACGGATTGCATATGGTGTTTTCATGACGTTCATGTGTAGATACAATTCAAAGACCAAAATATTTACTGTTCGGTTATGAGATACCAATCCAATTTGAAGGATAAAAGTCACTTCTACTTGTTTGGGAATCTAACCATGTTCCAGGTATTGGATGTCCTTTGAAATATACAGTTGTTCCTCCGGACAGCCACGCCCCCCACCAGCCAAACGTTCCGGACGTAACAATTACGTGGTCACTTAACATCATTAGAGCCATATCGTCTCCTACGTCGTTAAACGGACTTAAAGTAATATTTTGTAAATTCTTCCTACACCAAGCCTTATCATCACTTAATGCGATGAACTGAACGTTCATGTACCTTTTAACATAGAATCGTCTAGCTTTCTCTATAAACGCTATATTTCCTGTTCCGTAACCCCTTTTTCTCGCATCACTTCTTGTGATGTCTCCTCGACGAACGTGTATGCTTACACGTTGATATCCAGGTCTTGCAATGGTTTGTAAGAATTTCCTTGCTTTTACCACATGTATTGTCTCAGATCGAAATATGTCTCGTATTATATGTTTTCCCTGCTCGAAATATTTCCAGGACTGTAGGTATCCCCGAAGACTTATATTTTTGCCTGAATTTAACTCTTTTGAACAATTGTAATATACAGCGGCTGTTTTACAGTCACACGTGATGACGTCATGAATGCCTCCGAAACTTTCAGTCTTTATTCTATTCGGAAGCTTAAAAATTCTGGGCAATGACATTTTTTCCTGGATAACGGGTATGACATCATATTTGTAAGCCAGTCCAATCAGAGAGGCAACAAGAAACATCTGGTTGCCTGTCCGACCACGTAAATCATTCACCATAATGAAACGATTGCATGACCTGGACCTCTTGATCTCCAAGTTTCTCGCGACGGAAAATTCTCCATTTCCTGCGTACTTCGTAAAATTTCCTCCAATACCGTTTGCAAGTTCAATTAAAGTATGAGTTTGCCAGGACAGTAAAAAGCACCGATGACTTTTTTTCTCTATCTCTTTGTTAACACTTTTTGTTTGGTGAAATTTCAGTTGCAGATATCCATAACTGATGTACATAATCAGAAACATACAATAAGTGACAAATAAAAGCAGTGTTAATTTTCTTCGTCCTGTGCATTTAACTGTATTTCGAAGGCTTTGCACCATTATCACTTTCTCTTCTGATATCACATATTTTTAATCACGTCGATGCCTGATGCGATGCCCTCCACAATTATTTTTTTTATCATTGACAAGGTTCTACAATTCTACCGCATAATATTCTTTAACTGATTTATTTCAGATACAGCGCGATGTGAAGGCATTTGAGCTATTTTCATCAATCCATAAGGTGTTCCTCCATTGTCATTTATTTTATATGTGATAAGAATAATTAGTTGCAAGAATGAGTATGTATGAAAACAGATGTCAGTCATATTGTTGGCAACATAACGTTCTTCATTATAATAATATTTTGTAGAACTGTCGCATTTTCCTGACTGTGGCTTTGTCTGTTTCACCATCTCAGTTATTTTTCTTTAAAATGCTAAATAGTATCCTTTGTAGATTCTCTGAAATGGCATCTTTCATTTTCACCAAAGATCCATGGTTGAGAGGAGTTATTTTTATCGCAACTGATTCACTTAATATGTATATACATATATAGATATATATGCATCCCTAAATATAACGAAATACTATACAGCTGTCGTCTTATAATTAACAAACCATAAGTGTTAACATGTCCCTATAAGTTGATCTATGTCGCAACATCTGCAGAATCACGCGGAAGTTATTTATAGCCTCATAGGTTATAAATATGTCAGTTTTATTTTAAAGCCAGCCGTTAAATTGACTTGATTGATCTAGAAATGTTTAATAAAGGTGCTAGGATGTTAACCCGTTACCTCCGTCGGCAAACGCTTTTTTCTATTTCATTTACATAAGGTAATATTAAATGGAATTAAAGTACTGAAAAAGGAGGCAATTCCTTCATAAATGAAACTTGATATTTCTGATCTAAACTAGGTGTGACTCTTTTTCTGGATTTAACTACCTTTTCAATTGAGATTTAACGCAACTGCCTATGATCGCCACCACTATAAGAGTCACGATTTTGTAGACTGTATGAGAAAACATATAAGGTACAGAAGATGTCTCATTCCAGACTCAATACTGGTTCCTTCATATCATCAGTGTAAACTAACAACTATCTATCGATTTGATCTATTTGAGAGACACCCTTGGTTCTTTTCCATGCACTGGTACATGAAACCTCGCTTTAACGTCTCATCCGAAAGACAATTAGGAATGTTAGTGGAGGAGCGGGATCCTTGGGATACCATTCCAGCGCGTTACACTAAGAAAACGAAGGACCTCGGTTTAAGATTCCATCTTACTGTATTAGGAACACATAACGAAATACTAACTAAAAAAGGTATATCAAATACACTAGCTTCAGTAAGAGACTATTCAGAGGTTACCAGTAAAGACTTGAATTAATTAACGTATAGTTAATCAAATACACAAATAAAAAAGAAAAGGAAAATCCAGATACACATGATATGTACATTGCAATGCAAGGTACTATAAATAGAAAACGGTCAGGTATAAATACAACAATATGACCTTAGGCAACTTGTCAAAACTTTGAAGAAAATTTGACAGAAGTAAACTTGTTTTATATTCGGATATGGCTGGAGGGATTTCAGGAGGTCCAGCGGAATACATGTACAGAAGTTTTAAGCGAGGTTTTCATTTTGAATGTGCTCATAAAGCTAAAATTGGGTGACCTTTTCTATCAGAAGATAAACAATAATTTGGTAATACCCGGATTTTGAACAGTCTATCGTTTTTGATATGTCTATTTGATAGCCCCATGAAAATCGCCTCGGAAGTTCAACACTGCTAGGGTAAATATCGCATTCATCATACTGCAGGGAAGCCAAAGAAATAGCTACTACCAATAAGTGTTGTCTTTTCGGTTTATAACACCCGATTTTCCCCATTTTGAATATATGTGACATGAAGTCTCCGCTGAAAAGTCGCTATACATGTATTACGCTGGACACCCTGACAAGGTGTTCAGGTACTGGAAAAACCTGTGCACGTGTGAATCGTGTATACGGAGAACGCGCAATTCTCACGGGCACAGGTACCAACATCTACAGGGTTAATAACCGACCGACAAAAATGCGAAATAAGATGTATAGAATATCAACCGAGTACGAGAGTATTTTTGTGATAGAAAAACCTGGTAACATGCTTTTCATGAAAAGCTACGCGCTCGAAGTTTTCTTTAGAAGTCAATGGCTAGGTTTTTCTATCTCAGAAAAACCGTAATACAAGGTCTATATCCGACTTAAACAACGACAATCTAAATAGTAATTTCACATGATAAAGGATGACAGACTTTAGCGACATTTCAAGCGATTCTGAAATGGATGATATCTTATCGCAGGCTCTTGATGTATATGAGAAAGGTATGAGAATTATATGAGAAATATATGCGGAATATATGAGAAATATATGAGAAATATATAAGAAAAATATGAGGAATATATGAGGAATATATAAGAAATATATGAGAAATATAGGAATGTTCCGACGAAGACAAGGAGTATATTCATGACATTTTGAACTGCACTGTTGATGTAAGCGAAATGCTGGAAGAACGTGGTACATTCGAGAAAGGGACAGCACCTTCTGTACTCTAGTCTTCTCTGCCATATAACGAGTGGAATCTAGAACCACAACTTGAAAATTCTCCTAAGACTTTCAGCGAAAGCTCCAGTAAATATTTTGATCATATAACTGTCCGCCTGTAACGGTTTTTCAAGTCTGAAATACCATTGAAAACTGGCCCTAACAAAGCCAGACTTAAGCAATATAGTCCTATTTTGACCCAACACCCCACCACTAAAAAGGCCCAGAAATTATACATGTTTCATTTATACTGATTATTTTATTTCCGATCCTAAGCTGAAGTTCAAGTTTGTTTCAAGGGACAATGTACAGACGATGTCCAAATCTAGCATTCCTACAAATACGTTAAGGGGGACTCAGTGGACAGTTTACATGTACAATGACTGGGTGCCCAGGATATCAGGTCGTCGCGATGAACCGGAGCTTTTTGGTATTTTTGGAAATGAACTTTGACATTTTAATAATAGCTTATACGCACATAAACCAATTACCGAGTCATTTGACGCTGCGAAGAAGAGCATAAAAACTGAGCCGTGAAAACTTTAAAATATTGAATGATAAAAACAGAAGTAGGTACTTACTGAGTCAAGGTGGGATCAAGCACCGCAAAATCAAAATTAAAAGGGCACGTGTGTAACCGTAAAAGGAACCGTTGTCCCGTTAACACATATAAGGAATACCGGGTACATGTCAAAGTTAAACGCAGACTCTCAGAAGCCATCGTTTAGCTTTCAAGTCCTCTCTAAACCTGTGGGAAATGTTTGGTTCTCACTATCACCTGCGGGTCATGATAAACTAAACGGTTTTGTGAAGAAAATTATGTCGTCAACATGGTTTGAGGGGTATAATACAATCCATTCCCTTCGGGCAACGGCTGCCACCCGTCTTTTTAGGAAAAAGCTTCAAGAACAATTCATTATGGAACAAACAGGGCATCGAAGTACCGCTTTTCAATACAAATGCCTTGTGATAATAAAAAACGTAAGGCTTCTTTCGCGCTCCAAGGAATATACAGTCCACATGGCAGAAACAATACCGTATACGTGGTTTTTTCTGCGGGCTCCAAATTTTGCGTTTTTTTCAAAATTTGGCATGTTTTTATTTCTGCGGACTTTATTTCTGCGGCACCTTCTTTGGACAAACCACTAGCGGATCCGGCGCACGCCCCCCCCTAAAATTCCCGGAGCTTACATGTTCTTTGGTATGGAAACAATAAAATATACTATATTTTCCTATTTTTTCTTCGCTCGCGCTCGTTATTAGATATTAGAACTATAGGTAACGTATGCCCCTGGATCTGCTAGTGCAACCTTTAGAGTGATTAAAAGTTACGCCCCCCTAACCCAAAATCCTGGATCCGCCCCTGCAAACTGTGACTTAAATGCTGCGGAAAAGAACACAATAAGAAAGTAAACTTCCGGTACAGACTAACCTGATATATGTATCGTTGTCATCACTACAACAGAGATAAATTTCAACTGTAAGGGAGCTAGCGGAGGAGTAAAATTGACATGTCGGATTTAAGGAGAAAGTGATGATCGAACATTATTTGAATTTATTTTAATAATACGAATATGAATACAATGTAGTTTCATGATCAGTACATGTTATCATTGAATCTATTCCGACTACTTGTGCACACCATACATAGTTTATTTACGAGCGGCGGTCATATTCAGATGCAAAAAGTCCTCTAGTGTCTCTAATATGCCTGCCTGTCTGAAACCGTTCACGATGAGATCTGGGTTATTTTTAATGTCTTGGTACATTTTCACGAGCCATTTTGATACATGTTCCTTCATACATGCGATAGGCAGGGGAATTGGTTCAATATTGTCTGAGCCTTTCTGTTCAATTTGCTTCATGATTTGCTTAGAGTACCATTGCTCAAATGAATGCTTAAGGTTTGCCTTTACAGCCTTCTGGACACTTAAATCCATGGGCTGTAAGCGGTCAGTGCAGTTTGCGGGAACATAAACTATTTTAATATTATTATTGGTAAGGTGGTCAATAAATGCATCGGTCATTTGAGCTCTGAAAACGTCAAATATACACAGTGCTTTTGCATATGGCTGCAGTGATAGTTCCTTCCTCTTCATTTTAAGATATGGGACAATGATGTTATCAACATAGTCGATTTGTGACACTCCGTTCGCCCAGTGATTTTCCGTAAAAGTGATGTGCCAGTCCTTAGGGAAGCGGTATGAAGGGAGGCATCGCGTCGTCTTCCCGGCAAAAATGATCTGTGGCGGCAGGAATTCACCTGTAAAAATAAAGATCCGGGTCTAAGCTACGCCACTCTACCTAAAAATTCAGCACGAGTGTACTCGCGTTTATTTATCGTCGCCACCGGACACGCCTTAGAAAATAGCAGCATGTTTGTTTGTTTGTTTTGTTCATTGAAAGGGTACAACAATAAATATTCGCATAATAAAAGGCCATGTAATTAGAGGCCAGTAATCGAATCAATAGGAAAGCGACCTGTTTCTCTGTTTATCAGCTTCATGTGTGCAAACAACAATAATGCACAACAATAGAAAATTACCGGTATACACCTTTGGATCAGCATGAATGGACGTGTGAAATTTTTGTACCGGTACCTTAAATATGTAAGCAATGACCATATACGGTAATTGGAAAACCATCACTAGCTGAAGGGGATCTACACTGTTCGCTAAAATTTCAGCGCTTTAATGGTAAATATTAAAAAAAGATTAAATAAGTTAGTGGTAAACAAACCTTTAAGTGTACCGGCAAACACTGCCGTATACTGACGTTTGTCTCCAAGACCAGATATTTCGACCCGTTTGGACCCTTCTGTCTCCATTGTCCAATCTGATACTGGTATAAGGTTAAGACCAGAGTGATCCCAGTTAATAACCATATTAGCTGGGATATCGTATTTATTAACCGTCTCTCTTATTCTGTTTAAGTAGCCTGACTTTATCTCCTTGAAATTGTTCAGAATACTCATTTTTGAAAACAGAATACACAAAATACGAAATAAACTCCGTGTACATGTATTGGTATATGTTAGTCAAAGCGAAAACTGAAACTGAAACGTCATCAAAAATGTGCTCAGATCGCTCACTGAAGGATACAAAAGACGAAAACAACTAACGGCTATACCGGTACATGATAGTCAAATATCTTTATTCATAAATTGACATAATTACATAAAATACATCTACTTTACAAACACAGATTATGTATTTACTAGTAGCCGACGGCAATGTTATACAATCCGATGACCAACCATTCTGTATAATCTGTTAGTCGTAATTACTTCAGTCCAATACAGGTCAAAATGTCGGACACGTGGTAGGTAAACACGCCAAAACAGGGTGGAATATTCTGCGGATTTTATTTCTGCGGCGTTGAAAGTGACCGCAGAATACGCAGAAATAAAGTCACCGCAGAAAAAACCACGTATACGGTAATCAAATTGCAATCACAAGTATAGTCACTACCAATAACTTAACCCCACCATGCAAACTCAGAAATACATATCCATATGAAATAATAATGCATTAAGTGTACTAGTACTTATCATTGAAATAGTCAGGCGCGAGCGATCCTCTCGAAAATGCCTGCAATGATTTTTAAGCGAGGGATATCGTATGAAAGTTGACCCTACATGCAATCGTTTGAGACCTTTTGCATGACTGTACGTCTAGCAGATCAAGTACGGTGGCTCTCAAAATCACGAAGCTATTGTTTTCACCGTATATATAACTTAGTTGCCTTCTATAAGCATACGGAAAAATAGGGGAGCCGGCCCATTGTATTTCGTACCGATGATGAACTTTCAGCTTGAGACTGTGCTAATTAAGTATTTATACTGTTTATATTCAGAGATTTACTCTTGCTACGACTTTTTCTGGATGATACTGATATTTGAGTATTAGATCTTACCGGTGAGTGAATTTCTGCTTCTACGTTCATCTGGCAACATCCAATCTGATTTGATTGCTCGTTATCCCACACCGGTTTCACACGTGTTTGATCATCACGTGACTGCTCACCACAGTTTCGCGTGTTGGTATACACTGTTGGTGTGTGTTCTTTAAGTTTGTTGTTTGTATCTGTTTCCATTCTGCCAATCTGCTCTTGGGTATATGCAGTATCTTGTTCGGAGACGTGTTGTTGTTGTTCGCCCCACACACTTCTCTGCGACTCATGTATTTCGTTCGATCCCTGGGGTTCTTTGTTATTGCTTATATTAACTCTGCTGTCTCTAAGTACGGCTAACCAGTCTGGAAATTTATCAAATACCAGTTTGTCTTGGATGTACAATCTTGCAGGGTAACTATAACAAATTAATCAAATATGTGCGCCAAGCAGTGTGCCAACTTGGATTCTGGAGTTTGGAGACCAAATTTAGAATTTCTGTATTTTTCGTTTCTTATAGGTAAAAAAAGCGCGCTTGACTGAAGAGCCGATTTCGGCGCGAGCTTTTGTCTGCGATCCTGTTTTCTGAAATTTCTTTCTAGAAATGTGCAGAAATGATAGTTGTTCCTGATATTTATCAATAAGAGAAAAAGAGGAAAAAATCGTGTCCGAGACCTTGTGCAGATATGTGACAGGCCATGGGATTTTTCGTCCAAATGACATACCTTGGCGAAAATGAGTTATTATTAGTTCCTTTTACGGAAACATGTGGAGAATCAGAATATATAGTTGTTTTTAGGTTTGCAGATAATTTAATGGGATTTTGGGACCAATTCTGAATTACACCATGACAACCAAAATTAAAATTTGCCTTTGTTATCATACTATTTTATTCAACCAATCAGAAATAAATAAAGTTCAAAAACTTAATTCAATTATCAATGATGAACAACACAGACATTCTTAATTTCACATTCAATAAAAAAATGTTGATGACATGGTTGCTATGGTAACCAAAATTGAAATTTTCACAAAAAATCAGAAAACTGTATTGTCTTTTCCATCTGCAGCTCTTTAATGATTTTTCCCTCATGTAAACATCTAAAATTACAGAAAGCATTTAATTCAGGCCAGATAATATCTTGGTGAAAGGCAATAGTGTTTCTGAAATGATAAAAAGTGAAACTTATGCACTGACCATCACCTCATTAAAATGAAAAATGTGCTATTTCTCTTTGATTTTTGTTATGCACTGAAAAACTCTTTTTGAACATCTGAATCTACCAAAACACGTTATTCTTGTAGGTAGACAAAAGGCAAATGAAAAAAATGCAAAAACTAAATTAAAACTTATTTTACTAATTTGGTTGCCATGGCAACACTGACTTAAAAATACATTTTTGATACATTTCTTCCACTGAAATGTTGCATTCTTATATCTCACACATCTGTAAACATCAGGTAAACTTTTCTATCTAGTTCAGAACAAAACTAGCACAAAGTTTAAAGTCATATTACCAAATTTCTTTTAATTAAAAATATGGAAAGAAGAATGATACGTGTTATAAATGGATGCATAATTCTGCTAATTTTCAGAAATAAGGGTGTCGTCTTGAATGTTGAATATACTGTAACAAATATGTTCCTTGTCAAAATGGTAAGTTAGAATCACAGGGATGGAGACTAAGTATTTGTTTAGCACAGAAATGGTTGTTACCATAGTAACAGATTTACTTATACAAATATCTATCAGACCCTTTGGCATCATTCATTGGCTTAAAATTTTGTAAACAGTATTGACTGAGTCAACAATTTGTACATGCATATTGTTGAAAAAAAATAAAAACAATCGTTTTTCCAAATTGGTAAAAAACACAATTATACAGGAATATTTACTGAAACACTTTTCTTGAAACGTAACACTATTTTAAAAGGACTATTCATAATTCACTTAATTATGAATGCTGACAACCTGTTATATATATCACAAGTAAATGGAAAAGCATTTTACGAAAAGCATTTCCAAAAAATTTTAACTTACTGAAAAATGTGACACATGTTTGAGAGGAGCATTTGGAGAAAAAATGTCAACTCCTGTAACATTCAAACTGAACAAAACTATGCCTCATTAACTAATATGTGAAATGTTATCTCTCTGATCTATGTAAATTACTCCAATTTAATTTTCTTTGGCTTAGGCACTACTGGTTTGGGACAAGCACTGTCACTGTTTATACACAGAGGAGCTATTTCTTGATACAGGTACCACTGTCGCTGTGGGTCCAGACCACTAAGTGTTAGTTTTTCTGGAAATGTTCCAATGACGTTAGAGTTCTTCTTAAGAATGTTAATGCCGACTTCATCATCTGAAGCATGCCCACGAACATAAACAATCCTTGGAGTTGTTGATGTCATTCTGAAATGATGGTACATCTTTAGTCCAGGGAGTGGTTTAAAGTTCTGTTTACAGAACTTGGACCAGTCATTGAATGAAACAGTTTCATCTACAATGGCAGGGATATTCAAACCCCTCTTGGATGATTCTGACACAGTCTCAGCAATATCTTGCAGGCTTTCTACATCAGACTTATTCCAGCGCACCTAAAATTTAAATAGTCATTCTAACTTATGATAAATACCATTATTACACAACTAAAAATAATTTTCAGACTGAAAAGTTGTTAAAAGCTGGTGCATAGTTTAAGTTAAACAAACTTTGCTCAATAATTGGTGTTTTTTCGATTAAAACAGAGAATCAAATATTAAGCCCAGTTGGTTAAACACTTGTGCCATCTTGGTGAACAGTTCTGTTATATAAAAGAGTAATCATAACAGTTTTTACCTTCCACAGACCAAAATGCCAGTCACGGGCAAATTTAGTATGCCCAGCTTCCATTAGATTGTACTGTATATCTTTATGCAACCCATTCATGACTCTCCACATCCCACAACTGTAGAAATACATTTTATTAGTAAGCATTAGCTTATACAAAACATATTCATGACTGACCATATCTTTCAAACTACTTAATACTAAAGGAAGGACTGGTGAAGCACATAACTGTTTAATATGACAAACTATAATCATGGTCATTGTACTTGATTATGCCTACCAGGTACTTTAGTCAAAAGTATTTGTTCTTCTTAAACTACAAGTTTTAATGTGGGTCCAAGACATCAAAAAAACCCACCAAAATACAATTTTAATCATAATGCACTAAGTACAAACCCAATGACTGTGTTGTTTTTATTTTGCCCAGTACAGTTGTCCATGTGCAGTTGAACTCTTGTCTCACCATAACTGTGATTAAAATGGTCATGAATAAGAGATGTCACGCTGTTTGCCCCTTTACATGAAAACTCTTCATCAATCAAGTAGAATACTTGAGACCCTATAAATAAACACAATACACCATTACAAAATACAAAATTACAGAAAAATGTATTAAGAAAATTATAAAAAAGGCAATAAATTAAATTTTAAATAAAATTAGATGTATTCATGCCTACAAAAAAATAGGTCATTATCGATGTTTTAGTATTTAGCACCCATTATTAAAATTAAAGGATAATTTTGTACAAGAGTAGATCTAACCTGATGCCTCACATGCCACCCCAAAACACTGGCACTTCCTGGGTGTTTTAAAGAACATGGGTCCAACCTGTAAATTAAAGAATTGATGACATTAACTGGCATGACATTGTATTATTAGCATTTCATTATTTTTTTCTGTACATGTATTTATATACCTAACTGGGTTTAAAACGTAATTGTATGTTGATTAAGTAAACATGTTGACATCATGTATTAATCACTTCTGCAAATATTTCAATTATTTTTTTTTTATTCTACTTGACAGAAAATCAAGCTTAATACATGGTACTTACTTGCTGCGCATAGTGAGGGTCGAAAACTTGCTGTGCATAATCAAAACTGTAATGAACCATAACATCATTGCTGCATGGAGCTTGCCCTGGAAATATCAATTACGGAATTAGATTCTGATTGGCTGTCTTCTAACACAATCTAAGTTTAGTGAATCAATAATATGACTGATATATAGCATTGAACAAATTATACTACACATATGAATAGCAAATATGTGACAATTTAAAACTATCATTAATAAAAATTATAACATAGCTTTGATCTTTAGCCACTGTCATCCTTTTTACCTCTTATTCTCAATTCATGCTCAAGCTGACTGAAACTTTCTTCCGACTGTTTGCAAAGATTTCGGTAATTATCTCTCTGCATCTTCACATGATCAATGTGTTCACTATATTGTGATGTCAACACTGACTTTTCCTCTTCACTCAGACTAGCACTATTTGTTATCTGTTTAACATACTTTTGACATTTGATGCAAAGATCTGTTGCTGGTCTCATTATAACAACGTTCGGGCATTGCTCCATCCATATTTTTTTAAAAGTGCTTGAGCTTACAGTTCTTGTCTCTAAGACAGATGCTGCCTCACAATAACTAAGGTAAATGTCATGTTTATTCTTATTACTTGGGAGCAGTTTTGCCTTTTCCTGTCGATAACTGGCTAACCGTCCTGGCAGTGGCAAACCGTACTGCATTGCATAGTTGTCTATGAATGTTTTAACTGCCTTGGTTTGTGACAGGGTCAATGCATGATATGGAAGCTTCCCCTTATTTCCATGACGTCTTGGTTCAAAGCCATTACAATCTAATGATTTTGCAATTGAATCTACTGTCTGACGATGGAGTCCATGGGCAAAGGCAAACAAATCTCTACATACTCTATGTCCAGCAAAGTAATATACCTGTCTAGCTTTAACACGATCTTTATCTCTGTTAGTTTTCCCACCTGTGCTGCGATGGTGAAATAGCTGTACTTTGATCAGCATATCAAGCTCTTCTTTTGAATATTCAAGAGAAGAAAGCCTGTAACTTATTAGTTTATCCCAGTCTAATATTTCTGTGCAGGGTTTACCATTATGCAATGCCTTACAACCACAGGTTTTAGAACGAAATGAGTCTTGAAACAACTTTTCACTGTCAGATTCATGAATATTCACAGTTTCAACATTCTGCTGGTTTACAGTTATCTTATCACCAACATCATTATCATCAAGATCAGTCTAAGTATCATCATTATCATCATCATCATCACTGCTTTCATGGATCTCCACATTTAGGCCAGGAAAATTTGCATCTTGTTCTACACTAGCATGACAGGGGAACAGTTTAGTCTCAATATTTCGACTGCAAGACCGACCGATTTACAAACTGATATTACATAGATGTCGTTTCGACCATCTATATAATAAAGAGCCCTGGCGCACAATTTGTTGGGCTAGGGAACAGTTCAGCTATCGTACCTGATCTAATTCTGACACTAATTCTTCACTCATATAACTTGTATCTTCATAAAGAATGGTGCTCGTAGAAGAAAACTGACTCATTTTTTTTAAGATATATCTTACTAGTGCATTTTGTACTTGTGAACAGACGAACTGTCAAAATTTCCCGCTACGTTATCATTAGTGAACTTCCGCACTGGTGTGTCGAATTTTACATAATTTCACTTGTTATATAAATTTATAAACACAACAGAGTGACTTCTGATATAATAACAAAAACACATACTCACCTCAGAATTTTCTTGTGTCGAACATATTGAGAGAAACACACAAAATCGTACAATGTAATTTTTTGACCATTTTTCCGCTTTCGCACCGCCTATCGATTAAGGCCCTTTAATCTAAATTTAGAAAACGAAACGAGCTTCAGAAGGGGTCGGTATAAAACGCAGCTTTTTACGCAGCCTGCAATTTGCAGGCTGCGTTTTCGGGGTATAAAACGCAGCCTGCAGCCAATACAGATATAGTTGGAAAACGCAGCCAATATGAAATCTATAGGAAAACGCAGCCAGTATACAATAAAAGGGAGATTTGATGCAGTTGTATATTTATAGTATGTGATAATATGTAAGAAAAACGCAGCCAATATACAATAAGAAGGATAATGAAAAATGTCGGTTCATTGTGTTAATTGATGCAGTTGTATATTTATAGTATGTGATTATATTTAAGAAAAATAAAATAAAATAAATTTTTAATTTTATATAATGTTTTTTTTTTTTTTCATGTTGATTTTGATTTTGAGGACTGCCTTCATTTATTTCTTTTCTAATTTAATATCGTTATTTTAAAATTGATAGAATTATACGCAGCTTTTTACGCAGCCAATACAGAGATATAGGAAAACGCAGCCGATACAGAGATGTAGGAAAACGCAGCCAATATAGAGATATAAGAAAACGCAGCCAATATGAAATCTATAGGAAAACGCAGCCAGTATACAATAAGAAGGAGAATTGATGCAGTTGTATATTTATAGTATATGATGATATTTAAGAAAAATAAAATAAAATAACTTTTTATTATGTTGATTTTGTGTGTGTGTGTGTGTTTTTGTTGTTGTTGTCGTTGTTTTTTTTTTTTCTAAACCGTATGTAAAGATTCATGTACAAATGTTAATAATCGCTTGCAATCCAAAATGTTGACTGCCTTCAGTTATTTCTTTTCTAATTTAATATCGTTATTAATTAATAGAATTATACGCAGCTTTTTACGCAGCTAACACAGAGATGTAGGAAAACGCAGCCAATATAGAGGTATAAGAATACGCAGCCAATATGAAATCTATAGGAAAACGCAGCCAACACATTAAATGTGTTAATATCATAAATGTAAGATATAAAACAATGAAAGAACATGCATAAAAAAGAATTATCAAGCACGATGCAAATAATCTTTGCATTCAGTTATACAGCATTCATCAGTTTCTTTTCATTTGAGATTCATTACACTTGTGTTTCTTTCTTTAATTTATTTATTTATTCCATTAATAGTTTGTTAATTAGTTTTTAATGTATCGACCAAACTTCGTCCTGCTCAAATTGTATTGATAGCCAATGAAATTAATGTGAATAATTTTAATTGCTCCGCCTACCAAGTTCATTTACATAGTAAAGCTGTCAGCCAATGGGATTAATGTATAAAAATTATTTCTCCGCCCACCATTTCACGCGTGCCTGACCGGATGACAAGCTTCACAAATAATCAACACCTGGAACAAAAAAATCATTGCAACATAAAGAGTAATGTAATTCGCTGATGTCATAAGATATTTATAGCCTAACGTACAAAGTATGAACGAAGGAAACGTAGAACATTAAAAAATGTTAACAGTATGCTCACTGGCTTTTGTTCTTTCTTTTTTTTTTCCAGAAGAGCACAAACATATTTCCCAAATGGCACTATTTCCAATGTAAGAGTGGTGCAATTATACTAACCTTTTTGTTAGAACTCAGTGCACAAGATGAATAAAAAATGTACATCGGAGTTTCATCACTGGCTGCGTTTTCCTATAGATTTCATATTGGCTGCGTTTTCCTATATCTCTATATTGGCTGCGTTTTCCTATATCTCTGTATTGGCTGCGTAAAAAGCTGCGTATAATTCTATCAATTAATAACGACATCTAATATATGGTGACCTACAATAAAGCAAATGATATAAATAACAATTATATTAATAAATTAAATTATAAAAGAAATAAATGAAGGCAGTCCTCAAAATCAACACTTTGGATTGCAAGCGTTTCTTAACATTTGTACGTTAAAAAAAGAAGAAAAAAACAAACAAAAATAACGTTATAAAAAATTACTTTATTTTATTTTTCTTAAATATCATCACATACTATAAATATACAACTGCATTAATTCTCCTTCTTATTGTACACTGGCTGCGTTTTCCTATAGATTCCATATTGGCTGCGATTTCCTATATCTCTATATTGGCTGCGTTTTCCTATATCTCTATATTGGCTGCGTTTTCTTATATCTCTGTATTGGCTGCCTAAAAAGCTGCGTATAATTCTATCAATTTTAAAATAACGATATTAAATTAGAAAAGAAATAAATGAAGGGAGTCCTCAAAATCAACATTTTGGATTGCAAGCGATTCTTAACTTTTGTACATGAATCTTTACTCACCGTTTAGAAAAAAAAAACAAAAAAAAAACCCATCAAAAACATAATATAAAGTTATTTTTTTTAAATTATCGCATACTATAATATACAACTGCATCAATTCTCCTTTTTATTGTATACTGGCTGCGTTTTCCTATAGATTTCATATTGACTGCGTTTTCCTATATCTCTATATTGGCTGCGTTTTCCTTTATTTCTCTATTGGCTGCGTAAAAAGCTGCGTATAATTCTATCAATTATTAACGATATTAAATTATAAAAGAAATTAATGAAGGCAGTCCTCAAAATCAACATTTTGGCTTGCAAGCGATTCGTAACATTTGTATATGAATCTTTACATAAGGTTTAGAAAAACAAAAAAACAAAACAAAAACAATACAAAAAAACATAATATAAAGTTAATAATTTATTTTATTTTATTTTTCTTAAATATTATCACATACTATAAATATAAAACTGCATCAATTCACACAATGAACCGACATTTTTCATTCTCCTTCTTATTGTATATTGGCTGCGTTTTCCTATATATTTCATATTGGCTGCGTTTTCCTATAATCTCTATATTGGCTGCGTAAAAAGCTGCGTTTTATACTGACCCCTTCAGAAGCCTAAAAATATTCGCTGAATGCAGGTTTGTTCAAACAGAGTTGTTTTCCCTGAAGTTTTTGGTATAATTCGTATAAATCGTCAACATTTCATTTTTGTTTTCCAATGAAAATCAACACATGAACTTTACAAGCGTTTTCCCGATTATGATCAACTTGTCATTTGGACGAAAAATCTCACGGCGCGTAATATATTATATTCAGAGAAGGCAATGTTTTATTGCGGATTTCACGTATTTCAGAGCACTCACTTCTGCTGGCTCTCTATCAAAAATGCCTGCAATGATTTTTAAGCGAGAGGTATCGTATGAAATTTGACCCTACAAGCAATTGTTGGAGACCAATTGCATGACTGTACGACTAGCAAATCAAGCACAGTGGCCCCGTATTTTTGAGTTTTCAAAAACACGAAGACTAATTGACAGAGGGACCATTGTGAAATGGTCGAATTTCTTTTTTTTTGGAACACTCACTTCTTCAGTTTATTCCTCGGTGATGCCTGGAATGATTTTATTGCAAGTGCTCTCGTTGTAAAATTGACGCTATAAGCAATCCTACGAGATGTATTTCAGGTGTGTATGTGTTGCAGTTTGTGCGAAATAACTCTGTATTTTTTAGGTCTCAAAAACAGGAAACGTTTTTTTCACCGTATATATAACGTAGTTGCCTTATATAAATATATTGAAAAATAGAGGAGCCGGTCCATTGTAAATATATCGACTGGAAACAAAATAAATTATTTAAATATATGCGCCGGGAAGTGTGCCAACTTGAAATCTGGGGCTTGGAGACCAAATTTAGAATTTCTGTGTTTTTCCTTTTTTTATACGTATAATGGCTTGCTTGACGGAAGAGCCGATTTCGGCGGAAGCTTTCGTCTGCCCTCCTTTTTTCTGACATTCTTTACAGAAATGTGCAGAAATGATAGTAATTCCAGAAATTATCGATAATAGAACCAGGGGAAATAATCGTGTCCGAATTGTGCACATAAACTCAGGGGAGGCAATGTTTTATTGGTGATTTCACGTCTTTCGTAGCACTCACTTCTGCTGGCTGATTTTTAAGCGAGAGGTATCGTATAAAAGTTCACCCTACAGGCAATCGTTTGAGACCTTTTGCATGACTGTACATGCAGCAGATCAAGCACAGTGGCTCTGTGTTTTTGAGTTCTCAAAAGAACGAAGACTAATTTATAGAGGGACCATTGTGGAATTGAGGAATTTCTTCGTTCGGGAGCACCCATTTCTGCAGCTTATTTCTCGGTAATACCTGGACCGATTTTATTGCAAGTGCTCTCATTGTAAAATTGACGCTATAAACAATCCTACGAGATGTAATGCAGGTGTATTTGTTGCAGTTTGTCCGTCATATTTCCGTGTTTTTGAGTACTCAAAAACAGGAAGCGATTATTTTCAACGTATATATAACATAGTTGCCGTATATAGGAATATGGAAAAATAGAGGAACCGCTCCCTTGTAAATTTATCGACTGGAAATAGAGCAAATTGATTAAATATGTGCGCCGGGCAGTTTGTCAACTTGAGGCAATTATTTACTGGTGATTTCACGTATTTTAGAGCATGCAATTCTGCTGGCTCTCTATCGGAAATGCCTGCAATGATATTTAAGCAAGAGGTATAGTAAAAAGGTTGACCCTTAAAGCAATCGTTTGAGACCTTTTGCATGATTGTACGTCTAGCAGATTAAGCACAGTGGCTCCGTGGTTTTTAGTTCTCAAAATAAGAAGACTAATTGACAGAGGGACCATTGTCAAATGGACAAATTTCTTCGTTTGAGTGCACTCACTTTTGCAGCTTATTTCTCGGTAAATCCTGGACCGATTGTATTTCAAGTGCTCTCATTTTAAAATGGACGCTATTTGCAATCTTACGAGATGTATTGCAGGTGTCTAGGTCTTGCAGTTTGTGCGTAATAACTCAATGTTTTTGAGTATTAAAAAACACCAAGCGATTATTTTCAAAGTATATATAACGTAGTTGCCTTATATAAGCATACGGAAAAATAGAGAAGCAGCTCCATTGCTAAAATATCGTCTGGAAAGAAAACAAATTGATTAAATGTGTGCGCCGGGAAGTGTGCCAACTTAAAATCTGGTCTTTGGAGACCAAATTTATAATTTCTGTTTTTCGTTTCTAATAGGTATCGCTTGACTGACGAACTGAATTCGGCGCTAGCCTTCGTCTGCGATCGTGTTTTCTGAAACTTTTTACAGAAATGTGTAGATATAATAGTAGTTCTTTATAATTATCGATAAGAGAATCAGGGGAAAGAATCGTGTCCAACACTTTGTGCAGATAAATTCAGGGGAGGCAATGTTTTACTGGTGATTTCACGTCTTTCGGAGCACTCGCTTCTGCTGGTCCTCAACCGGAAATGCCTTCACCGTTTTTAAAGCGAGAGATCTCGTATGGAAGTTGACCCTACCAACAATCGTTCGGGTCCTTTTGCATGACTTTACGTCTAGCAGATCAAGCATGTCGGCTCCGTATTTGAGTTATCAAAAACACGAAGTTTAATTTACAGAGGAACCATTGGGAAATGCAGGAATATCTTCGTTTGGGAGCACTCAGTTCTGCAGCATATTTCTCGTTAATGATTTTATTGCAAGTGTTCTCGTTGTAAAACTGATGCTATAAGCAATCCTACGAGATGTATTGCAGGTGTGTAGATCTTGTAGATCCTGTGATCCTTTTTTCTGAAATTCTCTTCAGAAACGTGTAGAAGTTATAGAAGTTCCTTATGATTATCGATAAAAGGACCAGGAAAAAGAATCGTGTCCGAGACTTTGTGCAGATTAATTCAGGGGAGGCTATGTATTACTTGTTATTTCACTTATTTCAAAGCACTTCTGCTGGCTCCCTATCGGAAATGCCTGCACCGACTTTTAAGCGAGAAGTATCGTAAGGCATTTGACCCTACAGCAATCGTTTCAGACATCTTGCATGACTGTACGTCTAGCAGCCACACTCGGGGGCAACGTGTTTTCGAGTTCTCAAAAACACGAAGACTAATTTACAGAGGGACCATTGCGAAACGGGCGAATTTCTTCGTTTGGAAGCATTCACTTCTGCAGCTTATTTCTCAGTAATGCCTAGAACGATTTTATTGCAAGTACTTTCGTTGTAAAATTGACGCTATAAGCAATCCTACGAGATGTATTGTAGGTGTGTAGGTTTTGCAGTTTATGCATTATAACTCCGTGTTTTTGAATTCTCAAAAACACGTTCTCAAAAACACGAAGCGATTATTTTCACCGTATACATAACGTAGTTGCCTTTTATAAGCATACGGAAAAGAGAGGAGCTGGTCCATTTCAAATATATCGACTGGAAACAGAACAAATTGATTAAATATGTGCGCCGGGAAGTATGTCAACTTGAAATCTTGAGCTTGGAGACCAAATTTATAATTTCTGTGTTTTTCGTTTTTTATACGTATAAAGGTGCGCTTGACGGAAGAGCCGAATTCGGCGCGAGCTTTCGTCTGCGATCCTGTTTTCTGAAATTATTATCAGAATTGTGCAGAAATGGGAGTAGTTCCAGATAATTATTAATAAGAGAACCAGGGGAAAGAATTGCGCAGATAAATAATTCATTCTATATAGCAAAGGCAATGCTTTAATGTAGATTTCACGTCTTTCGCAGCACTCACTTCTGCAGGATCTCTACCGGAAATGCCTGCAATGATTTTTAAGCGAGAGGTATCGTATAAGAGTTCACCCTACAAACAATCGTTCGGGTCCTTTTGTATGACTGTACATGCAGCAGATCAAGCACAGTGGCTCTGTGTTTTTGAGTTCTCAAAAGCACGAAGACTAATATATAGAGGGACCATTGTGGAATTGAGGAATTTCTTCGTTCGGGAGCACCCACTTCTGCAGCTTATTTCTCGGTAATGCCTGGACCGAATTTGACCCCAATAGCAATCATTTGAGACCTTTTGCACGATTGTACGTGCAACAGTTCAAGCGTGGTGACCCTCGTGTTTTTGAGTTTAATGACACGAAGGCTACTTTACAGACGAAACGGTGCTATATGGGCGATTTCTTTTGTTTGAGAACACTCCCTTCTGCCGCTAATTTCTCAAGAATGCCTGGGCGGATTTTAATGCTATCCGATGAGAAAAATATCATGATTGTACGTCGAGCAGTTTGAGGGTGGTAGCTCCGTGTTTTTGAGAACTCAAAAACACGAAGTGACTAGTTTTCAGCGTATATATAACGTAATTGGCTTATATAAGCATACGACAATGTAGGGGAGCCGGTCACTTGTAAATATATCGTTTTGAAACGGCACAGAATGCTTAGATATGTTGTTTGGGCAGTGTGTGGACTTGTAGTTAGGATATGGATGTTTATTTTTTGAAATTTTGGTTTTTCTTATTGCTCTGCGTATAAGCGCGCTAGACGGAGGAGCCAGGTCCGGCGCGAACTTCCCTTGTAAGCTTATTTTTGGACAAATCTCCATAGCAATGTGCTCAGGGAACACGGGGATAGAATCGTGTCCGAAACGTTGTTAAGATAGACGAATTCTCTCAGGGAGACGTAACATTATACTATCGATTGAGAGGATTTTACAGCACTCACTTCTGCCGGCTCTCCGACGGGGATGCCTGAACCTATTTCAAAGCAAAAGTAGTCGTATGAAAGTTGACGCCACTAGCAATCGTTTGAGACTTTTTGCACGATTGTTCGTGCAGCAGATCGAGCTTGGTGACCCTCGTGGTTTCGAGTTCTCAAAGACACAAACACTAATTTACAGAGGGACCATTGTGAAATGGGCAAATTTCTTCGTTTGGGAGGACTCATTTCTGCAGCTTATTACTCGGTAATGCTTGGACCGATTTTATTGCAAGTGCTCTCGTTGTAAAATTGACGCTATAAGCAATCCTACGAGATGTATTGCAGATATGTAGACCTTGCTGTTTGTGCGTTATAACTCCGTGTTTTTGAGATCCATTGTAAATAGATCGACTCGAAACAGAACACATTGATTAAATATGTGCGCCGGGCAGTGTGCAAACTTGAACTCTTGAGCTGGAGACCAAATTTAGAATTTCTGTGTTTTTCGCTTCTTATACGTGAATAAGCGCGCTTGACTGAAGAGCCGAATTCGGCGAGAACTTTCGTCTGCGATCCTATTTTCTGAAATTCTCTTCTGAAATTCTATACAGAAATGTGCAGAAATGATAGTAGTTCCTTATAATTATCGATAAGAGAACCAGGGGAAAGAATCGTGTCCGAAACTTTGTGGATTTCGAAATAATTTGGCATAAGCGATCATCATATGAAGTCGAACTGTTGTGTGCAAAGAAACATGTCGTTCGCTCAAAGGTCAATGTTACAGTGGACACTTGACATTTTGGCTTCTTCCTTATATGGATATAATGGAAACGTTTTTTGTGTCCCGCTCGTAACTTCCTCGTGCATGGTGGGATTTAAAAAAAATAGGTTTGTTATCATTTGATGACGACACATCCCCGCAATGATACTTTTTTTTTTTGCCCATAATTTCACACTTTCAGCATGACCATCATGTCAATGTAGTAAGGTAGCAGATGTTGATTATGGAATTATAATACAAGGCAGGTGAGCAACCAAAAAACATACATGAATGTAATAGACATTTGTAGTGGGCTGCATATATGTGTGCTTTGATACAATTATTATATGGGCGCGACAGAAACAATAATAGATTGGTACGTTGGTTTTATCCGCTACCATTTTGTTGCCTTGATGCAATCTCTTTAAGGATATCAGAGAGACTGAAAATTTTATGCGTGTAAGAGACGAACTTGTCTTTGAAAATACCACTTACCTGTTCATTTAGAAAAAAATAGTATTTTGATAATATTATTTTTTCAAAATAAGCATGCTATTGAGTTTGTTATGCCGATAACTGTTATTTCTGTATACAATGCATTAACATGGCTTGCTTTTAGATACATGCATGTAATGTAGCTGGATACAGTGTAGTGGCTAGGGTATAAAATCAACAATTCTCATTTCCATAAAATTTTACCTTTAAAGCCTTGCTTATGCTGTCTTCTAGAAGGGCTAATATGTAAAAATAGTTAGAAAAGTAAGTACCTGATATCTTTGCCTTGTCATATTTTATGACATATTTACATGTTTGCCCACAATGTTGATTTACCAAGTTTGTGTCCAGTGTCATTGAACGGGGGCATCTGTGTCCTTTGGACACATTGCTAGTTTTGATAAATATTTAACACTGCGAATTTTCAAAATTATGTAGTGCACATCAAGGCATAGTTAAAAGAAATATAACTGTGGTGATTACTTCAAATGATCCTGAGCTACTCACCTGAAGGCAGAAGGACGAAGTAAGAGTAAATTGCAAAACTTTACACGCTGGTTACTCTTTTAATACTCTGCAGAACTTTTCATTATGGAATTTTAATTGTGAAAATTGTTTGGCTGCATTGCCATGCTTGTGAAACAGGGGAAATGGTGCTTGGATGTACGCAAAATACTGTGAATGATAATGACAAGTGACAAATATACTCACGCACGTAGAACAGGCAAAAAGCCCTCACAACCAGGACAGTTTATGTCGACAAAGTCATAACTTTTAAAATTCACTGACTCGCGAAAATACATGGCACATGCAATACAGAAACAAACACTATGAAAGAATGTGTTTGCAATGTTCCTATACCTACACTATGGAAAAGAATTTGGAAATGCGATCAAGCACGATCGTGGTCCTAAATGCAAAAAAAATATTTATATTTTTTCAGTTTACTGTTTCAACCAAAGGCACTCTTTTCGGTTTTGGCGTCTGCGCATGATCGGAATTTTTTTCATTATCCGATCGTAAAAAGCTTTCTGTGGACTTTCTTGATAATAATTATCTAAATGATATTTGTTTGTTTTATTTACAAAAAATATATATAATTTAATTTTGCACACAAGGTCAGGCTGTTGGCGTTTATTTTGAGGCCCAAATAGGACCCATATGTTTCCCATTGGGCTGAAAAATATATTCGCGTATTGTCGAATGACTATTTTTAGATGAAGTTAAGCTTCAGTAAATAAATTTAGTTTCAATAAATTGAAAAAAGTCCGTTTTTCCTTGTAATGTGGGATCCATCTGAGACCCATATGGGCAAATTTAAATAGGTCTGCCTACTAGGGACACGTATGGGCCCAATATGGACGCACGCATATGGGCTAGCCTAGATACAGCTCATATGGGACCCAATATATGCATGTTTGCTGGGTAATTGTATTTCTTTCTATGTAAACTCCAGTGATGCATTCATGGACTGCGTTTGCAGACGTACATTGTACTCGTAAACTTCAACAAAATACATTTTTCTTAACAACAAAACGTTTATTTGTTATCTTCGAGTTACAACACTATGTGTTCATCTTAACACTGAAACATGCAGAATACTCATTGTTTATGTAACCGTCGACTGAATAGGAGGTACTTTCACACGCTTTTTTCTTAACGCGCACAACTTTACATTGTCAGACTAGCATTATTCTACTCGGTAACTTTCCGTTGAACAGGTTTTAAAATATTCTTTGAAAACCTTATATGGATAACCTTCGTCTAACCCCCCGTCCACTTCACCATCGAAAATAAACGTTATGTTGCGGTTTTTAATTTTATTTCAGGAATTTATTTAAAACTTCATTTATCCATCGTACTTAACACTAGTTTGACATTCTCAAGTCTTTAAAACAGCTTGTGTTCTCATTTCAGCTATTTAGTTACTACAGCAATATGATTTTTTGTGTTACCTCACTTGTTAAGAGAACTTTATTTTTTAAAGAGATAACTGATTTAGCTGTGACATTTTGCAGAATTAAAAACTTGGCATATTCAATATATTATATATTGAATGTCAAAAGCTTAAATTTTATAAAATTTAATATACAGTAAAATAATAATACTTACTGTATATTAAATTGTATAAAATATAAGCTTTTGGAAACGCATTTAACAGTGTCACCAGTTTGCCTTTATTTAGTCGGTGTGGGATATGCCTAAAGTTATCAGTTGTCTTTTTTCTGTTTAGGACGGCCTCTTTAACGCACTTAAGAAATGAGTCTAAATAAAGTTAGAAACTCTACTCAGTGTGTCTCATTGTTCATCGGTTTTAAGTTATGAGTTAAACAGATACACTGAGTCCTGACCTATGAGTCGGTAACCATCTTTTGTAGCTTCGACGGGCACGATTTGGCCAATCTTTCATTCGGCTCCTGATCCGAATATCCAGTACAGGTCAGTTGAACTATGTCTTGAGTTAAACTTGAAGGATGCACTTATTTGCCTTCTTTGGGCCAGTTTGAGACCTAAGGACCATAAGGAGGCACTTAATGTCTGGATAACAAACGGTTATAATTTTTACGAAGGAAAGAAACAAACTCAAAAATTCGTCAGGTAAAGCATCTTGAGTGTATACTTTAATATATAATAAGTTTTTTTGTATCCCACCTACATAATAATTAATATTCAAGATCAAGAAAGGATATGTCAATGGGAATAACTGAGAAACTATGCTAACCAGGCTCAATTCGTGGATCCACAGCATGTCTCTTAAATCTTATAACAATAGGGTTTACCCACAAACATTACTATGTGCTCTTTTGTTATATATTTTTGTGGTGAAAATAAACTGCACTTCTTTTTTAAATCATGTAAACGTGAGGGGTCAGGGATCCATCAATAAAGAGTGTGTCCTCCAGTTCCTTTTACACATGTAAGCTATTCCTTGTCGACCATAAATTCGTGGCCCTAAACTATATAAAGAGATGTTTGTAAAGAAATCTAAGTACTAAAGTTTTGCTTAGGACAGACATAGCCCTACTGATCCCACATCATGTGCAAAAAGAAACATGCTGTTTTTTTGTTGCGACCAAAAATTACTGTCTGAAAGTGAAGAATCCGCTGCGTTTTCGCAAACACCAAGAAATACCAAAAAAAGAAATGTCAACGTGATTGCCTGTATATTGGTGCTCCAGTTCTCTGCAATTTTTCCACAATCTGCAAATTCGTTTTTAATAGGGTAGATATATTATAAGTCATAAATAACCTTCTTCTTTAAAGTCTGGACCCTATAACTTCAGAGCGCCTGTCGAAATCGTCATCACAAATTGCATATTGATTTATTTCTTTCCCTTCTCCTTTTTAGCAATTTTATGAGACCAGAAACACTTGGCCATAGGTAACAAAATCACCGTCAGTCATTGGATTCAGACATCTTGACAGAGGGGCAGATGTTACAAGCTTGTTTGTGGCTATTCGTAGTCCAACAACAGCAAGCTTCAAATGCTCTTTCCAGTCCTTCATTTTGTCAGCAGCATGGAAATAGTTTTAGACGGTATCAAGCTCAGTCACTGGAAGCAGATCATAGTCTGACGAATCATTGACTGCATCTATTATCCATTCTAAAAAAATCAAAGGACATCGTTGTTACACTAATCCGTTGCGTATTGTTTGATTTGTAGAAGTATTTGATTCAGCACATTTATTCTTATACCTAACATAGATTTGAAGTCAGTTATGAAACAGTTTCATTCTAACTTGTTGTCTTAACATATCTGCATGTCGTGAAATGAATCGTAATTAATTCAGTATAAACACTGTTGAAGTTATCAATGGTTGCTCTTGATGATTTCCAGTGGTTTCGTATAAACGACATGTAAAAGTCTGTCTTGTGGAATTCACTGCAAGAAAATGATCATACAATTTGTCATGAATTAAGTATAATTATGATGAAAACGAAAAAAAAAATGACATTGTACTTCATCCAGAGAATAACATCAGTAGTAGTGTAGAATGTATTTTCTACCCTTTGCATGAGCCATTGATTTATTAGAATCGACCTTCTTGCGCTCCTGTGACCGCCTTCTAACTGAGACACGACCTTGACATTAACCACTGAAGTACATTGGTTAAAAGTCACATTAGTTTGAAAAGCCCCCCCACTAACTATTTCCAATATGATTAAGTTAAAGCGGCGAAAACATTATACCGCCTGAAAAGAAGTCGTGTCATATTAGCAATTGGGTACAAAATGATGGAGCATTTAGCTGTTGAATGACCATTATAGTCCTTTTAAACGAAGCGGAATTGAATTGCGGCTGGTATGTCAAATAAATCTATTTGCAAGAGTAAAAAAAAATATCCGTTTATAGAATTTTATGCAACGCTTGTGCATTACATTGAAACATTTACTATGGACGAGGAGGAATTAAAACGCAGGAAACCTTGACAAAAAGAGCCATAGACTGTATCACGTATCATAATAACTGTGTTACAGAAGTATCTAGCGGAGTAGTATTAAGACTTCATAAAAGATTAACTTTTATGTAAATATTTTTACATTAGCCGGTCAAATTATTTTGAAATACCTAAGCAACTTCTGACGACCTCATCGAGTTAGAAAAGTGAAAGAGGAGTTACTTATAGAAACTTATTTGTCCCCTCGGAAACAGTTAGCGATGTATTAAAATTTAAGGAAAATACAGCAGACGAGATTTTAACGAGCCAAAAAGATAGACGAAGCTGACGTCTCACTTTCAAAGTAGTACTAATCTACGGTCGTAATGTTCAATATTTAACTGTTGCTTTTTTTTACGATATATTTAGTCTCAATTTATATTGGGAGGTAATGTGCATCGTTTTAATAGCTTCCCGTAGAATCAATGAGCCAATAATTCAGTTTTCATTGCATTTACAGTATTTCAGCATTTTCCATTTACCTTCGAGAATAAAGCGTGAATATGAATAAATCAGATCTTTTCTAAGACACAGGCGTTATCCAATATTAATTAAACTCATTTTTCTATTTTCGTACGTATCGAATCTAATTGCACCCTCCTCCCTCCAACCAAAACTGTAAACAGGATACTCACATATAAATGCTTCTAACACATAAAACAGAATAAACGAAACTTACCCAGTTTTTTTAACAGAACCATAGTTAAACACATTTTACATCTTGTATATATGCTTTGACAAAATTTTGCTTCTTTGTCCTAAGTAACAATATTTATTACTATAAGATTATGATTCAATACACACACAAGAACATGTAAAACATATGTCACACTACAGACATTTCAATGCTTGACAATTTCATTGCTGCGATACAAGTAAAAGAAGAGCAAACTACATCAGGTTCTGCGGACGCAGAATTCGACGAACAAATAGAATGAGTTCTCAAACATTGACTGAATATACCGGAAGAAACACCGCTAAAAAGAGATAACAGTTGTGTCAAGAACGAACAAACGAACAAAAACGAAAGCGCAAAGGATCTGAAATAGTTCATGGTTATATCCCTACGCACAATGAATTAACTAATGATTACATTCCTTCGCAAATGAAGTAGACCGTTCCATAAATAAGTACCTGTCTGATTGATATAGTCTTATAATGCATTCATATTTCTAGACTGTCGACAGTCTTACGAACCGCAAATCAAAATAAGGGATCGGGTGGACATGTCCACTTTGACATCGGTATATTTATACGCCCACACTGGCGTATCCACACATTCGGACCGTAAAGAAGGGTGATTTCATAATTCGTTAACAGGCACACAACCTACTCGAGAGCAGATATATTACGTTTTTTCCGCCTCTTTTTGATGACGTCCCTTATACTATGAATGTTTGTTAGATGTATAATAAAATGTGGGAAAATAGTTTAAATTCTGAGAAACTGAGCACAGCAACCGGAAGTATATTTCATAAAAATAACATATGCGCACCTCCTTTTTCTACGCCAATGAAATTACGAAAAATTGTAAGAAAGACGGTGTTGTGCAACCACAAACATAAACTATACTACACTTCTTAAGGGAACCCTATGATGTAATTATATAAGGAATGTCATTGCAAACCTGTGTAGATATGTTTACACGAATATGAGTTTAAATTGTTTTTTCTTTCCTTTCATGCTAAGTCCGATAATTTATCCTTATAATAACACAAATAGTAATAGTAATAATAATAAAATATCAGTATAAATAAAAATCGTCGAGGGAGCAAACAAGAAAATAAATGAATGTTTGAATTAGTTTCATATCATTAATGCCAGAGCGTACATAAGAAACAACTTTCTGCTTCTATAGAGACTTTCTTGATTTCAAATAAAGGGATGATTACGAAAACTAAACATTAACCTTCGCCTCTTAACAATCCAACAGTCTTTCAGCCTTCTAAACACTTTGATTTGTAGATGTAATATGCTTATAAAAATATCAGATTCTTATAAACCACATGTAGCATTCATTGTCATCAAAACTCCATCCCGTGGTTAGAAGAGCCGGGGTGGGGGGATGGGGGGCGGAGGGGCGGGAAACCTATCACAACTGCACAAAGTACTGAGTAAAAAGTAGATGTATGTATCTTTTAAAAAAATTGACAAAAAGGGTACCATTAAATAGATGTCATAATTATCTCGTTTAAGTAAGTAGAAGAAATATCAACAATATATATGTGAAGAAGAAGAAAAACGAGAAAGAAAGAAGAAGAACATGTATTAGTCAGAGATCAATATCTTACAAACGTGTACCTTACAGCTTCTTTTTTTTACCGAAAGTATTCACGATCTTATTACACTAATTTGTATGCGCTCATTTTTTTCTCGCAATTATCTCATAGACGCTGGAAAACGCTCTCTTTGTATTCCCTGATGACGGAGTGAATACAAAATACAAAAAATCGGCATACACAAATCTACATATGGTACATATCAAACGCTGTTGATAAATACTTAAAAAACACACACACATTTCCAAAATCCAAGACAGGAATTTTAAATACAAAAAAGATCAATTCTCGTATATCAAGATGCTAAATTTGATTGGTTCTTGAATGTCCTGCTTACAAACAAAAACAAATCTATCGATGTTCTTTAATTTCATATAACAATCAGGCACAAATATAGACCACGCTTTATAGCCTTCAGGTATTTTCTAAAGAGGAAATTTCGCTATTAAAGTGTTTTACTGTGACTGAACCTGCAAGATCGACAATGACAAAGTTTATATGGCAAAACTTACGCATGTTCATCCCCATGAACACTGTGGCGATACAAGCAAATATCACAAAAATGTATGTTAAATATACGGTTTGTGTGAAATTAACTACCCCTGTAATTGCATTCATGTGTAATTAAAATGTGAATCATATCATGTTCAAGGATAAACACCCAGGCATTTATCCTTTTGAATAATTCAAGCCTTTAGACAGCAGTATATAAATTATTACATATATAAACTACACACCGTGATTTTTTATCTTACAAACCAAAGTCAAATTTTGTTGATATATAGGTTTTAGTCTTTTTGAGATCTGTGTTCCATATTACAGTTGCTTTTGCTAGCCAAAGTCTTATAAAAGGTCAAAAACAATTCGTTAGCCAGTTCGTTATCCATATACAATTGTATTATATACTGTTTTTATAGTAGAAACAACGCTTTTTTTCGCGTATTTGACCTTTTCATATATATATATATATATATATATATATATATATATATATATATATATATTATATATAATATATATATATATATATATTTATATGTGGATGCTTTTTATAATATGTATTGTCACTTACTGTAAAGATAGTATCGTGTAACTCCAACTCATGCCTATGCCTATGATTGCCCATACTGAAATTAAGTTTAGTTTGATTGAAATAAAGTTAAGTATCATCTGCAAATAACTTTGTTACACAATTTAAAGAAGCAGCTAGATCTTTTATTAAGTTTAAAAATAAAACCAGTCCAACTTACTACTTCGGAGGACACGGCTGCTGACTGCCTGCTATGTTCTTGTGGACTGGACTAACTGTTACAACTAGGGAAAATACACTTCATTATCATTTTTCTTTATATATATATATATGTGGATGCTTTTTATAGTATGTATAGTCACTTACTGTAAAGATAGTATCGTGTAACTCCAACTCATGCCTATGCCTATGATTGCCCATACTGAAATTAAGTTTAGTTTGATTGAAATAAAGTTAAGTATCATCTGCAAATAACTTTGTTACACAATTTAAAGAAGCAGCTAGATCTTTTATTAAGTTTAAAAATAAAACCAGTCCAACTTACTACTTCGGAGGACACGGCTGCTGACTGCCTGCTATGTTCTTGTGGACTGGACTAACTGTTACAACTAGGGAAAATACACTTCAATATCATTTTTCTTTAATTATCTGTGCAACTGACGTAAGCTATTATCTAGTGTACCTATATCTTAACATTTGAGAAATGGAAATAACATCTGTTTTACATGTAATATTTGCAAAAAAAAAAGAAAAAGAAAAAAAAAGTAAGACTGTAAACAGCAATGATGAACTGTTATGGTCAAAATTTGAAGTTTGAAGAATGAGAAGACTGAAGTTAAAAGTGTAAAGTTTGAAGTGTGAAGAATGAAGCCTGAAGTAAAAATTTTGAATTATGAAGTTTGAGGATGGAATGTAAGCACCAGTCTTTAAAAGACCATAACCTGTGTTGTTACATGCAATTTTCTACACCACTTTTTTGACATATCAGTAATAGAAAGCTCGGCTGAAAGTTACGTACCATGCAAATATATCTTTTTTCCACTTGACAAAAATGTCAGTGTTCGTATATCTATGACATTGAATTGTCAAGGACAGCTTGTGTATGCATTTAACTATCAGTTTCGCTTTAGGAGTAACTACGCGCATGTGCAATCTCTTATGGTGGCATATTTCTGCCGTACGATAACCAGTTAAGGTTACGCAAACGCGTTCGTGTTAGTAACACAATTTCGCGATAAGTTAGTGGTTAACTAGTTATTATAATATACACTTGAAAAAAGATTTACCGTAAGGTAAATATCATAACACAAATAATAGCCCTGATAGTGTCCAGAACTTATTACTTTTACCTTATTTTGTAAGGTTTTCCTAATAGGATTACTAAGATAAATTCGCGTACTAGTTATTAACTTACTGAATAACTGGTTAACTTGAAAGAATTCGTGTTACTAATTATTCTAACACGATCTAAAAATAGCCTATATATACAAAGAAGAAAATAAACACGGGTTATCCTGCAGTATACCACGCGTGTGCGCTTGTTGTTTTGACTGTTCCGTGAACCGCCTGTCACCCCACGTATAATATTTTAATGAATGAAAGTCACGTGATGTTTGTTAATACTACCGTAGGAATCGTAGTATTACCGGCGTACAACAACAACAAAGTTCGGCCGCAAAATGGCCCAGAAAGCCAATTTACTTAGAATGGGCACAATTTGTGAAATAATAATAGCCGAGCATTGTTTTCTGTCAATAATCCATGTAAATGTTACTTGTGTCTGCATTAAAATTCACACACGTATGCCGACTTTCGTGTAAGCGACCTTGTGACGTTTTACATATGCTATTTTTAGCAACTGAGAACATGAAAATCTTTTATTTGATTGATCATTTAATCTATTAGTAAATTGATATTTTAGTTCGAAATAAAAAAGAGAAATTATCAACTGATGAAAAGTGTGTTGTTTATTTGTTCATTTATTGGATTGATCAACTTATTATGTGGAAGCCTAACTCTTACATATTTCGAGTGAGGAAATTTTAACGGCCAAACCCAGGGGCGTACCGCGCAAGCGTTTTTACTATCGTAAGAAGTAGTTAACACTTATTTCACAATGTGGTTTATTGTTTGGTCGTGTTCTTATGCGAAACAATATATCACTCAGGCCTACGGCTTTCGTGATATATTCCTACGCATAAGAACTCAAAACGTGGGTTATTCTTAATTTCAACAGGCTAATTAAATTACTTACCGTTCACGTTACCAGTTATGGTGTTGTTTTTTTTCATTACAAATATGAAGTAACGTGAATTTTATCTTGTAAACCACTTATAAAGAAACGTATTATATGAAAACACAAATTGTAACTAGGTTATTTGTTAGGCAAAAATAAATTGTTTCGGCTGCATATTAGGATAACTAAATAAGATTCGTGTGAACCCTTATTAAAATACTGAATAAATAGTTATCTAGATTAAATTCGCGTTACTACATATTAACTTACTAATAACTGGTTAACTAGATAAAATTCGCGTAAATTCTTATTAATGTACTTATTAAGTGGTTATCTAGATAAAATTCGCTTTACTACATATTAACTTATTCATAACTGGTTGACTAGATAAGATTCACGTAAATTCTTATTAATTTACTTATTAAGTGCTTAACTAGATAAAATTCGCGTTACTTCGTATTAACTTACTAATAACTAGTAAACTAGATAAGATTCGCGTAAATTCTTATTTATTTACTTATTAAGTGGTTAACTAGATAAAATTCGCGTTACTAAATATTAACTTGCTAATAACTGATTAACTAGATAAGATTCGCGTAAATTCTTATTAATTTCCTTATTAAGTGGTTAACTAGATAAAATTCGCGTTACTAAATATTAACTTACTAATAACTAGTAAACTGAATAAGATTCGCGTAAATTCTTATTAATTTACTTATTAAGTGGTAAATTAGATAAGATTCGCGTCAATGCTTACTAATTTACTTATTAAGTGTTTAACTAGATAAGATTCGCGTAAATTATTATTAATTATTGTGTGGTTAACTAGATAAAATTCGCGTTACCACGTATACGTTTCAACGTATTAACTAACCTAATAACTGATGATTTCTACCGCTTGCAAACTGATTAGAGGTTACACTGTTAGATAAAGTACGAGACTCCTCGGAATACCTGTCAAAATCAGTTAAAGCGCCGCCCAATGTGTTTCTTTCAAACTACGCCTTTTATATGTTAAAAGTGTCATTCTAGTGTACGAAATGGAAAAGCGGATAAGGGAAAAAAATGAGTGAAGATTTCCAGTAGCAACGCAGCGACAATTACGACACAGCAACTTTGGAGCCGTTCAGGCACATTTTTTTTTCTGGCTGTGGGTAGATTGCAAGACGCAGTGTTATTGACAGGTATACCATCGAAAACTGCCTCGCTGCGATTGGGTGATCAGTAAAGTGGCAGTTTAAGCTACTGAAATAAACATCGGAACGTCACGATAAACCGCGTTCCGAATACACTGAAACTCTATCAGTTTTGCAAGCGGTAGTAACTAGATATAATTTGCGTTACTACATATCTGCAAATCAGAAACAGAATAACTGGTAACACACTAGTTAACCCGTTAAAATGACAAGTAACACAAATTTTATCTAGTTATCATATTAATCAGTAAGTTGTTCAGTGATATGGCTCTTTTTTCTTGTAATATAAGCAAAAGAAATGTTAAACATAAAGTAAACTGGTGGCAGTCCCAAGCACTATCAGGTAAAGTATTTGTGTTATATTTATCTTACGGTAAAACATTTCGCAAATGTTGCCTAGTTAACCACTTAATTATCACAAAACTTATTTAACCAACACGAATTCGTTTGCGACAATTAACTGGTTATATAACGGCAGAAATATGCCCCCGTAGTAACCAGATCTTTTAAATGATTTGTAAAACGACCCATGCTTGAGAACGGAACGTTACAAGATCGATATGAAATTAAATTTTGTCACACACATTAAAATAGCTGACAACAATGGACTTTTATTATGTAAGTGGAAGAAGTTATTGTTTAAAAATAGTTTATTCATTACTCTTTTCATCTGTGATAGATATTTTCATTTTTACGATGTGAACTCAGTTCGATGTAACTACCTTCTTTAAGCTGAAGCTTTCAGCATCTTTATTTTCAGCACTAAATTGTGATTTTCATGGTCTTGGTTTTGTTTCCTTTGACACGATTGAAATTGAATATATAAAAACTGATGACTAGTTTATATGCTTTTAATTTCAGCTTTTGAAATGTTCTGTTACATATAATAGTACAATAATGCAATCAAGACACGCATCTTCTGATTTATGGTTTGAACGAATGTAAAACTTACAAGTTCTTTAATGTTTCTTTGGTAGATATATATTTTTGTCGAGGGTGATTGTCTGTCTGCATGCCCAAGAAGTGACTGTACAACCAACTGCTAAGAATAGCGACTGCATCTGTCGGTTGGAGGACACAGTATTGCTCCTGCACCATGGTGATAGAGCATAAGCTGACAATGATACTGGAGAAGGAAAAAGAACTTGTGTATCCAGATAATGGCGTTCTGCGTCTAAGCGGAATGGAAAATAATCAGGCTCAACTAACTGAAGAGCAAGTGTCACGTGTGATTACGGCTGACGGAGAGTCCTCGCGACTGGTAATTGCCATCAACGGCGTCTTTCCAGGCCCGCGGATAGAAGTGTGGGAAGGCCAGACATTAGAAGTCACTTTTGTTAATACGTTTCATACAGATAGTGTGACAGTGCATTTCCATGGCTTGCATCAGAAGGGAACACCCTGGATGGATGGTGTTGCGTTTGTGACACAGTGCCCTATATTACCAGGACAAACTTTCGTGCATAGGTTCACAGCTTATCCACCCGGGACCGCTATGTATCATGCGCATATTGGGGACCAGAGAAGCATGGGTCTGTATGGTCCCGTAATAGTTCGACCAAAAAGGAATCCAATTATTGATGACAGCGAGATAATTATAACGCTTCAGGACTGGAACCACCTAATGGACGCAGAAACAGCGTACCAACGAATGATAACAGAACAGTTTGATTTTCAGACCGGAGAAAAAGTCAGTACTACGTTTTCTGTTGACAGAGGGCAGTTTAGTCGTTTTGAGTTCCAGTCTGGGTTAGTGAATGGGAAAGGACGGTTTTGGAAGACCGCAAATGAAAATAATGGAGCCCCACTAGAAAGGTTTAAAGTACGTTCCGGGACCGTCTATCGATTCCGGGTTATTGGAGCGATGACTCTCTATCCGATGAGAGTTTATATATATGGACACCGTCTAACACTCAGGACATCAGATGGTTATAACTTGGATCGCATTCCAGTTCAGTCAATTATTATACATCCATGGTGAAAGGTTTGACTTTTTCTGGCAAGCACCAGCGGTGAGTGAAGTATCATCAAGAGATATATTATTCATTGCCGAAACTATTGAAACTGATGAAAGTCTAGCGTTCTCCAAATATCACGCAGCGGAAGCAGTACTGGAGCTTGAAGATTTCACTGGACAGACTCCGCCTCTAAATCCGGTCAACACACGCCAAGAAACATGTACTCTTTCATCGCAATGTCCTACTTTCAACTGTCCGTATGAGTATTACCCCCCAAGTGAAAACAGAGGATGCATTACATTTAATGATATAAAAAACACGGATCCTAATCAGAACTACAAAGAAGTACAAGGAAGTTCTGTAAATGAGGAGTACTTCTTTAATTTTGCGTTTCCAGGGCCTCCGGGGAATACCCCAGGGTCAGTTAATGGTAGAGAATTTGTTCCGCCGACGGTATCCCTACTGACACAAGAGAGCGAGCTAAATACAAAGTGTAATAAGGAGTGTGAAGAAAATGGTATCTGCAAGTGCACCTATATCCAAAAACTTCCTTCCAACAAGCTCATCCAGCTAGTTTTAATGAATTTTCAGCAGCAAGTCCCAGGCTGGTCCCATCCTGTCCATTTACACGGGCACTCTTTTTATGTGATGAAAATGGGTTTTGGATCTTATGACAATTCAACGGGCGTGTTAACTGCAAATTCAAATGATATCAATTGTACGGATAAATTTGGATACTGCAGCACTGCCACCTGGACGGATTCGAGCTGGGCTAGGGGAATATTCCGGATTTGAAACCGCCAACCCCCGCAAAAGGATACCATTGTCGTCCCAACAGGTAAATAAGCACCGTGATCTTCCGCTTTATATGTTTCATTCTTTTAATATTTGACTTACATCGAGTGTGAGGACCAACTAATAAGAAGATTATATAGTGTCAGCTGAGCCCCAACCAACCCCTTATTTCTCCTGCTGGTAATAGTCAATTTTGATTGATGATTTCTTATGTGTGACTTTGTTCTACAAACTAAATATTTAAAGCAAAACCTAGTCCTTATTAAGTGAGAAGATACTAATTAGCAGTTACAGTTATACTTCAGCAAGTTCTTTTATGTTTACATGAAAGGCACTGGCTTAATATGGGCGAGAAAGTACATCGTTATCAATCAGATGTCTAGTGGAATCGAGAAGTCATTACGAGAATCAATATGGTTACAGTTTTCTTTAGCCTTACAGTCGTTATAACGAATAGAACAACTCGGAAAATTAATCAAGTTTGAAAGATTTTTATATATTTCTTTTTTTTGTAAAGAATATTATTCAGTCATCTATAAGCTATCAAATATCACGTAATAACGGCTATGCAGTTAAAACATTTTAATACAGGTAAAATGATTTCTTTTGTATTTCACTTGAAGTAAACTATCGACAAATAAATCTTAAACGACCTTCAAAGCCTATAACCCTGTTTACATTTATAGTGACTTCTTTTTCTTCCTGGAAGTTAAAACGAAAGAATTTCTAGTTTAGGAAAAGTTGTAAAAATATATAAGTGCATATTTAGGTCTTCCTAGAAAACAAACTGAGAGTTGGACGAACTTTAACGCTTGGTTTAATTCACATATCCTGGTATTTCTATATTGCAAAAAATATTAATCCCATGTCTGAAGGACACAATATAAAATTTCAATAATATGTAAAGCAAAATCGGATAATGACAGAAATGAAAACACCAAAATCGTCAGAAGCTAGGCAAAATAACGCAATACTTTATTGGAAAATGTTAACAGACTAATATTAATACACCTTGAAATTGAAAAGAACAATATTGCAAGCCGTTTACTATTTTTTATACCAGATAGTCGACGTTTTGTATTGATATTTTCTATCAGCGTTAAAGATGTGATAAATGAATAATTATGTTCTCCTGTTATTTAATAAAGTACCTGAGATAGGTAAATTTCTTATAATTTGGTCAAAAGGTTCCGTTATCCCGTTTCATAAAAAGGGTAACGCCAGTGATGTTAACTAGTAGGCTTGGCTAACTATTTATAAAAGTAAATAAATAAATAAATAAATAAATAAATAAATAAATAAATAAATAAACAAACGGAAGGCTTAATGAATCGGTCGAATAATATGACTATTTATATCGAACTTTAATCAGGCTGTAGGACTGAAAAGAGTACTGTTGAGTACTTCTACAAGGCCCTATCAATTATTTCATTTATAAATGAACCCAAATGCACATTTATTTATTTTAGAAAAGCTTTTGTATGTCGTGACAATTTTTGGTTTAAACTTATAAAGTTGGGACACTGGTGTGACGTTCTCAATATTATTCCGTTCTATGATGAAGTTTAAAATAAGGGTTGAATGCATGGATACATTAAATAATAGTGCCAAATGTACACTGGGTTAAGACACGGACAATGCTTATCGCTTATTGCTTGTTTTTCGATATTCTTAAATGAAATGGTAATTTGTATGTAACAAGTGGATAAGGAGGCCTAGATGTCGACATGTTTCAAAAATTTCTTTCATAATATGCAGACGAAATTGTTTTGTTTGCAAATAAAAAAAGAAGAATAACAAGTTACTCTAGATATCTTATAAACAATATATAAATTGAAAACAGAAGACGATGATAACCACTAAAAGAGACTGATGATCGTCGCACATTGATTTTCATTATTGTAACCTTTAGGTCGAAATTATAAGGACCTTTTTTATCTCGGTATTTGTATTTACAACAGGTGATTCATTTACAGAAGGAAAAATATCCTAGCGGGCAAAGCTCTTAAATCCGTTTTCAAAATTAATGAATGTCTATTTAAATTTACAAGTATATCCGTGATGCTTAACCCATTTATATCCATTGGATGATGCCATCCTTGTTAGTTAGACGAATCGAAAAAAGACTACCAGTCTCCTAAATCTAGATTAAATGAATGAAACAGGGCACCATTTTAACGCAATATAGCAATTTTTAGGCTTCAACCATGTCTGACTATGATAAGTGTAATAGTTTTAAATTATATCATTATTTTGATATAATTTCATATTTACAATATGAATGAGGATAACCTCACTATATTGGGCCAAACAACATCAATATATTCCGAATATATCTGGATAGCAAGTAAAGTTGAACTAACCCATCATTTGATAATGTACAGTTCGTTTCATGAAAGCATACCTAATTTATATTTTGACGCAGTCTAGATAAACAGAAATGAGAGATACTACTTAAATTACATATTCCCCCAACTAATGTGTTGATATATTCGCTTGAAATATAGAATTACATTTAACCAGACAAGGTGAAATTTATGCGTCTGAATACATTTATATTTTGATTTATTCAATGATAACAATTCAAACACTGTGACAGGAAACTCTTTCTGTTGAAATATTCATTCAAGGGATCGTGTTAATAAATATTCATTCCAAAGATCGCGTCTGCATACATTGAACTCCATTTCTGCTAAAATGACAAATATTGTAGAAAAGATTTAGTTGAGAAAAGTTGATTCAGTTATATACATAGACATGATGTTTATGGCTATGGCATGCGTTTATATTTCTTATTATCTTTTATATGATGTATTCAGGAAAGATATGATTTAGCGAGCTTCTTTTGTGTTAGATGAATTTAATAACATAATAAACAATCACAATATAGGATCGATCATATTTGTACTAATTTTAACTACACTGAAATACACTTTACAAAGCATTTGTCTAGAAAAAAAACAGGTTCCTAAGAAACTAAAAGGTATAAACATACAACTGAATTAATACATGTATATTAAAAAAAGAACGACTACATAATAACAAAACTAGACGGGCCACTAAAGCAACAGTTAATCTTTTGCAATAATTAAATGCACACTGTTATGATTTACTTTAGTTAGCACGTGCACAATACAAATAATTTCCTGACTGTTTATTTTTTATATACAATTAGACAGAAATCTTTCTTCATGTGATTGTTTAAGAAAAGTAACAACAGACACTTGCCAAGTTTTAAAAGTATATAACTACTATTGATTTTTAATGATGTATTCTTGATATAATGTTTGAATTTCTCTTGAATTACATAATAACGAAATTATTTTATTATATCGCTATGGCAATAACACGGACTATTTATTACACGATCAGGAGGTTACGTCGTTATCCGGTTCCGCTCCGATAATCCAGGAATGTGGTTCTTGCATTGTCATATTGATCTGCACAATACTAATGGTATGGGAATGGTGATAGACGAAGGGGAGACGAAACCCAAGCCACCAGTAGGCTTTCCAACATGCAGGAACTTTCTTTACACTGGTATGTAGTAAAATAGTTATTAATACACATTTAAGTCGTGCATAATTAAGTAAGCAAAAAGAACAGAGTCGCTCATTAGAAATACTTTGGATTCATTTTAAGCGATATGTCTTTTCAGGAAAACAGTTCTTTTAATAGGCTAAAGGGAATGGAAATAATAAATCATTAGTAACCTGAATGAAAATAGGCCAACAAGAAAACGGGAAATGACTTATTCTAACTAGTAATCGGTACAAAAATAACATATGTAAATGTTTGAAAAAAAAAGATAATAAAGTATCATTTGTAATTGCTGTCAAAATATTATATAATATTATATTCGAACCATGAAAAGTCCAAACACCTTGGTGCGCTTCCAGCTTACAACAAGAAACCGGTACTCCCTTTCTTAATTCACGACAATCAATTTGAAATCCTTTGAGGCTATAATTGATAACTTAAAAGGTGTTGCGCAAAATTGATCCAGATCTTAAAAGATTTTGTTTTCTGGTGGGAAACGGTCCATGGCTTGTCACATAATCAAAAGATTTCAGCAGATAATATCTCAAGATGTCTCAGGAAAGGAGAGTAAGAAATTGAGTAAAACTTTAAAGCGTCGGCTTACTTCATAAACATACAACATAGGCAATCTCTCCATATATGAAATTTCATCTTGTTACAAACAAATTGTGTTGATTTGGTTTCGGTGGTCATTTTACAATTGAGTAGAAGCGAGCTTTCTTCAGATTTATTTCATAAATATTTTGCATTGCTCTATATACAATCACAATATAATTAAATTGGTCAAATTTTATTCTGTATTACAGATAGTAGAGCCGCTGTCCAGGGCCAGATGTCGATTATGATGTGTTTTATAACGTGCTTGGCAGCCATGATTTTCAACTGATTATAGACTAAATGTAATTTGACATTCCAGACTGTAATTACAAACATTTTATATTGCTTTTGACAAGACTTAGAAAGAACACAATGAAAGCTGGTGCATTGATCAATATGAAATAATTAAAGATATGTACTAAGTGCTAAACAGTATCGATATAAGACTATATATTCGTTGAATACTCATGTCTGACACATTTGGTTTCTCTCCATCCATTCAATGTAGTGATACTTGAATAAGGTGCCGTGGATAAGGGGCGATCCAAACTGTATAGTCAGTGTAATTCCATTTTTGGTTTGTAACACAAAATATATTTTATCTTGGAAGGTAATATATCCACATATATCACTCAAAAACCCCCCAAAAAATTTATTACCCCTTCCCCTGCCGAGTAAGAAGATTAGAAAAAAAATCATTGCTGTTTCAAATGAAACGTCGAAATAAGTTTCCCTTTAAGGTATCCCCTTCACCGCAAAATGACGTCTGTAGATCTACATGAAGTATTTGCTTTTGTACCTTACGAATGTAAACAAGAGAAAAAGGAGTAGTCTGTTGAAGACACTTTTTTGTAACTAATATCAAAATTTGACGAGGTCAAATTTGTTTGAAATACTGATGAGAATATTTATCATTACTCTGTTTTGGTAAATATTTTTTATTTGACAGTTAAAAAGTGCTTGTATATAGGAATTTACACTTTACAACATCGAACCGTACGTGCATTGTCACAGCGCATGTTGTTTACGACGTGGGGTACCCAGAGGGAAAATTTAATGTGTATATTACCTGTCTGGCTCGGTTATATCAATTTCTTTCGGCGGATCAATCAATATCCAATCAAAAAGGAGAAAAATATCTGGAAGGGTAATAATATGTTATATAATATTTTTTGTTTTTAAAGAAAATGTGTGTAAAGACTTAATGTGTCTTGACAGACTGTATCAACTACTGTGACGCTCATTCTGAAAGACTGGCATTTATACAAAATATAAAACATAAAATTCAAAGATCTATAAAACTCTAAAATTAAACTATGAAATGTCAAAATTCAAAATTTTATACATCAAAAAAAAAAAAAAAAAAAAAGAGAAAGAATCAAAACTTAAAGCAATCATTTAATTCCAAAGCCCAAGGTTTCCTCCTTTTTATCACAAATGTATCATACTGAGAAAACATATTATGCTCCGCCTAGCGGTGTTCTTGTTTAATAAAAAAGTATAGAATAAGGTCGACCTAAAGGTAAAGATAACACAAGTGTATAGATCTACTTTATCATCTAAATGAATTTGTACGTTATAATTTACGTTTCCAGTTTATAGTGTCCTACTTGTTGTATTCTATTATCGAAATAGTTTAATGTGTAACATCTCAGTTTCGCATTATATTTTGTGAATAAGCGGAGGTTTCTTTCATTGAATGGTAACGCAGGATACTATGTATGCAAGATTATTTTGTTCGATTTTTTTATTAGATTTCTATTTCATAATCGAAGTTGTTTAATATGTAACATAACATCTGAGTTTAAGGTTATATTCTGTAAGTTTGTAGGGGTGATTGGCTCTTTTTCTTGTGATGTTGATGCATATTATTTGTGTAACATAGTATGTTTTTATTTTATTTGTATGTTTTTATTTTATTTTGTAATCAAACTAACCAAGACTCTTCTCATACGATATGTACTCGGTTTTTTTCTAATCTGTGTCATAAAATTTGATTCATATTGAATATAGTTTTCTTAGCACTAATGTAATCATACTAGTTATATTGACATTAAGCTAGGTATAAAGCGTCGTACATCCTGTTGAAACCGTCAGGCAAATTAAATGTTAGTACATCCAGGCTGCAAGAGGCCGAACACCAAGCTTAAAGTTTAAACAAATTTATGATACAGCAGATTAAAACCAAACGACTGCAAAATATTCCATATGAAACCTGACAATTCACATTTTTGAATACTCGTTTGATGCTTCCCTTGACCTCGGTCCTTCGTTTCTTCCATAGTGTTTCCGGCGGGAGCAAAATGTTTCTAGCCAGTATTTTGTTAAACAAATACTTGGATATATCAAAATCTTTCATCAGTTAGATTATTGATACTTGTGATTCCGAGAAGGACAACAACAACAACAAAAAAAGCATAAAAAAAGCTTTTCAATATTTGCTTTTAAAACGATAGGAATAGAAGGTATGTAAGCAGTTTACAGTCATTAAACATCCTCAGACAGTAGCATTATGACAAAATTTACATCAAAATCAACCGATTAAAAGAGAAAATTTAATGTGAGCCTATGCAACAGAATTTAATGCGCAATCAAAGAAATCAAGACGCAGCCACTATTGTAATTATTAATCTCGCGAGACTGGCGAGACAGAGGCTGTGACGTCAGTTACGCACTAGGGATAAGATTTATCGTTCCAGTCCAAGAGACACAATAAAAGCGCACATGCTTCCTTTAAAATGTTAACAAGTTGTTTATAAAAAAATGCGGACGCTATCCGTTTTTTTAAGTAAATTAAGCTTTGGTGTGGAACGGATAGGTTGAGATTTCACCTTCAAGTTGGCAGTTGATGAATATTCCATATTTTTTCCATAACTGGTTTTAAAATGTCAGTAATGCATATCTTCTCAATATTTGATATGTTGTGTTACACTACCCCAAGTGCTCATACATATAACGTCTTAACAATACATTGTCATGTAAGTGTAGTCAAATGTAGTGAATTTGGATGTCTTTACCTGTTAACTGTATTTTGACGGGGATGGAAATTCCTCCGATTTTGTCTATTTGGGTTTATTTATCGTCGGTTCTGGTTGCTCATATGGCCGACGCCCCCTGCAGAGATTGGTTATTTTATGTTGTTGGGGTAGTGCAAGATACGGACAGCTTCCCATTCCAGAGAGGCCCATGATATTTTTGCATGCTCAATGTACTGTACTGATACATGGGAACTCGGTTTAACGGCTCATTCTCATTCCTAGGCACCCTAGGATTATTGTGGACAGACAGTATAATCCTTTTCGTAGGTTTGATTACGATCAGTGCTAAAGGACTGGTGTGTCGATTTTCCTAGTCTCTAGCCAACCAATAGTGGTTTGAATCATGTAAGCAAACATCGAGTGGAATCATTAGGAGTTACAAGACAATGTATAGGTTTACAGTAAATGTTTGTTGAAAGGAATGATTTTCAGTTCATGTGTTGAACTATTGTGAAAAAGACCTTACAAAGCTAAATTGTTTTTTTTACTTATTCAATCTAAACCTCAAACTTGAAATGTCGCAAAGGTTTATACTGCAGATATTATGTATGAATTGTATGTGGCAGACATCCAACACAAACGATATCTAATTTATATAGATTTCACTTCTTTTTTCTTTTGGACATAGCCCGTAATAATGCGCAATTATTAGTTGTTCTCAATAGAGAAAAATGACAATTTTGATACTTTTTTAAACACGACATAAGAATGTGTAGCAAATTAGGAACCGAGAACTTGTTAAGACTCCATAGGAACGAAGCTATTCGCATAAAGCATTTACAGGTCCTACTGTCGATGTAAACGGTTGATTTCAAATTTGTCTCTATGAAATGACAATTATACATATGACATTTTATGTTGTTTTTATATTTTATTTTGTAGCTTATCGAAGTTGCTTGATGTGTAACATTACGTTTGAGTGTAACATTATATTTTGTACATGTTAGTAAGCGGGGTGTTTAGCACACTGGATCTTTTTTTGGTGATGATACATACTATATGTGTGACATTGTTTTAAATTTTATTTAGATATTAAACTAACTAATACCTTTCTCACTATGGCATGTATACTTTTATCTATTCTGTCATAAAATTTGATGTATATTAAATATAGTTTGTTTCTCACTAACGTAATCATACTAATTATATTGACTTTAAGCTAGGTAATTAGCCTTTTACATCCTGGAGGAACTGATATAATCATACCCGTCAGTTCAATATCACTTCAATCAGGCTTTAAAAGGCCGATCACCCATCTAAGAGCTTATACAAATCTATAGTACAGCATATTTTTATAATCAAAGTATTCTTTATAAAACCTAATCATTCAGCTTTCTGAATACTCGTTAAATGCGCCCTTGGCGACGGTCCTTAGTTTCTTTCAAAGTATTTCCGGGTATAGCAAGTGTGTTTCTTGCAAGTACATGAGAATTTCAGAATATTTTATTATAAACTAATCCTTGAATGCTTTTGAAATTTGTACGAACTGTGATCAAGGAAACGTAATGATTACCTTTTTTGCAGAAAGTATAAACATAAAAATAAATAGTTCTGAAAAATTCGTTTAAGGAAGTTATTTTTTAGCACAATTGTTGAACTGTTTTGTTAAATACTTTACAAAAGTAAACTTGTGTTAAACCAGTAACTTGATATATGGCAAAGATTTGAATTTATATTTTATTTAAGGTAAACATGTAACCCAAAAAATATCTGAAATTCCTTCTTTTTACTTAGGACACCTGCCAAGATTATGCGCAATTATGTTTGCTTGTAAATATTTCTTCTCAAAAGAGAAAAAATGCTGCAATTTTGATATTTTTAACATAACATAAAACTGCATAGCCAATCAGAAATCGTTAAGAACTTGTTAAGACTCTAAAGAGTCAAAGCATATCAGTTCAACCAGGCTGCAAGAGGCCAAAAAACCCAGCCAAGAGTGTCTACACAGCAGATTTTCCAGAATCAAAATATTCTCTATTAAACCTGGTCATTCATTTTTTTAACACTTGTTTGATGCGCAATTAGACCCAAGTCCTTCATTTCTTTCATAGTTTTTTCCGGATAGAGCAGTATGTTCCGAGCCAGTACTTTTAAAAAGATTTGAATACTTCTGAATCAGTTTATCAATACATTATTTGTACTTACGATTCCATAGGTAGAGAAAAGTTAAGAAGCTTACCATAGAAATCACTTTTAAACATGTTGACATCAGAAAAATCGCTTATGAGGTGTCATATTTACGATGCCGTTAATATAATGACGGACTGTTAGAAGATAAAACCTTTGTACAATTCGGAGACAGGATTCAGTGAAAAGATCTTAAATCTGGGTGACGAATGAAGGTAAAAGTTTAAATCACTTAAAGTACATACTATAGACTACTCCTTCATAGGGTAATGTCTTGCATTGTAGGCCTTTTAAGATTTTATGAACTGTGGTTAAAGTAAAGGACTGATTTTGGCAATCTATGCTTATTGTTAGCAGGCAGCATTTACAAAAGTTTGATGAGGAGCAGTAGTTCAGGGTTTTGTGCAGATTTTCGTCCTGCTGGAGGTAAGAGTATATAGCAACACTACAGTCGACAATTTCAGGGTGCATAGAACAAGTTAAGAGAAAATATATCAAAATCGATGTAAAATAGATAGTTTTACACTAAAGGTTGCTGCAGGAAATGATTTTCATCCCATGTGTTGAACTATTATCTAAAGGACCTTACAAAAGAAAATTTGTAATAAAAATCAAATAGTCACCGAGAACTTGTTAAGAGTACAAAGGGTCAAAGAATATACAGATCTTGCTCACGATGTTAATACTTTGTTTCAAATACTGAATGACTTAACCAATCAGATGTACTGAGAAACTGCGGTATTATAATAAATGATATAAGTTATGCTTTAGGTTTCGTTTTCAGATATTTTAACAAAGGCCACATTAAACAGGCGTACATTTTTATTGATGTAAATTCGAAACTGTCGTGCAGGTTTAACATACGCGCATACAGTTAAAGTAATTGCTCATTCTCAAACCAAATTCGCTGTAATTATAACTGAAAACACAGGAATATGAGCTCAAAATACAAGCTTAAACTTTAAACTAGGTCAGATGAGTATTTATTGAGATTTATTCATTTTTGAGTGGCGGTTAGTTCGGCTGTTGCAAAAAGTGTTTTTTCTCTGTTTCGATTTTGCTTCTTGGATTTAAATCTGTTGAAATGGAACAAATAGCAAAATGAAAATGTAAAACCACTGTTATTTGCACATTTTGAAATAACAACTGATCAAACGTCAGAATACAACTAATTGCCTTTTTGGAGGAGATATTAAACCGAGGTCCTATATATTGGTGTTATTATGTGATTACACAAAAGCACCAGAGGTGATTCTGGAATGTAGAACTTTCTGTTTTCTTCGATTATCCCTACAAACTAAAATAACTTAACACGTCAGTTGACGTCGGCAATTTAGGAAACGGTTCTTCCGATACAATGACAGGTGCCAAAATTAACATGACAACGATCAGACTGAAATGAACTGATTCCTGTGTGACATTTCTTACGACTGATTGTGATGGTTAAATTGAGCTATTTCTGCAATGCATTCTTTTGACTTCATCCCCAGATTTAAATTGTCCTTTTTTGTATTCGCATCATACTAAGTATTTTAGTTTAACCTTTGATGTATTGGGGTTGAACTTAGCAATGTCACAAATCGGTTTCTAAAGTAAGAAACATACAGAGGGCAAATCATAATGTGTGTCATATTCAGACAAAATATCCTTTCCTTTGAATTAATTGACTTAAACGAAGGCACACTTAAACAGATTCTTTATTTTCAAACGACATCAAATAAATATCACATTCCAGTCTTTCGCAGTTTGAAAACACAGTCATTTTTGCATTCTTGAGTGTTGGCAAATTAGATATAACGCCCCTTGACATTCCGGATGTTATCCTATTACAACGATCCAACTTAGGACTTCAGTAGGTTTCAATGGCCCTCTGAGCTAAAAGTCGAGAAAATGCAAATGCAGAATAAAGTTCAGGATTTCCGTTTAGAAGCCTCCGATGGCTGACGCCTACAAGATGTGACCAGTGCATGAACATAATCTTCACTGAAACCACACGGCGAGAGTTTTGCCTTTGTTCATCTAATTATTAGCTTTGTGCTCAGGGTTAGCTTTTCTGATAAGTCTTTGTCCGTCGTCCGTCATCAGTCCGTCCGTCCGTCGTCATCTTTTCATTGAAATGACATCTCTTCTGAAACTAAAGGGCCAAATTAAATGAAACTTGCCTGGGATGTTCCTTGGATGAAGCTCTACCAAGATTGTTCAATTGGTTATGGTCCATTGCATCTCTGGTTCACTGGAGCTAAAAATAGATTTTAAAAGTTAGATCTTTAAAAACCTTCTTCTCCGAAACCCCAAGGCCTGGAGTTCAGATATTTGGTATGAAGCATTATCTAGTAGACCTCTACCAAGTTTGTTCAAATTATGACCCTGGGGTCAAAACTAACCCCACCCCAGGGGTCACTTGATTTTACATAGATTTATATAAGGAAAACTTTAAAATCTTTTTGTCAAAAACCACAAGGCCTATAATTTAGACATTTGGTGTGCAGCATTGTCCAGTAGACCTTTACCAAGTTTGTTTAATTCATGGCTCCTGGATCAAAAATGGCCCAGCCCCCGGGGTCACATATTTTATATAAAGTTATATAGGAAAAAACTTTTTAAAATCTTCTGGAAACCACAAGGCCTTGAATTTAGATATTTGGTGTGAAGCATTGTTCAGTGGACGTCTACTAAGTTACTAAATCATAGCCACAGGGTCAAAATAGGCCCTGCCCCGGGGTTCATTTGTTTACATAGAGTTATATTGAAAAAATGTAAAAGTCTTTGCATCAGAAACCAAATGGCATAGAGCTTAGATATTTTGTATGTAGCATTGTCAAGAGAACCTCTATTAAGTTTGTTCAAATCATGGCCCCTGGGACAAAAATGGCCCCGCCCTAGGGGTCACATGTTTTACATAGAGTTATATAGGAAAAGATTTAAAAATCTTCTTGTCAGAAACCACATTTCCTAGAGTTTAGATATTTGCAGCATTGTCTAGTGGACCTCTACCAAGTTTGTTCGACAAAACTGGCTCCACCTGGGGGTCATTTGATTTTACACAAGGATTTATATTTATAGGGAAAACTTTAAAAAAACTGCTACTCTTAAACACCAAGGGCTATACCTTCAATTGTTCATTGTTATGTCTCCCCCCATCCCCGCCTTTCTGAATGAAACATATTGTTTTTGCCTTGTCCATAGGTGTCTGTTTGTCTGTTTTTCACACTTCGTTTCCTTTTAATAACTTGAGTACCAGTTGACCCAAAGCCTTCAAAGTTCACAGGGTTATTCAATATTGCCCTTAATGAGTACAAAAATCCCTTTTGTGTTTTGGGTCAGTAGGTCAAAGGTCAGAGGAAACTCTAGAGTGAAAACCATTTCCACTCAATAACAGGATTACCGTTTCGCAAAGAGCCTCCAAACTTCATAGGATGATTGCGTTTTCTAAATAAAAGAACCATGTTGTTTTTGGAGCTAGTATGTCAAAGGTCAGGGCCACAGGGACCTGTAGAGTGAAAACTATTTCTGTAGAGTAACTGTAGTACCATTACACCCAGAGCCTTCAAACTTTATAGGATAATTGTATTAGAAGAACACTATTGTTTTAAGGGTCCATAGGTCAAAGGTTAAGTTCACAGGGACCTGTAGAGTGAAAACTGTTTCTGCTCAGTAACTGGAGTACTATTTTACTAAGAAACTTCATAGGATGATTGTCTTTACACAGTTAAAGAACCCAATCATTTTCACTGCAAAAAATGTAGATAAACGGGAGTGTACGGAATTCCGTATGTCATTAATATACGGGTAAAAATACGGAAAACATAAAATACGGAGGTGTAGGGTGTCGTATATTCAGCAAATCCGTATATGACCAAAATATGGTGTTCCGTATACTAACAAAATACGGAAAACTATATATATGCTGTCCGTATTTTTCTAAAATACGGGAACGTCATAATAAGTCCGTATATTACTAAAATACGGCATCCCATATTCTTAAAAATACGTGAATCTAAAAAGACTGCATATTCATGATCAGTCGTATACTGCTATACTACATATCTCCCTTTATTTGAAAGTTAAGAAAGCAAGAATGAATGTACTTTTCGTTTATACTGAAATACGGGTGTCAGGATACTGCTCAAGTCTGGTGTTCTATAAATTTGTAAATAATGGAACCTATTATGTGTCTAAAACACGATAGTTTTTCCAAATGTTACTCGAATGCGGCATTCCGTATGCTTAAAAATTTGGAAATATGTAAATTGGTTCGGAGGTCATTATTTTCAAGAAGGAACATCTCTAGAAAACTACTGATTGAGAAGTCAACAAATGAAAAATGTATCTGTAAACTGGAAAAGTAATGATTATTATAATAATTATTTGATTATTTAGATTATAATTGAATAAGACGGGCATATCAAATCAAGTCAGTATACTGCTCAAATAAGGGTTTCCGTATTTTTACTAATAATAGAAACTTGAAAAACTATTCAGTATAAATTCCTGAATTACAGGAGTCCGCTTGCAAGTCCATATATTACTCGAATACAGCATTCCGTATATTTGAAAATACGAAAATAATATCGGTCATAGTTATACAGTTACAGATATATAGAGTTATAATGACTAGTTGAAACTAAGGATCTTTATATAGCAAAATGTTTTCTTTTTGTAATAATGAATAATGTTTTTTTCTTTTTTTTTTCTTTCTTCTTTTTTTTTTGGGGGGGGGGGGAGGTGTGTTCTGTCAAAACTAAATTCTACTCTTGATTCTATGTCGGAAATAGATCATAATCCAATGCAAGCGTCTCAAACTTGAAAACGAAATTAAAATGAAACCGACATAACTTTAATTAATCAGTCCTTATCTATTTTCTAATTTTTATCTCCAAGATGATCAGTGATGTGCTTTATTGTCTTAACAAATTGCAGTATTGGATTATTAAAGCCGGATATGGATCATAGTTCACAGCAAGATTTTCAAGTGTTTAACTAAATTTAATCAAATCGTACCTTTTGTTAAAAATTTTCTTTGCTGGCTGATCTAATATTGCGTAACAGTGATGTACTTTATTGTCTTAAAACAATATTGCGATTTAAATGAAGTATTATATGGTGATATTATTTACGCTTGAAATGTGCTCTTTCGTCTTACGTCTGCTTGTGCTTCTGTCTTTTTGAAGGAAAATTAAACCATAATGACTTTTAAAAATTAAACAAAACGTAGCAGGTTCAATTATTCTTAAAAAGACCTTCTGTTGAAGTAATAAGTTTGCCTTTGCATTGATTACATTGAACATGTAGATCTAAACTGCCATGTTTTTGGTTAGACATCTTTTTTTCACCTATGATGAAACATGAATACTTATAAGCAGCAAAGAAATTTAAGCCTGTAATTCAACATTTAAGATTTTGCTTCAGAAAGTTAAACAGCTTCATAACATTAAACTAGCTTAAACTGTTTGCTGTATGTTATAACAATATGCAACAAGTTTTGTTTGTTATGAGATATCAATTATCAATTAACATAAAAACGCCAACACTTTGTGTAAGTGATAAGAGTTTACTTTTGTATTTTTTCCTTTTTTATATTTCAAAATTTTAGTAATGATTGGACTTTTCTAGATGTTACTCGCCTTTCTTCGAATCTGACAGACCTAACTAGACTTTGTAGTGTTTAGTATTAGGGATTTCTCGCCTGTCCTGATGTCGATTTATATGAAGGATGAGAGATTAAACTGAGGGGTTGTTTCAAACTCAAACTTCACAAATCTATAACGAAGCACAAGATAAAAAATGGTCTCAAAATAATTATACAATTACATCATTAAAGTTTGATTCCATAATGGTCTCATATTTTATGAACAGTGTGAGTCATAGAACGATTGTATAGTTCTAGATTTTCACGAACCAAACATTTATACAACGTCGTTGCGCCGGGGGTTCATCCTCTTGGTGCGACAACTCCGCAGAAATCGCATTGCGCTGATCACCCGGTCATATTGCCTTCACGGTTGTGCTGCGGGTCTTACCTGTAGTGCCGATCTATGCTTTGTTCAAGGTGCCGCTCCTGGATGCACCAGTGCTAGCCTCAGTTTTTGCCGTGGTTCCCGTCCTGGCTACACTGGTGCGTGCCTGCCAACTGAATGGCCGCAGTATCGTTCCTTGCTATCGATGCAGGCAAGGACTTTCGGTACCTGTGGTCGCGGTGCAGACCCAATCGGATGTTGCAATGCCAACACATTCAGTGATCGCAGTGCAGGTCCGGGTTGAAATGGTGGCGGTCTTAACGTTTGTTGATTGGCAGGAAAAAATGTTTGAATCGGTGCCAGTCTAGGGTAACTGTTCGCTTCTTTCGCTGGAGAAGCATTCCTAAGATTACATACAAACAGTAATAAACATGTGGTTGGCCTTATATTTTCCACGGGGTTTTCGCGTTTATATACATTTGTAAAAAAATATATTTACGGGCTCAATCAACTCGTAAATTTGATATAAAACAGTAAGCACAAGTATTCTTTCAAATTAAATATGTGAATATTTTGATTTTTCTTTATTTGGTATTATAAAAAGATAAAGTTTACAATGTTTTCTTTTTCATTTTATCGCTACGCCTTTTCTATAAGTCACCCTTCAATAAAAAAAAACACGAGAGCCTCGTACTTTTTACAGTACAACTGCTACGTAGCTTGTAGTATCGAAAAGAATAAGTACCCGTATATAATTTTACAATGGGCATTTTTAAGTTAATTTCTTTAAAAGTAATAACTCGAAACCATTTAACCTATAGGGAGAAGGGATGCGTTCATGGCAGTGTTTTCCACCCTTGCTGACAGCGTTTTGCCACCTCCTGACCACAGTGCTGAAGTGCGTGACGTACTGAAGAATGTACTTTCCAATTCCAATCCAGTGTGTGCTGCCAAACCCCAATAACAGTTTGTTACATTCTACGGAAGGCAAACATACGTTTGTGAGTAGAAAGTCTTTGCACAGTTATCTGAAAACCATTATCAATTTTATCAGAAAACCGAAGAGACATCTGAAACCTTAATTGAATTATATAATAATAATATTTATGATTCCACAACAAATTACCCGAAACCACATCATGTCGCAAAGAAATCGTATATTACTGTTGATTATACGGTTAAGATTATACTCGAAATTCCACCTATTAGCAATCATGTTCAACTAAGTGTAGCTCTGGTCGGGAGAGAAGTAAATGATATGTTGCCAGTTTTGAGAGATTACTTGAATAAATATTTTGTGTGGCCATCCAACCAAGAAAGGCGTTTATTTGAAGGTGGTTGGTGTGAGCACAATTGCTGGTACCAAGCATCGAATACAAAAACTGGAAGTGGAATCACAGTAAGTGTACAATTCGGGCTACAGGCAATATTATGGTATTCACATTCAATTTGTTATGGACTCGTTGAATGTCGTATAAGGTAGTTTCGAGTGGGTACCTTGGTCATTTAAATGACATACAGCATTTTGGATTAATGCATGGTAGTGATACTGAACTTATTTTTCCAAACAAATCATGCTTCCTGTGAGATAAATTATACCCAATCGAGGGACACTTATGACCTTTTATATGTCGTGCTCTTAATGCTTTAAATCGAAAATACATGGTTCGTGTGGATCATACAATTGCCGAATTGAAAACGTACAAATCTGTGAATTCAGTTTAGAGACACAGACGACATCAGTGGTCATCTGCAGTCGGAGTATGTGCCTCATTAGTGTGTAGACGCAAAATCAGTGGGCTAATATTTTAATAACTTATAAACGCATGCAGAAATAGGACTTTTGTTATTTGATTCGTGAATATCAAGAATTGTACAATCGTTTTATGACTCACAATGTTCCTGCAATAATGATTAGACCATCATGGAATCGAACTTGACTAATGTAATTTCAGAAACAAAATAAAGTGATTGTTTTACATTTGTTGTATAATTATTTTTGAAAACAGACATTATTTCATTTTGACATCAAATATACATTTGCGCAAAGGATTTTGAAACAATCCCCTAGTATAATCTCTCATCCGTCATACAAATCAGCATCAGGCGAAAAATCGCTAGTACCATCCCACAAGTTATATTCGTGAAGAAATCAAAGAGAAAACATAAGAATCTTGCACAAAGGTTTTGTATGATTGTTCATGAAATATCGGTAGTTTTAACTGTTTTTAATACTATTACATATTCAGCTATTAAATAAAAAAATACAACCATTATAAATTCATTTATAACAACTTACAAGGATAAAAACATCGGTACCGTCTTTTGTCTAAGGTTCTGGATGACAGGATCACGTGACCCAGTAGGAAGAGCAATACCGTCGCTGGCGTGATGTCAATTCGGACAGACATCAGTTCAAACAGCTAAGTTTCTTAAATCAGTAAGTGAAAGGAACATTAGAATATCTTTGCTATATATACGCGTGTCTACTTTTCATTTTAAGTCGCTGCGCTCCAAAAAATGCTCAGTGGTATACTGACGGCACATTTTACCGGCTGACAACGAGTTATTACTTTGATAACGTAACAAGAGCTGTTGTAGGACAGCGCGCTCGACTATTCTCAGTACTTGACACCAAAGGGTTATAAAACCTTATAAACTCAAAATTCACACAAAATCCTTGATAAAGTTACCTCCTCTTGTGGCAGTCTCAGGTTTGAGGATGGATGGGGAGTGAAATGAATTAATTAAAAAAATCTGGCCAAGGGGGCTGGGGGGTTTGAGGGTGAGGGTGGAATCAAGTACCTAAGTATTAAAAAAAATCGGACCCGGGGGAGGATGGTGGGGAGGGGTTGAGGGGTGGAGTGAAGTACCTATGAATAAATTAAAAAAAAACAACATCTGGCCGGGGGGTAGGTTTGAGGGTGAGAGTGGAGCTAACTGTGACCCGAGGGACATGGGTACCAACAATCTTTGCACAGGTCTTGCTGGTGATCAAGTATTCTAAGTTTGAATGGAATATTTTTGACACTTTTTGAGAAATGGACCAAAATTTCTAAGTCGAAAAGGGGCCATAATTCGCACAAAATGCTTGACACAGTTACCTCCTCTTGTGAGCAGACTAAGCGTTTGATGGTTAACAAGAATTGTATGTTTCAGGCCTATATCTGCAAGGGAAAGGTGACTAGTACTATCTTGCCCAAAAACTTGAACCAAATTTCTAAGTTGAAAAGTGGCCATAATTCTTACAAAATGCTTGACAGAGTTACCTCCTCTTGTAAGCAGAGTAAGCTCTTGATGGTAAATAAGTATTGTAAGTTTCAGGGCTTAACCTGCAAGGGTTAGGTAAATAATGATACCTTGCCCCAAAACTTTAACCGGAACCAACGCCGACGGACGCCAGGGCGAGAACTATAGCCCTCCTTATTCTTCGAATAGTCGAGCTGAAAAGTACATAATTCCAAATAAATATCGATCAGTTTATTAGTATTTTCTTGAAGAATATTGAACAATCGATATGTTTGATGTGCTGTTATGTACATTATCAATGTAATAACTCGTTTGAGCCGGTAGAAAATCACTCAAATTGGTACATGTGCGATGTAGCCAATTCCTACAATTTGAACACTGAATCGTACCATCATAACATTCTAGAGCACAGACTAAGCAGGGAAGCACAGACATGATTAAATATTCCACAGAATAATGAGAAGTTGCAAAATGATATTTTATGTTTTATCAACGATAGCAATTTTGAAAGTAATAAAATTAAAAAACCAAATGTTTATATACTTTTTCGAATTTAACTCGAAACAGAGTTATAACTGTTTGTTTTTCATGCATATTAGGAGTTCAAAGGTATTCATTATAATTAAAATCATTTCTTTTGATATATTTTTGCGGCAAAATAGTCTTCCTTTTGTTAAAAATTACTGATTGCAGGTTGTTAGGAAATTATCGAAATGGATTAGTGTTCTTTGTATGATTGACATAATTATCAATTATCACTTTGGTTTATAAACATGTCTATTGATTACATCAACACCTTAAGGCGATAAAACAACTTCTTTAATCAGCAGTGATTGGATTAGCACGTGTGATATACAATGCCACAACTACTGTTTGCCAATTAGTCAAACCATGTTTTTCGGTGTTTCCACTATTTTTAAGAATATGGGAAAGGAAAAAAATACTAAATGGAACATTTTTTCATAATTTAACACTTTATTTGCAAACAATATTACAGAATTGACAGTGCTAACAACGTTCAAACAATAAAGTATTAACATAATACGAAAATAATATTGATAATGTTTATAAAAATATATGGTATACCAATTATTTAAATGAATGAATTTTATTTACAGATTTAAAACCATTTTCTCTTTCGTTATGATACTACAGTTGCATATAAATTTGCTTCGACTGTCATATAAACGTATCCGCATGACAGAATCAGATGACAGTGATTGAATTTTTAATAAAAAGGACTTAATTAAATCCAGATCAATATGAAGATACTTTAATTTTTATTTTGTTCAGTTATCTTTTAAAGAGCTTAGTGGACCAGAACTCGATTTTACTGTTAAAGAAAATGTAAACAATATGGCGGACGTTTCTATTTTGCGTCATGTCTGGTACAGATTATGATGCTGAAGCAGCCCTTGGAAGGTAAGTAAATGTATTTATCTTACTGTTAATGAATGTATTACCACTCAATATCATTGAAAAAAAATATGATACCATCAATAGTTTGGATAATTTTTGAAAATTAATAATCGTTTATTGAGGTTGGTAAACATTTTGTAAGAGCAATATATTTTTCTGTTATTATATTGTATGACAATATCAATCATTGTTGAAGTTATGACTAGTATCAATATTATAGCAGCTACATTATTATATTTGTTAATAAAACATGTCATGCATATTCAACGGTTCAGTCGGTGAAATTTGCCTAAAAGTTAATTATTGTTAGGAATATGTTCTTATAAGCAGATAGTTAAAACAATGTATGTACAAATAAAATATCAGACATAAACACGTGCACCATATCACACGTGCTAAAAGTCACACTATCTTTCTATTATTTTATTTCGTGATTTTAACTGGATTGCCAGTTTTAATTTAGTGTCAAATGTTAAATGTTGTTTTATTTTTCACAAATCTAGACAGTGTCGCAATTTCTTTTTTCCCTTTTTTTCTTTCACGGATTTTTGCTTTTTTTTACTATTCGGAAAGTTTAAAACTTCAATTTTCTAATCAAATAACATGTCTAACGGTAGGAAACACTTTATAAGTTTAATCCTAGTCTTCTAGAGCTCATTACGCACAGTGAAATTTTCTATTAGGTTTTTCCTGATCTGTATACGATATGTGATATGTTCAATCAATCAATTACACTGCTGCTACCCCTTGTACACTATATTTGTTTCTAATCATGCCGTAAAACCAGTTGATATAAAAATTCAAACATAAATTATTTAGCGCTTCACCTGAAACAAATGACATATATTATACCATTTTATTTAAAAATATGCATTTATGTAAAAACAGTAATTGACAATCTCAGGTATTTCTTTCTAAATATGAATGGTCCTGAAAATGACCTTTTGTGTCCAAATTGGACGATTTATGTTTTTACACGACACAGCACTCTGCGTAACTTACATTGATATTTGTGCATGCCGTTATTGCCAGGTGTCTCGCCTTCTAAATGCACGAGATCTCGAGAATAGTCTGAAGGAAATTTAATGTTTGGAAACCTTACGAAATTGTTTTCGAACGTTTTTGCCAACATTTTATTAATTTTAATCCCTTGCTTATCAAAACATGTTTTTGTTAGGCCAGGACATTTTGAAAAATCACCACGTGTTAATATCTCGAATACGAACACGTGCTTTGTTCCATGTACTTTTAAATCTCTATTAATATCTGAGATTCGTCTCACGATCTCCTTCGGTGATGATGTTGGAGTAATATCATTTCCACTGACGGCAATAACGACAACTTCTGCTTTCTCTTTCATCATTCTGTCATATAATCCTGCATCAATTCGGACAGTCCTGAGACCGCCCTTGCCATACCAACGTACGTTAAATGGAATGTGCAAAACTGTTCGATCCTCGCAAAAAAAATTAAGGCGTTTGATGTAGCTATCACAGAATAGTACGACTTTAGCCATTGTTGTCATAAGACTGACAAAACATTTTCCTTCAAAACTTTATATAGGAACTTGTCAACGCGTGAGTAAAGTTGATCCGTGTCAAAGCTCGATGCAGTCAAAAAAGAAAAATTCTGTCATTAATTCAGCAAAATCAGAGCGAAAACTTCTTCAAACATATAACATAGGCTTCTGTAGGTCAGATTATGCAGTTGTTAAGTCACAGGCGGACAAGACATCCTCCAATATCTTGAGATTCTTGAGATCCCGCAATGATGGGCCGTGTCATGCCATCAAAGACGTTGGGTGACGGGAACTGCTTGTTTGGAGCCATAGCACTTGAGTTGAGTGGAAGTGAGGATCAACATGTACTACTTAGACTGCTATCAGCTCTTAAACTGATAGAACATAAAGATTTTTATACTTCTGTCTCTTTTTTAAATGACAGCAGAATTGTAAAGAGTGATTAGTCTAAATTACTGCATAATGTTATGGTACTGAGTAGTTTTTCAGGAATAGAACATCTTTATGTTTTGAGTGTTGTCTTGAGCCAAAGTATCAAGTCATATTACCCGCCACAGAACTTTCTTGATTTTACGTCCGAACATTTAACAGAAGACAGAAACGTTAAACCGTTAAAGGTGCTTAGACTGGTAGCAGAAATAATTTTCCCATTACATGTAGCAAAACATCACGTCAGTTATTCACAAAATTAAACACAGTTAAATTATCAAATTAAATCATTAAATTCTATCATATTCCGTCATTAGCTGCCAAAATAAGGCTTTAAACTACCTGATCATGGTTAACCTCCAAAAGTTACTTGATGCCGCTTCTAATGGAATTGCAGGACAGTTAATGACAACCTACTCGAATCAGTTAGGGTAATGCTGGATTACATCAGATACAAAAATATGCGCGTTCAATATTCAATTTTTCAAAAACAAAGTTGGAAGAATGTATCAGAATATTGTGTAAATGACACAATCGTTTGGTTTCCAAAAGAGAAAAAGATATTCACAATATGACGAATATACCACAATTACATCATGTAGCGTAAATTATACCATAGCCAGAGAAGACTTCGTCTCGTTAGATCACATACAGAAAGGTATCTAACAATGGCTTTAATTTACGCTACCCACAAAACAACAGTATAAATATGATATATCAATTATTATTTTTGAGTTTCTGTAATCAAACAATAAGACAGTAACTTAGTTAAGATATGGTCTTCAAAATTAAAATTAGGATTTCTATATGTACCAATATTTTCTTTTTTATGCATCGTCACTTCCTGGTTATTTACTTTGAAGAATGCCTGTCTTTTTATCAATAATAATAACGTGATCAAGAAAGAAAATATGTTACCAAATCATCTGACATAGTCATTTTAGAAACAAGTCAGATATTAGCGGTAGGTTGGTACATTACGAACAGATTCGAATTTTGAACACGATATAGTAATAACTGTAGTTACAACAACTGACAAAAGAATAATATTCTTTCAAGTTAGTGATCATTTCATTACTGTTCAAAGAAGCAGACTAAAGGCTAAGCAGTTACTGCAAGGTAACTGATCATTCTTATATCATGTGTTTTTGTAATCTAATTTAATTTGAGATTTGAGTATGACATACAGATATAAAGTATAATTTGTGTTTCATTGAAGAAAATCTACAAATCAAGTTGATAATCTGATAAGATGGCTAAAGTGGCCTTCAATATGCGATTGACTTCATCAAAGAAGGAGACATCCGACCTGTGATTCCATGTAAACACAACCCTTTGTGATGATTATTTTGTTAATGTTTCCTTTCTCTTTACCATTAGTTTTTCGTCCACTACAAACCCAGAACCCTATACAATTTTGAAAAATGTTCATATTTTCTCTTTGGACAGTTCTTATTCTTGCCTTTTTTATATTACACTTCTTAGATCATGATAAACAAGTATTAATCAGGACTATCAAGTCTGATTTCTCTTCAACATACGCTATTTATTTCTCATTTTATGGCTATATATTCTAAATTTAAAAATACCAAATAGTTAACTTAAATGACCTACAAAAAATACGTGCACTCTATTTAGCTTTTATATAGCGAGTCAAAATATTACTCAATACTTGTTATAAAATTCTGTTTGATCCTTTAAAGCATTCTTTAAGTAGTAAAAAAAACATTACATGACACTTCAGTAATTTTATCTCAGTTGCTGAAACAAAATATATTTCGTTTCTATTGTTTGTTTCAGTCTGATGACTTTATGAAAAGAGGGATAATGTCCAACTTCCTGTTCTAACTGCAGAAAAACAATTAAGTCTTGAAAGAAAAAACTATTGATTACATTCGAGTGTTTTGTTTCCAAGTGTGCCTTAAAATTATTTAGAAAAATGTCATGAATATAATTCTGTTTTGATATTTCTAAAATTATGTTCGTTTGAATGGCTACCTGAATGAATTATTTGGATAGTTAGGTATATACTGTACTTCACAGATATAATATTTCAACGTTATCACGGTGCATATCCATATCGGTACCCTCTTTGCGAAATTTAATTAAACGGTACCCTCTTCGCTCATGCACGGGTCATTCTTTGCTGAAAATATAGCGGCGATGGACCAGAGTCAGGAAAATATACACTCTACTGACGAATGAAGGTAATGTCATCTGCAAACGAAGTTTACCACGGAACACTACAATGTTTTAGTTGTGTCTCTGTTTGTTATGTGTCTTGTTTTCAATTACTGCAACTCCAAAATATGCGACACAAATCGAGATGTCTTGTCTCGACCGGCGCCTCGACATGTTCTCTTAGCTTATATGAACCAGTGGTTTGATTATGTACACACCATACATATAACATGTATTCATTTATATATTATTTTCAAACAAATGGCAATAAATAGTGTGAAAAATACGTAAAATTCATAAAAACGCGCTACTTTCGGTTTTGCAGCTACACGGGTTACCTCTTTGCTGTTGATATTTTATGTCACATGTAACCTCTCTCATTTTTTTCTTTCAGGCACGGGTACCCTCTTAGCACTATGATATGTAATAACACTAAATGCAGTAGTCGAATTCGAAATAAAAAAAATAATAATAAAATTAAATAAAAAAATAATAAAATTATTACTGTCTAGTATTATTTCAATGCCGTGCCTGAACATCTATGTATAGCATAGTGCTTTACGTCTTCGATGTTAAGTCCTTTAACTCGAATTTGTATGCAGTCATTGTTGCAATAAGCAAATTAAGATTTTCTGACTGTTCATCAATTACTCTGTAATCCAGGAAATGATATGTATAAAACAAAGTTATGGCAGCTTAAAACATTTCATTTCTTTTCAGATCTAGAAAAACGTAAACGGTTTTCAATATTATGGCTGCATCACCCCAAAAAAGCTGACTCTTCTGCTGTTGTTTTAAAATTCGCAATATTCAACAAAATCAATGTAGTGATAATTTCATTCCTTATACGGGCTGCCGGGCGTTATTATAAGTTTCCAAGATTAATGACACAATGCCTCACTAATTAAGTCAAACGTACAAAAACTACCTTAAATGCTCTTAATGTAGCGACTGTTTTTATTCAGTAATTTAGTCTTTGTAAATAAAGCAGCACATGTATGAAATATGAAGTCAACCTGTTGCGTGCAAAGAAACATGCCGCTCGGTCAAAGGTCAATGTTACAGTGGAAACTTGATATTTTGGTTTATTCCTTATATGGATATAGTGAATAAGTTTTTTGTGTCCGGTTCATATCTTCCTCGTGCATGGTGGGATTTCAAAAAAATGTGTTTGTTATCATATGATGACGACACATCCCCGTCATGATAATTTCTTTTTTCTTGCCCATAATTTCACACTTTCAGCATGCTCATCATGTTGTTTTAGTAAGGTAGCACATGTTGAATATGGAATTATCACACAGGGCAGGTGAGCAACAAAGAACATACATAAATGTAATAGACATTTGTAGTGGGCTGCATGTATTTGTGCTTTGGTATAATTATTATATGGGCGCGAAAGAAACAACAGTAGATTGCTACGTTGGTTTTGTCCGCTACTGTTGCCTTGATGCAATCTCTTTAAGGATATCAGAGAGATTTTTTTTTCAAATTAAACGTGCTATTGAGTTTGTTATGCAGATAAGTGTTATTTCTGTCTACAATGCATTTAGCATGGCTTGCTTTTAGATACATACATGTTATGTAGCTAGATACAGTGTAGTGGCTAGGGTTTAAATTCAGCAGGTCTTATTCCCATAAAATTTTACCTTTAAAGCCTTGCTTATGCTGTCTTCTAGAAGGGCTAATATGTAACAACAGTTAGAAAGGTAAGTACCTGATATCTTTACCTTGTCATACTTTATGCCATATTTACATGTTTGCCCACAATGTTGATTTACCAAGTTTGTGTCCAGTGTCATTGAGCGGGGTCATCTGTGTCCTTTGGACACATTTCTAATTTAAATAAAGATTTAACACTGTAAATTTTCAAAATTTTGTAGTGCACATTGATATCAAGGCATATTTAAAAGAAATATAACTGTGGCGATTACCTTCAAATGACCCTGAGCTACTCACCTGAAGGCAGAAGGACGAAGTAAGAGTTAATTGCAAAACCTTACTCGCTGGTAACTCTTTTAATACTCTGCAGACCTTTTCATTATGGTATTTTAATTCTGAAAAGTGTTTGGCTACATTGCCATGTTTGTGAAACACAGGAGATGGTGCTTGAATGTACGCAGAATACTGTGGAATGATTATAACAAGTGACAATTATACTCACGCACGTAGAAAAGGCAAAAAGTCCCCTAACACGGACAATTTATGTCGACAATGTCATATCTTTTAAAATTCACTGACTTGTGAAAATACATGCCAAATGCAATACAGAAACAAACACTATGAAAGAATGCGTTTACAATGTTTCTATACACACACTATGGCAAAGAATTTGGAGAGGCAGGTCGATCAAGCACGATCGTGGTCATAAAGGCAAAAGAAATATTTATATTTTTTTCAATTTACTGTTTCAACCAAATGCACTCTTTCTGATTTTGGCGGCTGCGGAAATCACGTCTGCGCATGATCAGAATTTTTTTTCATTATCCGATCGTAAAAAACTTTCTGTGGATTTTCTTGATAATAATTGTCTAAATGATATTTTTTTTGTTTTATTTACAAAAAATACAATTTAATTTTGCACACCTGGTCAGGCTGTTGGCGTTTATTTTGGGGCCCAAATGGGACCCATATATGTACCATTTGGGCTGAAAAAATATATTCGCGTATTGTTGAATGACTGTTTTTAGATAAAATTAAGCTTCAGTAAATAAATTTAGTTTCAATAAATTGAAAAAGTCCGTTTTTCCTAAAACTTCTGTAATATGGGATCCATCTGGGCAAATCTACATAGGTGTGCCCACCAGGGACCCATATGGGCCCAACATGGACGCACACATGTGCCCACATATAGCCCATATGGGACCCATATATGCATGTTTGCTGGGTAATTGTATTTCTTTCTATGTAAACTCCAGTGATGCATTCATGGACTGCGTTTGCAGACGAACATTGTACTCTTTAACTTCAACAAAATACATTTTTTTAACAACAAAACGTTTATTTGTTATCTTCGAGTTACTACACCGATGTGTTCATCTTAACACTGAAACATGCAGAATAATCATTGTTTATGTAATCGTCGACTGAAAAGGAGGTATTATCACAGGCTTTTTTCTTAAGGCGCAAACTTTACGTTGTCAGACTAGCATTATTCTACTCGGTAACTTTCCGCTGAACAGGTTTTAAAATATTCTTTGAAAACCTTATATGGATAACCTTCGTCTAACCCCCCGTCCACTTCACCATCGAAAATAAACGTTATGTTGCGGTTTTGAATTTTATTTCAGGAATTTGTTCAAAACTTCATTTTTCCTTCGTACTTAACACTAGTTTGACATTCTCAAGTCTTTAAAACAGCTTGTGTTCTCATTTCAGCTATTTAGTTACTACAGCAATATGATTTTTTGTGTTACTTCCCTTGTTAAGAGAACTTTTTTTTTAAGTGATAACTGATTTAGCTTTAAAAGTTTGCAGAATTAAAACCTTGGCATATTCAATATATTGTATATTGAATGTCAAAAGCTTAAATTAAAAAAAAAAATATACAGTAAGTATTATCATAATACTTACTGTATATTAAATTTAATAAAATTTAACTTTTGGAAACACATTTAAAAGTGTTACCAGTTTGCCTATATTTAGTCGGTGTGGGATATGCCTTAAATAATTCATGGCAGCTTCCCATGCAGAAAACTACTGTTTCATGTTGTTGTTACTTTTTCATTCAATTACCTTAGGATGCACATACGTTTCGAGCAGTACCAAGTGTCTCCAAGTATTAATTGTTAGTAAGCAGAAACTAAGTGCTACGAAATGAGTCTAAAAAAGTTAGAAACTCAGTGTGTCTCATTGTCCAGTGGTTTTAGGTTATGAGTTAAACAGATACACTGAGTCCTGACCTAGGAGTCGGTAACCATCTTTTGTAGCTACGACGAGCACGATCTGGCCAGGTTTTCATTCGGCTCCTGATCCGAATATCCAGTTCAGTTCAGTCTGAACTATGTCTTGAGTTAAACTTGAAAGATGCACTTGTTTTGCCTTCTTTGGGCCAGTTTGAGACCTAAGGACCTTAAGGAGGCACTTAATGTCTGGATAACAAAACGGTTACAATTTTTAGAAGGAAAGAAACAAACACAAAAATTCGTCAGGTAAAGCATCTTGAGTGTATACTATAATTTATAATAATAAGTTTGTGTTTGTATCCTACCTACATAATAATTAATATCCAAGATCAAGAAAGGATATGTCAATGGGAATAACTGAGAAACTATGCTATCCAGGCTCAATTCGTGGATCCACAGCATGACTCTTAAATCTTATAACAATAGGGTTTACCCACAAACGTTACTATGTGCTCTTTTGTTATATATTTTTGTGTTGAGAATAAACTGCACTTCTTTTTTCAATCATGTAAACGTGAGGGGTCAGGGATCCATCAATAAAGAGTATGTCCTCCAGTTCATTTTACACATGTAAACTATTCCTTGTCGACCAAAAATTCATGAAACTATTTAAAGAGATGTTTGTAAAACATATATTTCCACCAAAAGTTTCTTGTTGCTGGTGGTAGTTAACCAGTGACGGCCATGTTGTAAATGAAGGTCAGACTCAGAAGGTGTGTTCATGGTCAAAGAGCCCCTAACTTTTGACTCAAGTTATTAAAAAATCCTTCCATGAATAAGATAATTACAGTATGGATACAAATGTGTGTATATACACAGACTTTGGTGACTTTAAAGCTATGTTACCTTGGCATTTGACGTGGATGTAACACTCGATACGTCAATTGATGTGTTGAACAAATGCGCTTTATTACAGCCCGGATGGTTTGATTTTAATATTTCCGCATTCGAAGGCATAAAAATGATAGTGTTGGTAGTGTTTTAGAATTAAAAAAATACTTTCCAAATTATTTTATAAATTCTTTTCTATTACAATAAATAGGCAGATGCCAAATAAATCGGTCTTTTTGTTTAATTTTAACAAATTGTTCGTCTTGAGCATAAATTGATAATTATCAAAGGGATTGATGAGAAAATTTAAAATATCCGTATATTTAATTTCATTACGACTTTTTGTTTTGTTTTGTCTGTTACACACATTTGAAATTAAAAAAATATAGATCTATCTTTTATTTGTCTTATCTGTATGTTAGTGTTTGACATTGAATGCAATGCTTTGTTCGGGGTGAGGAGCAGGGGTTACATTTGTCACCTTATTTTGACAGCTCTTGTTGTACATTGTTCAGTCAAATGGAATTTTATCACAAAGCTCGTGCAATAATGCTTTTGTGCTGCACAAAACAAGCGAACAGTGAGTAAGTGGTTTTAAGAAAACAGTGGGTGCATACAAGGAGAGTTGTTTTTTATTATTTCTTACGTAATATTTAACACACTTGATTATGGACAAATCATATCCATTGAGCACAACCTATCTTAATCAAACGCAATCAGAGGCTATGTAATGTCAACAAATATGTCTGGATTTTGTATGTGACGTATAAAAGTTATTTTTAAACAAAAAATTGCTGTCATTACCTTTTTTTATTTTACTATAAAAAGAATTTCCCCCTTTACGTTTTTTCCTCTTAAAAAAAGCCCTCCCATTTTTTTTTAAATCTTCGGCTTTTTTCGTGATATTGCCATATGCGGAAGTTGCAAAATCATCAACAAATGTTAATCGTGTTTAAATGTAAAAAGTCAAGTGTGTTGTTGTCAATCCGAAAGCGTTAACTGAAGCAGTTACCTCCGCGAAACACCATGTAGTACGGTGTACTTTATACCGTCTACATTTAAACATGTCCTGAATTTGATTTTGAACAGATGAAAATACAACTAACATTTGTTGTGTTTTACCAGCTTACTTGTTGGAAGTAAACACGATGCGTGTAAAACTGAGATATTTAATATACAAATTTCTTGTACTGGATGTACCTCTCAGATATACATTTTGATCTTAACGATTATGCTTAGAAACTAAAGTCTGCGTTAACAAACCTGCATGGTTGGAGTTTTGGCAACAAATAGCCACCATATATGTAAAAAAGTATCTTGAAATGCGGTAACAATTTTTTTGTATTGAAAAAAAAGACAAAAAAAAAAAAAAAAAAACACTAAATAATGTTGATAACTCTCTTATTACTCCCTTTTTACAGAACAGATTCAGTTCATGTTTGCAAAAAACAACCCTTTGTGAGAGATCTTTCAAAAGACATATATTTATTAACCTTAAACTCAAATGGCATTAATCCAGAGGTTGAATTGTCAAAACTACACCTCCTTTGAAGGACCTTAAGGATCTACAATTAATTTTCATCTGGTCACAGATAACACTGTTAGCATATTAGATATCGTGTTCCTCATTTCAATTTTCCAAGGGGTTTATGGTATATGTCAGGTGGTTTGGGTGTAATTTTGAGAATACTATTCGAATTACAGATCTGACAAATCTGACTGGACAAATGTTACCACAAAATTCGTACACTTTTTGTTCCATTTCCTACTATCTAAGCCATGGTGGTTTTTTATTTGCCTCGTATAAATTGTGCAAATGTATTTTCTACCCTTCACATCAGCCATTATTTTATTACAATCTTTGTTAGTTTCGAAAACTTTCTTTCCCCCTTCTCCAAACTCGCAAATCACTAGATGGAAGCCCGTGTAAGCACGAACTTAAAGTAATCAAAGTTCTCGATCATGCATGTTTTAATGCTTTATATTGGCATTTGTTTGACATGATTTCTGATCAGCCTCTGATCCCAAGCATGCATGTTGTGTCAAATTCACATAACATATCAGTAAAATAATGTACGTGTATAATCTCTAACATATTTTGTTATTTTACGCTGTGTATAAAGACTTTTAATTTTATAGCTACGGATCTTCATAATCAGACGTGTTTGAAATAGGTTTACTAAAAAGAAATCTAAGTACTAAAGTTTTGCTTAGGACAGACATAGCCCTACTTATCCCACATCGTGTGCAAAAAGAAACATGCTGTTTTTTGCTGTGACCAAAAATTACTGTCTGAAAGGGAAGTAACCGCTGCGTTTTCGCAAACACCAAGAAATTCCAAGAAACGAAATGTCAACGTGATTTGCCTGTATATAGGTGCTCCAGTTCTCTGCAATTTTTCCACAATCTGCAAGTTCGTTTTTAATAGGGTAGATATATATAAGTCATAAATAACCTTGTCCTTAAAGTCTGGATCCTATAACTTCAGAGAGCCTGTCAAAATTGTCATCACAAATTGCATATTGATTTATTTCTCTCCCTTCTCTTTTTAGCAATTTTATGAGACCAGAAACACTTGACCTTAGGTAACAAAATCACCGTCAGTCATTGAATTCAGACATCTTGACACAGGGGCAGATGTTACAAGCTTGTTTGTGGCTACTCGTAGTCCAACAACAGCAGGCTTCAAATGCTCTTTCCAGTCCTCATTTTGTCAGCAGCATGGAAATAGTTTTAGACGGTATCAAGCTCAGTCACTGGAAGCAGATCATAGTCTGACGAATCATTGACTGCATGTATTATCCATTCTAAAAACTCACTGACAACGTTGTTACACTAATCCGTTGCGTATTGTTTGATTTCTAGAAGTATTTGATTCAGCACATTTATTCTTATACCTAATATAGATTTGAAGTCAGTTATAAAACAGTTTCATTCTACCTTGTTGTCTTAACATATCTGTAGTCGTGAAATGAATCGTAATTAATTCAGTATAAACACTGTTGAAGTCATCAATGGTTGCTCTTGATGATTTCCAGTGGTTTCGTATAAACGACATGTAAAAGTCTGTCTTGTGGAATTCACTGCAAGAAAATGATCATACAATTTGACATGAATTAAGTATAATTATGATGAAAACGAAAAAAATGGCATTGTACTTATTCCAGAGAATAACATCAGTAGTAGTGTAGAATGCATTTTCTACCCTTTGCATGAGCCATTGATTTATTAGAACCGCCCTTCTTGCGCTCCTGTGACCGCCTTCTAACTGAGACACGACCTTGACATTAACCACTGAAGTACACGACTTACGTGACCTAAAAGGGTAGAAATTATGTCGTAAATAAGGTCACTTATCATGCCTTATTCTACTGAAACGATTACATGATAGGGTATTTACGCGCACTAAAAGAAGAAAAAAGTCACTTTATTTTGAAAAGCCCCCCACTAGCAATTTCCAATATGATTAAGTTAAAGCGGCGAAAACATTATACCGCATGAAAGGAAGTCGTGTCAAATTAGCAATTGGGTGCAAAATAATGGAGCATTTAGCTGTTGAAAGACCATTATAGGCCTATTAAACGAAGCGGAATTGAATTGCGGCTGGTATGTCAAATAAATCTATTTGCAAGAGTCAAAAAATATATCCGTTTATAGAATTTTATGCAACGCTAGTGCATAACATTGAAACATGTACTATGGCCGAGGAAGAATCAAAACGCAGGAAACCTTGACAAAAAGAGCGATAGACTGTATCACATATCATAATAACTGTGTAACAGAAGTATTTAGAGGAGTAGTAGTAAGACTTCACAAAAGATTAACTTTTATGTAATTCTCTTTTTACATTAGCCGTTCAAACTATTTTTAAATACCTAAGCAACTTCTGATGACCTCATCGAGTTAGAAAAGTGAAAGAGGAGTTACTAACAGAAACTTCATTTGTCCCCTCGGAAACAGTTGGCGATGTATATATATTTAAGGAAAATACAGCAGACGACATTTTAACGAGCCAAAAAGATAGATGAAGCTGACGTATCACTTATCTACGTTCTAATGTTCAATTTAAACCCTGCCATATTTAACTGTTGCTTTTTTCTACTATATATTTAGTCTCAATTTATGTTTGGGAAGTAATGTGCATCGTTTTAACAGCTTCCCGTAGTATCAATGAGCCATTAATTCAGTTTTCATTGCATTTTCAGTATTTCAGCATTTTCAGAGCATCCGAGAAGTTCTTTGAGAGTGTTGGCAATCACAGGTTTCCAATGGCGCCTAATGTTGACTAAATATTTGATTGTCCAAATACACTTTATCAACCATTTACCTTCGATAATAAATCGTGAATATGAATATATCAGATCTTTATAGGACACATGCGTTATCCATTATTATTTAAACTCCTTTTTCTATTTTCGTACGTATCGAGTCTAATTGCTTACTCCTCCCTCCACCCTCCCCCCAAAAATGTAAACAGGATACTCACATATAAATGCTTCTAACACATAAAGCAGAATAAACGAAACTTACCCAGTTTTTTAACAAAACCATAGTTAAACATATTTAACATCTTGTATATATGCTTTGACAGAATTTTGCTTCTTTGTCCTAAGTAACAATATTTATTACTATAAGATTATAATACAATACACACACAAGAACATGTAAAACATATGTCACACTACAGACATTTCAATGCTTGACAATTTCATTGCTGCGATACAATCGTTCGGAAGTAAAAGAAGAGCAAACTACATCAGGTTCTGCGGACGCAAAATTCGACGAACAAATAGAATAAGTTCTCAAACATTGACTGAATATACCGGAAGAAACACCGCTACAAAGAGAAAACAGTTGTGTCAAGAACGAACAAACGAACTAAAACGAAAGCGCAAAGGATCTGAAATAGTTCATGGTTATATTCCTACGCACAATGAATTAACTAATGATTACATTCCTAGGCAAATGAAGTACACCGTTCCATAAATAAGTACCTGTCTGATTGATATAGTCTTATAATGCGTTTATATTTCTAGACTGTCGACAGTCTTATGAACCGCAAATCAAAATAAGGGATCAGAGGGGACATATCCACTTTGACATCGGTATATTTATACGCCCACACTGGCGTATCCACACATTCGGACCATAAAAAAGGGTGATTTCATAGTTCGTAAACAGGCACACAAGCTACTCGAGAGCAGATATATTACGTTTTTTCCGACTTTTTTTGATGACGTCCCTTATACTTTGAATGTTTGTTAGGTGTATAATAAAATGTGGGAAAATAGTTTAAATTCTGAGAAACTGGGCAAAGCAACCGGAAGTATATTTCATAGAAATAACATATGCGCACCTCCTTTTTCTACGCCAATGAAATTACGAAAAATAGTAAGAAAGACGGTGTTGTGCAACCACAAACATAAACTATACTACACTTCTAAAAGGAACCCTATGATGTAATTATGTAAGGAATGTCATTGCAAACCTGTGTAGATATGTTTAAACGAATATGAGTTTTTTTTCTTTTCTTTCATGCTAAGTCCGATAATTTATCCTTATAATAACACTTATAGTAATAGTAAAAATAATAAAATATCAGTATAAATAAAAATCGGCGAGACTTCCTTGATTTCAAATACAGAGATGATTACGAAAACTAAACATTAACCTTCGCCTCTTAACAATCCAACAGTCTTTCAGCGCTCTAAACACTTTGATTTGCAGATGTGATGCGCTTATAAAAATATCAGATTCTTATAAACCACATGTAGCATTAATTGTCATCACAACTCCATCCTGTGGTTAGAAGAGCCGTGGGGGGGGGGGGGGGGGGGCGGAAACCTATCACAAAACACTGAATAAAAATAAGATGTATCTATCTTTTAAAAAAATGGTCAAAAAGGGTACCGTTATATAGATGTCATAATTATCTCGTTTTACTAAGTAGAAGAAATATCAACAATATATATGTGAAGAAGAAGAAAAACGAGAAAGAAAGAAGAAGAACATGTATTATTCAGGGATCAATACCTTACAAACGTGTACCTTACAGCTTCTTTTTTTACCGAAAGTATTCAGGATCTTATTACACTAATTTGTATGCGCTCATTTTTTTCTCGCAAAAAGTAACTCTGTATTTCCTGCTGACGGAGTGAATACAAAATACAAAAATCGGCATACTCAAATCTACACGTGGTAAATATCAAACGCTGTTGATAAATACTTAAAAAACACACACAATTCCAAAGTCCAAAAAAGGAATTTTAAATACAAAAAAGATCAAGATGCTATATTTGATTGGTTCTTGGATGTCTTGCTTGCAAGAAAAACAAATCTATCGATGTTCTTCAATTTCATATAACAATCATACACAAAATATGGACCACGCTTTATAGTAGGGATGCAAACGGTAACTTTTTCATTTACCGGTTAACCTGACGCTGTTACCGGTAAATTTACCTGGTTAACCGATAAACAATGAAAATAATTTCGTGCCTACTAGTCACTGTTTATGATATGTACACTTTTAAAGCGAAACCGGAAGTTGATGGGATAGTGTTTACTATTCGGATCCTGCAGGCCGAAAGAGTATTGTGATCGCTTATTAGATACATATGCGTTCCCCTCGTAATTTCTTACCGCTTTAAATTAGGGATGCAAACGGTAACTTTTTCATTTACCGGTTAACCTGACGCTGTTACCGGTAAATTTACCGGTTAACCGATAAACAATGAAAATAATTTCGTGCCTACTAGTCACTGTTTATGATATGTACACTTTTAAAGCGAAACCGGAAGTTGATGGGATAGTGTTTACTATTCGGATCCTGCAGGCCGAAAGAGTATTGTGATCGCTTATTAGATACATATGCGTTCCACTCGTAATTTCTTACCGCTTTAAATTCATTTAATAATGTATGCGATCGTTGTCCGTAATATTAACGTTTTCAATCGGTTTTTGTTTTAATTTTTCATTCTTATAATGAAATGTATTGCATTAGATTTACCTACATAAAATAAATAAATAAAAAAAAAACACACACCGAACACTTTTATCTTTTATTTAATTACTCATTCAAGTCTTACTATCGAAAAACAAATTAATAAGACATTACATAAATTGCAGCTGCTTCGAAAAACAAACTTGATTTGACGTGTTAATTGTTAAGAAATCATCAATGGCGATCTTCCTTTAGTCTCAATTTAAGATTTTAGCGAGTAGGAAACAAACAATAGTGTCAGTTAAACTCTTGATTGGCAGCTGCAAATAGGAGACGCATTGTTTATATAATTGTTAATCATAACAATGGCAAAAGTGACAATTACCAAATAAACGAGATGCGTCTTGTGTATAAGCGTGACACTTGTACTGATCTACGCGCATTTTGGGTTTCTCACCATGACGATCGATAAATACCGTTGTCAGCGCGGCGCCCTTGTTATGTAGAGTGGTCAGACCAATGCTCGGCGTAAAATCAAAGGAATTTGTTTGAAGAGACTAAACAAATTACTCATTTCATGTTATGAACTAATTATATTCAAGAGTTAACTTTGCTGAATCCTTACGAAGTTCCCCCATATGAAACAACCGTGACGTAAACAACAGGGCAGCCTATAAATAGACCGAGTAAAACAAGTGCGGTTTGCACAAAATTGTACCAATGCTCGGCGTACCGTAGATGACCTGATCGGCGACCTTTCAAAAAGAAATCTTTTTTAATTATGCAAAGAACCTTTCTTGAACACAAAATGAATAAAGTATTAAATAGATTGTTTCTATTCATTGCGTATCAAACAGCAGAAGTACATGATCTCGCGTAGAAAACAATGCGTTTTGCCTGTTTTATCCAATAGGATCTCCTTCCGTCTGCTATGCTTAAGTCACGTGATGATACTGGAAGTTCAGTGAACCGTGAAAAGATAGACGAAATGACACTTAACTCGAATTAAAGAAGAGTTTAAAATCACTTCCAAGAAAAAATATCAATTCCGTGAAAATATAGATTTACGCCGAGCGTTGGTATACGCCGAGCGTTGGTCCAAGCACTCTAGTTTTTACTTTTAAAGTTTTTATTTTTAACTTTTTTTTTCGATTAATCTCACCGAAAAATTGTTACCGGTTAACCGATTATTCGGTAGGTTAACCGGTTAACCTTTTGCATCCCTACTTTATAGGCTTCAAGCATATTCTAAAGAGCAACTTTTGCTATTAAAGTGTTTTACTGTGACTGACCAAGCAAGATCGACAATGACAGGCAAAGTTTATATGGCAAAAACTTAAGCATGTTCATCCCCATGAACACTGTGGCGATACCAGCAAATATTACAAAAATGTATGTTAAATATACAGTTTGAGTAAAATTAACTACCCCTGTAGTTGCATTCATGTGTAACTAAAATGTAAATTATACCATGTTCAAGGATAAACACCCAGGCATTTATCCTTTTGAAATAATTCAAGGTTTCAGACAGCAGTTATATAAATTATTTCAGATATGAACTACACACCGTGATTTTTTATCATACAAACCAAAGTCAAATTTTGTTGATATATAGATTTTAGTCTTTTTGAGATCTGTGTTCCATATTACAGTTGCTTTTGCTAGCCAAAGACTTATAAAAGGTCAAAAACAGTTCGTTTGCCAGTTCGTTATCCATATACAATTGTATTATATAGTATTTTTATTAGTTAAGACAAATCTTTTTTTCGTGTATTTGACCTTTTCATAATATATATATCAAACATATCCCTTAGGTTTTTTTTCTCTTGTAGTTTACCCATCTCAACAATCTGACATTTTTTCCTTCCTATATGTGGATGCTTGCATTTTTTTACTGTTGAAGAACAGTTTTTGTGCCTAGTCACTTACTGTAAAGATACTATCGTGTATCTCTAACTCATGCCTATGATTGCCCATACTGAAAAAAAATTAGTTTGGTTAAAATAAAAGTATCATCTTCAAATAATTTTGTTACACAATTTAAAGAAGCAGGTAGATCTTTTATTAAGTTTAAAAATAAAAACAGTCCAACTTACTACTTCGAAGGACACGGCTGCTGACTGCTGTTTTACATGTAATATTTGCAAAAAAAAAAAGAAAAAGAAAAAAAAGTAAGACTGTAAACAGCTGGTGATGAATTGTTATGATCAAAATTTGAAGTGTGTAGTTTGTAGAATGAGAAGACTGAAGTTAAAAATGTAAAGTTTGAAGTGTGAAGAATGAAGCCTGAAGTAAAAAAAAAATGAAGTGTGAAGTTTGAGGATGGAATGTAAGCATCAGTCTTTAAAAGACCATAACCTGTGTTGTTACATACAATTTTCTACACCACATTTTTGACATATCAGTAATAGAAAGCTCGGTTGAAAGTTACGTACCATGCAAATATATCTTTTTCCCACTTGAATAAAGAGACAGTGTTCGTGTAAATATGACATTAAAATGTCAAGGACAGCTTGTGTATGCATTTTACTATCAGTTTCGCTTTAGGAGTAACTACGCGCATGTACAATCTCTTATGGTGGCATATTTCTGCCGTACGACAACCAGTTAAGGTTCGCAAACGCGTTTGTGTTAGTAACACAATTTCGCGATAACTAAGTGGTTAACAAGTTATTATAATACACATTTGAAAAAAGTTTTACCGTAAGGTAAATATCATAACACAAATAATAGCCCTGATAGTGTCCAGAACTTGTTTTCTTTCAATAATCCATGTAAATGTTACTTGTGTCTGCATGAAAATCAAAACACGTATGCCGACTTTCGTGTAAGCGACCTTGTGACGTTTTACATATGCTATTTTTAGTATCTGAGAACATGAACACCTTTTATTTGTTTGAACATTTAATTTATTAGTAAATTAAATTTTTAGTTCGAAATAAAAAAGAGAAATTATCAACTGATGAAAAGTGTGTTATTTATTTGTTCATTTATTGGACTGATCAACTTATTATGTGGAAGCCAACTCTTACATATATCGAGGGGGGATATTTTAACGGTCAAACCCAGGGGCGTACCGCACAAGTGCTTTTACGATCGTAAGAAGTTGTTTACACTTATTTCACAAAGTGGTTTATTGTTTTGTCGTGTTAGAATCGCAATAAGAAGTATCCAGTTGTGGTTTATCGTAGAATAACCCACTTGTTTCGTTCTTATGCGAAACAATATATTACTCAGGCCTACATATTATATGAAAGCACAAATTCTAACTAGGTTATTTGTTAGGCAAAAATAAATTGTGTTTCGGCTGCATATTAGGATAACTAAATAAGATTCGTGTGAACCCTTATTGAAATACTGAATAAATAGTTATCTAGACCAAAATCGCGTTACTACATATTAACTAACTAATAACTGTTTAACTAGATAAGATTCGCGTAAATTCTTATTAATTTACTTATTAAGTGGTTAACTAGATAAAATTCCCGTAACTACATATTAACTAACTAATAACTGGTTAACTAGATAAGATTCGTGTAAATTCTTATTAATTTACTTATTAAGTGGTTAACCAGATAGAATTCGCGTTACTAAATATTAATTTACTAATAACTGGTTAACTAGATAAGATTCGCCTAAATTCTTATTAATTTACTTATTAAGTGGTTAACTATTTACGATTCGCGTAAATTCTTATTCATTTACTTATTCAGTGGTTAACTTGATAAGATTCGCGCAAATTCTTATTAATTTACTTATTAAGTGGTTAACTAGATAAAATTCGCGTTACCACGTATAGTTTTAACGTATTAACTTACCTTATAACGGATTTTATTTCTACCGCTTGCAAAACTGATTAGAGGTTACACTGTTAAAAGATAAAGAACGAGACTCCTCGGAATACCTGTCAGAGTCAGCTAAAGCGCCACCCAATGTGTTTCTTTAAACCTACGCCTTTTACATGTTAAAAGTGTCATTCTAGTGTTAAAAATGGAAAAGCGGTAAGGAAAAAAAATATAAAGATTTCCAGTAGCAACGCAGCGACAATTACGACACAGCAACTTTGGCGCCGTCCAAGTACATTTTTTTTCTGGCTGCAGATAGATTGCAAGACGCAGTGTTATTGACAGGTATACCAGCGACAACTGCCTCGCTGCAATTGGATGATCAGTAAAGTGGCAGTTTAAGCTACTGAAATAAACATCGGAACGTCACGTTAAACCGCATTCCGAGTATATGAAACTTAGCGGTGGTAACTTGATATAATTTGCGTTACTACATATCGGCAAATCAGAAACAGAATAACTGGTAACACACTAGTTAGCCTGTTAAAATAACAAGTAACACAAATTTTATCTAGTTATCATATTAATCAGTAACTTGTTAAGTGGTATAGCTCTTTTTTCTTGTAATATAAGCAAAAGAAATGTTAAACATAAAGTAAACTGGTGGCAGTTCCAAGCACTATCAGGTAAAGTATTTGTGTTATATTTATCTTACGGTAAAACTTTTCGCAAATGTTGACTAGTTAACCACTTAATTATCACAAAACTTATTTTACCAACACGAATTCGTTTGCGACAATTAACTGGTTATAACGGCAGAAATTTGCCACCGTAGTAAACAGATCTGTAAAACGATTTGTAAAACGACCCATGCTTGAGAACGGAACGTTACAAGATCGATATGAAATAAATTTTGGCACACAAATTAAAATAGCTGACAACAATGGACTTTTATTATGTAAGTGGAAGAAGATATTGTTTAAAAAATAGTTTAATCATTACTCTTTTCATCTGTGATAGATATTTTCATTTTTACAATGTGAACTCAGTTCGATGTAACTACTTTCTTTAAGCTGAAGCTTTCAGCATCTTATTTTCAGCACTAAATTGTGATTTTCATGGTCTTGGTTTTGTTCCTTTGAAACGATTGGAATTGAGATATACAAAAATTGATGACAAGTTTATATGCTTTTAATTTCAGCTTTTAAAATGTTCTGTTACATATTAAAGTACAATAATGCAATAAAGACACGCATCTGATTTATGGTTTGAACGAATATAAAATTTACAAGTTCATTTACATGTTTCTTTGGTAGATATATATTTTTGTCGGGGTGATTGTCTGTCTACATGCCCAAGAAGTGACTGTTCAACCAACTGCTAAGAATAGCGACTGCATCTGTCGGTTGGAGGACACAGTATGCTCCTGCACCATGGTGATAGAGCATAAGCTGACAATGATACTGGAGAAGGAAAAAGAACTCGTGTATCCAGATAATGGCGTTCTGCGTCTAAGCGGGAAGGAAAATAATCAGGCTCAACTAACTGAAGAGCAAGTGTCACGTGTGATTACGGCTGACGGAGAGTCCTCGCGACTGGTAATTGCAATCAACGGCGTCTTTCCAGGTCCGCGGATAGAAGTGTGGGAAGGTCAGACATTAGAAGTCACTTTTGTTAATAAGTTTCATACAGATAGTGTGACAGTGCATTTCCATGGCTTGCATCAGAAGGGAACACCCTGGATGGATGGTGTTGCGTTTGTGACACAGTGCCCTATATTACCAGGACAAACTTTCGTACATAGGTTCACAGCTTATCCACCCGGGACCGCCATGTATCATGCGCATATTGGGGACCAGAGAAGCATGGGACTGTACGGTCCCGTAATAGTTCGACCAAAAAGGAATCCAATTATTGATGACAGCGAGATAATTATAACGCTTCAGGACTGGAACCATCTAATGGACGCGGAAACAGCGTACCAACGAATGATAACAGAACAGTTTGATTTTCAGACCAGAGAAAAAGTCAATACTACGTTTTCTGTTGACAGAGGGCAGTTTAGTCGTTTTGAGTTCCAGTCTGGGTTAGTGAATGGGAAAGGACGGTTTTGGAGGACCGCAAATGAAAATAATGGAGCGCCACTAGAAAGGTTTAAAGTACGTTCCGGGACTGTCTATCGGTTCCGGGTTATTGGAGCGATGACTCTCTATCCGATGAGAGTTTATATATATGGACACCGTCTAACACTCAGGACATCAGATGGTTATAATTTGGATCGCATTCCAGTTCAGTCAATTATTATACATCCAGGTGAAAGGTTTGACTTTTTCTGGCAAGCACCAGCGGTAAGTGAAGTATCTTCAAGAGATATATTATTCATTGCCGAAACTATTGAAACTTATGAAAGTCTTAAATACTCCAAATATCACGCAGCGGAAGCAGTACTGGAGCTTGAAGATTTCACTGGTCAGACTCCGCCTCTAAATCCGGTCAACGCACGCCAAGAAACATGTACTCTTTCATCGCAATGTCCTACTTTCAACTGTCCGTATGAGTATTACCCACCAAGTGAAAACAGGGGATGCATTACATTTAATGATATAAAAAACACGGATCCTAATCAGAACTACAAAGAAGTAAAAGGAAATTCTGTAAATGAGGAGTACTTCTTTAATTTTGCGTTTCCAGGGCCTCCGGGGAATACCCCTGGGTCAGTTAATGGCAGAGAATTTGTTCCGCCGACGGTATCCCTACTGACACAAGAGGGCGAGCTAAATACAAAGTGTAATAAGGAGTGTGAAGAAAATGGTATCTGCAAGTGCACCTATATCCAAAAACTTCCTTCCGACAAGCTCATCCAGCTAGTTTTAATGAATTTTCAGCAGCAAGTCCCAGGTTGGTCCCACCCTGTCCATTTACACGGGCACTCTTTTTATGTGATGAAAATGGGGTTTGGATCTTATGACAATTCAACGGGCGTTTTAACTGCAAATTCAAATGACATCAATTGTACGGATAAATTTAGATACTGCAGCACTGCCTCCTGGACGAATTCGAGCTGGTCTAGGGGAAAAATTCCAAATTTGAACCTCCAACCCCCGCAAAAGGATACAATTGTCGTTCCAACAGGTAAATAAGCATCGTGATCTTTCGCATTATATGTTTTATTCTTTTAATATTTGACTAATATCGAGTGTGAGGACCAACTAATAAGAAGATTATATAGTCTCCGTGAGCCCCAATCAACCCCTTATTTCTCCTGTTGGTTAAGTAAATTTTGATTGATGGTTTCTTATGTTTGACTTTGTTCTACGAACTAAATATTAAAAGCAAAACCTAGTCCTTCATTAAGTGAGAAGATATGCAGTAACACTTATACTTCAGCAAGTTCTTTTATGTTTACATGAACAGCACTTGTTTAATATTGGCGAGAAAGTACATTGTTATTAATCAAGTGTCTAGGGGAATCGAGAAGTTATTACGAAATCAATACGGTTACAACGAATAGAACAACTCGGAAAATTAAACAAGTTTCAAAGATTTTTAGATAGTTTCCTTTTTTTTGTAAAGAATATTATTCAGTCATCTATTTGCTATTAAATATCACTTAACAACGGCTATGCATTTAAAACATTTTTTAATACAGGTAAAATGATTTCTTTTGTATTTCACTGAAGTAAATATCGACAAATAAATCTTAAACGACCTTCAAAGCCTATAACCTTTTTTACATTTATAGGGAGTTTTTTTTCTTCCTGGAAGTTAAAACGAAAAGACTTCTAGTTTAGGAAAAGTTGTCAAAAAAAAGATCTAAGTGCATATGTAGTTCTTCCTAGAAAACAAACTGAAAGTTGGACGAACTTAAACGCTTAGTTTAATTCATATATCCTGGTATTTCTATTTTGCAAAAATATTAATCCATGTCTGAAGGACACAATATAAAATTTGAAAATGTTAAGCAAAATTGGATAATGACAGAAATGAAACACCAAATTGTGAGCTAGGCAAAATAACGCAAAATTTTATTGGACAATGTTAAAAGAAAAATATTAATACACCTTAAATTACTTCAGAACAATATTTCAAGTCGTTAACTATTTTTATACCAGATGGCGACGATTTGTATTGAATTTAGCATTAAGTTTAAAGAAACTAACTAATCCTTCTACTGTAGAAATAGTAAATATCTTGAAAAAGTTTAAAAGTAAAAACAAAATGGGGGCCTGATCCTAACTTGAATGATATTTTCTATCAGCGGTAAAGATGTGATAAATGAGTATGTTCTCCTGTTATTTAATAAAGTATTTGAGATAGGTAAATTTCCTACAATTTGGTCCGAAGGTTCCGTTATCCTGTTTCATAAAAAGGATAACGCCAGTGATGTTAGTGAGTAGGCTTGGCTAACTATTTATAAAATAAATAAATAAATAAATAAATAAATAAATAAATAAATAAATAAATAAACGGAAGGCTTAATGAATCGGTCGAAAAATATGATGTATATATCTAACTTTTATCAGGCTGTAGGGCCGAAAAGAGTACTGTTGATAAAACTTTTGTGCTACAGGGCCTTATCACTTATTTCATTTATAAATGAACCCAATGCACATTTGTTAATTTAAGAAAAAAAAAAACTTTTGTATGCCGTGAATATTTTTGGTTTAAACTTATAAAAATGGGACACTGGTTTGATGTTCTCAATATTGTCCGTTCTATGATGAAGTTGAAAATAAGGGTTAAATGCATGGATAAATTAAATAATAGTTCCAAATGAACACTGGGCTAAGACAAGGACAATGCTCATCGCGTATTTCTTTTTTTTCGATTTTCTTAAATAAAACGGTAATTTGTATCTAACAAGTGGACTAAAAGGCCTAGATGTTGACATGTTTCAAAAATTTCTTTTATAATATGCTTTGTTTAATATGTTTCGTTAGCAAATAAAAAAGAAGAATTACAAGTTAGTCTAGATATGTTATTAACAATATATAAATTGAAAACAGATGACGATGATTACCACTAAAAGTGACTGGTGATCGTCAAATATTGATTTTCATTATGGTAACCTAAAGGTCGAAATTATAAGCAAATTTGTTTATCTCGGTGTTTGTATTTACAATAGGTGATTCATTTACAGATTGAAAAATACCCTGGCGGGCGAAGCTCTTAAATCCGCTTTCAAAATTAATGTTTTTTTATTTTATCTTTTTAAATTTACAAGTATATCCGTAATGCTTAACCCATTTATGTCCACTGGATGATGCCATGTTATTTGGACGAGTCGAACAAAGACTACAAAACCAGTCTCCTAAAGCTAGACTAAATGAATGAAACAGGGCACCATTTTAACGCAATATAGCAATTTTTAAGCTTCAACCATATCTGACTATGATAAGTGTAATAGTTTATATTCTATTATTATTTTGTAATAATACGAATTCAAGACGAACTTTCCGAGACTTTGCTTTTACATCGCATTACTAATGATAAAAACTGGTAGATGGCAACAACCTGGTTTTCCTATAAATGATATAAGATGTACATACTGTAATTGTTTAGAAGATGAGTGTCATTTCATTATGCAGGGCAGATTTCATTCCGCCCTAAGTAAGACGTTTTAATCACAAAGATGTGTTAAACATCCAAGTATGTATAAGTTTATCGAACTCATCAACTGTGAACATAAAATGATCGTAAAAAATAGCAAACGACATCCTTAAATCAAATGTTTTTATTGTTAAAACGTAACATGACATTGGCTTATACAAAATTGAAATTATAAGTAAATATTTCACTTATTTGTATACGTGTTTATACATGAATTTGTTTCTGTTTTTGTTTCATTGTGGGTTTTGATTGTTAAATCACTTTTTCCCTTATTATTTCGGTTTCGCTTGTTTGTAATCTTGCATTATTTGTGTAATTTATTTTATTTGAATGTAATGCCACACAGGTCTCAGATAAATTACTGGTGAAGATAAAATATGTAATCAGATTTTCAAATTTCATGGAAAACAATTAATTGCTGTACTAGGTAATTAAACTAGCTATATAGAGTATGAATCAAGAGTATGGAAAGCCCTGGCTGTCTTATACCATTGTTTCGTAATTCTTCTGTCTTTACATAGTGCCGAAATCGCAACATATAATTTCATAATTATAATAAAGTATGAGGATAACCTCACTATATCGGGTCAAACAACATCAATATAACTATTCCGAATATATCTGGATAGCGAGTAAAGTTGAACTAACCCATCATTTGATAATGTACGGTTCGTTGCATGAAAGCATACCTAATTTATATGTTGATGCAGTCTAGATTAAACAGAATTGATAGATACTAACTTAAATGACATATTCCCCCAACTAATGTGTTGATATAATATAGAATTACATTTAACCAGACAGGTGAAATTTATGCGTCTGAATACATTTATATTTTGATTTATTCAATGATAACAACTCAAACACTTTCACAGGAAACACTTTCTGTTGAAATATTCATTCAAGGGATCGTGTTAATAAATATTCATTCCAAAGATCTCGTCTGCATATATTAAACTCCATTTTTGCTAAAATAACAAATATCGTAGAAAAGACTTTGTTAAGAAAAGTTGACTCAGTAAATTACATAGACATGATGTTTATGGATATGGCATGCGTTTATATTTCTTATTATCATTTATATTATGTATTCTGGAAGATATGATTTAGCGAGCTTCTTTTGTGTTAGATGAATTTAATAATATAATAAACAATCACAATATAGGATCATGTGATTGTTTAGAAAAGTAACAACAGACACTTGCCAAGTTTTAAAAGTATATGACTATTATTGATTTTTAATAATGTATTCTTGATAATGTTTTAATTTCTTTGAATTACATAATAACGAAATTATTTTGTTATATCGCTGTGGCAATAACACGGCTATTTATTACACGATCAGGAGGTTACGTCGTTATTCGGTTCCGCTCCGATAATCCAGGAATGTGGTTCTTGCATTGTCATATTGATCTGCACAATACTAATGGTATGGGAATGGTGATAGACGAAGGGGAGACGAAACCTAAGCCACCAGTAGGCTTTCCAACTTGCAGGAACTTTCTTTACAATGGTACGTAGTAAAATAGTTATTAATATACATTTAAGTAGTGCATAATTAAGTAAGCAAAAAAAAAAAAAAAAACAACAAAACAAAAAAAAACAAAAACAGAAAAAAAACAAAAACAAAAAAAACAGACTCGCTCATTAGAAAATTCTTTGGATTCATTTTAAGCGATCTTCAGGAAAACAGTTATTTTCAATAGTCTAAAGGGAATGGAAATAATAAGTCATTAGCATGTAACCTGAATGAAAATAGGCCAACACGAACACGGGAAATGACTTATTCTAACTAGTAACTGGTACAAAAATAATTACGTAAATGTTTGAAAAAATAAAAGATAAAAAAGTATTATTTGACAGTGCTGTCAAAATATTATATTCGAACCATGAAAAGTCCATACACATTGGTGCGCTTCCAGCTAACAACAAGAAACCGGTACTCCCTTTCTTAATTCACGACAATCAACTTGAAATCCTATGAGGCTATAATTGATCCAGATCTTAAAAGATTTTGTTTTCTGGTGGGAAACGGTCCATGGCTTGTCACGACTGCATTCAGCAGATAATATCTCAAGATGTCTCCGGAAAGCAGAGTAAGCATTTGAGTAAAACTTTAAAGCGTCGGCTTATTTCATAAACATACAACATGCGCAATCTCGCTATGTGTGAACTTTAATCTTGTTACAAACAAATTGTGTTGATTTGGTTTCAGTGGTCATTTTACAATTGAGTAGAAGCAAGCTTTCTTCAGATTTATTCAATAAATATTTTGCATTGCTCTATAAACAATTAAAATATAATTAAATTGGTCAAATTTTATTCTTTATTACAGGTAAAGATCCCGTAAGTAGAGCTGCTGTCCAGGGCCAGATGTCGATTATGATGTGTTTTATAACGTGCTTGGCAGCCATGATTTTCTACTGATTTATAGACTAAATGTAATCGTACATTCCAGACGTAATTCCACACGTTATGGATATTATTTGTGTAACAATGTATGTTTTTATTTTATTTTGTAATCAAACTGACCAAGACTCTATTCACTACGATATTTACAGATTTTTTTCTAATCTGTGTCATAAAATTTGATTCATATTGAATATAGTTTGCTTAGCACTAATTTAATCATACTAGTTATATTGACATTAAGCCAGTTACAAAGCGTCGTACATCCTTTTCAAACCTTTAGGCAAATTAAATATTAGAACATCCAGGCTGCAAGAGGCCGAACACCAAGCCAAGAGTTTAAACAAATTTATGATACAGTAGATTAAAAACTAATGACTGCAAAATATTCCATATGAAATCTGACAATTCACATTTTTGAATACTCGTTTGATGCTTCCCTTGACCCCGGTCCTTCGTTTCTTCCATAGTGTTTCCGGCGGGGGCCAAATATTCTAGCCAGTATTTTGCTAAACAAATACTTTAATATATCAAAAACTTTCATCAGTTAAATTATTGATACTTGTGATTCCGAGAAGAAGAACAACAACAAAAAAGAAAAAAAAATGCTTTTCAATAGTTGCTTTTAAAACGATGGGAATGGAAGGTATGCAAGCAGTTTCCAGTCATGAAACATCTTCAGACAGATTTATAAGATATGCATCACTGACATCTCAATAGTTGATATGTTGCGTTACACTACCCCAAGTGCTCCTATATATTACGTCGTTAATAATTCATTATCATGTAAGTGTAGTCAAATGTAGTGAATTTGGATGTCCTTACCTGTTAACTGTATTTTGACGGGGATGGAAATTCCTCCGATTTTGTCTATCTATTTGGGTTTATTTATCGTCGGTACCTGTTGCTCATCTGGCCGACGCCCCCTGCAGAGATTGGTTATTTTATGTTGTTGGGGTAGTGCAAGATACAGACAGCTTCCCATTCCAGAGAGGCACCTGATTCTTTTGCATGCTCAATGTACTGTACTGATATAAGGGACCTCGGTTTAACGTCTCATTCGAAAGACAATTAGTAATGTTAGTGGTATCGATCTCGGGAAATCTCAAAGATCACTAGATCGTGCCTCATACAGTGGGCTTTATGCAAATTAATCGCGCATACGGACTCTTGCATATTCTGCACAGCTGTCAAAACGGAACAATTAATAACTCCTTTCTAATCCAAACATTGTTAAAGTTGAGACAATTATTTACATTTTGTGGTGGGTGATTTTACAAATTTACTGAATTACTTTAGATTTGTGACAATTTCGAAAACTTTACGTAATACTTGCTTTCAGTAGTGGGCTTTACTTAAGTTATTTATTTCCATGCGGTTAAATACTAAATATAAATTTATGTTAATAATGAGAAAAAATAAACCTGACTTTGTGATATCATAAACAACAGATTCATTTGTCTCCATTTTTGTCAAATCATTTTTCAGTTCTTTACTATACTTTCTGATTATTTTTGCTCCGGAAGTGCGTACCTAACGTCATACACATATACGCACCCGTATTTAATTAGTAAATTTAGAAAATGGCAGCGCTTACGCACTTTATCGATATCGGAAAATCATCTTTTTTTTGTTATAAAGCTTTAAATCAAATCATTTTACTCTGTATTAGCGCGAACTTATCATTTATCGTATGTTTTTTTTTCCTCATATGATCAGTTTTCACAGTATTGTCTTTCACTTTAAACATGCCGATGTCATACAGAATCAACAATCAAGTGTCATATTCATGATGCCGTTAACGTAAGAGCAGACTATTTGAAGTAAGAAAAATGTTGAAAAATTTATAAAATGTATTTAAAGGGAAAAACCTGTTACAAGAATGACGGTTAAAGTAACTGAATCATCTTAAATTGCTTTTAGTATGTACTATAAACTGATCCTTGTGGAGGACTTTTTGCATTGAATGTCTTAAACTTTTAAAAAAAAGAAATTTAGTTTAAAGAAACTGACTGATTTGGGCACCCTAGGCTTATTGTTGACAGACAATATAAACCTTTTCGTAGGTTTGATTACGATCAGTGGTTAAGGGCTAGTGTGTCGATTTTCCTAGTCTCTAGCCACCAAATAGTGGTTTGAATCATGTAAGCAAACATCGAATGGAATCATTAGGAGTTGTAAGACAATGTATAGGTTTACAGTAAACGTTTGTTGAAAGGAATGATTTTCAGTTCATGTGTTGAACTATTGTGAAAAGGACCTTACAAAGCTAAATTTGTTTTTTGTTTATTCAATCTAAACCTCAAACTTGAAATGTCGCAAAGGTTTATACTGCAGATATTATGTAAGAATTGTATGTGGCAGGCATCCAACACAAACGATGTCTAATTCATATAGATTTCTCTTTTTTTTCTTTTGGACATAGGCCGTAATAATGCGCAATTATTTGTTGTTCTCAATAGAGAAAAATGACAATTTTGATACTTTTTTAAACATAAGAATGTGTAGCAAATTAGGAACCGAAAACTTGTTAAGACTCCATAGGAACGAAGCCCTTTGCATAAAGCATTTACAGGTCCTGCTGTCGATGTAAACGGTTGATTTCAAAATTGTCTCTATGAAACGACAATTATACATATGACATTTTATGTTGTTTTCTCTTTTATATTTTATATTGTATATTATCGAATTTGCTTGATGTGTAACATTACATTTGAGTTTAACATTATACATTTTTATATGTAAGTAAGCGGGGTTGTTTAACTCACTGGATCTTTTTTGGTGATGATGCATACTATATGTGTGACATTGTTTTAAATTTTATTTAGTGATTAAACTAACTAAGACCTTTCTCACTAAGACATGTATATTTTTATCTATTCTCTCATAAAATTTGATTATATTAAATATAGTTTGTTTATCACTAACGTAATCATACTATTTATATTGACTTTAAGCTAGGTAATTAGCCTTTTACATCCAGGAGGAACTGATATAATCATACCCGTCAGTTCAATATCACTTCAATCAGGCTTTAAAAGGCCGATCACCCATCTAAGAGATTATACAAATCTATAATACAGCATATTTTTATAATCAAAGTATTCTTTATAAAACCTAATCACTCAGCTTTCTGAATACTCGTTGTATGCGCCTTTGGCGGTGGTCCTTAGTTTCTTTCATAGTATTTCCGGGTATAACGAGTGTGTTTCTTGCAAGTACATGAGTATTTCAGAATCTTTTATCATAAACTTATCCTTGAATGCCTTTGAAATTTGTACGAACTGTGATTAAGGAAACGTAATGATTACCTTTTATATAGAAAGTATAAACATAAAAATAAATAGTACTACATGAAAGGTTCGTTTAAGGAAGTTATTTTTAAGCTCAATTGTTGAACTGTTTTGTTAAGTACCTAACAAAGGTAAACTTGTGTTAAACCTGAAACCTGATATATGGCAAAGATTTGAATTTATTTTTTATTTAAGTATTCCATGAGGTAAACATGTAACACAAAAGATATCTGAAATTCCTTCTTGTTACTTCGGACACAGACCAAGAATATGCGCAATTATTTTTGCTTGTAAATATTTCTTCTCAATAGAGAAAAAATGCTGCAATTTTGATATTTTTAACATAACATAAAACTGCATAGCCTATTAGAAATCGTTTAGAACTTGTTAAGACTCTATAGGGTCAAAGATAATCAGTTCAACCAAAATATTCACTATTAAACCTGGTCATTTATCTTTTTGAATACTTGTTTGATGCGCAATTAGACCCCAGTCCTTCATTTCTTCCGTAGTATTTCCGGAAAGAGCAGTGTGTTCTGACCCAGTACTTTCAAAAATAGTTGAATACTTCAGAATCGTTTCATCAGTAAATTATTTGTAACTAAGATTCCTAAGGTAGAGAAAAGTTAAAAAACTTATCCATAAAAACTCTTTTAAACCGCTTATGAGGTGTCATATTTACGATGCCGTGAATATAATGACGCACTGTTAAGAAGATAAAACCTTTGTACAATTCAGAGACAGGATTCAGCAAAAAGATCTTAAATCTGGTTTAAGAATGAAGGTAAAAGTTAATAAATTCTTTTAAATCACTTATAGTACATACTATAGACTGCTCCTTCATAAAGGAATGTCTTAAACTGAATGCCTTTTAAGATTCTATGAAATGTGATTAAAGTAAAGGACTTATTTTGGCAGTCTATGCTTATTGTAAGTAGGCAGCATTTACAACAGTTTGATGAGGAGCACTGTTTAAGGTCTTTGTGCCGATTTTCGTCCTGCTGGAGGTAAGAGTCTATAGCAACACAACAGTCTTCAATTGCAGAGTGCATAGTACAAGTTGTAAGAAAATGTATCAAAATCGATGTAAAATAAATAGTTTAACACTAAAGTTTGCTTTCAGCCGATGTGTTGAACTAGTATCTCAAGGACCTTACAAAAGAAAACTTGTGTTAAAAATCCAACTTACATTGTGGCAAAGGTATATTATGTATCTTATTTAAGTATTCTATGTGGTAGACATGCAACAAAATAATTTTTACTATATATTTTGAATTTTTTTTTTTTTATTTTTGACATAGCCCTAGATAATGCAGAATTATTATTTTTCATAAATATTTCTCGAAAGAGAAAAAGGGATGTAATTTTGATATATTTTTAAACATAGCATAAGAATGCGTGACCAAATAGTCACCGAGAACTTGTTAAGAGTCCAAAGGGTCAAAGTATATGCAGATCCTGCTCACGATGTTAACACTTTGTTTCAAATACTGAAGGATTTAACCAATCAGATGTACTGAGAATCTGTGGTATTATAATAAATGATATAAGTTATGTTTAAGCTTGGTTTTGTTTTCAGATATTTTAACAAAGGCCTCATTACAGGCGTACCTTTCCATTGATGTAAATTCGAAACTGTCGTGCAGGCTTAACATGCGCACCTCCAGTTCAAGTAATTGGTTATTCTCAAACCAAATTTGCTGTAATTATAACTGAAAACACAGGAATATGAGCTCAAAATACAAGCTAAAACTTTAAACTAATTCAGATGAGTATTTATTGAGATTTATTTATTTTGGATTGGCGGTAAGTTCGGCGGTTGCAAACAGTTTTTTCTGTTTCGATTTTGCTTCTTGGATTTAAATCTATTGAAATAGAACAAATAGCAAATCGAAAATGTAAAACAACTCTTATTTGCACAGTTTGAAATTACAACTGATCAAACATCAGAATACGACTAATTGCCTTTCTGTATGAGATATTAAACCAAGGTCCTATATATTGGTGTTATTAAGTGATTATACAAAAGCATCAGGGGTGATTCAGGAATGTAAAACATTCTGTTTTCTTTGATTATCCCTACAAACTAAAATAACTTAACACTTCAGATGACGTCGGCCATTTTGGAAACGGTTCTTCCGATACATTGTCTGGTGCCAAAATTGACATGACAACGATCAGACTGAAGTGAACTGATTCTTGTGTGACATCTTTTACGACTGATTGTGATGGTTAAATTGAGCTCTTTCTGCCAATGTATTCTTTTGACTTCATCCCCAGATTTAAATCTTCCTTTTTTGTATTCGCATCATATTTGAGTTTAACGTTAGATGTCTTGGGGTTGAACCTAGCAATTTAACAAATCGGTTCCTAAAGTAAGAAACATACATAAGCAAATCTTAGTGTGTGTCATATTCAGACAAAAAAAAATCCTTTTCTTGGAGTAGTTAATTGACTTAAACGAAGGCACTCTTGAACAGATTCTTTATTTTCGCAGTTTCAAAACATAGTCCTTATTGCATTCTTGAATGTTTGGCGAATAAGCTATAAAGCCCCTTGACATTCGAGATGATATCCTATTACAACGATCCAACTTAGGACTAAAGTATGTTTCAATGGCCCTCTGAGCTAAAAGTCGAGTAAATGCAAATGCAGAATAAAGTTCAGGATTTCCTTTTAGAAGTGTCCAGTGGCTGACGCCTATAAAATGTGACAAGTGCATGAAAATAATCTTTAATGAAACCACACGGTCGAGAGTCCTGCCTTTGTTCATCTTATTTGTTTTTGTATTTTTTGTCTTGTGTTGATTAAATTCGAATGATTTACAATTGCACGTACATAATTAAGATAATGAAACTTAAATTAAAAAAGATAATATGATTAAACAAAAATGAAGTTTTCATTTGCTGCTCTTCCATTTTCAACAGCAACAGAAAAGCTAGAGATCGATTCAGTTTTAATATGTTTTGGCATCAGACTTGATGGATGTTTTAGTTTTCTCAGAACTGAAACCAGTGCAAATAGTTTTGAAGATTGAAACCTAAAATTAAGAATTAAAAGTGCAATGTCGTATGCAAAAATGAAGCTTTTAAACTAGTTTCTACAATTTCATAGGTTCTGTTTCTCCTGCAGATAAAGTAGGGAAGGGAATGGGGCTTCTAAAATGAGTGAGTAATATGGAATGAAAAGGAAAGCAACGTTTATTTAGCTAGTTTTTACCAACTAGCTTAATAGGTTCTGTTGCATCTGAAGAAAGGGTTGGTTGGGAGCGGTGATTCTGAAATAAAATGAGTATGTTATCTCGGATGCTACTACCACTTTATCTTACAAGATACACAGTCTAGAAATTATTCAACAATAATTGTTATTATCAATATTGTCCCTCATCAACTAGTCCTCAATTGTTAGTGTTAATAACAAAAAACACAATAAGTTGTTAATGTAGTTTGAACTGCACAATGCAGCGACACAACTAATAACATCCTTCTATTACAAGCTGATATTAATATTTTAAAGCAAAAAGTAAAATACGCCGGTACCTTAAACAGATGTTTAAATATATATCATTTACAGAAAGAATGTGTGCAATATATGCATTTCGAGTACCTTTCACAGTTACCAATCTATTATAACTATTTAAACTCAAACATGAACATGCTACAATATACCATTCTTTATGATACAACTAAACGGAATATTCAGTAATCGTCATAATATACATTGTCTTGGTTCATCGAAATTAGAATAAAATGTTCATCAACTGAAGAAACCCGAAACCATTTAAATTCAAGTTAGCAAACACACCCGTTTTGTAAGCAGTGTAAACAGAAGACTTCAATATGTAGAATTCGTAAAATCTATACATTATTTACACCTAATGAAGTACGTTTCAATGTCTATTTATATGTGGTTTATCAATTTATCAGACTAAAGTCTGTCTAAATTATCCTATAAATATAATTTGTTGACTTTTTTTTAATTTAACCGTTCGTGTATTGATTCAAACAACACAGAATGTCCACTTTCTATATTGTCTATGCTTTTAGTTAAATATTCAATAACCAAATTGAAAAAGCAAGTTTCTTGAAGTCATTTAATGTTATACATTTTGATATATTTGCTTCTGTTTTAAAGGCGAGTTAATCCTTTTTCCAAATGATTTTAGTATCTATGGGACCCAAAAGATGTTTAATTTGAATCTATAGTCTGGACCATTAGTCAAGTTCACATTTAAAGTACTATGAATCTGTTTTTAGATCGCCCATTCAAGGCTTTGTGAACATTATATCCTTGTAATCTTACTATTTTCAAGTGCAGTTCTTTCTGCAGTAAACTTCAGTACCACCCTTTACTACTTAGGTGTTCATTTATAGTAGAGTCAATTTGCATACAAAGACCACCTTGATAAAAAAAAACAACAACAACAGACATTTGTCTATTTAAATCTGTTACATTTGACACATGAACACCTTTGTTTGCAATAAATCCCACCAAACGATAGCTGTATATTTTGCTGAAATACTTTAATTAAAAAGAATGGACGGGAGTTGCAAAAGCACTGAAATCGCCAACTTGTATGGGTTAGATATCGAATACAATAATATTAGTGCCAGCTAGTAACGTCTTTTGTTGCTCCTTTTCAGGTTTCATTCAATATTGGCTCTCAAGTTTCAATATTCTTTCTTCTCAAGTACTCTCAGATAAGTAAAGCACAAACATCGTTACCATATCTAAATATGGCATGTTCTTTAGTAATATAATGTTGTGCAAATAATGGAACAGTCAGAATATGACATGTACTTCAGTAATGTATTGCTGTGCAAGCAACGGAACAGTCTAACTATGGCATGCACTTCAGTAATGTATTGCGCGCAAGCAATTGAACAGTTGATAGGGTGCATGTCAATATAACGCAATACAAACAATGTACCGCAGTCAAGGATACAAGGATAAGTTTATGCGTCCATTCTTGGTGATACAAGTCTAATCAACAACGGACTTACCACTTCTGCGGATAAACTTGGCATGCCAGATGCACTGAATCGTTATTCGGGTCATCGTTTGTGTCTACAAAGCTTAAACTCCCCAGAGGTTTCAGTCTGCAGAGACGACCGTAATCTGCTTTATTGTTGCAAGCAATGGTTTGAATAAAAGGCAGTAGTTGTTGGGTGCGATTATCATATCTTGCAAGTATTTGTTTTTCAATTAAAATGACAATTGTATGCTGTTCACAAAAAGTAGGGGATATTATGTTATTTTTTATGATATGGGCAACAGGCTCTTATTAGGCAACCGTCATGTATATTTTTATAATGGTAGTTCATGTGTAGATAGCATGGTCACTAAAGTATACACATATCGTTTAAATTTGTGCTGCACGTGCATCTATTAGACATGAAGGGTAGCACGCAGATTTTAACATTGACCGAAATGATTGTACTTGTGGCTTTAATTGGGCAACTCTTTCAGAATATTGTGTAGTGTAAATGTCAAGTACAAATTCATAATCAAATTTGCATTTGGAATTATGAGACGTCGAACGGAACGTCAACATTGGCTGTTCATATGTATGTGCTCCAGACCGGAAGTAGGAACAGTCCTAGGCTGCAGATGACTTGATGTTTCACAGTCTGTTGTCTGTCGATTGTGGTCACGCTTTCAAACAACTGGTGACGTGATTGATATCAAAACAAGTAGACGTCCAAAATGTTCTGACGTCCGAGACGACCGCTATCAAGCTATCTTGATTGTTAATCAAACTCTTCATAATAGAACACTGCCGGCCACAAACCTTCAACAACGCCTTCGACATGCCAGAAAGGTCAAAGTCTCGAGACAGACAATCAGAAATCGCATTCACTCAGACGTTCTTAACGCTAGGCGCCTCCAAGTGGATTTGCCGTTGTCAGCTAGGCATCGTCATTAACATTTGGCGTGGTGTAGACAGCGACAAAGAATATTAACCTGTGGTCACATGCGACTTCAGTGACGAATCCAGATTCAATCTAGACTTTCGTGATGGTCAAAGAAGAGTTTGGCGTCGCCCAGGTGTACGTTTTACAGACGATGCTAGAGTTGCTAACAACCGATATGGGGTTGGTCCGTTATGGTATGGGGTGGCATCACTTTTGACTGCCAGAACACAGCTACATGTGTGTCGTGACAATGCGACTGGCCAGTACTACCGTGATAACATGTTAGTTCTGCATGTTGTCCCGTTTGCTCAACGTCATGGCCAAGAACTCATCTTCCAGGATGATAACGCTAGGGCCCATAGGGGAAGACTTACCACTGAGTTTATGGAAAAGCAATATATCCATACTTCACCATGACCAGCAATAATCCCAGACTTATGACCTATTGAACATGTGTGGGACCGTCTTAGAAAATGTGTCCGAAGACGTGAGCTTCCACCCGGAACGTTACGTGAGTTAGGTGTGACGTTGCAGGAAGAGTAGGACAGAATCCCTCTGCACACCATCAGTCGTATAATTGGGAGTATGAGACGTCGTTGCATAGCTTGTTGCGACAACAAAGGTGGTCTAACAAGTTATTGAGGACGTGTGGAAATGATGACGTTAACGTTGGACGATGTTTAAAGATGCCCTGAAAAGTTAAATTTTCGATTTCCTACCGCTTGCAAAACTGATTAGAGTTTCACGTATTCGGAACGCGCAAAGAAAGTGACCTTACGATGTTTATTTCAGTAGCTTAAACTGTCACTTTACTGATCATCCAGTCACAGCCAGGCAGTTTTCTTAGGTATACTTGTCAATAAAACTGCGTCTTGCAATCTACCCGCAGCAAGGAATAAAAAAGTGCCTGGACGGCGCCAAAGTTGCTGTGTCGTAATTGGCATTCCGTTGTTACCGGAAATCAATATTTTTTCCCTAACCGCTTTTCCATTTCGTACACAGAATGACACTAGAATGACACTATTGACAGGTAAAAGGCAGAATTTGAAAGAATCACATTGGGCGGCGCTTTAATTGATTTTGACAGGTGTACTGACGAGTCTTGTTCTTTACCTCTCAGCGTAAAATCTAATCCGTTTTGCAAGCGGTAATAATGTGTGAATGAATTTGCTTACTTAATTAAATAAACATCGAAAGGTAAGGGCTTTCTTAATAACTCGCAATAACAATATTGCCTACAATATTACCAACATTTTCTGAACAGTGAACGTAGATTCTTACAATTAATTGCTCTGGTCATTTGAATTTAAACTTATCTTTCATGTAAATTTAAGATTTGACACACCTAACAAGAGCAGTTAAATATATCTTTATATGTTGTGTTGTATGTTGTATATGCATTGTTTTTTATAGTTTATAGCCCTTAGTTAGTTTTATATGTGCATTGCTTGTACTTTTAGCTCGAACAACCTGGATTTGTGCTTTGAGAATAGTCCTGTGCATGAAACTCCCCGATTTATATGCTTTTATATGCTGTCACCTTGCGTGTCCTTTTTATGTGCGCTTATGTAAATGGTAAAATGCTTATTAATGAACTTCCTTTTACAGCTGTTTTACAACTTTTGTTACTTATTAGATAAATGATATGTTTTGCGGTCGGTTCAAAAGCCCATACAAGGCTTATTTAAATTGTTGTTTGCCTTGCCGACTGAAAATAAAATTCTTATCTTATCTTTTCTTTTTTTTTACTCTTGAAACAATCAGACAGTTGTATGTTTCATCAAGTGCGTATGACGTATTTTTTTAAGCTATCTCAAATATAGAAGAAATATAAAATAATAAACATAAATATTTATTGTCATCTTTTGCGTGACGAAAATATCGAAAATTGTTTTTTTTTTATTTTCAATGATTTCTTTTTCATTAATGCAATTCAAAATATTTTTTAGCAAAAATGCAGCACAACTTTCAAAATAATGACAATATGACCCATATATGGCAAGTGTTAAAGCATTCGCACATGCGTACTGATCTTAATGATCCAGTTCTGAGCTCTTTCCCGACGACAAGATCAATTTTCGACAGTCCTACACAAGCTTTCTGATAATGTTTATTTGGTGTTGAATTCAAATATCAAGACATTGTTCTCTATTTACTCTGTGAGCTGTTCACTCAACTAAGTGATAATGGTCGAATCTTTTTTTTCATTTTTTTTTGTTACTTTTCATCCAGCACTACGACACATATGCCCTCTTTCGCAAATGTTTCAGAATGGGTGGGACTTTAGTAAAATAGCACTTAATATTTACTTTTATTAAGCTATACGTCTAATAATTTAAAAGACCTTAATCTCAAGCACACGTTTTGCTTGTTTGCCAGTCATTTTGCATATACATTGTATTGTATAGAATTCCCTATACAGCAATGCGTATTGCACTGATGTCAGTGACTGTAATAACTGAGATTTTTTACCTGTGATAAGGTCAGTTTTGTTCTATCATTACACTGCAATTGTATATAAATACTGCACGAAACTAAAATCAAGCTGTTCTCTCATTACTGAAGTAAACTAACTTCATTCACTTTAACAAGTGAACATGATTTTATCTTAAATTTCTCTTCTTTTGAATAACAGTCATTGTGTGGAAGAAAACCAAAGATAATGTGTCCAAAACAGTCGCATCTGAATACCTTTATTTACTTTACAATGGGAAAATAAGTATCTTCAATTTCTATTATGTTATAGTTATATAAACAAAAGCATGTTTTGTGTCAAAAATAAAAACAGATGACAAAGATTTGAAAGATTACAATAAACGCGAAGTAGGCAACTGTTATGCGAGACGAAATGATTGTTATTGTTCTTTTAAAGCTCTTTAATCCATGTTTTAGGAGTGACATACTGTATGTGTTATTTATAGTACAAGTTCATAATGATTATTTTTTAATTTACACACCAACTTCACAAGTGCTACTGAGAGGCTACAATATTTTGAGAGATAGTTAAACCCTGACCTCAAAACGAAAACAATCCAAGTAACTTTGACAGTCTTTACAAATAACGATATAATTATTTTGAATTTTATAAGAAAAAGCAACTTAACTACATTCACATAATATGTTACAGACCTTGAAAACGTAAACATACAAAAGTAATTGAAAACATTAATAATTTATGATGATATCTATACAACAGTAAACTTGCTCACAAATAAATCAAGAAATCAGATGAGTTTACAATTTATGCATATTCAACTGTAAAAGAGTACATAAAAACAAAACAACTAAATCTCCAGCCTCTGCCTCATTCATCAATAGTTGTAAACACCAGGTCGCATCGTAATCCTGTCCAATACAAAGTAAGAACGCCTCAGACCACTCGGCCATTTTAACAACCCCAAAGAAGTTTGTGCAAATAACCGGGGTATAAATGTTCAAATCCCAATAGTGTAGAGTCAAGATTCTATACGAAAAAATTTATGACGTACGTGTACAACCCCAAAACAAATACTAGTAACAAACAGAATAATTGAAGCAGTCATACAGTGCAAAATACCTATATTCTAATAAATCATGTTAAGCAGGTATCGATGGAATGATATTACCCTAATTTTGTATTGTTTCAGTTTAAACGAAAATAGTTTATTGTCCTAGATGTATAAAGTATTATAACAATTTCCATATGTTCATGTTATGTCTAGGACGGCATTTTCATCATGCATTCGTAGTAATTTGTTCTGCAACTCCTTTGAGCACGATTGCTTAACATAGATTTTACTAAAGCACTTGAAAGAAAAAGTTGCATAACTTTATTTTCAATGCACAACTTTTTTTTAGGTTATATGAGATGAAATTTAACACCTTTAGTTGTACATGTGTAATAACCTCATTGCTATATAAAGTTGCCGTTCTATGTCTCCCTGTTTTTCACGGACTGCCCTAACTTAGTCCGAAGTATGTAAATGCGTTTCATTTAACAACCTTTGTGAACTTTTGAAATCGGTATCTTTAAAATAGAATGTGAAATTATCCTTGTAATAGAACAAAAAACTTCACTTATAATAAAAGAAACACGAACAGCAGTTTTGCTTTTGCATAAATTAGTTTAAGCCAAATAAAGTTTGATTAAAGAACTATCACAATATATCATAATAACAATTTCACAACATCTCTGAATGTACTTCTTTTTATTAATATCTTAGTCTGCTGTATGTTTCCTTTTAGTATGTCTCTCGATGTCTATCACCAGCAATGCTTCCATGACTTCTAGACAGTTTATCACATTCTGCAGTTTAGAGAAATCTTCCATTAAGGGTTCCATCAGCTACACCAGTGGCAAAAAGCAAGGTTTTCTTGAAAGGATACCTGATCAAGCAACATATAAACTACTTGATTTTTATCAATCATAATACATTCAGTTGAGTTCAACGGGAATTTAAAAGTGTAATTCCAAGTTGTTCTGTTTTAATTCTCACGTAACAGTGTGAACTCCTTTTTTGTTAATCTTTTCTCCAAATGATCAGATGTAGTCACTTCTAATATAAAATGTGTATTATTCATTGTCAGCATTTGAGTTAAGTACAACGTAAAACAACAAATTTTGACAGGTAGACATTCTAGTTAAGACATGTTATTGTAAAATCAAATTATACATACTTTTGTTTAACTGAATTGATTTAAGTTTTGTCTAACTGATAACATGCGAAGTTTATGTTGTTTGCTTTGTATGCCCCTCCCCCTCGAGCTCCATAGCGTCTTATCCCTAGAGGCAACCATAAAAATATAGGATGGTAGAAGGACAGTGACTTGTGTCAGTAAATTAAAGAGAGGATGGCAGGGTCTTCTAATATCAAAAGGTATTGGCAATGACAAGTAGATATATGAGAGGAACAGTAGATTATGTCAATGGCACTTTGCTTATAAAATGTATTACACACGAAAATGTAAAGAAACTGCATGAGTAGGTAGGGTGGTAGGTAGTAATGTGGGCAGATGGGTAGGTAAGAAGTTTTGAGGCAGCAAGAGCCAAGGGTTCTTCAGTTATCGATCATAATCTTTTTTTACTCTTTATGGTATATGCCCATCGTGACCACAAAAGCAATAAGGGTCATCTCCTGAATAGACCCACCTGCATAGCAAATCTGTGAAGCCTATGCCCGAAGGTTCTTTAGTTATAGATTGGAAACCATTTTTCTGTTTATGGGCAGTATGGCCTTATTCTTTGATCGAGGGACCCTATATACTATAAGGGTAATCTTCTGGCCATGACCAACTAAGAAGAAGTTAAGAAGTTTTAGGAAGCCTGGGCCCAAACATTCTATAGTAATTGATTAGAAACCGTTATGTTTTTTAAGGTCACTGTGACTTTGACCTTTGACATGGTGAAATGTAAAGTTATAGGGTCATTTTCTTGTTAGGGCCAACCTACATTACAAGTTTGAGGAACTTGAACTCAAGATATCTATAGTAATTGTTCACAGACATATTTGCTTTTCAAAGTGACTATGACCTTGGCCTTCGACTTAATAACCCGAAAAGCTTGGCCTAAACGTTCTGTAGTTATTAATCGGGAACCATTTTGCTATTCAAGGACACTGTGACCTTTGCTTTTGATCTGGTGACCAAAAATGCTATAGGCGGCATCTTCTGGTCATAACAAATCAAAGTACTTTTTAAGTCTCTACTGAAGAGATAGGAAAACCTGTAAGGTAAATAATACACTGTGTGTATAAAAATCAATTTGTCAGTACTACATACTAACTATGAAAGCCTAAGATTTTATGGTTTTGAAGACGAAAATGTTAAAAGTGTTCCTAAACTAAAATTCTGTTGAATGATGTAACAACCAGGACAGCAAAAATACACCAAAAGCAATAATATTAACACAGCCAGCAAACTGATGAAGACACTATTTCAACTCAAATTTGAAAGCTCTTGCCTTAAAAAAAGCAAAAAACATGTATCAGATTATCATTATATAGTTTTTTTTTACGTTCAATATGGATGCGCCAGAAAAACGCTTGATCCTGTAGGCTCACATGGTGATAGACAAGACGTATTTATTGCTACATGCATTGCATGATTGTTTTTAATTTTCTTATTTATTCTTTAAGAACATGTTAACACAAATTACCATGGTAATCATAAAAAAGACAAAATATGTGGAGCTTTTACAGTCGTTGCAGTCACTGATGAAATGAGGAATTCTGAACGTAGGAAATTTACGATACATTCCACATGCACTGATTTCATTTAGAAAGAACAAAAATAAGTATGTTTAAAATGTTCCCAATTTATATATAATACTTATTTGTATACACATGAAGTATGCGTTATAAGCTCAACCGACGTTGTTCATCAGAATTTCAGTTAATAATGACAAAAGGTGACAATGAATCACATGAAAACACAAATTCAGGATGAATGTAATTGTTAAATGAAAGTCGTCTTTCAGAAGAAAAAAACAACATCCAGTGATGTCTTATATCCTATGTTTTTTAACAATTATTTCAACTATTTAAGCAACGAACATCTCTTGTTCCTGCTTGGCTTATCTTTTACGTGATAATTAGTCAAAATTATCAGGTGGTCGTTTAACACTTAAACTTTAATTCATTTAAACTGTTGTCCGTGAAATATAGTTACAGGCATAAAACAGAACGTCATGATCATAATAACCGTGACAAAACTTTTCTAGTGCATTATTCAAAGAAGGCAGATCTCTAAGCCTTGCTAACGAATTTGAACAATGTCAATTAAAAACTGTTAAAACTCTTAAAAACGATGTAAATGTAATTTCTATCATAGGTAACAGTCAATAGTGTAATTTTTGCTTGTGCATCACGTTCTGTATCATAAACTTTTCGCCCAAGTGGCATAAGCCGTCGAGAATTTTACATGCATAAGTGTATCAAGTAAACGGATTTGACTGCACTGTGGTTATAATGAATTCTAAAGGCTGCGTAACATATTGATTGTATCTTTTCTACAGGAAATTTCACAGAATTTAATGGCTAGATAAATTATACCGTTAATCATAGTTAAGGCCTTCCAGAATAATAAAGGAAATTCCATTTGTCCTTTTTCTGGGGGAACATAGATGGGGGAACATTCCCCCATCTCACCTAAAAGATAGGGGAACATTCCCCCATCTCAGTAGTAGATAGGGGAACTTTCCCCCATCTCTTAAGTAGATAGGGGAACATACCCCCATCTCAGTAGTAGATAGGGGAACATTCCCCCATCTCAGTAGAAGAGAGGGGAACACTCCCCCATCTCAGTAGTAGATAGGGGAACATTCCCCCATCTCTTTAGTAGATAGGGGAACATTCCCCCATCTCAGTAGTAGATAGGGGAACATTCCCCCATCTCAGTAGTAGACAGGGGAACATTCCCCCATCTCAGTAGTAGATAGGGGAACATTCCCCCAACTCTTTAGTAGATAGGGGAACATTCCCCAATCTCAGTAGAAGACAGGGGAGCATTCCCCCATCTCAGTAGTAGATAGAGGAACATTCCCCCATCTCAGTAGTAGATAGGGGAACATTCCCCCACCTCAGTAGTAGATAGGGGAACATTCCTCCAACTCACAAGTAGATAGGGGAACGTTCTCCCACCTCAGTAGTAGATAGGGGAACATTCCTCCAACTCGAAAGTAGATAGGCGAACATTCCCCCATCTCACAAGTAGATAGGGGAACATTCCTCCATCTCAGTAGTAGATAGGGGAACATTCCCCCATCTCAGTAGTAGATAGGGGAACATTCCCCCATCTCAGTAGAAGATAGGGGAACATTCCTCCAACTCACAAGTAAATAAGGGAACATTTTCCCATCTCAGTAGTAGGTAGGGGAACATTCCCCTATCTCAGTAGTAGATAGGGGAACATTCCCCCATCTCAGTAGTAGATAGGGGAACATTCCCCCATCTCAGTAGTAGATAGGGGAACATTCCCCCATCATAGTAGTAGATAGGGGAATATTCCTCCAACTCACTAGTAGATAGGGGAACATTCCCCCATCTCAGTAGTAGATAGGGGAACATTCCCCCATCTCAATAGTAGATAGGGGAACATTCCCCCATCTCATTAGTAGATAGGGGAACATTCCCCCATCTTAGTAGTAGATAGGGGAACATTCCCCCATCTCAGTAGTAGATAGGGGAACGTTCCCCCATCCAGTAGTTGATAGGGGATCATTCCTCCAACTCACAAGTAGATAGGGGAACATTTCCCCTTATAACGATTGTCTTTCCCCATCTCACCATTGTCTTTACTATTAGACATGATAATATCCTGCATCTCTTATTCATTTTCCCCATTTTAGTGTAAAGTAGGTTATTATCCCCTGATAATCTTTATTGTGTATAAAGAAGTATGATGTAAAATTTCAGGAAACATTGTTTTGTTTTTAAATGCAAAAAAATGAGAATTTCTTGTATTGAGAGCAAGATCTATTATTGTGTTACTATATATAAATGTATACAAAAAAGACAGGATTTTTTTTATGTCTTTAGTTCAAATAGATATTTGGTGGATAATAGATTTATTTTATATTACGAGCAATCTAGAACAAACTGATTTTATACAGATAAATGAAAATAGTCTTGAAATAACTGGGGGTTGATAATAATGTAACTACTATTTTAATAAGAATTTTATACTAGAAGTATCAAAGCAACAACATCACAACTTAAAAGGTAAGTATCAGGATAAAAACAGCAAAGTAATGGAACATTTAACAAATACACTAAATAACCCAGAGAAAGTCCAATATGCTAACATCTTATCACAATTAAAGCCAATCAACCATATTGTCTTAGTAGCTGTACAAATAAACATTAAGTACATAGTGACATTGCTAAAATTACACTATTGTCCCATTCATTCCGTCCAACATGTACACCACATACCAAGAATCGTCATTTGCAGAAATCTTGTCGCAGCTTCAGACTGGTTTCTTATTCAACTTCCACATACATGAATATGAGACCTATTTTAATGCAAAAAGATAAGTACTTGCATAATTAAGTCATACAGACTTTCAATAAATAAGATATATATGTTTATCATTTGTTATAGTAAAAGCCCTTTTCTTTGAAAACATGGGCTAGTGCATTATGATGCAATATCTTGTCACTTATCACTGTGACTCAGTGCCTTTTATATTTGATAGATTGCTAAGTCTTGTTTATAGTATTTGAAGATGAGGCTGTAATGTAAAACTTTTTAACAATCATTTTTTTTAATAGTTAAACTGTTGATCAGCTATTGTGTTATCAGAATCATCATTATCATCATCATAACTTTCACTATTTCGTCTATTTATACAGCAATTAACAACTATAAGTTACTTTGTTTTCGTTAAGACATACCTTGGAAAAAAAACAGTGATTGTCAACAACATCTTTTCTGAGTGGTGTCACCAAAGCCCATCACTGGGAGTCAACTTTGATCGTTTCAACTTGTTTTCACCTGTCAAAGTCCTTGTTATGTCTGTAACACTGTGACTTTCTACGTTTCCGGTATTCCCCATTTTTGTGATGTATTATGTATTTCCGCAACTGTACAAACGATCCATTTGCTGAAATGCTTCTGGCAATCCTTTTTTCCGGAAGATTATTTATTAACCTGGAAACAAATCATCGGCTTTAAAAGTCTGTTCCACATATTCATGTACATGATTTAACGCAGTTCTAACTGCAGACCACACTTTATGTCACATTCTTGTGCCTTTCAGTATCATATCAAATTGTGAATATCAAGTCTCACAAAAACATATCATCACAGGACCAACACTTGTCTGTTTTATTTATCAGAGAAAAGATGCAAATACATACCCATGGCAAAAACAAAAAATATATAAATATATATCTTTTATCAAGTACTTAATCAAACCGGAAAAAAGCAAATTAAAAGAACAACTAAAAAGAGTGGGTGGTGGTCTTGTGGGATGGGGTGTGTTGTCTGCCAGTACCTACTCATCCCAAAAGATAAACTAAGCAAAAGAAAAATGAAATGAAATGAATTAAAAAGATGTTACAGTGTGATGAGGTTGGTAAGTAAATATTTAAGTTACCTTATCTGTTATCATATTTTGAACAAAACAAGAGAATTAAACACTATCAAAATACAGGATATTTTACAGTGCTCATTATATTTGCTTTGTTGCAGACATTCAAATACTGTTCAGCAGAAGCATGTAATGTCCACATATAATATCTATTAAATTACAGACATGCAGTTTTTGCTTACTAGATATACTAATAAGGTTTATACTGTGGTAAGATTTAAACAGTGATATATCCAAATAGTTTGAACTTTAGATAGTAAGAAATGAATAGAAGAGATTGATAGCTATGTCGTCAGTTCCAGTTATTGGTACCATGTCTTTCACATTTTAGAAAGGCCAGACAAACACTGATAAGATATTTGTATTACTACACAGAACAGAGCATGAAAACACTACATCAATCAAGATAAAAAATATAGTGAAGTTAAGCAATTTCAAGGGAATTTAAAGGTCAAGGTTATACTTGAATTGTTCAACGCGTTTTTTTTTTATTCTCAGTGTTGTTTTGTCCTAGTATAAATCAAATCAAATCCTAAATAACAAAACATTGGCTATTTTAAGCAAAATTCAATAATTTGACCTTAAATGTCAAGGTCATCTATAGGTCAAGGTCATACTTACATAAATTATAATATGGGTTTTGTTGTTTTTTTCAAAGTATGAATCAAATCAATAGATAACAGTTATGACAATTGAAGCAAAAAAACAATAATGGTATGATTGACAAGGTCATTTAAGGGTCAAGGTTATACCTGAATTATAAAACATGTCAGTTAGGTCAAAAGTGTTGTTTTGTTCAAGTATGAATCAAGTATAACCATAAATTACACAGTTAAGATCAATTTTAGCAAAATTCAATAATTTGATCTTGATAGTCAATGTAATTTTTTAGATCAAGGTCAAACTTTAATCAAAATGTCTGATTTGTCAAAAGTATTGTTTTGTCATCAAATCAGTGCTAACTGATTTATCTAGACTGCACTGTCAAAGTATTAATCAAAAAGAACTAAAACATTTGACCTTGATAGTACGGGTCATTTGAAGGCCAGGGTCACACCTGAATGATTCAATGTGTCAGTTTTGCTGTAAGTGTGTTTTGTATCAGTATAAATCAAATCAAATCATAAATAACAAATATTGACTGTCTCGGTCATTTAACAGTCAAGGTTTTACCTGGATTATTAAACATGTCAGTTAGGTCAAAACTGTTGTTTTGTTCAAGTATGAATCAAGTCTAACCATAAATTACACAGTTATGATCAATTTCAGCAAAATTCAATAATCTGATCTTGCTAGTCTAGGTCATTTTTTTAGATCAAGGTCAAACTTTAATCAAAATGTTTGATTCCTCTAAAGTATTGTTTTGTCCAAGTAAGAATTAAATCCATAAATAAATGACAAAGTTATGACAATTTAGGAAAACTTCAAACATCTGACCTTGACAGTCAAGGTCATTTTTAGGTCACGGTCACTCCTGAGTTTTTCAGCAAGTCGGATTTGTTGTAAGTGTTGTTTTATCCAAGTATGAATCAAATCCATAAATAACTACTAAGGTTATGAAAATCTGAGCAAAATTCAATCATCTGACCTTGACAGTCAAGGTTATTTATAGGTCATGGTCATATGTGAGTTAATCAACATGTCTGTTTTGTCATTACTGTTGTTTTATCCAAGTATGACTCAAATCCAACCATAAATAACAAAGTTATGGACAATTTTAGCAAATTTCAATAATTTGACCTTGACGGTGAAGGTCATTTAGGAGTCAAGGTCAAGTTTAGTCTAGTCTCCTAAAATTCAATATTTTGACCTTGAATTTGAAGGTCATTTAAAGTCAAGGTCAAGTTTAGTCTGCTCTACTTGAAGGTCTTGTCCAAAGCGTTATTGTGTCCAAGTATGAGAAGATAATCCATCAAGGAATAAAACAGTTATTATCAATGATAAAGTTTTCGGTCGGGAACGGCAACGACACCATGACTTTAGCAACTAGTCGATTTTTTTTAAGTTGGGCAAAAAATGACTGGTTCCTGATAACATAAATTTGGTGGTGTATAACCTGCATAGTGATATTAAAATTTCATCAAAAATTTTGTTTTCCACATAATCCATTAACAATTCTAATCCAAGAAATAATTCCTATTAGGTTATAACAAAAATTTGTCAGCTAAAATATACTGCCACATATTGTCTTTACAGTGTTCAAAATTCAAAAGCCATGTGTTCCAAAATTGTAATCTCAGATATGAAGTAGTATAGTAAGTTAACAAAATATGTTAAGAAAAATCCAAATATGAATAACCCATTTTAGTTCAGTTTTTTTCTTCTTTGCTGTGCTTCCACTTACCAGTTGCAAACAAAAGGAAAACAACTTGCTCAAATCAAACAATCCCATTTTTCTACTAATGTTATGTAAGGGCTGGTTATTAGTTTTTTATTTTACTACTGCTTGACCTTTACATGTTCATTGCAAACACAGAAACATCCCTAAAATCTAGCTTTGAAAATATCAAAACATGAGGACTGGAGCCAATAATTATCTACAGAACACTTTACAGAACAGGTAATCGATTTACAGGGTTAGTCATTACCAATTACCAAAATTTCAGAATAGCACTTAATGTAAAATCAGTTTCGTTTACAATAACGTTTCTTTACTATAAAGAAAACTGTGACGTAATGTAATTAGAAATGATTAAAACAACATTCTCCTCCTGTGATAACCTTTATCCTAAGTTATACCCAGCCAATGCTGTGTAACCTTGTGTGTACAAATGTATCACTATATCTAAAATTGAAAAAACAAATGAAAAAAGGCATAAAATAAGCAAGAAAACACAACGTTTAACTTGAAAACACAAATTAAAGTCGTCCATATATACAATTTACATTACATATCTGCCAGTATTTTCCACTTAATTAAAAAGTATCCAAAAACAAATTCTTTTTTGCCTGATCATTATAATATTGCAAATCCAACATTACTTACACTTTTAACGTAAACTATTGATCTGAATACACCTTGAAGATGAAATGTCTAAGCACACTGAATTTTCTGTCCGAAGTTTTATTTGGAAGACCCACTATATTTATGTCTTCTTTCCTTCTGTGATAGTGTTTAAATAATTCAGCCAATTACAACACGAAATCATTTAGTACTGTGGTGTAAATAGGGCACTCTTGGTTGTTGCTCTCTCTTTGTTTGCACTATTCAGCATTTTATGATCTCAATGGGAATTGTCTTGAATTGTTGAACTGAGGCTGCTCAAGCGTGTAATGTTATTATCACATCAAGCAATGAAGATCCCATATAACTTAGTCATGACACTGGTAAGAAAACCAGAATCATGCAGTGTATTCATCTCTCTTCCTAAATAAAAGAAGGAAAGTAAAACTGGTAAAGAGAAGAAAAAGTAACACTCCTCAACATTTGCACTAATTCTCTCAATATGAATAAAAGTTTAATTTCTGTTCAATTATATATTTTTTGTTTTGTTCTACATTTCATGCTTGTCTGTTTTCAAAGAAAATTGTCCTTAAATGTTAGATAATTTTAAACACTTGTATATATTTACCAATAAGAAATAACTGTGAATTGTGCTCACAAAACATTACTTTATTTTTTTCTAGTTACAACTAGAACTATCACTGTATGCGATTCAAACCTCCACCAATGTCAATGATAGAATATGTTATTTGGATATTTGAATAGATGGAAAAAGGAAAATAGGAAAAACTTTTATGGCTTTAAATCGCTGTGTTTGATGAAAAATAGACAATACTTCACAGGTAATGGTGATGAAAAAATTTTGAATTAGCAAGTCAGGAAACAGGTAACTTTAACCTTTGATTTTGCAAATTTACTAAAATAAAGAAATTATGAGATAAATTAAAGTGTATTATGTATTTAGCCGAGTAAAAATAAAATCCTCATCTTACATTTGATTGTCTATGTTTTTATTCAAATGTGACCATAACCATGAGTTAGTAAAAAGGGAACACAAGTTCAACACCATTTCTGCATATCCTCTTCGTCAGGGAAACATTTGAGCTAAGTTTGAATAAAATCCTTCAAATATGGGTGAAGTTAGAAGACAATATTGTCTTGTACTTCATTGTCAAATATATTGAGGTTCACATCAAAGCCAAGTTTGAAGACAATTCTTCAATAAGTATATGTTTTAGTGAGCGGACAAGTTTGAAACGGACCGACTGATGGACGCGACAAAAATTTCCAGTATACCTCCCCCCCCATTCGTGGTTGGGAGTATAATAACTGTTTAAGAGCTACAGTGAGCAGTGACTTTTTTGATATGATGACACGAAAAACTGCCATGTGACAGATTCTTCGATTCATATTGTTACATGTATCATGCATTCAAAATCCCTATTTAACTTTTTTCATTTTCTCTAAAGATTTCTAAAATTTGCATTTCGCCGACACTAAACTAAGATAAATTCATTGCAAACGTCACCATTAAATAATGCACGTACTTGTGCCCATTATAAAATATGTACGTGTTAGAATGGATATATATTTTAAAATGTTCATGATCTATTGTCAGATACATCACGGTCTCTTGTTCATATGCATATACATCTAAATTAAATTACTATGCATCTGAACTAGACACTGAGATATATTCAATGGTATAACACTCAAACTTAAAATTTATTTCCGAATTTACACAAGAACAAAATGCTTTGACAAATTTGCACGGAAAATAGTTTAATAATATTCCATGGCCTATAGTTTGCATGATTGCATATAAAGTAGGTATGGCAATTTCATTTTAACTTCTTGTGTTACAAAACAGCCATACAAGCTAAAATACAGTCTGGAGATAAAACAATATAAAGTGCAAAGCTATAAATCTCTGATAGGTAGCTTCAATTTACAAAATCAAATGTTGTTATCACAGTCAAAATCTAAAATTTACTATCCATGCTAAGAAAATTCGATTATACCATTACTTTTATCACTTAATGTTAAAACACTGGGGCTTATCTAGACTGGTTTCAGACCCAGCAATTAATATGCTACTCCATAGTTACGTTAAGCTACATACCAACAAGTCCCTTTCAAACTACATATTTATCTTTTTTGTCTGGAATTATATGATTGCTAGGAGAGGAAAAAATGTTATTAACGGGTAAAAAAAAACATTTAGTATATCAATGCGTTAACATAAAAAGAAAAGGATATTATAGCCTGCAGCCAGGCTAGGACTTATTAGCTACACATTGCACTTTGTTTGACCGATAATCAGAGGTCAAGTTTGTAACAATGTTATCTGTTCAGTGCTACACTTTACGCCTGCTTAGAGTATGAATTTCAGCCCAGGCTTATCAGCAGCATTAATTGGCCTAACTGTTAGAGAGTAATAAATCTCTCACTCCTGCTGGGTTGAAATGTAAACTGACCACAATCAACATCTTTGTTGCACATGCAGTTAGTTGGTTAAAATGAAGGCACTATTTAGAATTTTAGGGTCTGATTCAGATTTATAATGATTTGTCCCTTGAATTATAACCTGTACTTGTATTTAAGTGAAAGTTTATTTCAGTAAACATTAAGTTAACTAAAAAATATATTTGTTAATAAAAACTGCTGCAAAATTTCACTATTTAAGTAAAAATGAACGGAAAAGAATCAAGAACAACTTTACATTTTTTAATTATTATTTTTTAAAGAAATAACATGCATAAGTATGAAAATTTACATTTTTATGAGGGATTCCTTTTAAAACAGTTGGAAAAACATGGCATTTAACATATCTTTACTCTCGGAGCTAAATGTAATCGATGATGGCTGAAACAAGTTTTCGAAATTCAGTGATTTTATATCACTGTTGAAAGAAAAAACATTCTGCAAATGACACAAGAATCAAATGTAGCAACATTTTTCAGTGGCTAAAAGGAAAGACAAAATTGGAAAAAGAAAAAGGTGGGCATCCTGCATTTGGAGTAAACAAGATCTTGCATTTTACTTTTGCTTTTCATGGAATGTTTAGACAAATTAGTTGACCAAACAAACATAATTCTTGACGACAGACATTTCCAAAAAGTTGAAACTATCAAAGACATAGAGGGTTGTCCTTGAAGTATTAAACACTCCTCATGAAGCTGAAGTCCTTTATGATAACCAAATGGATAAATAAAAAATCATGATCTTTGTGTTTTGTAATATAAGACCATGCATAGCCTAGCAGTGTACATATTAATGTTTCAATGAAAACCAGTAGGGGCTTGGGCACAAGCTAATTCTGACCTATAATTTTTAAAAATCTTCTATCTTAAACTACAAAGAATAGAGCTTATATATTTGGTTTTAGCATGATCTAGTAGACCAACATTTTCTTTAAAACTTGAGAAGTTAATATACTATATAAGGGAAACATAATATTATGCTTCTATACACCATGAAAACTGAAAAAAAATACCACGATTCGAACCCATTTCAGTCTTTTGGTCAGTAAATTAAAGATGTAATCTACACAACTAAGCCACAGAGGCTCGTTTTTTTTAAGATTTATCAAAATAAACAAAATACGTACCCCGTTGTGAACAGGGGAACTTTTTATCACAAAAAATGTGTAAAACCTTATAAAATTTAGGTTAGGAAAAAAACTTTTATATTTACATGGTTGATATTATGGTTGATCAACTGAAATTTATGAGAGGACAGTTTTTTTAAATTACAAACATACTGTGAGTAAATTGAAAAAAATCTTTAAAAAATTGAGAATGCAATTTGAAGTTTGCAAAATTCTTGCAAGATATTATAGTTCGTTATAGTATTTTTTCGATCATACAGATTTTCCTGTAATGTCCTCCATACTGTATATGTAAAGCAGTTTTTATTAGATTAATCAAAACAAGCATATGCTATTCGGTAATATCAATAATTTGGAAAGAGGATATTCATATCACTATCAACCGATCTCAGTGAACTTTTTTCAGCTTTGCTCCGTTGAAACATACTCTATTGCATAACTTAAGTTGAAATTAAGAGAGAATCATGGAGTGGATGAGTGTGCGGTGGTAACGTGCTTGACTGGTAATCTAGGGGTGTTGAGATCGATTCCCCGCTCCTCTGCTAAATTTACTAAATTTACTTCTGGTTGAATCCAATGTATCAGTGCTGTACACTGAGCATGCAACCTGAGGGACGTGTCTGAATGGGATGCTTTTTGTATCTTGCACTATTCTCCACTAATAAACTAATTTCTGCAGGGATTGTAGGTCATATGAGCACTTGTACCAAAGACAAATAACTCAAATGGAAACATAAAAGAGAAAATCCCTCTTACTTAACGATATTAGATTCCTAATACCCTACCTCCACTCTTTAGGGTATTCAATTTTATTACTTTGTGTAGGATTGAGACATTTTCACTGAAGAACATGGGTTCAAACCACATTCAAGCCATTTATTTCTCTCGTTTTTGGCAGTTTTACATTTCTTTGGTTTTATAACAGAAGCATAACAGCGCGAATTTATCATTTATATGTTTTTCTAATTTTTCATTATTTCTCTGGACTGATATTCTCTTTACGGTAACGGTAGAATGATCTGACAAGAAAAGAAAAAATAAAAGTTTTAATATCACAGTACTGTATGGAAGTATAATATACGATACTTAATAAGTTCAGTTCACACTGAAGTTCAAAAGCAAACCTTTCTGAATGCGTACCAGTAAAAATGTTACCATATCCTGAAACATTATTTGTTTTATTCCTAAAATTTCAAGGAGGTTTACAGCGACTGACTCACAGAATTTAGCTGTGATTTTTTTCTTATTTAAGATAAGTAGATATACTATGGAAAAATGATATAATGCTTCTAAAAACACACAAAATAAGTTTTGACTTAACCAGGATTCGAACCCCTGTCCTTTCGGTCAATAAAATATTGAGCAATGATCTTGACCAATGAGCCACAGCATCAAGTTAACAAAATGTGTCAAAACTAATGCTATATCTGAAGTTTCTACACTGTGACAAATAGGGTAAATATTTTAACAAATAAAAGCTTGTGAAACTTTATATTTTGATTTTTTTGTAACAAATAATGAGTCATTTGCTCAGATTAAATATGTTCTTTACTTCCAGCAAGATGTATAAACATATTCTTTTTTGCATCGTTTGTGTGTGAGTCAGTCGCTTTAAGTGGAAGTATTGATCCAATTTGCAAATTTATAAGTCTTACACATGTACATGTGTCTTCATGGACAATGTAGAAATTTAGATAATGCCCCTGTTTTAACATGTTCATATTGATAATAATAAGTTAGATAAAATGTAGTTAGGTACTCAGTTTACAGAGACTTTATATAAAAGATCGATAGCTTTGAAAATAAAAGGTGTGAATCGATGAACCACTGCATCATTTAATTTGAACTGGAAACTTTCTAATTGTATTCTTTCAGTAACAAAACTGTATTTACTGTTAAATTTAACCATGCTTGTGAAGAATTTGAAATTATTTTCTTTTGAAATATACTGTTTACTTCTCCCTCATAAAAATATTGTCTGAATTTGTTTGAATAATTCTGAATTTATCTGAATTTATAGTGAATACCTCTAAAAAAAACTTATCTGTATAAATAGTTCTGTTTTTTTCATTTCATTTTTATTTTTATTTTTTTTTTTGGGGGGGGGGGCGAGGAGTGACTGAAAATTTCTGAAAATATGCTGAATATTTTCTAATTATATATTTGCTATCACTGCGAAAAATACACCAATATACGGAAGTGTACGATCCCGTATTTTTTAGATATACGGGCATATACGGGACGTATTCGCATAATATACGGACATAATATACTAATCCGTATTCGGAACATCGGGTATACGGGAACTCCGTATATTTGTCATTACAAATACGGATTTCCGTATTCTTCCAATATACATGTATGTATATGTGTCCGTATTTTTGAAATGTACGCACAGTACAAAACCCGTATTTCAGCCATATACGGACTATAACAACATATAGATTACTAGTATACGGAGGATATACGGACTTGTATTTTTATAGAATACGGGAAAGCTAAAAATCGTACATGATGCATATACGGGATAGAATACGGACTATGTATACTAGAGATATACGACGAATATACGGTAATGTATTTTCATAGAATACGGAAATGCTTTAAAACGTATATGACACATATACGGGGCAAGAATACGGACTTTGTATACTGTAGATATACGTAGGAAATACGGAATTGTATTTTCAATGAATACGGGAAAGCTAAAAACCGTACATGACACATATACTGACTTATTATATTACATGTACGGATTAAGAATACGGACATGATATATTACAGGATACGGGAACTAAATATAGACTGATAATATACATGTACATGATGTGCGGGATCATTATATGTAGTTACTGCTCATTTCTAGAACGGACTAGTTAAGATCCTCATCGTATCTACTTGAAGCATACGAAAAAATATAGACCTGCAATGTCTGAGAGAACGGTAGGAAACATACCTTTTTTAACTAGATATACTGACAGTAAGTTTACTTTGGTGTACACGAGATATGCCATCAGCATGATAAAAATAACTGAGTAACTTGTTAAGGGTGAGGAATTGCACAAACAAAAGTAGTTCAAAATAGTTCTGAATTTAATGAATAGTATTTTATAAACAAGTTTATCAATAAATGTAATATGATCATAAAAGTGTAACAATCAATAACAAAACCAAGCATATTGCAGTGATAAGAACATAACTGAAATCAATCTTGAAGTTATGCAAACAATGACTAGTGAACATTGGCCAATTGGAAACATATATTCAAATCACAATAACATATGTAATATCAAAGATTTGTCAGCTCATGTCATTGGTATTGTTTCATACGTTATCGTTAATCAATAGAAATCCAAGTATCACTGTATGTGTATGTAGTCACGGGCCATTGTTTAGCTGTACTACATATAAATGAGAAATATTTCTAAAAATCTTATAAAAACTATGTGGAAGTGGCATTTTTACTTGCTACGATCACAGCTTATCTATAAGACCCAGTTTCACGTGCACAGATAAACATATTAAATTATTGGATTATTGTGAGTTATTTCACTGTTTCTAACACTGACATACATTTACAACATGCATTTCATAAAGTTTTATTCTTTTTGTTCTTTTATTCTGCTTCATTGTCTTGTGGCTGTGGCTTTTTCTGGGACTCGTGCAAGACTCGCATCTGCTCCTGCAGCTCTGCAATGGCATCATGAAGGTCCATTTGTCTGAAAATACAAACTGATAGTATTGATTTTGTATTTTGATTAATTTTCAATTATTACTTTTAAACATTTACTTCCCGTGTTTGATCGCTTTTGCATAAAAAATTGTATTACCTATTTCGAAATTGTTGTTGTCATGGAAAGATACTGGAATGATAAAGAGTTGCATACTCTATCAATTAATTACTCTCATTCTTACTTTTTTGTGTGCTGGCAGTTTTACATAGACTTATTTTTCACATGTTTAAAAGTTGCGCATGCATATTGTGCAAAAAACATGGTGTGCATAATCGTAAGGAAGTATGGATGCATAAAGACAAATAAGAAAATAAGGATGCATAAAGATTAGTAAGGATGCGCAAATATAAAAAGTAATGATGCGTAGAGATTAGTAAGAAGAAGTAAGATAAATTTAAGTAAAGCGAAAAAAAGATAAGTAAGGAGAAGAAATGTAAATATAACTGCCATTATCATTTTCATGCATATTGAATATGTGATTTATTTAATTCTTCGTCCTACATTTCTCTGAAAAATTAAATTATACACCGTTACTGAGCGATGCACGTGACCTATCGAAGCACGTGAAGGGATGTTATGTTTCATAGAACACGGGTAAAAAACAGATTTTTAATTTATATTCCACTAACAAATTCATGAGTTATATTACATTGAAGAAAATAAATTTATGAAAGTGAAAAACGGGAACAACGCTTATTACTTAAAGAAGCTGTTCTTCTTAAAATTATAGAGAAATCAAAATATCATGAGAAAAAACAAGAACATAATTTTACGCTTCTATACACCTTTAGAATGGAAGAAAAAAGTTGTTGACCTAACGGTGTGCAAACTCATGTCCTTCCAATCAGTAAATCTTTTTTCGCTAGGTACACCATTGAACCACGGCACTATTTATTTCTAATGTACATTATTAACATTATGCCTGTGATGATCTGTGAGTCAGTCGCGGGACGGCATAAAACGCTAACACTATAGAATAAGGAGAAAAAGCTAAACTGATTTACGAATAAATTTTGTTGTATTCACTAGGTTGATAAACACTTTAACTGTAACGGGCCATGTATTTCATACAACATCTAATCAACACCTTTATTAATGACATGGTAATTTGATTAACTCCTGTCTTAAGTTCTATAACAACATCATAAACAAAACTGTTTTTGTTGAATTTTTCCTTTAATTTATAGGAATAACTTTGATAAATTAGGCCCCCCAAAACAATATCGCTAAATACAATGTACCGAACTCAGCAGTTACTTGTTCGTTGTTTTTTTATATGTATTATCTGATATTTTTTCCCTGTATGACTAAACTAAAGTAATTTCTTGTTCCGGAGTCATTTAACTTTTGTTTCCGACTACAAAGCACTTGATATACCCAATGTTAAAACCTTGATAAAAAATGTTGTTATGTTCTGTTCTGCATAATATGCTATTTACACTAGTTTATTGATTAGCGTTGTGAGTTCTCTGCGCCGATGAAAATATTTATTTTAAAGAAATTATAAAAACTTTTTAGTGAATGTACATGCGTTGTCAATTAAAAACAATTCTTTAGTCAATCATGTTAAGGAACTAGGAACAGGATGTTACACATTTTACAATTTCATTACCACTGCGTCTTATAAAATCATATTTTGTCTTTTTAATTAATAAAATCTTTAATTTTCTTAATTTTGATTTCGAACATGAAATAATCGCTAAACTGTGGTTACTTATCTAATTGCCGACATTTGTGAATGTTTAACCAAATAATCAGTTATCTATCAGGGCTTATTCGCAGAATTATTCAGTCTCACTTATCTCTTAATATGCAAATGATTTACCGAAATGTCGGTAACATGATTTTATATATTAAAAAAGGGAAAAATTGGTAACAATAAAAATACTGTATGTACCTATAAAGGTGATAAAAGTAGGTGTGAAAAGGCATGCTGGGGTACACTACTGATCATAGAAAGGTGCTAACGACACGTGTCGGTCGTTAAATAGATTATAAATTTTTCTCAGCAAGTAATTATATAAGATGTGTTTGTCATGCAATTATCATTATAAAAATTATTATAACTGATTCTAAAATTTTATAATCATAGTTACTTTTTCGCACTTAAAATGAAGGAAGTTATGTATTCAATGATTACGGCTTGATCTTTGATTTAAATCGGTTTATGACTTAATAACGGCAATGTATTAAAATGAAAACACATTTAAAATATATAAAACTTTTACAATATACCGCAACACATCAATACTCGATACATCACTAATTAATATATTTTTATATACAACTACATATTTATAGAAATTGCACGAAAACACCAATTAATATCGGTCATCAAAGGCGGTTTTCACATCAACTTTTTCAATATCTCAACTATACAAGTATACAAGTATACAGATAATAAAAAAAAACATTACAAAATCTTTTTACGTAGAGATGACGTTAATGCATTGAACTTTTGTATAGTAGACCATGAACATTGACCAAAGTGTTTTGATCTTATACAGCTGTATCCTGAGTAACATAATATAAAATTATCTTCTAATTCTACTGTTTCTTGATTACATACCTTACACAATCTTTTATCTCTTTTACATTATTATACCTTCCTAATTCTATCTCTAAGGTATGTGAACATAATGTAGCTTGTTATTTGAATACATCTAAATATTTTTCAAAACAAAATTCAGTTTAATATCTGCAAAAGGAATTTAATTATGACGTTGAACAACAATTTACCAGCCTTGCAATTTACCGAACTTACTTACACCCGTTTAAAAACGGGAGCATACAAAAATCGTCATAAGCCATTCATTGCAGGGCATGATCAAGCATTTGATTCCAGGCATGAGTTCAGTAAAACTGAAAAGTATCAAACAAAAACTTTGACTTACCTCATTTTACTTTCAAAACGACGAAGACTTCGATAAAAGGCAATTTTTGAGACATGAATTGCTGGAATCTGCTTCTTCCATTTCGCGCCCAAAGAAATGATTGGATAGGTGAACACCAGCTATACTTGATTGGTGCAATCTGATCACATGAAATAAACCCACGCTTCCTTTGATTGGTGGGATTGATCACATGGAATAAACCCACGCTACCTTTGATTGGGGCGATCTGGTCACATGGTATGTGCCTTGTTACACTGACTGGTACAGTATATTTCTCTTTTTCGTCTTTGGGAAATAATTTTTTATAATAATAAATTAAACTTGATGAATATGGTTTTCTTGGTTGGTGTTGTCGCCAAAATACCCTGGTATCTCGATCCACCTGCGCAAAAATATTTATCTTGTAGGGCTAGTCTTGAGAAAAAAAACAACCTAACATTGCAAATAATAAAATCAAAACGAAGACTTTAAACACCTCTGATTTTGTGTGATGCCTAAATTATGATAATAACTGAGTGAACCTCTTTCAATATAAACTGTTAGCCTTTAAAAAGCTGTTTTTAATGTATGAATATTGATCATTACCGAAGATCTTATATTTGCTTCTGAAGTTATAGGGCACATACAGACCGTTTCATAATTGATAAACTGAACGCCGCTATTGTGAAGGTCACGTGACCGTCGGCCATTAAAAGGCTGCTTAACTTCGCTGTGATGCCTAAGTCTTGTAAAACATTGTATAACTTTAGAACATTCAAGGTGACATGCTGTCTTTTATCGCGTGAATTTTGTGACAGCATTTTATTGTATTATTATTACTTTTCTGTATGTTTTATCCCTGACTCGAACATATTATTAACTTGAATTATTAAATACATGAAAGACGGTGAATAAAGACCATTGACCGTTCAAAATTAAAGATTGACTTGTGTAAAACACATATAACTGTCCCTTTTCAAAAGTTGAAAATATGATTTCAATTTTTGAACACCTCTGAAAGTTTACAAAATGGACAAAATGACAAGATTAAGCATCTCGCTCATCAACCGCATGTTGATGTAGAATGTTAACTAAAACTTGTTTTATTCTATGTTAAAGTTTCAAACAATACTTGACAATAAAAGTGCATTATTTTGCGCTTCTATTATTATCACACTCTTTTGTCTTTCGCGGTGTCCTGTGGTGAACGGATGTAGTTACGTAATATGGGGTGACATACTGGCTTTGTTTTGATAAGTCACCGTTAATTGTCATTGTCGGTGTTCCTTGATCAGTCACAGTAAAACACTTTAGTAACAAATTTTGCTCCTGAGAAAATGACTGAAGGCTATAACACATGGTATTCAATTGTTCCTGATTGTTTTATACAATTTAGCATCTACTGCTTGTCTCTAATATTTATTTCCTTCATTTCGGATTTTTGTGTGTGCAAGATATTGAGATGTACAGCATTCGAGTTTTTGTATGCAGAAAAAATAATAGCTTCAATGCACACGTTTGTAAGATATTGATCTTACAATTATACGTTTGCTTTCTTTTTTCTTATTTCTTATATTATTGTTGGTATATTTAATGTACTACGGAAAACAAAATAATTATGACACCCATGTAACTGTACCATTTTATTCAGATTTCTTTTAAAGATAGAAACATGTACTTCTTAAAAGTAGTTTTTCGTGAAATTTTGATGAAATAAAAAGAATTAATCCACCGGAGAAAATCACTAGAGCTTAATTTAACAGTTCATCAGATTGAGACGTTATCTATAATTCGTCTAAGTAAATTGTAACTGTAAATTGATTATTTGTTCTATATATTAATTGATAATTGATATCTCATAACAAACAAAACTTTTTGTTTATTGTTATAACATACAGCAAACTGTTTAAGCTAGTTTAATGTTATGAAGCTGTTTAACTTTCTGAAGCAAAATCTTAAATGTTGTATTACAGGCTTAAATTTCTTTGCTGTTTATAAGTAATCATGTTTCATCATAGGTGAAAAAAGATGTCTAACCAAAATCATGACAGTTTAGATCTACATGTTCGATGTAATCAATGCAAAGGCAAACTAATTATTTCAACAGAAGGTCTTTTTAAGAATAATTGAACTTGCTACTTTTTGTTTATTTTTTAAAAGTCATTCTGGTTTAATTTTCCTTCAAAAAGACAGAAGCACAAGCAAACCTAAGACGAAAGAGCACATTTTAAGTGTAAATAATATCACCTTAGAATACTTCCTTTAATCGCAATATTGTTTTAAGACAATAAAGTACATCACTATTACACTATATTAGATCAGCCAGCAAAGAAAATTTTTAACAAGAAGCACATTTTGATTAAATTAAGTTAAAAACTTGAAAACCCTGCTGTGAACTATGATCCATATCCGGCTTAAATAATCCAATACTGCAATTTGCTAAAGACAATAAAGCACATCACTGATCATCTTGGAGATAAAAGTTAGAAAATAGACACGGGCAGATTAATTAAAGTTAAGTCGGTTTCATTTTAATTTCGTTTTCAAGTTTGAGACGCCTGCATCGGATTATGATCTATATCCGGCATAAAATCAAGAGTGGAATTTAGTTTTGACAGAACCCCCCCCCCCAAAAAAAAAAAAAAAAAAAGAAAAATAGAAAAAGAAAAAAAGAAAACATTATTCATTATTACAAAAAGAAAACATTTTGCTATATAAAGATCCTTAGTTTCAACTAGTCATTATAACTCTATATAACTGTAACTGTGTAACTATGACCGATATTATTTTCGTATTTTCAAATATACGGAATGCTGTATTCGAGTAATATACGGACTTGCAAGCACACTCCTGTATTTCAGGAATATACTGAATAGTATTTCAAGTTTCTCTTATTAGTAAATATACAGAAACCCTTATTTGAGCAATATATTGACTTGATTTGATTTGCCCGTCTTATTAAGTTATAATCTAAATAATCAAATAATTATTATAACAATCATTACTTTTCCAGTTTACAGATACATTTTTTATTTGTTGACTTCTCAATCAGTAGTTTTCTAGAGATGTTCCTTCTTAAAAATAATGACCTCTGAACCATTTTACATATTTCCAAATTTTTAAGCAAACGGAATGCTGCATTCGAGTAACATTTGGAAAAACTATCGTGTTTTAGACACATAATAGGTTCCATTATTTACAAATTTATAGAACACCAGGTTTGAGCAGTATACTGACACCCGTATTTCAGTATATACGAAAAGTACATTGATTCTTGTTTTCTTAACTTTCAAATAAAGGGAGATATGTAGTTTAGCAGTATACGACTGTTCATGAATATGTAGTCTTTTTAGATTCACGTATTTGTAAGAATACGGGATGCTGTATTTTAGTAATATACGGACTTATTATTACGTTCCCGTATTTTAGAAAAATACGGACACCGTATATCTAGTTTTCCGTATTTTGTAAGTATACGGAACACCGTATTTTGGTCCTATACGGATTTGCTGAATATACGACACCGTACAGCTCCGTATTTTATGTTTTCCGTATTTTTACCCGTATATTAATGATATACGGAATTCCGTACACTCCCGTATATCTACATATTTTTCGCAGTGTATTCAGACATTTGAAAACTGCATGAATATGAAAGTTAGAATCATTCAAAAGACTGGTTATCTGCATTATTCTGAGTGCAAATATTCTACGTTTTTCAGTACTGTAGAATCTCGAAAATAAGCGTATACGCTTATTTTTGAATTAGTGAAGCCTGTATGCGCTTATTTTCTGATATGCGCTTATATTTAAGCGACAAAATATGCGCTTATTTTTGATATGCGCTTATAGCATAGGACGAACGACTATACGCTTATTTTTAGATACAAAATTACATTAAGCGTTATTAGGCCACGCATACTTTATACCTTGATTGAAAAGCATTTACTTTCTTTAAAGAGGAAACATATTTGAAAATGCACGTTTATTTACATATTTATATCAACAGTTGTAGTCCATTGTTTTACACAGTTCTCCACTTTTGTCAATTAACTAGCTAGTAGCGTTAGTTTGTCGCTGAATCAAGCAAGCAAGGGGCACATCATCGTCGTCAGCATCATCATCATCGTCAATGCTGTTTGCTGTGTCAGCACCTTGGGAGCCGTCGTCAGCGCTTGTAGCTATGTCCGAGTCTTCAACCGAATCTCGTTCTAAAGTGTCCATTGCCATCATGGCATCGTCTGAGTCATAATCCGGAAATTCATAGTCCGGTAGACCCTCGAGATTACACTCCTTGTCCTTGAGACCATCAACTGGCAAAGCTATACCACACTTCACAAATGATCTTTTGATCAGATCAACATTCATTGTGACATCGGCCCAAGCTTCACCCACCCACTTTGTTATGAGAATGCGTCGTTGTGATGCAGACATTTCATTATTTACATAGCTTGAAAGGTTATCGTGCATATGTCTGTTTTGAATGTCATCAAGTTTCTGTTTCATCACACCGAAAACGGCTACATCAAGGGGCTGTACAAGCGACGTGCACCCTGGGGGTATTAAAGCCATCGTAGTATTCATCTCTAACATGGCATCTTTGACCTGAAGGGAGAGTAAAACAGACATTTTGTATTGTAAAAATATCATAACGACTTACCAGTAAGCACCTGTCCGTCCATCCGTCAGTCCATCCACATTTCGTTTCCGCTCGATAATGAGTATTGTATCTCTAGATTTGTAAGATTCATAGCCCTTTTCGACTTAATTTTTGTTTTACATGGCCTTTCCACACATTGTAAAGAGACAGAACGCTTGCAGAGACTTCAGTTATAGTTTTTATGCATATGTATCTTACGAGGATACAGGCTGCTTTCTATAATGTGCATGATACTTCTAAATTTGTAAGGGATATCTTCATTATAGTTACTCGTATTAGTAATATTTTAATGCTGTATACCTTTTGTGTTTTTTGAGCGCGGTGAACGTCAGCAACGAACAATTTGCGTCTACCATCCGCACATGTTGGCTTGTAGAGGTGATTAAGCCAGAAAAGAGTCATATCTTCGTCCACCCAAGCATTTGGTTGGAACTTAACAATGACACGTCTGTCGTATGAGTCCCTCTCTTTCTGTGGAATTCGAACGCCCTGACCACGGAATACAATCATTGGTTTAATCCTAGGAACGCCATCGGCAAAGATTGCAACCTGTAAAATAAATGCAATTTTTAGTTAAACGGAAATGTTCATTTGGTGGAGATGGCATAGTCAGGAGGGGACAAGTATAACTTGCTTTAAACTTAGGCTTAGTTTTACCCCGCCGTCATATATAGATGTTGTTTTATAATAAATTGGCCGAAACACATTGACTGATGATCTCTAGAGAGTTTATATTACTGTGTTTGTAACATAACTTTGTAACAAACGAATTATAGAGTACAACATTACCTGCAATGTACACTGTCTTTTGTCGAGACCTGACCCAGCCCCGCGGACCCATATGGTTTCGTCTCCTTTGTTAGCGTACGTCTTTCCAGCCAAGAAAGCAAATGGTAGAGGCGACTGGTCGATGTTGCAAATATCAGATAGTTTGAACTGTCCAATTTCACCTTCTGTCTGACGCCCAGGACCCTTGTACAGAGCCTGCTTGCGAACAAATTTGTGAAATTCTGAGATTAGCTTTCTCTTGTCATTACCACTAGTCTGGTGAACATTCGTTTGCGCTCTGTATGATACACTGAACCGCCTTTTAAATCCAACAAACCACGAATTGGAGAATTTAAAGTCCCTTCCTGGATATATCTCGTCACACAGTTGTTTTGAGCGTGTACGAAACCACCACTGTTTCACTTTCAGTCCCTGACTACGTAACTCCAGAAATTCTTTATGTAATTTCTTTTCCATTTCTGGAAAAAATGCACCCCGACCGCTGCCAAATTTCCTTGCACCGCCAGGAGATCCTTTTATTTTTGTCTCCGAGTTGATCATCCTCATCAAAGTTTTAGTGTTTAGACCAAACTCTTTACAAGTTTTATATTGGTTTTTGCATTGTTTGTAAAACTGTATAATTTCCAATTTTTTCTCTCTACTATACGATTTCCGAGTTTTTTTTGGAGTTACATCCATTATTTATTTTTTAAGAATGAACAAATGTGCTACTGTCAACATAAACAATCCCAAACAAACATTAAATACATGTACCCTAACAAAAGAATAAATGGTTTACTGCGTGAACAACTATGCGAATTGTTCACACCTTACTGGCTAAAACCTATTATTGAAAACTGTTAACGACACGCGTATAATGTAATTATCTTTAATCACAGCGGATGGAAACTTACGATTCAGGGGATACATATATGCGCTTATTTTTGGCGTATATTTTACCTGTAAGGGATGGGTATGCGCTTATTTTCCGATATCAATTTTCTGTAAGAGAGATATGCGCTTAATTTCCGTATGCGCTTATTTTCGAACATGCGCTTATTTTCGAGATTCTACAGTATTTTGAGTTTAACAGAATTTTCAGATTCGCTTGTATAAATTTATCAAAGAACTAAATGAAACAAAAAAGTTAATAGTCACAAGTTTTAAACATCAGCTTTTTATTTTCAATTATTTTTTTTTCAATATTTCATATCTTTTAAATATGTCAAAAAGATTACAAAATCATCACGGTAACATGAAAAATATCTAATGCAAAATTGTAAAAATAACTCAGACATGTGTCAATGCACTGATTTTAAACTCTGATTTTGTCTGAATACTCAGATGAATTGATGACAGTCATTATAATTCTTACGTACAAATCAGGGCTTAAAATGTATAGATTGAAATTCATGTTATATGTGTTTTTTTCTTTTGAAAAATAATTGAAAGCAATTACATCTTAACAAACAACATGCTACTTGCATGTTACACTCTTTCATATTACACTTTAAAATTAGTTGATACAATAATCTGGATTATTCGGATAGTTGTGTCTTAAAGTTTCAAAGTATGATTTTTCAACTTAAAAAAAATATAATAATAATACTAATAATAATAATAAAGGATAAAATATTTGTGTTAAGAAAAATATCCTGACATAATACAACAATTATTGATAAGTTGATTGTTAATTTTTTCGTGCTATTCAAAATATAAGCTGCTCTATGCATAAGTGGCCACATGCATACATAATAGAGTAACTATATTTACCATTTCACTTTCATTTCATCAATTATGAAACTTATGTTAAATTTGCCTATAAAATATTTCCTGAATGGTTATTACACCAAGCACAAGTGAGGACACACTTTGTTTATTATAGCAAACTTGAAATAAATCTAAACGTGTTCATATTTTAAAGACTTTTCATACAAGAAAAGCAGTTTTGTTTCCTCAAGTGGTATAGTACAATTGAAAGTTACTTTTCAGGAGTATACCTGTTTATCATCTTTAAACTTAATTCTGTTTCTTTTTATTTCATTCATTTATTTTTTGTAGACCAATACAACTTAACACTTTTCTATTTCAAAGTTTTGAAAACTTATCTGTTAACATAATGTGGTTAGAATAACATTAATACTGCTGGTCTGTGCACAGCAGGTAATCAAATATTTATAACAACTTAATTGACCAGGCAAATTAATCACATTACAGGCCTATGCATTTTCTAGATGCTTGTAAAATAGGGTTATAGAAGTTTCTGCTGTGTGTTATCTTGCTCTGTATCAATTCATTAGGAGTAACAGAGGTCACAGTCAGGCTATAATGTCATGCTGAGCAGCTAAAGATAATACTGGAAAGTCTTGAAGGTTAACCTTGTGTTGATTTGCTACAGTTCTGTTGTTAGATATTCAAAGCCGTTTATCAAACATCTTAACCAATCAGATTATATTTTCGAGTAATTTTGAGGGAGGCAGAATTTACAAATAATACTGCTTCGTCATGTTTCTACACCAAGAATTCTAATTTATGTCAGGATACATTCATTCCAGGTATTTTAAACTTTTATTTTCTTCAAAATAAAGAATATTCATTTTAAGATTTACCTTATGAAATGAAAAAAACTCAAAGAGGAGACATTTTTAAACTATGTAGTTATTGAAAACTTTAATCAACTTTTGTTTAAAAGATAAGCAGCAATTCATTAGAAAAAAGTCAACTACTGGCAGCATTTAGAGTGTACAGGTGAAAACACAGACACACTGTCATGTATGCTTAAAGTGCGTTTTGTAAAACTGTCAGTGTTACTATGCACGCATCTGAAAGAATTATTAAAACATTATATTTGTTTATATCGGATCCTACATTTTGAGGAGAATATGCAGCTTGAATGCATTATTATAGTTGACTTTAAAATCTTATTTGTTCAATGGTCTACATTTTATACGGGAGTAGCAATATTTCTTGGATATTCTGGGACTTAAATATAGTGATAGGAAAGATCGAATAGGTACATGTATACTGTTTCTAAAAATAAAACTACTGATAAGCATCTTCTTACTGGGATACAAAAGGTCTTACAAACAATGATTAAATGAAAACCTGAACAATATCAATGTAGACAGATGGGGTACCTTTTTGTCTGTTTTCATTTCTAAATGAATATATATGCTGACAAGAATATTAGCGTAACATGTGTGGAACATGAATAAAAAAATGCACAAAAGTTATATGATAAGAGTTGCAGAAGGTAACAAAAGTCAAATAAGTCACATTATTTCATTTGACCCTGTGATATCCAACTAAATGTGTTTGAATTTTTTGCTAAGACGCTCTTTTCGAAATGAAGTTCAGAAAAAGTTGATTATGAAATATTGTAAAGAAAACAAAAAAGTATCCTTTAACTTACATTTTCATTTACACTAGAAAGTATATTTTACAGTGACTTAGGAGATATTAATTTGGCCTCTTCTTGCCAAACTCGAACACAATGAGGCAAAATGACTGGATGCATGTATTGAACCAGCAAATGTGATTTAAATCATTACATTGAATTTTTTTTTATTCATCTAGTGTATATTGATACTGATAACACCTGGGCAAGTTAACTTCATTTCCTAAGGCTCACCTCATTACAATATAACACGATTGATTGACTGACTGACTGACTGACTGACTGACTGGCCGACTGACTGACTGACTTGACAGTCAAGGTCAAATCATTGAATTTTGTTAAAACCTGGCCATAATTTTGTTATTCATGTTGGATTTGAATAAGACTTGGACAAAAGAACACTTATGACAACACCGACATGATAAAATGTTTAAGTTTGACCTTGACCTTTAAATGACCGAAACCGTCAAGGTCAAATGATTAAATTTTGCTTAAATTTTCATAACATTCTTGTTTATGGTTGGATTTGATTTATTCTTGGAGAAAACAACAATTATGACAAAACCGACATACTGAATAACTCAGGTATGACCATAACCTAAAAATGACCTTCACTGTCAAGGTCAGATGATTGATTTTTGCTCAGATTGTCATAACTATTGTATTTATTCATGGATTTGAGTCATACTTGGATAAAACTACAGTTATAACAAATCCGACATGTTGAAAAACTCAGGAATGACCACGGCCAAAAATGACCTTGACCATGAAGGTCAGATTTTTTAATTTATCCTATATTGTCATAACTTTGTCATTTATTTATGGATTTGATTCATACTTGGACAAAACAATACTTTTGACAAATCAGACATTTTGATTTAAGTTTGGCCTTGATCTAAAAATGACATTGACTAGCAAAATCAAATTATTGAATTTTGCTAAAATTGATCATAACTGTGTAATTTATGGTTATACTTGATTCATACTTGAACAAAGCAACATTTTTGACCAAACTGACATGCTGAATAATTCAGGTATGACATTGACACTTATATGACCTCGTCAGTCAAGGTTCCATTATTATTTTTTTGCTTAAATTGTCATAACTGTTGTTTACTTGAATTGATTTAATTCTTACATCTACTTTGATAAACAACAAAACCCATATTATAATTTATTCAAGTATGACCTTGACCTATTGATGACCTTGACATTTAAGGTCAAGTTATTGAATTTTGCTTAATATAGCCAAACTGTTGTTATTTATAATTTGATTTGATTTATACTAGGACAAAACAACATTTATGACAAAACTGAGACATTGAATCATTCAAATATGTCCTCGACCTTCAAATGTTCCCCTTACCATCAAGGTCAAATTATAGAATTTTGCTAATATTTGCAATAACGTCATTTTTAGTTCTTTTTTATTTATACTTTGACAAAACAACGCTCATGACAATTCCTAAATGTTAAGTTATTCAAGTATGACCTGAACCCAAAAATGACCTTCATATGCAAGTTTTAATTATTGAAATTTGCTAAAATAGACAAGTTTTTTGTTATTAATAGATAGATTTGATCAATACAGGGACAAAACAACACTGAGAATAAAAAAATGTGTTGAACAATTCAAGTATAACTTTGACCTTTAAATTCCCTTGAAATTGCTTATCTTCACTATATTTTTATGTTGATTGATGTAGTGTTTTCATGCTAAGACATAACTACATTTTAGACAATACCTCCAAAGAAGGTTAAACTGAACTTGACCTTGACCTTTAAGGTCAAATTAATGAATGTTGCTAAAATTGGCCATAACTTTGTTATGTATGGATGGAATTTATAATTACATTATTAAATGATGTTTCATTTGAAATCCTTCACCAAAATGCGCTTCATCTGTTGTATTTGCCTTTGGAAATAGGAAAAGTCGAGCGTGGCCCCGCTTGCGGTGGCTCTTGTCTTATAAGTTGCCATTGTTTTACAACTGTTCTGTGTAGTAATACAGATATCTTATCAGTGTTTGTCTGGCCCTTCTGAAAATGTGAAACACATGTCTGTCATTTAATAGATATTATATGTGGACATAACATGCTTCTGCTGAACAGTATTTGAATGTCTGCAACAAAGCCAATATAATGCGCACTGTAAAATATCCTGTATTTTGATAGTGTTTAATTTTCTTTTGTTTTGTTCAAAATATGATTATAGATAAGGTAACTTTAATTTTTACTTACCAACCTCATCCCACTGTTACACCCTTTTAATTCTTTTCATTTCATTTTTTCTTTTGCTTATTTTAATTTTTGGGATGAGTAGGTACTGGCAGTCAACACACCCCATCGCACAAGACCCCCTCATCCCCCCACCCCCCTCCACCCTTTTCAGTTGTTCTTTAAATTTGCTTTTTTCCGGTTTGATTAAGTACTTGATAAAAGATATATTTCCTTTTTTTGCCATGGGTAAGTATTTGGATGTTTTCTTCTCATAAACAAAACAGACAAGTGTTGGTCCTGTTATGATATGTTTTGTGAGACTTGATATTCACAATTTGAAATACTGGAAGACACAAAAATGTGACATTAAGTGCAGTCTGCAGTTAGAACTGCATTAAATCATGTACATGAATATGTGGAACAGAGTTTTAAAGCCGATGATTTGTTTCCAGGTTAATAAATAATCTTCCGGAAAAAAGGCAGCCAGAAGCTTTTCAGCAAATGGATGGTTTGTACAGTTGCGGAAATACATATAACATCACAAAAATGGGGTATACTGGAAACGTAGAAAGTCACAGCGTTACAGACATAACAAGGACTTTGACAGGTGAAAACAAGTTGAAACGATCAAAGTTGACCCCCAGTGATGGGCTTTGGTGACACCACTCAGAAAAGATGTTGTTGACAATCACTGTTTTTTTTCCCCAAGGTTTGTCTTAACGAAAACAAAGTAACTAAGAGTTGTAAATTGCTGTATAAATAGACGAAATAGTGAAAGTTATGATGATGATAATGATGATTCTGATAACACAATAGCTGATCAACAGTTTAACTATTAAAAAAAAATGATTGTTAAAAATTTTTACATTACAGCCTCATCTTCAAATACTATAAACAAGACTTAGCAATCTATCAAATATAAAAGGCACTGAGTCACAGTGATAAGTGACAAGATATTGCATCATAATGCACTAGCCCATGTTTTCAAAGAAAAGGGCTTTTACTATAACAAATGATAAAGATATATATCTTATTTATTTAAAGTCTGTATGACCTAATTATGCAAGTACTTATTTTTTTGCATTGAAATAGGTCTTATATACATGTATGTGGAAGTTGAATAAGAAACCAGTCTGAAGCTGCGACAAGATTTCTGCAAATGACGATTCTTGGTATGTGGTGTACATGTTGGACGGAATGAATGGGACAATAGTGTAATTTTAGCAATGTCACTATGCAGTTAATGTTTATTTGTCCAGCTACTAAGACAATATGGTTGATTGGCTTTAATTTTGATAAGATGTTAGCATATTGGACTTTCTCTGAGTTATTTAGTGTATTTGTTAAATGTTCCATTACTTTGCTGTTTTTATCCTGATACTTACCTTTTAAGTTGTGATGTTGTTGCTTTGATATTTCTAGTATAAAGTTCTTATTAAAATTTTAGTTACATTATTATCAACCCCCAGTTATTTCAAGACTATTTTCATTTATCTGTATAAAATCATAAGTTTTAGATTGCTCGTAATATAAAATAAATCTATTATCCACCAAATTTCAATTTGAACTAAAGACATAAAAAAATCCTGTCTTTTTTGTATACATTTATATATAGTAACACAATAATAGATCTTGCTCTCAATACAAGAAATTGTCATTTTTTCTGCCTTTAAAAACAAAACAATGTTTCCTGAAATTTTACATCATACTTCATTATACACAATAAAGATTATCAGGGGATAATAACCTACTTTACACTAAAATGGGGAAAATGAATAAGAGATGCAGGAAATTATCATGTCTAATAGTAAAGACAATGGTGAGATGGGGGAAAGACAATCGTTATAAGGGGAAATGTTCCCCTATCTACTTGTGAGTTGGAGGAATGATCCCCTATCTACAACTGAGATGGGGGAATGTTCCCCTATCAACTTCTGAGATGGGGGAACGTTCCTCTATCTACTAGTGAGATGGAGGAATGTTCCCCTATCTACTTGTGAGTTGGAGAAATGTTTCCCTATCTACCAGTGAGATGGGGGAATGTTCCCCTATCTACTACTGAGATGGGGGAATGTTTCCCTATCTACTACTGAGATGGGGGAATGTTCCCCTATCTACTAGTGAGATGGGGGAATGTTCTCCTATCTACTTATGAGTTGGAGGAATGATCCCCTATCTACAACTGAGATGGGGGAACGTTCCCCTGTCTACTAGTGAGTTGGAGGAATTTTCCCCTATCTACTACTGAGATGGGGGAATGTTCCCCTATCTACTACTGAGATGGGGGAATGTTCCCCTATCTACTACTGAGATGGGGGAATATTCCCCTATCTACTAGAGAGATGGGGGAATGTTCCCCTATCTACATGTGAGTTGGAGGAATGTTCCCCTATCTTCTACTGAGATGGGGGAATGTTCCCCTATCTTCTACTGAGATGGGGGAATGTTCCCCTATCTACTTGTGAGTTGGAGGAATGTTCCCCTATCTACTACTGAGATAGGGGAACGTTCCCCTATCTACTACTGAGATGGGGGAATGTTCCCCTATCTACTACTGAAATGGTGGAATGTCCCCTTTCTACTTGTGAGTTTGAGGAATGTTCCACTATCTACTACTGAGATGGGGGAACGTTCCCCTATCTACTAGTGAGTTGGAGGAATGTTCCCCTATCTACAACTGAGATGGTGGAATGTTCCCCTATCTACTAGTGAGTTGGAGGAATGTTCCCCTATCTACTACTGAGATGGGGGAATGTTCCCCTATCTACTACTGAGATGGGGGAATGTTCCCCTATCTACTACTGAGATGGGGGAATGTTCCCCTATCTTCTACTGAGATTGGGGAATGTTCCCCTATCTACTTGTGAGTTGGAGGAATGTTCCCCTATCTACTACTGAGATAGGGGAACGTTCCCCTATCTACTACTGAGATGGGGGAATGTTCCCCTGTCTACTACTGAAATGGTGGAATGTTCCCCTTTCTACATGTGAGTTTGAGGAATGTTCCACTATCTACTACTGAGATGGGGGAACGTTCCCCTATCTACTAGTGAGTTGGAGGAATGTTCCCCTATCTACAACTGAGATGGGGGAATGTTCCCCTATCTACTACTGAGATTGGGGAATGTTCCCCTATCTACTACTGAGATGGATGAATGTTCCCCTATCTACTACTGAGATGGGGGAATGTTCCCCTATCTACTACTGAGATGGGGGAATGTTCCCCTATTTACTTGTGAGTTAGAGGAATGTTCCCCTATCTACTACTGAGATGGGGGAATGTTCCCCTATCTACTTCTGAGATGGGGGAATGTTCCCCTATCTACTACTAAGTTGGGGATATATTCCCCTATCTACTTGTGAGTTGGAGGAATGTTCCCCTATCTACTACTGAGATGGGGGAACGTTCCCCTATCTACTAGTGAGTTGGAGGAATGTTCCCCTATCTACTACTGAGATGGGGGAATGTTCCCCTATCTACTAAAGAGATGGGGGAATGTTCCCCTATCTACTAGAGAGATGGGGGAATGTTCCCCTATCTACATGTGAGATGGGGGAATGTTCCCCTATCTTTTATGTGAGATGGGGGAATGTTCCCCCATCTATGTTCCCCCAGAAAAAGGACAAATGGAATTTCCTTTTTTATTCTGGAAGGCCTTAGTTGTAACTTTAGAGTAGGAGGAAAAAGAAATTACACTGACTTTAAACCATGTTATGTTTTAAGTTTGCTGCATGTATCTCAGTATAAAGAATTAACCTATATTCAAAACTAGCTAGATCTTAGACTATCTTCTTTATTTACTAAAACATTTCTTTAAAATAACTTCAAGTATAATTTGAGTGAGTCGAATTTAGTACTTTGAAGGTCAGAACTGCTAAGAAACGCCGCCAGTTGAAAAGCAGAGCCACAAAATTCGCTAGAGAAACGTCAATCCGGTAACCGTTGCTTCATCTGTATTCAGATACAGTAAAATACTGAAGAAGATTCCTAACAATATTGATAAAATGGAATTTTATTAGACGGATACGAAACAGATGGCTCTTACGAAAACGTAAAATAAAAGTGAATGCTGAACCTTACTTATTACGAACTATTTTGTGGCAGATATAAGTCGACCATTTATACATGGTCAAGAACATGGAACATTTTCACGTGCAGCCTGATATTCACAGAAATTTGATTGTTTTCTTTCCTTGGTTTTCCTTTTTTCTTATAGAAATTAAATTAATTTCATTTAAAAGATCAAGTAATTACTGGATATTCGTCTTTCATTATCTTTTTTTTCGGATTACAGTATTTTCATATACATCGTATAAACGATGCAAAGACTACTCTATCATGATCTGTTTTGTCTTCTTTTGGAAAGATAAAAAATGGCGGCCGTTTATTAAAATATGGAGAAAATGTGTTTCTAAGATTTATTTTTGAAAAGCAAACGCAAGGTTTTTACATCAAATGGCAAAACAGGGTTCCCTTTATTTGATCAATGTACATATTTTTAAAACGAAACTTACCCATTTGCGATGCAAAAGTATTAAAGACATTGTTTACTACTGTAGGTAACAGTTTTATTTCTATGAGACTTACTTTTGTGTGTGGGACCTATAATTTTTTGTACTTATAATCTTGTCATATAGGTACCACACGGCTTTGCACTCTAAAGTTTTGCTATACTTATCAAATGCTTATGAACACCGTCTCCACGAACAAATAGTACGCTTAAATTGCTTGTAATCTTTATATGAACGTATCATACTTGTTAGTTAGTCATGAATCGGTGATGTGTTTATCACTTACTTGTATGACTTGTCATTGTAAAGAAAGTCACTGCATGCTGAAAAGCTTATTGTTGGCTTTGGTTTTGTCTCTCCTTCGTCTATTACCGTCTATTACCATTCTCATATCATTATTGTTTTAAAGAACCGTGTAAGTGTTTTGTTTGCAAAAAGTGCAAGTCAACGTTGATGTAAAAGTACTGAATTTTTTTATGAATCATTATGCTGTATGTTTTGTCCCAGCCAAAACTTTTAAATTACCTTTGTGACGAACGCAAGTCGCTTGCCAACACTAGGCATGCCATTTCAAGGTCGTGGTCACTAGAAGTGTTTAAAACTTAGTTTGGGTCTGCTATTTTCAGACCTATTTCGTTCACGCATTTATGAATGCCTTTCACAACCACCCTATTGGTGACACTGTCTGTATGCGTGTCCGTCTATTTATCTGTCCGTTAAATATTTGTTTTTAGAATATCTTAAAAACATAAAACCTCCAGCGATGAAATTTCATGGGATTTTAAGCAGCACCGTAAAAAGGACATCTGAAATTTCCGTGATCATCAATCTATCCAACTTTTCTTCTATTGAACATTTCTGACATGCATCACTCAAGAGAAAAAGATCAACAGTTATAAAACTGGAAGAGGGTGCTAGCACTAACTGAAGATATTACACAACGTCAGGGATGTCCGCCCGGGCATCCGTACGTCCGTCCGTTTAAAACAGTCGTACATATCCATCCCATAAGCTGGACATTCATTTGTTTTTATCCAGTATCAGATAAATGTGTCACATGTGTATACGATCTCGGTTATTGAAATTAAATGGTTTTTCGCCAAGGTACCGTTATCTTAAGTTTTAGAGCATGTTTCAAAAGTTAATACATAATAGTAGAACGTGAGAAAATGAGTCACGAATCGTAATTGTACGTCCCCAAATTATCTGTTTACATTCGAATTAATAACAAATACCTCTGTTAGACTTGAACCTTAAATAATTGATTCCACTGATGATTTCAAAAAACTTGTATTTGCATAACATATAAATTTTCTTCTTTGTATGGGTGTAATGCTTAATAGCGACATTGTACTGCAGGGTCTCATTCCAATTCGTAGCTTACTTCAATGAAAAAGACGCCGCTTTCACAAAACTATAAGGTCGTAATGTTCAGTTCAAACCATGCCATTTTTACTGATGTTCTTTTCCACGTTTTATTTAGTCACAGTTTGTCATTTGGAAGGTATGTGCAACTTTTACATTTACAGTATTTCGGCATATTTAGAGCATCGGAGTGTTGGTAGGTACCGGGACTCTGACGGAGTCTTAATATTGACCAGGTATTTGATCGTTTAATTAAACTTTCTCAATCATTTACTTTAAAAACAAATATTTAAGAATAAAACTTATAGTTACATTTACCATTCTTTTTTAAGACATATGTGTTTCTTGTGGGTATCAAGTCACATTGCCACCTCTCAACCTCCCATTCCCCACCCCGGAAAATGAGAAGGTCCAATTTTTAAAAAGTAAAAATATACTGCGTTTTTTCCGCTTCATCATAATGACTTCCTTCATACTTTGATTGTTTGTTAGAAGATACCAAATATTGATGGGTGTATGCTAAATTTAGGGTCTGAGATACTTTGCTGGGTCAGACTGTCAATTAAGGAACGGTGTATAAAACTAACAGTCAAACTATAGTCAAGTATAGTCAGGTCAAGATGAAATTCTACAGTTGTTTGATATATTTCAGTCTAATAAACTAATGAAACGAACATTTTCTGTCAAACTGGTGGACTTTAATGTTTTTGCAATTTCGTCAAAAAAGAGCAATAAACAGCTATTTGACACTAAAACACAGCGATGTCAATGATAAATCAGTTATGACAACATTATGACAAAAAAGTTTTATACAATGTTGGTAAATCTTCACAGTACATTATTACCGATACAAACATATTCTGCAGTATTTTACTCTGAGAGTTGCCCAGGTTCCACACGGTTTACTTATATGGGAATATAAAATGATAGATAATCAAGTTCCCAGTGGAGTTCGAACCCCTACCCCCTACCGATCGGCACCAACCGTCCAGTAATGCAAGATTAGAAGGCATAGACCACTCGGCCATCGACATAACCCAAACAAAAGGTTATGCATTTAACCGAGATATAAGTGTTAACCTTTCAAGGCAGTGTTAAAGTGCTGTTTGTTATTACCTTTTGCTCAAGTTTGTTCATAAAACCATCAATTTATTAAAGTTAAATAAATAGAACGACAATATAGCATTGTATTTTAATAATATTGAAGGTTATTGTTGCATACAATAATGTGGTTCAGCTTTCTATTAAATTAGAAACAAAGAAAGAAAACATTTTCGTGTTTGTACAGTATATGTTAAAAACATTTCACATTTAAACAGCTTAAGTCAACGCCCTATGTAACCACTTTCTTGAAACCATGTCAACTGGATAAAGGTCACTGGAAATAAACAAATATGTTCTTGTTTATCTCTTTCCAACCTGGTATTCATTTGAATAGGTCATAACGTTTTACTTGTTCTCTATATTATCGATAAGTCGTATTTCTTGAAGCCCCAAATTCAGTTCTGAATACTGATTATGCAGGGCAATTACGTTTTTTAAAGATCGGCTCTTAACATGATAATAACAGTTCTTTCGCTTTTCGGTTTTTCTTGTACAAAATTGCCGAGTATTGTATGAGTCACATCACAGGTAAAATGTCAAAAAATAGAATTAAGGATTAGCGCGTTAGTTTCTTCTTCATCAAATTTTTTTCCATATGTTATGCCCCTTTTTCAGAGTTTTTTCCTCCTTAGTTGTGCAATATCAGATCAATTTATTGTGAACCTGTAAATTGCCTTCAGGTACGGTTCATTATGCTAGTACAAACTCGTTGACAAACAAAAAAAGCGGATTCACTTCCGCTGTGGAGGTTAGAGAAACTGTAAATTATCTTCTTTAGTCTTTAGGTACTGTCTTTTACTACCAGAAATACTATACACTCTTACTCTAGTGATTTCTTCTTTATCCTGCATAAACTCATACTTTTTCTTAGCGTCTTTGCGATCAAACTGCCTACACCAGACTGGACGCTTTAAATCCAAAGGACACGACACAGGGTTAACCGCGACATTATCAGTTAACAAAAATTTATTGATATCACAGGAGTAGGTTATGTTCAGAATGTTATCTTGTTAATTATTTAATGTGGATAGTATTAGAATAAAGCTCAATGAAAACAAAAATAAAAGAATAAATATTGTGACATCTAAAACATTTTTGCAACACATTTATATCCTTACTAGGATTGATTTATTGATTTTTCTTTATTCATCCTCTACAAAATTTGTCACAGCCCTATGGGAACTGGAAAAAAAATAGTACACATTGTTGGTGATAGTTTTGTCTGTGGCACACAATCAAAAGAATCCGAATCTGCATTTTGGAAAAAAGAAACTCCGAAAAGTAGAATAAAAACGTCCCGCTGTTCAGCCCAATGTAAATGTGATACCAATGATTTACCCTGCTAACAGAGTCCGCGGACAGAGACACTATTACAGTCAAATCTTAAAAAAATAATTTTCAGTTAATAAAATACAAAATCTTTTTCTCACTGTCACCGTTAACCATCCCATTCGTTGTTAGAACAATTTTAGGTTTTTAAAAACTTCTTGTTTCTATTTTTCCCGCATTTTGCCCCTTCTGACAATCAGAGTGTTCGAGGAGTAGAAGGAACAACGCCAGTCAGAGCAAATCCTTTGGCTTTAGACGGAGTGCCTCCTTCGATGAAATGTTAACAGTTTCAATTGAAGAACAAAACAAAAACAGGCTAAAAGTGATAGTATTCGACGCTTATCAACAAGTAAAAACAATGTAAAAATAAGATACTTTATATTAAGGTCACCGTTTAAGATATACACTTATTTTCAACTCGCTGGATTTCTGAGTCAAATTTCTTACCTCGTTGATTTTTTGGCAAGGATAGGATCTGTTAATTTGTAGAAATGTTTGAAGAAGTTTGGATCAAAATACTATGAACGTGATGGGTCAGCATAACAAGTCTTTAATGAGAAATTGTTTCAAGAAATGAAAGAAGCAACTATCATTTGTCTACTTTTAGTCACTGTCATTTTGAAAGTCCAGTTCATTTTCCACATAATTTTTGAGATTGAATGGCTAAACAATACAAGATTAAGTTGTCATTATGTCAGCTGGTTTTAATCAATGGGATACTTTACCATATTGATGATAAATTTCACTGCCATGTGTAATTCAAATTTAAAATCGGTACATTTTGTACTGTCATAATTTTAATAGATAAAGCGTAAGTATATTTCCGGTGTAAGTAAAGTGTGATATGATCATCAAGTATCAGAAAGATATGAAAGACCAGTCGTGACATTTCATCTTTCACACTTAAAAGTTCAAATATCACAGTTTATATTTCAACATCGTGGATAAGGATACCATTTATTGCTCACACATTTATATTCTTTAAAATAAACACTTCATATTTCATACTTAACACTTTAAACTTCATATTTCAGACTTAACACTTCCCAGTTTATACGCCAAACATCATTATTTTAAACTTAACACTTCATTGCTATAACGTAAAACTTTAAATTTATTCAAATATGTTTCTTTTAAGATACATGTCACAGTGACTCTATTTTGTATAAATATGTTGGTAAATTAACCGGTACACATTTTCAAGAGGATGTCAAAAACATTGCATTTTTAAATTCGATACATTAATGAGGAAGGAGGAAGATAAATAAAGCAACAACAAAACAAAATTGTTATAAAATTCAGATTTGGCGCAGACTGAAATAGCGGACAGCAATGGACTATTATTATGTAAGTAAAAGAAGTTTTTTTTTTTTTTTTTTTTTTTTTTTTTTGTTTTAATCGTAAAGTAACAGAAACAACGTGAAGAGTTTGACAGATAATTTAATTGTTGCTATGTCAACTCATTTCAATGTATCTAAAGATGTTAATAATTTTATGTCCAGTTCTCAATTGTGATTTTCATGGTCTTCAAATTAAAATCAAATCAAATCAAATCGAATGAACTTATTCGTAATAAAAGGTTTTCGGCCCAAACTGTGGTGGACTTGTAGATTTTTATGGGATAAAGCACATATTTCATCGTTCATCAGACTGAAAATTTATGTCCTTGCCACACTGATAATTTTAATCCAGAAATTTAACGTAAACGTTAATTTTTTAACACATCAAACTAAAAAGTAATCCAAAAACGTTCTATCATTCATTTTTCTTCAGAATGAATTTTTGTATACAATGTTTACATAATGTTATGAATATTCCAAAAATGTTACCTTACAATAGCCCCACTGGTCTTTTATACGATAAAAAGCTTACATAATTGTTCATATATTTCACGTGAAATTCATGTATCACAAAATGACTGTGGGTGTTCCGTAGGCTTCTTATTATATCTACCACTTTCAATATATAAGTGGTGAGATGATACTCTGAGTCATGATAATACTACTTGATATTTTCTTTCTGATACAATATCTAAGTACTTTTCTCGACAAAAATTGAATTTAAACTGCGAGTAGGTATCCAACCGCGGCAAAGTATTGATACTACAGTACAAAGACTGTCGATATGCATAAAAAAATTCTCTGTTTAATTTTCAGAAATGTTGCATTATCTAATTCCTGTGTTATCCAAACAAACCCAAAACCGGTTTGCCATAAATACTGTCTATCAGTAGGATCAAAACATTGTTCATAATCGACAAATACACAGTAAAGTTTTTGTTTTGAGTTCAAAACTTTCATTATAATTGCTTGAAGAATAAATAAAAAATCTGTAATTGATTTCCGTTTCTGAAAACCAAACTGACAATCTGTTAACTTGCGATACTTTTCCGCCCACTTGTAAGCCTATTTAATAAGATTTGTGAATAGATTTTTGCCAGTATGTTGATGAGGGTTATACCGCGGTAATTGTGAGCTAAATTTGGGTTGCCCTTCTTGTATATGGGTGATATAATGCCCTCTCCCCAGGAGGATGGATATTCACAGTTAATAAATAATCTGTTGTAAAGAACAATCAGAAATGGTAATATGATATCAAAAGTAGCTTTAAATATTTCAGCCGGCAGATTATCTATACAGGGACTTTTATTATTGTTCTGGGAAAATACTCCTGTGTGCAGTTCTGAGATTGAAATCTCTACGTCAAGTTCATGATTCAATAAATTCGTATCATCTTCTATCGGGTTTTCAGGATCAGTGCGTACGCCACTCCCGTAAAGTCCATGAAAATGCTAAAATAAATCATCAGCTGTCAACGAGTCAGAAACTTTATCTTTTTTCTTAATCGTTTTTTTTTTTTTAAATATTTTGCCAAAACTTTCTCGGTTGATTAGTTGCCAGTGCGCTTATGTGGCTACCCTCACTAATTCTAAAATTCCGTCGCGCTTTCTTTTTAGCCTTGTTATATCTGGATCTAGCGCTTACGAAATGTAATCGATTTTGGTCTGTTTAAGATTATTATAATTATTACGGTGCAACTGAGAATCCTTCTTTGCGTCGTAACAGTTTTTATCAAACCATGCTTTGTTTACAACTTTAGGTCGCGCGATCTTGTTATGTTGGGGTTTTCCCACTGACTTTCCAAATACAACATGCGCAGAAGTCTGCATAAAGTCAGTAAAATTGCGCACCACGTGGTCGAACGATATGCTATACGCTTCTCCAATTAGCTGTTGTAAAGGCTCATTATTATTCATGAGTACATCACGAAACACTTCGATCTTATCGCTGTTCCATACTTTTTTGCTTGCGGGGGGATAAGCATTTCTAGTAATTTTTTATGTACATTTGAGTGTTTATTTCTTCGACAATTAAGCAAAAAATATATACATGCATGATCGGAAAACTTGGTAAAATCATTTACTGCGATATCATGTATTTGACAAAAATCACTGTATTTCAAGAGTAAGTAATCCACAACTGAAACCCCGCTACTTGCGAAAGTGAACTCTTCTACGATATTGTCTAAACCAAGCCTTCCGTTTGCCAAAAGGAGGTTCGGACATTGACAAAATTCTAATAATCGGCGTCCATGTGATCTAATACCAGATCCTTACTCATGCGTGGTTGCAGTTTACTACTGTCAAAATTTAATGCATTTTGATCGAGGTATTTATCATAATGTAATTAATCTAAATTCCTACTACCGGTACGACTATTAAAGTCTCCTGTCAAGAGGTTTCTTCCTAAGCTTTCATATTTAGCAACATCTACTTCAAGTGCATCATAAAATTCAAAATCGTTACATTGAAGCAATTTAGAATCAGAGGGTGGAATATATACATTACATAAATAAACATCGTTATCAAAGGTAAATAATTCTTTTGAGAATTTTAGCCAAAATATACCTGCTTTGTTTTTATCCTCAACAGTTATAAAACTTGTCCATTTAGTTTTGAAATATAAAGTTATTTCCTCACTATACCTGCCTTTAGAACTAGTTTTAATCTTGTTGCCATTAATATGTTCACACGTGTAACATTGAATGTCAAGGTTTGAAGTTTCTTTCGCGATATCCAAGTTTCACAGAAAAATAATATCAAATTCCGAGATGTATTCCAAAAAGTCACTATCAAATAGTTTACGTTTCAGTCCGTTAACATTCCATGATCCAATGTGTATACAATGTGAATGCTCCTGCTGACTCCATGACTTAGTCGGTGGCACATGTTTTTTATCATCGATGTACAGTTTCTTGCCGATGAATTTCGCGGTTTGTCCCATTTTCATGGGTTCGTACAGTGGTTTCCTGGCGTCCCCGTACTCCTTTGAAAGCTGCTGCTCGACCCCGATTTTCTTGGCACGAAGTGTTTCAGCAACACCCAGGGCAGTATGTCGAATACGTTCTCGGTCCTCGAAGTCTTGTAATCGGACGAGAATAGGTCTAACCGACTTAGCCTTTTTCTTACCGATCCTACGAGCCCAGTTTATACTGATCGTATTGGTTTTAGTTTTCGGTATAGACAACCCATCTTGCATAAATGTGCGAACTGATTCTTGACAGTTTTCTGCATCCTTTTATGTTACACCATAACACAGAAGATTATTTTTCAATTCTCTGAACTTTAAGTCGACTATATCGGTTTGCATGTATTCATGTTTTCCTGCATTTTTTCATGGAGGAATTTACTTTTTGATTTTCACTTTTCAACGTTTTAATATTATCCTTAACAGTCTTCATAGCCTTTTATTATCCGCGATATCTTTGTTTGCGAAATCCAGAGATATTTTGTTTTCAGACACCCGCGTTTCGACTGTTTTTAACTTTTCCTCCACAAGCACAAGGTTTGCACAAAACATTTTCACTGTCGCATCTTTACTATCAACAACCTTAAATTTTCCTTAATAAAGTTCATTTCGTCGAGTGGTTTGGATGCCCATTCAGGCTGAGGCGGTTCACTTGGCATTGTTGCACCGAACGGAGCCCTCGGGCCAAGAGATGTCGACATGTTTTCCGTTTTCATTTAAACACATCTTGTTCATGCTCTAACATTTTATTCATTTACTTTGTACTGTTACGTTAAATTAGTTCACTTTTTATTACATTTGCACTTCGTATATCTCATCCATGAAAAGTGAATGGAAAACTAAACCCTTTAATCAAAATCAAGATGAGATTTGTTGAAAAGTGCAAGGAATGTTCCTTTCGAACTATTTAGAATTGTATGAACAGAATGGTTAGGTTAGTAAAATAATTGTGTTTAAAACAAGACAAGCGGACATCTAAAATAGGAATATAAATACTAAGCTACAAGTAATAAAAATGATCAAGATGCATAACAGTCAAGGAAAATGCTTAAACACAGTGAAGATTAATAGAATATGTATATCATTTGTTATTTAGCGCTGTTTCACATCTATGATGAATATGGATGAAAGTATTCCGCCCAAGACATTTCCTATTTTATCTAAATGTGTACAATATACAATTATACTGTTTTTTCTACAATGACTATTGATTATATTAATGTCTATCGATTATATTAATGTGAGAAAGTTGGAAAAGTTTCTTATTAGTTTTGCAAATTGAAGCAAATTGGATGTTTACCTTTCAGAGAAAGTCTGAATAGTTCTATGCCTTTAACGTTCAGAGAAAGTCTGAATAGTTCTATGCCTTTAATTTTGAAATAAAACCAGTTGCTTAACGTAACTGTTTCATTACATATATGAATAAAACAAATATGATTAATATTAAATGCAATCCCTGAAATTAAGCTGCATGAGTTATTTTGTTTTTATTGTAAACCATCAAATATATAATAGGTAACATGCTTAATCTTGATAAGAAGAAAAAGATAAAGTAATTATACGCTCGGTTGATATTTGTAATACTAGACAAATAATCTATGGTACGTTTTTTGTTTAGTGTTTTTGTTTTCGATTATTTTCGCCAAAACTATTTTGCTCTTCAACAATAAGGCCATTGTTGTCTGTCCATTTAACCATACGTTCATTAAGAATACCAAGGTACAACTTAAAATTTGTTTGTGAAATGCATAGCCGACCTTTCAAGCGTAAACTTTGCGTTGGTTAGGTGAAACACTTGATAAATATAGGATATCTTAGAGTTCAGCAGATCAAACGATATATTTGTTTTATAAATGTTTTATGTCATTTGAAATATTAGAGAGCAGAAATAAACAATAGTGCTATTTTAAAGATAGAAAGAAAAAAGCAATGACAATTACTTTGTTAAAAGCAAATTCGCGTTGTAATATGAAATGTCTTGATATTTCGCCTTACTTAACAGATAAATATTTTGACAGACAATAAACTAACTAGATTTGCTTTCAAAAGATCAGTTAAATCATTTGTGTTTGTTTCTGAATCTACTTTAATTAATTTAAAATGTCATTTCGAAAAAAAAGCCGCTTTAGTAAGAAACAATTTAAAATTATGAATGAATAATTTATGCAATGATAAACCAATTTAAGCATTTTTATAACACCCTTCTTCTCTTATTCTTTTCTCTAAATTTCAGCTTGTAACATTTCATTTGATGCATCCTTGTTGAAACTAAATCCTTAATAATTGTGACCTCGACCATGAACTGAAATGGCTAGATTATACGTTATGCACATCGTCCCAATGAGTAAAAAATTGGTACCAAATTTCAGTAAAATCAGTTCAAGGGTTTAGGAGATATGGAACTGGAACGAAAATATCACAAACAGACTGACACTTGGCCATGTTTACTTCACATTCACTCAATGAGTTTGTCCAAAGTTTAAAGAAAATAAAGATATACTGAACACTGTCGAGACAGAATTATTTAACAAACATATGAAATTATTTGATTTTTTGAACAAAAAGGTATGTACTACACAATAAGGCCTGACTGAAACATTAACTGTACAAGCTTTAAAAAAATATTTTCTTTATGTTTCTTTATCATATACCAGCTGGGAAAGATCAAATATTAAAAAGACCATAATATTATACTTCAGTGATAAATATAGCAAACACTGCGTCTCGTTGTTGTTTTTTTTTCTCTCCCTTCTTGTTTGCAATGGAAGTCTGTTCATCATTTACAAGTATTATTTATTGTGTACTATTTAAAATTTAAACACGCCAATACGCCAAATGAGGGTCGCTGGAACAATACATTTTACTGTCGCCCTTGTGTTCCTTAAACATAAAACAAATTTTAAAGACATGATAAATGAGTCTTTACTGTTAACATGGTTATTTAGGTTGCTTTCTAATGATATCAGCTACGACAGGACTAACATTTCTGCGACTAACATTTCTGCGCCAGTCTGTAGACACTGGTTTATGAATGCGTTTCCTAATTGGTTTTATATGATTCAATGTTACGGCCTCTATTTGTTGTAATTTCTGTTTCATTTTTGAGGAGCATAAAATTTGTGTAATTCAATTTGTATCATTTGACGACAGCTATGGCGTTTAACCTTATAATGAAGACATATTGATGTATGTTGAAAAAAAAAGTATTTACACCCTACGTTTTTAGGTATGTGCCTCGCAACAACAATTTGTTTGAAACGACTCATAGACTATTCTGCTGAATGAAATCTTATGAAATTTTGCTAGGTTGTTCTTATGCATGAAATGTCACTAAACTGTCCAATGAATTCCCATCCATACAGAACTATTGTTTGTGTCAACTAGAGTTGAGAAAATTCTTGTTACTTTAAATCTGTAATTAAGAAGATCTGTGGAATTGTCTAATAAACGAATCTGTACCAAGACTATTCAAATTGTGTCCGTGAATGCTTAAAAACCTTACTTTGCGAACTGATTTTTAATATAGTATAGAAAGCTCTTTAAAACCGACCAGTCTTACACGAAACGTCCGGTAGTTAAGGTATATCTTCCACTGTTTCAGGTCTAAAGAAACTAGCTCATCCATCATTTTGATATTCCTTTAACGACCAACCAGTTCATACCGTCGCATCTGTGAGTGTGGCACCAACACGTTTTGAAATTCAGTCGATCTGGTACTTCATTAGTTGGCATTAAAAATGGATGATCAACAAGTAAGCACTGCAAAAGTAAGTATATTAATGAAGTTTCTGGTGTAATTTCAGTTTTATTAACATGTACGTGCAATTGAAAAATGAGTCGAAATTCATTCACAGTTAACAAAAAATCTCTTATAGCACTGTCTCAGTGAGAACTTTGGGCATGTTTATAGCCAATGTTTTTGAAAGCATCAAAACATTTTAAGCTAAGGAAGGGGACGTTACTATGTTTGGAGAACGGAGCATTGTGGATATTTATCATTACCAGGTAAACATCTGATGATGTGAATTATTTTTCTTCGTTTTTTTGCTTGAAAGCGTTGTTTCGGAGTTTGATACGTTTTCTATATGTAATGATTTGAACCTGAATTGTATTTGAGATATGTAAAATCAAAAGCTCATTTTACGGATTACAGTAGGTGCTCTTTAGAGCTAGCATTTGAAATATTGATATTGCTCTCGAAGTTCAAGGACAGCTCAACAACTTACTAATATAATGATTTTAAACATCATCCTTGGCAAAAGAGGCGAAATCAATATTGTTTCAATAAATATTTGCAATACGAGGGGCATTCAAAACAAAATAAGACATGCATGCGTCCATAGCACTTTTAAGAAGTATTAATAAGAAATTTTCATGGACTTCTAAATGGTTTCCTAAGCGATTTTCAGAAAAAAATCAATTGATGTTGTACCATCACCGTATTGTCAATATTGTACTTCATTATCGTGCTTTTGTACTGTCATTCTTCGTAAAGTCGCCCTTCAAAATCGTTCTGTCAAAATCGGTCGCGTTTTACCACCGTATTGTCAATATTGTACTGTCATGCTTCACAGTCGTTCTGTTGTATTGCCACCATCGTACTGTCCCGCTTTTATATCGTACTGTTTCACTTCACCATCGTTCTACCACCATCGTACTGTCGCGAGCACTGTCGTACTATCACCATCGTACTGTCGCGATCACTGTCGTACTGTCACCATCGTGCTGTCGCGATCACTGTCGTACTGTCACCATCGTACTGTCGCGAACACTGTCGTACTGTCACCATCGTGCTGTCGCGATCACTGTCTTACTGTCACCATTGTGCTGTCGCGATCACTGTCGTACTGTCACCATCGTACTGTCGCGATCACTGTCGTACTGTCACCATCGTACTGTCGCGATCACTGTCGTACTGTCACCATTGTGCTGTCGCGCTTTACTAGCGTAATGTCACCATCGTATTTTGGCGCTTCACCATCGTATTATCTTACTGGCTGCCTCGTACTGTGATATTTCATGATCACGCTGTCGCCTTCCAGTTAAGAATGCGCATAATATTATATAATCATGGAGGAGAACGTTTAATATGTCATTAGGTCTCATTTTAACAATGGCCGCACTTTCATGAAACATTATTGTACTGATGTGGCAGTACTATGGTAACAGTGCGATTGTGAAGCGCGACAGTACGATGGTGAAGCGCGACAGTATGATGGTACCAGTACAATGGTGACAGTAGGACAGTTAAATGGCGAAACGCGACAGTACGATTGTGACAGTACGACAGTTCGATGGTGACAGTACGACGGTGAAGCGCGACAGTATGATGGTATCAGTGCGATGGTGAAGCGCGACAGTATGATGGTATCTAAAATTCTTAGCCTCGGTAGTTACTGCAAATTTAAAGATAGTTTACAACTGGTAACTGTAGACTTGTAAAGCAGAGAATAATTTCAGTGAATTTAAGGTTTTGCCGAGAATAATATTCACCTCTGAATAGAAAATCAGTTGCACTTCTGTAGGGATTTCCATTTATGCTTTCTCAGAGTGTGGTGGCGACATCTGCGTTTAAAAAAATACAGGGACTAAAAAAGTACTGAACTTATTAGTAGCTAGTAAAGAAGGCTCATGCATTATAGAATACCGCGTACAAATTTACAGTTTTGATCGTAAGCGCTGTACAATTGATGGATCCCTGACCCCTCATTTGCATTATTTAACAAAGAAGTGCAGTTATATTTTCATCACAAACAAGTATATAAGAAATTACAGAACGTGGCAGTGATTGTGAGTAAAACCTATTGTTATAGGATTTAAGATTCATATTATAGATCCATGAATAACGACTGTTAAAAAGATTTCACTACTTGCAACGGCATATACCCTTTATGAAAAGCATAATTATAAAAACAAACAGGTCCTTACAAAGCCCGGCTGATCGTCGTTTAAGCAACTTTATATATTAAGACTGAGCTTTAGAATGGAACATCAGTGATAAATGCTAGTTGGATAAGTGAACTGTGGGGAACTGTTAAATGAAACAAATACAAAACTGTCCAATGACATAACCATATCATATCAGGTCGCAATTTCATTGACTAGCTAATTTGTGTGTATTGGATTACACAAGTTTATAGCTGCAGAGAATCGTTAAACTGTAGTATAGTTTGATTAACTATATAGATTACCACCTTGACTGTCTTTTATATGTGTTACCTCATCGGAAGACCATGCTCCATACAAGTGTCTAGAAGTAAATATTTGTCGCGTTATATAACAGAGACGGCGTCGAGGAATAAGATTTTCGTTCAAAGAGAAGTTTGAGCTTTTGACGCTGGACCGATTCAAATCAAATTTTTGCCGAGCTCTCCAAGAAACCAATTGACAATTATGTCTCCTATTTGGTTTACTTTTACTTATACCGACACGATGTTAGAGACTAACGTTTATGTGATACCGGGTTTGGTTTCTTGAGAAACACCAAAAGCAATATTATCAGTACCTTTATCGAAGTTTCAGCAATACTTGAGATATGCAGACAATTTATTGGAGTGCTGCTTCTGACGATCAAGTTGATATTCGAGATCAGGCACTCGTTGGCGTAGTTGTGTATTTTCCTGTGCAGATTGTAATATTCTTTGTACTAATAATCTAAAACGTTCCTCAAGTGGGAGCAAAATCACTACTGGCTATCCGTACGACAAGCGTCTCTACTTGACTCTGAAAAGTGTCAACCAGAATTATGAAAAGTTCTTGGGGTATAAACAAACGTTTGCTTGGTAGTGGAAGTTTCCATATAGTCTAATGGTTTTTTAGGAGTTCCGGAATATTCAAGCATTTTTGGTGAACATGGAGTGTCTGATCTAATCTCTTTTTGTCATCACAAGATAAAAGTGGCAATAACTACTTCTACAAATGTTTTAGATTTCTTGCAAAATGATTCAAACCGTGGAAAACTGAGATCTCGTTTATTACTACAAGATGCAGATGGCTAAGGAATGCTTTTGCATATCCTTTTAAAAAATGCTGTGATTTTTTTTTTTATCAAAGTGACCTACTGAAAACACAACCGACTGCTCAAACACGCTTTTTCTACAGGTAAACACAGCTAATGGTTTATAAAGCAGCAAATCCTTAAAATAACCCTGTTTTATAAAGCTAAACATACAAAGCCATTATTTATCAAGTTAAGACAACTATAACCAGCATTTTACTATGAAAATCCCACGTTGAATGTCTTGAAATCATATTTCATTAGAAAACAAAAATGAGCTCGAGTGAAAAACGCCTGGTCATCTTTCTGTCACATTGGTCGAAGAATTTGATTTAAACTCCGTATGAAATTCTTCTTAGTAAATTTTAAAATTGATATTTCTTTCGTACATTTTACAGTTTGATTTTCTTTTTTGTAGTGCAAGGAGAATACAATTAAAATAATAAATAAATATCGACTTATTGTCCTTAATTGCATTAGAAGGTGTAGTGTAAAGAGGAAAATACAGAGCATATATTTCATTTTTACTTTATTCAACTGGTATAAGTATACTGGAACTTTGATTATTCCCTGTGTGTCAAAAGTTATTATTCATTGGTGGCTGATCATTATTGAGGGGTAAAGACTCTAGGTAATAACTGCAAGCTGCATTTTTTCCTTGCTAAGAGACCATCATAAATTATTTACTAATCAATGTTTGTTGTCAGAAGATCACTTAATAAGTTTATTAGTTACTTTGTATTTAACTATGTAAACAACTGATACTAACATCACATGACCTAGACGTTATATATATATATATATATATATATATATATATATATATATAGGAAGGACCAGGAGAGGGGGAGCGAAAGAATAGCGGCACTTCCATCTTACATACCTATGTTACTATTCTAAAAAAAAACCGTTCCCATATTTATGTTGATTCTTGAACAAAAATAATACTTAGAAAATATACGTACAGATCTGAACTTTATCAAGTTTACACGTTATCGAAATGATGAGAAAGTTAAACATCTTTTCACCTCTACACCACAAAGGCAGCCAGATATACATGAGGAGTAAATAAAATAATGTTTACATAGACATTTTTAACTTGAAGATAAAGTCTGTCTTTTTTTTAAAAGTTCTAATAATCCTAAAATAAATCCTTATAATAAAAAAAAAAAAATCAGAGCATTTTGTATTGCTTTATCTTAAGTCTTGATTGAATTTTAGAAAGGTTTCAATCGTCTAAAGTCTCCGATACGCCGTAGGCGTTGGACTTTTTCTCATTGATGTTTGGGTTTTCGATTCGCAGTACTCTTAAACCAGACAAAAACATAGATATGTGCCCTTTGTCTGAACAAACTTTATACTATTTGTTCACAAATGGAATGCAACCTCTGATAAGTGCGTCAGGGAATCAGTGAGAGCGGATCAGTGGTCCAGAAGTAACGCACTGGAGTGGTAACAGTCGCGAGATTGAACCCCCGCTCCTTCACTAATATCACTAATTATCTTCCGGTTGAGACGTTAAATTGAGATTGCATCATACAGTGAGCATGCTAAAGAGCCAAGGAGGGTCTCCGGAATCGGATGCTGCACTATTCCTTACAACATAAAATTACTAATCTCTGCAGGGGTGTCGGGAAAACTGAACCGGCGATAAATTAACTAGAAAAGATGGGTCAGTGAATTGATTCTCTATCTAAGTGATTAGTTAGTTGCTTTTTGATGCGGGAGGACTAGACTTCGAATCCATTCCTAGGTGGTCGCTCCGAGATGCATTGCAACTTTCTGTTACGATTTTTATGTACGTACGACTATTTGTGTTAATACCCTTTTACTACAAAAAATATCAAAATAGCCTATTTACAAATATGTGGAGTCGATCTTTGGCATGGCATTTGTCTACGTTCAAAGCAACAAGTCCACTGATTCTATTTAAAGTACAGTTATTTATAATTGATAACCATTATTTCAGGTGCTGTAAGTATTTTTGTAGTGCGAATTAATTGTTACCTTATCTGTATTTTACAGGTGCAGAGTATGGCATTGCAAGATTGGCATACTACAAACCCAATCGAGGAATTGTTTTATTCACAGAAAGAGATTGCAAGATTTCTAGAGCTTGGCTATCTTGCACTACGGGACCATCCAGAAGTAGCCGCAGAGGTAACCGTTCTTTTTATGTAACTGTCAGTTTTTGTTCACTAATGCATGTATAATATACTGACGAGATAAAGAAACGCCTTGTCGGAAAATGGCGTAAATTTTGTTTCTTAGAGTAAATTTACAGTTTAATATCCAAAATGTACATGTACTATGAACGTTATATCCACACAACTAAATCTCGCGCGGGTATCGTCCATTCGTTTGCAAATTCACGTGCATGCCGATGATTTTACTTGGGTGTCCATCCGAGACGCTCGCGTTGTCTTTTTTTTTTCGAGTGAATTTGACACTCGTACATGTGTTAGTCGATAAACATCCACATTATCAGAGATTTTTTTATTATTACACACTTAGTGACAATGCCAAGGCTAAATCCAAAAGAGAGGGCTCAAGTTTTAGCAATGCTGGAATGTGGTCGAACAGAAGAACAAGTGGCTACACGTTTTAACGTCTCCCGCTCGACTGTAGTTTATCTTGTTCGACGCGTTAGAGACACGGGAACGTCTGCCGATAGACTGCGTTCAGTTAGACCGCGTCTAACATCTGTACGGCAAGATAACTTCATACGTCTACGTCACCTCCGTGATAGGTTTGTAACAGCTGAAGCAACATCGCGTGTAGTTGATAGGCAATGCTGGACGCCCTATTAGTCGATTTACGGTTAGAAATCGTTTGAGCGAGCGGGGTATTTTATGCAGCAGACCCTACTGTGGTATGGTGCTGACACGGCGACATCGCCGTTTGGGCGCGTAAACACCGTGGCCAGCGTTGGAATACCGTAGTATTCAGTGATAAATCTCGTTTCAACCTATGGAACGCAGATGGATGCATCCGCGTGTATAGGCGACGTCATCAACGTTCTGCTGACATACAACCGTTACGGTGGTGGTGGGGTAATGGGTTGGGCGGCCATTAACCACACGTTTAAGACTGACCTTGTTGTCTGTCGAGGTAACTTTACTGCCAGGCGATACATAGACCAGGTTTTGCGCTCGATTGTTGCCCCTATGTTTCGGCAGCGCCAATACCTGGTCTTTCAGCATGACAACGCCCACCTGCACGTTGCACGCATCGCTATGGACTTTCTGCGCACAAACAACGTCAACGTGCTGCCGTGGCCGGCATGTTTGCCGGACTGCAACCCGATCGAACACGCATGGGACTACCTTGGACGGCGGTTGCGCTGCCGCCATCCGCCGCTGATAAACATACAGCAGCTTGCGGCAGCACTGCACCAGGAGTTGGCCAGAGTCCCACGGTACCTTCTCAGCAATTGGTGTGGGTCGATGAGAAGGCGCCTTCGTGCTGTGGTCGCCAGCAGAGGCGGCCACACGCGGTATTAAATTTTCCCACATAAAGTTGCTGACCCCTCACTTAAAAGCATGTCTGTAAATTACAGTTAGGTTTCAAATTTAATAAAATGGATTAAAAATTGTTTAAAATAATTGTTCCTTCCAAATTAAATAGCTGTTTCTTTACATTTCATTACGGTTAGCAAAATTTGGTAAATTAAAGTATTATGAGGGGTTTCTTTATCTCGTCAGTTTATTTCTATACCATATATTTGCCTGTCTACTTTAGCAATATGTTGTTTCTATGAATAAATATTATCTCGTATTTGATAGCGAAACAATGTGACCATGAAGGCACTTATTTAAATCTTGTATATTGACGACCCTTCGTTTTAAATTATCTTTTAGGGGAGAAATGAGTCTAACCGTAGGTCATTTATGTGAGGTTTGTGAACAATGCACAAGATGAAAATACGTGACTTCAGTTAACTATTTTTAATGTTATTGAAGTAGTATGCTAAATTAGATAAATGGTAAGTGCAGATTTCTTTGCCTACGTTATTCATCATCGTTATTGCTTAAAATGAATAACATTCCTTCAAGCTCATAGAATCTGGACTTAATCAGACTTAATGATGTTTTGATATTCATTTCAATTCATAAAATTGAAAGAAACAATTTTTCATGATTCCCGTTCCTTACAGTCAAAAAATGATTTTAGGAACATTATGTTTCAGTCTTCTTTTGTGCATTTTATTAACCTAAAAGTCAGCCAGTATTTCGCAAAGTTTCAATACGAAGTATAAAATGATTCTATTTGTTGCCTAACGAAGTCTTAATTGCCCTTAGGGGATTAAGCGCCCATTAGTAACGATCTGAAAACTGCTTTTAGTGTGAAAAAGGATGGTTTTTTGTGTATGTACGAGACGAAAACTACAGAACAATTCTGAATACAAGAGAAATACATGTTGTTGCTAACATTTGGTGCCCTTCCGAAAATGAAATGCAGCACATTTGTGCTGGCAATAGTCTTATTTGAAACAAAAATGTTAAAGTTTGTCTGATATTATTTAAATTTGGTTGGCATATTTCTCCCGTAAGATAACTAGCCCTGATATTGCCGAGAACCGCCATCAGTTAACTTAATAACTAGATGAAATTCCCAAAACTTCTTTATGACATACCGAATAACTGATTAACTAGTCTGTGTTATTACATTCTGGTGTAGGCAATAACTTTCTAAATCAAGATGTCAGGTATCATATTCCTATTTATTGTTTTGTTTTTTAATTTAAAAAATACAAACAAAAATCTTTTGAAAGGTTTATTTGGGAATATAGACGTAGAGATTATGAAAAACTTCGAGGTGATACGCGTGCTACTGATTGGAATGAATGTTTTGACCACGATATCGATAGGTACACACAAAATATTACTAATAAAATATTAGACTTAGCTAAGAACTCTATTCCTAATAAAATAATTACTGTTCGCCATTTAGATGCTCCATGGATGACAAGTTTCATTAGAAATCAAATTCGAATTCGAAAACGCCTCTACCGAAAAGCTAAAAAAACACAATCTCCTACTCACTGGCAAAAGTTTAAACAAGTTAGAAATAAAACAACACTACTATAAGAAAAGCTAAATCTAATTATTACTCCAACTTGGCCTCAAAACTGAAAGATCAATCTCTGTCATCACATGATTGGTGGAAGACTCTAAAAACTTTCATATCGTCATCGACTAATCAATCAATACCGCCACTTTTAAACACAAACACTAACACTCTCTATATCTCTGACGATGAGAAAGCAAATCTTTTTAATGAATACTTCCTGCATCAAACCCAAGTTGAGAACTCTGATAAAGCTGCTCCCGATCTCGGCCCATCTTCTTGTCCGAACACTCTTTCAGAGCTTTCTCTTACACTACTTGAAACTTAATCCGTCCTAAAATCCCTTAAACCTGACAAGGCATCTGGGCCTGACGGAATTAATAATAAAATCCTCAAAGAGGCATCTTTTGAACTTGCACTTCCACTATGTGACCTTTTTAATCATTCTCTCCAAACTTGTAAAGTTCCTTGTTCTTGGAAGGAAGCCAATGTTTCTGTAATCTTTAAGAAAGGTGATCCATCTTTACCTTGTAATTATCGACCAATTTCACTTCTAACACCATGGAGGAAGTACTTGAAAGACTAATATTTAAACATTTTTTAATCATTTACGAGTAAATAATTTCCTAACTCCATTTCAATCAGGTTTCATACCTGGTGACTCTGCAGTCAATCAACTATTATTCATTTATGATACACTCTGCAAAGCATTGGATGACGGTCTTGAAGTAAGAGTCATATTTTTGGACATAAGTAAAGCTTTTGACAAGGTATGGCACAAGGGTCTACTTGCTAAACTTAAACATGCTGGAATTTCTGGTCCTCTCTTTTCTTAGTTTTGTGATTATTTAACCAACAGACGTCAACGAGTTGTTCTTTCGAACACTAAATCTTATTTTGGTTACCTTTCAGCTGGTGTTCCACAGGATTCGATTCTTGGCCCTCTACTATTTCTCATTTTTATCAATGACATCGTTAAAGATCTAGAGTCGAGAATTAACTTATATGCTGATGATAACAGTCTTTATCTTGTGGTTGAAAATCCCCAAAATGCCGCTTTTACTCTTTAATCTGATATTGACAAAATTTCGTCATGGGCAGCTACATGGCTTGTTTCGTTCAACCCTTCTAAATCCGAATCTTTATTAGTCTCTAGAAAAAAACCAACACCTCAACATCCTGATTTACATATGAATAACCAAACTATTTCTGAAGTTTCAGAACACAAACATCTTGGAGTTTTTATTTCAAATGACTGCACTTGGCACTCACATATTGATTATATCAAAGATAAGGCATGGAAAAGGGTAAATGTTATGAGAAAATTGAAATTTCAGCTAGACAGAAAGTCACTCGAAATAATCTACACCTCTTTTATACGTCCATTACTAGAATACGGAGACATAATTTGGGGAAATGCTACAAATTATGAACTAGATGAACTTAATAAAATTCAAAATGAATGTGCTCGTATCGCATCAGGCGCTACACGTCTTGTTTCAATCGAATATTTAGCAAACGAATTAAATTGGGAATCTTTAGAAAAAAGAAGATATTATCATAGAATGATATTATTTTACAAAATTCAAAACGGGCTAACTCCAGAATATCTTTCTTTAATAATTCCTCCAATGACAAATGACCGGTACAACTTAAGAAACGCATCAGATATTCCTGGAATATTTGCAAGAACAACACTTTATTATAATTCTTTTTTTCCTTCAGTTATTAGAGAATGGAACAATCTCCCACTTACTGTCCGAAACATATCCACCCTTTCTTCCTTTAAACGTTATTTCAAGGAAAATAATCACCAAACACCCAAATACTATTATGTTGGTGATAGAAGACTTCAAATCCTTCATACTAGACTTAGAACAAAATGTAGTTCACTTAATTATCATTTATTCTTAAAAAGTATATCGGCATCGCCTCTGTGTATTTGCGGCCAAATAGAAAATAATTTTCATTATTATTTCGAGTGCAGGAAATTTGATAATTCTAGGCGCAAATTATTCCACAGTCTAGCAAACATACACATTGACTTAAACATATTACTTTTTGGCAACCCAGAACTTTCTGATCAGATTAATACTATGATATTCGAACAAGTACACAATTACATCGGTTAAACAAAACAGTTTTTCTAATATTTTTAAAATATCAAACCTTCTATTTTTCATATCTTGACTATCCAACTAAATATATCGTTATGTTTAGTTACATATATTTTCTATATCAATTTCTTTTTTTTTTCTCCCATACTTCTTCCGTTCCAATACTTAAGTTGCATGTTTCAAAATTATTACTATAATCTTTGTATCTTTACGTTAGAGAAAGTTACATAACTCGTACCTGTTTATTCATTTATACTCTAATAATCAGATATCATCTTCATTTCCTTGGTTCTCAAATATATATGTTAGCTTGTTACGAATTAAGCACCTATTACATGTTAGCCATTCATTAAGGAGAAGAATTTTTGTCTTTCATTCTAATCCTTTTTCATGAATATGTATTGTATATATATTGCTCTGAATTGTATATTATATAACGACTGTATATATTCTGAGAATAAATATGTTTAAACTAATTAGTCTGTCTGAAGTTAGCAGAATAGCAGAACAGCAGAATAGCAGAGCAACTCCAGCAGAATGGCAGAATAGCAGAACAACTCCAACAGAATACCAGAATGGCAGAATTGATGAACAACTTTCATAAAATATATATAAAGTTTTATATAAATCTACCAAAGTTTTCATCTCTGTCTTGCAGACTATCCTTCCGTCTGTCCGCCCGACTGTCCGGAAATCTGGATACCGCGATAACATAAAATCCGTATAAGATTAGTGATGAAAATTGACATGGCAAACGGGAAATTATGCCAGTCACTTTGTTTTTTTATCATGATACAAGAAATTATGGTTGCAATGTGGAAAAAATGCGTTTGGCTTTATATATATATATATATATATATATATATATATATATATATATATGAAAAAACTTCAGCAGAACAGCAGAATGGCAGAACAACGCCGGCAGAATAGCAGAACAACTCTAGCAAAAAACAGAGCGGTAGAATAGCAGAACAACTCCAGCAGAATAGCCGAACAGTTTCCAAAAAGACAAAAAGTCTGATTGAGTTTTATAGATATCTTCCGAAGTTTGTTCTCCGTCTGTCAATCCGTCTGTCGGTCTGACTGTCCGGATTTTTGCATCCAGTGATAACATAAAATCCGTACAAGAAATTATGGTTGCAATGTGGAAAAAATGCGTTTGGCTTTATACATATATATATATATATATATATATATATATATATATATATATATATAGGAAAAAACTTCAGCAGAACAGCAGAATGGCAGAACAACGCCGGCAGAATAGCAGAACAACTCTAGCAAAAAACAGAGCAGTAGAATAGCAGAACAACTCCAGCAGAATAGCCGAACAGTTTCCAAAAAGACAAAAAGTCTGATTGAGTTTATTTAAACAGTTTCCAAAAAGACAAAAAGTCTGATTGAGTTTATTTAAACTCAATCAGACTTTTTGTCTTTTTGGAAACTGTTCGGCTATTCTGCTGGAGAAAAGACAAAAAGTCTGATTGAGTTTATTTAAACAGTTTCCAAAAAGACAAAAAGTCTGATTGAGTTTATTTAAACTCAATCAGACTTTTTGTCTTTTTGGAAACTGTTCGGCTATTCTGCTGGAGTTGTTCTGCTATTCTACTGCTCTGTTTTTTGCTAGAGTTGTTCTGCTATTCTGCCGGCGTTGTTCTGCCATTCTGCTGTTCTGCTGAAGTTTTGTCCTATATATATATATATATATATATATATATATATATATATATATATATAAAGCCAAACGCATTTTTTCCACATTGCAACCATAATTACTTGTACGGATTTTATGTTATCACTGGATGCAAAAATCCGGACAGTCAGACCGACAGACGGATTGACAGACGGAGAACAAACTTCGGAGTGATAACATAAAATCCGTATAAGTTAAGTTGTTAACTTATATATGAAACCATGACAACATAAAAGATTATGCAAGTCACTTTGTTGTTATTCTCGGATCAAATTGAAATTGCTATTATAACAGAAATAGTACAAATACGGCTTTAAGGGATGGATTATTAATCACTCATAAAGTATACGAGCTAGGTTAATGACAATTAGTATGTAAATAGATGGCAATATGGAGATAATGCATCTTACTTTCTTTCTGTCTGGTCAAAATTCTAGTTAGTAAAAAGCCAACATATAAACATAGAACATTTTTTTTAAAAAAAAGAGAGAAAAAATAAATAAAAAAATATAGGAGAATGGCTAGCATAATATATTAACGTTCACATTTCAAAACTTAACTTCCTATCAAAGAAATATAAAAATGCTCATGATAGTATCGTTGTAACGAAGCCTACAACTCTGTTATGAAAATATAAATCGATGAATCTTCTTTCTCTTCTTTAAAGTTTTGAAATTTGAATAGCGTTTCATGACAATATTCTGTAGTCAATATAACCTTTTCTTTATTACATCAATCACCGTCACAAAGGTCGTTTCGAGAAATTTTCATATTTAAGTGAATAATCATCTTATTTTAGACTGAGACTCTGATTTTTTTGTAAAACAAGTAATTGAGCAAAACATGGTATATTTTATTAAGTACATATTGCTGCTCTGATGATGTCATTTCACGTTTTTGTCTTCATTTTTGGAACCAAGAGGTCATTTTCAAATAAACATTTTAAGAAGTTTGTTATCCCTCTCTCCCCCCCCCCCCCCCCCAGAAGTGAGGCATAACGTCCGTCCCCAGTCAGTCGGTCAGTTCGTCCGTCCGTCCGTCAGTCTGTCCCTCATTCCGTCCGAATACTTTAACATTGGTCACAACGTCCTTATTAGTTAGTGGTGTTACTTCATACTTTGACACAACGCCCTTATGGACAAAACATTCTAATTGTAAAAAAAACTTTAACATTGACCATAACTTCCTTATTTTTTAGTGGATATACCTCACAGTTGCACACAAAACCCCTTTGGGCAAAACCTTTCATTTTATTTATTTGACCTTGACCAATGACAAAACCTTAAACTTAGAGATCCAATTGTCAAAACAGTTTAATATCGGTCATAACTTCCTAAGTAGTAGGTTGATTTACTTCATACTTGAACGCAACACCCCTTTGGACAAGACCTTTCAACTGATTTTTATCTTTGTTACCTGAACCCCTGAATGACATTCACCTTGACGATACAATTGTCCAAAAACTTTTATATTGGCCATAACTTCCTTATTAGTAAGTGGATACACTTCAAACATGGACACAAAACGCCTTTGGATAAGACCTTCCCACTGATCTATATTTATTTCACCTTGACCCCTGAATGTTTGGTTCTCAGCTCAAAGGTCAAAGCACTGCTTCGGGGCATTGTCATCTTACAGTGGCAGTTCTTGTTATAGGATTATTCTATGTTTATCGAGGAAATTATATCAGAATATAACTGCATCTGCTTTTTTACTATTTTTCATAACAGTTATTGAAATGCTATTTTGACATCAAAGCATTTTTCAAAAATGTTTGAGAAGTTGGCTGCCCGGCTGCGAACTGGCAGTCTAGAGACCTAAACGTAGCGGACAAGCGGCCTTAAATATTCATTGTTGATCACAATAAAACAATATCTTTGAAAAAAGAACAAACAGCAATAAAATATATTAATTTGGTATTTCGTTTACAAAATAAAAAAGAGGAGTTTTCATAAAAAGAAGTATATGCGATCTGAAGGCTGTTTGCGGCCTATAATATACGTGGTGTATCACAGTAGAAATAATATCTTTGAAATAAATGTCAACAAACAATTAAAGGAGTTTAGAGTGTATACTCGAAAATACAAAAACGGGATTTTTCATGAAAAAAGTATTTGTATCATTAGGCTGCTAGCAGCCCAGCGGCCTAGGGCCTAAGATTTACGTAGCACGTCACAGTAAAAATAGTATTTTTGAGCTTATTTCAAACAAAAATTATAATGAAAAGGGTTTGGGGTGTACTTTTGCAAATTCAAAACAGAGGGTTTTATATAAAAAGAGAAGAACTTACTTTAATCATGCTGCTAGCGGTCCTAATTAACATATAGTGTGTCATGGTTAAAATAGTATTTCTGAACTCATTTCAAACAAACAATTATCAAAAGGGGACTGGGTATCATTTTAAAGATTCAAGAAAGGGTATTTTGCTTTCTAAGGCTGCTAGCAGTCTACGACATACAATGTACATATCATTTAAAATAGTATTTCTGAATCCAGTTCAAACAAACAAAATAAACAGAAAGGATTTTTGTGTGTACTTTTCCAAATTTTAGAATAGGTAAAATGGTATAAACTAAATACGTCTTAGACCGCAGTTATTGCGGAATCCAGATTTCTGGACAGTCGTACGGTCAGACGGAAAGACGGAGAGACAAGTGAAAGGCAAACTTCGTTAGAGAGCTATAAAAATCAATAAAACGTTTTGCCTTCTTGAAAGTTGTTCTACTATTCTGCCATTTTGCTATTCTGCTTAAGTTGTTCTGCTATTTTGCCATTTTGCTATTATGCTTCAGCTATTCTGCTATTTTGCCATTCTGCTTCAGTTCTTCTGCTATTCTGCCATTCTGCTATTCGGCTGGAGTTGTTCTGCTATTCTGTCATTCTTCTTGGGTTGTTCTCTGTTCTGCCACTCCGCTATTCTGCTGGAGTTTTTCTGCTATTCTGCTGGAGTTGTCCAGCTACTCTACTGTTTTGCTTTTCTGCTTGAGATATTCTGCTATTCTGATGTTTTCCTGAAGTTTTTGTTACAACAGTTAAAATATTTCTGCAATTGTGCTGGACTTGTTCTATTATTTTCCTGTTATGCTGAAGGTTATCTCCTAGTTTTCTTTCTTTTTCATAATTAGTTCCTATGTTGGCTGATAAACTATATTTACACTCCAAAATTTTGACAAGAGAAAAAAAAGGCAAATGCATTTTCTCGATAGTACCGTCTACTAATTTTCATTGACCTAGCTCGTATACTTTTTGAGCGATAATAAGATCTATCTGATAAAGCCAAATTTTTACCATTTCTGTTACTTTAACAACCAGAGTTTTGATCCGAGGATAAAAAGTGACTAGCATAATTATAATTTCTATGTTTCCATGTCATTATATATGAAGTTTTATTATAATAACTTACACGGTGATTATGCAATCGTGCATAATCCAAATTTCAGAACAGACGGGCGGACGGATACGACAGACACACGGAAGGTAAAATCAGTGGAAAACTATAAAATTAAATTATACTTCTTGTCTTTTTGAAAGTAATTCTGCTATTCTGCTATTTGCTGGGGTTCTTCTGCTTTTCTGCCATTCTGCTATTCCGATTAGAGTTGTTTTGCTATTCTGCCATTATGCTGGAGTTGTTCTGCTATTCGGCAAGCTTCACAAAGACAATAAACTAGATTAAACTTGTGTTGTTAGTTACTTTAACAGGCTGAATTGTAACTATTGTGTAACCAGTTACGTGTTTCTTATTTACAGATATTTAGTAACGTGAACTTTATTTTCGTGCAAAAACGACCAACTGTTGCAACTGTTACTCACAGTTTGCACCTTATGTTTATTGCGGTCTACAAATGAATACTAGCTGCCTTTGTCAGACAAAAAATCACAATAGTTTTTAACAACACACTGTTGAAAGAGCGCAGGATACGCAAAGAAATATAAAAAAACATGCATGCATCAATGACTAATAATCAATCAAATTATGTTACAACCAATCAATTGTAGGTGAGAGCAACTGCACATCAATGCCGAACTCAGCATGTTTTGACAGCCGGACTTTTCAAAAAATTTGTTGCGACGGCTTCAAGTGTTGTAAATACATATTGTCCTATGATGATGGATGCAGTTGAATTACAGGTAAAGTATTATAATTTCTGTTCACCTGAGCTGAAAATGTTACACGTGAGCTATTGTGATCGCCCGCTGTCCGGCTCCTATCATTTGTGCGCCCATGAGTCCGTGCGCCTGTCTGTTGTTAGAATTAAATTAAAATAGCATTTATTCCTATATCAATCAAGTTAATCTAACTTTGCAGAGATATCTCTTGCACAAAACTCTACCAAAAATGTTCAAATAATTTCACTGCATGTAGAATTCTGGATACTTTGACAAGAATTTAAAAAAGACGCTAGTTGTAAACCACAGGTGCGAGAGCTCTAAAATTTGGATTGTAGCATGCTATTAGTCCCGTATCAGGGGTCGTATATTTTAACATAGACACCTACAGGAAAACAAATGTTCTTTTCGTAAAGAACAAGGTCAAATGTTCTAAGCGTTTGCACAAAGCAGTGTCGATTAGACATTTACAAGGACTGAACAAAATTAAGCATGCCTTAACAATAAGGTTATAAATGACCCTGCCACTGGGATTATTTGTTTTAGATTGATTTGTACTGGAAAAACTTTAAAAGTTTTCTCGTCTGAAAGTGTATGACATCGAGCTTGGATTTGTTTGTATGCAACTTTGCAAAATAAACATCTACAAAGGGTTTTCAAATCATATCCTTATTGTCAAAATTGGCTACGCACTAGGGGTCTTATTGGTAAAATTTCAAAATTTCAGTAGATCTTCCCAGAACTGTGAGCCCAAGAACTTAAATGTTTGGTATGTAAAGTTGTCTAGTAAACATCTAGCATTCTTGTTCAAATTTCTCCATGGTCAATATCAACTCGCCACATGTGTCAGTTGTTTTACATAAAATAGTAAACTTTAAAATATTCTTGTCTGAAATTATAAGAAAACATTCTTGTCAGGACAAAAAGGTCTAGAGGTTATTTGTTGTTTGAGAGGCACTACTAAACATCGACCAAATTTGTTCAAATCATGGCCCCATGGTGAAAATTGGCTCCGCCCCAGGGGTCACGTAATACATAGACCTATAAAAATGTTTGTCACATTTTGAATACTGTGTGTATTAAGTTATCAAGTATTGTAACACTATAAGCGGACAGTCTGTATGAAGAATTTATGATTCTCTTTATACATATTATGATATAGAATAATTATGTAGAGAAAATATTGCAAATAGCGAATGGTACCATTTTAGTCAGTGGAACAATTTTTTAATGGACCACTGTTGGGAGTTAATAGCGCACAAATTATATTTCAAACTCTGAACTGATATTGCAGGATGTGACTAGCTTATAAATAAAAAAGATATTTCCTAGCTTTGATTGGATACAAGTAGATGTTTGATAAGTAGATGTTTAACAATTTAAAGAGTTTTATCATAAGATCGTGATCTTTATTAAATAATAGTGTAGTTTAGTTTATACGAATAAATAATTTCATAAACTTTCATAATATGATCTACAACAATTTGTATTCAAATCATATCCTTTTGAAGTCAAATGTGTGTGTTTTACATAGACATAGAAATTTTGTAGTCTAGCAGGAACGTTAAATAGTATTCAGTAAATGACCGAATAGTTTCTTTCAGATACAATATGCTCTGCTTGTTCTTAACTCTTTAAAAACTTGAACATTTCATGAACAAGAGCAGACGAGATTCTGCTTTAATGCTAGTACCGATTCGTATTATAATGAAATTATGTTTCACCATAAATGCATTGCCTTTAAGCAGCTGGTCAATTTGAAAAAAAAATCGCATGATTTTAACACATATGCCATTAACTTTCATCGCGTGCTTATCAATTTATAATCAGGAGAAAGACATAGTTGTAGAAGCATTTGGGCAGGTTCTTGAAATATGTCTTGACATGAAGGCAGAAACTGAGAAAACCAGGGATAGGTATGCGAAATTTTCCTTCAGCTGTTGTGATTTTTTGTTGTGTTTTGCAACTAATGAAAACATTATTTTCATGATGATTTTGTCTATTTCTAAATTTATGGAAAATAAATAAATAAATTGTTAGTAATAATAATAATAATGATAATAATAATAATAATTGAAAATTGATGTCAATAGATGAATAAAAGTACGCCTCCCAAAAATGTTTGTGCAAGACAATTTTAGGTATTTCAGCTACTTGAAAATTCAAGAAAAAGTACAAAGCAATCTTAGTACAGTAAACATAACAAATAAAAAGATAAGGACAGAGCTGGAGATAATAGAACAGACCAAGCAAAGCGAAAAGGCCCAAATAGAGGAGGCAAAGCGTCAAGAGGCTGAGTTGGAGAAGGAAAAAAATGAAATGATTGAAAAAGTTAAAAAACTTCAGCAAAATCGCGATGACTGGCTTGAAAAGGCGGGTAAGTCAACTGATTTATCATAGGTTATTTTGACAAATCAGGACCGCATATAAAGTTATAGTTTTACAAATGTTTCGCTAAAAATATAATCTGGGGTTTCCATGCCCCCGCCATTAATTTGCGGAGCATTTAATGTTACCCTTGTGTGTGTGTGTGTGTGTGTGTGTGTGTGTGTGTTCTAAAAAGTAAATACTTCGTCTCCTGAATATAACTACTGCATACATTATGAGATTTCAAAATTGATAGGTATACTTGACCACCATTAGTAGACAATGTGTAGCGTGCAATACCCACGTCCCTAGATCAAAGTTGAAATTCACCTCTGTGGATTGAACTTTGTGTAATTGTCATATAGTTTTAAGTGCAGTTGGAGATTTCGAAATAAATTAGTACACCTGACCGAAATTAGAAGACAATGTGTGGCGTGCAAGACCCACATCTTTAAGTCAAAGGTCAAGGTCATAGTAGAGCATTGAGTTTGTGTATTTGTCATATAGGCTAAAGTTCAGTTAAAGTTTGTGTCCGGTCCAAAACTTCTGCAAGCATGATGAAATTTCAAAATAAATTGGTACACACGACCACCATAAGTAGACAATGTTTTGCGTGCAAGAACGAGGTCCCCAGTCAAAGGTCAAGGCCACAGCAGGGAATTTAACTTAGCATATTTCTCTGGTCCATAACTTTTGCATGCTTGGTGATATTTCAATATCAGTTGTCACACTTGACCACCATAAGTACAGGATGCCATTTTAGCTCGTCTGTTTTCGAAGAGAAAGTGGAGCTTTTTTCGGTCAGTGAGTCGTCATGGTCGTCGGCGTCGTAGAAAAACTTTAATGTACCTGATTATTCATAAACCATAAGACTGTGACTTTTAATATCTAAGGTGTAGCATTGCCTTGTCTACATGTGTCAGGCTGCTTCAAATCATGACCCCAGGTTCAATAAGAGCCCCGTTCTGGGGCTTATATATAGTTAAATAGGAAAAATTTTGAAAATCTTCTCCTCTTAAACCCGATGACACAGAGATTTGCAATTTGATGTGAGGCATCCTCTAGTAAACCTCTACTAAAATTGTTTATATAATGTCCCTGGGGGGGGATGGGGGGATAAGCCCGACCCCAGTGGTTAATTGTTTTTTGCAAAGACATATAGCAAAGCCCATTGTCCAATCATTCCCTTCCACCACCCTAAGCACCCCCCCCCAAATATATATATATATATATATTATTGATGTTTTGTTTGTTTATATATAGGATCTTGCCCTTTTATTTTTCAGGTTTGTTTTCGTTTTTCATGTGTAGGTATTTGCAACCCTCGGAAAAAAAGTGTTGTTTTGTTCTTTCTTTTTTATGTGTAGGTACCTGTCCCCAACCCCCATCAGATTCCACCACCGCTCCCCACCAAAAGAAAAAAAAACACAACATTTTTTTCTTTTTTTTTTCTTTTCCTTTTCTCTTTATCTGGGATTAGTACGTACTTAGAATTTGTTCACATATTTTTTTTTATTTGAAGGAACTTGGATGCTCGTTTCTACTAATTAAAACAGATGAGCGCTTGTGCCGCTCAGCGGTGCTCGTGTTTTTACCTGCAACTTGTATTCAAAACACATTACATAACAAGATTATCTTTTCAGCACTCATTACGTTCATATTTAAGTAGAAATTTAATAACGCATGCATAGCATTGAGTTATAACTTACATATATACACCATAAAAAGATAACACTAATATTTGCCAACTTGAAGCCCATGTTGCGGGGTCATCCGTGTCCTATGGAGACATGACTAGTTTGAAATTGTTCACATTAGTATTTACATAAGCATATGGAATTAAAGTAAACATGGCTATAAAAACCTGACAATAGACCCCCTTTATTCAATCTTGCCTAGGAAAGGACTGCGTTAAAATATTTACCTCTGATAATCTGCTGATACTAGGTTCTAGTGATCACTGAAGTAAGATGGCTCATGAGTGTACCATTAATGAAATGTCAAATATATAGACCTCGGCTAATGTAAGAGAATGACAATATCAGCAAATTGAAAGAGGGCTTTTGACTTGTCATTTCTTTTTTCTTTTTTTTTTTTTTACAAAAATAGATTACATGCTTTTATAAATATTTTCAGCACCACCTACTGGAGCACATGAATCAGCCCACACAGTCATAGATTTTGCCATGATACCAACAGGGGCTTTAATCGCAGGGCCTATTGGAGCCGCTATTGGAGTTGTTGCAACTGGACTTAATATTTGGAGAAAAAAAGAAAAGGTAATGTACAAAGACGAAACAAAATAGTAAATATTAATGTTCATTTTATGAAAAGTTTTTATTTATTATTGATTCAAAACCTTCATTTTAAATAAAATAATTTTGATCAGACTTTTAGGTATCGCTTTAGTCAATTTATCTTACATTTTCACTTCTATATTCATCTAGTCGTTTGTGTACTGTTTTGTTATTATAATGCTCGGCAATACGTCATCGTGTCCATACTGAATAAAAACCAATAAAAGGATCAAATAACATCCCTTTAAAGCCTTAGGAAAGAGAGTTAATAGAAAAGTATTATTGTTGCTAAAATGTCTTTAGTCTTTTCTTTGAAGGAAGTTTACTTCAGTATGCTACAAAAAAAACTAAAAAATAACTAAAAAAAAAACTTTTTGCCCATATGCCCGCCGGCGCCGGAGACCCACTTTTTACATTTTCTGAAGGAAGATTGTCTAAATTTGAATCGCAATTTGGAACGGGACTGAAATAACATATTCTAATTTGGATTTCACTGCTGTAAAGATCAGGTACTTCTATAAAGGTAACTGTGTTACAATGACCCTCACAGAAAAGAAATATTCTTTTACATTCACCTTATTTTTATCTATTTATTATCCTCCGCCAAACTCGCGCGGGCTATGGTAATAGTCTCAGTTCGTCCGTACTTCAGTCCCACATTATTGTCCGGAGCATTACTTGAAAGGTATTTGAGATATCAACTTGAATTTTCGTATGTGAATACATCTGATTGAGGAGGAGTACTGTACACAAGAGTGTTACCTCTACCCTTCATTTGTTTGTAGTTATTTCCCTTTGTTATTTTCACGCATAGTTTTTGTCCGAAGCAGTTGAGATATCAACTTGAAACTTCATAGGTGGATACATCTCATTTAGTAGGAGTGCAGAGCTCAAGGACGAAGACTCTATCTTTTTTTTTGAGTTATTGCCTTTTATTATTTTTCATGCTTAATTTTTGTTCGGACAATAACTCAAAAGGTGTTTGAGATATCAACTTGAAATTTCATAGGTTTTTGTATCTAATTTGGGAGGACTGCTGTGCAAAAGAATGATAATTAAGCGAACACATTCGGCGGGTGATGACTATGTCAACATGTTTTTAGTTTGTCTTATTTAAGATTTCTTGCAAAATGGGATGTAAATTAGTCATATAATATAATAAATTAATTAATGTAGGCAATGAAGCAGGAAGGTCTTGGCTTACATATTAAAAATCTGCAGATATAATGTTAAGTTATCAATGTCCACGAATCCTAGAATATTTCAATATTGTAAAATAAAAGAACAAATAAGATGTAAAATTATCAATTATCAGACTGCAACCTGCTAAAGTCATTAATCATTTATAAACGTTTAATGATAAAAATATAAATCAGATCATATTCAGCCTTAAACAATACAACAAATTATTTATATTTTAAGGGTTAGAATGTTCATGAAAGGCCGAAATGTATCATCAAACTAACTTGTATTATTGCTTTTTTCCTAAGTTTTTGGCCTATAATTACCTCCAGGCTCGGTATCAATTTATTTTGGGTTTTATAAATTTTCTAAAATCCAAATTTAAGGATTTTCCTGTAACATCTTGAAGGAAGCCGATTTATTTAAGTAAACGTTTTTGTCATTGATTCAGGCTGATCAAGCGAGACTGGCAAGTCACGAAGCGCATGAACATCTTAAACATACGTATGATGAGAAACACAAAACTGAGGAGAAATTGTATCAAAGAAGACAACAAACGCTGGAGAAACTGGCGCATTTACAACAACTTGATCTTAAAAAATGTCCGTTATTTGTTTGCCAAATTTGACATCAATTTTATTCTCTTTTCCATTGCTCTGAAAAAAATATTGTGATTACTTTACGTAGAAAGCAACCATAGATAGAAATGTTCGTATGTAAACCAAGATAGTTTGTCCGTCGCCAGTAGGAGATGAATCAAAATTCTGAAGATCCTTTTGTCAACGTTAAAACTGTATATATCAAATAGGATACTAAATTAATTTTAAGTAGAAAAAAATTCGACGTAATTACCATCATGATTTTTTCCTGCCATTGTTATGTTTAAACCTCTTAATCTTTTTTTTTTAATTTTCCATGGACTTTTATCATATAAGTATACATCTGTCAGCATTCTGTTTTCAAATTATAAACGTTTAATTTAACTACTCTGTATTGATCATGAAGGGGAAAAAGCGTAACAGAAATTATGTATGTACACATCCCGACACTATCCTCTATATGCCGTTTTATTTGTTGACCTTTTCTATTCATTGTAGTTATCGTGCACTAAAGTGACCGGACATTTTGTTCCTACATGCATACATAAAATTGTATTTTTGGAATGTATAAAGAACACTTACGTATACGCTGCTTTCGTTTCTAGCAAGTTTTGGAGACATAAAAAGCCTGAAAGAGGCTGTAACTCAACTGTGCAACGTTGACAAGCAGTTTACGAAGATAATTTTATTCTGGGATTCCATGGCAGCAATGCTGAAACATCTGCACCAAGACCAAAGAGCAGGAGGTGTATATTTGAAGAAAATAGAGAACGAAAAATTCGCCGATAAGTTCATTGCGTCTGTCAAGAAAGCCGAAACAGTAACTTCCTTTAAATTTAAATTTAATTGTTATATTTTAACACATGATTCTTGACAATCTTTTGTCATATTTTACGTAAACTTTGACAATTGTTATGCTTGTAAGTATGAATCTCCAAACTGAGGCGTGTAAAGAGAAACATTAGCAATTATGTCATTTTGAATGACTATTGATTATTACGTATTCGCTACCGTCCTAGTTATGGTAATAAATAACAAAGTGGAGAGTAGCAGTAATATAAAGTGTAATGTAGTAACGACTTTCTCTCAGCTACAATGCATGGATGTTTTACAGTAAGCTTTCGTTAAATTTTCTTCGGTTTTGATTTTGAAATATCGATTTCAAGTCCCTCGCTTATTTTTATTTTACTAGATGGGGACCCGCGCAAGCGCGGGCTTAGAGAATCTACCTATTTGCATTTGAAAGGCATGCCTGTAGCGAGAGAAGGACTTGGTCTAATTTATCTGTAAACAAAGCTCAAACCTTTGACCTCCACTTGTGACCTTGACCTTAAGCCGGCCAGGTTGGAACATAGGTTTTGCACATTGTCTTGATTGGATGAGCATTTGGCCAAAGTTTCATGAAATTCCTTCCAGGGGTTTAGAAGTTAAAAAGCGGACGCAAAATTTAGAAGCACAAACAGACGGACAGACGGACACACTAAGACCGTTCCTATATCCTCTTACCGCTATGCGGCGGGGGATAATAAAGGTCAAGTTATTCATGTGCATTCCTACAATCCAAGCATGTAAACTACCTTCTTGAGGTTGTTTGAGTGTAATACACCATTGAGAATACGTTCTGTAGTTTGACCCCCCAACTGCCCTGAAATATACATGGCCTGCAACATTTCAAAAGAAAATAGCTGCTCTTTTTTGCACATTTCCCAGGAGTTTAATTAGAGTGATGCGATAAGAGGCGACAAAACTTTCACGGAGTGTTCAATTGGTTCGTCCATCCATCAAATGATTTTGGACGGAGCCATCATCAAACATCCGTTTCCTTTGTTCATCCACTGAATCCGTCGATTATATTGGATTTCATACATGACGGGCGGATTTGAATTATGAAAAAACTTCAAAACTGTCAATTTCAGCTTTGGTACATCACGGAGTGCAGGCCTGTTATCGTTCGAGTAAATTTAGCGAAACCTATTTGTAGCATTTCTATGTTTTGCCTTTGTGTTTTCTGGTACTATTTTGGCTATTTTCTGTATTTTCGTACGTATCAGTGCTTATTTGAAAAAAAGAAATATCAACTTTAGATGCTCATATATAAGTGCTTCGGCGGCATAGAACAGAATAGCTTGATATCGCGCTGATTCTCCGACAAAATGGCAAACCTATTATTTTAATAGTATGTAGCGAATGACTGATGTCTTTGTTTGTCAGTTATATATGCAGAAAGTATTGTCCAGTGAACCAAGGATGTTAAAATTATGTCCCTGGGGTTAAATTTGACCCGCCCGGGTGTCACTTGTTTATAAAGAGGCATATATATAGGGAAAGCTTCAAAAATCTTCTTGTCTGAAACAACAATGCATTGGGATTTGATATTTGGCATACGGGTTGGTTCACCTAGAGCTCCCGTACAAATATTGTTTAAATTGTGCCTCTGTGGTTATAAATGGTTCCTCACCGGGGGTTACTTGATATACTGAAGGCTTATAAAGGAAAAAAAGTTTGAAATCTTCTTTTATGAAACCAGAAGGCCTGGTGCTTAGATATTTAGCATCGTGCATCATCTAGAAATCCTCTTCCAAAAGTGTTCAGATGATGCTCTTCTGGTCAAAATTGACTCTACCCTAGGCGTCACTTGAAATTTGTAACGACTCGCAAAAAAATAAAATCTTCTTGTCAGTAACCACAATGCCTAGTGATAAGAAATTTGATATGTAACCTGGATTATTAGACTTCTACAAAATTTGTTCAAATCTTGGCTCTGGGGTCATAATTGACCCTGCCCCTTGGTCACCAGGGCTATTTTTTCAATTTTCGTCATAGAGACTTAGTTTATTGACAAATATTTTAGATTTTGGTATATAGGCACATTTCATGAATCTGTGCCATTCACTTTGGTTAAGAACAAGGCGTGGCCGAGTGGTTAACGCGTCTAGTAATCATAGGTTTGCTAGTCGCACGGGTTCAAACCCAGTCAAGGGCAATCCGTTTTTTCCTTAACCAAAAGACTACACTCATTGCTTAGTACTGGTTAGTTCCAGGGACGAATTCGAGAGTGTGTCTATCAGCTAAAAGCTTTCTACACAATTGAACTAAAATAAATTTGATATGAACTAAGAACAAGGTCACCAACGCTAAAATTAAATTGTTGTACTTTTCGCTCTAGAGTCTTCATTTGTTGATCAATATCTGAGATATTTGGTATGTAGGTAACTTGGAAGGACCCCTTCCATTATGTTGATTTTTAAAACACTAGGTCAAAGTCACTAAGGCTACAATAGTTTTATCTTTTTGTCATATAGCCTTCATTTTCTTTTATTTTTTGGTCTACTTTACCTAATACGGTTCATTTATAGATCAGTATCATTGATATTAGGTTTGTAAGTTCCATGCATAGACCTCTATCTTTAGGTGGAGTTTGAGATCACAGGATCAAGATCGAGGTCACTAAGACTAGAAATAGCTTTGTTTCTACTTTTTTGTCATATGACCTTTATTTATTGATTGATATTTTAAGTATTTGGTATATTGACACTTGCGTGAACCTCTTCCATCAAATTTGGATAAAGGTCACTCAGGCTAAAAAAAATTATCTAATTTACTTCATAGAATTTTCATTTAAAATATTTTTGATATTCGGTATGTAGGTTCCATGTATGTACCTCTAGGTGAGGTGTGAGGTCACTTGGACATTGTCTAGGTCACTGCATCTTATGCTAGATTTTTCTACTTACTGTCCTAGTGCCTTTATTTATTGACCGATATTTTAGAGATCTGGTTTGTAGGCGCCTACAAATCTTCAATTAGAAAATGTAAGGTGTTTCTGACGTTTGCATAACAGCAAATCCACAGACAAAGAACTCAGATGAGCGATCCAGGGCCATTATGGCCTACGTGGTGTAACTGAACCTTGACTACAATTTAACCTTTACTTGTAAATTCATATGTCAAAATACAAACCTCTGGTTGCCATAGCAGCCAATAGATTAGCGTTGAATTATATAGGAAAACTATAACATCTTCTTCATCACAAGGTCTACAGTTAGATATTTTGCATGTAGTATTGCCTAGTGGACCTTTACTAAAGATGTTCAGTTTATTTCCCAAGCGGTCAAAGAAGCCCTGCCCCGGTGCTTATCAGTTTCACATAGAAACGTATAGGCGTTAATAGATCAATTACCTAAACAGGTATAAAGTCATCATTATTCAAGCTATGGTCTTCAGATTTGGACATATGATACATATAAACATTGCTATTTACTTTATTTGCAAAAATGTGACTTTGAACCCATCCTTACCTTTAAGATTTAGGTCAAAGCTCAATATTTTTAAACCTTCGAACTTCATTATTTTTTTAAGCTATGACCTTCATCCTTGGACATCAGATACATCTGGACACTGTCATTCATTTGACAGTCCGAAGTATGACCTCGACTCCCAATTTAACCTTGGTCATTATGGTCGAATGTCATTTTCAAACTTTTATAACTTCATTATTATATAAGTAATGGTCTTCAGATTTGGACATATGCTACATTATTATTTTTTTTTTCATTTGACATGCTGAAATACGACCATGACCCCGTAATGACCTTGTCCTTAAGTAATGACGCATTTGTGCTTCACTAGTGTATGATGTTATATTATTAAGTTAACTAGCTATAAAATATTAATTGGGCATCATTGCTTGGCAAGGTTTCTCGCAGCTATTCTTTGTATCAAATTTGTCATATTTGGACAGCAGATACATCTGGACATTTTATTCCTTTGATATGCAGAAATGTGACATAAACCCCCAAATCATAGACACTACTGAATATGTCTTTGTCAAAGTTTAATTGTATATAAGCAAATGATTAACTACTTTCGTTTCTGCTATTATTTTGTGCTATACAAAGCAGTCACATTGCATTTTTCACAAATGCATCGTTGTTTAATCATACGGCACGTCGATGGAAAACTTTGAATAACCTTGTTTTCATCTTGTAAATCTCCTAAATTTATTTTGTTGAATCATTTTTTGTTTGCCTTCTTAACGGCCTTTAAAAAGCTTTGTTGTATTATTTTATCATATTTTAAAATGATATATTTATTTCAGACCTGGAATCGTATTGGAATCATCTGCCAACATTATGTGGAGGTTAATGGTTCTGTTATCATGGAGGTCTATGGATTTCTGTCTACGCCAATCGACAACCTGTCAGAAGAAGAGGTTCAAAAGCGGAAAGAGTCGTTGATCGAAACAATTAAGAATGATACGGAACGCCTTGATGATGCTGAATGAATACGTGACCACGTTATGACTTGTCTAAGCTTATAGATATTGTTTTGTGTTTGATTTCAAAATTCTTGAAAGTAGTATTAATTTCAAGTTTTGCTTTTACGTTCGCCAGTTAGAAATAATGATAATAAATGCTATTTTGTTTTTTAAAGTGTTTATTTGGACATATATGACCGGCTTATTTTTTATTTCTGAACAGTTAATATATCCACATATTCCGTGACAAAAACTAAATAATGATATTTGTTATCTTTGCTTGCTTAAATCTGAAAACTGAAAAGTTCTTCGGTTCGTATTTAAAACTTTTTGTGATGTTTGCTTGATTGTAGCGGATTCTTATTCCCCTCATTACATCTCTCCGTTTGTTAATATCACCGAAATTGAACGTTTGAAAAAAAAATCGCAAATTTCTAGACGTGGAAATTCATAGCGTATTTTACCTGCCTAGCTTGAATGATACCAATGTTTGTGAAAGGACCGTTGACCAGTCAGAATACTGGAATTTTCCGGGAAGTGTAGTAAAATAAATGTGTGCAAATTATACGTGTAAGAAGACCTTTACTTGTATGTTATCATCGAGTGTTTTCTAAATTCTAGGCAACAGTGCTTAATGTTTTTTGTTGTTTTATATCTTATTAATGTAATGTTAAGAAAGGTCTGTGAATGGGAAAAAGTATTTTTCATAGAATAACTTAGACAAACAAATAAGGGGAATGCCCATTAACATAGTACGCAGTTACTTTTTCTCTACACAGAACTATACAAGAGTGAAAAACCAACGACACAGGAAAAGGCGCTAGAACAAATGTTATTCTTTTGAAATAAACTGAATTGGAAGTCAGCAAAAAACAAAAAGAAAGAAAGAAAACAAAAAGGACAAATTCAAAGTGAATTTTACTAGGCTTTATGTTGTCCTTACGAATGACTATTTTGTATCAAATTACTTGATGACTATTACCATAGCAACAGATTTTGGAGTCAGTCTATTGTTCTTTTGTAAAAATGATGTTTTTTATTCTAATTAAAGCACTGTTAAATTATAACATATGTTTTAAAAAGCTGAGATACACGGAATATGTATATATATTTTTTAATGAAATAAGTAAAAATGAAATAAAAAATTCTGCCATGTTATTTACAGCCGAAAAGTATGTAGATAGAATCTGACGTAAAATTAGGTAGATCATGTCATTTTAAAGAATATTGATTTTTGTCATTATGTTCCTCTTATGTGTAGTAAATTACATATTTTTATTTTCTAACCAGGAAGCTGGAATTTTCAGACATATTCTTTGATATCATTTGTTCAAAATAAGTAAAAAAGTTTAATTTCGAAAAAAAATGCAAGGTAGTATCGACGGTCAAATTGAAAACATTTTAATATACTGCAGTTATGCAATTGCAGCTCTTGAATAGCCTTAACTAAACTGTAAAATAGTCTGTTCTGAATGACGTAAAATACTGTGCGATTTTAAACTCTTAAGCAGCATAATCCAAAAAACACTTGTATTGTCTTCTTTCTGTTTTCAGAAGTAGTTTTGCTTTACAATATATTGATGTTTAGAATACAATATTCATTATTCTATTTTTTGTTCATTAAAACTCACTTGAAATTCTACTACTGCTATTATTTCGACATTACGGTAACGGATACAGTAGTATTGGATGATTTTATTTAAGACCGAGGTAAAATTCAATAATCATATAATAGTGCAGATGCTTTTTTTCTTTTTCTTAAAACTTAGCTGTTAATATTTGTAATTGTTGTTGAAGCGACTGACTCACAGATGGGCCGGCGATGAAAACAAAATGTTTATATATCTAGAAATTCTAGCTGTAATTTTGGAGAACATATCTATATAAAGTTATTGACCCATTATTGTTACTGAAACAAGTCACAGTTTAAAGATTTACACACTTGTATCGCTAAAACGTTTACCTCATTAGTCACGAGGGGTTATTACTAATTTACACGAATTATTATGACTAGTCTCTGCGGCTCAGTTGTGTAGATCGTCGCTCTGTTTTCTTACTGACCGAAGGGCATGGATTCGAATCTCAGTGGAAGCATTTTTTTCAGTTTTCAGGGTGTATAAAAACACACTATTATGTTTTTTCATGGTATATTTACTTGTCTTTATTAAAAAAATAATAATAAAAAAAATAAAAAAAAACAGTTAAGAATTCTGTGTCAGTCGCTTTAATTCTTAGATCGTACTTTCAAATTTAATTTGTATTTTTTTCGACGTCGTTTGTGTCACATCTATGATAAAATCATTATCAGAACTGCCGGCATTTTCATGAAAATCAATATTAAAATTTAAGCTTTTATTCCTAACTGTTTAACTGAGGTCTGTATTGCAATTGGAGTCAGACTCTGTAACTTATGTATATAAACGTTTCCAAATGACATATATAATTATGTGATATTAGTTTGGGATTATGGTGGTAGAGTAACTTGCATTCAGATAGGCCTAGGGAACTTACCTTTAGTAAAACATTTATTTGATGTGCATCAACTCGGATTGTAGCATTGAAAATAGGAATTTATAAATTTTTGTTATGTGTGCGTTGTTTCGTAGAAGGAATAACGAATTAATACATGCTAAAATCAGAATGAAACACCTTTATGCTGCTGTAAAGCTTTGTTGTACAACATCAAATATATGTTTTTTCTTGTCTTGTAATTTGAAATAATATTGTAGAACACTTCTTTTCAATTTGTGTGTTTTATATGTATATATACTGGGAAATATATTCAGTCTTAGAATTACACATAGTACTTATTATGCACTCATAACAACTGCATACTGTCCCGTCCGTTTCTAGGCTTTTACTGTAGAATCAGTGTTTTTAATTTTAAAAAAAAACTTGTGTCAAGCATCAAGTGCAGTTGAAGATTTGAATATTGTCTGCCAGTGGATATTTTGCAGTATGAATTTCAACATGCCTGCAATCAATTCAATCTGAAAACAGCGCATTTCCATTTCCATTTCGAACATTTTCAGGAATTAATGGTTTAAATTCAAACCAACTTTGTGTAGAGCCTTGATAGTAAAAGGATGTGTGCAAACTGTCGGGATATTTTGATTAGAACATTTTCATATCATTATGACCATTTGAGTGTAAAACAAGAGCCACCACAAGCGGAGGTCACGCTCGACATTTTTATTTCAAAAGACAAATACATCAGAAGTACATTGTGGTGTTTTCAAAGGTTACATCATTTTGAAATGTAATTATCAATTATCCATCTAAACATAACAAAGTTCTAGCCAAATTTAGCAAAATTCAATAATTTGACCTTGAAGGTGCAGGTCAAGTTCAGTTTGGTCTACTTGAAGGTCTTGTCCAAAGGGTTGTTGTGTCTAATTATGAAGACACTTCATTTCGAAATCAAAAAAAAATATTATGATCAATGTTAAGTTGTCAGACGAGAACGACAAAGGCAACAACACCACTGACTGTAGCAATAGCTCGTTATTTTCTTCGAAGAAGTAGAGCTAATAAAACAGTATTGTCTAGTAGCTACTTGTCAAGAAGAAATGACCGAAATACAAACACGATTTATGTGAAGCTTCACTAGCAAACAACATGGAGTACTGAGTACAAAAGTTCATATGTATTGTACTCAGAATACTTATGTATTGAAAAAGTGTGCCAGTCATTGGATGACGCCTTTTTATTCATTATCTGCAGTCAATACACAAAAACAGTCCGTTATGAAATCACGGGCGTCGTGTACACAGTAACGTCCATAGGTTTTAGTGTCAAACAACACATGGTCATTTAATACTGTAACCAAAAATGCGGCACCAAATTGAACTGAAATCTAAATAGGGCGTAATCAAGTAATAAGACTGGACTCCAGCTGACAGGTAACTTCTCCAAGTCAAGATGTGACACGCATTCCACGACACCTGACGTGACGTCATCATGGCGTAATATGGTTATATCTAGCGGAAAGTTAGCTGCCTGTAAAAAAAATACAATCTGAACCAGAGTTTTTGATATCACCTTGCACAGCTACAAAAAAAAAAAAAAAAAAAAAAATCAGTATCAAAACATTTAAAGCGTGAAAATTTTACCATACCATAACCAAATCTTTCTCTCTTATTTAACTGGTACAGGTCTTTTTATAAATAATCTAAATAAATGTCTTCACTTCTTTTTTATCCAGTTCCCAAATATAAATTCCTGATATTTAACACTGTATATATAGCTTCAAAACGGTAGTGAACGAAAGGTGATTTACTTGCATTTAAACATAATAAAGACCTTGATTTCCTCGTACACGCGTACTGAATGTAAATACACTTTCACTATGTAATAAATACAGTATGAGTTTTTCTTCAAAAGTGTCTTCTCACAGACGTAACAAGACGGTTCGCTTAGACAAACAACCATTTTGTCCAAGGCGAAGCCGAGAAAAAATGGTTGTTTGTCTTAGCGAACTGCCTTCTTAACGAGAGAGTACATGTATCTTACATATACGACGATAATATGTATGTTAAGAAATACTATTTCAAATAAAAAAATGTATGGAAGTGTTTGTTGAAAAGTGGAAGCTATAAAAATTATTCTTTGACCTTAAAGCAATGAAAGTATCGACACCCAGTAATGTCACAAAATTTTCGTGCAATAATCTAAGTCGGGTAGTTATAAATCGTGTACATTATTAACATCGATATTAATGGCTGACCTTAGTTTTGATGAAGAGACGGACTCACTTCTAAGTCTAATGGAAATTGAATCTTTTTCTGATTCTAATTGGTTTGACATCAAAACGACTTTATTTTAACTCACTTTAACATGGATGAAGTTGTGGATATGAACGTCAAATGGGGTAATTTTCCATACTCTCAAACAATTGCTGACAAACATGTTGAAACCAATAAAAGTAAATACATTAAAAGCAACGAGAGGTTTTCTGTTGAGGGCAAATCAACCGATATTAGAAATGTCCAAGCGTCTTCGACACCACTGAACACACAGAAAAAACGCTCAATGGAACGTCAACACTTGGGATGAATGGGGAAAATGGCGGAACGACCGGGCCCTAACAGTTGGTCTGAAACAGAGCACCTCGTATGTCCTCCAGAACTCAATTACTGGTTGTGTAGTTTTATTATAGAGCCATAGTGTATTTTATCTTAAATGCCCCTTTACAGAAATTCTATATTTTCAATTAGACCTGTTGATATACCATGACATAGTGGTGAATTTTTATCCATTTTTATGTACATTTATTATGATATTGTACGTAGCAAAACCGCGACAGAAAATATAACTGCTGGTGTTCATAGTAGTCTACAATTTGATGTAACATTCTTCCATGCTTTTTTATTGTTTTAATGAATGTTTACTTATATTTGCAGCGTAAAGTTATGTGCTGTCTAACATGACGTCTTTAAATTATTTTCATGTTGTGGGCTCTCCTTTACTATCAAATCATAACATTTGAACATGGGAACTTGCTTCCAGTAAATATTTACATCATAGATATACGATAAGCGTATCATACGGAAGCGTCCTGGTGCTAAATTTTAATCTTTTATAAGAAAATAATAACTCCATAAAGCCTCATTTGTACCTTGCAACTCCTAACTAGAAGTATGTTAGTCCTAAGTGTGGGTTACGTTGTCCTAATTAGGAGAAATTATGTCCTAATTAGGCTTCTGTAACTTCTAGTTAGGTCTGTATAAAGTCCGTATTACAAGTCACTAAGTCATAACTAGGAGTCCTAATTAGGATTTTATAACTTTGAATTAGGCGTTTATAAAGTCCTAATTAGGCTTTTACAACTGGTAATATAGAGTGACGAAGTCCTTATCATAAAGTTGAAAATTAAGAAACTCCTTTTTAGGAATTTTATAGACATTATGATTTGGCAACAGGACGCTTCCGTATCATCGCATAAACGATTACTAGTAATCATAACAATTCGAATTGAAAGTCGCTTCTGCACGGTAAATGATGACAAGTATTATTTTTTTATTGTTACAGGCCAGGAGACAAAATGTAGGCGAATACCCAGCTGAGTCCTTGAGGCAACTCAGTATATCTGTCTGGTGATATCTGCACGAAACTTGCAGACGATATGAATAGACATTGTTGACAAATCAAAGTCAGAATTTGCCGACGTACGTGAATATCTCGATGAAAGGATGAAGGAACTAGATGTATCGGTTTCGAAGGCCAAGAAACATGTACACCTGTCAGTAACCTGGAGGAAGATATTCTTTGGAGGTCGGTGTTCAGTAGGAATGATGCTGTTTGTTTGCAATATGCATTTTATTTCTACACCTGCAAATTGTTTGGTCTGCCGGCAGCCGATGAACACGCAGCCCTCAGCGTAAACCAATTTCAATTTGGCAATGATGATGTTGGCCAATACATACGATTTATTGGTGGAAGATCCAAAAACAGTGCAGGGAGGTATCTTTTATAAGAAGGGAATACCGAAGGATATCAAGCAGTATGCAGATGAGAGCAACCCAAGATGCGCTGTAACACTCTTTCGTAAGTACCTGTCCTTAATTCCAGAATACGGCCCGTTTTACCGCCGACGGTACCAATGGAGAGATAATATTCTCGTTACAGAGGGTTGGTATACACATCATACAGAAGTTTATTGAAAGGATGTGCGTTTTGACGGGCACTATGGGCTTTAAGACTCGGCACTCTTGCAACGTAAGTGAAGAATAAATCTCTACTGTATCATAATTTTTTTCCATAACATGCTTTTCTTACGTAATTTTCTGCTTTATTTTACAAAACTCGGAAATCTGATAATACATTGAAAATATACATACACACATGACATACATTTTGAAAATATCAAGGGGAAATGAATGGAACTTTTTTTTTTTTGCCATAATAAAACTAGGACCCATAAAAATACATTTTACTAGGGAAAAGTATGATATTGTTTAAGCGTTTAAAGCTTGAACAGGCTACATAGGAATAAATCTCGCTGGTAGTATGTGCAGTGTAGAACTGTAATCATTGCATTTAGCCAGTCCTTTTGCATCAGCCATTATGACGGTTTAATTGGGGGTCAAATTTTGGACAGGGTTTAATGGTGACAAAATAACACGTTTATATTGCATTTAAACAATATTTTTTTCCCCAGCCCTCCGCACCCTATTTAATATTTGTGCACCCTACTTAATATTTGTTTGAATGTTATTTTTATACCACATTTGTTTGTTTGTTTTGCTGTTCTTTTTAGGGCCATATTTGCAGGATGCTGGAAACACACGTCATGACTCACAATTAATTTTGGTGACAAGAATTATCTGGAAAGGGCATTTTGGCACGTAACAGACTTCTTTTATGGTGCAGCAGACACACGCAGTCTTCAGTGACATTCTATTAATTTCTATAATTTTCACTTACATCTTTTTACAATTGTAATTTAGAGGATCAAAGAAGGCATCTGCTCCCATGGCTTTTTTATCCTCTATTTTAGGCGTGTTGCGTGTTTAGTATTCGCCACCAGTAGTTTTGTTGTAAATTTAATTTAAAGAGAACGAAGTCAACATCTGTTCCCAGGGCTTTACTTCACTCTGTTTCATATTCCGATAATTCTTTATTGTTCCTTCTAAAATTCACGTGAGCCTTGGCCATTACTCCCATTCAGTAAATAAAAATGTATATATATTTTGGTATATATTTGTGTTTTTATACGAGTTATTTTTCATGTAATAACAATCCATGATCAAAGAAAGCCAAACTTTAAATAAAAACAAAATTGTCAATATTGATGGAAGTTTCCAATGAGGAATTACACTAAAAGTTCGGCAAATGTCTCGGGTATACCAAAGATCAAATACAATAATGACTTAAATGCGTTAGTTTACATTTTTATATAGATGAAACACAAAAGTCGCCCTCAGTACGGTAGGCAGATCGTTATTCTCAAGAATAATCTTGAAAAGCAAAGACTTTCCAACAAATATTTATAATGAGGGTTAAGATATAAAGACTTAGTAGCCATATAACATAATTCATTTCTTTCAATTTGATTTTGCTATAAACATACATTGGTCCGTTTACGTAGCGTGTTGTATTTTTTTCCTCCATTTGCCCAATTTGTCTTTTTGACAGAATTCGCTGTTATTTTTTTAACGGGATATATACGTTGCAGTTTCTCTTGATTACAAGACATTTTCGGACGCTCCAAACAGGAAACTGTTATTTTAATGATTTTATATTACCGACAGCAGTAAATTCACGTGGAAGATAACAGACGTAAGAAGACTCTTTTTGAATAGCTCTGCTCGGGGTATAGTCGTATCACTGTTATACCGTTGAAAGTACATGTACAACACTGGTAGGTGCACAAATAAGCGATAAGGTAGCAGGTATAGTTGTTCGTCTTTTGAACACTTAACATAGCTATAGAAGCTTTATGAAAAAAAAATTAAAGACCTTGGGTTTAGTTTTTCTTTGGGCACAATTGATAATTTTCATCATAACTAACGTCGACGATCAATTCAAGTTTGTTTAGCGTGATGCATTTGCACTAGGGTCATGGCATGGATTGGTGTTTGTTATAATGGCAAAACAGAAATCAAAATCATTGACAAAGGTACTAAAGTCAACTCAGACTACTATATTGATAATGTTACTGAAGCCATTCCTAGACAAAGATGTTCCCAGGCTGTTTCCCTGTGATACACAGAAAATATGGTGTTTTATCAGGACAGTGTCTCAAGCCACACTGCCAAAAACAAATTAAACTACCTCAAATCTAGGAAAGTTAAATTTATTACACCAGAGGAATCTGAGTTTCAGAAGAGAAACATTAACACACTAATTAGTCTTAAAAAAGCCCTGAAGCAAGAATGGGAAAATCTTGATCAAACTTTGATTTAAAAAAAAACAACAAAGCCCAAAAGTTGCAGAATGATCTGTCATGGTTGACATATTGAAAATGTATAGCAATGGAACACCTTTACCACCTATAGTACACGAGTGATTATTTTGTTTAAATAAAAGTTGAGCAGCTCTTGTACATGTTTACCACAGTTATATTTATCACAACTGAATAGACTCAATGGTAATACTTTACAGTATAAACTTTCTTTATTAATAAGCTCTCTTTTATCTATACTCTCTTAAAAGCAGTGACTGATAAAAGTGGCTTAATATATAACCCTACTGAAACTTCATGTATGATCAGGTATTTTCAACAACAAAGGATACTTAAGCATTTCCTAAACAGCAAATTTAATGTAAACGGAATATACCTATTCATAGAACAGCATGGACACTTCACTTACTATTAAGGTCAGCATAAGATAAACAAGGTTTGTTTTGTTGAGGTTTATCGCCAGTTTTAACAGCTAAGGTCTTATCCCGGCGGTCAGTCCACCTAACCAGTGTTCCTGTGTATTCAACCAGTTTACTAACAAATGTCGCTGCATTTGGCAATGCCAAACTTGTAAGAGTTCCAGAAAACCTTAATGCACTTCTTTTCTACGACAACGGAACTTGCAGGATAATGCACGTTCTCACTCAGGAGGCATACACAAGACATTCTACGCCAAAACAACGTGAACGTGATTCCGTGGCCTTTATCATCGCTGGATCTTTCACAATATGAAAATACATTTTGCACATTTGATATCATTAAAGAATGGAAATGGTGGTAAATCATCGGCAAAAATGTCGTAGAGATCGGATTCAGCCTTTCGGCCATTTAAAAACTTCTTCTGTGAGCGCATCCGTCACACTAAAATATATTTTAAAACCAGTAACTTAAATGGAGCTTCAGTACTTGTATTCCAATTGTGAGTGTAAACTTTCCCAATTTTCACGTGTCTTTGTACCACGGCCGCGAATCTATTGTAAAGCTACTTGTTATTTAAGTTGTTTTGCAAAAAGCAGTAGGTAACATTTTTAATTATTCTATCAGTTATGTTTTGGAGTGGATTTCGTTAGATCAGAACACTTCAATACGGCAGGTAAAAAAGGTAAACATATTGAATTACAAATTAACACCATAGTTGTCTGATAAATTAACTCTTACCAGGCGAGTAGATTTCCTATCTTATATAAACATTTATTTTAAAAGTAAGAGCAAACCAAACTGTAAGAAAAACACATGATTTTTGTTGTTGTTTTTATGGACAGGTAATCTTACATTAAATCAGCTAGACGTGTGCCCGTTAAATCAGTGCGATTAATAATTTCGCGATATGTTTTTTTTGCAAAATGGCAAACAAGACGTTCAGTGGGTGGTAAGTGTCTTCGAGTTTTTCAATTTAATCTATGAAAATTATTTTCTCTATTTTTCATAAATCATTTGTTGTAAGTTTGCCTATTCATTCCACCTGCCTTGCACAAACTGGCATAAAATCTTATCGAGGGGATCCACGTCTAATTTTGAAACTCTTACCTTATGACATACCAGTCCTATTTAAGCTTTATTTAGATCTCTTTGCCTTTTTTCACGATTATCTTCGTTTTTTATACTAACTGCTTCCAAAATAAAAAGGGATTTTCCGATCAGTCCCTCTTTTTGGCCCATATTTGGTGCTTTTTTAAGTAATTATGACAGTATAAATACAAATAAAACTAGCCAAAAAGTACATATGGTATATAATTTTCATGATTTTATTCTTAAGTAGGCATTTTCTAAACAACAATGTATGTGTTCATACGTACGAACAAGTTACGTGCTTTTCGGAATGGTTGATTTGAACGAAAACTTTCAAATCAAATAGCCTAATGAAGACGAGCAATTATGCAATAAAAACAACTTCCAATCCATTTTGTTCGTACGTATGAACAAATTCTGAAACTCTTATATTACTTAAGTAAGAAACAGGTTTTAAACGAAAAGCATGAAGTTTGTTCATACGTACGAACAAGTTACGTACTTTTCAGAATGGCTAATGTGACTGAAAACTTTTACAAAGAATGAGCTGCCTTTTAGAAGACAATGCATTATGCATTTTAAAACTAAACTTTCAATCCATTTTGTTCATACATACGAACAAGTTACGTACTTTTCAGAATGGCTAATGTGACACACAATTATGCAATAAAAAACAACTTTCAATCCATTTTGTTCGTACGTATGAACAAAATCTGAAACTCTTATATTACTTAAGTAAGAAACAGGTTTTAAACGAAAAGCATGAAGTTTGTTCATACGTACGAACAAGTTACGTACTTTTCAGAATGGCTAATGTGACTAAAAACTTTTACAAAGAATGAGCTGCCTTTTAGAAGACAATGCATTACGCATTTTAAAACTAAACTTTCAATCCATTTTGTTCGTACGTATGAACAAATTCTGAAGTTTTTTTAACACTATAACAAAAAAACAGATTTTAAACAAAAGGCACAAAAAATGTTCAGACGTACGAACAAGTTACATACTTTTCAGACGGGCAGTTTTAACTGAAAACTTTACAAAGAATTGAAAAAAACCTCAATTAAAATAAGACATGCAATTACGCATTAAAAAAACAAAAATAACTTTTAATCCAGTTTGTTCGTACGTATGAACATATTCTGAATCTCTTATAATGCTTAAGTAAAAAACAGGCTTAAACATAAAACATTAAGTTTGTTCATATGTATGGACAAGTTATGTACTTTTCAGAATGGATGCTGTCATGATATACATGTACTAATAGAAGACATGCGGTATACATTTTTAATAGTGTATCAAATTCTGAAATTCTAACACTGATAAAAAAAAGAAGCCATTTTTAAACAAAATATATAAAGTTGGTTCATCAGACAAACAGTTTCAAATAAATGCTTTTCAAAATGGTTGATGTGACTATTAAATTAACTTACAGAGAATTAAATAGTCTAAAGAATTCATGCAATTATGCATTAAAAATTAACTTTCGATCAATTTTGTTCCTACGTCTGAACAAATTCTGAAACTCTTAAATTGCTTTATTAAGAGCCAGGTATGAAAACAAAAGCAAAAAGTTTGTTAATATGTATGAACAAGTTATGTACTTTTCAGAATGGCTAATGTGACACACAATTATGCAATAAAAAACAATTTTCAATCCATTTTGTTCGTACGTATGAACAAATTCTGAAACTCTTATATCACTTATGTAAGAAACAGGTTTTAAACGAAAAGCATGAAGTTTGTTCATACGTACGAACAAGTTACGTACTTTTCAGAATGGCTAATGTGACTGAAAACTTTTACAAAGAATGAGCTGCCTTTTAGAAGACAATGCATTATGCATTTTAAAACTAAACTTTCAATCCATTTTGTTCGTACGTATGAACAAATTCTGAAGTTTTTTTACACTATAACAAAAAAAAAACAAACAAACAAAAAAAAAACAGATTTTAAACAAAAGGCACAAAGAATGTTCAGACGTACGAACAAGTTATATACTTTTCAGATGGGCAGTTTTGACTGAAAACTTTACAGAGAATTAAAAAGCCTCCATTAAAATAAGACATGCAATTATGCATTACAAAAACTTTTAATCCATTTTGTTCGTACGTATGAACATATTCTGAATCTCTTATAATGCTTAAGTAAGAAACAGGTTTAAAACATAAAACATTAAGTTTGTTCATATGTATGGACAAGTTATGTTCTTTTCGGAATGAATGCTGTCATCACATACATGTTCATTCACAGAGAATTAAGCTGCCAAATAGAAGACGTGCAGTATACATTTTTAACAGTGTGTCAAATTCTAACACTGATTTAACAAGAAGCAGCATGCGACTGAAAACTTTCACTGTCTGTCATGCCGGCATAACAAAATCTGGAATTTCCAAGTACAGAAAAATTTTGATGTAATGCAATTATCAAAATCCCAATGCTTAAGATTCAAAAAGTCAAATGTTTTGCAGGTATTTCCAATGCAATTTATGCAAAAATTAATTTTATTCTCCCAATTCACTATTAATCAAAATAACAAAATCTGAAAAATGTAAAGACTGTCTAAAAGCCATTGTGACCAAGTGTCAGACTCACAACATTTCTTTTGACAAAATTCATGAACATTGGACCATGTAACCTCTAAAGTTATCATTAATATTGTTAAACTTGTTTCTGAACATCATAACTCTGAAGCAGAAGTAAACATTAAATTAAATATGTAAATGTAGATATTTGCATTAGAAAGTCCTATATATGATGCATTCACTGTCTATGTAGCCATGTAGCTCTAAAAGTCTACTTTTGTTTGTGAAAATCCTCTTTATCCAGTTTCACAACATTTGAACAATCTGGTAAACTTATGATCTCGAAGTCCTCTTTTCTTAATCTCATCAAACTTCTTCAGGAAGTCCTTGTTCAAAGAACTCTTGTTCCAGTACCAGAACTGAAACATAAAATTCAAAGGGTGAATGACTGGAAATTTACATGTAGTACAAAACATACTTTAATCTTCAAATATGTCCCCCGAGTTATAGACACCATTATTATGACAAGATAATTCACTTTAGCATTTCTAAATAAACTTAAAATAAAATAAGGGCGATCAGTGATCACATGTGTCGCCTGATGATAGCCAATTAAACAGTAACTGTAGTATTGAGAGGAGATTGGACAGTTTGTAGGCTTAAACGCATTTTTTTAATCAAGGGTCATAACTCAGCCAAAAATCATTCAACCACACCTGTAAGACATGCGCAAGTACTTGAGGTACAGAACAATCCTGTACCAGTTCATTTAAATTGCTCAAGTAATAAAAGAGAAGTAGTCCGGACAAACTTTAAAAATAAAAATCATTAAAGGGCCACAACTCTGACAAAAATCATTGAATCGGAAAATGCTGACAATATGCACAACTAGACTTGGTACTGATCATTCCTGTAAAGTTTGGATGAAATGATACACCAGTAGTTTCTGAGGAGTAGTCTGGACAAGTTTTGTGATGGACAGACAGACAGACAGACGGACGAACAGACAGACAGACAGATTATGGGGAAGTGATCCCTATATCTCTTGGCTACTTTTTAGCATGTCGCAGCTTACTGTAAGCCTGCAACACAAAATTCATTATTTGGCTAAAATGCCTTTTTCATTCAAGGGCCATAACTCATTCAAAAATCAGGCAACCGAAAAACCCGTTAGATTTGCGCAAGTACTTGAGGTAATAATCAATCCTGTAAAGTTTAATTCAAATTGTATAAGTAGTACATGAGAAGTAGTCCGGACAAACTTTAAAAATAACAAGATATGTTTGTAAAACATGTATGCCCCCTATCGGCAGCCAATTAGTCATGTGGCAAGATTATTGTGACTGACTTTTGACCTAGTGACCAAATAATATACATGTTATCTAAAATGTAAGTCTCACAGTCCACAAAACCCGATGCTATTTGGTAGCCAAGTTATTGGTCTGAATTGTTTTGACATACATGTGACCTTGACCTTTGACCCCAAAATCAATAGGGGTCATCTACTGGCAAGGACAAATGCAGATATGAAGTTTGAGGGTCAACGGCGCATGGGTTGTCAAGTTATTGATTGGAAACTGTTTTTTACCTACAAGGTCAATGTGACCTTGACCTTTGACCCCAAAATCAATACGGGTCATCTGCTGGTGATGGACAATCATCCTACCAAGTTTGAAGTTTCTAGGCCTAAGCGTTCTCTAGTTATTGATCGGAAACCGTTTTTAAGATGAAAGTCTCTGTGATCTTGACCTTTGATCTAATGACCTCAAAGTCAATAGGGGTCATCTACTGGTGATGACCAACAAGTATACCAAGTTTGGTGAACCTAGGTCTAAGTGTTCTCTAGTTATTGATCAGAAACCGTTTTTAGGATGGAAGTCCCTGTGAGCTTGACCTTTGACCCCTTGACCTCAAAATCAATAGGGGTCATCTACTGGTGATGATCAACCAGCATACCAAGTTTGGTGAACCTAGGTCAAAGCGTTCTCTAGTTATTGATCGGAAACCGTTTTAAGGATAATAGTCTCTGTGATCTTGACCTTTGACCTAATGACCTCAAAGTCAATAGGGATCATCTACTGGTGATGACCAACCAGCATACCAAGTTTGGTGAACCTAGGTCAAAGCGTTCTCTAGTTATTGATCGGAAACCGTTTTTAGGATGAAGGTCCCTGTGAGCTTGACCTTTGACCTAATGACCTCAAAATCAATAGGGGTCATCTACTGGTGATGACCAACCAGCATACCAAGTTTGGTGAACCTAGGTCAAAGCGTTCTCTAGTTATTGATTGGAAACCGTTTTTAGGATGAAGGTCCCTGTGAGCTTGACCTTTGACCCCTTGACCCCAAAATCAATAGGGGTCATCAACTAGTGATGGACAATCATCCTACCAAGTTTGAAGTTTCTAGGCCTAAGCGTTCTTTAGTTATTGGTCGGAAACGGTTTCTACCTACAAGGTCAATGTGACCTTGACCTTTGACCCCTTGACCCCAAAATCAATAGGGGTCATCTACTGGTGATGGACAATCATCCTACCAAGTTTGAAGTTCCTAGGCCTAAGCATTCTTTAGTTATTGGTCGGAAACCATTTGGTCTACGGACCGACGGACCGACCGACAGACAGACAATTGCAAAGCAATATACCCCCTCTTCTTTGAAGTGGGGGCATAATAAAAATCATATCAGGGCTATAACTCTCACAAAAAATCATTGGACTGGAAAATGCCGACGACATGCACAACTAGACTTGGGACTGATCATTCTTGTAAAGTTTGAATGATATCGCACCAGTAGTTTCTGAGGAGTAGTTCGGACAAGTTTTGTGACAGATGGACGGACCGACGGACAAGTGATCCCTATATGTCGCGGCTACTCTGTAGCAGGCGACACAACAAGAGCCACCGCAAGCAGGGGCCATGCTGGAGTTAAAATTCTTGGACACTGCACTTCCTCTCTGTGCTTGACCATTGTATGAAGTTGCACTGAAGTCCAACCAGAAGTTTTCAAGTTAACTTCCAGAATAACCAATAAAGGCCGATATCTTTGAAAATAGTCAAGATGGAGTTATGATTTATAAACACTGCACTTCCTCTCATTGTGCTTGACCATGTATGAAGTTGCATTGAATTCCAACCAGTAGTTTTCAAGTTATGCTTAATGTTACAAATAAAGTATCTATCCCTTACTAATAGGGGTAATTTTTAACCAGTAAATGTTAAACTATATTTTGATGTTTTGCTGTGACAAGGAATGAGTCAGTAATTTAGTTTAAATATGTTTTTCACAATTACAGCAAAAATTTCAAGATGTATAAATAAACATTTTCTTCATCTTCGGTTCATCTGTGACTGTCGCTTTAAGCAAAATTCAATCATTTGACCTTGACGGTCAAGATCATTTTTAAAGTCAAGGTCATATATGAATAATTCAACATGGCGGTTTGGTCTTAATGTTGTTTTGTCCAACAATGAATGAGACCGGTAAATAAGTGTTGTTTGGTTCAAGTTTCACTGATTCAAATCCAAAAATGAATGACAAAATTATCACAAATTAAGCAAATTTAAAGTTTTCTTATTCCAAAACTAAAATTGTTCAGTATCATAATAAATGCATTTTTATATTGATGTTAAATGCCATTTATGATGCAAATGGTTTTCCCAGGTGTGTATTTTTTGTAGAGACATTCTATAAATCTCATACCTTACACTACCTCAAACATACTTGCATATTTATGTAAAACTGTATGTGGTTTTATAAAACACAAACAAAAACAATTTGTTTATTTATTCCATCAAAATGAGGTTTTGCAACACTGGTCCATCAAAACAATTTTCCCATCTAGCTTTAAGTGTAATTTTTATACAGGCCTTGTCCCATTTACTTGTATTTAAGGCATAGATATGTTCCTGCCAGTCTGCACAATTTTAGAAGTATCCAAGTTTAAAAGAATACACAAAGCTGTCTTAAGAAATCATTTAAGCCTTGATTACTGGTTACTGTTCTGTACTCTAACAAAATGTGATCAAAATAGCTGCTGCATAAATTCAATTGAAAATGATATTTCACACTTCATGGTAATGAACTAGTTGTAAATCTTAAGTGTGTCACCAAACATATGTTTTTTTTATCACAGCATGTGGTCTGAAGTTGGAACTTTATGATCCCTTGCTTGTTGATTGGATCATTACTGATTAGGGCTGTCAATCAAGTGATATATGATTTATGGCTGATAAACTAATTTATTGATGTCCTGAATTTTGATTGGTAGTTCATTAATGAAGGGGCTGTCCTTGTTATTACTGATTTGAAAAGTAAAATAAACATCTGGAATATGACAGGTCACACTTCATGCTAATTTACGAGTTGTAAAGACTATGTTATGTCACCAAAGAAACATGTTTCTTAACACAGCATGTATATTTTGAAGTTAGAACTTTTATGGTCCCTAGATTGTTGATTTGATCATATTGATAAAGGCTGATGATCAAAAGATATATGTTTTATTGCAGCTAATGAGATTTATTGAAGTCCTGAAATTTTGTTTTGTATATTAGTGTTTTAATCAGTAATTCCAACCACTGCACCCAAACAATCTAGGATGCTACCACAATCCAAAATCATTCACTCAGCAGTAGGCCAAAAAGTTTGTGTGCTGCCTATTTCAGTTCAGCCGTGGATCAGAAAAAGAAATCAATTTGAGAGAAGTTAATAGAATTTGACAGTACACCAATGCCTTGCTTTTTATTTCAACAAGGTCGACTTGAATATATGATAGTCTATATGATGCAAGCACTCCTTTTCTAGATCTGAAAAATTGTTATTTGAACTCAGAATGGCATTTTTGCTGATATTTCAATGTGCTCTCCAGTTTTTTCTATGTTTTTTTTTAATGTTTCTTGTGTTAAAAAGTAGATCCTATTGGGCTTTAAAGTGACTGACTCACAAAATTTTGCTGAATTTTTTTATTCTTTCAAATTTAAGAGGATTTAGAATACTATGGGAAAAATATAATATCATGCTTCTATACACCATGAAAAAAAAGTTTTGACTTAACCAGGATTCGAACCCACGACCTTTCAGTCAGTAAAATATAGAGCGACGACTTAGAGCCACGGCGTCTAGTGATAAGATTGCCTCAAAATTAATCTTATAACTAAAGTATCTACCCCGTGACTAACGGGGTAAATTTTTTACCGATAAAAGTGTGTAACACTTTTGATGTTTTTTGTAACAAAAACTGAGTCAGTAACTTAGTTTAAATATGTTCTTTACGCTTACAGCAAGAATTTCAAGATGTATAAACATTTTCTTTTTATCATCGTCTGTGAGTCAGTCGCTTTAAACCCTTCTTTTAGTTTACAAATGTTTGTATCAACTCAGGCAATTCAAAGAGGCTAAAGTCTTTTAAAAAGCATGATTGTGGAGTGTGGTTAGCCTGCTCAGTGTTGTACATGTACATAGCAGGTCAAGGCATGGTTAAGCACGGTTACAAGTTGTACTTCATATGTTTATGATTTGGAAGAAAATGCCAAAAACGCAAAGACTTATGTGTCAGACATAATATTGTTACTAAAATAAATAACCGTATACTGTTTTGATGCTTAAATAGTACCCTACTAGAAAGTTTAACGAAAATTATGTTAGTCCCTTTTGTGTAATGTCTATTCTTCAGAAAAGTTAACTTATTCTAGTGTACAACCTGTCTTCATTCATTTTTACATCAGTCTGAAAAACTTCTGTGCTATCTAGTACTTTCTGAAGGAGTTAATGATGCATTTAAATGCAGAATCAAAATCATCTGTAAAAGATATCAGAATTTTTTAAGAAAATATTCATAGCAGTCTTGCATTAACCCCTTATTGTAATTCCTACTAAGTGTGTTTCAGGAAAACTGAACATTTTTGTCAAGAATTATACTGATGCCATAGTTACGTGAAAAACCCTAAAAGATGGTCACTTGCAAGGATTTGAGGTGAATTATTCAGCATTTTGATTTTACCATCCTCCTACAAGTCCAGAGAACATAAAATTATTTGTAAAATATGAAGTTGTTGGATATTTAGCATATTTGTGTGAGAAGCAATGGTTAACTGGATGATCTAATAAGAAAAAAATGATAACATGGTGTAGAAAAAGAGAACTTTAATTTCCGATCCTTGAAGGTCTTGGTCATTAAAAGGTCAAACTTGAATTTTCCAACTAGCAGGATTTCAAATCCTTTTGTAATAAATGTTGCTTTGTCCAAGTATGAATCAAAGCCATAAATACATAACAAAGTTCTGGCCAATTTTGGCAAAATTCAATAATTTTAACCTTGAATGTGAAGGTCACTTATTAGCCACATTCAAGTTCAGTCTTATAACCTCCAAGGTCTTGTCTGAAGGGTTGTGTCCAGGTATTAAGACAGTCAATTTAGAAATAAAAAGGTAATGATCAAGTCAGTTTGGATGGGAGCAGCAACAACACCATGACTGTAGCAGTAGTTCGTGTTCCTTATTTTTCTTCGAAAAAGTAAAGTTAAAAGGTGACTTATCTTAATCTTTTCATTTCTTACAAAAACTATAGATCAACAGCTTTGATGTATGATCTCATTACATACCATTTTGTTTGTTTAATATGCTTTAGCCAGTGCTCAGTCATTCCAATTTACTTCTATCTTTCTTTACTGCCCATGGCGGTCCTGTGCAATAACATCTTTTGCTGATTTCTTCATGCTGCAAAAGAAACATGCTTTAAATGTACACCCTGTCTTGAGAACTACTCTAAAAATAACAGGAAATAAAGAAGTTCCTTACTGGTTAAAGACCCAGTCAGTGAAAAAAAATGTTGTAAAAAGGTATTTATAAAAAAATAAGAGCATTCTTCAACATCATAATTGTGAACATGAACTATTTTTAACAAATTATAACACAATGTTTAGGCATCAGTTACTATAATCCTAAAACTCTAAAAGAACTAGTACATTGAATGCATTAATATTTGGTTCGACTGAGCTTTATTAAAAAGGAATAGGAGCAGTGTTCAAGGGGTTAGAGCAGCAGACTTCTGATCCGGAAGTTACTGGGTTGAATCCCACCAGGGGTGAGAGTCTCTAGTGACACTCCAGGATGGAAAATGTAAGCCGGATAAATCCATCTGCCTTGAGATGGGTTTGAACCTGTCACAACAATGTCCAAGCAATTACATATTTTCGCGCAATATTCTGGTGCCACAATTCCAGACAATACAAGATGGCTTTTCTTTGTTAATTCATTCAGTTAACTTATGTTTCGGAACCTGTTTCATACTTTTATCCTCTCTTTAATAAGAAGACCACCATTTTATTAGATCACCAATATTTAGTATAGCCAGTATACTGGTTGTTTTCACTTAAAATGTGTGAAGAAATTCATTCTCAACAAAAAATGAGTCGTTTAACTAGAGTTACAAATTTTATATGAATTGCAATAAAACCTGTAATTTTCTGTAAGAATAACAACAAAACTTAGAAAATTCACGAATGTCACCCTGTGTGTTTGTCATTTCTGTGACACACCTTCGAAATTTAGTCCAAATAACTGTACTCAAAAAGTTGAATATTGTGCTATTTTTGGAATGGTCGATATCCGTCTTCGTAGCAATACAATACAATACAAAATTTATTTACAGTCGGATGACAGTTTAAACAGAAAAAAACATAAGGATAAGCTATGTATTGCTTTTGACCGACTGATGTGGTCCAGTGGTAACGCACTGGACTGGTATACCAGGGGTCCCGAGTTCGATCCCCCACACCTCCATTAACATTACTAAATAGTCTTTGGGATGAGACGTTAAACCGAGGTCCCATGTATCATAGTCTCAATATTTCGACTGCAAGACCGACCGATTTACAAACTGATATTACATAGATGTCGGCGAAGGGCGACCATCGTCAATATAATAAAGAGCCCTGGCGCACAATTTGTTGGGCTACATGTATCAGTGCTATACACTGAGCATGTAAAAGAACCAGGGGTGTCTCTGGAATGGGATGCTTTCTGTATCTTGCACTACCCCCATAACATAAAATAACTAATCTCTTCAGGGGGCGTCGGTCATATGGGCAACCGGTCCGACGGTAAATAAGCTCAAATAGATAGATGCCCGACCGAAGTCTGAGACTAAATCACATTAACACAAATCTTAAAATGGAATACAGTATGCAAATTTTCTCACCTCGGCTGTGATATCTTTCTGCTGTATTTCCACATCTGTTTTTTTCAACACCTCTTATCTACTGTTCATAATTTCATCGTTGTTCAACTCGTTTAAATCACATTTTTGCTAACTCCAATATTGACCCGAACTCTCGTCTACACGCGCGGAATGACGTGTGTATTTTCTTCTCCGACTAAAGATACTTCATTATCTGTAGGGGTGTTACCATACAAACGAACATCTCATTAAGTTTATTTGATAAAGGTTATTTTCACAGAAATAAAAGATATTTACAGATAGATTAAAATATGTCCAATCAAACATTATTTTGATATACTTAGCGCAAAATTTAAGCGATCATTTTACGAATTCGGTAGAATCGACTGTGTAGTAAAATGGTATCGTCCATGATTTGATGTGTAAAGATTCATTACATCGAAAGGAAATCAATAACTTCATGTAGAAGGGTGAGAATTCAGCTAATATTAATAACTGGAAATGTTTACAATTTACTGGTAAGTACCTTTTCAGTTTTTAACAGTTTAATATATTCAGTTATCAATTTCACAACAATACCCGTAAACGGGATTTTCTAGAGGATTTCATTCAAATGAAAGAGGAATTTCATTCTAATGAAATTCTTTGGTTTTAGACATAGTTAGGTTGATCTAGGACTAGATCTAGTTTGCTTATCGATATTTTCGATGTTTGATATATTATTGAGTGTTTAAAACTATAAGTTCAATCATTTAAAAAACATTAAAAATGACAGTGAAGTAGCAAAAATGAGCAAGTGAAATCAAATTTAACAAGGAAAAAACAGTTGACTTGGCTATTGACCAAGACTGAATTTTTGCTCTAGTTAGGGTTAGTCTTCAGGATATTGTCTTTATTAGTGGGTCTCCATGTTTATACTTCAGATTGTTTACACAGGGGCTAGCACAGTGTGGGGATGGTGTTTAATGATTGGATGTGACTTACAATGGAAGAAACAAGCCAAAAAGAAGAAACAAGTATGAAGTCTGTAAATCAAGTATATACATGTATATACCAACTCTATTTAAAGTAGTAAGTAAAAATGAAATGTAATACTTCAGTCAAGTGAATGCATAAACAATTTGCAGATATTCGCGGAGGCTTGATAAAATGCAGTGATTGGCCTCCTTATGTCTGCGGAGTTAAAGAGAAATATGTACATACGAGGGGTGATAGAAAATTAATGAGACTGGTTCTAGTATTGGAAGAGTATTTGGAGTATAAATGTGAAACAGCATCAGCACCCTTTCAAATCTTTATTCCACACATATGCCAAATATCAATTTATTGCATTTAAAAATGAAAAATTCCCACCGGTTTTACAGGGGTAAATCAAGACTGGGCGGGGCAGCCCGATACAGATACGCCACGTCAAGTGACGTTGCCTTCATAATGTTTCATCCAGGACATCATTCTTTCTCAAAATATTGGCCCTTACATGAGATACATTTATGGTGTTGGTCAATCCATTGTGAATACATGTCTTTATACCACTGTGTCACTGTGTATAGCTCGGAAACAACATTCTGTGCTGCCTGAGAAAGTTCAGTAAATGAATGGAATCTATTACCTTTTAATGCAGATTTAATCACTGGGAAAACACAAAAATCCATAATGGCTAGATCCGGACTGTAAGGTGGGTGTTTTACTGCTTCAAAGCCCAAAACAACGATCTCTAATTGTGTCGTTTCTGCATTATGAGGCTGTGCATTATCCTGATGAATTATCACTCTGTCAAGGTCGATCTCCCCATTTAAAATTCTCAGCAGTGGTCAAATGACCCAAAGTTTTCAAAAGCTATTGAAATCCCTGCAGTCTCTGTTTCAAATCTGTTCATAAGATAAATATTATTCATAGAACAAGAAAAGTGTTTATGGTTAATGCCCTGTTGACATTTTGATGTAAATTATCTTCAACATGCATGGATTGATATTAATGATTTTTGGTACCAATGTTCACCATCTTAAAAAGTAGCACTGCTTGCATGAACAAGGTCTCTAATTCAAAGGTCAAGGTCACATGCAGAATTTAGGTCCCTGTGGCCAAGGTCAAGGTCACACACAGAGGTCAATAGTCAGATTAAAGTACGAAAATGTGAGTATTGACCATTTAGTCATCATGAATTGAGGGATTCTATCACAAATGTTCACCATAATGAGACTGAGCATAATCCTGGTCCATATATGCGAGGTCAAGGTCACTAGAGATGATGAAATGCCCAGATTTTGTCCAAAGAATATCTTCTACATGCATGGAGGTATTTTCGAATATAATTTGATACAAAAGTTCACAATCATGAAAATATAGTGTTGCTTGTTTGAACCAGGTATCGAGGTCAAAAGTCAAGGTCACACCTAGAGGTCCGTCTAAGATGCTTGTCTGGAGCAAAACCTTAACACGTATCAAGAGATCTTAATATAACTTTGCACTAATGTCGACCATTGTAAGGCAGTGTCGCACACAAAACTCAGGTCCCTGTGGCCAAGGTAAGGGTCACACATAGGCCAGCGTATTTTGACATTACTTACTACATTGTATAATGATTATGTAAGCATTTACACCGTGATATATGCAATGGTGGGTACAAGATCATGAGATGTTTTTCAGATGGTTGTATTGATTAAAGTGTAATGTAATAGGATAAAGGAAAAGCATCAGTTTCATTCAAAGTATTTTTCTTGCTCTTTATATTTTTATGAACAATTCCAATTTGTAACAGTAAGATGCAAATGCATTGGAAAAAAGTCCAGCCATATAACAATTCAAACTTGCACCTACCAGCTTTCAAGCAATTAAAGACAATGCTCTGGACCACTGAGAAAGGGAATTGATTCTTTGACGCAGTTGTGAGAATTAGTTTTATTTAAAGGAACATTGATTGTTATTGTTTTGAAATCTATTTCTAGTTACAAGTAACTGATAAGACATACAGGTAACTTTTTGTAGGTAGCCAAAAATATGGCAGTTGATAAAACAGCAAAACATAGTAGTTTTGTAATTACAGTTACAAAGTCATTTTTATCAATCAGTTTAATGTTCTTTCTCATTTAAAAGGCCTGTAAGGTCCAGGCTTGGGGCTGATTACTTTTGTTAGTAACTGATTACGTTAAAGTTGCTTTGAAATTTCCTGATTTTGGGGTCAGTAGGTAAAAGGTCAGTGTCACAGTGACCTTAACATTGAAACCATTTCCATCATGTAACTTGACAATTGTTTCTTCTAGAGACATCAAACTTTCTTTCATGAATTCACACTTTGAGTGGATGACCCTTTTACCTTTTGGGGCAGTATGTCAAAAGTCAAGGTCACAGTGACCCTAAATGTTTAAAATAATTTACACTCTGTACTTTGACAACAGATTGTCATATATATTTCAAATTTCATGTTATGGTTGCACACATTGAGTGAATGACCCTTATTGATTTTGGGGTCAGTAGGTAAAAGGTCAAGGTCACAGTGACCTTAAAATTGAAAACCATTTCTGCCATGTAACTTAAAAATCATTTGTTGAAGAGACTTCAAACTTTACATCATGATTGTTCACATCGAGTTGAAGACCCCTATACATTTCTGGGGTCAGAGTGTCATAGGTCAAGGTCATAGTGAGTCAGTGACCTTAATGTCTAGAATCATTTACACTCTATGACTCGACAACCATTCTTAATAGAGACTTCAAAATTCATGTAATGATTGCACACATTGAGTGAATGACCGCTATTGATTTTGGGGGTCCGTAAGTCAAAGGTCAGAAGATAAAGAATTTAAAGCAAATTATTTAATTTTAAAGCTGAAGGTTTCCTCCCCATATATCACAAATTCATCATGCTTACAAAAAACACCCTTCTTGCATATAATGCTCCGCAAAGAGGTGCTTTTGTTAAAAAACTCTAGTGTTCATATTCTATGAATAAGAAAATGTTCATGCAAGGTGCATATAAACTAAAAACTAGCTATGATAGCCATTAGCAGATGAATGTTATATGACTTAAATAGAAATTTTATTTTGTTTTTCATGTATCTGGCAGTTTCAACCAAGGAATTGATGATCTGTTCATGATGCCAATTCTGCACAAGTTGGTTCAAGTCCAGTTAAAGATAGAAACGGTTAACGTAGTTAGTGGACGATGGATGTAATGACAGCAGGAAGCCATTGTAGCCCAAAGCTTATGTAGTGCTCAGGTGAGTTTAAAATAAGCTCTTTTCAAAATAGCAACTTTGTTAGCAATAGAGGGCTATTGTCAAACCAAAAAGCTACAGCATTTAAGGTATGTATTTAGCTATACATTTATTCATTGTAATTTAAAGGTTGCGAATCTGATTCCTTTAAAAAAATCAGCAGTGCTTATATATAAGTTACATTGTGTAACAAAATGATAGATAATATAAAAAAACCAATAAAGGATACCGTTTTGGCATGGATTTAGGTTAGGTTTGGAAAAAACAGATGTACAGATTTTGAAGCTGGCGGTTTGCATGTTTATTTTTAAAATGCGTGTGTGCACCAAGTATTTTGATTTTATAGTTGCTAAGCAACACCTAAATGATTTGCAGGTAAAAATGATGGATAAAGCAATATCTGTCAAATTTCTTGTCTGCATGCTATAACTTTCATTTTTAACAATAGTTTGCAAGTTTATACAGTCATTTCCAACCGCAAAAAGTAATAAAGAAAAACATTGTATCCTTCATTCAAAGATGGGAGCATTTGTTTACAAAATGAAGGATACAATGCAGGTTTGATTCTCAGCCCTAGTAGTTGAAATGACAGCATTAAGTACTTGCTTTTGGCATATAGTAATGTCTGTAAGCCTTTGTACATACTATTCATGTCCTGTTTGCAACTATTTTTAGCTCACCTGAGCACAAAGTGCTCAGGGTGAGCTATTCTGATCAGTCTTTGTCCGTCGGTCGTCCGTCCGTCCGTCATCAACTTTTCATTCAAAGGACATCTCCTCTGAAACCAATGGGGCAAATTTAATGAAGCTTGCCTGGGATGTTCATTGCATGAAGCTCTACCAAGATTGTTCAAATGGTTCTGGTCCATTGCATTTCTGGTTCGCTGGAGCTAAAAATAGATTTTATAAGTTAGATCTTTAAAAATCTTCTTCTCCGAAACCACAAAGCCTGGAGCTTTGATATTTGGTATGAAGCATCATCTAGTGGACCTCTACCAAGTTTGTTCAAATTATGTCCCTGGGGTCAAAACTGACCCCAACCCAGGGGTCAGTTGATTTTACATAGAGATATATAGGGAAAACTTGAAAATCTTCTTGCCAGAAACAAGAAGGCCTAGAGTTAAGATATTTGTTAAGTAGCATTGTCTAGTGGACCTCTACCAATTTTGTAAAAATCATGGCCTCTGGGTCAAAAATGGCCCCGCCCCGGGGGTCACTTGTTTTACATAGAGTTTTATAGGGAAAACTTGAAAATCTTCTTGTCAGAAACCGTAAGTTATAGAGCTAAGATATTTTGTATATAGCATTGTCAAGTGGACCTCTACCAAGTTTGTTCAAATCATAGCCTCTGGGTCAAAAATGGCCCTGCCCCAGGGGTCACTTGTTTTACAAAGAGTTATATAGGAAAAACTTTAAAAATCTTCTTAGCAGAAACAGTAGGTTATAGAGCTTAGATATTTGGTGTGTAGCATTGTCTAGTGGACCTCTACCAAGTTTGTTCAAATCATGGCCTTTGGGTCAAAAATGGCCCCACCCCAGGGGTCACTTGTTTTACATACAGTTATATAGGGAAATCTTAAAATATCTTCTTGTCAGAAACCGTAAGTTATAGAGCTAAGATATTTTGTATATAGCATTGTCAAGTAGACCTCTACCAAGTTTGTTCAAATCAAAGCCTCTGGGTCAAAAATGGCCCTGCCCCAGGTGGCACTTGTTTTACAAAGAGTTATATAGGAAAAACTTTAAAAATCTTCTTAGCAGAAACAGTAAGTTATAAAGCTTAGATATTTGGTGTGTAGCATTGTCTAGTGGACCTCTACCAAGTTTGTTCAAATCATGGCCTTTGGGTCAAAAATGGCCCCACCCCAGGGGTCACTTGTTTTACATAGAGTTATATAGGGAAATCTTAAAAAATCTTCTTGTCAGAAACCGTAAGTTATAGAGCTTAGATATTTTGTGTATAGCATTGTCTAGTGGACCTCTACCAAGTTTTTTCAAATCATGGCCTCTGGGTTAAAAATGACCCCACCCCAGGGGTCACTTGTTTTACAAAGAGTTATATAGGAAAATCTTAAAAAATCTTCTTGTCAGAAACCGAAAGTTATAGAGCTTAGATATTTGGTGTGTAGCATTGTCTAGTGGACCTCTACCAAGGCTGTTCAAATTATAGCCTCTGGGTCAAAAATGGCCCCGCCCAAGGGGTCACTTGTTTTACATACAGTTATATAGGAAAAACTTTAAAAATCTTCTTGTCAGAAACCGTAAGGCATAGAGCTAGATATTTGGTATGTAGCATTGTCTAGTGGACCTCTTCCAAGTTTGTTCAAAGCATTAGTGCTGCTTTGGGGAGCTCCTGTTGAACTATAAAAGCTTGTCTTGAATGTCCAGCAGATCCAGGTGAAATTGAACACAGTGTATTTGTTTAAGTGTTTGTCCATTGTATATTTTGCAATATGATTTATAAATAATACTACCAGCCAGTAGCTGTAATTATGTGTCAACTCTGTACCTCATTGGTATATTTATAGAATTTATGTTTCTTATCACAATGTTTAACTACAGTACTGTATCATTAATTTTTTTTCAGATCCTGTTGGTTTCAGTGTTTCAGTCAGTCTAGAAGATTATGAGGGAAAAGAAAATGGTGGCAGTCCAAAATTGGAAAAAAGAACTTTAAAGCAAACTTTGTTCTGTAAAAACAACTCTGACCGCCATTATATATTATAGGGAAAGAAAAAAACTGTATAAACTGCTGGCTTGATTTTAACCATTATATAAACCAACATTTATTGTGGTCAGCTGCAAAAAAAAAACAGCCAGCAGAGGCAGGGTTTATCTTTCATGATTTGTCTGAATTGGGAATTGATAAAATCTCCTTTTTAGAAATTCCTGACCCAATAAAAATAATTTTGAACAAAATTATTCTTTGGATGACCCTCTATCATGTCTATATCAGTTGCAGAGATTATTTTGTGTAGAAAGGGCATGACTGCTAGAGGCAGGGATTAGTTATCTTTGATGTCAACATGAGATACATTTAAAATCTCTTGTCACTGTTAGTAAAAAACTACTGAATATAGAAAATCTGTGTTAAATAAACTGGGTTTAAATTGACCAGTCTTGATGATACTTGGTATAAAGCATCCTTATAGCATCCTGACAGCTGTGTCATTTTGTACGCACTCAAAGTTATTTTTATGGCTTCATGCAGATTTTACATATATGTTGCATTGCTTAATTGTTATTATTTGTACATATACATATGAACAAACTATGCTTTCTGGTCAGAACTGTTTCTTATGACAACAATCTTTGAACTACAAAATTTTTCATACATACAAACAATAAACGATTTCATTTTTATTTTCACATCTCTCAATGAGCAACTGAATTTTCATTGAAAGTTTTTTTACAACATTTGAAAACCTTAGCACTTTGTTCGGACGTATGAACAAAATGCATAAGTCAGTCATTTCCTTGATTTTGAAAATTACACTTGTTTGTACGTACAAAGAAAATGTGTGAAGTCAGTCATTTCATCGACATATACTGCACTTGTTCGTACGTACGAACAAAATGTGTAAAGTGAGTCAAATTTCATCGACTTGGAAAACTACACTTAAAATTGTTCGTACATCTGAACAAAATGTATGAAGTTTGTCATTTCATTGACTGGGAGAACTACACTTGTTCGAACATACAAACAAAATGTGTGAAGTCAGTCATTTCATTGACTTGGAAAATTTCTTTTAAAATTGTTTGTACTTATGAACAAAATGTATGAAGTCAGTCATTTCATCGACTGGGAGAACTACACTTGTTCGTACTTACGAACAAAATGTATGAAGTGAGTCATTTCATCGACTTGGAAAACTGCACTTAAAATTGTTCGTACGTACGAACAAAATATGTGAAGTCAGTCATTTCATCGACTGGGAGAACTACACTTGTTCGTACGTACGAACAAAATGTATGAAGTGAGTCATTTCATCGACTTGGAAAACTGCACTTAAAATTGTTCGTACGTACGAACAAAATGTATGAAGTTAGTCATTTCATCGACATGGAAAACTACACTTAAAATTGTTCGTACGTACGAACAAAATGTATGAAGTTAGTCATTTCATCGACATGGAAAACTATGCTTGTTTGAATTCAGTGAAAAATACGCTTGTTTGTACGTACGAACAAAATGAATGAAATTATTTTACTGATCTTGGCTTATTTCTTAATAAAAAAAAAACAGTTTTTACAAGCATCAAGACACTTATTGCATTCATTGATTTTGATTTTGAAATTACACTTGTTCGTACGTATGAACAAAATGAATGAATTAATTTACTGATCTCAACTTCTTTCTTAATGAAAAAAACAGTTTTTGAAGGTTTGTTCGTACGTATGAACAAATTTTCAGTCATTAATTACAACAGTACCTATCATTGTTCGTACGTATGAACATATAGCTGATAAGAAGCTGTCTATCTATGAAATAAATAAGAAAATTTTATACTTAATATTCATTTTGCTATTTTTATGAGTATTTTCACTGTTAAATTTACTTGAAAAAACTCTATATATGGGCCAAAAAGAGGGACTGATCGGAAAATCCCTTTTTATTCTGGAAGGGCATACAAGACATTTCATATTACAACGCGAATTTGCTTTTAACAAAGTAATTGTCATTGCTTTTTTCTTTCTATCTTTAAAATAGCACTATTGTTTATTTCTGCTCTCTAATATTTCAAATGACATAAAACATTTATAAAACAAATATATCGTTTGATCTGCTGAACTCTAAGATATCCTATATTTATCAAGTGTTTCACCTAACCAACGCAAAGTTTACGCTTGAAAGGTCGGCTATGCATTTCACAAACAAATTTTAAGTTGTACCTTGGTATTCTTAATGAACGTATGGTTAAATGGACAGACAACAATGGCCTTATTGTTGAAGAGCAAAATAGTTTTGGCGAAAATAATCAAAAACAAAAACACTAAACAAAAAACGTACCATAGATTATTTGTCTAGTATTACAAATATCAACCGAGCGTATAATTACTTTATCTTTTTCTTCTTATCAAGATTAAGCATGTTACCTATTATATATTTGATGGTTTACAATAAAAACAAAATAACTCATGCAGCTTAATTTCAGGGATTGCATTTAATATTAATCATATTTGTTTTATTCATATATGTAATGAAACAGTTACGTTAAGCAACTGGTTTTATTTCAAAATTAAAGGCATAGAACTATTCAGACTTTCTCTGAACGTTAAAGGCATAGAACTATTCAGACTTTCTCTGAAAGGTAAACATCCAATTTGCTTCAATTTGCAAAACTAATAAGAAACTTTTCCAACTTTCTCACATTAATATAATCGATAGACATTAATATAATCAATAGTCATTGTAGAAAAAACAGTATAATTGTATATTGTACACATTTAGATAAAATAGGAAATGTCTTGGGCGGAATACTTTCATCCATATTCATCATAGATGTGAAACAGCGCTAAATAACAAATGATATACATATTCTATTAATCTTCACTGTGTTTAAGCATTTTCCTTGACTGTTATGCATCTTGATCATTTTTATTACTTGTAGCTTAGTATTTATATTCCTATTTTAGATGTCCGCTTGTCTTGTTTTAAACACAATTATTTTACTAACCTAACCATTCTGTTCATACAATTCTAAATAGTTCGAAAGGAACATTCCTTGCACTTTTCAACAAATCTCATCTTGATTTTGATTAAAGGGTTTAGTTTTCCATTCACTTTTCATGGATGAGATATACGAAGTGCAAATGTAATAAAAAGTGAACTAATTTAACGTAACAGTACAAAGTAAATGAATAAAATGTTAGAGCATGAACAAGATGTGTTTAAATGAAAACGGAAAACATGTCGACATCTCTTGGCCCGAGGGCTCCGTTCGGTGCAACAATGCCAAGTGAACCGCCTCAGCCTGAATGGGCATCCAAACCACTCGACGAAATGAACTTTATTAAGGAAAATTTAAGGTTGTTGATAGTAAAGATGCGACAGTGAAAATGTTTTGTGCAAACCTTGTGCTTGTGGAGGAAAAGTTAAAAACAGTCGAAACGCGGGTGTCTGAAAACAAAATATCTCTGGATTTCGCAAACAAAGATATCGCGGATAATAAAAGGCTATGAAGACTGTTAAGGATAATATTAAAACGTTGAAAAGTGAAAATCAAAAAGTAAATTCCTCCATGAAAAAATGCAGGAAAACATGAATACATGCAAACCGATATAGTCGACTTAAAGTTCAGAGAATTGAAAAATAATCTTCTGTGTTATGGTGTAACATAAAAGGATGCAGAAAACTGTCAAGAATCAGTTCGCACATTTATGCAAGATGGGTTGTCTATACCGAAAACTAAAACCAATACGATCAGTATAAACTGGGCTCGTAGGATCGGTAAGAAAAAGGCTAAGTCGGTTAGACCTATTCTCGTCCGATTACAAGACTTCGAGGACCGAGAACGTATTCGACATACTGCCCTGGGTGTTGCTGAAACACTTCGTGCCAAGAAAATCGGGGTCGAGCAGCAGCTTTCAAAGGAGTACGGGGACGCCAGGAAACCACTGTACGAACCCATGAAAATGGGACAAACCGCGAAATTCATCGGCAAGAAACTGTACATCGATGATAAAAAACATGTGCCACCGACTAAGTCATGGAGTCAGCAGGAGCATTCACATTGTATACACATTGGATCATGGAATGTTAACGGACTGAAACGTAAACTATTTGATAGTGACTTTTTGGAATACATCTCGGAATTTGATATTATTTTTCTGTGAAACTTGGATATCGCGAAAGAAACTTCAAACCTTGACATTCAATGTTACACGTGTGAACATATTAATGGCAACAAGATTAAAACTAGTTCTAAAGGCAGGTATAGTGAGGAAATAACTTTATATTTCAAAACTAAATGGACAAGTTTTATAACTGTTGAGGATAAAAACAAAGCAGGTATATTTTGGCTAAAATTCTCAAAAGAATTATTTACCTTTGATAACGATGTTTATTTATGTAATGTATATATTCCACCCTCTGATTCTAAATTGCTTCAATGTAACGATTTTGAATTTTATGATGCACTTGAAGTAGATGTTGCTAAATATGAAAGCTTAGGAAGAAACCTCTTGACAGGAGACTTTAATAGTCGTACCGGTAGTAGGAATTTAGATTAATTACATTATGATAAATACCTCGATCAAAATGCATTAAATTTTGACAGTAGTAAACTGCAACCACGCATGAGTAAGGATCTGGTATTAGATCACATGGACGCCGATTATTAGAATTTTGTCAATGTCCGAACCTCCTTTTGGCAAACGGAAGGCTTGGTTTAGACAATATCGTAGAAGAGTTCACTTTCGCAAGTAGCGGGGTTTCAGTTGTGGATTACTTACTCTTGAAATACAGTGATTTTTGTCAAATACATGATATCGCAGTAAATGATTTTACCAAGTTTTCCGATCATGCATGTATATATTTTTTGCTTAATTGTCGAAGAAATAAACACTCAAATGTACATAAAAAATTACTAGAAATGCTTATCCCCCCGCAAGCAAAAAAGTATGGAACAGCGATAAGATCGAAGTGTTTCGTGATGTACTCATGAATAATAATGAGCCTTTACAACAGCTAATTGGAGAAGCGTATAGCATATCGTTCGACCACGTGGTGCGCAATTTTACTGACTTTATGCAGACTTCTGCGCATGTTGTATTTGGAAAGTCAGTGGGAAAACCCCAACATAACAAGATCGCGCGACCTAAAGTTGTAAACAAAGCATGGTTTGATAAAAACTGTTACGACGCAAAGAAGGATTCTCAGTTGCACCGTAATAATTATAATAATCTTAAACAGACCAAAATCGATTACATTTCGTAAGCGCTAGATCCAGATATAACAAGGCTAAAAAGAAAGCGCGACGGAATTTTAGAATTAGTGAGGGTAGCCACATAAGCGCACTGGCAACTAATCAACCGAGAAAGTTTTGGCAAAATATTTAAAAAAAAAAAACGATTAAGAAAAAAGATAAAGTTTCTGACTCGTTGACAGCTGATGATTTATTTTAGCATTTTCATGGACTTTACGGGAGTGGCGTACGCACTGATCCTGAAAACCCGATAGAAGATGATACGAATTTATTGAATCATGAACTTGACGTAGAGATTTCAATCTCAGAACTGCACACAGGAGTATTTTCCCAGAACAATAATAAAAGTCCCTGTATAGATAATCTGCCGGCTGAAATATTTAAAGCTACTTTTGATATCATATTACCATTTCTGATTGTTCTTTACAACAGATTATTTATTAACTGTGAATATCCATCCTCCTGGGGAGAGGGCATTATATCACCCATATACAAGAAGGGCAACCCAAATTTAGCTCACAATTACCGCGGTATAACCCTCATCAACATACTGGCAAAAATCTATTCACAAATCTTATTAAATAGGCTTACAAGTGGGCGGAAAAGTATCGCAAGTTAACAGATTGTCAGTTTGGTTTTCAGAAACGGAAATCAATTACAGATTTTTTATTTATTCTTCAAGCAATTATAATGAAAGTTTTGAACTCAAAACAAAAACTTTACTGTGTATTTGTCGATTATGAACAATGTTTTGATCCTACTGATAGACAGTATTTATGGCAAACCGGTTTTGGGTTTGTTTGGATAACACAGGAATTAGATAATGCAACATTTCTGAAAATTAAACAGAGAATTTTTTTATGCATATCGACAGTCTTTGTACTGTAGTATCAATACTTTGCCGCGGTTGGATACCTACTCGCAGTTTAAATTCAATTTTTGTCGAGAAAAGTACTTAGATATTGTATCAGAAAGAAAATATCAAGTAGTATTATCATGACTCAGAGTATCATCTCACCACTTATATATTGAAAGTGGTAGATATAATAAGAAGCCTACGGAACACCCACAGTCATTTTGTGATACATGAATTTCACGTGAAATATATGAACAATTATGTAAGCTTTTTATCGTATAAAAGACCAGTGGGGCTATTGTAAGGTAACATTTTTGGAATATTCATAACATTATGTAAACATTGTATACAAAAATTCATTCTGAAGAAAAATGAATGATAGAACGTTTTTGGATTACTTTTTAGTTTGATGTGTTAAAAAATTAACGTTTACGTTAAATTTCTGGATTAAAATTATCAGTGTGGCAAGGACATAAATTTTCAGTCTGATGAACGATGAAATATGTGCTTTATCCCATAAAAATCTACAAGTCCACCACAGTTTGGGCCGAAAACCTTTTATTACGAATAAGTTCATTCGATTTGATTTGATTTGATTTTAATTTGAAGACCATGAAAATCACAATTGAGAACTGGACATAAAATTATTAACATCTTTAGATACATTGAAATGAGTTGACATAGCAACAATTAAATTATCTGTCAAACTCTTCACGTTGTTTCTGTTACTTTACGATAAAAATAAAAAAAAATAAAAAAAAATCTTCTTTACATTACATTTTCTTGGCTTGAATAAAACAGTCCGTATCTGTATTAAATTGAACCCTGATAATGGGATTTTTGAGGCAATTATAGAATCGCTAGTATGAGGTAATTCAATATGTTTTTTCACGATGTTTCCAATGTTCTTTCTAAAGACAGATGTGTACTTCTAATCAAACATTATTGTTGTTTTCAGACATCTAATTATTGTGAGTATTCAACGCAACATTCAACATTGTGCAGAGCCACCCAGAGTACCGCGGTCAAAAAGAAGATTCGGTGCTTTGTAACGACACAAACAACTCAAATGAAACAAAAACACGTCATCAATCAGAACGTCTATCTAAGAAGAAAACAAAACACACATCCTATTAACAGGGACCAAAGAATACTTCTCAGGAATTAGAATGTTTGGACAAATAACCAGATACAGTTATTTTATGGTGATGCAAATGAAACTAACATTTTGACACCATATGTGTATGTGATATTTCATACATTCCGTATTTACAGAACAAATTTCTTAAATCTATTTTCAGTCACATTATGTGCCATAAAATATGACTTTTCACATTTGCATTTAGGAAGTCCTTTAAATATTTAGGCACACTGCGGGAATTGTTTCCTGATGCTTCTTGTCTTTCATTAAGTGCAACATGCCCCAGAAAATACTACAACAACTAGACTTCTACACTTGATATCAGAGCTACACCAAGAAGTTTCTCTTTGACTTAACTATTTTAATACCTTAAATAAAGACATTTATTCGGTATAATGAAATAACAGATCTTATATAGGTGACAGCATGTATTGGTAAACCTGAATTGACATTAACGAAAGCATATTCAACGACTTTCTCATTTCGAGTCATTAAAATTAAATCTTTCATATATTTTTTCAAGAAAACCTTGATAATTGGGGAAGCATAAATAACTTTTTTTTTTTAACGCAGTTAATAAGTACTCGTGGATGTTTTCTTTCTTTTCTTCGTAGGTTTTAAAACAAAATTTAATGCTCTTTTACATCCTGGCTTTTAAAAGGTGTAACATATGTGTTCACAGAAATGTCAACTGAGGCGTCCATTTTTAGTATTTGAGACCCAGGAAATGCCTTACATATTATTGTCTTTAAGGACTTCGCGTAAACTAGAACATATGTCTGGGAACTCTTGAAAGAACTATTTGAATTCTTTTGGTGAATGCACTTTTGAAAGTTAGCTCTCTTTTCCGGAAGTGTGTTAATACATGTCATTCAGGAAAATCATAAATAAAATTTCTTCTAACAAAACATAAAATAACATTTGTATGCACAGTCTTTAATCTAACATTCCTCTTTACATTCTGGCAATTCAGTGTACGTCAATAAGTGTGCGCAGCACACCATACAAACGATTGGTATGTAGTCCTACATATCAGCATATAAACTGAATATGATTAAATAAAAAAGTGAAAAACATGTATGGTCTTTGCTAAACTCAACTTGGCGATTCGTACCATTAATTTAAAAAAAAGATTAGAAGATACCGTAATGTCGAATAAAAACTGTAGTAATTAACCCAGGGCTGACATACTTTCAGAGCTGAGAGCCCCAAAAAAGAGAATCGACACGATAACTTAAATCAGTGAACAAAAATACATCTATAGATTTGCGAATCCTTTAAAAGAGTTACGTTTTTCTCTTTCCAGTAGAAATATATAATCCGGCCCGAAACAAATCAAAGTTCATTATTGACTTTTACCCTAGCGACATTGGCTATTTCTCGTACATGCAAGCAGGGTACGCTAGGTATTTATATGTTACTGCACTTGTAAACTCCTGAAAAAATTACAACAACATCATTATGGATTTTTTGTCTACCTGCGTGTATGTGTGTGTGCTCGTGCATGCGTGCGTGTGTGAAATAACACCAATAGGTCAATATTATCTCCAACAGAAGTAAAGATTATTTACGCAGTCTTCTATAATAGCGTTATCTGTACAGAGGATAAAAAGGTGAAAAGTAAACGGGCAGCTTTAGATTCTTCAATTGTATTATTAAAAATAGCTGCTCGTATAATGACCGCAGATATATTCGCACAAAAATGCAATAAAACTAGAACTGCCACTGTCCTGGCGCTAATAACCCCCGCTTGAACGTTTTTCAATAGGGTATTGATATATGGGAACATGATACGTTATGCCCCGTACAAAAAAATAAGTACAAAAAATAGAGACGGATATAACTCCAAAATTATGCAAAAAAGAGATATGGTTTGAGCACTGCACTTATTTTTAATGAGATCTATCCACCCATGACGTTTCAAGACTGTTGATATCTTCAATATTGTTTGTAGTTATGCAGCGGACAAAATTTTAATATGAAAAATTTCAAAGGGCAGTTTCTCTAGAACAGTGCAAAAAATTGTTATGGTTTATGTTCAAGGGCTTCGCACTTTTCCCCAATGAGATTTATTTATCTATGAAGTTTTAAGTTGATATTTCCAAAACCTTTCGAGTTATGCCCGGACAAAAATTAAGTATGAACAATTACAAAGGGCAATAACTAATATGCCGAAAAATATAAATGTTCTTTTTGCACTGCACTTTTCTATAATGAGATCTATCCATCAATGAAGATTCAATTGATACCTCCAATAGTTTTTAGTTATGCCCATGACAAAAAAACTAGGCGACTACAGAATTACACAAAAAAGAGTTATGACTCTTGGACACTGCACTTCTTTTCAATTAGATCTATTTTATCATTCGTTATAAAATGTGATATTTTTTTGTATTTGTTACAAATAAAACATCGAACATTTAGATATGATAAAGTCTGCTTAGAAATGTTTTTCATCGAGAAGTACGCCTGAACTTTTAAAGTACGTGGCAATAAAGTAATAAAAAGGGGAACGGGATGGTTTGATTTTAATAGAGCAATAACCGAATGTTTGTTTATCCCTGCTTTTGTAAAGCGAAGACTGATGTCGGGTAATAGATCTAAAACAAAAAAAGGGAAATCATTCTGAGAAAATTGTGCATACAGACAAATTCGTCAAACGTAAATTAAAGTCCAACGGAAATCATATTTTTCCAAATATTGTATATTGTGGATCAATTAATCAATCAAGCATATCTTTTTAGAAAGCATTACCCAGTAATTTTGGCTACAAACAGAAATTGAACTGATTACAGGATTTCTTGTTTGATAATCAGATATATATGACTACACCAACAGTTGCTGATTATGTATGGTTTTAGTGTATAGTGTATAGGTTATCTGCTCAGTAAATATTGCGTTTGAATGACTTATTTAACTGACACAAAATAAAGAATCTAAAAGAACAAAAGCTTATAGTGCATAGATAGCCAAAATGGTCATGAATTTGAAATATGTAAGATTTGAAAAAAAAAGTCAGATAAACCATCAGCAATGATTTCAGATTAGTGAAAGAGAAATATGCAACTACTTAAAAGTGAAATTTGCAATATACTTCTATAACTTGGTTACTGAGATGAACACACGCTGATGTGAAATTAAAAGATTCACGCATGCTATGTATGCAATAGAGATTTTTCACTCAACAAAAATACAGATCTAATGTCTATTATGTCTTTCTGCTGCTTATTAAGGAATATATGGTGAACTGAATGATGGTTTTTACTTTTTTATGTATACATACAGTATTCAAGTTTTAATTATTAACTTGGCTGCAGTTTGTGCACATCAGATCCCTTTCAACGCATTGCCACTTGTCCTACAAAGACAACTTTAACTCAACAAAATGCACTAAACAAAGCATAGTATGATTTAAATTCATATTAAAATATTAAAGTTATTGTTTTATCACATTGCGTCTACTTTCTATTGATTTGCAGGTTATGCTGATGTATAAAACATTAATGCAACCATAGATGAAATGAAAAAATGTTAAAATTGTATGAATTCGAGTTAAATTAAATTGCATATATATTTCTCAGAAAACAAACACATTATTTCATTTTTTGTTATTTGAAAATCAATGCGAGAACTATTTCTTACTATCTAAAGATTATATAACACTTGTTCATAAACCTTCATTTCAAAACTAAACCTACCGTTTTGTTTAACAATTGCAATAACTAAATCACGAATTCGACCCTTGATACACTTTATTTACAATCAATACTGATAAATGTTGGTATGAACATACAGTTTACTATCTGAGGCTGCCCTTGATAATTAGAGTCATCACCCATAGGTAACAATTTAAATGAAACATCTGAACTTAAATAAGGAAAAATCAGATGAATATTAAATAATTATCATATGCAACATAATTTGTTTGTTTTGAAATGAATTTATTTGAATATAAATTACCTTTAGTTTATTCAAATAAAGTTGTCCCCTTCCTTCTAGCTTTTCAGGATTTTTACTAAATGCATTTTGTATTATCTTGAAAGCATCGCCAAGTTTTTCCGTTTCGTATAGTGTAGCATCAAAACCCTATAACGTAAGGACGAAATCAACTGAAGTTAAAATCCCAAGAAAAAATACATTCTGCATCTTGTTTAAGCAAGCCTACATTATAAAGTTCTTCTCTTTCGAACAAATAATTGATAAAATATTTATAGAACTTTACTTGTACAATCTTCTTGATTAAAATTATATCAGGTAATGTTTCTGTTCAAGTAATGATGAAATCCATTGACTTAAAATTCAAGCTCAGCAATATTTGCTTCTATGTAACTATGTGTAGCTTTTGATAAGTGTCTTAGTTTACAACATCCATATCACCTAATATATGAAGATGTGTGTCAGACATTTTCTAATGCAATGGTTTTGCAATTTCGCTACTGAATTTTGGCCCTGCCAGGTTAAAACACGAAATGGGATAAATCAGCTACCATACAGATATACCTTTTATGCAAGGAAATACAGTCATTATGTACAAATTATTCAATAAAAATGATTGTTTGCTGCCTACATATTCTACGAAATCACCTTTACCTGCACATGTGTAATGACGGCATTGAGGTTGGCTATTTCTCTGTACAACTGGAGTTCTATTTCATTCAGGTTTCTACGTGCTGATTCGACTTTAACTGAAATAAACAAAAGAATGGCTTATGATCAGTTATGACATGTTTCTTTTCCTGATGTGATAATTTAAACCAATTATCTAGAATACATAATTTTTAGATCAGAAACGTAAAATCAAACATATATCACTTTATCACTTCTTTTCGCAATGTATTAACTAAGCCATCAATATAAATTATAGAAGAAAAAATAATTTGTCAATTTTCGTTTACTTTTTAAACTTGTTTAACCTTGGCTATATTTATTATGATATCGTAGGATTTAATACTGTAAAATCCTAAATTTTCTTATAAATATCATTTATTTTATTTTACTTCATTTTATTTTATTTTAACAAAAGTCTGCCAATAAGAAAAACGAACAGGTACTGTCATTGCGCTCAATCAAAGTTTAAGCATTTTTAAAGTAAAGATGAAATTAAAGCAGAGTTAACATGTTATCATATTTACCATTTCTCAACTTGTTTAAACATACTTCCTTTTCTTTATCTTCAAGTTCAATGGTATATTTTCGTTTAGTCTCTCTGTGGTGTTCAGCTTCCCTGCGTTTGTCTCGTGCAGTACTTCTATGACTTCTGGCCAGATCATCACATTCTTTAGCAGATAGAAAGCTTCCACGAAGGGTTCCAGCAGCAGCACCAGACGCTACGGCAAGACTTACTCCCCCTGCGTAAGAATGTTTACAAAACAAAGCGGAAAACTTTCACAAAAATGTGATCAAAACTATGAAAATTACAACAAAATCTATCTTGTTTAATATAGTTGATTACAATTGGATTTAAACGTATATTTCTGAAGTCTTATAATACTAAAGGACTTCACATACACTTATAAATACTTTTCATTCTTACAGTAAAGAAAACAGAAGAAGCAACAGTAGTAAAAGCAGTAGAAGTAGTAATTCCAGCCAGAACATGCTGATTGCTGTTGTGAGATGAATCCGCTTTGATTATGTATCTGTTGTATATATATCGTTATTCGACCTAACCAGAGATATAAATCATTTCAATATATAGCAGAGATTAATAAGTAATGATTTAATAACTATTATCACCTGTGAAAGGTGCTGTTATCAGTCCAATGCCAAATATTAAGGCACTGCTCTTAATCCCCGTTTCCCTGCGTTCATTAGCTGTTTGATTCAATTCCCTTGCGTTTTCTTCATAATATTTTGCCCGTTTATCTTCTTTCTCTGCATCAGACTCACATGACGTTCTCATGCCTTCTAAGTTATTTATTTGACTGCTTAAAGACATAATCTCTATATTTCTTTGTTCTATTGATTGCTCATGCTTTCTGCTACGTGCTCTACATTCTTCAATACACTTGTGCACATGTCCTTGGAAAATAAACATATTATCTCTTTTGTCCTGCAGACATTTTTGTAGTGCCTTTAAAGCATACTTTAAATTCAACACGTCTACTTCACTTGGGTTCCTCACTTTCATGAGAGCTTGTTTGTTTTGAAGGACATTGATTCCTTCGGTCTGCATTATCTCAGTAGATTTTGCAGACAGAGTCCTTGCTTCTTCAATCAGACCAATAATGTTACCCCTTATATCTGTGTCATCATTGAGCTGCTGTACAAGGCTTTCAATACGGCTAGGGATACCACGAATTTCCTGTGTAATAAACAATTATAGGGCATAATTAAAAGTAAAAAAGTTAAAATATTATTTTGACAGAATTCAAAAATGCCGGTGTTTCTTAAAGAATATAAGAAGTATGAAACGAAATAAAGATTATATTATATATAAATAAATTCATATCCTCCGTAGTATATATTAAAATTGAAATACGTATTGATATAAAGATAATAGGTGAGTTATTTGCAAAAAACAGGGTTCAAAACAATGTCAGTTTACTTTCGTTTTCGTTTTGGTTTCGTTTTCGATAATGTGCAAAAATAAAGTATAATTTCAAGAATTATCGCCTGTTTCATCAAAACTTCTAATTTGATCAAATAAAATAACCCTTTATAGTCAAAATGCCTCACAAACTAAAAGTTCCTGAAAAAAGGTAAAGTGTAGGCTGTTGTTTAAAAGTTTAGATCACTTATCTTTTTCTTAGCCAGACTGAAAGAAAAAAAAAGAATTTAATCATTTTTCCAACATTATTGTATATCTGTACTCACCAACGCCATTGTAATGAAAATAATTTATTCCTTTTGCAAACTAACTTTCCTTTACACCCTTTCGTTTATGGGTATTTGTTTGTATTGAAATTGAATATTGGAAACATTGAAGTTGATATTTATAAACTATAACACTACTAAGTTCTTCAATACTTCAACAGTTGTCTCCCTTCTAAACATCTATGTTTAAAGAGAGTAGTATAGATATATATGCGGCTATATAAACTTGATGCAAATACATAAGTCTATGGTTTCCGGAGCATGTTCTAGGGTCACCACTTGCGAATGCCTGCAATAACATTTGACTGTTTCTAACATTGATACATTTAAAGAAACGAATAAATTGTTTGACAAAGATTTGTTTCTCTCTGTGATGTATTAAATTATATTCAGTAGTTGTATACGTTTTCGTGAATTTTTTCAGTACATCACTTCTCAGTGGGAGATATTTCAAATCCACAGAAAGCAACCACATTCACCTCTCTATGTATGCAAGCTTTCTCATATCTCAAGGTTAAAAGATAGTAAGTTGATAGTGAGCTTGTAATGCAAAAAATACAAAAAATATTATATGAATATTGTATACCCACGGCAAGATTTTTTTTAAATTTTAAACTTACTTATTTTACATCTACTGGGAAGCAAGTTATTGCAACTTATATTAATCCCTCTCGATGTCTGCTTCCTAAGTTCAAACCAGTACTCGCGCCGAAAGTTAGGAATGTTGAATATCAATGACTCTCGTCCTTCGTGGGATTCGAACCAGCAACCTCCGGATCGGGGGTCCAGCGCTCTAACCCCTCGACCACAGCTTCCTTCTCGGAAGATAATTCCTGAATACTGTAGTCAACACTCGCAAAAAAATGTCATGTATACCTACGGTTCACACTGGTTATGTGTAAAAAGTTTCATAACAAACGGAAAACTGTGAGACAGAATAAGTAGCAGTAACAGATATATTCAAAGGCAGATAACTCTCTCGCAATAATGTTATGAACACCAAGTCTTCATTTGATTGCCTCTTGATAATATGTGACAAGTTACATTTCAGTTGGATGAAAACGAGAAAGATGACCTCAGAATACACAAGCCGACATTCGTTTGAATCCAAGCAAATCTACTGCTTATATAAATTATATGAAGCAAGTTTATTTTTACTTGGAAAAAAAGTTATCCAGTCAGGAATTGCAGCTAATATATTCAAGGGAAATAACTACAAAATCTTGTAGATATTATATAGCAAAACTGTTTCAATTTAATAAAAACTGTAGGATTTATCTGCACGAGAGATTGCTTCAGACAGAAAATAGTATAGATACACTCAGGGGAATATGACTCGAAAAATACAGAAAACGGACACTAAAGAAAAATATACATGCACATCTAATCGTCATGTAGATATTGAGTAGGAAGTTCTTTTTCAAATGAATTGAAAATGTAGGAAAATATATCAGCACAAGGAATTGCTAACGGATGAAAATAATGTGCCAAACCATCATACATCCCTAAACTATCGCATATACATCCATTAATGTCTAATAAACTCCAAGCAAGCTAAATAATTCTGAACTTGGCTTATTGGCTGGCTAACGATTTAAGCATTAAGTCTTAATATTCTTTGTTATTTCTTTTCTTGAAATCTATTATTTCCAGTTTTTATAATTAGTACCGTTATACTGAAGACAAAATGCGAAGATAATAATTTTGAAACTATACTGAAAGGTACTGTCAAACCGTAAGCAGAATGCGATAACACTTCAACTAACAACTTTTTTTGACATGAACAAATGCTGCCAGTACAGGAAATGAAGTATAATCATACTAGTAAGGAGGAAATAATACTTCTTAGGTTGACAGTTTAAACCTAAGGCGATCCTTTGTCTATTGCAGTGATAATGACCTGGAAAAAGGCTGAAACACGGCTCATATTTACATGTTGCCATGAGTAGTTATACTACAGACATAAGAAGTAGGTAAGAGATAACAAGATTAAGAGATATTGTTGGTTGGGTAATTGAGTCAAGCTAAAAAAAAACACACACAACAACGATATTGTTCAAACATAGAATATGAAGTCAATACATGCCACTTTGTTTTTCATTTTGGATTCATCGTGGATAGCTTTTACCGACAGTAAATATACAAATGAATGTATTATTTATTAAAAAAAAACTGGCCTTCAGATAACAAAAAAAAAGAAAAAAAATTCTTGTATTATAAATTTCTTGTAATATTTATGACTAATGCTTAAAAACTGACTGACTGACAAACAAAATAAGTCAGATACACATTGATTTTTTTCCTTTCATAGTGCTATACCGTAACGCGATGGTATAACTATATCGTATAACATTCAAAGTAAATTACTATTACTAAATTACTATTATTTCACTTGACGCGATAGTTGTGACAGTTACGCGTTGGAAATATTTTGTAAACATGAGGGGTCCAGAGTTCAAATCAAACTGAAGCGACTATATTTTTGTTCTATTTTGACTTTTATAATCCGTTTGTAAGTAATATATCATGTTATTATAATCTCATGGCATCTCGACATTTTAATTTATGTAAACAATATTTTTATATCAAATCTGGAGTACAGCCCCTTTAAGGACACTTATGATGATTGATAATGTATTTTCACGTTATATCTAATCGAACTGAAAAGAAAAGAACAAGCACAATTTTTTGACAACTGTGTAGATATCTATGACCTAAAATATTCAATATTGCAATACTTATATATCGTGGATTATAAACACTTTTAGATTACTATCATTTAAATGAATGCATATGACGTTTAACATATGAATTGAAAACATGATGCAGTAGTTTATAAATTAACAACTGATGCAATCAAAGGCACACTTTCTTCACTATATATCTGAAGCTTCAGTCGCCTGGCTCATAAAACACCTTGCATTTGAAATGTCTGAAGTCATGTATGCATACAGTATGAAAATATCGTCCTCGATAAGTCATGTGTGTATCCTGTTTTCAGACTTTTAAGGATATTTTAACACAAATCTGAGTATAAGAACTTCTTTTCTCCATTTCAGAGAAAAAGAAAGATGTGAAAAGGAATGGTCTGAGTTAAAAGAAAGTACTCATTATGATTGAGGGTTCTATATTGTCTCTTAATTATCAAATTCAGAAACTTGTAAAACATATCAATGTCGATTTTAGAAATCTTGATTAAATGATATTAAAGTTAAACAAATCTGTTACTCTTACAATTAACTCTAACTGTATAAAGTACAGTTAATATCTACTCCCATGCAAAGACGGCACAAAGCTTAACTGAAACGTCGTAAATTTAAAAAAAAAGCGTTTTATATGAATTAAAAGCACAATCTGTATGTTGGTGCATTTGCATCAAAGTTAATACTTGGGAAAGTATGTTAACTCATGTCTATTCTGGAAGTTTCTTACTTCCGCTTTCATTTTCATTTCTATATATTATTGTCTGCGGCTTGGACTTGCCCTTGACTAAGCACTGGTCTAAATAAGCGTACGTTACTAAAAGTTTGATCAAATTTGATTTTATTAAGACATACAGTACAATTTATGATATGTGATTCATCGATGATGTTTCTGGTCGAGAATGTGTCCAGCCACTCTTAGTGACTCATTTCCAAAACCAAAGTAACCAACCGAAGTTGCACAGTCATTCTGACAATAAAAAAACTGAACTGCAGAAAACGTTGTTGAATAATTAAAAAAGTAATAACTAACTAAACAATCCATCAACGAAAGCTACCTTATGAATGCCGTCAAACCGACACCATGCAAAAGGCTTAGCCAGTCAAATCACTTGGCCTCTCTGTGTCGGCACTTGTTGTTTTCTACTATAAATACGGTTTGTGATGGAAGACAGTTAGGAAATTGACATCACGCCGCCTGTCAATCAATATTAACGGCCTTTTGTAAATTAGCCAATCAGCGATCGTTATCAGTTCCTTGCTACGGTACCTACAAACGTTCGCCATTTTCCTTTGACAAGCTGTTTGTATAAGATAACATTGTAAATGTATTTTCTATAGAAAATATTTCGATTTTCTGTCAATAAAAAGATATTAAAACGGAACAAACGAGGTATACCTAACCCAGTAGTCAGATGTCCTGACATACTTTAAGATGGAGTTAGTTATGTAATACTTAAGTATGCAGAAAGCAAGTTATTTAGCGAAAGTAAGATAGCAGGTACGAAGATAACTCTATATCATAATAGTATTAAACAGGGAAAGAGTTTGCATAAATTTACTATTTGTTCGGTCATCATGTTATTTCTATAACTGCACTATATAAAGTAAGACTGTAAAAAGGCATGACTAGTCCCAATATGGCCAAAAGGTTTTCATGACAATATTGTATCGGTTATGAAGAAGCATCAATAAATAACCTTAAAAAAGAAAAAAGTTAAAATAATATGTTAAATGATAGGATTAGCTTTGAATTTAGCGCTTAAAATATCTAGCCAATATATTTCCATAAAAACTTGAATATTTAGATACAGTTGCTTCCGAAAATATTATGCCGGTTATGAAGAAATGGTCTGAAAATAACTAAACTATAATTCAGTTATAAAAGAAATCAAAATAGATAATTAATATTTATGTAACCCGGAAAAATCCACCTGTCCTGAGCAGCTTTAAAAGAAATCAAAATAGATAATTAATATTTATGTAACCCGTAAAAAATCACCTGCTGGGTTTGAACTCGGGTACATTCAATTGTTAAGCGGACACTCTACCAGGTCGCCATAAAAGCTAGCTGATAGGCAAGGGAGTACAAGTGCCGTATTATACCTCTGCTACATACATACCCTCCTTCTAAGAATTTGTCCTCAAATTCTTGGAGTACTGAATGTCTGGGGGACTTTCTAAGAGTGCCATCTCACTGAAACTTGTGAGTTATTTACGTTGGGCGCCAAATGTAACCCGGAAAAATCCACCTGTCCCGAGCTGGGTTTGAACTCGGGTACTTTCGATTGTTAAGCGGACACTTTACCACGTCTCCATAAAAGCTAGCTGATAGGCAAGGGAGTACAAGTACCGCATTATTTCTCTGCTACATTTACCATTTTAAATGATATAAGAATATTTATATCCATCGGTTAAAATACACCAAATTTTCAATTTATAGCAATGTTCTAATTTACTTATACAAAAGGTGTAATGCAATTACTGTAAAGTCACGCAAAAGTATTTTTCTTTTCACTTTATTCCAATTAATAATAACATTTAATGAAGAATTCTATTAATATTTAAAAACTGTATTTCATGTATTAACTATTAGAAATAGTAAACGGGGATCGGCCATATGTGAGTCTGGAGTAATATTGAAGTCGATATACACTGCAATCGATTTGTGACACCAACACTTTGTGTAAGTGATAAGATTTTTTTTGTATTTTTCCCTTTTTTATATTTCAAAATTTTAGTAATGATTGGACTTTTCTAGATGTTACTCGCCTTTCTTTGAATCTGACAGACCTAACTAGACTTTGTAATGTTTAGTATTAGGGATTTCTCGCCTATCCTGATGTCAATTTATATGACGGATTAGAGATTAAACTGAGGGGTTGTTTCAAACTCTTGCGCAAATCTATAACGAAGCACAAGACAAAAAATGTTCTCAAAAATTATTATACAATTACATCATTAAAGTTCGATTCCATAATGGTCTCATAATTTATGAACACAGCGAGTCATAAAACTTTGTATAGTTCTTAATTTTCACGAATCAAACATTTATACAGCGTCGTTGCGCCAGGGGTTCATCCTCTTGGTGCGACAACTCCGCAGCAATCGCGTCGCGCTGATCACCCGGTCTTTTTGCCTTCACGGTTGTGCTGCGGGTCTTACCTGTAGTGCCGATCTATGCTGTGTTAAAGGTGCCGCTCCTGGATGCACCAGTGCCAGCCTGAGTATTTGCGCCGGTTCCGGTCCTGGCTACCTCAGTGCCGGCCAAATAAGTGGTCGCGGTACCGGAACTGGCTGCACTGGTGCTTGCCTGCCAACTTGATGGCCGCGGTGCCGTTCCTTGCTGCATCGATGCAGACAAGGATTTTCGGTACCTGTGGTCGCGGTGCAGACCCAATCAGATGTTGCAATGCCGACACATCGGTGATCGCGTCGCAGGTCCGGGTTGAAATGTTGGCGGTCTTAACGTTTGTTGATGGGCAGGAAAAAGTGTTTGAACCGGTGCCAGTCTTGAGTTACCTAACTGTTCGCTTCTTTCGCTGGAGAAACATTCCCAAAATTACATACAAACAGTAATTAAAATGTGGTTGGCCTTACATTTACCACAGGGTTTCCGCGTTTATATACATATGTAAAAATGATTGTATGATTTACGGGCTCAATCAACTCGTAAAATCGATATAAAACAGTAGGCACAAGTATTATTTTAAATTAAATATGTGAACATTTTGATTTTTCTTTATTTTGGTTTAATAAAAAGAGAAAGTTCACAATGCTTTTATTCATTTTATCGCTACGCTTTTTCTATCAGTCACCATTCAATAAAAAGTCTGATTCAATAACACGAGAGCCTTGTGCTTTTTACAGTACAACTGTTACGTAGCTTGTAATATCGAAAAGAATAAGTACCCGTATATAATTTTACAATGGGCCTTTTTAAGTTAATTTCTATAAAGTAATAACACAAAACCAGTTAAACTATAGGGAGAAGGGATGCGTTCATGACAGTGTTTTCCACCCTTGCTGACAGCGTTTTGCCGTCTCCTGACCACATTGCTGTAGTGCGTGACGTCCTGAAGAATGTACTTTCAATTCCAATCTAGTGTGTGCTGACAAACCCCAATGACCGTTTGTAACTTTTTGCGGAAGATAAACATACGTTTGTGAGTAGAAAAGTCTTTGCACAGTTATCTGAAAGCCGTTATCAATTTTATCAGACAAAGTCTTTGCACAATTATCTTAAAACCATTATCAATTTCATCAGACAACTGGAGAATCACCTGAAACCTTAATTGAATTATGTAATAATAATAATTCTGATTCCACAACAAATTACCCGAAACCACATCACGTCGCAAAGAAATCGTATTTTACGGTTGATTATACGGTTTAGATTATACCCGAAATTCCACCTATTAGCAAGCATGTTCAACTAAGTGTAGCTTTGGTCAGGAGAGAAATAAATGATATGTTGCCAGTTTTGAGAGATTACTTGAATAAATATCTTGTGTATCCAACCAACCAAGAAAGGCGTTTACTTGAAGATGTTTGGTCTAGTTTACCTTTGGCATTGAGCACAATTGCTGGTACCAAGCATCGAATATATAGACTGGAAGTGGAACCCCAGTAAGTGTACTATTCGGGATACAGACATTATCATGGTATTCACATTCAATTTGTTGTGGGCTCGTTGGATTTCGTAAGGTAAGTTTCGAGTGGGTACCCTGGTCATTTAAATGACACACAGCATTTTGGATTCATGCATGGTAGTGATACTGAACTTACTTTTCCAAACGAATTATGCTTCCTGGGAGATAAAATATACCCAATCGAGGGCCACTTATGACCTCTTATATGTCGTGCTCTTAACGCTTTAAACCGAAAATACAAGGTTCGTGTGGATCATACAATTGCTGAATTGAAAACGTACAAATCTGTGAATTCAGTTTGGAGACACAGACGACATCAATCGTCATCTGCAGTCGGAGTATGTGCCTCATTAGTGTGTAGACGAACATCAGTGGGCTAATATTTTATCAATCAATAAACGCATGCAGAAATAGCACTTTTGTTATTTGATTCGTGAAAATCAAGAAATTTACAATCGTTTTATGACTCACAATGTTCCTGCAAAAATTATTAGACCATCATGGAATCGAACTTGACTAATGTAATTTCAGAAACAAAATAAAGTGATTGTTTTACATTTGTTGTATAATTATGTTTGAAAACAAACATTATTTCATTTTGACCTCAAATATAGATTTGTGCAAAGGATTTTGAAACAATCCCCTAGTATAATCTCTCATCCGTCATATAAATGAGCATCAGGATAGGCAAGGAATCGCTAGTACCATCCCACAGGTTATATTCTTGAAGAAATCAAAGAGAAAACATAAGAATCTTGCATAAAGGTTTTGTATGAAAGTTCATGAAATACCGGTAATTTTAACTGTTTTAATACTATTACATATTCAGCTATCAAATTAAAAGATACAACCATTATAAATTCATTTATAACAATTTACAACATGTACAAGAATAAAAACATCGGTACCGTCTAAGGTTCTGTATGACCGGGTCACGTGACCCAGTAGGCGGAGCGATACCGTGGCGGGCGTGATGTCAATTCGGACAGACATTAGTTCAAACAGCTAAGTTTCTTAAAATCAATAAGTGCAAGGAACATTAGAATATCTTTGCTATATAAACACGTGTCTACTTTTCATTTATAAGTCGCTGCGCTCCAAGAATTGCTCAGTGGTATACTGACGGCACATCCTACCGGCTGAAACGAATTATTACTTTGATAACGTACATAAAATAGAGGATATTTGTTTGTTTTTGTGGAAGATGAGAATTTATTTCATCGAGTGAACACCATATGTGATGGCGCAGCCACTCGTGAAAATATAAACATATGGTGTTCACGAGATGAAATAAATTCCCATCTTCCACTAAAAACAAACAAATTTTCTGTTTTATTTTATGCCAACACGTCAAAAATGGGTATTTTATGACATTTTTACTCAGGACCTTCAATAAATTCCCCATGGTGAGCCCCAAATCAGTTAATGCGTACTTTGGTCAAACCGTTACTAAGCACAAAAAAAGTGCAGACAATCTCAAATACATATGATAACTTTACTTCTGCTGAAATAAACTGAATACACTTTCATCAAATAACATTTATTTTTCTCTACACAGTTTATCAATATTTATTGAATTTTAGCCATACATACTTTAATTATAAAAGCGGATTAATACCGTGTAATATTCAATCAATTAAATTGAAAGTCGGCCATATTGGATATTGTCCATGTGAGTTATGTAAACAAATCAGACATTTTAAATAATGTAAGGCGAATTTCATCAATTGTTCACAACTAGTTAGGCTCAGGAATTCAATATTATAACTGGATTTAACAAGGTAAATAAATTTCACTCGCTGTCACTGTCTGAAATACAGCGGATTCTCTTGTATTTACGTGGTGGGGAAATTCCTGAAGTTTCATCAAGCCTTGATAAAAAAGTAGTTCCGGCACAAACAGTGGATTATCGAAATGGTAATTTCACTGATTCAAAACAGTGGATTATCACTTTTATCTCACTGATATTTCCCTATATTTCATTGGTAGGCATGAAATAAAAGTACATAATTCTAAATAAATATCGATCAGTTTATTAGTATTTTCTTGAAGAATATTGAACAATCAATATGTTTGAATTGCTGTTATGTACATTATAAATGTAATAACTCGTTTCAGCCGGTAGAAAATCACTCAAATTGGTACATGTGCGATGTAGCCTATTCCTACAATTTGAACACTGAATCGTATCATCATAACATTCTAGAGTACAGACTAAGCAAAGAAACTCAGACATGGTTTAGTATTCCACAGAACAATGAGAAGTTGCGAAATAATATTTTATGTTTTATCAACGATAGCAATTTTGAAAGTAATAAAATAAGAAAACTAAATGTTTATATACTTTTTCGAATTTAACTCAAAACAGAGTAATAACTGTTTGTTTTTCATGCATATTAGGAGTTCAAAGGTATTCATTATAATAATCAAAATCATTTCTATTGATATATTTTTTTCGGCAAAATAGTCTTCCTTTTGTTAAGAATTACTGATTGCAGGTTATTAAGACATTATCGAATGGATTAGTATTCTTTGAATGACTGACATAATTATCAATTATCACATTGGTTTATAAACATGTCTATTGATTACATCAACACCTTAAGGCGATAAAACAACTTCTTTAATCAGCAGTGATTGGATAAGCACGTGTGATATACAATACTACAACTACTGTTTGCCAATTAGTCAAACCATGCTTTTCTGTGTTTCCACTATTTTTAATAATATTGGAAAGGAAAATAAGACAAAAGGGAACGATTTTTCATAATTTAATACTTTATTTGCAAACATTATTACAGAATTGACAGTACTAACAACGTTCAAACAATAAAGTATTAACATAATACAAAAAAAAATATTGATAATGTTTATAAAAATATATGGTATACCAATTATTTAACTGATTGAATTTTATTTACAGATTCAAAACCATTTTCGTTATAATACTGTTGTTGCATATAAATTTGCTTCGACTGTCATATAAACGTATCCGCATGATAGAATCAGATGACAGTGATTGAATTTTTAATAAAATACTTAATTAAATCCAGATAAATATGAAGACACTTTTTATTTTGTTCAGTTATCGTTTAAAAGGGTTAGTGGACCTTAACTCGATTTTACTGTTACAGAAACTGTAAACAATATTGCGGACGTTTCAATTTTGCGTCACGTCTTGTACGGATTATGATGCTGCAGCAACCCTTGGAAGGTAAGTAAATGTATTTATCTTACTGTTATCGAATTTATTACTTCTCAATATCAATGAAATAAAAATGATACCATCAATAGTTTGAATAATTTTTGAAACTTAATATTCGTTTATTGAGATTGGTAAACATTTTGTAAGAGCAAGATATTTTTCTGTTATATTGTATGACAATATCAATCATTTAAGTTATTACTAGTATCAATAATTATTATAGTAGTTTCAATATTATATTTGTTAATAAAAACATGTCATGCATATTCAACGGTTCAATCGATGAAACTTGCCTAAAAGTTATATTACTGTTAGGAATGTGTTCTTATAAGCAGATCGTTAAAACGATGTATTTCTGTATTTAATAAATAAACCGAAAAGCGACAAATAAAAGATCAGACATAAACACGTGCACCATATCACACGTGCTAAAAATCACACTATCTTTCTATTATTTTATTTTGTGACATTAACTTGATTGCCAGTTTTAATTTAGTCACTGTAACAAATGTTAATTGTTGTTTTATTTTTCACAAATCTAGACAGTGTCGCAATTTCTTTTTTCCCTTTTTTCTTTCACGGATTTTCGTTTTTTTACTATTCGGAGAGTTTAAATCTTCCATTTTCAAATAAAAAAACATGTCAAACGGTAGGATACATTTTATAATTCTAATCCTAGTCTTCTAGAGCTCATTACTCACGGTGAAATTTTCAAAAATGTTTATTAATAAGTAGTCTTGTGCAATAAATTAGGCTTTTCTGATCTGTATACGATATGTGATATGTTCAATTAATCAATTATAGTCTGTCACTGCTTCTACCCCTTGTACACTATTTTTTTCTAATCATTCCGTAAAACCACTTAATATAAAAGTTCGAACATAAATCATTTAGCGCTTCACCTGAAACAAATGACATATATTATACCATTTTATTTAAAAATATGCATTTATGTAAAAAAACAGTAATTGACAATCTCAGGTATTTCTTTCGTAAATATGAATGGTCCTGAAAAGGACCTTTTGTGTCCAAATTGGACGATTTATGTCTTTACACTACACAGCACGCTGCGTAATTTACATTGATATGTGTGCATGCCGTTATTGCCAGGTGTCTTGTCTTCTAAATGCACGAGATTTCGAGAATAATCTGAAGGAAATTTAATGTTTGGAACCTTATGAAATTGTTTCTGAACGTTTTCGCCAACATTTTATTAATTTTAATCCGTTGCTTATCAAAACAGTTTTTGTTAGGCCAGGACATTTTGAAAAATCACCACGTATTAATATCTCGAATACGAACACGTGCTTTGTTCCATGTACTTTTAAATCACTATCAATTTCTGAGATTCGTCTCACGATCTCCTTAGGTGATAATGTTGGAGTAGTATCATTTCCACCGACGGCAATGACAACAATTTCTGCTTTCTCTTTCATCATTCTGTCATATAATCCTGCATCCATTCGGTCAGTCCTGAGACCACCCTTGCCATACCAGCGTACGTTAAATGGAATGTGCAAGCCTGTTCGATCCTCGCAAAAGATTTTAAGGCGTTTGATGTACCTATCACCGAATCGTACGACTTTAGCCATTGTTGACATAAGACTGACAAAACATTTTCCTTCAAAACTTTGTATAGGAACTTTCCAACACGTGAGTAAAGTTGATCCGTGTCAAAGCGTGATGCAGTCAAAAAAGAAAAATTCTGTCATTAATTCAGCAAAATCAGAGATGAAAACTTCTTCAAACATATGACATAGGCTTCTGTAGGTCAGATTATTCAGTTGATAAGTCACAGGAGGACAAAACATCCTCCGATATGTTGAGATTCTTCCATTTCGCAATGATGGGTCGTGTCATGCCATCGAAGACGTTGGGTGACGGGAACTGCTGGTTTCGAGCCTAGACACTTGGGTTGAGTGGGAGTGAGGATCAACATGTACTACTTAGACTGCTATTAGCTCTTGAACTGATAGAACATAAAGATTTTTATACTTCTGACTCTTTTTTAAATGACAGCAGAATTGCAAAGAGTGATTAGTCTAAATTACTGCATGATGTTATGGTACTGAATAGTTTTTCAGGAATTTTTTTCAGTTTTTCAGTTTTATTTTTTGAGTGCTGTCTTGAGCCAAAGTATCAAGTCATATTACCCGTCACAGAACTTTCCTGATTTTACGTCTGAACCTTTGACAAGTTGGGTAATTGGCAGGAAATGCAGAGACAGCACTCCAGAAGTAACAGTAATGTGGACGCAAATGAATTTTAATAAGACAAGTGCTGTTTTACAGCCAAATCATTTTGTGCCATTAGTAGATTTGAATAAAGTATCCGCCAAAAGTAATCAAAACGTGACGATTCCAGATGTAGATATATCTTCAATTCCTTGTAATGCAAGTGTTTTTCACGTAGATGTTCAAGATTCCAAAACAGCTGATGGGCCGTCTGTAATCTCGCCAGCTGATAGTTGTAGTTCTTCACCTGAAGCAGATGAGATTGCAAATGACCAAACAGATGTTTCAGAATCTGAGGCAGACCCTGTCCTTGTAAATGACCCTTATAGGTGGGACCTAAACTGATTCTTGTTGTCTGGATTGTTTTAAGTTTAAATAAGTACGCATTCTTTCCCATGAACATAACCTCCAAGTACGTTTTATTATGATCGATAAATGAAGAAGTACGTTCGAGTGTAATTTAAGATGTCATTTTTATGCTAATCAGGCTGTAATTGTACTTTAATACTTAAGTAATTTGTTTTAGAATAAATTGTGTTATTGTTTAAAAGATTGTTACCTCTTATTTTTTCTGATACTCTTTTGATTTTGACCGTAACAATGCTAAATAAATTGATTGATTATTTTGTACTTTTCACAATGTTGCCATGCAAATTACATTGTCAGTGTAATTTCAATAGGCGTTTGTAGGATATCCAGGCAGTACTGGCACAATGAGGGCCCTTTGGTATTCTTTATTCTTTTTAAACATTCAAATGGTTTTAAATTTGGAAGAACTAAACCTTTTTTTCTTCTTCAGTAATTCTTACGATTATTTTCATGCCCTCTGTACTTTGTAACTTTATTATACAACAGAAATTCAAACCAATATTACCTGACACGTAAATATAAAGCCTGTGACAGTTTTTTCACGACAAACAAATTAGGAAATTTGAAATCAACTTAATACGACCGGTACTAGGGCATCAAATGACTATTAGCAGTGGCTTATCCAAACACAGATGTATCATAGGCCAGTATGCAATGACATTATGATAATTGATTTTGTTGTAACTGCCATCCTGTCATGTTCAGCTTAGATAGGCACCTAATTAGGAAATTAAATGTCATTATTTCAGAGATTGTGCTTTGTTTTTGTTTACCTAATTTGAAATAAATGTGCAAACGTTAAGCTGAAAGAAGTAAGATTCTGATGGTTTTTCTTTTTCAGTCGACTTTGTTTAATCTAGGAATATTTTTTTATGCAGTGAATGTGATAACAGTTAGTTCAACTCGTATTATAATTCTGATTAATTTTCATCGGAACACGTGGTATATTCAGCACGACATTTTTAGCTCACCTGAGCAGATGCTAAGGGTGAGCTATCGGGATCACCATGTGTCTGGCGTCCGTCGTCCGTCAGCAATATTTTACTTCAAATAAAATCTCCTCCAAAACCACTCACAATTTTTATCCAGACTTGACAGAAATGTTTCTTATATTTCCCTTTTCTAAAATTGCTCAAACCGTTGCGCTGTTCCGCTCCATTGCACATAAGAACTTCAAAAGCTAAAAATAAAATAAAAAAATCTCCTGAACTGCAAGGTCATTTTCCAACAAATTTCACAAAAATGTTCCTTACTCTATTCAAGTTGCTCAAATGGTTTCGCTCTATTGCACAAAATGGCCGCCAGAGTTAAAAATAGAATTTCTTCAATATTTGGCTTCATATAATACCTCTTCCAAAACCACAAAACCATTTTTATTCAAAGTTGTCAGAAAATTAATGTTCCTTATATTGCCCTTTTTCTAAAATTGCTCAAACCATTCCGCTTCATTTTAAATGAAGGCTGCAAAAGCTATAAAAAAAACAACAACAACAACAACATTCCCTCTTAAACTTCTAGGTCATTTTTCACCAAATTTCACAAAGACGTTCCTTACATATCCTTCATTTAAAAATGCTCAAATGGTTCCGCTCCTTTGCACAAAATGGCATCGTCGGATAGCCACGGCCGATCCATTAATATTTATCAGCCGTGGGACTTTTGTACGCTATCAAGTCGATAAGAGGTGTGTCAAAGACAGCTATTTCATTGGTTCCCTTACCATTTCATGAGGAGTTTAAAACCAATCAAAATGCTCGTTCTATATGACATTCGGAATTACAGACAAGATGGCGGCAACCGTAGACGACATGTTTAATTCTGTTTGTGAAAAGTTCAAACTTGAAAATGTGGGCGAAATGTTAATACAAGATAAAATATCACTATAGTGGTCTTTGCTTTTGGAAGAATTAAGCTGGCGATAGCTTTTGCCTTTTATATTGGCAATGCACGCGAAACAGGTTTTCGCCATGGGCGCAGCCTTTTTGTTTTTGATACTTTTCTACCCTCTCCGTTGAAGAGTATCAATTATTTAAAACGCGATTTCATTGGCCGATATATAGCACTTGTTGCTTTATATAGACGCAGATCGATTCTTTTTTCTACGGTTTGATTACATGTAATAATCAACCGTGGGCATCCGATGACAAAATAATCGCCAGCGCTAAAAGTAAATTTTTGTCAATATTCGGCTTCAAACGACATCTCCTCCAAAACCACAAAACCATTTTTAACAAAAATTGACAGAAATGTTCCTTATTTTTATCTTCTCTTAAATTGCTCAATCCGTTCCGCTCCATTGCACATAAAGTCTGGTAAAGCTAAAAATAAAGAAAAAAAAACATCACCTCCTCCTAAAATGTAAGGTCATTTTCCACCAAAATTCACAGAAATGTTCCTTACATAGAATCTATTCAAACTGCTCAAATGGTTCTTTCACACAATGGCCATCAGAGCTAAAAATAGATTTTCGTCAATATTTTGCTTCAAATGATGTCTCCTCCAAACCCACTTAGCCATTTTTAACTAAACTTGACAGAAATGTGTGTTTTTTGTATATTGCCCTTTTCTACAACTGTTCAAACAGTTTCGCTCCATTGCACATAAGGATTTCAAAAGTTAAAATAGAAAAAATAAATCAGACAGCATCTTCTCCTAAACTGCAAGGTCATTTTCCACGAAATGTCACAAATACGTTTTTACATAGCCTTCTATTAAAATTGTTAAAATGATTCTTCTCCATTGCATAGAATGGCTGCCAGAGCTAAAAATAGAATTTTGTCAACATTTGGCTTCAAATATCTCCTCAAAACCACAACGCCATTTTTAACCAAACTTGATAGATATGTTCCTTAAATTGCCCTTTTCTGATATTGCCCAAACCGTTCTGCTCAATTGTTCATAAGGGCTACAAAGGCTAAAAACATCTCCTCCTAAAACATAATTAAGATATCTTTGAAAATCTTCATTTAGAACACGTAATATTGCTCTTATGTTTGCTAATCAGCAGACCAACTGCCAGAGGACTTAGGTGAACAATCCAGGGCCATTATGGCCCTTTTGTTTATTTAACTGATCATGAAAAGTATAAATAGAATATAAGATAGAAATACAATACTGAAATAAAAAAATAAATAAATATGCTTTTAGTGTAAAAGTGAGTCCAAATCGCCTTGTATGTTTTGTATTTAACCACAAGCATTATTCTGGATGAAGCAGTATTTTTAAATAAAATGCGTCTAGTGTTTTCTAAAGGTACAAGAGCAGCAAATAAAACAATGCTTAGAGTTCCCTTCATGGTCTGATTAAAATTATACGTAAGTAGATCGTGCACTCCGGTAACCTGCACCATTATCAAGGTCAATCTCCTCTCAGTGATCTCACCTTCATTCTTCGGAAAAGATCTCTGCCGGCACGCGTAAACCTTAACTGGATTTCAGCTATATATCCATGTATGAACTTTTTTTTAAGAAAGTATTTTTTCTCTTACTTTATTTGCTTATAGTTGGAATTGCATCGATTTAGCACGCCTGGATGTAATAAAATTAAAATAGTAACTTTATAAAAGGTTTAACAATATTTTGTTTGTTTACTTTCGACCATCATCACGTGACATGCCTCCCGGCAGTAATTATTGTACTTAAAGTAACCGCTTCGATAAGTTTATATCAAGAAATTGACTTAATGAAGTCACAAAATAAAAGTCTCGAGAATAATCTTGTCGTGTATTTCCGTCACAACAGCACCGGCCATTAAGAAGGTCAAAAGGCAAATTTTGATATAAACACAATTAAACTTTTAGCAGACTGAAGATATTCGTTTGGTTTTGGGGTATGAAGTTATTTAAGGAGATAAGTAAAATATTTAATCAAATGTTCAGACTTTCGGTACCCTTTTAGCGTGAACTTTACAAAAAAAGTCAGTTCTTTATGAATGTTCATCTTTTCCTGTTACCTTTTTTTCAATTGGTTTTGACGGTCTGTCTAACTTTTAATATAGTTACACTGATAGTTCGTTCAGATTCACCGGAAGTCCCAGTCATCATTTACTACAATGAGATTAAAAAGTTTGAAGTAGATGAACTCAATATAGTAGAGAACAGCTCATTTTCCCTCTCATGTAATTCAAAAGGCAACCCGCCACCAAAATACGTGGTGGGATTCTGTCGAGCACGTCTCGTATAGCTATTCTTTATGGTGGCAGATTTGTGCCATTTCGCGTTTTCGAGCCACGAAAGTCGGAATTACAGTAAAATAGCGAAAATGCTAATTGGAGGCGAAAAGTCAGATTTAATTGTAAAACGAAATATTTATTGTTACAGGGCGCTGATTAGCGTGCTGTTGTCCGCGCCCCCGCCAAATTATTCTTAAAAACCTCGACTTTTCGCTCCGCGCCCCCGCTAATTAGCGTGTTTTCGCTCCGCGCCCCCGCCGTTTTTGTTGTTAAAATCTCGTGTTTTCGCCCCGCGCCCCCGCTAATTAGCGTGTTTTCGCTCCGCGTCCCCGCCGTTTAATTTCTTAAATCTCGCTCGGCGCCCCCGCGGGGCGAAGTTTTATTTCTTAAATCTCGCTCCGCGCCCCCGCTAATTAGCGTGTTTTCGCCCCGCGCCCGCGCCGTTTTATTTCTTAAATCTCGTCCCGCGACCCCGCGGCGCGAAGTTTCTTTCTTAATTTTCGTCTTCCGGTTTTTGTAGGGCATGCGCAGTTTGTTTTTTAGTGAATTTAGATATTTTAAATAACATCAGTTTCAATTAATAAGATTGTCTTATTTCAAAATAATTGAATCATATAAACCTATAATCTCCTTAATTATGAGGAATTTTTAGCCAAGTGAGAACTAATTTTAACAATTATAGCTTTAAAGATCCTTTAACACAATTTTTTTTACGGTTTTAAAGCGACTGACACACAAAATTTTGCTGAAATTTTTTATTCTTTCAAATTTAAGAGGATTTAATATACTATGGAAAAAGTATAATATTATGCTTCTATACACCATGAAAATTGAAAAAAAATGTTTTGACTTTACCAGGATTCGAACCCACGACCTTTCGGTCAGTAAAATATAGAGCGACGACTTAGCCCACTGAGCCACGGCGTCTAGTTATTACATTGCCTCAAAATTAATCTTATAGCTAAAGTATTTACCCCGTGACTAACGGGGTAAATTTTTTACCGATAAAAGTGTGTAAAACTTTATATTTTGATGTTTTTCTGTAACAAAAACTGAGTCAGTTACTTAGTTTAAATATGTTCTTCACGATTACAGCAAGAATTTCAAGATGTATAAACATTTTCTTTTTATCATCGTCTGTGAGTCAGTCGCTTTAAATCATAAATATGATGCTCAAATTAAGATTTATAAATATTGTAGGTTCCAAAAAGCATTATTTATAAAGATATTACCGAATTTTACATTTCATGTAAATAAAGGGAGGTAATTAGAAATTTATTTTCTATAAAGTTTAAGTCAGATTTTACAATAAGAAATGAATTCATATATTTTAATGATTACATATAATATGCACAAACAATTGCAGTACATATTTAACATATTCTTCGATGTTTGAAAGTTGTTCTATTTGCATAATTATATACATATATATAATTTCACTTAGTATATGAATATGTTCATGGCAATGTTAAGAACAACACGCTAATTATCGGGGGCGCGGGACGATATTTAAGAAATAAAACTTCGCCCCGCGGGGTCGCGGAGCGAGATTTAAGAAATTAAACTTCGTCCCGCGGGGGTCGCGGAGCGAGATTTAAGAAATAAAACGGCGCGGGCGCGGTGCGAAAACACGCTAATTAGCGGGGGCGCGGGGCGAGATTTAAGAAATAAAACTTCGCCACGCGGGGTCGCGGAGCGAGATTTAAGAAATTAAACTTCGCCCCGCGGGGTCGCGGAGCGAGATTTAAGAAATAAAACGGCGGGGGCGCGGGGCGAAAACACGCTAATTAGCGGGGGCGCGGAGCGAAATTTAAGAAATAAAACTTCTCCCCGCGGGGTCGCGGAGCGAGATTTAAGAAATTAAAAGGCGGGGGCGCGGGGCGAAAACACGCTAATTAGCGGGAGCGCGGAGCGAAATTTAAGAAATAAAACTTCGCCCCGCGGGGTCGCGGAGCGAGATTTAAGAAATCAAACTTGCCCCGCGGGTTCGCGGAGCGAGATTTAAGAAATAAAACGGCGGGGGCGCGGGGCGAAAACACGCTAATTAGCGGGGGCGCGGAGCGAAAAGTCGAGTTTTTAAAGAATAATTTGGCGGGGGCGCGAACAACAGCACGCTAATTAGCGCCCTATAACAATAAATATTTCGCTTCGCGGCCCCGCGGATTTACAATTAAATTTCGACTTTTCGCCCCGCGTCCCCGCTAATTAGCGTGTTTTCGCTCTGTGCCCCCGCCATTTTAACTTGTTAATTCTCGACTTTTCGCTTGGCGAGGTCGCGGGGCGAAAACACGAATGGCACAAATCAGCCACCATAATTCTTCCAGATTTGAACGACATCAGCACGGGAATCTTGCATGTGCTGTATCTAATATTATGCGTCCAGATAATCAGAAAACATTGCCCGGGTCAAACAGTTAAACTATTGCAGTGAATATTCTTTGTAAGTGATGTATGCTATCTATTTCATTATTACTAATTCTATTGTCCTATAGCTTAGTAAAACCAGATTGTATTTATGAATAGGATGATTATGCGTAAAAAGGAATGAAATGTTTAATATCTTCCTTGTCTAATTGTTTATTGTTTTTGCATGTACTAAAAGAATAATACCGTGTGAGTAAGTACTGTTCTGAGACAAGAGGGGATGCAAAACAATGCGTGTATCAAAGTGAAACGTTACAAGTCACGAAGGAAAACAAATCTAAGACTGATTATGACTGATTTCGCGTGATACAGCTCCATGCCGTCTTTCACTTCTTTTGTTTACACAAGACACATTTGATTAACTACATGTATCATGTATTTACAAAGCTTTTGCTTTTCTTTCGAAAAAAAAGATGATTATTACACGGTTACATCTATTTAAGGTTTGTACGTTGTGAAATGATATGTATCAGTCATAAAGACTTTTAAAGTAACGCTGTGCTCAGGATGAATACTTTTTGACTTCCTCATTCCGTCGTCAATTCAACATTGCCTAAAATGACATCTTCTTCGAACACCTAAAGCTAAAATTAGCCACAATAAATCTAGTTACAGTTTTGCTGAAATTTTTCAGGTCCATTGTATATAAGGTGCTGCAACAGAGGTAAAAAATCTTCAGAGAAAGTAAATAACTGAAGTTTACCAAAGAGATTTGCATAAGTCGTGCGGATGCATATATTCAGCAGTTACACAATGACAAAACATGAGCTTGAATTTTTTGGATTGGGTAGTAGTTTGTTGATCCAGATGAGATTGGGTGGGGAATACAACAAACCCTTTTTATCTACTACGTATGAAGCAATATAAATGCAATGATCTTATTGATTTTGCTGAGTAGACATGTATCTCCAGTTTTCAGTTTCAGAACATCAAATGACAGTCTGCATGTGGCAGAGATTTCAAAAATATCTTCAGAGTTAGACTAATGAAGTCCACTATGTAAAAAGGTTGTGGATGGGATTGCAATTAAACTGAATCAGATGGAAGCTGTATGTTTTGGGTGCAAAAGTAAAAAACAAATCTGTATTTGTTTAATCTGTATGCTAAAGTAAGGCCCCCAAGAATGACCAAAATCTATCAGCTAAGATTTTAAAAAATATGTCTGTAGATTGTTGAGGAAACTAAATTGTGACAGTTAAATAACCAAACAATGAATGTTTGCAGATAAGCACATATGCAGCTATTCCAAGCGTTTTGAAAATCTAAAGTATTTATTATAACCATGACCATTACCATTAACAAAAATGGCAAGAGCACGGCATTTGTTGTCATTCACAATCTTATAACAAGGAACTTCTGTTTGGGAGAGCTTTACATTATTTCTCTGTCAGATATAAAACAGCCATATTTTCAACAGCTTGGTCATTGCTGAAGTTTTCTCAAAGATCTTTTTGTAAATCAATGGTAGAATTAATTAACTTAAGCGCCTAATTTCTATCCTATAATCATGTCTATATTTATAAAATAAAGAAAATAACTCTGCAACTAATGTGAAGATGTGAGCTTAGTTTGCTTTTAACATTACCTTTTAATTTACAATACCAGACAGTTATAATTACCGTGTTATGGCTCCGCACATAATATTTTTTATATATAAACAAAACAATTACCTCGCAAATAATGGCTGGATTGTTATAGTATTTGGCGTACAATACTCTCTTGATTATATATAAAATCATACAAAGTTCCAACAAAATCTATCCAGCCACAATGCGTTTTGGCTACGGTCGAACAAATGCATATATTAATGTAACCAAAGGACTATTTGACATGCATTATATACACGTTATGATATTACATCCTGCTAGGTTTCAATTTAGTTAAGAATCCAGCCAAAATATTTACATTTATAAATTAATAAAGGACCATTAATATAAATGAGTTGATTACATTGTCGTGCATCATTTACAGAAAAAAAAAGTTTTAGGTCAGGGTAAATTTGAGCCTTTTGGTCAAAAACTTTCGAATTCTAGACTTCATGTTAATTTCCAGCAAAACTTAAACATATCCTTGTGTAAAATGGCAAAGCCTAGGTCTTTCAAAATTAATATCTTGCGTTTTCTAGTAGACCTCTGAACGTTTGCTGGAAGAATGCCATTTGGGTATTTATAAGCCCTATTATCACGTCGAAATACAGAGGAAAACAAAAAGTTAGAGAGATTGATGACCTTGTTATTGGTCCCGATCAAGAGGTCGTGTGTTTAGAACTTTGATTTTGAAACAAGTTAATTAAATTTCTTTCCTACAACCACAGTGAGCTCTGAAATTAAATGTGTAACATTGTCTAGCGGACCTCTCAATAGGTTGTTCTTTCTATGACCGAAGGTTGTTCTTAGTCCTCCATGGCATTCATGTCTTTGATTTAGAGTATTAATCTTGCTAGGATTATCTTGTCCTAGTCGCCTCGAGCTTTGATGTCTTTGGTGTGTAGCATTTTTTTTGTGGTTTCTTCTGTTTAAAGTTCGAAGACGTGGTGTTTATCGCTTGAGTGTAACAGACGTCAGTTTGAATATGAATGACGGGCTGTTTAATATTTTGTACAGTTGCTGACTTGTCAGGGATTCAGTGTTATTATAGGCTTCTATTTCTGTCTTTTAGTTTATGTTTTCCCTGGCATATTTTATGAGAACTTTCTTAAATCATTCTTGTAGTACAATAATCAAAACCGAACCCTTACAAAAATATTACAAACGATAAAACTAGAAACAAGTGTTTTTATCTTTATATATATCATAATACATGTATTACAATAGTAATGAGCAGTAAGGAGAAACTAAAGAACTGATATCGTATCTATACGATATTTCCGAAGTTCCTTAGGCTTTGTTGATGAGGTGGAAAAAGAGACACTCCAAGCAAGAAGTAATGACCACCTTCGGTGATTTTCTATAATTATTCTTATTGTCTATCATACATCCGCCAGAAGTCAAGGCAATGACAAAACAAAGTGTCATTGAACACACAGATGTTAACATACCATGTCAGTTTACGCGTGGAAATCTATCAGCAACAACGGTAATACGGAAAGGAAAAAACACGGATCAAGAATGGAACTCAGAATGGCTGTCTATAAAAATGTATTAAAAGGAAATGATGACGAATATACATGCAGTGCATCGAATACTATGAATTCGACTGGTGGACAAAGTAAAGTAGGCCAATCAAGCAAGGGTTTTCATCTAAGTGATTTGTATACGTATGAATGTGCATCTTTTTTTCTTCTTTCTGAACTGACTTAAAGTGCTTAACGTCGCTAAGCTACACCACTTTTCATTTTACTTCCAAATATCGAAATATAAGCAAAATGAACTTTATCTTTTTTTTCTCAACTGCTTCAAAAGAAACAATCAGTTCTTATATATCTTTTGAATAGCAGCTACGTATTCTCTCAACCGATATTGAAAAATGTGGAAGAAATGTGATGAGTCACGCAGTCCTTAAAGAACATAATATGTTTAAGTGTATTTTACTTTGATTTATTTTTTTCTCCAAATATCTGTGCGTTTCTATGCGCAACCTGATAATAATGATTTGCAGAAAAACGCTTAATACGTCAATGACGTTTGGAAGATTGGAGGGGGCAATAAGCCACATTTTTGTACATTAGGGTCCATCTCTTTTATGTGATTACCTATCTGTATGACAAGCCTTTTTTATTCGTGGTATTCCAGACAAAGCAACGGTAAAAGAGTTCTATGTTGTTGTAAAAGGCACCGAAGCCGAAGCGGTGGTAAAGTCTAACAGCACGGTGACGTTTCGATGTAATTTCGATGCAAATCCACTCCCTTCTGTTGAGATTTCATTTTTCGGACAATTACAGAGTAGGAAAAACACACCAGCGCATGTAGAATACTACAAGAACGTGACTTGTGCCGATGCTGGTCTGTACGAGTGTTCAGCACGAAATAATCTGAATGATGAGAAAAAGTCCAAACAATTTTTACGGTCATTGTACTGTGTAAGTTCATGCTATTAATTTCTTTTTAAGATAAGCTCAAACTATCATCTCTGATCATCAGTATTTGATCATACAAAGTGAGTTATTCCTTTGTAATAGAAGAGTCTTCATTTGTTTCAAATTTGTCCAAAAAGTCATTTGATAAAAAAAAATTGAACAAAGGAAGATAGTAATAACCAGTGTTTTATTCCAAATACATGTCGGGCAATGATTTAAAAAAGAAGTATTTAGATTACTTTAAGAAAAACAAGTTACCTCCATACTGAATGTATAATGAAAGACATGCATGCAGACAATGTGTATGCTTCTATTATACCTACTCCAGAAAATGATACACAGTATCGCATCAGCTGACTTGTATGTGTTATTACGCAACAACTTGAAAGTAGTGTTTTCTTTTATTACAGGTACCCCGAGACCATCACCATCTATGTCTACCATTGATAAAGTCGCCACTCCTTTACATTCGTCAACAACATTTCAGTTCAAAGCACAAAAATATCTTGATTACCTAAGACCGTCTTTTGTCTGGAAGAAACAAAAACATTCACAGTTATTTGGACTTTCAGAAAATGCCAGAATAAACATTTCTGAATCAGGATTACAGACAACTCTCTCAATAAGCAATATAACACAGTCAGACTACGGAACGTATCTCCTCGTAACAAGTAATTCCATAGGTGTATACAGACATCTATTCCAACTCATTCCTGATGGTAAGTATTAACCAAGTACACACAGATCGTTAGTAGCAATTACAGTTTCGATCTAACAAGTTCACTGGCAGAAACGACCGTCACATGAGATAAATGAAGTTCCGTTCAAATGAAGCATTTAGAACATTTTTACGAATGAATGTTAAATGGCGTATGACGATCACACTTGTCCAGCTCTTTCGCAAGCGATGAAAAATTTACACAATAATTCGAATGCCGAGGAAATATATTATAAATATGTGTCTCAAACTAGCCCATTTCGATGACAAAATAGTCTCATCAACTGTACATGCTGTAGATACATATATGATAATGTTTATAAAAGTATGGAACAGAATTACTGCATTTATTCAATCTTGCTTGGTGACATTAGAACATGCATAATACTTGATTCCATCATGCTTTATGGCATTGGAAACCTATATTTTGCTGAATAACGTCATGCTTTATGGTAACTGAATGCGCTATCATACCATTGCAACTTCATTTGTTCCTCTCGTACATATGCAATATGCTATATGTTTAATTGCAACTTTCTTTACTGTTAACGCAATATGCCCTGCGTTCTATCGATTAGTTTTTAATTACTAGTTATTAATAATACTTGATGTAAAATGTTACGGTCCCTTCAATTACCTTAATTTGCAGAATGTTTTTAACTGCATATCATTACCTACGTGTATCGAACCTATTTCATCATTAATAATTAATGTTGGCTTGTGCTCAGCGATTTTGTCGTTTCTTAGCATTTTATTCCTCATTTTATTCAACACAAATAAGCATTTCGTAAACACTACGCACCGAACACGAGGATGACAACGATACCAATAACAACGTAATAACAGTAAGCAGTAAACATAATGCGATTTGCAATATTTGTATTCATATTATGACAAAAGATGGCGCTTTGTCGGTACATGCCGTCATTTTCCGGATGGTCCCGCTATTTTGTGACTAGAATTTTGCAAAGTGTTGATGTTTTTGTTTTCTTTAATATTTTGTTTTCGTTCCAAAAAATTCGCCTGAATCATAAATGGAATATCCTTAAACGCTACAACCTTGCGAACGATTTTACTTTAGTGTTTATTTTACCTTCTAAACACTCATCTTCGACAACCCGAGTTATTTAACATACCTGATAAATACGGTATAATATAGTTAATACGAAATATGTACAGTGGGCTTCGACGATGCTAAATAGTTGGGTTACTGACAACGCTCGACAAGTTTCATTTACAAAATAAAAATCCAAATGACAAACATGCAATTAGCACTTATCCTTACACGCTACATTGAATAGAGCACGAAGGAAAGCTGGATGACACATTAAGCTACATTACATCGCATTTTGATAATTCCCACACAGTACAAAAGACGATAAAATAGTACAGAGCAAGATTAAATGAAGCGTTATGCAAGTTCAAAGGCCAGCGATCAATGATAGAGTGATAGAATTAAGCATAATGCAAGTTTCAATGAAATAAAGCAATATGGAATCAAGCATAATGCAAGTTCCAATGTCCTCAAGTAAGATGGAATCAAGCATAATGTAAGTACCAATATTGAATCAAGCATAATGCAACTTCCAATGTCATCAAGCAAGATGGAATCAAGCATAATGCAAGTCACAATGACATAAGCAATATGGAATCAAGCATAATGCAACTTCCAATGTCATCAGGCAAGATAGAATGAATGCATTTATTCTGTTCCATATAAAAGTTTAACATATTTGCAATATCACGTTAGAACTGTTACCATTATTTAATATAATCAAAACGTTTTAGACATACCGGAGGTCCCGCGAAATTTCGAGGTTGTATCGACACACGTGACCACATCGACGGTTCTTGTACGCTGGATATCGGGCTTTCATGGTGGCCATGCGCAAACATTTGTTATAAAGTATAAAAGTACGTTTGAAGACAACTGGAATAATATAACAGTCAAAGACGCGGGCACTAGTTCAGAGAATGCAATCACGATAAAGGGATTGTCAAGTTCTACGTTGTATGAAATAAAAATGTATGCACAAAATACACTTGGAAGTACAAACACCATTTTTCTTTTGCAGTTTCAAACCAAAGGTATGTAATATTTTGTGCAAATCAGTCATCAGTAATGTGAACATTTTTTGTACATATTTTGCAACAGTCGATTTATGTATTAGACCTTTGATATGCGGACAATATTTTTAGTAATGATCATATTTAGAATGATGTCTGTCTTAGACAATAATGGTACTGTTTTACGTAAGTAACTTGCATTTCTCTATCTAATGACTGCCCAAGGTTATCAGTGCTGTGCATGTGGTTAAACCTCCGTGTGTGCCTGTGAACAACACACTGCCTTTCCTTCTAACAATGTATCAATCTCAAACATAATTTCTGTAAAGCTGTTTTATAAAATGACAAAATTAAAACCGTTTCATAAATTTCGTTTTAAAAAAGTGATGTTAATGTCCTTCACCATTTTCAATCCTTATATTTAGAAGACATAAACGTAAAGAGGGTGGTAGTTTTGCGCTTGTTCTTACAGGAAACGGTAGTTGTCTGAAATAACTTCCTGCTAAGAGGCAGTTAAAAGTAAGTTAGACTTTAACAAAAAGAAAAAAAAATAGGAAAACATTAAAGCACAATTTTACAGATTTTATCAAATAAACACATGAACTATTGTTGTAACATTTTCTGATTCCTTTTGTTCTATTTTAGCTAAAGCAACTGAATTTACAATACCATTATCTACCGGTATGATAGTTGGCTGCATGTCTGGTATACTATTAGTGTACAGCGGGAATTGCGTTAAGTGTAATCGTATACAAAAAGAGGTGAAAGTTTGCTACTTTTTGGTTAAGAAACAATGGTGATTCTGATGTCAGTGATGACCTGAGTCCATTACATGTTTTTGCTTCATGTGATGATGCTATCACAATAATGTTAAATAATAATAACGGTTGTGTTTTTGGTTTTTTTCATGACGAAATCGTATAGTATTTTTTCTTTAAGGAAGTCTACTTGCAAAATTGAAGTTAAATGTAATCTGTTTGTCTTTCTTATTATCTGTTGGAGACTTAGTGCGCATAATTAACAAAGTTGTTAAACAGTGTCTTTGTATTCACAGGTCACGGAAAGTGTCAAACAAAGTCTTTTACGAAAATGTACAACTTACAAGTAAGTCATTATATGTTTTTATGTAAATGCATTCCATTAAGAAAAGTGTTTGTCCAAGAATTCTTTCACAGATCCCATCTATTTGGAATATTTTGGCAGAGTAAGAAACCTTCAAAATGGCCAAGTCATAAATTCAACTTTTATTTAACTAAAGTATATGCTGTCCTTTTTTATTCTAAGGCAACCGACAAGTTACGAGAAAAACATCCGAAAATATCACGATTGAGGAAACTTCTATTTCGGAGTTAAATGATTCACAACCATCATGTACAGAGCCAGCTGAGTACGCCAATTCATCAGATACAATAGAAAATCTCACTGAGATTATGGTGTCTGAGTTGTACGTTTACATTACTGAAAGGAAACTGGAGAGTTACAATTTAGAATACAAGGTAAGAGTACTTCAAAAGATTATACATAGTCAGATTTTGAAACTTATGATATAAACTAACCTGCTTCCTCGTAATGTATTTGCGCAGATTTTGAAAAATAAGTATAAGAATTTTCACGTGAAGTTTAAACGTTTTTTTAAGATGCATTAACCAAAAATCAACTGTTAACTACAAAAAATAGTAAATACACGTGTAAAAATGAATCAGCAGTATTCAGAGCTTTTAAAGTGGCATTATTTCTTTTAAGTCAATATCGGTTTACAAAACCGCTTGCACAAATTGCTTTGCCGAAACGTGAGTATATTTCCCTCCATATTTAACCGATACGTCGAAGGGAGACAAAACATCAAACCTCTAGGTCGACTTTGTGACAATAAAATTTTAATAAAAACAAGACGAATCCTAGTGTTAGACAGTTTCAGGATTATACTGTTACTCAGTTATGATATGCGTTGTATTTAAATTGCAACAGAAATTACCAAAGGGACTTCAAAAACCATGCACAGATGCCACCAAGCCAGAAAATATACCATTTAACAGATATAGAGGACTTTATCCATATGAGTATAATAAGAATGCTGTAATAAAAGCAACAAATGAAACAGAAAATAAATCAGAAATGAATGCTGTAAAAGGTGAAAATCGTTATATTTAGACAGATAATTATAAGTTCAGATTTTTTTTTTCACAAAATGTTGTCTCTTTATTAATGGAAAAAAATAAATCCTATATACAAGTACCCGTTACGAATTGCAGCGCTTAAATGATAGTTCAGTGAGCCAAGTAATTGAACAGTTTAGATTATCAAAAAATAACTTTGTTTTCTGTACGAACTGAGCCCAGTGTATCTTCTGAATACAATATATTCCATCTGAAAGAAACGTCTTTTTATATAAAGATATGAATCCTTTTTCATTAACGAAACACAGTAAAACAATAGGTAAAATGTTGTGATCCCATCTTAGAAAAACAGTATTTGAATGAAAGAAAATCAACATGATTATTATTTGCACTTATAACTGCAAAGTCTTAAAAGTTACTATGAACATTCGGCGGAATTGGCAAGAACAGTCCAAATTAATATGTCTCAGGCCAAAGTAAAAAAAAAACAAGGTAATTTCCTTATACCGTTTCTGAAGATGTAAGTTTATAGATATTTCTTGTTTTCTGTCACCTTATTTATCGTAAGACCATGCTAATGATTTGATAAACTTCATTTATGAGGCTGTATCTCTAGCAAAATGTTCAAACACATGTAGTTAGAGGTCACAAGGTCTAAGCTTTTGATAAGGTGATTACTGGTTTTTGATTTTTTACCCCGTGTAACTCCTATCACATAACGGTTGTGTTTTGTTTTATACATGCTCCTCACATATGAAAATAACATTTTTCATCAGCATATACAGTCATTTTCTTATGAAAACAGACAAACAGGTGCCCCACCCTTTTTATGTTATACTCTACATCCATAGCCCCTTAATACACAATAGTTTTATGTAAATTAATAAATATGTGATAAATACCGTGTGTAGTGTTGCTAAATAGGACTTATAACCTTGATTTTCAGTGATTTACATATTACTTTTATTTAAGTATTCGAACTTCGTATTCTTTGATATTTCTGAAGTATTCCCATACGTTTTCAGCATACTGCCCTGCTGTGCATTTTGATTTTAAAAACGAGAGATATTAGATGGATTTAATGATTCATCTTATAATGTAATTCCTGAATATCAGTTAAACAGAAAATATACAGACAATTTTACTCATCTCAGTATAGACTAATTAATGCAATATAGACTATGTTACCCATCTGAGTATCGACTTATAAACTATTTTACTCATCTGAATATCGAATAAACAGTGCAGTATAGACTATTTCACCCATCTGAGTATCGACTAAACAGTGCAAGATAGACTATTTTAACCATCTAGGTACCGACTAAACAATGCAATATAGATTTATTTACTCATCTGAGTATCGACTAAACAATGCAATATAGACTTTTTTACTCATATGAGTATCAACTTATGCAGTATATTTCATATTGCATGATATCTCACCAATACGTGGGTCTACTTAACAATACATTATAGACCATTTACTCGTCTGAATTTCCACTCATTAATTAACATATTTTAAATTACGTCAAACAGGTCAGAATTTCGTTTAAATCCAATTTTTCAGACCGATTTTCCTTTCAGATTATGTTATTATCCTCCTTTCCCTTTTCGTATATGCTGTTAAGATCTGTTTTGAAAGATCAAAACTTATCATGATATAATCTTTTTTTTCAGTTTAGCGTACAAATCATTTAAGATTTTTTTTTTCGCAAGTTTGTATATATATCAAATAACAAATATCAGCATACGGTATATCAGTACGGTTTCGATTGCCATTTTTCAAGAGACAGGAAATTATGCTAATTTTGCGCTAATGTTACGCTAATGTCTGCATTTGCGACCTATGCTGAACTTTATGCCCCTGGAGCATGGTCACAGCAGTGGCGTCGCGCCTTGGACGGCAAGGGCGGCGACTGCCACCCCAATATTTTGGCTATTAAATACAATCTTTGAAATAATAAAAATACTTTTTGAATGAAATGGTTAAGTTTTTAACCTTAAAGGTTATCTGCATTTTGGAGCGGCGAAATGTTGCCGGTTTCCTATACATTGAAGGTATATACCATATCGACGCCACAGGCGTATAATTATGATAACTGTATATACCATATCGACGGTGTCTATAAAGTGTAATCGGTCAGAAGCTCGTTAGATCTAAATTTAATAATCACAAACTGTTAAACACTTCATCCAGTGTTGGGGCGACCGACAAAGGCTAGTTAATTATTGGTCAATCTAATTATTGTGATTGCTCAAGTTTTGATAATTAAAGTGCTTAAATGCTTACTTTCGTGAAAATAAATTATGTTTAACTCGAAAAGTCCTATGAAAAACATACACTACAAAAGTATTTTTTCTGACTGAGTGTGTAGTTTCAACATGGACAAAGCTAATCAGCCTTATAACTTGCAATTTTAATATTCCAATCCAATTTTTCGATCCTATGTCTAAAATGTGTGTCTCCTTTGTAGCAAACAGCTACCGTAAATGATGACATAAAATCGCACCATTTGGTTTTTAATTTGTCAAAATTGTTCTAAGTGCAACAGGGACGGGACCCCTCCCTGGCCCACCCCGTTCGCGGACTCAGGCCCCCGCCGCCGCTCCAATTGTTGCCAGCACGCGACGGGCCTATCACAGTCTGTAATATTCGCTACTTAGACTGTGAGGTTTCAATTAATATCGCTATATATTATGCAGGGTCCAATAGAAAGATAACAAATCTAAGTAGGTAAGGATTAAAACTGGTATCTTGTTAACGAATTAACGACTCAAACTACTTGCATATTTTCATTTGTTTTCAGATGATCACTCGCGGGTTAAGATTCTGAATGACCCGGATTTCTACATGAATGCTTGTTATATAAATGTAAGTACGTATTTCAAAATTCAAATCATTTAAAATATCTTGAATATGTCAACCGCTTCGGTAATTTTCTGTTTACATACTAATAAAACTGAAGTTATCAAATAAGTGGTGAGGTATACATACCAGCACATATAAATGCTATTTGTTGTCAAAAATCTAGCATTGCAAGTTTGTCAATTCATTCTCAAGTTTTACTAAGCACATTCATTAAAATCTAAATATATATCCGAGAGCTACATCCAGTACTAGTAGTTATATTATATTCAATATCTCAGTATTTCACATATCATCTTTCTTCTGATAAGTTAGCTGGTAACATGCAGCAAAGGTAAACTGCAGACTGTATTTACCACTTTTTCAACTGATTTTGGACATGTACACGTTTTAAACCGAACTTCACAGTGTTCTAGAAGGTAACTCTCTCGCATTGAAAACAGCGCACTTGACTTTTACATTTATACGAAGACAATTTTGCAACTTCCATATATGGCAATATCATGGAATTTCCGAAGATTAAAAATGGGAGGAGCCATTTTTCAAGAGAACAAAATTAAAGTGTAAACTGATAATGATGATTACAAGAAAAAAAATGTAAAAAGTTTTGGTTTAATATAACTTTTATACATCACTTACAAATAACAAACACATTTGTTGACATTGAATAAGCTCTGATCTCGTTTAATTAATATGTCGGTGCTAACCTGATAAGACTTTTTCATGATCCAGTATCATAATGTTGAATCTTTCAGAAAAAAGACATTTAAAAACAATATGTATGACTTGCCAGGTAGAGTATGTCTTGAATTCCTCAGCTGGGAATACCTTCACTTTGATAAAACATCTGGGTCTGTCTTGGTAGTGAGTGCTTCTTGGACATATAATGCATTCCCTTTGAACTGTGTCTGCATGAACTAACAATCATTTAAAACATTTAAATTGTACAAAATGGCAATTTTGGGAAGGACCATTACCAGAATCCAGCAAGCTTAAGTTGTAGCGAAACGGACTAGTACACTGGAGACTGTGGGTTTGACACCGTTTGAGGCCAGTTGTACTTTTGTCCCGTTGAACCTTCATATCTGCCTCCTGCAATTTATATACACAGTTTTTTGTCTCTTTTTCCTTAACAGTTGTCTGTTTATCATGATTACCGATTCATTTCATAATTTAGAAAAAAATATATATTTAGCATTTGGTTCTAGATTTTCAATGTACTGATCTGGACTGTAAATATGAGACTGGATTGTTTTTGAGAGTTGTCAAAAAATGGATTCTTTATAAAAAGAGTGATTAACTTCAGTAGGCCAATAAGTTTTATTAAATGGTGAATTGTTGAAAAGCTTTTTTAGATAAATTAGACAAGTTATTGTTTAACACGTTTTATTCATAAGGATTATTGGAGACCTGTTCTGGGCTTTAAATCTTGAGGTTTGACTTCAGTTCGATGCGCGAATACCGCCTGCAACTATCCCCAACATTCTGATAATAAAGTTTGTCTGCTGATGTTGATTAAAGACCTGCATAAATTGACACTCCGACCGAAATGTTATGATGTTTATAAATGTAATTCATTTTTTATGAAACCAAAAATCGCAAACCCAATTGTATTCCGGCTTGTTATAATGTTTATATTACACATCGTAGACGAAGGAGTATCGGAGGCTCTTTGTAGTGGAGCATTCATTTATTTACGATGATCAAGTAGGCGGGGTTTAGGCGGAGCATATCCATCTATGGATTTCAAAAAAAATATTACAGACGTGTTCAGCGAGTCAAATCATGCTAGCTTCGCACGTAAAGTAAGAAAGCGTTTGATAATATTTACTGTTCTGTTGAACACGAACAGTAAGTATCCTGCATGTTTCAACGCCATGATGATTAACTATAATTGTGACTCAAAGAAGGAAAATTAATTGTTTTAGGGAAATAAAATGTATTGTGTTGAAATCTCACTAAGTCAGATATAACAACAACAAAAAACATGATAACGGAGTGTTTCTCAGGAGATGATTTTGAATCATATTGGTTGAAATTGAGGTGTATCATGTTAAATCTGCCAACTAAGTCTAATTAAATGCACCACTGGAATTGAAATATTAAAAAATGCAATCACATTTTGTCAGAAGATAAACTGTACATGTCAACTCAGATCAACAAGGCTGTTTTTTTTGTGTTTTTTATGGCATAGAAACAGCAGGATTAATCAACAAGTTAACAGTATTTCTACACAATAACATATCAAAGATTCTAAGCATAGACAACAGTTAATGACATAATATGATGTAGATAGTTGTGCTATATGCTATAAGATTATTATTCTCCTTTCATAGAGAGAGAGAGAGAGAGAGAGAGAGAGAGAGAGAGAGAGAGAGGATTTGATAGAACTTTTTAAACAGTATTTCAAATGAGTACTCCGCTTACTTTTTTAACCTTAATAATTGGATTATTTTTGTCACATTTATCTAAGTTGTTTGACAGAAATAAAATCAATATAAACAATAACTATTTCCTTTCAGGGTAACGCCAAACCAAATGCATACATTGCATCTTTAGGTAAGTCGTAGGACATATGTAATTTATGATATAGAAACTAAATAAACTGTTAAACTATTTTGAAGAAACAACTTTCTGGAATAAAGACCAGTGGCACAATTCAAGGCCAGATGGTATAGGAAGTGAGCAGTAGCAGTAACAGCAGTTGAAAAATGTGAAGTTGGCAGCAGCAGTAACACCAGTAGCAGTCAAGAAAACGTGAAGTTGGCAGTAGCAGTAACAGCAGTAGCAGTATGCAAAACGTGAAGTTGGCAGTAGCAGTAACAGCAGTATAGTAAAGCAAACGTGAAGCTGACAGTAGCAGTAACAGCAGTAGCAGTAGCAAAAACGTGAAGTTGGCAGTAGCAATAACAGCAGTAGCAGTACGCAAAACATGAAGTTGGCAGTAGCAGTAACAGCAGTAGCTGTAAAAGAAACAAGAAGCTGGCAGTAGCAGTATCAGCAGTAGCAGTAAAGAAAACGTGAAGCTGGCAGTAGCAGTAAGAGCAGTAGCAGAAGCAAAAACGTGAAGTTGGCAGTAGAAGTAACAGCAATAACAGTAGGAAAGTCTTAAAAGTCTTGAAAGTTTCAATGAAAATAAAACATGTTTTATATTGCGTAGGTCTGCGACTGTTTCTGACACTCTTGCAGACTTTCATGAAGTTTGGTGCCAATTGGAAAAATATCATGTTTTAAGGTATAGGGACCCTTTCGGGTTAATTTAACCGGTCTGCGACTGATTCTGGCACTCTCGCAGACTTTCAGGAATTTTAGTGCCAATCGGAAAAATGTCATTTTTGATGTCTATGAACCATCCCGAGTCGATTTTTCATGTCTGCGACTGCTTCTGACACTATCGCAGACTTTCAGGAATTTTCGTGCCAATCTAGAAAATGTCATTTTTAAGGTCTAGAGACCCTTTCGGGTGGATTTAACCGGTCTGCGACTGTTTCTGACACTCTCACAGACTTTTAGGAATTTTGGTGCAAATAGAAAAAATGATGTTAAGGGACCCTCCGGAGTCCATTGCTACGGTCTGCTACTGTTTCTGACATTATTGCAGACTTCAGGAATGTTGATGCCTATCTAGAAAGTCTAGGGAACCTCTGGGTTCGATTGCATCGGTCTGTGATTGTTTCAAACACTTGCAGACTTTCAGAGTTTCATACTACTACTGCTGTTACTGCTACTGCCATCTTTACGTTTTGCTTACTGCTACTGCTGTTTCTGCTACTGCCAACTTCACGTTTGGCCTACTGCTACTGCTGTTACTGTTACTGCCAACTTCACGTTTGATTTAATTTCTACTGCTAAATGCTACTGCGTACTGCTACTGCCAACTTCCTATTAGTGATGGTATGCAAGTTTGAAATCTCGTGTACCATTATATCAATAACTGTTAGCGGTATATTTAACAATTTTTATGTTTATGAATATACATATTAATATAAATATTTTTATGAATATGATTGTCTAAGTTTGTTTGGAGTGTTTCTATTATTGTATACTGCCGTCTGTATATGTTGAATGCTTCACGCGGTAAATATAACCATACTTAAGCCACGTACAACTTTAAATTCGATGAAAAGTCGTAAAGCAAATACTAATTTTGGCATTCTGATACCGTAATTCGGGATTGTTTTCGTGTGATCCAATTTTCGCCACTTTACTTCAAAACGAGGTTGTTTTATTTTAGTGTGTTTATTTTTCACCCTTCTCAAGAAAATGGAGAAAAATAAACAAAGGGAAGGAAAGGTTACTCTTGCTTACTCAGTTAACCTTCGATACAGGGTTGGCGTTCCTGGTAAATAAGGGACACAATTTATTGTGTCGCCCTTTCGAAGAAAAGGCGATACATAGGGATCGCTTTGTCCGTCGGTCCGTCACGAAAACTTAACGTTGGCTATAACTTTGCCATTCCTAAACATTATCTTATCAAACTTTCAAATTGTATTGCTTATGACAACAGGGTCGGATTGATGCCAAAATTTCTAGGTCTAGGTCACATTTGACAGAGTTATGCCCCTTTTTATACATGAATTTTGTCATGAAAACTTAACGTTAGGAATAACTTTGCCATTTTTCAACATTTCAACATCAAACTTTCAAATTATATTGCTTGCGACAACAGGGTCGTGATGATGCCAAAATGTGTAGGTCTAAGGTCACAATTGACAGAGTTATGCCCCTTTTTGTACTTGGATTTTGTCATGAAAACTTAACATTAGCTATAACTAGGCCATTTCTTAATGTTTCTTCATCAAACTGTTTCCTATTTCCACTTTATCCTTCTGAACTCAATGTAACACTCAATGTAACACCAGAAGTGATAGCTAAGAAATACGCATGCATTGAAAAAATAAGAGAAAAGAAAGTAAATATTACAGAACCGTTAGTATATTGTGACAAGAGAAATCGACAGACTTCATAATAGAGAAAGAAAATGTAGAACTTAAAACAACAAAGATTACCTTTGTTCCCCCTATGGAAAAGCAGTTACAGAAAACAAATACTTTGAAAAAAAAAAGTAATGGAAGAGGATAAAAAGGTAAAGAGAAGAAGAAAATAGAGAAAGAGGAATCAGTTACGGGCAAAAGGAAGAAAGTTTGTGAGCCTCATTTTTTTTTTCAAAAAGCAGATGATCCCAAAGGAAAGAACGTCAAGAGGTGCAGTGAACAGAAGGAAATGCAGTGAAAAGGAGGAAAAGTCCAAAGCCAGGTTCATTAAGACGAAAAGGTCCATAAAAAGAACACCATTGAAAGACACACACAGACAACTTTTGATGGCAATGATGTAACTGTTGTATTGTTTGTGGTAAATTCCAGCCAAATGCTTTGAAACTTGACCAAAGAATCAAATTTATAGACCGGAGATGTTGTGCTGTCTGTGATAAATAGGTACATCTTAAATTCTGCAGTACTGTTGAGAAACTGAGAGGTAGTGATGAGTTAAAATGACCAATTTGTGAAGATGAACAATAAACATAAACGTTTCCCAGGTGTAAATAATTCAGTGTTTCATTATTGTTTTAAATGTAAAGGCTGTTGAAGTTATTATGCCCCCGAAGGGATGCATATAATAATCGCACTGTCCGTCCGTCCATCCGTCCGTCCGTCTGTGCAATAAAATCTTGTCCTCGCTTCTTCTCAAAAACCGCTTGAGGGATTTCATTGAAACAAAACGGGTGTGTTTGCCATCAAGCTTAGTTGTGCATATCGTCAGAAGATTGTGCTCAATTTATTGTTGGTAGAGTTATGGGCACCGTCATTTTTTCACTCTACAATCTTGTTCTCGCTTCATCTCCAAAACCACTTGAGGGATTTCATTGAGTGTTTGTCACCAAGCCTAGTTGTGCATATCGTCAGGAGATTCCGCTCGATTTATTTTTTACAGAGTTATGGGCACTTAGTCATATTTTCTCTAACTTCTATATTAAAGCCTTGTCCACACTTCATCTCCAAAACCGCTGAGAGAATTTCATTGAAACTTCAAAGGAATATTTGTCACCAAGCTTAGTTGTGCATATCATCAGGAGATTCTGCTCGATTTATTTTTGCAGAGTTATGGACACATAGTCATTTTTACTCTTACTTTTATATTAAATTCTTTTCCACGCTTGATCTCCAAAACCATTAAAGTATTTCATTGAAACTACACAGGAATGTTTGTCGTCAAACCTAGCTGTGCATATCGTGAGGAATTTCTGGACGGATTATTTTTGGCAGTGTTATGGGCCCTTAGTCATTGTTTAATTATAACTTCTTATTTTTTTCCACCAAAGGCAGAGGGGATATTAGAAATGGTATCCGTCCGTGCATGCGTGAGTGGGTTTGTCCGTCCGTGCGTCCGGTTCAATATTGTCCTAAGCATAACTACAAAAGTACTTGAGCTATTTTCTTCAAGCTTCATACACAGAAAGAGCACATAAGTCGGAAGTGCAATACCTTGCCTACTTTTAGAGTTATTCTCCTTAATCAGATTCACTTGAAAAACTTTGTCCGAACCATAACTTCAAAAGTACTTAATAATTTTCTTCAGTCACCATACACTGACAGAGCACATCGGGGGAAAGTGCAGTTTGCAAGAACAATAACTCCAACTTGACTACTTTAAGAGTTATTTCCCTTTATCAGATTCACTTGAACAAAAAATTCCAGAGCATAACTCCAAAGGTACTTGAGGGATTTACTTCAAACTTAATACACTGACAGAGCACATTGTTAGGAAGTGCAGTGTGCAAGAACAATATACGAAGTGCAGTGTGCAAGAACAGTAACGCTTCCTTGCCAACTTTTAGAGTTATTCCGCTTTGTCAGATTTACCTGAAAAAATTTGCCCGAAGCACAACTCCAAAAGTACTTGAGAGATTTACTTCAAACTGAATACACTGACAGAGCACACTGGTAGTAAACCCACTGTGCAAGAACAATAACTCTACCTTGCCTATGTTGAGAGTTTTTCCCCTTTATCAGATTTACTTGAAAACTTTGTCCGAAGCATAACTCCAAAAGTACTTGAGTGATTTACTTCAAACTTCATACACTGACAGGGCACAGCAGTAGAAATTGCAAAATGAAGAACAAAAACTCTACGGTAACCTTGCCTGCTTTTAGAGTTATTCCCTGTGTCAGAATTACCAGAAAAACTTTGTCGAAAGCATAACTCCAAAAGTACTTGAGGGATTGGTAGGAAGTGTAATATGCAATAACAATAACTCTATCTTGCCTACTTTTAGCGTTTTTCCCCTTAATCTGATTTACTTAAACAGTTTTCTCCAGAGAATAACTCAAAAAGTACTTTAGAGATTAACTTCAAACTTAATACACTGACAAACCGCCTTGATAAAAATTTCAAAATACACCTCTGGCAATAATTAACTTTATAGATACGTTTGTTATAAAGCAGAGTTTCCATTTATGAAAAGCATAAAATCCAAATAAAGTAAGGGAGGTATATAATACATTGTGATTTGAAAAGCTTTGGGGTTGGAAAGAGCGTTTTCTTTTAGGTAGTGGGGCTGTAATGCAGTACCTCCTGACTGAAGAGAACTAACTCCCATTACTTCCATTACTTTATATTGATATGAAACCTTTGTATTGAAATTTGCGGGTTCTTGTGTTTGTGTGATTCGATTGCAATGTTGCCTTTAAACATGGTTAAAAAATGAAAATTGTAAACAATTTCAGTTACTACTTTTCCAAAAGTAAACGGTAAACCTCTTTTTTAATTTCTTAAGTGTTCAGAACAGTATAGAACTAGAGTTCATCAGGGCTCATAAGAAGCGTTTTTATATATTTTGAAATCATCTTAGATATAAAGTGATATGTCACCATTAAATAGGAGGGGTGAATTGGTACAATTTGTTATCACATTTAGTAATATTATCAGTATCCTTCTACTTAATTATCTGCAGCTGTAGCGTAAGTAAAATCTTAAATATAATTATATATTTCATCTGAAATAAAACAATAATATCACATATAATTTAAAATATCTTAATTTAAAGCATTTTGATATAGATAAACAAGTAAAGGTTCAGGTTTTCGTTACAAGCTTATAAACTGATTCATTTTAAATGAGTTCACTTATGGCGTACCATCAGGGTTTTTACACTGTAAGACCCTGCATCATGCTGAAGTTTTTAACATCATGCAGGGTCATGATAATTATTTTTAAGCATCATACAGGGTCATGACAATTATTTTCGGCATCATATAGGGTCATGCAAATAAATCCTGCATCATACTGAAAGCATATTTTAAAAAAACTTCAGCATGATGCTGGGTCTAACAATAAAAACCCTAATGGTACGCCATATTCACTGGTAGATCACAATAATCAAGAATCTTGTGTGAGATCAACCATAAAAATCTAAATCTTTGCACTATTGATGTCTTTCGTGTATTTGCAAGATATACATCCTTGCCGGAGTAATTGCCCTTCAGCACGCCCTAGAAATGACTGTGCAGCCAACTGCGAAAAAGAGCGATTGCATCTGTAAGTTGGAAGACACAGTATGCTCATGCACACTGTTGATAGAGCATAAGCTGATCATGATACTGGAGAAAGAAAAAGAACTTGTATATCCAGATAATGGTGTTCTTCGTCTTAGGGGGAAGAAAAATAATCGGGCTCAACTTACTGAAGAGCAAGTGTCACGTGTGATCACGGCTGACGGTGAGTCCTCTCGACTGTTGATTGCCATCAACGGTGTCTTTCCAGGTCCACGTATTGAAGTGTGGGAAGGTCAGACATTAAATGTCACCATTGTTAATACAGATAGTGTGACAGTGCATTTTCATGGCTTGCACCAGAGAGGGACTCCCTGGATGGATGGTGTTGCGTTTGTGACACAGTGCCCTATATTACCAGGACAAACTTTTGTGCACAGGTTTAAAGCTTATCCACCCGGAACAGCAATGTATCATGCGCATATTGGGGACCAAAGAAGCATGGGACTGTATGGTCCCGTTATTGTTCGACCTATAAAGAATCCGATAATTGAAAACGAGATAATTATATCTCTTCAGGACTGGAATCATCTTATGGACCCGGAAACAGCGTACCAACGAAGGATCACAGAGCAGTTTGACTTTCAGACTGGAGAAAAAATCAGTACTACTTTTTCTGTTGACAAAGGTCAGTTTAGTCGTTTTGAGTTCCAGTCTGGGCTTGTGAATGGGAAAGGGCGTTTTTGGAAAACACAGAGCAATGACCCTTTATCCGATGAGAGTTTATATATATGGTCACCGTCTAACACTTAGGTCATCAGATGCTTACAACTTGGATCGCATTGCAGTGCAGTCAGTTATAGTGCAACCTGGTGAAAGGTGCGATTTTTTCTGGCAAGCACCGGCGGTAAGTGAAGTAAAGTCCAGAGATATACTTTTCATTGCTGAAACTATTGAAACTGCAGACAGTCTGGCGTACTCCAAATATCACGCGGCGGAAGTAGTACTGGAGCTTGAAGATTTCAATGCTTCATCACCGCCACCGAATCCGGTCAATACTCGCCAAGAAACATGCACTCTTTCATCGAAATGTACCACTTTCAACTGCCCATATGAATATTACCCAGCTAGCGAAAACAGAGAGTGTGTCACCTTTAATCAAGTTAAAAACACGGATTCTAATCAGAACTACAAAGAAGTACAAGGAACTAATGTAGATGAGGAGTACTTCTTCAATTTTGCGTTTCCAGGACCTCCAGGAAATACACCAGGATCAGTTAATGGCAGAGAGTTTGTTCCGCCCACGGTATCCCTACTGACACAAGAGAACGAGCTTAACACAAAGTGTAACAAAGACTGTGAAGAAAATGGCATCTGTAAGTGCACATATATACAAAAACTTCCTTCTGATAAGCTTATCCAGCTTGTCTTAATGAATTTCCAGCAGCAAGTCCCAGGCTGGTCCCACCCTGTCCATTTACACGGACACTCGTTTTATGTGATGAAAATGGGGTTTGGATCTTATGACATTTCAACAGGCGTTCTCACTGCAAATTCAAATAACATCAATTGTACCGACAAATTTGGATACTGCAGCACTGCCGCCTGGACGAATTCGAGCTGGGCCATTGGAAATGTTCCGGGGTTGAATCACCGACCTCCTGAGAAAGATACCATCATTGTTCCGACAGGTAGACTTGTTTCAGTTAATTGTACACATTTTTTTAGCAAATTGTTTATATCAGATGTAGAGAACAGTTTTGAAATCTGACATTTACACCATTCTATTAGCATTTCCTTGAGGTCTGACTAGTACATTGCGCCCCAGTGAATATGCTTTCATTGTGTTGCTGTTGTTCTTTCTAGCATCTACTTCTTTATAAAAGAATGATAAAAAATGGCTGTAGAACTGTTATGTGATTTTTTGTCTACAAACTAGCTCACATGACCGTTTTAACAAGTCATTTAATCATTTTATGTTTTCTTTTCAATTTTCTCGATATTAAAATTCATTATTAGGCAGTTTTCAAAGCCCTTATACTATATAAGCACTTATGAAAGAAAAGATAAGTAGGGCCCCCTTAACTGTTATCAATTATGACTATGTGATAATAAATGTAAATTAAATTTTGGTGTTATCTTTTGGAGAGTATCAAAATGACTTAGATAATTTATAGCGATAAAAATATATGTATACTCGTGACAATCACAGTATCATGCATACTGATACAAAATTGATTTTTTTAGAAATCCTGTATAAACGTATATTAAATATCTGAACATCATCTTAAAATAACGTGTTGCCGAGTTCAAAAATTGTCTGTAATATGTACAAAACCTTCAAAATTTCACACCCTCATTAATCTGTTGTGCAGGAAGTCAAGGCGTAACGTAATACTATCACACTTGATCCAAACAGTTCAGTTTGTTGTCAATGTGACACCCGCAGAAAATCTCATACACCATTTGACAAAAGCTAAGGTCCACTTAACTTTATTTTTTTTTTAATTTTGATATTGATTCTAAAAAATAAGACATTAGACATACGCATATTTTATTTCATATTTAATTTGGTTGACCTTCTACCATGTTTATATATCATTGAGTCTGTATTCACTAAATCAAAATATAACTTTAAAAAAGATTTATTTTCTTATTTTACTTTTTTGAATTTCTGTTTTTATTTATTTCGACAGTTATCAAATTGTATCATTCAATTCAGTCAATGAGAATGTTGTTGTTTTTTTTTTTCACTCTAATGTTAGTAAGTTACGAAATGTAATGTTGCGTTAAAACCTATCGACAATGCAGCAATAAGTAGAGGTTTGATACTCATTGCTGGCATCAGTTCATTGAAAAGGTTAAAATGTAAAAGAAGTAACTGTTATTAAGTTATGATTAAAAAGAGGTAATTGAATGGAGATGAAATAAGTTTTCTGGTTTTCTCCTTCATGCTCGACAATGAAGAATAAATCTTTGATGAAATGATTTAAGACTACATATTGGTACCCGTGACAAAAAATCACCTTCAACACACTAGATCTTTTGTACATATGTGTATGGAAGATTTACACACTGGATATGAATGTCCAGGTTAGTGGGTGGACATAGCTTATACAGTAGTAGAAATTGTGCGTATCAAGTAAAATGTATCCTACATGAGATACGTATGTCGAATTTCTGTTAAAAACAAAGCCCGCTTAACATTAACATCCTGGAAATCAAAAGAAGAATATGAGATATCTATAAACAACATTGGTATTCAAACATAAATAATTCAGGGAGACTTTCATTTTACTGTCTATATAAACATGATGTTGTACAAGAGAAATATCTTCAAGTTATAAATACAAATAAGTTCTGATTATCTTTAACTAAATTCTGTATAACTTCTCATAACTTAGCAATTGGAAGGTGCAGGCATAATAATATTTCAAGGGAAAAGTTGCTCCATGAATTTAGTAGAAGATGAATATCATTTTTATTAATTTGTCTTAAATATTACCACCTACGAAGATTTTTTCTTAAGCCGTATTTTTGTAGATGGCCTACTTTACAAAGTTTGAAATCTTTTATGTCTTCAACAAGTACAAATGCATTACACAATCTATCAAAGTACATATATATTTTGCTTTTCAAGAAAGAGGATAACTAAATATATTTAATTAGTATTATTTTACTGTTAGAGCACTTACAGCATTGCGCCAAATCCATACTGAGTATTACATGTAGTCTTCATGGTTTTTAACGTAGGACCATTCTTTTTCGCACGCACTTGACCCGGTTACACAGAAAGTCTATACTATGACAAAGAGTGCGTGCAAGTTATAGTCTGTTTTCTATAATTATATAGAGGATATTTGATTTTTTCAGTGTGTGACCGAAAATTAATTTCACGAGTGACCATCAGATTTTTATATTTTCACGAGTGGCGTAAAATCTGATGGTCACACGTGAAATAAATTTCGATCGCACACTGAAAAAAATCAGATATTCTATTTATTTCATGCTCTTCAGTGTTATTTTGGAAAAAAGGTAAAACAGTGATAACATAAACATCTTATCCACCCGTGGTGCACCCCAATATTTACTAAGTAGTTCCAAAAAATTCGATAAAAATAAATGAAAATCTGGGCTTTCAGTGTTTATTTCTTCACTCATAAGCACAAAAATAACCTTTTAACAAAACATTTTTAAAATTTATTCAATCTAACAAAATATTACAGAAACTGCAAATACATCAATGAAATATATTCCTCCGCGTCAGGACACGACGCAAAATTGTAACGTCCGCCATATTGTTTACAGTTTCTTTAACAGTAAAATCGCATTCTTGTCCACTAAGCTCTTTAAACGATAACTGAACAAAATAAAAAGTGTTTTCATATGCATCTGGATTTAATTAAGTGTTTTATTAAAAATGCAATCACTTTCATCTGATTCTATCATGCGGATACGTTTATATGCCGGTCGAACTGTGTTTCTTTGTAATTGTGGTGCAGTGAGGGATAAAAAGTAGTCTGGCACAGTGAAAATTATATTTTGTAAATTTCACTAGTGGTTTATCAGAATATATTCATCTGATATTGTACAATAAAACACTGGAAAGCAGGAAATAATGTAAGCTAATACAAGTATTTATTTATATAATCAGCTGACCATATAGCGCTTTAAAAATCTCTTCACAATTCGTACGTACTATAGTCTGTTTCATATACTTGTTGTAAGCCAAATATCACAGAAATAATTATGTTCTAATATTGTCATTTCTTCCATTATAAACATTCTTCTGATGTTTATTCAGATAAAAACTTAATACTTCTATGTTAACTAGATATTCTACCCGTGACTTGCACTTTGCATAATATGCTATTTATTTGTAACGGCTATAAATATGTTGTTACAATTTAATGCCGAATAAAAGCTATGTAATGTTATGTTATGTTATTCGTACGCATGTCAAAATAACCGATCATCGCTAATTGGTAAACAATAAGTAGAGATGTGAATTTTTTGCCGCAGAGGTTGCGATCTTAGGTCTGTCTTTTGCACTTTTTTATTTTTCCGGTATTTGGAAGTAAAATTGCATTGATTCAGACTAAATTTTACGGAAAATCGTCCGGAATTCAGAATTTGAAAGTTCCGGATTTCAGAAGTATGATTTACATAGAAAACAGAAAGAGAAATTTTGGGACTGAGAAAATCGTTCCGTTTTCAGAAGTTTCCGGTTTTTAGAAGGTTCGGTTTTCAGAAGTTCCACTGTTAGTAAATACTGTCAGAATGTATACAAAAGTATCAAGTAATTTTATTACACTATATAATAATATGTCTTTTCAAGCACAGTATATAACGAATATACTATAAAATTAAATATTTAAGGACTAAACTTCCGTCATCTTATTTTGGAAAATAATGAAGTATTGTAGATAGAGCTTAAAAGAGAACAACATAACAATCCTAAATTTTTCAAGACTTAAATTTCCAGTGTACATTATATTCACTTATACTGAGCATGGAAAATAACCAGAGGTGTCATTCAGTGGGAAGCTTTCTATATCATGCACTATCCCACAACAACCTTTTCATAAGGCGTCGGTCACATGGTCATATAGGACCGACAATAAATAAGCTCAAATAGACAGAGCAATACACACCAACGCTCGCATAGCCTGCTGACATTATAGGCATTTTCAGAATTCTAGGAGATTATAAGTGTATTGTTGTTAGTGCAGTAAAGAATTTTCAATTTTATTGCTGTCGTTATTAAAAATTATGCAACATTAAATATCAATTATTATCAATTTCTTTGTTGAATTTAAACACATCATTTACCTAAAAACACAAACAAATACTTGGCACTCTCACTAGTAAACATTAAGAGATATCCAATTATTGCACATTGTTAAAAGAATGTGGTCGCAAAAACGATCGGAGGGCCGCAGAATCACGTTGTCTGAAAACATCTGGCTCCAGATGCTCTGCCGCATATTCTTTGTCATTTGATGCTCTGTCGCAGTTAGAAACACTCACCACTGTACTGGGTGATGCCCTAAGCGGCATAACCCAAAAAAATTTGAGAGAGGGGAATTTTTCTATTTTTATATGCACGAAGGGGCATATTATGTTATGGTCCTTGGCGTCCGTACGTCTGTCCGTCTTTTAGCAATTTGGTTTCTTGAGAATAACTTGAGAACTGTTTGGCCTACAGTCTTTTAACTCCAAATGATGATTGCCCATATTATGTGCATGATCCCCGTCGATTTTGGGGTCAGTAGCTCTAAGAACATTGAAAACTATTTCCGTCATGTAACTTGACAATCGTTTGTTATAGAAATTTTCAAACCTAGTATTATGATTGCAGACATTGAGTGGATGACCCCTACACATTTTGGGGTCAGTATGTTACAGATCAAGGTCACAGTGATCTACATGTTTAGAATCATTGACGTGCATTCTGTAACTCGACAACCATTTGCCCTAGAGACTTCAAAATTCATATAATGGTTGCACACATTGAGTGAATGATCCTGTTGATTTTGGGGTCAGTAGGTCAAAGGTCAATGTCACAGTGACCTTAGCACTGAAAACAGTTTGTGCTGTAAAACTTTATAACAATTTGTCAAACAGACTTCAAACTTCATTTGATGATTGCTTACATTTAGAAAATGACCCATACATCTTAGGATCAGTAGGTCAGATGTCAAGGTCACAATGACCTAAACACTGAAAAACATTAATGCTGTATAACTTTGCAACTACTTCCCATACTGACTTCAAACTTCGCAGGATGAGTGTCATAATTGATTACATGACCCCTATACTGTTCGGAGTTAGTATATAAAAGGTCAAGGTGACAATCAACTAAACAATCAATATTTCTGCAATATAACCTGATAACCATGTATCACAGCATGAACATCATAACTTCAGAAATACTGACATTTATAATAATTACGAAGCCTAAAATTCAGATATGATAAATATCTGAAAAACTCTAAAATTAAAATTATAAAATGTTAAAATTCAAAAACTTATAAATAAAAATAAATCAAAATTTAAAATAAATCATTTAATTCCAATGCCTAAGGTTTCCTCCCTTATATCACAAATGCATCATACTTAGGAAAAACACCATTCGGGCATATAACGCTCCACCCAGCGGTGCTCCTGTTTTTAAATTCCTCTTCAACATCTTGTTTTGCATTGTGCTCAGGAATAGATTTTGTCTTTATCACATGCATTCTGTTTTTATTCAGAGTGATGAAAAACCACATGAACTGATGGAATATATTCCTCCAAGTGATGGAAATGGTGATGTTCCAGAAGAACTACCACAGAATTGAGGTACATTGTCTTGGTGTTCTTCATGCAGTCTATTTTATACGAATCACTTTAACTTTCTCTCATTGTTACATTCTCTCAGTTCATTTGGGATGTATTTTTCTTTGAATATCTCTGTAAAAGACTCATTGTTTTCCTTGAATATCTCGCATACAGATATTCTTCTGAATCTTCATACAGCCCAATAAATCGAACTTCTTGACCTGTAGCACATGTATTGCTTAATTATTTATGAAACTAATATTAAAACAGTTGAATTTACATGGCGAGGAGATTTTGTTTATCATTACCAACTTCACAGCCTGTTGATTATCTAATAAGCCTCAAATGTTACAAAACTACACACACATTTATGTCTACAAGATCTCTGCTTTATTGAAACCAGTCACAGCGAAATTAACGGTACATCTTGGATTGTTTGATGGCATAGTATACATCTCAGTTTTGTTCTTGAACCAGTATTATTGTATTACTAGCATCTAAGCAGCAGGTGCCAGTAGAAGTACATTAATGATGACGAGGTATTGATTTTTGTCTGTCACCAATCACCTGAAATGGGAAACCTTTTTGCTTAGCAGACAATTTTCATCTTTTGGTCTGTATTCAGTGGAACTCGTCGTAGTGGCCATGTGTATAAAGCAGCTGCAAACTGTCTTAAGCAGCCAGACTGACAACTTCCCAGATTTACCTTTAGTTCTAAATTCTTCCTGCCTTTATCAGCCATACGTTCTAAATATTCACTTTTTTTCTGTCACTTCACTGGCTGCTTAATACCAGTTTGACTGTAGTTGATATACAACTGTGTTGTGTGAGTGGAAAGAAGAGAAATCATTTATAAGATTATCTAGTTTCATTCATACTAAATTTATATTAAACTACACTACAGCAGGCGACTTGAAGGCACCTTGTGATTGCAGTGGGATAAAACTACACTACAGCAGGCGACTTGAAGGCACCTTGTGATTGCAGTGGGATAAAACTGAATCAGGCAATTAAGGCTGTCTTATATATTATTCTAATACACGAATTGTGTAAAGTGTGGATAAATTTGCATTATCATTAGCATTCTGAGTTATATTGATTTTTTTCATAATTTCCGTATTCATTTCATTTTTAGGTAGATGCTGCGTACAATGGAACTCTGATGGGATGATTTCAACGCCACGACTGCATGAAATGCAGAAAATGAACTTAGAGATTAAAAATAACATTTAATTCAAATATGTCGTTTGTGCATGGGATGGAATTGGCAGTCGGTGGCCTAACACTATATATATATATATATATATATATATATATGAAATTAGTAAAATATAAAAGCTAAATGCCTGATAAAGGTGTCGTTAACAATCCCACGCCATCTAATATTAATGCGCCAATTCCAACATCAGTTTCTCTTCGTTCAGCAGATAGTTGATTCAATTCCATAGCTTTATTCCCGTAATCTTTAGCCTATTTGTCTTGGTATTCTGCATCATACTCACATGATTTTATTTTTCCTTGCAAAATAAACATCCTGAAATGGCTTCTGCTACGCTCTTAATGCATTCTAAGACTCTTAACGTCTACATCACTTGAGTTCCTCACTCCCAGTTTGCATAACCTCAGTGAATTCTGCAGACAAACTCATTGTTTCCTCAATCAGACTAATAATGTTACTCCTTATATCTGTGTCATCTCTGAGCAGCACTTCCAAGACTGTCAGGGATACTGCAAATTTGCTAAAACGTTATGAAAGATCAATTTGATTAAAATCATGTCCTTAACATCGCTATGCTATAGGGTGGTCGTGAACTTCAGTCAGATTGATGAAAAATAAAAATGATCAATGACATTAAATTATATTATGTCTGTAGTACGTGTTATGCTTTCATGTTATAATCTTGTTTATAAAGTGTGCTCTTTGTCATTTTGTAAAGATGTGGTGTTGTTTAGTCTTACTGAGTTTTGAATAGGCTTAACGTGTCTATATTGTTTAAAACTAGGGATGGCAACGAGTAACCGGGTAATCGAATACTCGATCGTACGTCCGGGTATCGGTTTAGAAAATTGATAATAGGTTACTTGGGGAAAAATGTATAACTTCATTAATTTTCTTTGCGATTTGTAAATGTTTAGTGAATTAGAATAATTGAAAATTTCAAAGAGATAGATATATCTGCGGTATAAATGCATAAATAACTCAAAAAATAAATAATATATAAATAAATCAAAACATCCTTGCAGAGGTGCGAAGATAATATCGTAGATTCACAATGTTTAATAACGAGGCAATCAACAGTTCGACATGTGTATGTAATAAAAAGCTGTGTCGCTTATATCATTCGGCCTCTTATGATATTTAATTGCCTTTAATTGCCCAACAGTTTGGCGTTTCATGGCGTATTGATGTTAAAATTTGTATACAGGGTATTTATTGAACCTTGAGATTGAACTGGCCAGGTTAGAACATGGGTTCTGCATATCATCTTGATGGGCTGAACATTTGATCAGTTTCATGGATTTCATTCCAGGGTTGAAAAAGATATAAAGTGGGCATGAAACACATGGCTCATATCTTTAGACACCACTGGTGACCTTGACCTGGCCAGGTCGGAACATGACATCAAACACAGGGTGATCACAATAGATCACCCTGAGCATTTGCACTGGTGAGCTAAAAACACCCTTCGGGCATAAAATGCTCCGCCTAGCGGTGCTCTTGTTGACTTATTTTCTACTAAAATGAAATTTCTGTTCATTTAAAGAAAAAAGCTTAGATTTTTTTTCATATTTTACATGTGTATGTATCTTATGAAAATACAGGTTACCTGCAAAATTGGGCAGTACATCTCTAAATTTGTCAGAGTTTTGACCTTTATAGACTAAATTTCTGATAACAACTAAAATATCTTCACATTTATAGGGTTGTGTTTTGAAGCGCGCTGTTCATTAAAAAAATGTAACAATTATACAGCGTTTGACACTCCACCTGCCTCTTTAATTTTTATCATCTGCTTATGATACATGGCTGGGACAAATGTGTCCCATGGACACACTAGTGAATTGTTGTTTTTGATAGTTTTATATTTTTAAATAAAGATAATGTTAACAAGTATTGCTTTCTTGTGTTTGTTGTAAACTTAGTGTCAGCTAAAGTTTTACCACCTCTTTACAGTTGTATTCATATCAGAGTCAGTTTATCTTCCTAAAGTTACTGGAAAGAACATGTACTAGACTGCAAATGTTACCAGTAAACTACCAACAGAACTTACAATATTGGTCAGTATGCATAAATCATGGTTGATATAATAGTACTCTTGTCCTTTTCTGGAACATTATAGTTGGAGTACCACAGGGTTTTAGAAAAATAAGTGGAATTATCAATACTAAATTTGAAAAATAAGTGTTGAAAATGATCAAGATCAGTGATGGTCAGTACTGATTAGAGTGTTCAGTAATAATGTACAAAAAAAATTTCCAGTGAAGTTGGACCATAATTTATTGCAAGGCAGATAAAAAAAGATTTTTTATCATATTCAGCTCAATGAGACTAGCTAAAATGGACCTCTATTGCATAGCAATAAATTCTCTCGGATAAAGGTATTGCATTACATGCATGTATCCATTACTTGAAAACATAAACCCAGCTTTATGCGACAGTTTTGCATTACTTTCAGTGCTTTTATTTAATGTACATGTGTTTATCAGTTTAACGCCATCTTGGAAATACAGCGGGATCAGTTCAACATTATCACAAGAAATCAATTAATACGCCGAATTATCACTACACATACGGTTTCGAGGGTACATTGATTCGCATCTAAATAATATTTTCTACATACTTAAATATAAAATTTTATCAAAGAAAACCCATAGATCTAACATAATTTAACAATAAAACTTCACATAATCAACCACATGTAAGAAATTACGTTGAAATCTTCCCTTATTTGCATAATAATTGGTACCCACGTTCAACAACGCCAGACAATCGCTGGTACTTCACTATCGCTGTAAATGTATATCTGAAGCCGGATACATTATTGAAAGAGATTTTCAAAGAGTTTATCTGTCCTCTCACGTTAACTCGGACATTTTCCCATTATAAACTAATGTTTCTATTTGCGTAAATTTCCAAAATTAATAGATTTCATTAATAAAATTAACATTCTGTTGGAAACTACAGAATCTTCAACATCTTTTTATGACACAAACACAAGAAAGATATTTTCCTAAAACAAATCCACATACACGGTACTTTTTTAGTAACCCTCATGTCTCTCTTGGGTCGGAATAAATGAACGTTGTAAAGGTCACCTACTAATAGTACTTATAATTTATGACCCATAATTCGTCCAGAAAATCATTGATTGGAAGCAAATTTTACATAATGTTTTCACAAGTGTGAATGATCAAAACTTAAATCAATTTGTAAGATGCTTTGTTTTGAGATCTATGCAGAATATACAAGGGTCCCATTTGGGTAGGTTAATTTGCATAAATCCCACAGTATAAGGCGTGTTTTATCGATCGTTGATATTTCATTGGATATTAATTTATAAGCAGACACAAATTTCTGCTTGATAGAGATGTCATTTTTAATTATTTCTTTTCAAACAATACCCAACGTGAAAAATACAACGTAGTGTGAATTTCCATTCCAGTGAAACAAATCTTCACACATTAGGACACCTAAAATCATTTCAATTTTACTACATATTAAATGACAAAGAATTTGTTGATGACGTAATGATTAAGTGAGAAAGTGTTACGCAACATTTTAAAGAGATAGTTTTATTTAGAACCACAACTTGGAAGAAATTGGAATCTTTATTAATCACATTATCTGCTTAGGTAAAATTACAACCCGTTCTCCCGGTACAAAGTTTGAATTTAGTTATAAAAATCGAGAAGTAATCACATTATTTTAATTTACAATTTATTGCATGTTATTTTTATAAGTGTGCCTTTATTGTGTTTCTTGCACGTGTTGTTTAGTGTTATGTTTGCATTTAAAAACGGATGCGTAATGAACTGTGTAATTATGCACTACTGCCACGTACAGTAAATCGATAAAAGTCGTTTTATTGATTATACAATATCAGAAGTATATACGCATACTATATTTATTTCGTTACTTCGTTTCGTCTTCTCGTAATCATTTCCAAGACAGAGGCACAACAGGTAAATTAAGTTCATATCATAATTGCTATTTTGTTATTGTTGTTATTGTTGTTGTTTTAGTTCTTTTTTTTTCAAGAGAAAGCGCATAGTATAATAAACAGCCATCAACGATGTATCTACATATCCTTCAAGGAATAAAGACCAGACTTCAATGACCGTCCTTGTACGAAAAAACGACAAGGTTCTCTGACAGACCAATACCAAACCAAACAATTCATAGATGCTTTGAAACATTTTTATTGCTGGTGATCTTATACCACTTTCTTTGGTTAAAAGTAATAACTTCAGAACAGGAGCCAGTATACCAAATGCCAGATCGTAAAACTTTGTCAACTACATTACTTCATAAAAAGTCAGTAGAGGTGTAATTTAACCTCTAACAACAACTTAAATAAGCTAAGATTGTTGCTTTTACCATTGACTTGTCGCTCAATGAAAGGCCTCCTGAGTATAACCGGACATTATTTATACTAGAATTGGCCCTGAAGTCAGTTATTATAGCCTAAAAACGATTTAAAGATAAACATTGTGCAGATGATATTAATGTGGAATATGAACAGTGTATCGCTACCTTTCACATTGGTGACAAAATAACATATATATTGTAACGAACAATGCGGCAAATATGGCGAAAGCTTTTGACTTTTCGTTACCAGGGTATGCAGATTCAAACAGTACTGATGAAATCACTAAATAGGGAAACTGCTGATAGGGAAAGTGATGGTGTGTCGTTTGACAGCAAAGTAAACATCACAAAATAGCCTAAACGTTGTTATGCCCATAGCTTACAATAAGTTATCAAAGACGGGTTAAAGTCTAAGAACTATCTTGGGTAAAGTGTCAACAAAAGCAAGTAACTCAAGACCTTGAAGGCTACAGAGAAGTTGCCTGTAGAGAAGTTGGAGAGTCTGAAAACGGTTAACTACATATGAACCTAAACTGCTTAATGAACTATGCATGATTTTGACAAAATTTGAACATGCTACAATACTCCATGATCTATGTGTCATACATATAATGAAACATTTGTTGCAGCTTTGAAAGCATCATTCAAACAAATTAATGGAAATCTATGTAAATGATCAAGTGTTTGAGTCAGCATCGGCGTTTGATCCGAGATTCAAAGATTCAAACTGGATTAGTTTGAAACTGAAAAAAAACATCTGTAATTACAAAATGGTTGTCTCAGAAATGATTGGAAATGTTAGATAAAACTAGATAGAATTGAAATCTCTCTTCTCCACCCTGCAAATTTCCACAGTCAGGAAAGCCTGGATATTTATTCTTTTCTAACCACAGAAAAGAAAGTCAAAGGCATCGTTCATCCAAAGAATCTGAAGTCATCACCTACATTTCTGAACCTTATTAAAACAAAACATTAAAACCACAAAAAATCTAAAATGATAATAGGTTAAGATTTCCTGCTTTGTCAAAGGTTGCTGCCAAGTTCAGATCGATACGTGCAACATCTGCTCCACTTAAGAGATTATTTGGTGTAGCAGACAAGTGTTTCGTCCCAAGCGTTGCCGACTGTCAAAATATTTGAACAGTTTATGATGACAAAATGCAATTCAAGTATTTAAAATTTATAACGGAATTTGATTTAATGATCTTGGATTATTCCAACTATTGAACATATAAATTATGTTACACCATGTATGTTACACTGTGTATTTTATAAGAAACAAGAAAAAAACAACAAAGCAGAACAGATGCAATATACGCCCGTCAACCTAGGCTGTGAACTGATTGTGCCAGACATTTCACATTCCACTGCACTAATATTTAGTGATCATCAAATTCAGCGAGAATATTTTTACAACTCTGTTTTAAAGCGACACTGAAAGACTCTTCACACTAAACCAAAATCTATATACTAAACTCGATTTAAGAGGGGAGATAATGCACTTCTCCTTTACGCCAGCTATTTACATTTGAAATTTCACATCAGTTCGATTCATAGTTTTAAAAGCTCCGGAGAAACTTTATTAATATGGAAAATAATTAAAAATGTGACCAGGTAAAGTTTTGGTTCGTTTGCATTGCACTTCTACTTCTTACCATCTATCATTATCTTAAGTGTCAAGGCAACCCTTTTCATAGTGTTCAAGTTATGCTCCGGACAAAAATTCAGTATTAAAATTTAAAAAGGAGCTTACTCAAAAACTGAATAAGGAATAGTTATAATTCTTTTGCACTGAACTTTGCCTTACCACCAGCCATCTATAATTCAGTATCACATCAATTCACTTCACATTTATAAAGTTGTGTTCAGGTAAAATAAAAATAAAAGGAGAAATTATTCAAAATATGGACAGGAAGAGTTATGTTTCTTATGCAGTTTATTTTGACTTCTTATCATCTATGCTTGCTTTAAGTTTCAGGTAAATCTCTTTCATAGTCTTCCAGATATGATCCAGACAAAAAAAACATCATAAAATCAGAAAAGAAAAAAAAAGAGAAAAAAAAAACTGGAAACGGTAGATTTATGTTTATTGCACAGTGCAATTGTCCTTGTCATCATTTATTTATATTGAAATTTTCACATCAGTTCACTTCATCGTTTTAAAGTTATGTTTCGGACAAAGAGAGAAAGAAGTGAGATCGTAAAAAATGGACCAGGTAAAGTTATAGCTCTTGAACACTGCACTTCTACTTCTTACAATATATCTTTATTTTAAGTTTCAAGATAATCTCTTTAATAGTGTTTAAAAATTGAAGATATGGCGAACACTTAAAACCTGGATAAGATAGAGTTTTGCTTCTTAGGCACTACACTTTTCCTCGTCACCATCTATTTATGTTATAAGTTTAACATCAATTTACTTCATAATTTTTAAGTTATGTTCCGTACAAATATATATAAGGATGTGAGATTATTCAAAACTGGGACCAGGAAAAGTTATGGTTATGTGCACTGCACTTTTACTGTTTACTATCTACTTTTGAGTTATGTTTCAAGACAATCCCTTTCAAAGTAATCAAATTATGCTTCAGACAAAAAAAAATCATTTTAGAAATTAAAAAGGGTAGAGTACTTAAAATGTTGATAAGGTAGAGTTGTGCTTCTTGAGCTGTGCACTTTCCCTTGTCGTCAGCTATCTATGTTTTTTAAGTTTCACATCAATTCATTTCATAGTTTTAAGTTATAATCTAGTCAAAAATAAGAGGGGAGATGATTCAAAACTAGGACCGTGCAGAGTTTTGTTTGTTAAGCACTTCGATTTTCCTTCTTACCATCTATTTTTTTATTTTAAGTCTCAAGACAATAACTTTCATAGTGTTCAAGTTTTACGCCTGACAAAAAATCATTTTTTAGATATTAAAAAAGGAAGATAACTCAAACGCTGGATAAGGTATAGTTATGCTTCTTTGGCATTGTTCTTTTCCTTGTTGCCAGCTATCTATATTTTTAATTTTACATCAGTTCACGTCTGTGCTTTAAAGTTATGCTTAAAATGTTCAAGAGGGGAAACAATTAAAAAGGGACCAGGTAGAGTTATGATGCACTGCACCTCAACTCATTGCAAGAAGGTTGCACAGTTTGAGGTAGGTTAGTCAATTAGGAACAGAGTTATATGTCTGGACGCCGCCTGCCCGCCACGGACTTTCCCAGAATGCGGAATATAGAAGGTACATGAAAAAAAACCTTTATGCTTGTATGTTAAATAAAAAGAGCAAAATTTATATATCTGAATGTACTTGAATGTAATCCAATACATTGTAAAAGTAATCGTAATTCAATCAATAACAATTTAATAATTAAAGCAAATTAATCTTAATCGTAATGGAAGATACCATGCTGTAATCGAAATGTAATCGAATGTAGTTGATCTCAAGTCTAGTGAACGTGATGCTCATATGTATCCGTAACATTTAAGGACGTTTCAACCTTTTAACTAAAGGAAATCTACAATTTACAATTTGTTTGCCTTAGATTTGAAACATCCTACCAGACTTTGTAGAGAAAAGAGGGTAAGCAGTTGAAAAATGATGCAGAAGCTCATTTTTTCTTTATTCTGGGACAAAGCTTAACTGTTTTTATTCAATAAATTGAACAATAGTATACATTCAAAGAAAACTCAATAATGATCGAGGAAAGTATATTTAAAAACTCTCTCCCTTACTTATATAGTTTATACAACTAGCGTCGGTTACAAACAATGTATATTGTAAAATTGTACTTAATGTTTATATATTAAAACCATATGTTTTGCTAACTTCTGTATCCAAAGTAATTTGTTTTGAATACAACAGTGTTAACATTTAATCAGTCAATAATTCCTGAGAATGAAATAAAACATAGCGTGTAAGAATATGAGAATAACTCGATACTAAGCGGAGTTGAATAAAAATGATAGAAGAATGAACACAAATACATACAGGAGAGATGGGTCAGTACGTGGTTACGTTGATGGCTGTAATGTTGTAGGTCTACACAGAAATAAGAAGGATAAATGATGTTAATAGTCAATTGTAATGATTAATTTGATGATAATTATTCTTGTTAAGTAAGATTCAAGAAGACAAGATACTTTAAACCAAAACGATATCAAGCATTATATATGGAAGATTATTTATGCAAAAATTGTATGGTTTAATTTGGTCAAATGTTTCATATTAAAGAGTAAATGTATGCTACGTACTTCAATTGATTCATGTAAGCGCTAAATGCTAATTGTTTCATAACATGTCACTTGTTAACGTTCATACATCTAATAAATTTCATGTATAATGCCTTTTAGTTTGTTAAGTACCTTTTGTGCAATCGCTGTCAAAATGAACGAATAAGTGAAAAATTAACACTTGCCACAGCTCATTAAGCATCATGCACTTAGTCTGATGAATTTAAAGAAGCAAATTTGAACTAATTTTAACACCAGGGGGCGCCAGAAGATGTAAAATTATTAAGACTGCTCCCCATCAAAATGTGGGCAGAGAGTGACGGGCTGGAAAGAATATATCTGAACTAAGTTACTGTCTCATTTTTGTTACAGAAACACATTAAAATTTAAAGTTTTACACAGTTTTAATGGAAAAGAATTTACCCTGTTAGTCACGGGGTTGATGTTTTCATTATGTCGATAATTTAAGACACTGAATTGAAAAGACAACGTAGTGTTGTGGTTGAGACTAGTGTTGCACAATCGGACTGAAATGAAAATCGGTTATTAAAATGACAGTACAAATTAGGTGAAACAGTTTTAAAGTAATAAAAAAGCAGTCGATAAAAATTGGTCAAACAGTTCCAGTACAACGTTAAGAATAACCTAAACTAAGTATTCGAATAATGAACCGTATGAGAGGCTGACCAAATTATGATTGCTGTGGTTACTGACCCGTAATTCCGGACTCATGGGTATATCTCCGCTCAACACATAAATTTAACGATGAAGAAAGAGACACAATGATTAGCAGTTTCTAGCGTTTATTTAAGCTTGAAATATTCCAGGTGACTTATCCACAAAGAAACACAAATCATAGAAAGTACAGTCAACAAGTCATAGCACATAGGTTTCTGTTTAATAGCAGTCGGAATAGCGCCACTTGTATACCTTTTTGTACCACTTTGAATAATGAGGAGTTTCGAAAGAATTCAGATATATGTTTTCCAAATTATTATAGGATATTTTTCTAATACAATTAATTCAAGCAAAGAAACCGAACATATATATGCAGACATATAACATATGAAAAACGTTAGTAGAGGCTTACAAATGTACACAAATTTAATACAGAGTGAGTGCCTTATATGTAAGGTGAAATTTGTATTTTTATTATTGTTTTTGAGTTAAATCAGCTCTAACTATTCAGATAAATTTCTAAGGCATAATAAGCGACTAACAAAAATCATTGAGTAACTTAATAGCCGCAATATATAATGATACAGACTTTTCACAGCTCAAGGGAATGCCAAATTGTGATAAGGAAGAGGCAAGTAAGACAAAGGGTGTCTTTAAGGCATCAGTTATTAAAAGTAAACAAGGTTCTATTTATCGTTCTTCAATTATATAAAAATGGACCCAGCCAACAAAATGTGAAAACATGAATTTATGTATATGATTTGGCATAAAACACAACGCATAAATCCTTATATAGCTCGACATAACACAAAGAACCAACCATTTTTCAAAGTTTTGCAAGATGTTACTTCAATTAAACGCCACCCCTGAAGTCCCCGGATACCAACAGGTTTATATCGTATTTTTACAATATGAAGTATGTTGAACAGGGTTAGAATTCTACCATAGATGAAATGAATTCTAAGCACAACAATCCCGCTACACGTACCTATTGCCAACAGCCTATGCCAACAGGAAATTAAATAAATTCTGATAATTAACCATGGTATATGACGTCATTTCACTATAAAGAATCTTAAGCATATTTTACTTTGGAACACTTTTTTTCTTTATTTTGTATCAGCTTTACGTAGGGAGCTGGAGTTTTCAGATCTTAATCCTACGACAATTTGTTCAAAATAATGTTAAATATATAATATATATTTGATTGCCTATTTTTCTGTTTCTCGAGTCATAGAAAATGTCAATACCATTTCGGCAGATTATGACAATTTTACTATCAAAATATCTGCTAAAATAATCACATTAAAATTATCTGTCAAATAATAACATCGATTACCATATTTTTTTGAGAATCAATTGGTCTCGTGTTGATAAAAATAAGCATTAATATTTATTAAAATGAAACAAAATAATGAAATGGTCGTTCTCGTAAACTTGAACTCATATCCATAAAAATATAGTTACAGATAAATTACAGACTACCGGTTATCATGATCATTAAAACAGTGATCAAACTTTCCGCGTACATAATTCAAACACTGTAGATATATACACTTTGCTAACCAGTAAGAACAATATTAATTAATAACTGGTAAACATCTTATGAAAAAGCTCATCTTGTTTATAATAGATAAATGGTTTATAGTTTTAATGTTTCTGCATCATGTTTATGATCGTAAAATTCAACACAGCATTGTTTAGTATTTAATACCTGTTTGTTCTACTTGTAAACAGTCCTTAGAGAATGTTGCATAAGTAAAATCAATTAAACAGATTTGATTGTGATTGCACTGTGGTTATGATTATTAAATGAATATATTCATAATCATAAGTATTAATAAAGAGTGCGTGAGTAATTAAACGGACTTTTAACAGGATTCGCTGCATTTGTTTTCACTATAAAGTCATTAACTATATATAAAAGAAGGTAGATATTAGAATTTTTCTATTCCACGCAACTATGATTTTAATGATGTGTGGTTTATAATAAAGTTAAAGTTGATTCGATGAGAAACGGCGTCAGTTGTAAAGCAAAGCCACTAAACTCGCTAGAGGAAACGTCAGTATCATCATTTGTCTATTAACAATTGCTCTGTTCACCTGGTCTTTACCTGTAATCAGAAGCAATCAAATACATGTATTTAAAAAAGGTTACCAACAATATCAATAAAATGCGATGTAAATGGATATGAACCAGATGTCTCTTCCGAAAGCTTAAAATAAATAACGACTACTCTATCATTATCAACTATATTTTACCCTTTTAAAGAAGATAACAAAATGACTGTCCTATATCAGACTAAGAAGTAAAGGTGTTGTGTTTATAGATTGAAGAAAAGCAAAGACGAGGATTTCACATCAAACAGAACAAAAGAAAAACTCTCGCCTTTTTTATCAAGGTAAATATTTGGAAAAAAAACTTACCCGGTTACAACGAAAATTTTATTAAAGTCGTATTTTATACCTTCCACTGTAGTTAACGGATTTTTTGTGAATTGTGTGTATGGCTAAAGTCAGTTGTAATTTTTGTTCTAACAAGCTGTCCGTAATGGTATCATACAGTTATTGCTCACAAGAATGTGTTATATCAGTTGTTTATGAACACTGTCTCCACGAACAGCTAGTATGCTTTAATTCCCTGTGATGTTCATTTGAACGGATCATATTTGTTGGTTAATCTTAGTTATAAATCAGTGATGTGTGTATGATTAAATTGTATGACTTACCATTGTAAAGAAAGTCCCTGCATGTTGGAAAGCCTACAGGTGGCTTGGGTTTTGTGTCCCCTTCGTCTATCACCATTCCCATACCATTAGTATTATGCAGATCAATATGACAATGCAAGAACCACATTCCAGGATTGTCGGAGCGGAACCTGATCACAACGTAACCTCCTGATTATGTAATAAATAACAATACTAATATTTATATTATGTCACTAAAAATAAGTATTGCCGATGAGGCTTTACACAGAGCACCATGCATTGGACCCTACCTTAGTTGTGTTAACCCTTTCTCTGCTGAAACCAACTGAACTTATATGTGCGACTAGTGCAGACCAAGATCAGCCTGCTCATCCGTTTCAGTCAGAAAATTTTCAATCAGCATCCCAATAAACAGTTAATGGAACCGTTCAAACTGAAAGATGGACAAGTCCATTTTAGATATTTAGCAAAGTAGGGTTAAGAATCTATTCCAAATCATGTAAAATAAAGCAGGGAATGTAAAACACAGCATACTATTATTTGTTAAGTCTCAGTAAGTAGAAAAAGTTGTTGATTACCTCGTCTACATGAATTTTCTTATCTTACTGAACTTTGCTTATGTGTAAATTTACTTCCAACAAATAGTTTGTTTTTCTTTTACAATTGTAATTCCTTAACATATTGACCCATAGCAAAGTAGACCATGTAAAAGGATAAACGTTTAAATTCATGGATAGGCATTTGATCAATGTTGCAGCATTTTACCAATAGAATGAATGTGTATTGCATGCGAAAAGTGCCATGAATGTCAAGATCAATATCACTATGATTAGCTTTAATGACTAACCATACTGTTTGTCATGCCCCAGTCAAAACTTTTAAATCTCAACGTTTCCCCTTAGCACGGGAGATAGTGAGGTGCACACATTAGGTCTGTTTTTTCAACGTCAATGTCACAGGAGTTTTAATGCTATGTTACCTCCAATTCTTTAACACACTGATAGATGCATTCTGTCTCTCCTGAAAAAATGTCTCTCTGTCAACACTGTTTTTGAGTCTTTTTTATTTCCCCTTGTTTTTCTGTCACAAATCATAGTTGAGTCCATAAGTGTACAGTGATTACACTTGACAGGAATCAGTATCTTGAGCTGCATATCCTTGGATAAGCGTGTCCGTCTGTCAAGTTGTCATTCGTATTTTCGAAAGCATAACAGTTACAGTGGTGAAAACTCATACACATCATTGGTATTTCAATCATTATCGTAAAAAGAGACATCTGAGATTTCGGCATTCGTCAGTCTACCATAATCTATTTATCCATAAAAATTCGTGTCACGCGTGTCTCAAAACGAGTGTACGATCAACAGCTATGAAACTCCTAAGAGATGTTTAGGACTATCCTAAGATGTGCCACAGTGGTAATGAAGGTCTACGTTTGTTTATAACACCATCATACTTCAAGCTATATCCATCCAATTACCTGGACATTCATCGTCCTATTTTTCTACCCAGTTTATAAAGGTATCAGATAAGTTATTGACGGTTAATCTTTTCCACAGTACCAATCTGTAAAATTTTTCATTATTGTATCAAAGGCTTTCCTGTCGAGCATGAATGAGATGAACCAGGAAGCTTTTTCATCCCCATTCAATTACCTGTATGCCTTTGAATGACTATTAATTACCCCTTTACATTTTAACTTTTCAATTATTTGATGCCAACTATGAATACAAAACTTACACTTGCATCACGTAAAGAAGTAAAATAAGAACATCAGTCCTTTTTAAAATTATGTTTTCATTAAGTGAAACGCTCAACAAAATAAAAATGGTAGAAGTCATCAGATTAAAGTTAAATAAGTGTATACGTAATGACTTTATTTTTGGAATTATTCTCACTAAATGTAATATAAATGTACTGAAATTTTATTTTGATTGAGTTAAGAGGACCATAGCTTTTGTCAAATGGAGTATGATATTTTCTACGGGTGTCTCACTGACAACAAACTGAACTGTTAGGATGATGTGTGATAGTATAACGTTACCTTTGTATTTCTGCACGAAATATTAATTAGGCTGTAATGTTAAGGTTTTGAACATATCAGACAATTGAATTTATGATTTTTGAAAGCGGCAACGAGTTATTTTAAGATGATATACTGTATAAACTTATACTGAATATCCGGATATCATAGAATGTCAAACATTAAATCAAAGTTTTCTCAGATAGTGATACTGTGATTAGCACGTTTCTACGTATATTTTTTTCGCTATAAATTATTAAAGTCATCTTGATGCTCTTCAAAAAGATAACTCAAAGGTTTTAATTACAATTTTTTATCACATAGACATAGTTAAGAGGGTCTTCTTATCTTTTTTTTTGAAAATTGCTTACATAATTTAAGGGCTTTGGCAGCCGCGTAATAAATATATTTCAATATCAAAGAAGATGTAAAGAGGGCATGAAATGATTAAATAACTCGTTTAAACAAGACTTGTCCGCGGGCAGCACGCTCCACTTCTCTCAGTGATGGACAATAAATTACAAGCTAAGATAAACAGGAGGCCCAGGTGAAAAAAAATCTGATTGGGAGGCCAAGTACCTACTCATTTTTTTTCTCGACGCACGAGGGGCGGGGACAGGGGGAGGTGTGTCTGTCTGTGTGTGGTAGTCATCCAAAAAATGGTGGCAGAGGGAGGGGTACTCATGCAATATTTTTTTATCGGGGAATGGGGGAGTTGATGGGGGTCTGATGGGGACCTTAAGTACATACGTATTAAAAAATAAGGAAAAAATGGTCATATGCATGGAGCGAGGAGTTTCTATAAAAGTAAATTTTCAGTTCTAGGCTTTGTGCTTTGGCATTAAAAGACTTTTTCCTAGATAAGTTTAAGCATTACCAAGTGAACCTAGGGTGTGGCTAATTTTGACCCCAGGGACATAAATACCATCATCTTGATAGGGGTCTTGATAGTGATGAAATATTTCAATTTTGAAGGGAATATCTGTGACGCTTTTTGAGAAACTGACCTAAACAGTAATTGTTAAACCAAGTAATTCTAAGTCAGAAAGTGACATAACTTTGCAGAAACAGATTTGAGGGTAATTTGCCCTTAAGAAATAATGTTACAGTTTGATAGTGAACAAGTGTTCCAATTTCGAAAGAAATAGCTTTGATAGTGTCTGAGAAAATGGACCGTAACAAAAAGGTTAACAAACGCCAACGCTGATGAGAGGGTAATGCGAATAGCTCCACTTTTTTTTCTTCGAAAACAAGCAAAAATATCACATAAATATTTCTACAGCCATTCGTTTATTCTTTATAAATATTTAAGCTCCCAGTCGGAATCAAACCCGCGCCAATCGGCACCAGCCTCCTAGCAATGCAAAGGAAGAACACTTTTGACCACTCAACCATCTCAACAGTCTCCAGAAAAGGATGTACAAATAACCGGGATATAAGTGTCCACCTCACACCACATCCGTGATAGGCGTTATATGTACACTGACATTATTTACAGGGAAACAATGAACGATACATAATTAAGAACAACGGCAATAAAATGGAAGCATATTTACAGCATTCTTTATGTTAAAGAGATGAGTACTTTTCATTTTAAAGATGGTAAGACAGTTAATAGCATAGCTTAAATTCTATGAAAACCAAGCTGTAAAACTGACCTTGGTTACTCTAGAAAGCTCATAGCGAATATAAAAATCGAATGGTTTCAACTTTTCTTTACTGAGGTGCATGTACCAGTCAGGCCTCAAGAAACTACTTGACAGTAGATTGATATAAAAAAGTGTATAAAAACCGGGGCAAGTCTACCTGTAGGGACGATGATTGTATCTTTCTCCGGAGGTCGGCGGTTCAAACCTGGAACCTTTCCCATGGCCCAACTAGAATTCGTCCAGGCGGCAGTGCTGCAGTATCCAAACTTATCCGTACACTTAATGTGATTTGAATTTGAAGTTAGAACGCCTGTTGAAATGTCATAAGTTCCAAAACCCATTTTCATCACATAAAAAGAGTGTCCGTGCAAATGAATAGGGTGGGACCAGCCTGGGACTTGCTGCTGGAAGTTCATTAAAACTAGCTGGATAAGCTTATCGGAAGGAAGTTTTTGTATATACGTGCACTTGCAGACACCGTTTTCTTCACAATCTTTATTACATTTTGTATTAAGCTCGCTCTCCTGTGTCAATAGGGACACGGTCGGTGGAACAAATTCTCTTCCATTAACTGACCCGGGGGTGTTTCCTGGAGGTCCTGGAAACGCAAAATTGAAAAAGTACTCCTCATCTACAAAAGGCCCTTGCACTTCTTTGTAGTTCTGAATAGGATCCGTGTTATTAACATCATTAAATGTAATGCAGACTCTGTATTCGCTTGGTGGGTAATATTGATATGGGCAGTTAAAAGTGGCACATTGCGATTTTTGTGTACATGTTTCTTGGCGTGTGTTAACCGGATTTGGTGGCGGTGATGAACCAGTGAAATCTTCAAGCTCCAGTACTGCTTCCGCCGCGTGATATTTGGAGTACGCTAGGCTGTCGGCAGATTCAATTGTTTCGGCAATGAAAAGTATATCTCTGGACTTTACTTCACTCACCGCCGGTGCTTGCCAGAAAAAATCGTACCTTTCACCAGGATGTACTATAATTGACTGGACTGCCACGCGATCCAAGTTGTAAGCATCTGATGTCCTGAGTGTTAGACGGTGACCATTTATATAAACTCTCATCGGATAAAGGGTCATTGCTCCAATTATTCTGAATCTATAAAGATCCCCGGAACGAACTCTAAACCTTTCAAGTGGTGCTCCATTATTTTCGGTCCTTGTCCTCCAAAATCTCCCTTTCCCATTTACTAGTCCAGACTGGAACTCAAAACGACTAAACTGTCCTCTGTCAACAGAAAATGTAGTACTGATTTTTTCTCCAGTTTGAAAGTCAAACTGTTCCGTTATCATTCGTTGGTACGCTGTTTCCGCGTCCATAAGGTGATTCCAGTCCTGAAGAGATATAATTATTTCGTTGTTTTCAATTTTCGGATTCTTCTTTGATCGGACAATAACTGGGCAATAGAGCTCCATGCTTCTTTGGTCCCCAATATGCGCATGGTACATGGCTGTACCGGGTGGATATGCTTTAAACCTGTGCACGAAAGTTTGCCCTGGTAATATGGGGCACTGTGTCACAAACGCAACACCATCCATCCAGGGAGTTCCCCTCTGGTGCAAGCCATGGAAATGCACTGTCACACTGTCTGTATGAAGCGTATTAATAATGGTGACATTTAATGTCTGATCTTCCCACACTTCAATTCGTGGACCAGAAAAGACACCGTTTATGGCAATCACAAGTCGAGAAGACTGTCCGTCAGCCGTGATCACACGTGATACTTGCTCTTCAGTTAGTTGAGCCCGATTATTTTTCCTCCCCCTAAGACGAAGTATTCCATTGTCTGGATATACAAGTTCTTTTTCCTTCTCTAGTATCATGGTAAGCTTATGCTCTATCACTAGGGTGCAGGAACATACGGTGTCCTCCAACTTACAGATGCAATCGCTCTTTTTTGCAGCTGGCTGAACAGTCATTTCTAAGGTCTGCTGAAGGGCTGCTACTCCGGCAAGAATATATATCTTGCAAATACACGAAAGACAGTAATAGTGCTAAGATTATGATATTTTTATCGTAATGCTTAGTTAAAACTCTAAAAAGAATCTGAATTATTATAATGTATCAATAAACTCATTTACAATGAGTCAATAAGCTTGCAAAGAAAAACTGATACCGTATTTTTTTACCTATATGAAGATTATTATATCAAAACGCTTATAAATGAATATATATTAAATTATATATTGTATGATTGTTTTATTTTAGACGAAATATAGATTGAATATTTTACTTACCCAAAACAGTTTCATTTCTTCCAGTTATTTTAATCTTCACGAAGATTTCAGTTTTATTTTTGTCTTGTGGCGTTATTGTAGATATGCAATCTAACAACCAATAGAAAACAAACATTATGCTCATATGCACACGCAGATAGAAACCATAGCGGTCTTGTTAATCTTCGTTAAAAATGTGGAAGCCATAGGGTTATCGCTCATGTGGTTACTCGGTGATTGTATAACGTTTTTAGCTTTTTATCATAGATACCTGAATTTACAAGTTGGCTGCTTTAAAAGCATCCAATAGGTTATGCACAGTAATTTATTGTACACGTGATCGCATGTTGATGCAATATATATTGCGATATTAATAGTTATGTTCTTGCTTCAATGTTTATGTCCATGAAAAAAAAAATTGGGAGTGTAAACAACTTTGGCACGTTATATTATTATAGGTCTTTACAAGCACAGGATATAATGAATACACTATAAAATATAATACTTGAGAACTAAACTACTGTCATCTAATTTTTGAAAATAATTAAAGAATTGTAAATAGAGCTAAAAATAGAACAACATAACAATTCTAAATTTTTCAAGACTTAAATTTCAAGTGTACATTATATTCACTTATCAGTGCTATACAATGAGCATGAAAAAGAACCAGAGGTGTCATTTGAATGGGAAGCTTTTTGTATCGTGAACACCCAAAAACCTCTTTATAGGACGTCTGTCATATGGGCAACCGGTACCGACGATAAATAAGGTCAAATAGAGCAATACAGTTGTTTAAGCAATACTCGCATCGCCTGCTGGCATTATAGGCATTTTTAGAATTCGAAGAGATTGTAAGTCTGTTGTTGTATGTGTAGTAAATAATTTCCAGTTTTATTGCTCTCGTTATTAAAATTTATACAAAACTATATATCAATTACAAAACATTTCTTTGCTAAATCAAAACACATCCTTTAATGAAAAACACAAACAAATATTTGACACTCTCGCTAGTAAACATTAAGAGAAATCTAATGATTGCACATTGTTAAAACTAAGACCTCAAATGGTGTTGCAGATAGAATCGGAGTGTCGCAGAATAAGGATGTCTGCAAATCTCCGGCTCCAGACGTTCTGCTGCATATTCTTTGCCATAAGACGTCCTGTCATAGTTAGAAAACTCGCCACAATACTGGGTGATGCCCGTAGGGGCGTAACGCAATAAATTATATAGTTCAATACAATGTATATGTGCGAAAACAAAGTTTTTTTCTGGGACATTTGCGAACTGTATATCTTAGTTAGGACCTATTCTTTGAATGTCAGTACTTACGGTAGTGGTGTTTAATATACTTTTGTTTTAACTGTCAGTTCAGTGATCTCTTTTAACAAATATAACAAAGAGATTTACCGTTTGATTATGGAAAATGTTACTAAAATTGTTGATACTCTGTTTCTATTTATTAACCATGTTTATGCTCAAACGAAAATAAATCATTAATCACATAATTAGAGTTTTAGGACTAGGGAAAAGACAAAACAAGACAAAATCAGGATTTGAGCGTTCGCATTGTTTCAGGATAGAGCAGTACAACCACCGCTTCGCAAACCATGAAGGCCAAACTTGCGTTTGTCAAGACCAGTAGTTTTCAACATTCGAAGAACAACTTCTCAAGATCATGTGTAAGAAATAGGCTTTTTGGCTTTCACTGCATAGTAATTACATGATTTAAGGTATATAATAGAACGAAGAAATATATTCTTCAGAACTATCATCGTTGTACAAATTTACAGACTTTAGATAACTTTCTAATAAATTAACTGGGTGTGTTAATAGTCCTGTCCGTGCAATAAGACAATTCTTCCTTCCCTGTATCTATATCGGTCTTACTGGCTTCAGTAAATAATGTCATGTATTCGTCATAAAAAAAGAAAAAAAAACAACGTCCAATCTTTTGATATTTGACAGTTCAGAAAGACTTAAAAGTCCTGCATAAGATACAAATCACATGCATATGTTTCTGAGATTCATAACACTACAATTGTCCTGCATTGCTTAAAGTGAAACAAACTGATGGAAAATATCTGGTGTTATAGGTTCCTCTATAGAAATTGAATGAACTAGGATTCGGTGCACCGATTCCCTGACTGACTTTACCATAAAGCCGGAATAAGGATTTTTATTATCAATAAACCCGGCCAACTCTTGAGTTGATTTATCTGCATAAAACGCTTCTTCAACAATTGAGGGTGATTTATGATTGAAACTGAATTCAATTTCCTTGGCAGGTAAGTGTTCTAAATTATATAAAAGGGCCAATTTTCTCCAAATTTGGAATGTTCGTTGATAACATTGTGAAGTATTAAAAACCTTTGACTTCAGTGCAACTCATGGAAGTTCCGCAGCCGGGGAAGACAACTCTGAGTCCCGTTGTCGCTCAGGATTTAGTCTTTTAACGATGATGTTTCTTAGGTGTGAAATAATAAAACCATATAAATATAAATACAAATACAACAAGGAACCCTCGATTCCATTCAAAGCTCTCGGCCTAAATAACATCTGACCCTCGGTCAAACTTGCAGCTAAACAACAGGGCCTCTCGGCCCAAATGTAAAGAATCTCGTCTCATTAAAAATTAATAATTTCTGTTGAAAGGGGGGAAATATTATAGAATAACAACTAAACAGCCTTAAAATAAACACGAGGGAAAATGCTGGGACTACTGTATAGTTCACTTAATCTCAACGGGAAAACTCTATTAAGCATGAAACAAAAAACAAGAGATCACCATTAATCAAGTGCATGCTATGTAAATTAAGATTGTATTGAGGAAAAACATATTTTTCCTACGAATATAATAACTAATTAATATAAAAAAAGAATAAGTAAGACTTTACTTGTAAACCAAAAATACACTAATTGTTGGAATGTTGAACAAAAATACCTTGATTTTGAGTAAAACGGTAACATCTTGGCAATTTTTGAATTAATCAGTATGTCGCTACAAAGTATCATGGACCAAACATGGGCAGATGGCCAGTAGTTTTCCGATTGCATTATATGTTATAAAATGAATTATCTTTTTCGAATAAAAATAACTGACGGGACGAGCCAATTATTCTCTCCCACCCAGTCCAATGAAAACGCATCTACACCCTCTTTGTCTGGGACCCTTACAGCAGAGTTAAAACATTCGAGTACGTGATTATAATTATTCGCAAATCTATCAATGATGTGCGCCCCGAACATAGTATCGATAAACTGAAAAATAAATCAGTAGAAACAGCCCAGTAGTCATAATTGCTTAGGTAATCTGAATACAGATTTTGGGTTTTTGGGACCCATTGCATGCAAATAGAAATCTGGTGTTTCAAACAGATTTCAAATACGAACAGGGAGATGTCGTGTAAAACTGTTTTCAGTCTGTCACTCTCCACGATTTTAACACAATTCTGGTTATCAGTGCACCTTATATAAAAATTAGGAAATTCTGTAATGTAAAAGCTATTGCAGACAATTCTCGCCAAGTTTAACTAGCAATTATTTCTGAAACTGACTAGCTTCTATGACATACAGCAGTTGGATTGCCTTTGAATATAAGTAGCACATGCGTATTGACTGGTGTCTTCTGAATAGATAGTTATCGCACTAACTTCAGTTTGGAATAATTGTTTTATAGGCTTTTCCGTGAGCTTTTTATTCCAAAATTCTATTTCACTAAATTTGAGAAATCTAAACAAGGGTCCCAAGCGGTCCTTCAGTGAAAAGATCTGTGCATAGACTTTGTCACCATTTTGCAAACGTTTCCTAAAACTGGTATTAAACAAATAATTTTTCACAAACAGCGATATCTCTAGCAAAAATGAAGGGATATCTAGTTTTGATATCAGAATTACAATTTAATGATCTTGTTACCCATCTTTCTGGTATTATTAAAGAATGTGTCTGTAAATTCAAAAGAAGACCTAACCATTTAAGAATTTGAATAGATTAAATAGATTTTAAATAGATTTTTGGATGTTTAATACAAACACAGCCTTTATCGAAACGTTTTGACGAACGAAGCGTCTTTAAAGAGTGCTGTCAAATCTTTGTTAAAACCCCACCAATCGTCTAAAAATAGAAATAGCTGTATACCATTTCAACGAATAAATTTGACAACAGTTCGTAAGCATTTGGTCTAGGATAACTGATCTGTTGTGAGCTCGAAAGGTAAAACTGTAAAAACAAAATTTTAATAAACCATGTTTAGTCCTAGGAAAAAAACGTATAAATATTTGTTGTGAAGCTGTTATGTCAATGAAATGATAAGCAGACGACATGTCGAACTTAAACATAAAACCATCCTTAAAATAAATATTCAGATACGCACATATGTATTCATTACGCTGGTCTGGTATTAAACAAGTTTTTACCGGAACTATTTACAGAGACAGAAAGAGGGTTTACCAAAAATTGGCTGAGCACACCTGTTGTAAATAATCAGCTATATTTTGTGCTACAAATCTGGGTCCAAAACCTTTTGAATGTGAAAGCAGAACTTTAGACTTAGTGTCAATAACTGCGTAATTACAGAGAGCAGAATAATGAAAACACTCATCTGTATCATCACTGTCTTTGGCTCATTCATCACATTCGTATTCAGCAACTGTTCCCCACCCTGCTGGAGACCTATCAGCTAGACAAACATGTTTGTTCCTTTCAGTCAAATGTTTGCTGTTGTTTGAAGACGCTGTAAAGTATCCAGCTGATCACACGGTTTCACCAATGGTTGAGTATATTCTGTTTGACAACATGTCACAATAGAAATCAAACTACCTTTATATTTGAAGTTCACAGATAACCTCCTATTGCTAGTGTCTTTGCTCGAAATTTTGTCCTAAATTTGTTGTTTGAAAGAAATTAATTTCACTTTTAAATACATTTTGAAGTCAATTTTTTTGTCTGTCAGTTGCGTATAAAAATGACGTTCTATCTTCAGACGGATACTGACCATGTGCCTCATCTCTGTTATCCATAACGCAGTCAACGTGTACACAATAGTGATATCTTTTGGTACAATGCAAAGCCATCGAGAGGCAGTGCTTGACCGCGCTTTCGTCTGAGTATAATTTTAACACACATTCATTTTAATTTGCCAGTCCTTGGATTAAAAAGAATAGTGTTGCTACTTAATACGACTGATTAATTCGTATATCATAGTTTTCATGGCGATTTTGACTGTTATCAATCGGCCAGAATCCAATTAATTTGATGGGATTTAGTTGGCACTAGATGAAATAAGCACAGATTGTAACTTTTCTGCTGAAGTGTAAAAACAGAGTCAACTAAGTCTATATATAGAGAAAGTACCTCTCCTTCACTGATTATTCATTTAAAATTCATGTGACACAACTATAGCAACTTTGTCTATTCAAAATATTCATAATGTACTGATTTAAATGGTTTAATTACAAAATTATGGAAATATTGCTTTTGATTAAAAATAACGTGTTTTTGATGATCGGCTGTTTCCGTTTCGGCATAGGTAGTTTCCGCCGCAAGTTTTGGCTGTGACGTAGATTTATCCCTACTGTGCGAGGCAGAATTACACTGTTCATAACGCATCCGTTTTTAAATGCAAAAATAACACTAAACCACAAGTGCAAGAAACACGATAAAGGCATATTTAGCATGCTATAAATTGTACATTATAAATATGTCTCGAATTTTATAACTAAATTCAAGCTTTGTACCGGAAAAACGGGTTGTAATTTTACCTTAGCAAAGAATGTGATTAATAAATATTCCGATTTCTTCCAAGTTGTGGTTCTACTACACGTTTTAACATGTTGTGTAACACTTTCTCACTTGATTATTACGTCATAAACAAAGTCTTTGTCATTTAAGTGTAGTAAAATTGAAATGAATTCAGATATCCTAATGTGTTAACATTTGTTTTACTGGAATGAAAATTTACACTACAGTGTATTTTCACGTTGGGATATTGTTTGAAAAATAATAATATGACAACTCCATCAAGCAGAAATTTGTGTCTGCTTATAAATTAATATCCAATGTAATGTCAAAGATCCATAAATCACGCCTTATACTGTGGGATTTATGCAAATTAACATACACAAATAGGACCCTTGTATATTCTGCATAGCTGTCAAAACAAAGCAATTAAATTTTTATGACACAATCAATGTTAAAGTTGAGAAAATAAGCAAAAATTTATGGCAAGTTATCTTACAAATTGATTGAATTACTTTTGATCAGTCACACTTGTGAAACATTATGTAATAGTTGCTTCCAATTAGCATGTCACAATGATTTTTACTGAAGTAGCTTCCATGCAGTTAAACATTTTAATTAGATAATTAAATGTAATAGAACTATTTATGATGAAAATTAATACATTTGACTTCTAAATGTGAACAATTAAAAAAAATGTGTTTGTGTTATGATTTTGACATAGATTTTAGGGCTTCTTCTTAACATATAACTTGTTCTTTAATCATTATTGTTTAATTTTCAAAAGAAAATCTGGAATGAATAAGCAAAAGAAATAATAGAAAATAAATGCATTTATAGTGAAAAAATCATAGATCTAGTAAAAGATTTGCTACACGTACCTCAGGCGAAATATATCACAGACAAATAAGGAAAACATCACTGTAAAGAGAACGTTTTTTTATGGAATAAACTTGGAGTTACCTAATCAAGTCTTCCAAAAGACTGCATGGGATACAAATGAGCATGCTCAAAATCTTTTTTGATCAGTTACTTTGGAAATATCTCTAGATATTTACACTGATGTATCTTTTAATTCTATAACCCTAATTGAACTAGCCTCTATATAATTTTGCTCATTGGCTTCGGAATTCCATCAAAATTTCAAATGATTTATTTAAACAATCTTCAATGTATATTCATGGTGTTAGCTTAACTCGTTCATTTTTTTTTACTATTTTCAGTCTACATTTTCACTTTCCATCATAATTTTTAAGTTTTTGTTAACAATCCAGGCAGCTGTGTCAAACAACAAGAGATAAATGTGCGTCACTTTCGGTTTCGTGCGTGACAGGTGCGCGCGACAAAGTGCGTAAAATATGGATTTTAATTTGCTATAAAATCATCTTTAAGATGAAATTACCTGCGGAATTTTGTAAAACTGTCATAGTTAGATATATAAATATTTCCCTCATATGAAAATTTCGAGGTCAAAAATTGGTGTCGCATGACCTTTAACGAAATAAAGTTATCTATCTTGCGAGCATGCGAAAGGGGGCGCACCCAGCGCCCCCCCCCCCCCCCCCACAAAAAAAATCCCGGAACATAGGTGTTATTGTAGATCTATTTTGAATATGTCTTTAAATGATGTATACTTTATTGTTCAACATTGAATTGAATAATCAGAGGCCCATGTAATATTGCCAAATCAGTATACTCTAGCATAACCACAACCGTTGAAATGAGGTAGAAAACGGACACAAATTGGGCCGAACATTTTGCGCCCCCCCCCCCACCCCCAACCTGAAATCCTGGATCCGCCCCTGGTCATCTACTGCTTGACAATGCTCTTGCCACACTGGACCAAAATGGTAATTTCAAGTTCAGGTAAAAATGGGGAAAGACCTTATTCTGAGCCAGATTTACATAATAATACATGTTCTGATATGGATGAATGGTTTGATGTTGTTGTGACTGTTATCACATTAAATCTGCTTTTTGTTCGTATTGAATATGAAGGTGTAATGATACTTTTCTTCTGACAGGGAGGACCATGGTTGTACTCTAAGTTTACTTGAACGGTGGAGTAAAAATCAGTACCAATATCCAAGGTTTTCTGCATTAACTAGAACTACTTAGCCATTTCAGCATCCTCCGTACCTACTTCAACTTAGCCAGAACAGTTTTTAACAAAAAAAGATAAGATTAAACCCTGTTTTGTTAGTCTCATGGCACAGTGTTGGTGATATTTAATTTGTACAATTGAGGGCAGTGATTACTAAAACGAAGATAAGAACATAAATTTTCACTCTCTTCTCATAAGCCACATTGTAAATATGTTTAGTGCTGTAACAAAATCTGTCCATTTGTTCTGAAAAATGTCAAATAGACACAATAATAACAAGTTTAGCAAAATTATCGAATGACGTATTTAAAAAGAAGTTAAATGATAAAAAAAGAGAACTGCAAAGTTTTGTATACCAAATTAACCTTTTTTCAACACTTTGTACTAATTACAGAGAAAAAAGGAAGCCTCTGTTTAATTTTATTATATATTAAAAAAAATATATATACACACATTTGTTAAGTAAATCCTCTATTCCGTAACAAGCCTCCTCTTACAAAGTTTACCCTCAAGCAAAAAAAAGAAGAAAATGTTTGTATATAAGCATTTGGTAACAGATTAAATAAATAAGTAAATAAATAAATAGAAGTGTAAACATGAAACCTGAACAAAACACTCCCTTTTAACTGTTTTAGATAAATGCCAAATTGTATTACATTTAAAGCACAATATCCCTCTCCATTGTCTAGTGTTTATAATTTAGATGTAAAATATCAACCCTCTTCATTATCTACTGATCAGACGTAGTGTCCATTTGTCCGTTTAATAGGTCGTTTATTAACTTGGCATAAAAATTCAAATTACACAATGAATGGATTAAAAGTTCTTGACTTTAGCGTTTGATCTAAATGGTACACAAACACCACTTTATACTCAAAAGAAAAACTATCTATACACACAGTATTCTGAAATCACGAATCTTTAATAGCTTTGCAAGTAGCTTCATTTTTTTTCTGTGTGAAATCTTCGATAAATAATAAAACCTAAAGTTTTTATTTTAATGCTTTAAATGTATACGTTTGCATCTGTAATTGCTAGCCACACATTTGAAACACTACATTTCTGGTCAGTAAACATTCTCTATAGTAAACCTGAAAAAAATAATACAAAGATATGTTCAGAATTTTAAGGAACTAAACCTAAGCAAATATGCACTGTGCCGAGTCTCGTGAAAATTGTATTATATACATGTTGTCAAATATAAATATTTATGTGATTAGGCAATACGTTCTGATTAATTCGTGCTAATTGTTTTACGACTGCACGTGTATAATACCAAGTAAATTATCTATAGAAGATTAGTTCCCTTTTTTAAGATTTCAATCATACAAACCTAGACGACCTTTTCCATTATTACGGTCGTCCGACGCGATCAAATTAGCGTTCCCTGCCAGAAAGAGACATTTCGGACATGTTTTCTATTTTAGACAATGGAGAGGGATAATGTATTTTAGACAATGGAGAGAGATAAAGTGCGAAACTTAAAAATATGCTGCGGGGTCACGGATTCGATGTCAAGATACAACAAAAACCTTCAAATCTATTTTATATATTTGTAAACTTTTTTGTTTTTGACAACTATATTTTATTTTAGGAAAATACTATATCTTAAGAAAATATCTGCATTGTACAGACAAGAAACTAAAGGTGTGCTGAAAACCTGGTAAAATGTGTTTTATTTTTTTGTTAAACTCCTTGCTAAATCATGTTTTTTTTTTATTAATAACTGTTTTAAAACAATTCAATGAACAATTCTTATTTTACTGCTCAAAAATCAATGAATTGAACTCTTTCAAAAATATCATTTCAGTGACAAAGAAGTATTTGAAACAGAAAACAGACTTTCCTGACCTAGTGCATTGCAACTTCTTTATTAGGAAATTAAAAAACGACTGTGAAACAACGTAAACAAATATCATTTAGACAAGATTTACTTAATCTGATAGGCACTTTAAGACAACAAATTTTCGCCTTCCTGAAAACAAATTTTGTGACATATTTTGAAATCTTACTTACCTTAACGAAATGTTTAATTATAAATGTACACGGCATAACTTACTGTCTGTTCAGACCATTATAAGATCTGAAAAAGCAGTTTATCTGAGACAAAAACAACCTGAAAAACACTTTAAAATTAAGATTGATTTAACATATTTCATTTGTTCTGTAATGCAAGTTGCAACAAGAAATTGATTATAGTTTAAGTTTGTAACTCTCATTTTGAGAACTTTCAAGCGGTTTGTAAATTTCGACGAAGCTTTCCTTTATGGTATATTGCTTTTTTTATATCTAGAAATACACTAGGCACTAGTATTTTGAAAATCCTATACCAGCATTTGAAACAAGAAAGCATAAATTTTGTTGCAAGAAGACATTCCAAACAGTTTCTTAGCTTCCATCGTGCGCTCAACACATAGATCAAAGCTTCTACTCTAAAACATTTACTTTATTTACCAAGCTTCAAATGTTTGTCTTGCCTCGGCATATGTTTAAAGCTTACGATAATATATATGTGTGTTTTTTATTATATATTTGTATACCTATAGTATCCAACAAATCTTCCTATATGTAGTATCAACACTTCACCATAACTGTTCAACTAATATTCGCATTACTGGCCTCAGAGTTCACTTTCCCAGTATTTCACTTTGAGCATGCGCACAATAAGATAACACTTTGTCGGTTCTTTCTTATATTGAGATATTTGCAACGTCTCTCCAATTTATCACTTAAAGGTAATTAGTTGTTCAATTAAAGTCATAATTAGTTGTTCAATTAAAGTCATTATTTTCAATTCACCATTCAAGTATATTATTTTCGTTATAATTTGTCGTCAGTATTTTGATGTTATAGTATTGTATTATATTTTCATAGAGCATAGTTAAATAAGACTTCGTCTGTGTACGCACGGAGTTATTCCTTCTGAGAAATTTGCAATTTCTCTTTATTTTGTTCCTTGCAGTTCCCCAGTACAAGCGCCCAGTCTGAAGTATCTTCACTCCGAATTCAACACGCCAGTGTTGGCCAGTATGAGGTCAAACCTAAGACATTCATGTTATCAGCACGTTAGGTGCCAAATGCGACAGGTTTTGACTTGAACCAAAGGAATTGCGCTTATAGGGCGGAAACTCTACCGACTGAGCTACCAAGACGCACGGTGTTACCTATCGATTTATCACGATATACTGTTGCCGGCATCATTATATAAAGTATTTGTTTATGCAAATATGCACATCCGATCTTAATTTTTAATTCACCTTGCAATAAAGATATGACCATCATATACCATCGGTTATTTATTTTAACTTGTTGAACTATAATCCAGGATTTCCATAAGAGTTCCACTCTGTAACAAAGATATTGTAATATATAATATTATAATATTTGTCTCGCAAAGAAGACGCAGAAAGTATAAAATTAGTGTATGTATAATAGGGATTACATGGAAGATTGTTTTGTTAAATTACAATCTGACATCTGGCTTTTTATAAATATGTGCAGCTGTGTGTGTGGGAAATGCATTCGTTACACACGATGCACTCTACATAAAAATATAATTAGGGACACTACAAAAAATATTCCTCTGATAACGTATTGCCTTTTCTATCTTTAACAGATGACCATTGATAATAATACGTTAATTACGTTTCAAATTATTTATTAATTAATCAATCGGTTCAATAACGAAGGAAGTTTTTAAAAAAATATCGACATCGGAAAACAAAGGGCCCGGACTTGTTCTATAAACTTTTTTACATTTGAAATCCTCAAAACTTTGTCCTCATTGTCTTAAATACATATGGGCTAAAGATCCTATAGTAAATCTTTTCAAAAGAATTGGACAGCAACCCGCACAAACAAAATGTAAAAGGTGCCAAGTCTGATAAGATGGTGTAGGGTCTGTAAGATCTTGATACGTATCACTTTTGCTGGGTTTAAACAGTTCAGTCAAGTAATGAAAGAAGACTTATTTAGACATATAGCAATATGTCCACTGCCAAGAAATTCATGTTGAATATGGCTTTGATAGATACAAAAGCCTTACAACAAATGGTTTTAGATCTGCTCATGGGGAGTGGCAGTTCAAACCCATGGTGTCATTCTCAAATGATATATATATATATATATATATATATATATATATATATATATATATATATATATATATTTTGCTTATTATTCAGTGATAGAAAAGACCAGTTATAGGAACATTAACTTGATATATATAAACGGACAACAGACATAAAGAAGGTGTTGGCCTTTTTTTGTCTTGTATTTTCTTTTTCTGATAAAGTATAAGATCTAATTGCTAAGCAAATTGAAAATAATTGTATTGATGCGTTTTGGTTATATATGTCTTGTTAACTTTATATACTGATTCGTATACCGAAGTTGTTAACAAATGCGATGTCTTAAAGTTTAACTGTGGTATGAAATAAAATTGGTATAAAGTTCCAACATATTTTGGTGATTTAGTAGTGACGAGTATTCTGCCCTTCCGTTTTCATAATAGTATAATAGTAGTATTTGTTTTATTTCAGCAGCTATGACAAACAAAGCGACAACTATATCTACAATGTATCTGAAAGGCTTACTCTGTTCACGATTAGTACCAATAATGCTTAATGATAGCACATTAGTCATTTTATTATTTCTTTTAAAAGACTTTGCATACAAAATTGCTAAGTCTATGAATATAAGTCCTTGAAAAGTACGCAACACAAAATTTAGATCGATTCTTCTGCATATATTGATTAGATTGATGTGGAACATTGTGGATTTTTTCACAATTTTAATAAAAAGAATATAAAGGTTAGTGGTTATTCGTAAAATCCTACAATTATTAAAAATAACTTTCATACCGTCGCACAACGACCGCCAAAACCACTGGTATTTACATAAATGTAAGTATGGTTCACTAAAACAACTGAAAAACACTCGTTAACAAAGCAATATGAAGACTGTAAAGACTAAATAAAAAGGTCAATGCATATTATTTGAAAGGTTATTCATCAATTCCACTCAGGTAGAATAAAGCACACATATATAGCATAGTGTTTGTAACAAAAAAATATATCAGACCAATATAACGCAGTATTTTAATAGTAAGGATTAAAATATATGCAAAATACATGTTCAAATATCAGATTAACTACGAAATAAACACTGTAAATCATTTTCAATGCACAATTACACAACATAGAAAGGTCTTAAACTGACATAGTGTTAAGAAAAAATGAAACAAAAATGTATATATTGATATTTCCTACAGCGTATTCATATATCAGAATATGTCCCCATCTGACAATAATACAATGTCTCTTCATAAAAAAATTGTTCTGCATTTACATAATACAATTTCAGTGTCAAACGTATTAAAAGATAATGTGCACAAACGTTTTCCATTGCAAGGCCTTAGTGGCTATTTATAATCTATAGTTTTTTTTCGTAGCCTTGTTCCAGACCAAACGGATACGAACAAGTTATTCTAATGTAAAGTTCTGTAGGATTTGGTGTTAAAAGGGTTACTTGAGGAACTGTGACAGTTTTCCTGCTGGCTGTGGTACTTCCAAGGTCGAAGACGTCAGAGTATCCTTTCCTTGTACCAATTACCAAAGAGTATTCGACTGGAATGCCATCAAATGTGTTAAATATCTGGCTCTAGTCAAGTGTCACCTGGTTACCTTGCTTAATTATTGAAACCGACTTACCTAGAACCAACAATATATACTAGTAAAATATTAATCAGTCACAGAACAATATATCGACTTCAGACGACGTGTCTGAGTAAGTTCATTTAAACAGCACAACAGAGACTTGATCGTCTTCATTGATAAAATATATAAAACAAACATTTCTAAACCTATGATTCCTAAAGTTAAAGATAGATAAGAATGTATCCTTTTTCAAAACAAAAATATGTTCGTCTTAGAAACAAAATCACCCTGATGGATCAATTTGCTATATTGTTTAGAATAAAAGACCCAATCAAATACAAGTCATTATGCAATAAGGAATGCATATTATTCTATGAGAAAAATACCGAAGTGTCGAGAAGGAAGAAACCTTTTAATGATCAAGTAATTGGGTAATCAAATGGAAGATGTTGACAATATCGTTTAGTCCCATTAACGTGAGGCCTTTTTTTCTGTTATTCAAAGTTTCAATGCTATTCTTATTTGGTGTTTATACAAACACACACAAACACACACGTTTATTAAAAGGTCAAACCAGCTTTTAATTACTATCCGGGCTGAAATATTTCGACATATATATATATATATATATATATATATATATATATAGACAACTTCAATATATATAGATCATTATCTGCTTACATAAGATAAATGTAAAGTAAAAGCAAAGTCAACTTAGTCTTTACAAAAAAACAACAACACAAAAACCATTTGCATTTACCAGTCGTTCTTGGTCTTCCATTAAGGACAACGATGTCGGCAGAAATCGGATCACTGACTAAACCATTTGTATTCGTAGCCTTAATCTCAGCTTTATATTTTCTTCCTGTGTTTAAATTCAGACCCTCCAGTACAGCAATATCACGTGAAGCCGTTGTTTGCCAGTTAACGACCGGAGATCCGAGGACAGATAGACGGTATTCGTACGACGATATATCCGCAGCAACATGAAAACTTGACCATCCTATCTTTACTGCCGATTTACTCGTTTGAACGAATGTGTCCATGTCAGTCGTAATAAGAACATTATCGTCGTCTGACGGTAAAATGTATACTTTTCCATTTTCTGTATTTGGAGCTACAAGTGTTATTACATGTGGATATGTTGTATAAATCGTGCTGAGCTCAGCATTATTCACACATTTAACAACCAGGTGAAACTTTCTGCCTTCCGTTAACTTAAGTTGCTCGGAGACGCAAGAAGTAAGCTCGCCTGCCTCCCAAAACGGTGCAACATCTCGAGACCCTTGGTGTGTCTCTCAAAACAAAAAAAAAGTTTTCCGAGCTTGAAAATGGAATTGATGTCATCTTAAAACTCAAATTAATTTCACATGTGCTACAGATTGAGGAATATTTGCAATAGTTATCACTTCAAATATTCCTTCTTGGTTTTTACAAACTGAGACAGAACACTTAAACACTTAACGTTTCCTAGTATCGTTTTTGACCTACTTGACCTCGGCTAAATACTTGATTGGTTTAATTGAAAAGTCAATGGTAGTTTTTAGACAACTACGCCAAAAAAGAATACAAGAAAAATGAAGGAGAAAGACAAGCGTGTTCGTTACTGACACTAAAGTGCAATACCATTTAATTCCGTTTTTCCGTAGAGCAGAAATATGACTGAAATGAAATGCTGACTTATGGCAATATTATTTTCTCTATAATTTAGTTTGCTTTAATGATATAAAAGGGATAAAATAAAAGACATTCTTATTATGATGAATTCATATTTTACTTGTAATTATCCGCATATCTTTCGTATTTACAGAGCATACTTTATCAAATGATCTTATACCAATCTAACATTAACTCCCTCATTACAGTACAGTTATATGACAAGAAATTTAAGAAAGTCACCAAAAGTTTGCAAATTAGTAAGTCGGTTTAAAGGCATTTTGAACTCGAAGTAAAGTAACAATATTTTGAGCATGAAAATTTGAGAGCAATATTTATAATGGACAAATCAAATAGAAAGTAACATAAATAACTAAAATTACCCGGAGAAAATAAGAACAGACCTAGAGCGCAAAAGCAATATTTAAGACCGCTTTCCTCGTCATCAGCTGCCTATGAACCCTCAATCCTATGGTACATTTCCACAGTACCATTTTCTTTAACTGACGACACTTTAATTGATGTATGCACGTCGTCAAGTGTTGGTGCTGTATAATCAATATATATGGGGCCGGCTGTAAAAGTCCTAAGCGCCAGCGCAATTTTCTGCAATGGCTGTCACGTAAATTGGGCTTCCATGACTACAAGTTCTGTCTATAATGGTGTGATTTGACTCATGGTTGTATCTTTGCAAAGACTGGACCTGAAACCCGCCTTCAGTCGTTCCTGCGCCTATTTCAAGCTAAAACGAAAATAAGTTAGTTCTTTAGAACACTCTGTCCTCCGATTATATTATCAATTAAAAAGACGATGACTTTATTGATTATCATGGATTTGTTAAATCGTACTTGCTCAGACGAAAATATACAATTTCATGAGCAACGTTACCAAATGGAATTGGCCTTATTGTTCACAAAGCTTATTTAGCAGTTTGGTATTTACCATGAAGTATAATTAAAAGGAGTGAAGTATAAGCATTCAGGCGAGTATATGTAAGGCTTTCCTTGCAATAAAGTGTATGTTGATATTTCAATTATGGTAACTTATCGCTACAAGAGATACTTATTTAAGTCTTTAGAGTTTTACATCTCTCAACAATAAATGCAGATTACTCAATTACGATGATGATAACAATTTTATCTAGTGATCAAACTTCTTTTAGTAAAAATTACATATACACATACAGATGTTTAAATACCCATCTTAATTACACGGAATTGATAGTGAATATAACTACGCAGTTTAAAGCTCAATGTAGTTGTCTATATGAACAGTGTTACTAATTTTTGAGAAAAAAAGATTAATCACTGGATTTACTTTCTGCCTTTCCTGTATGTTACCAACAAAACAGCCATTTCTGCATAGACTTATCAGTTAAGTGACAACTTTGCTCATGATTAAATTATGTGTACTTACCAAGCACAAGTCGCTTTCTTTGTCAGCTATCAGCAGATCAATACTCAAGGTTCTCAGTCCTCTCTGCGACACAGAAAGAGCGTGTTTATCATCAGACGTAAGTTCTATACATTGGGAGACAGTGTAGACTATGTGTGCTTCTTCCTTGGACAAAACAGTTAAGACAATATTCCTCTCCCCTGTGACGTCGGCGAAAAAGGTATGCTCAAACTGGAACGACTTATCATGAATTCGAAGTGGATGGAGATAGGTTTTGTCCTTCCCAGTGTTTATATAAAATTTTATATGGTAATCTTCGCTGTGAATATTAACTAAAACATGATACAGGTCATCTTTTGTAATGTTTATACTAAATTCAGTAATTGATTCGCCTCTGTGAAAAAAATGGATGTGGAATTTACCACTTCATCAAAGGTTTCAGATCTATAGCCAGAAGGCTTAGTAATATCTATTGTTATACCTGGTGAGAATCCTAAATCACTAAAGTGACTGGCTGCATCTGAGGCTTTTCCCAGTCCAAAGTATGTCTTGTTCTGTTGCAGATTCATGTTAGAGAACATATGGCAGGTTTTTAGAAAAACTGGCTGAAAATTAAGAGTTTCAATATTTTCCTCGTCATTACTCTCGCTAACCGCAACGTAGTATTGATATATTCCTGAGAAATGGTCGGCAAATCCAGTCCACGATATACCTATACTAGAATCAGAAGACTGGAATTCTTTGTATTGCCAATGAAAAGTATTAAAAACAACCTCTTCTATAGGATTGTCTGTGTCTACTAAAAAGCCATCAGAGGTAAGGGCTGCACTAAGTCCGACAGTGTTGTAAGCGGTCACTGTAAATAATACTTTGTGGAATGTGTGAGGGACAAATTTGTTAGAGTAATCTTAGTGTCTAAACCAACGTTTGTCTTTGTAAACACATCATCAGCCGGAAATAATTATTACAGAAATTAGTGAACTTATTTCAGTCATATATCATTTCTAGTAGACGAATATGTAGACGTCGAGGTGACAAAATGTACTTTCGACATGAAAACATCGTGAAAATTATATCTGTACCCAATTTGTGGTTGAGTTAAATTCCTATTCAGCATCTCAAACACATCGTCGTAACATCACAGTAATTTTCAATATGTTAGATATTCTATAAACTTTTATACTTTATTAAATATTTTTGAGCATTTGAACAGATATTATTGCGCTTGCTGATTTTTTAATTACCTTAAATAAACATGTAAACCTAAAGCAAAATAAAACCGACACATTGATGTGTTTGTGCGGAATGTTTTGAGTTTAACTTATATCAATAACAGTTGTTACGGTGGTAGCGTATTTAAGGGAATAGCGGATAGCTTGTCAGTTATTTTGCTCAATACCATTAGTGATTAAGTTTTAAGAAGTAAACAATTATACCAAAAGCAGGTGTGATTTCTTTGCCACAAATTATGTATTCTGTTTTGATTTATACATTTAAACAGTAGTCTTTTCTTACAAAAACCAGAATGACGCTTCCGGAGATTTATACGGACACGCTATTTATGTGCAAAGAAAAGTAAAAGGAAACAGAATAGTTCAGATCAGTAAAGGAGTGTGCATGTATGTACATACTGTGGATGGACTGGAAATAAACTTGATCAGTCTAATCGCTGTCATAAGTGGAATGAAAAGTAAATTTGTATGATGAACCATATCATAACTTTATAGCGTAACTATTCAATATATTGTACTCTTGATTCTCTGTGATTTGTTGTATATAAAAATGTTGTAAATAATACTGCTATGCTACCATAAATATAGATTGTGTTTTGCTACAGTTAGCAGAATTTAACATCTGTTTTTGAAGAACCTCTGAACAGGCATTTAACACAATTCAGGATGTTTTGAGAACCACATTCAATAATCTTAACCTACCTATCTCATACTCCCCAAAGCTATCCGCTACTAAAAACTTGGACTAAAGTCAGAAAGTTCTTAGATAATGCTAAAAACTAACCAGTTTTTAAAAGAGCACATTTATGTTTGTTAAAAAGTATTGATAAGTTTTTTCAGAGTTCTCCTTTTGAAATCCTGTAAAGCGAAAATCTGCTTAACAAGCTATCTGCTACTGCCTAAACAACTGTATATCATCCAAGCGTCGAAGCCTAGATAGGTGTCGATTTAACAAGCCTCCTAGATGAACATAAAGAATCTCAATTTATTTTAAATGGTTACCGTATAAACACACCATCTGCAATTATGAATAGGTAATTATAAAGAATACTGAAAAAAATGAACTCGGAATATTTTTTCTTGATAAATATTAATACGTAAATTGTAAGTCGTATCTTCAAAAACATTACCGTGAGGAAGTGTCCCGAGTGAAACTGTGTAATGTGTTATACTGCTTTGCTGTTCACTAAACACCCCTGACCAGCAACCCGTTATAGTATCTCTCCAATCTACGAAGTCAAAATCTACGATGCATGTATTATCTGAGTCCTTAACAAAACGACCCCTTCTGACAGACGGTGCAGACTGGTCTATTTCGATGGCATTGGATTGGAAGGTCGCATATGTGCCACTAGTATACCACACACGTACGTAAAGTATGTAGCTTTCCGCGTGGATGAGACTTCGATTAATAGGTAGGCAGTGGATAATATCTTCACGAAGTCCAACGTCTTCCCAAGGTTGCTCGGACTTCAAGTCAAATATTCCTTCCCCGATTGGTTGCTCTGCCAATCCCATGCTCCACTCATAGCGTTCTATACCTATATCATTGGAATTTTGCAACCTCCATGAACCAGATAAACGGGCCGAGGATGGTGTTTTTGTTTGTTCATCTTCGAACCTGAAACCAAACTTCACATCGACAGTAGGATGACCAAGTTCTTCTGCATCGGTGTGATGGATATCACTGCAAGTTGTATTTCATTCAAAATGAATGCATGCCTGACCAAAAACTGCGCAGGTGCAGTCTTTGTTGCAAAAGTGAATGTCACAAGAATGTTTCTCTATTTCTAGTTCTCCATTATTTAAATACTCGTCATTGTTTGTCGTTGCCGACAATACATAGACAGACTCCCGAGCAACGGAGCTCGTTAGTCCTGCCTGATTTTCAGCCCAAATGGTTAAAATCAAAAGCTCATCTTGAACGATGCTCTGGGCCAAAGGTATTTCAATTCCATACTCATTAACTTGATCATCCGCACAGAAGGTAAAGACACCACCAGTTAATTCTTGACCACCATACTTTCTACTAGCCGTTATATGATATTGATGAATTCCGGACTCTTGGTCATGAAATCCATACCAGGTAAGTGATATGTTTGTCTTTGTTTCATTTGAAGAATCTTCATAGTTTTTCCATTTAAGTGGTTTCTTGAAACCACCTACATGCGGTGGTGTTGAGTCAATTATAAGGTCATTCGACTGAGATGTACTACAATGGCCTGCTGCGTTGCAAGCAGTTACCTTAAAATAATAAATACCACCGTTATGTAACCACTGTGTGTGACCTAAATTAACTGTATAATTGTTCTCTGCTCCCAAGACAATATGCTCTATTGGAGTATGACCTTCATGATGTGTCAGTAAGGTTAGTTCATTACTAATAATGGGACTGTCGACGTCTTCAAACATCCAAGATAATTTCAATAATGATTTTTCCCACTGAATGGCCGGTTCTATCTCAAATGTTAAAGGATTGAGAAATCGTGGCTTTTGCACCATCTCGGGTGGTGTGACATCAATCCAAAATGAGTCAGATGTATGAGAAACATTCATACCAACTCTATTGTATGCTGTTACAGTTGCATAAAGATCTGTGTTTACTGGCAAACTAAGTCCTGTTTTTATCACATTTGTTTCTAACAGACTGCCAAACTTCTGAACGATGTCACAACCTCCAATGAAGGTCCCGACACAAACATCATAATGATCAATTCCAGTGTGAGGATCTCAAATCCAACCCAATGTATGTTTATCCAGTGACTAAAACATGAATTCATTTAGTAAAAAATGGGCACAATTATTAAGAATATTACGAAAATTTTCACTTTCACTTCTTTAAATAATAAAAAATGCCAAATTATATTTATCTCACAGAAACAACAATTGACTGGTTTGATATCATGTTATTTCATTTTAATGTTACAAAGCTTAAACGTCAACTAACGAAAAGCATGTTATATATATAAGACATACGTTGCCAAACATATTTGACATTTAATGCTTACAGGCAAACAAAACAACAACGCTTTATAACATTAACTATAATAACCTGTGAGGATAGAATCTTTGATGAAGATCTTCTGACCCTATCTTACATGTCTTAACGATTCCTGGAAGAGGTGACGAGTTATCAATAACAATACCATCAGAAGACAATGTACGACATAGACCAGCGTGATTACAAGCTTCCACTGTTGTGTAATATGTCTGCCCAGCAATAAATGGTCCTGTCCATTCAATCGCTATTTAAAAGTGACATGATACAGTATGAATATTTACAGTCTTTTGATCAGCATAGTGCATCTCGATTATCAGATTTCACCTGTAAGTTTGTCTTTTCTGCAAATTCGTTTCAGTCAAAAACAACCAGATCTGGATATCATATTAGATAAAACAATACCAGCTCTTGTTTCAATCAAGCAATCAAATCAAAACTGTATACAAGTTCGGGAAAAATGTGTTCTCAGTTTTCAGTAATTATAACACAATTATTTAATGTATAGCAGGCTATATACGAGTTAAAATAAAAGAAAAAGTATCCGGAATGTCCGTGTGATTTTGAGAAATAAATTAAAGGTTATATCAGACGAAACAGCAAAATGTATTCTATTTATCGCTTATAACACTTTTCTTAATTCACAGATGCACAATAAACTGCTGACTTTTTTAATTAAACATGTATCCTGCTGACGGAGCTCTTCCGACGTCAAAATTTGTTACTTTAGGAAATGACAATAGTTAAGTCACTTATCATGTAAGTTACAAGTTCTCAACATAGTCACCGTCACACTCAATACACTTTATTCTCTATTAACATTTTGTGCACAATTACATGACTAAATTCAATACTGTCAGGTATGTAGTCAATTGTTCTTCTGACAAAATTATGTCTCGAACTTTCTCTGTTTTGCGTCAATAAGTGGTCTTCCATTATAAGCTGAATCTTCATGTCCATCTCAAACACGCCGATGCTATTCAAAAACTATGGTTCTTGAATATTTATGTAAACCTTGAGTAAGAAATTTCCATGTATCGATTTGTGTCACCCAGTTATAATTATGTCGTCATATTTTTGTCAGAAGTTCTGTTCATACTTCCTTTAATCACGCATACACGTTCAATTTACCATTTACTCTGATTTTCAAGACTTGTTTAGTTTTAACTTTCATCTTACGTCATGAGTCAGGTCATGACGTTACGGTGTCAATTTTTTTAATTATACTCAACAGAAATACAAGTGAATTTTCTGAAAGGGACTTAAAATCAAAGTGCTCCGTAAGGTAATTTTTCGTACATAAATTTGCACACTTTTAACTTCAATACTAAATCAGAATTAATCAATACTACACAGACTAAGTGTATTTGTTTTAAAATACATTACTTATGAATTGTATCATGATTGGACGTCTAAAAAAACTGAGATGTCATCGTGAGAGAGAACCTATTTATTGTATTTTCTTTGTCTAATCTACATGAATATTGACATAGAAAAACTTTACCTTGGTTTAAGCCAACATTTATGAAATGTCGAATATTGTCCTGAAATGGCTGAGAACCAAGTCCACATCTGTAGTATTGAATGTGACTATGAGGATCAAAGAATCCTTTCCAGAAGGCCTGAACACGATAAATATTACTTGAAAAGTCTTCATCCATCTTAAAACAGAATTTTATTGTACGTGATTGACAAACATCACTCACCACTTGTAAGGGTTAAGCTTCACTATAACAAAATATTGGACAAATAAAACATTCCTAGAAATCATATTGTTTATGTGAATATCAATAAAATTGACTGAAAAAATGTTTAAAAAAAACAATATGCAACTGGAATTTCTAAACCTCTGTTCTATTAAATTTAACGATTTATTTCAAACAAAATACGTCTACAACTGGTAAAAAACTTAGCTGATTCCTGAAAATATCAGTACTGTCAGTAAAATTAGGCCTGCTGTCTATTGTAATTATTTATCTACCTTCATCCGAAGTTAAAACGTTATTTTTCTTAAGTTCATCTAGTCTTTATCAAAGGTTGTAGCGATGTAAATATCTGACAAGTGTACAAACATTATCTTGAAATAAATCATTTACTGTCCACAAAGGTGAGACAGTGTGAGTATCTTTTAGTGCAAACGTTATTAAAACATTCACATATTCTAGTTAAATCAGCTTAAACGTTCTTATAAGCTGTTTAATGGCTGATGTATATAGAGAACTAAGAACAATAACAACAAACATTAATGTTGTAGGCAAATTGGGCTCATTTCTCTGAAGATTATATAAAGTTCTAAATTTTAGGTATATTGTTATTTCTAATACCGCAAATAATGTTGAATGAATCTCATTCACAGGCAAAAAAAAAAAAAAATGGCCGATATTTGCTTTACTTTAAAAGTTTCGATGACTTTTATTACTGATATATGAGTTAAATTATTTAGCAATTTAGAACAATTTTTATTAAACGTAGTAAAGGTCTTTTTCTTGTGTTTTTTTTTACCCTCGACCACGTGTTACGTAGATAAACCTACGAATCTATTCACCTCAAAGCGCTTGTTTTTTCGCAAATCAAACGTCCACATGACGAACGCTAGCGATCCGAAACATTAAAAAAGTATACGTATATAAACAGTTACTCGTAAAATAAATATATAAAAAAAACTTCTGGTAAAGATTTAAATTCTAAAGGCATGATCCTAGCCATTGCGAATACTTCTTTACGTTCGGCATTTTCCGAAATTGTTACAAAAACATGAACATTAAACAAATGAGAAAGAGGTGCCATAAGGGAATAATAATACTTATTTTCGCCACGATGGATTGGTGTCGGAAGATAAATTTTTGAATCAAATAAATTTGCTGTACTATAATTCGTTATGCAGATTCTGGACGGGGTATACGGCCTCGTCAAGAATCTGTATACCTAATAATACATCTATTAGACGGTTTAGAGTTTAATCGTGTTTTACTTCATTCCGCTAAACTGAAAATTATTGTGAATTGCAATATTCTTTTATGGTATCGTTTCTATGATTTAATTATTTCACAAAGCTGTATTTTATGAACTGGTAGCGGACATTTGCTTTAAATTCTTTTTACTGACTGTTATTTCCGTTCTTTTTTCTTTTGTCGGTAAAAAGTGAATTTTTTGTGAGTGCAAACTATGAATTAGTGATATATGAAATGTACATTTCACCACAGTATAAGTATCATTTGTGCATTTTGCAATAAATTTTATAAGTGGATTCTTGTGACAAATACACTGATAGAATTAAAAACTTTTCAGAAACTTGGATTGAAATTATTATCTTATTTAGAACAGAAGCTTTGTACCTCTTCGTAAACGTGTCCATCAATCACATGACCTCCTGTTGGTGGAGACTGATCTATAGTGAATTTCCCAATAACGAACCTGCTACTTAGTGCAGCGTTATTTAAAGCCTGAAATAAAACATCGAGTGTCGCACATTTCTTAACAAAATGACTGATAATTTTCTTCATCGACATAAATCACAAATTTATAATATTTCTGTTGCTTCTACATTAAAGTAACAGTTGATGGAGTCTCACTGATCTACCTAAGACAACACTGAAGGATGGAAAAACAATTTTGTATCCCCCTTAGATATCCTCTTTACTCGCCCACTCACTATCGGACTTAATTAATACGCAGAAGCTAAAAGGTATCATTTAATCATTTTTATCCTTTTTATTACCTAAAAATACGAGTGCTGTCCGAAAAGTTCGTAGACAAGGCAACATAATAATGTTAAGCAGCAAAATCAATAATTATGCTGTATTTATATTAGGGATGCAAGAGGTTAACCGGTTAACCTACCTAATAATCGGTTAAAGGTAACAATTTTACGGTGAGGTTAACCGAAACAAAAGAAAGAGAGAATGTTAAAAATATAAACATTAAAAGTAAAAACTACCAAACAAGCGCGCCGCACTGACAACGGTATTTATCGATCGTCATGGTGATAAAACCCGGGTGCGCGTAGATCAATACACGTGTCACACTTAAACACAGGACGTCTCTTGTTTATTTGGTAATTGTCACTTTTGCCATTGTAATGATTAACAATTATATAAACATTGCGCCTAATGTTAACCGCTGCCAATAAGAGTTTAACTGACACTTTTGTTTGTTTTCTACTCGCTAAATAAAAACTTAACTTGAGATTAAAGGAAAATCGCCATTAATGATTTCTTAATAATTAACACGTCTAATCAAGTTTGTTTTTCGAAGCAGTGGCAATTTTTGAAATGTCTTATTAATTTGTTTTTCGACAGTAAGACTTGAATGTTTAATAAAATAAAAGATAAAACTCTTCAGTGTTTTTTATTATTTATTTATGCTATGTACGTAATGCATTACATTTTATAAAAAGAATGAAACATAAAAACAAAAACAGACTGAAAACGTTAATATTACCATCAAGGATCGCATACATTTATAAAATGAATTTAAAGCAGTAAGAAATTACATACGAGGGGAATGCATATGTATCTATTAAGCGATCAAAATACTATTTCGGTCCGAATAAAGATCCGAATAGTAAACACTATCCCGTCAACTTCCGGTTTCACATTAAAAGTGTACATATCATAAACTGTGACTAGTCGGCAAGAAATATTTTATTGTTTATCGGTTAACCGGTAAATTTACCGGTAACAGCGTCAGGTTAACCGGTAAATACGAAAGTTACCGTTTGCATCCCTAATTTATATTTTAATAGAGTAGATCTATGTATTTGCTACATATTTCTGAATTAACAAACATGATAATACTAGTTATCGCAAAACGCCCATCGCCATGGTAACATGATCGACGGTTCACAGAGGACTTTAATTTCATTTCAATAGCTACTCGAATGAAAACTTGTTAAAAATGGCAGTTTTACTCTTAATGCGTTTTTATTTACGTGACGTCATATGATATCATTGAATGACATTTGATGAAAATTATGACGTCATATGTTAATTAACAATTTGTTAACAACGGTTAGACTAATTGAAGGTGCGTAACATTTGTGTTGCAAAAATGACGTCAATTTCACGGACGGAGCAACGGAGAGTTATAAAAATTTTCTGGCAACGATAATAAGACACCAGCTGAGAGTTGGAAGTTTATTTCAAAAGCTGATTCGACCGGAAATTGTTCAAAGCGACTTGTGTTTGAATGGCACAACAGATTAAGAAGCGGGGATGACGGTGTATTGAATAAAAAACGCACCGGACGACCGAAAGTAGCACATCCGAATCACGTATCACAGCAGTTCTTGTAGAAGACAGACATCGCCATTTAAGGGAGTTTAGTGACATTCTTGGTTTGAAACGGATTGTGGTACATGCAATAATGATAAAAGAACTTAACATGCCTAAATTGTGCGCAAGATGGGTACCGCGGCTGTTTAAAACGGAAGAAATGGAAGAGCGGGTAGACTCGTCATCAGAGTACTTACGGATATACGGCACAAAGGGCGATTCGTTCCTATCCAACATCATTACTACGGATGAAACCTGGGTAAATCTATATGAACCGTAACCAAAACATGATTTTATGATATGCAAAACACCAAAGTCTCCTGCACCAGTGAAAGCTAAACAAGCGAGATATGCAAAGAAATTCAGGTTTATCTACTTTATGGACTCCGACGGGATGCTGATTCAACACGTTGTGCCTTGCGATAACGCCATATATTATCAGAGGGTAAATATTATTTTTGAAATAACAATACCAAACAGTAAAGTAAATAAAGATTTATATTAAAATACATTGAAATTTACACCGATGCTACATCTAAATTATTTATAAATTCGTACAGAAGCAGTGAGTGTAAAGGTTGTTTTTCATTCCAGGTTATCCGCCGTTATTTTATCCACGATATTAGAAAGAAGCTGTCCGATATGGACATTGAGAAAGTGTATTTCCACCTGAAAAACACAGCATCGGTGCGAGGAGACGCTCTTGTCTCCCTTAGCTTCCGGAGACTACGATACGCGCCTTACTCTCCTTATTATGCACACATGGATTTTGTCGTTTTACCAAGATCGAAATCAGAATTGTGCGGTTAAAAGCTTCGATGATTGGGTGGAACTACGCACTGGTGTTCGATCTATGGAATATGGTTTCGCTCGGGATTGGTACAAAATCGTATACCGGCAAAGAGTCAGTCGACATCAGAAATGCGTGACATCGCATAGGCGCTATTTCGAGGAGGAGTGACGTTCATTTGACGCTTATGAAGTTGTCAAAGTGCTCCGTGACGATATATATGCTGAAGGTAAATACTGTTATAATGTTAATATTCATCACAGCTGAACAGTTTTTCTGTAAATTTGTTTGTTAGATAAGTATGTATTTGCTAGCAAAATTTGTTATATATGTATATTGCTTAAGAGTGAAAAAATAATAGTATATTAAATTTGCCGAACAACCCTCATATTAATAAACTAAGTGTATTGCTTTCAATAACTTAACCTTGTATTAATGAAATATACAAGTCCGTCTCGTAAATAATCGTTTCCTAAGTGTAACTGGATGACAGTTTCGTTGTATCTGCTCAGTGGCATGATATCATTCAAAAAAGGCATGGAACCTACTCCAAGCTCAAAATTTGATATTCCACTTTCTTTGTCTTCAAATTCGAAGAGGTGTATGGTAATGTAATCTGAGGTTATATAATTTACGGTTCCAATTTCTGCCATTTCGGGTTCCAGTAAAATCGTGCCTGTGTCCGGCGGGGACGTGTCTACAATTAGTTCGTCAGAAACAATTGTCGATTCTAGGCCAGCGTAGTCAAATGCTACAAAATAAGGAACTATTTGAATGTAAAAAAAACGGAAGAATTTGTCTTCAGGTAATATTTTGAAAGCTATATTCCGTTGTTTTCTGTTTCCTAGGTTTGTCTTAAAATATTCATTATCATTGTTGAATTGCAAATATATTATTACTTTAAATAAAACACCTATTGAACCAAAATCATACTCATATTAAACAAACCTTACCTTTAACCGTTACATATATTGGAAATCCATCTTTCGTGCTTAAATCTCATAGAACAACAATCGTCAAATGTCCGGTATTAGCAAACTTTATTATGTCATCTTTCCCCGGGACATTACCTGTTTCAATACATTTTACTTTAGAGTCATATTACATTTTTCACAGGTATGTTAGTAATTTAAGTTATAACAAGACTGTCATAGACAGTATATACCCCGCCGATCGGTGCTTGTCTAAAAATAAGGTAAAGTCAGAATTTGCACAAAAAAATATGTGGAGAAAATCAGTAACATGTTTTCCAAAGAATAACTTTGTGGTTATCACCTCAATTAGAAAAAATGAAGAAAAACAATGTTATTTTTATACATAGTGAATAACTATTCAGAGGCCATATCTATGTGATAAACTGTCTGACCGGTACATTCTTATGATACTCTGATTACAAACTAAGTAATAATCAACAGTAATAAATCTCTGTTGAAGTGTCAAACCGGAACATGCCAAGGATCTGCGCATCTCCTTTTGGTATTGAAAGTTCTGACAAAGTATTGTAAAAATCCTTTCATTAGTTGCAGAGAAATAGAGCGGAATAGGAATACTATTCCGGGGACATAAATTGTCTGACCGAGACATGACAATGACATGCGCATCACCTTTTGATCTTAATGGTTCCCATAAAGTTTCGTTGAAATCCAATAAAAGTTGCTGAGAAATAGCGCGGAAACGAATGTTAATCTGTATACATACTGCATAACTAATCAATGGCCATACGTCTGTGTTTAAGGGTCCAACCGGAACATGTCGAGGATATGCGCATCTCCGTTTGGTATTGAAAGTTCCCACAATGATTCGTTTAAATCCAGTCAGTACTTGCTAAGAAATAGTGCAAAAACAAAATTCGGACGGACGGACAGAATTACGGATGAACGGACAACGACAAAATATTATCTCCCTTCCAATTCCTTCGGCGGGGGATAAATAAAGCATACATTTCCATTCAGACTGTCTGAATTTGTGGAAATATCAATAAAAATATAATTATACTAAATTTTGTAAAAAAAAAAAAAAAACTCGTTCAATAATTTTAGTTTACAACTTACCTATACCGTAGCTGTATGATCGAATATTATTGGAATACCCAAAAAGACTTGTGTTAACGTTGTCCTCAAATTCATTCCACATGATTATTACTCTGGTTGTATCGAAAATAAAGCCATTATTGTTTGTCACATGCACCATCTCAGACAGAGGCACTGGGGGAGCATCGTCTTCTATGAAACCATTACTGCATGAAGAGAATTCTTCCAACGTGTATTCAGACAGAACTGTTAGACTAGCATGTGACATTTCTATCGTATGTTCCTAGTATTGCACCGGCAATATTTCTGTCTCCCGATACAACTTCAAGATCACTTTCGTGGAGCAATCTGTATCCATCGCCTAAATGTGAACTATGAACAACCTGAAAACAAAATTGTATTAAAAAGGTACAATAATGCAATACTGAACCACCTTGATACTGACTGAATACATATAAATACAAAGCCTTTTTCACAAAATCTTACAGCTTCTAAAGTATGTTAACGAAGTAGTCGATATTTTCATATATTTCATTTTTATATGCATTACATCCGTTTTTATTTTTGTAGGCAAAGAGAAACTATTTACCAGTAATTAAACACTATATTGTGCAACAAATAATAATATCTTACGTCTAAAACTGATTTCCATGAATCAGCCTGATAGTCTAAATCGTACACAACGTATTCATTAAGCATATAAGCACCAGAGGGTATCATGGTGACAGCTTTACATGCCATTGTGTTGCTGCCGGCAAGAGAAAATCCCTTCACACATCCAAACAAACTTGAGTACGCATGGGGCTGCATCTCAATACACTGTGAAACCTTTAAAATGATATATAATAGGTGCACTATGTTAAGAGGTACATATATACAAAACATGAAAGGTAAAATAATATATCTCCTTCAATTTACACATTTCAATATTCGAATTAATTATAACTGATTAAAGTAGTTAAGCATCCATGACCTAAATGAATATTTGTTTTTACTTTTCAAATTTGATACATTAAATCACCTCACCTCGTTGTTTTCAAAACTATGAACTGTGTTCCAAGGTATCGTAGTATGGCATGCTATCATATTCTTGCTAATGGTCCACTGATAAAACAAAATTTCACTGTCTGTTTGAAAACTCTTCCAGCTCATCCTAAGGTCAAAACAAGATTTTTCCGGTGATGATCTCAACTCAATCACGTCTATCTTCCCGACTGGTTGTTCCAGTTCTATACTAAATGGGTCCGAAAAGACAGCATCAAGACAAACTTGATTTGTGCATGGTTTAACTGAAAACTGATAATCAGTTGACGAACGCAATACTGTGTTTTGAAAAACATGAAACACGTCATACGAAACTTCATATTCCGATACCAGCGACTTCATTTCCTTTTCAACTATTCCTACCTGAAACCAAATATTAAACAAACCGGGAACTAACTTTGATTTCCAATATGTTGTTAACAATTGTCCACTCGAAACACTTTTTGCACTTTGACAACGGTACAATGTCAAAGTTACTGTGTGAGCGGAACTGCTTTCTTCGACTGACATTTTCAATTTTGGTCGTTCTACAAACGCTGCTAAAAGTATACGTTCATCCGAATAAGTTTCAGGAATACTCAGAATATCGTCAGAATTAAGGGAAATGGTCGTCTTCAAATCAGTATCAGCTTCTATTGTTATAAGAAAAATGCCACCAAGCTCTAATTTAGTATCAAACTGTACGAATGGTACGAGGCCTATTTCAACCTGAAACTGTTCAAGGTTTGGTTTATTGACACAGTCAAACCCTGCATACACAGACATTTCTGAAGTTACATTTTCAGCATTGAGGACAAATATACCATCCGACACAGATAATGTTTCGCCACCCGAATTCGATGCTTTCACAAGGAAGAAATACTTATAATTAGTTTGAATGTTTGATGCATTAATACAGTATGTATTTGAACCGTCCGTCATTTGAAATGGTACAACATCAGCCTGTGTGTTACTAGAACCAACTCCAATCTCGATATTAACATCCTCTTGATGTCCAAAGCCTATCCATGACGCACATAATGACCCGAGAGTAAAATGAACATCAATATCTGAATGATGCTGTAAAAGGTTTCCTGGATCAACGTCGTTAACTATTGCCTGTCCAGGTGGGTAACGTGAAGGAATTTTGAATTCCTCTGTATCAACTTCTACAAAATGTCCTGCATTATTGTAGACAAACAGTTTCGCATAGAAGTCAAGACCGAGGTCAGTGTCTTTATCTTGTAAGTTTTCCAAAGGATATTTGATACAGCAGCAGCTGACTTCGGTGCAAGATTCTTGCGTTCGTAAGCTCCATTCTAATCGATAAGAATCTGACGGCGTTCCTATTAACAATAGAAGATCTTTATCTGATATCAAGCTAAGTTCAAACCATTTTAAATCAATTCAATTTGTTAAATAGAGAAATTTATTTTTGTATAAATAAGACGATCTGAAAAACTTGATTTTTTACACTACTTACATAAAGACAAATTTACCTTTTGTATCCAGAGAACGTTTTCTAACAAATTGTTGTCAAAAACTATAGCCAGGAGTACCTATAAAATATCTACATTGTCATTATACCATCGATGATATTTAAAGACAGCAAAAACGTAGTGCCGTAAGCGTCTTTGTTTTCTTCCAAACACCTTTTTTTATTATCTTATATGTAGAGTTGACTTATAAGTCGTTTATAACTGTTATCTGTATTATAAGGATCAACTGTCTTCTACTTCTCTTTATTGTTATGTCGAATTATAGAATCATAAATTTTAGTTTTGTGTGCTGGTATGGCATTGAATAAACTTAAATTGTTTAGTACTTGAGAAAATAAGAATCATGAATGTTAAAAAAGTAATATTACCAAAACTGTATTCTATTCGACTGATTTGCTCTGTCTGTTCTATGTCGTAAAAAGTATCTTCGTCCCAACTAATTATGACGTAGCTACCGTCTATGCTCACGTCAGGTTTCTTCTTGTAGAGAGGTGGTGTTGAGTCTATAAGCATCGGTCCTACCGCGACTATCTCTTCTAAGCCCGACTTACTGACAGCTTTTAAGAAAGCATAGAATATTTCTCCAGGATTAATGCCCTCGTGTCTGTGTTTGAAATGCATCTTACGGTTTGTTGACATGTACGCAATTAGCTGTGGACTGTCAGCCTCACTAGGATCAAAACCGAATCCGACATAGAAATCTTCTATTTGGCTTTTACTAGCATCGATAACCCAAGCAAGATAGATGTAATCTTTTGGCAAATATATCAAAGTATCCTTTGAAAGAATTGGCAACGAGCTGCAAAAATTGGTAATGGATGCCGAATCTAGCAGTGGCTTCCTCATTGGAAGAGCGTAAGCATATACTGGAATACTTATTGCTTCTGAACATTGAATTAAACACGCATTATACTGCGGCAGCTGAGATAAAGTCATATCAGAATTAAGTATCCAAGGATTTGTTTCAGTACATATTAGAGCAGTTGATATTGAGGAGTGCATTAAAGTGAGGTTAAGAAATTTAGGAGGTGAAGTGTCGCGAATGATTCCATCGGAACAAACGGAATCAGATGGTTCCATTGCATTATTAAATGCTATAATTGATACATACATCTTTCCTGTAAATGATACATTCACTCTAACACTGGTCTCTGGGTATAAAATTTCACTAAATTCTAAAATATCTGATACATTTTTGTAATCATATAGTTCATCTCTATGCAGGCAACGATTTGCAAATCCAATTCTGTACATATTGATACCACTCTCATGATCAATAAAACCATACCAATGGACCAAAATTGAGTCTTCACTAGTGTAGTCCATATCTTTTCCATCAACAGAGCCTGTGATTAATAAAAAATTGAGTTTTTATAATAAATTTAAAACATATATTATTCTAGTTTAATCTCTCAAAAGAAATTTCACTGTTTAAAAAGAAGTTTTATTTCAACAGCTTTAATGTATCTTTACGACGTACCAAAATATTGAAACTAGTAACTCATCAGAACAACTTTTTAATGTCATGATCAAGTACAACTTTCTTTGATCAGTATCAGTTCAACCTCTGACAACTGATTTTTGTTGATGTAATAAATTTGCATCATTTATATGGACAACTGTTCTTAAGAGTCCATGATTCCAGTCCCTTGTGTTCGGAAATTAGCTGCCCACATTTTATTCGTCATTTTTACGTATGACATTTAACAGGGTGTTATAGTATTAGTGGATTATTTTGTTTCGTAACTTAGAACATTTTTGAGCATCAAATGTACTCGTCTGAATCTGAATTCGTTTAGATAATTGTTCGTGTTTCAAAATCCTTAAAATTAAGAAATTCAATAGGTTTTGCTTTTTTTCCAGAACGGTTGTTAAAATACGGAACAGTTCCTACAATCAGTACCTTCGTGGATAACTCCTACTTCAGGTGGTGAGTAGTCAACTAGAATCTTCACATATTCTGTCGACGAAAGGTGTGCAATATTAGTTGTCTTCAGTTTAAAGTAATATTCACGATGATGGTCACCTAAATGTTTATTTGCTCTAACAAGTTTATTCAGAGGTATAACATAACCATGCTTCTCACAGTGTCCAACATCTGGGCAGTAACAAGCCGCTGAGTCTTCTGGGCAGTCCTGAATAATAAAAAAAAACGAGTATATCTTACAAAGAGAATAGAAATATTGTTTTGATTTTTCTCGAAAACTTTAAAGGGGAAAACGATTGTAATCAGATCATTTCTTTTTAATGGTTTGTAATTTAACAAGGTTTCATTAGTTACTTTTTGTAACCGTTTCAATTTAATGAGATGGGTGGAGGTGGAAGGACCTAGTATGCTAGTGTTTACTTCAAGTAAGTAAAAAGTAGAACATAATTCTGCTCTAGGATTTTACCCGATTAAAATGCCTGATTTATTTTCGTAAAAAACGTGTTTATTTCGTCAATGCAAAAAGAATATTTTCAATGAAACTAAGTGTAATTATGACAATGGATGAAACAGACAACAATTTCAGGTGACTATTAAAATAATTTTTTTCGATGTGTGATAAATATTACCCCTTCGATACGTCTAACACCTAATACACGACTGCCCAGTTCCTCTCCGGTGTCTTCAATACCAAACCACCATTCTGCATTTAGGATGCCACTGTGTGGATCTAAAGCTTCGAAATATATGTCCATTTTAGACAAATCTCTTTCATCGTGCACAACAAGTCCTTTAAAATTATCCTTTACCAGTCCAATTTCATTTATGTATGGTTCCGACCTATCGATATGGACAGTTCTGTTTTCGCTTATTGAGTTTCCAACAATATCGACTGGACGAATAAAAAATGTGTATGTTTCTCCATCCTCAACTGCAAAAGCACGACAAAAGTTTTGATGTAGAAACTTGCTGACTTCAACCTCGTTAGATGCTGGGCCATCATTAAGAGTCCATGACACAAGATACTTTATAATGCCATGAACATTTGGTGTACCTGAAACTGGAAGAGTGCCACTCTCTTGTTCATACACACCTGTTATTAAGCTGTCAGGATCGGGTTCTACAGGATTTAACAATGGATTGTTTAGGTAGAACTCGTTGTAGAAATGTTCCTTCCATGTGAGACATATGTCATTGTGGTGTGTCTGCCAAAGGTACTCTGTCATATGTGAAGCTGAATTGACGTAAAATGGGTTACCATCCGATACGTCGAGAAAAGTGGAGTTATCGAATAGCAAAAATCTTCTCGCTTGTCTAATATTGTCGGCTATATCCTTCACCTCAAGAAAAATAGAGTAAAGCCTTGGTGCAGAGGGAGTAAGACGGAATTCAAATCTACCAACTGATATATTTTCTTGTTTGCTCTTATAAACAATACTGATATCAGCCTGAAGTTTTTCTCCTTTGGGTGATACTTCACATACTCTTATTTCATAATGTTCAATTTGGGAGGCCTGATAAGAATACCTTGCATAAGGATCAAACCAACCGCTGTAATCAACTTGAATCTTGTTTTGTCGTGTAACACGTGACATCAATTTTAGTGGTGGTTCTGTGCATTTCTTTCCTTCTGAGCAGTGTTTTGGTGGGTCAGTATCATACCGATAGCAAACGTCTTGAAACTTTGTGGTCTTATCATATGGTATGTATAAAGTTGGGCTAGATTTACTTTTGAAGTAACCGCCTCCTTTTGCTTGGTATCTAAAGCATAGGCTAAAAGAAAAAAATAACTAGAAAGGCTGGTACTTTTTGTCATCTCATTTAAATAATTTTACTGATATTATGAATTTGTTACCTTCATTGATAGAAATTAATTATTAAACTGTAGAGAAATATAGATCACACTAATTTGACTGTTTTTTTCTACTTTTTAGACATACAAGGTAGTAAAAAGTTGTGAAATGTTATCTTAAAATATTGTTCAACTAAAGGTAATTGATAGCTCTGATCACAGACGTAGGCAAGTTTTGAATAAAATATACAAAAAATTGAACTCTTGATTCAGGTTTTCTACATAATTGAAGTGACAGTGAACTAAATATATTTGCTTATAGAAGAATTTATTAAAATATCAGCTGATTAAATTCAAAGTTATTTCGAAATTCGTTTTGGACGGCATAATTTAAATAGAATAAACTTACGCTTCTCCGTTTGATATATGGTAGGACATATATAATTTAAAATTTTGGCTAAAAACTGGTGTAGCATATCTGCCACTCTTGGTGTCCTTTTTCAAATTATTTGTTGAAAGAGTTGTGCTACCACCTTAAAATAAAATCAATTTAGAAACAATGATGTCTGAATTGCAGAATTACACACATGAATCTATCATGCACGGAGTTTAAATGAGCCTTTTAATTTCAAGAGTCCTTCTTGAGCGCAGTTTTTCGTAAAAAGACTTCCGTACATATGGTCTGTGTTGTCATACATTTAACGCCTGTCTCCGGGGGTGGTGTGAGACGGACACATATATGCCGGTTGCTGGTTATTTTAAGCGGTTGTTGCGATAACCTTGTGGTCTATGGTGTTATTATTTTGCATTCCTAGGCTGTTTGTGCCGTTCGGTGTGGGTTTGAATCCGACTTGGAGCTTTAATATTCAAGAAAATCGTGTAATTGCAGAAACTTTTTTAACAGATATTATATTGGTCACATATAGCTCTCATATTATGAGTTTAAGACAGGTTTTATTCTTAATTTGCCTGCTATTTCAAACCAAATCACCTTCGTAGAAACTATTTCTTAATCAACCCGTCATGTGAATATGGTCCAAAAATGCTAGAGATATTAGGACCTTTTCCAATCAAGGCAACTTTTCTGTAGTTTTAGCGCAAAAATCTGTTATGTTACAATAAATATATAATATGAGCTTGAAATACATTTAGTCAAAATTATATGCGTATTTGTTAAGTTTGCAAGCAAGAATTTGGAAAGAAAAGACAGTTTGGAATAAATTTATATTTACAGCTAACTTAATCCCTTGGTCAATTATAGATATAATTAATAAATAACATTTACCTGAAGTGTAGTACTTTGTCACAAGTATTGAAAAGTCCGTCACACCAAAGTGCGTTTCTGAAATGTAATGCGGCTCCTTACTCCTAAGGCTTAGCCTGAAGACCGCCGTAACATCGTATTGTAAATATGTCGGTCTAAAATTACCATAGACTGTCTTCATATTTGCACAAGTCATAGAGCCTCTTAAATTGGCTGCGGAGTCTTTCTTTTCTCCATTTGGTCCAACAACTACAGTTCGACAGGACGTTATATCAGGTCGTTTTGTAGGATTACAAGAAGTTTTTATGGACGAAGAAGTTTTCGAGAAACTAGTTTCGCACTTGCAATCGGAAGTCAACTGGTTACCACATCTACCAGGCCAACAAAAATGATTTGTCCAGCCACACATACCTAAATAGTATCGACCAAATTTAATTTAAGAAAATGTTATACATGATTTAAAAGTTCGTCAACATGTATGGAGAGTAATATCGTCTTATTTAAATACAAAATGCATGCAGTCAGTTCTGACGTAGAAACCGTTTCAAATATGTTTTCTGATTCCATGATATAAAACTGTATATTGAAAATTGAAATGCCTTTTAAATATTTACATTGTTTCTGAACATAAACATCAATTAAGATAGTTTACTTTGTTCAGTCCATGTGATACACTTAAGATAGATTAAAAAAAGAAAACTTAATCAGCAGCTTTTTCTATAAAAAATATTTGAATCAATGGTTGCTTCTTCTACCATGATGAACGAAAGTCCATAGGTAGCCTACAAAATTAACATTTCACTCAAAAAGAAATGACGCATAAATGTTCCTTGAATAATGGTGTACATACGATCACATCTGCTGTTCAAATCCATCAGTTTGAACCTCACGTTGTTATATGAGCAACGTTCACATTTCTTCCTCGTTAAACTGGAACACGTTACTTTCGCACAGTTTGCAATGGATGAACACTCTACAATGCAATAGCAGGTTAACTTAAACATAAAACTTTGTTAATAATAAGCTAACTAATTAAGAGTAGTAAATATGTTCTATTTACCGTCCGATGAACCGTCGGATATTTATTTATCATTTTGGTAAAGATTCCGGGTTTAGGTTGGAAATGTGCTTATTTAAAAAAAATGATATTACTTGTTATTTCAGGTCTGAACTGTTTTAAACCACAAACATTGTAATGAAAACGTTAAATGTCGTTGTTATGTAAAATATTTATTATAAGCATTTTGTGTATGTATACACCAAAAACCTACTTCATCCTTTTCATCATTAGTTTTATGTTAAGATCGATCAAAGAAGATATAAATAGCGTTCAGAACCATCAACTGTTCTTATAAAATGTTAACATTCGTGTGCTCTTCAGTAAAATATATCTTAATAACATTAAACGCTTTGACTTTTATAAATAATACTTAAATTTCACTGTGAAGACTATTGATAACTAATGCCTCTTAAGACTGAGACTGAAAATATTGTAATGCATAATTACGATCTTGTATAGCTTTTCAAAATCTTAGTTTTCTTGATATTGTAAAGTTAGCTGCATGATGTTTTTCTCTTGCAACGCTTGGCTGATACCAATTAATTATTCCTTAATTCCTTAATTATTCGTTTGGAGAATCGAAAAATGTTTTTATTACAAAAAAGACATTTACTAATTGGACTGAAAAACAGAACCTTTTACACCTAGCAACGTAGACAAAATGCGGCTGTAGAGATGCAGACACAAAAAAACTGGTGTCGGAAGCAGTCGTCAATCTCAGTTCGCTTCGTCAAGTGTGCCAATTCAAAAGAAAATTAAGTAGGACAGACGCATATTTTTCGAAAAAAAAATATTTTATTTGCAATATACTTACTTCTACAATGTCCTTGGCTGTCCTTAAACCATCCGGAATAACAACTTGTACAACGGCGCTGACTTAAGTTAGGTCCGTTGCAAGTTACAGAATGGCAATTTTTGACAGTTCCACATTCTACAAGATGAAACGATTGTACAGCGTCATTGCAATTGTAAGTTTGGGAGAAGTTCCTTGTCTACACATGTACATATGGTTTGAATATTACTCTTTTAAAAAACGATAAAAGTTTAATTGACTGGCATTTGAATGATTGTTTGAAATGAACTGAGACATAAGGCACTACAAAATGCAATATATATTCTTCGCTGAAATCAAATATTTTGGTGATCCTGATCGAATGGATAAGTTGGTAACCTTGATTTTGGACACCAAAGCAACAACGTATTTTATTTTTGATTTATCAATATCAAATATTAGTAAACATTAGTAACATATGGAAAAAGAAAAGAAAAACATGGTATGTTGTAATTTTTTTCAGTGTTTGAGGTTCAAACACATACTATTCATTCCGACTTATATTTGAAGTCATACGTGGCCGTTTTCCATATCACAACAACCTTTGTTCACATTTTTTTACTTAAATATACCTCCTACAATTGATTAACACTTTGACAAGTTGAAAATAACCTGAAATAAAAATATATATAATATATTTGGTAAGCTGTTTAATCGAGCGAGGTCAACTTCTTTGAAATTCCGTTTTAAATGTACATCTCTAAATTACAAAACAGCTCATTTAAAATCTTATAACATATTAAAAGTTGTAGTATTAGATAATTCAATGATATACCTTTACAGCCATTACCCATGCCCCCGCTGTAAAAGCCATCTACACATTTTTCACATTCGTTCTTTCCAAACAGACTCGTTTCCCAAGGACAACCAGGTCCTTTGATGCAGTTTTCAATTTCAAAGCACACTGAAAGGCATTCGATAATTTTCAATGTTAAAGTGTTGATCAATCGGGTAAAGGGTCACTAGATTTGATGATTACATATTTGAATTTATTTATATATTTCATTAGAAACAAAATTAAGAGGTTTTATATCTTCCGTTGAAAATGTTAGAATTGAACACTTTGTTTCAGTTTATTCATCTAGAAACTGAAACACAATGATTGGCTTTTAGAAATAAGAAACATGGGTGGATTACAGAACACTTTTGTAGTGACTACTCGGTAAATAAACGTTAGGTCTCTTCTACGCTGATCGATGTTTGGAGCGATTTTGTCTCCCCATAGAATAATGAATCCACGGCTTTCTTTAACAGACTAATAACGACCATAAAAAAATAATTATTCTTCTTTACCCATAATTGCCCTATTTCGCTCAATTAAGTACCATAGCTGCTCAAAATCAGAAGGTCAAGATCTTGGTTTGACAATAGAAATTGAAATGTGCAAGCAATACTTGAATGTTAAGGCTTAGAATACGAGAAAGGTGGTCAAGCTACAGTTCAACTAAAGTTGAAACTTACATGCAAAGTGTACAAGTGATCTGAACGTTATATATTTAGCTACAAACAGAAAGCATAAAAGCAGGCCAAAGTCAAGATCGTCAATTATTAAATTATCATGTAAATATTGTCAACATTGCCGTAGATGCAAAAACAGGAATGTATGTACAGAGGGTCAAGGTTACATAATGGACAAGGGCAAAAATTCGTCATGAAGGTTCCTTCCAATATTATTTGCATTATTTAGTTCTCCTAGTGATCCTTGGGGCGGAGTCAATATTGAACATGGGAGCATGATCTAAACAAATTATGTGGAGGACCACATCATAATGCAACAAACTAACTAACCAAGCTTTTAAGAGTATTTTTCACTGTAGGCATTGTTAGTCTATCTAAAATGACTCCTACGACAACGCCCTACGGGGAAATTTTTACCCTATGGTCATTTTTTTCAATCTTCAAAGAGGTCTACCAGACAAACCTGTACACTTTATTTGTGCACTCCACGTCAAACAGAAAAAAATATTCAAGTTTTTATATATATTTCTATGTAAAACACAAATGCCCACTTGGGCCGGGCTAAATGTGTTTCCACGCATATAATTCGAAAACTCTTGATACAGGTGAACATGACGTGACAATGCTACACATTTTATATTTTTGCTATGAGGCTTAACGTTTCAAAGATTTTTTTCATTATTTTTTCCAAATAAATAAATGTTAAAAAATGATCACGAACGGAATCATTTCTAACCCAAAGGGCAATATTTTAATTACGTTGGTACAGGTATAATACATGATGCCTCACTGAATATCTAAGTTGTACGGCTCACTGGTTCTTACAAGACGAATTAAAAAAAAATAATATCTTATAATATTTTACATAAACAGCGCCCTGATGTAGGAGCTAATTCTGAACCCAGTAATGTTATGTAAGCAGTCGTGGTGAAAGGTCACTAGAATGTACTACAGACTAAATTCGTGGACTCCAGGCCTAGTACTTTTGGAAACGATTTTTTAGCTTTGTTTTTTATAAAATAGTCAAATGAACAATGAGAACTTTGGTGGCATTAATAGTAGTCAACTAGGCACTGCTACACACTAAATATCTGAACTCCAGCTGCTTTGGTTCAGAGAAAGATTATTCTAAAGCTTTGCCTCTATGTCATACACAAATTCACGGGGCAGAATTAAGGTATTGTCTGAAGAAACTTGATAGAGCCCTCTTAGGGAATGATTTTGCAATATCATAGAAATCTAGGCATGGAAAGGAGAAGCATTTTCAAGGCTATTTAAATTTTATTATTATTATTATTATTATTATTATTGAAAATTCATTTCTATGTAAAACATGTGCCTTCTCGGATGGACCCAATAGTGACCCTAAGGATAACATTTAAACAAACTGGATAGAAGTCTTTTTGTCATTGCTACACACGAACTCACAGACCTTTGTGATTTTAGACAAGAAGAATTTTTCAATTTGAAAATCTTTTTTCACTCCTTTGTCCTTAGGCTAAATATCTAATTAAACGGAATGTTTTGACCAACATTGAACGGAGATATGTGAGGACTAGTCCTGTGACTTTTTTTAAATTCCATTGAGCCTATAGTAGGCGATGACAGGTGATGACAGGTGAAATTTAGATAAATATCGTGGACATACCCACAGACTCCATGCTCACACACGCTTGCACAATTAGGTCATTTTTATGTCAATTTTGACATAAGTAATGCAACATAAATGTTGATGAACCAATAAGTAATAAAACTGGTCTCAATGCAGATATGAGATATTTTACACTTTCGCAAAAGGTCGACAGTGGACACTGAGTAATAACAAGAGAATCAAGAAAAGTGTGTATATATTAAATTGAATGAAATACATTTTGACGGGTTTGTACCGTTGTGTTTTTCTCATTCAAGTGTTTAACCAATATTAATTATTGTGTACTCTTATGATTATCAGCAATTACTAAAAAGTTAATTAATAAAACACAATGTAACAGAACGAATTTACGCTGCTGCTACAAACGTGTTGTTCAGATACACATCTTTGGTATCAATTAGTTGTTTTCAATGCAGTTACTATTACTTAGTTTCTACGAATGTCGTAACTGAAGTTTAATTTTAATAAAAAATGCATCAGTTTTTACAAATGGAAGAAGTGAGGTTTAAACGATACTTAAATATCAAATGTAGTGCACTGTTTCGAAATTCTTCGGACACCAAGTATTTGGTCCGTGGTAGCGTTATGTGTTTAAAAGAGCTATTTGATCACACTTTACCAGTGTGTGCTTATATATTTTAGTGTTTTGTTTTTATCGTTTTCTAACAAAGTAGGCCATCTTTAACCATAAAGAAACGGAAAAGGAGGGTGTGGATCGGCTTTGTCAACAAAGACTTAAATTGGGCGCTTTTGGAAACAAAATAAGGAAATAAGGTCATGAAAATTTATGTATGCGGTCAATGTACTTAAGTAACGGAGTTTTTACCATGACTTTAAAACCATTGTTCTATGGTACACGTCACCTCTTTTATAGAATTCCGATCGAAAATCATTATTCTATGGGGTCAGAAACTTCCTTGCACTGGCGCGTAAAAGACTACAGAACAATAATTGTGGAACGTATATCATTACCTTTCTGCCTATGTAATGATCGTATCAATATGAATACATTTTTGAACTTCTTTAAGTATACGTTTTGTCGCATGCAATTTATTTTTAAACCCTTATTCTTAAGTAATCAGTTGAGTAATTCAAAAGCATATATTAAAGTGATAATCAAATTGATTTTTTCAGGGCTGTAGGCATATAATCGACAAGTGAACATACTTTGTGCCTCACATGCGTATACTGCTTCATCATCACAATTTTCATCATTTAGACCGGTACCTCGTCTATCATTTGTTGCATAGACCTGTAAACATGTATAATAATATGACCTATAAACATGTTTAATAATATGCCTGCAAACAAACACAAATCATTTGTTATCGCATTTGCAGGGCATGGTGGAAAATATTGACCGAATGTCAAACAATTCGATACAACATTTTCATCTATCTTGTAAAATTATTTCGTCATCCAAAACAGGAACGAAAATCATCATCATGCAAATGCATTTTAATTATTCTTCTAACTAAAAATTTGGCTCTTGCATCTTTAACACCTAAAAGATTTTAACTTAAATTTGATAGATACTCTTTCATAAATATTGAATAGAAACATAAAAATATCTTTAACGTCATTCGTCTGAACATGCATTGTGTTCCGGCAAAAATAAGTCAGAATTATAATACGAGTTGAACTGACTGTTATCACATTCACTACATTTGTGACATTAAATACCGTTTTAAGGTCTTTGACTCTTTTTTGATGATTTTGTTCCAAGGCTTAAGGTTTTGTCCACAGCAGGACAAACAAAAGTTTTATGTGTTTTCACATTCATTTAAATCAAGGTTAAAGATTAAAATTAACACAAAGCAAAATCTCTAAAATAATAACATTTTCGTTCTTAAATATTTCCAGGTGTAAAATGCTATGACCTTTTCTTACCTGAAAATGCCAATTTGACAGCAATTTCAACGAATGCAAATGTTATAATGTGATTCATAATAGCATGTGACATATCCGTGTTGAAAAGCCACTGTTGTTCTAATAACGGCCCTACTTGGATGGTCTATCTATCTATTTGAGCTTATTTATCGTCGATACCGGTAACCCATATGACCGACGCCCTCTGATGTTACTTTATGTTGTGGGAGTAGTGCAAGCATCCCACTCCAGAAGCATTCTTGGTTGTTTTGCATGCTCAGTGTATAGCACTGATACATGGGACCTCGCTTTAACGTCTCATCCGAAAGACTTTAGTCATGTTAGTGTAGGAGCGGGGGATCGAACTCGGGACCCTTAATTTACCAGTCCAGCGTGTTTCCTCTGGACCACATCCTCTCCATGGATGGTTGAAGTTTGACCCAATTTATATGTCAGAAAGAAAAGCCACATACTTAATTTACCGTGTCTGGTAGTACTGATATGAATTTACTACTTTATAACAAAGTTATAAGTACAAAAGGTATAATTCTCGTAAACGAGTTATAATTATATTAATGTAGCATTTTTCATAGTTTAAGAGTAAAGTGAAAACAAACTGAACGGAACAAAACAAATATACTTGCGTACGAATAATAAATTATTGCACAATACAAAATAAGCCATCAATTTACTTAGTCTAATGTTTTAGTGCAATGTATAGGCATTCCTCTGAGAATTTCACTTGTAGTCATTATTTTAGATAAAAAAATACACGCCACTTCCTGACTGAGCACGTGTGTAACATAGCGCTTTCCTTCGATCGGTCGCTAAAAAAAATCGCTACTTTTGATATCGTTTATCAATTAATAGTTTGTAACTTTTATACTTTTTTAAACGTAACGAAAAAGCACCAACTTTAACATGGAGTTGGATAAAATTGTGACTTTCGTTTCAATTTAAATCTAAGAACCTACATCGTTTTCCATAAACTTTATTTTGGAATTCTTCATTAATATAAGCAGTGCTGTATCTACGTTGAGGCGCACCGAAGCAGTTGCCTCGGTGTTTTGTGGTCATATACCATTTTCGGTAACTATAAGAGAAACTTCCAGTAACCATAATTTCATTAATTTCCCCACAATATAATGCATGTAGTTTTTCAGTGTAAAAAAAAGAACTTTCAATGAAGAAGAAATCAAGCTGAAAATGGTAATGAATAACTTGTTTCATTTATTTTAATTTTAATGATAAAACTAACAGATCTTTTGGGAGACATTTTTATTTAGATACGTCTTTGTATTACCTCTAGACAATTTTCATCTTCATCATTTGGTTCGTCTGGTAACCAGTAAGACGAGGGTATCCATTCACTGTCCAACCAATAATTTCCACTCGTTGCTCCAACCCACATTTCACCTGGTCATATATATATTTTTTATGGAGCTACAAGAAAGACCTCGGATATCCGAAAAGTCAATCTGCCACGTGTTTTCAAGATTATCATCCATTCTGAAGCAGCGGTCATTATTATGAGGTCAAATGTAGTTACCATATTCTTTTAGAGAAATAATGAATGAAATTACATTCATATGCAAATGAATAAAAAGAAACACAAACATGTTTTAAGTTGTAATGTCTGTTTAGATCACACTCTTGTTCAGTATTCGGGATTTCTTCATGTTCTTGATATGCTAATAAATCACTGTATTTTTTTTAACAAGAACAGAAGTCGTTTAACTTGCATTTCTATTAAAGTGCTAAAAGTCAATAGACAAAAATGCAATAAGATAAGATTTATCTTGAATAATCTTATCAAATGGCAAAGTTGCTCAGCCAAACACTATGATTTGTTCATTAAACTTACGGCCGTCGGTATTTTCTGTATGTGTCCATATCCTTTGCTTAAGTTCATAGGATTTGATTGTAAGTAAGTCTCCACTGTACCACGATTTACAACTTTGTCTTGCATCATACCATTCTCTTTCCGTGTTGAAATATTTGTAACATTGGTCACTTGTAGAAAAGTACTTACGTGGACATTTTCCCTCTATACAACAAAAAAACCACACGGTTTGTTAGATTGTAAAAACGGGTGGACGGATAAATCAGTGCATATCGCATTAAATAATACGTCTTCTTCTTTTGATAAAAAAAAGTATTTCTGAAGAAAACTTTTCACAAGCCCGTTAGATCTAGATATAAAGTTTCTTTTCACTAGGAGAGATGAAAAAGTATTCAATACCATATGCAGACGAAACACTATATCGCTTTTACTTTCAAAAACTTTTCATATTCAAAATTCCATTGACAAAATTTTATATTTTAACAAGTCTTATATGTCATACATGCTACTTTTCTGTGTAAATGTCAAAACAAATTAAATTTCAATACTTTTGTGACAGATGCTTTCTTCCTAGGAAATATTAAAAAAAGTATTATTAAGTTTTACTCCATTACTTTACATTCTGCTAAATTTAGTGCGTGGTAAATTGTAGTAACACATTGTGATGCAAGATGTTTCAGTCAATATTGTTTAGTCATCGTTTTAAACAAGTAATTAAACACTTTTCACTGCTAGATGTTCAGTCTCTCTGTAACAGTACAAGTAATGCTAATTTTCCTGTCTTAAATGTTTATTGTAATTCACAGCAATATTTGAGAATAAGATCATTAATACACAAAAAATGGTACTGTGTATCTCGTTTTATATTTTTAGCCTACTTAAGACTAAATTCATCACGTACATAAACCACAGGATGAAATAGTTTGGAAACTGATTTTGAATTATCGTTGTCCTTTAATTTTCTCCTTTAACCAAAAGCAATAAAGTAAAAACATTTTTTACTTACTGGCTAAAATGATCCAACATAAAGAATAATAAAGAGTCAGTCGAAGTAAATCTCGTTCGAATGTCATGTTTCGTACCTCTGAGGTCCTGAACAACATTCACATTAATATTAACTCATGATATAATAACAAAAAGATCGTTGAAAATAAACTCAATCTTTGATAAGATCTTGTCAACCTCAATAAGACCTGTGCTTTTTGAATACTTAAAGCATCTGACATAAGTGTAAGTTAAACTTGAATGGCAGTTCCTGTTGTGTAATGAGTATTGGCTCCAGATGCATGCATACACTAAGAACAGCAACAGGACGTTTGAAAACGAAAAATGTATTATACATTAATGCCTGAAATTAACTAATAACCTGCCTCATACGGAAGTTTGTAGAAACAAAGTCAGATATTATTTATTAAAATGTCTTTTTATAGCAAGACTCAAAATTGTTTGTACTGTCATTTTTGTTGTTGTTGTTTTGTTTGGAAACTCCTTGTATTATTTATTATTTAATTGAGTAATTTCGTGCAAAACATAGATGGATAACTACTTATTGATATTAGACTGAATTTGAGTTTTACGGATTTGAGTCCTTTTGACACTCTACCCTCTGAAACATAATTGCTTTTGATGTGAAAAGGATGCTCGTAAGTTATAAAAAAAAAACCAAAGCAAAAAAAAAAATAAATAAAAAATAAAAGAAAAAAACAAAAAAACGTTATTTCATTACAGAAATAAAGATATAAATCTCCTTACCGAATGTTTAAAAAGAAAGATTTCATATGTTTTAAGATCATATACTAAAATATTTGGAAAATCGTTTACCATAATACAAAAATGAGAACCACACATTTATGTTACATATCTTGAAATGGCTTTCGTCTTAATCATCCAACCAGACAAGGCAAGCTAATAACGACGGCAAACAGTCTTATCATGTTTATGTAAAGTAATATGAGCGACCTTTCAATATACAACATCTTAGCTTTTTAAGCTGAAACAAATTTGTTTGGCGACAAAAAGTTTTTCTCTGTAACTGTTTAAATTGACCTGATACAATAGCTTTTCATGTCTGAGGATGTTAATAAGACAAAAATACTACAAGGATGTTTCTATACACATTTTTCCTTAATCGTAGAGTATCTAAAACATGGGACCTGAGTGGTATCATATTAGAAAAGTTAACTGGTGTAATAATTTAACTTCCTTAATTGTTTTAATATTTTAAATCTATTTGTAATTGGTTTGAAAACACAGTTAAATCAAAAATATGTTTTTGTTAAATATCAAATTAGCGTCCATGCATCTACTTAGTTTGATGCAAACCTCAAGAGCTTAATGTTAAATTCTGACTCCAGATTTAAATTTTCTATAATTATTATAACAATCTGATAAATTGCATGCACAGTAATTATTAGTTTGTCTGGTATACCAGGGATCCCGAGTTCGATCCCATGCTCCTCCACTAACATTACTAATAGTCTTTCGGATGAGACGTTAAACCAAGAACCCATGTATCAGTGCTATACACTGAGCATGCAAAAGAACCAGGGGTGTCTCTGGAATGGGATGCTTTCTGTATCTTGCACTACACCCACAACATAAAATAACTAATCTTTTCAGGGGGCGTCGGTCATATGGGCAACAGGTACCGACGATGAATAAGCTGAAATAGATAGATAGATATCAGTTTGTTTAGTAGATTTTCCATCATTGCTGTCAATATGCACAAAGAAGTGAAAATTAAACACTTACCACAATACACTCAGCATGATTCACTAACCCTAATGAATATAATGAAGTCGGGAACCAGTAAATTTGGACAAAGTGTAACGTTTGGGGGAACCAGAAGTCGTAAACTTATACTGTTCCTTAGCAAAGTAGGGACAGAGAGTGACGAGCTAAGAAATAAGATATCTAAACTAAGTTACAATCTAATTTTTGGTTACAGTATCACATTATAATATAAAGTTTCACTCAGTCTCGGGATAGATACTTTCTTGAAATTGTTAACTCTATACCGCACACTAGAAAAGTGTATGTGATGCAGTGGTTTTGTTGGCGACTTCGTATGTCTGTGACCTGAAAGCTATGGTTACGAACCCTAATAAATCATTTTTTCCCTAAATATTTGTATGGAAGTAAATAAATAAGTTTTCTACACACCATATTGACTATTCGTTATTTAAAAAAGTTTAAAGCTAAAGTCTAATAGTCACTTAAAAAAATAAAACTCTTTTTCCTTGAAGACAGATCGCAAATATTGTATATCACATGAAGAACAAATATGTCGTACTACACATGAGCAATTATTGCATAACATTAGAAAATAAAAATCCATTGCGTAGAAGTGGGCTTCGGCCTTTAGGATTAGACATACTGTTTTCTACTACTGTTTATGTTTAACAGAAAAAGAAGACTTGTCTCCGTTTCAACACACATGCAAAAAAGATTAAAACCATCGGCAAATTTTCAGTACACGAAAATGACAGTTAAAAATTAGGCATAACAGTAAGACAGTAATAAAAACAGTCGATAAGATGGATCGAACTGTGCATGCCAAATGAATTAGGTTACATTCGAAATTGCTTTTAAGACACAGTAACCAAACTAAGGTTTGTCTAATGAAAACATACATGAGTGACCGTTTTCGTATCTGGGCATCTAAGATCTTACTTATGGGTCTTTAGAGCAATCTCAAATTGATCATCAAGGGGTGGGAGGGGACGAGGCGCACAAAGTACACAGTTCAGACTGATCATCACTACTCGAATAAGGAGCCGAAAAACGGCTGGCTAAATAATGCTTGCCGTGGTTACTGACCCATAGGTCTTGACAATGGATATATCTGTTTAACTAATAAATACAACACGAAGAGACAGACACACACATGAGCAGGTTTCTAACGTTTATTTAGGCTTGTAATATTCCTAGATTGGTGACTCATAAAGAAAATAGTATGTAAATGACAGTCTTACCAACTAGGCTTTTGCTTAATTAAAAATTAATACATGGAAGCCCTGGTTACAGGTCAGAATATCGCCGTATGAAAAAATGAATTTTCAAATTAATTATTATACCTGCTGCTTAAAATTTTATTCAAAACATCTACACACCTGTCTCCTTTAAGAAGAGTCTCCATTATACGTTGACTAGGTTTGTAGTACAGTAGTAGTGTAATCAAGTACATTGATTACTGTTATTGACGAAACAGAAAAAAAGAGTGATCACTTGGAATTTGATGTTAGAACATTAAATACTTTGAAACTCATAAAACATAAAAAAACGGCATTTACATGAATTATTGTTTTACTTACAATGATTAGTCATGCAGTATAAAACATTTCACCGAATCACCGAATGCAATAATATAAAAACGAATGCAGCAATACAGTTTTTTTGCATAAATAATCTTCCACAGATGTAGGCTTTGTACTGTTTTTTTTATAATCACAAAGAGGGAAATGTAAAATTAAACTTTTAATGTATTGTTGTTTCTTCTAAAATATCGCTATAGACATTCCATTTAAATGCACTCTTTTTTTGCAGTATTGTAAAATTTTGTTCTGAAAAATGACAGACAAAATAATAACAAGTTTAGCAAACTTATCGAATAACGTATTTAAAGAGAGGTTAAATGCATTACTACAAAATGCGAAAGCTTTTAACTTGAAAACGTTTGTATTGTCTACATGTAAGACAAGACGTTATAATCTAACTAAATATATATTTTGTTTGCACAAACATTTTCGAAGGTTTTATCCTCATGCTTTCAGTGAAATAAAAAGAAAGCATTTACTTTAGAAATGTTATTACGAAGGCAATGTTTTTATTAATTGACACAGTACATCAAAAACCTAATGTATGTACCACGCTGGAATTCGGTCACGTCTTGCAAAAAGGTTAGTTTAACTATTGACACTACTTTCCGTTAATCTAGAATAAAATCATTTATTCTATCACGACACAATATATCTACAGATGTTATGAGTGTGTACAAATCTTGGTGATAAAAATATTTAATGAGATATGGAAAAGGTTAAATGTTTTACTAAATTCGACAAAATTATTATAACTGTTGAAATATATACTCTGCCCAATTGAGTATTTCCGAATTTAAATGTCTGTAAAAGATTTTTATTTTTTGTACAGATATGTAAATTTATGTTTTATTTGATTTCACAGCCGAAAATGACAACTATTTAACATTGTTGCTATGGCTTAATTTCCTAACTATTAACTCTATCTGACCTTATTGAATGCCAACAACCTCCCCGGGATAAATTTGAAACAAATACCGATATTGATTTCTTCTTTTATATTAGAAAAAGCTATCATTTAACACTTTACTTATACAGAATGACTATTTTACAAGACCTTCTGCACCAAATTCGTTTTTCCAACACTTTGTACGAATTTTAGAGAAATTATTAACGAATTATTTTGATGTCTTACATGCATACGTTTGCGTCTCTAATTGTTTTTAACAAGTTTGAAACACTAAATTCCTGGTCAGTTAACATTCTCTGTAGTAAAAGATTGCTCAGAAGTTCAAAGAACTAAACCTTAGTAAATCTGCACTGTGCATAGTCACTTAAACATTTCGTTATCTATATGATGTCAGATATAAATGGTGGTGTAAAATAAACAAGCCGTTTCGATTAATTCGTGATAAAATGTTTCGGACTGCACGTGTATAATACTAAGTAAATTATTTATAGAAGTTAACTTCCATTCTTTGTTAAAATTTCAGTCATACAAACCTAAACACCCTTTCCCTTTTCCACGGCACAACAGCACATGACATTTCGACGCGATCAACTGAACGTTCCCCGCCAGGAGATATTACGGACATGTTTGCTATTTTAGACACAGCGTTTCTTTAAAACATACAGCGGCGTCACGGGTTCGAAGTCAAAATGTGGCAATAAACTACAAATGTCATTAAATTCAGGGTTAGGCTTCAGAAAAATATATTTGAAATAAAACTCTATGCTTTTGACAACTGTATTTTCTCTAAGGAAATAACTAATTCTTCTGAAAATATTTGCATTGTCCATGACCGTTTTGACTCCTTTTGCAAAGATACAGACACGTAACTTAAGTATGATATAATATAAAGTATGATATGTTGCAAAATGTGTATTTTTGATAAAATCCTCGTCAATCGTGTCTTTTATTAATGACCGTTTTAGAACAATTCAATAAACTATTCTCGAAAATTAATAAACTGAACTCTTTTCAAAATATAATTTCAGTGACAAAGAAATATTTGAAAAAGAAAATTGACTATCCTGGCCTAGTGCATTGCAACTTAATCACTAGAAAATTAAAAACTACTGAGAAACAACGTAAACAAATATCATTCAGATAAGAATTTCTTAATTAGATAAGCACTCTCAGACAAAAATTAATCGCTTTCATGAAAACAAATTTTGTGACATATTTTGAAGTATATTTTGAAGGATAACTTCCCGTAACGAAATGTTTTAAATTATAAATGTACAACTTAGAGTCTGTATAGACCGTTCTAAGATCTGAAGAAGGCACTTTATCTAATATAAAACTAACCCGAAATGCACTTTGAAATTAAGATTGACATCAAGATAGTACATTTGCTCTGAAAGAGTTACAAAAAATGACTATAGTCTAAGTTTGTAACTCCCATTTTTAAGGACTTTAAGCAGTTGGTAAAAATCGATGAAGCTTTCCAATACAGTATATTGTTTTTTCCTATCTAGAAAGACATTATCCACTAGAATTTTGAAAAGTTATATTCCAACATCGCATTAAAGAGCTAAATATAAAGTGTAGTACAAAGTGAATCAGATAAAATTGATGCAAATACTAGAAAAGTTTGAAAGAAGAAAGCGTTAATTTTGTTGCAAGAAGACATACCAAACAGTTTCTTAACTTTCACCGTACACTTCAGACATATATCGTAGGGTCTTCTCTAAACTTTATTTTCTAAGTCCCAAATGTTTGTCTTGCCTCAACATTTCTTTGCAACTTACGATAACATATATGTGTGTTTATTTGTTTTTTTTACGTTCCTAATTATATATTTGTATTCCAATATTGTCCAATTTGTCTCCCTATATGTAGTATCAATAATTCATTTTTTTATCAATACAGTTAGATAAGACTTTGTCGATTCTTTCTTCTACTAAGATATTTGCAAATTCTCTTCTTTCATGTATTACAGGTAAAAAGTTGTTCAATTAAAGTCATTATTTTCAATTAATTATTCATATATGCTACTTTCGTTATAATCTGTCTTCGGTTTACGCAAGGCTATTTTTTCTCCTGAGAAATTTTGTACTTTGCAGTTCCCCAGTGCAAGCGCCTAGTCTGAAGTATGTTTACTACGAACACAAACGCGAGTGAGGTCAAACATAAGACATTCGTCTTATCAATATGTTGGGCGCCGAATGTGACAGGTGGTGACTTAACTCGGAGACTTCTGCTTATAGGTCAGACACTCTACAACTTGTACCACTTGAGCTTCAAGCCACACGCTGTTACCTTACGATTTATCACCATATACCTGTTCCCGGCCACACTATTGATAGTATTTGTTTATGCAAACATGCACTTCCGATCTTAATTTTTAACTCAACCTGCAAAAGTATATGTCCTTTATAAACCACCATTTGTTTATTTTAATTTGTTGAACTATAATCCAAGATTTGTATAAGTGATCCAGTCTGTAACGCAAACATTGTAAAACTGTTTCGCGAAGAAGACGAAGAAAGTATAGTTAGTGTATGTTTAACAGGGATTACATGGAAGACTGTTATAAGTTGTTATCTGATATTTGGCTTTCAATAAGTTTGTCCAGCAGTGTTTGCGGGAAAAACATTAATTATATACCATGCACTCTATATGAAAATACAATCAAGTATACTTCATCAAATATTCCTCTAATATAGCCTTTTCTATGCATGTAGCAGGACGTTTTTCATGACTTTTTATAATTTTGATGCAGTAATAGACTCCAGGTCTAGTAAAAGTTAGAGTGTAGTATCTTGCCTGTAGTTAGGTATCAATTTGGTAGTACGTGTAAGAGGAGATAACTCAATAACGGAAAAATAGTTTAGCGCCAGTAAAAGTAAAGCAAGAAAAATGCTCAGTTGTATGTTTACCATTTTTTAACGTCAGTCAAGTCCCTATTAGGGTTACAGTGATGCTAGGTAGGTAGCTGTAATGTTCTACCATGGCGTATTTCACTAGTATTAAGCGGTTTTCCTTAATTAAACGCTCTGAATGTGTTTCGTTTTTGAGCGCCAAATATTGGTCTTTGTGCAATCGGTTGTTATTCAGCTGTTGATGCTTTTTGGCTAATAATGCAACTTATCATTCGTTAACATTGTAACACCATGCCAGTGTTAGCACAGCACCAGACCGCAGTTGATCAGGGTGTGAGTTGTTTGAGACATGGAGCGGTTTGTTCCACAAACAAATGTAAGTGTATTTTATTTTATTTTGAGCATTTTCAGCTCATAATTGGTTCTAATTTCTTAGCATATTTCATGTGTAAGTTCAGGAACCACTATACCTAACTGTAGGAAGGACTTTGATATATTATATTGGACTGATTATTATTGAGATGTGATATTTGTTAACTTTAGTTTGTTGTTTAATAATGTATATCTATTGTAATCATGAAGTATTCTTGTTCTAGGGTTTGTATTATTAGTTTAGGCACTTAAAAATATGCTGTTGTAATTTCAGTGCCAGATTTTTATGTAATCAGTTTTGCACAAAAGGTGGATTTAATTTCATGTAATCAAATACTGGTTTGCGCCAAACAGGGGTCTATAATCCGTGTATTAGTTTATGGATTGTTCCGGGAATATTTCAATACTGAAACAAGTGACATGCTTTCTTTTACTGTTATGATTTATTAAATAGTGATCGAACTGTTGAAATTGTTTATTTCAATCTCCATGGAGGCTTGGTCACAATTATAACATATGTTCGTTGATAATAATCTTACGTTTCAAATTAATCAATCGGTACAATAACGGAGGTAGTTTTCAAACAATACCAGCTTCCGAAAGAAACACAAACGGCCCAAAATTGTTCCATAAACGTTTTTTTTACATTTGCAATCCTCAAAACTTTATCCTAATTTCTGAACCATCTATGTACCGTAGAGCCTATAGTAATTCCGAAATTATTTATAAAAGAATAGGATTGGCTGCGAAACACACCAACAAAACGTAAAAGATGCCAAGTCTGATAAGAGTGGCGTGGTGTCTGTAAGACCTTGATAATTATCACTTTTGCAACTTTTAAACAATTCATTCAAGTAATACAAGACGACTTAATAAACATTTATGACAATTATGCACTGCCAATGAATACACATTCAATACGTCTTTGATGGATACAAAAGCCTTTCAATAAATGATTTCAAATCTCCTCCTAGGGAATGGCGATTCTAACTTATGTCATTTTTAAATTATTTTATATATGGCTTATTATTTAGTGATAGAAAAGACAAGTGATGGGAAGATTTACTTGATAAATATAAGCGGGCAACAGTCTAAAGGTAGGTGTTGGCCTTTTTTCGGCTTGTATTTTCTTTTTCTGTGACAACAAAAATCAAATAGCTTAGCAAATATAAAATAGTTGTATCGATGATTTCTGTTTTATGAGTCTTGTTAACGTTATATACTGATTTGTATACAGTAGTTGTTAACAAATGCGGTGACTTTCAGTTAACTGTGTTATTACAGTGACATTTGTATTAAGGTGTAGGATGTGGCGATTTAGAGGTGACGAGCATTCTCCTCTTACGTGTATAGTATCTTGTTGTGTTTCAGCAGCTATGGCAAACAAAGCAACAACTCTAACTACAATGCATGTGAAAGGCTTTCTCTGTTCACCTTAAGTACAAACTATTCGTAATGATAATACATTAATCACTTTATTTCTGGTTTAAAGATTTAATACAATAATGCTTAAGTTTATAATTTAGAGAATCTGGTCCTGGAAAAGTACGCAACACAAAATTTAGATCAAATCTTGTGCAAATATTGAACAAAATGATGTGGAACATTGTAGATTTTTTTCACAGTTTATTAATGATAAAGTTAAACAAACAGAATATAAAAAATTGTTAGTCATAAAAGCCTAAAATTAACTTTTATACGTTACAAAATGACAGCCAATACCACTGGAATTTCCACAAATGCAAGTATGGTTCACTAAAACAACCAAACAAGAGGGCCAATGGCCCTAAAGCGCTCACCTAGGTTCAAAGATGAAAAAAAAATTATGAATGTACTGATGCATATCAGAGAAATGGACCGATACAATTTCATTGCCATAGCTCCAAAAACAAAAAGGAGGTCAGTAGGTCAAAATATAAGTCATGAGACGACATCGGAACGAAAAGCTGTACACACAATCCATATTTAATTGCCGTAGCTTTAAAACAAAGAAGTAAGTCAGTAGGTCAAAAATATAGGTCATGCTATGACGTTTTTGAAATCGGAACAAAAAACTGTACACTTGGTCCAGATTTCATTGCCATAGCTCCAAAAACAAAAAGTAGGTCAGTACGTCAAAAATATAGGTCATGCGATGACATTTTTGAAATCGAAACGAAAAACTGTGCACATGGTTCAAATTTCATTGCTGTAGCTAAAAACAAAACAGTAGGTCAGTAGGTCAATAATAAAGCTCAAGGAAAACTGTTTTTGAAATCATCTTGAAAAACTGTACAAATGGTCCAAATTTTATTGCCATAGCGAAAAACTTTTTATGCGGAGGGGAGAGACCCCCAGGGGAGGGGGGATGACCCCTCTGTGGTCAAAGTGCTTACTACCAAATATCTAAGCTCCAGGCCTTGCAGTTTGTAACAAGAAGATTTTTAAAGTTTTTTTGTTATAACACTCTGTGTAAAACATTTGACTCCTTGGGCTGGGCCAGTTTTGACCCAGGGGCCATGATTTGAACAATCTTGGTAGAGGTCTACTAGAAAATGCTCAAAGCCAAATATCTAAGCTCCATGCTTTGTAGTTTCTGACAAGAAGATTTTTAAAGTTTTCCCTGTATTACTCTATGTAAATCAAGTAATCCCTGAGCGGGGTCAGTTCTGACCCCAGGGTCATAATTTGAACACTCTTTGTAGAGTTTCACTAGATGATGCCTCATACCAAATATCTAAGCTCCAGGCATTGCGGTTTCTGACAAGAAGATTTCTAAAGAATTTACTAAATAACTCTATGTAAAACATGTGACCCCTTGGGCGGAGCCAATTTCGACCCAGGGGCCATGATTTGATTAATCTTGGTGAGGTCTACTAGACAATTCTCAACACCAAATATCTAGGCTCCGTGCCTTGCGGTTTCTGACAAGAAGATTGTTAAAAATTTCTCTATGTAACTCTTTGTAAATCAGGTAAGCACCGGGCGGGGCCAGTTCTTACCCCGGGGTCATAATTTGAACAATCTTTGTAGAGGTAGATGATGCCTCATACCAAAGATCTCATCTCCAGGCCTTGCGGTTTCTGACAAGAAGATTTTTTAAAATTTTCTTTATAACTCTATGTAAAATATGTGACCCCTTGGACGAAGCCAATTTTAACCCAGGTGCCATGATTTGAATAATCTTGGTAGAGGTCTACTAGACAATGCTCCACACCAAATATCTAAGTTCCATGCCTTGTAGTTTCTTACAAGAAGATTTTTAAAGTTCTCCCTATATAACTCTTTGTAAATCAAGTAAGCCCCGGGCGGGGTCAGTTCTGACCCAAGGGTTATAATTTGAACAATCTTTGTAGAGGTCCACCAGATGATGCCTCATACCAAGTATCTAAGCTCCAGGCCTTGCGGTTTCTGACAAGAAGATTTTTAAAGGATTTACTATATAACTTTATGTAAAACATGTGACCCCTTGGGCGGAGCCAATTTTGACCCAGGTGTCCTGATTTGAACAATCTTAGTAGAGGTCTACAAGAAAATGCTCAACACCAAATATCTAAGCTCCATGCCTTGCGGTTGCTGACAAGAAGATTTTTAAAGATTTCTCTATGTAACTCTTTGTAAATCAGGTAAGCCCCCCGTGGTGTAAGCTCTAACCCCAGGGTCATAATTTGAACATTTTGTGAATTTGTGAAATTTTGTACAGGTAGATGATGCCTCATACCAAATATCTAAGCTCTAGGCCTTGCAGTTTCTGACAAGAAGATTTTTTAAGATTTTGCTATATAACTCTATTACATATGACCCCTTGGGCGAAACAAATTTTGACCAAGTGATCATGACCTGAACAATCTTGTTAGAGGTCTTTTAGAAAATGCTCCACACCAAATATCTAAGCCCCATGCCTTGTAGTTTCTAACAAGAAGATTTTTAAAGTTTTCTCTATGTAACTCTTTGTAAATCAGGTAAGCCCCGGGCGGGGTAGGCTCTAACCCCAGGGTCATAATTTGAACAATCTTTGTACAGGTAGATGATGCCTCATACCAAAAATCTATGCTCTAGGCCTTGCAGTTTCTGACAAGAAGATTTTTAAAGATTTTGCTATATAACTCTATTACATATGACCCCTTGGGGGAAGCAAACTTTGACCCAGGGGTCATGATTTGAACAATCTTGGAAGAGGTCTATTAGAAAATGCTCCACACCAAATATCTAAGTTCCAAGCCTTGCACTTTCTGACAAGAAGATTTTTAAATGATTTACTATATAACTATTTGTAAAACATGTGACCCCTTGGGCGAAGCCAGTTTTGACCCAGGGGCCATGATTTGAACAATCTTGGTAGAGGTCTACTAGACAATGCACAACACCAAATATCTAAGCTCCATGCCTTGTCGTTTCTGACAAGAAGATTTTTAAAGTTTTCTCTATGTAACTCTTTGTAAATCAGGTATGCACCGGGCGGGGTAAGTTCTAACCCCAGGGTCATAATTTGAACAATCTTTGTAGAGGTAGATGATGCCTTTTTACAGGTCTACTAGACAATGCTGCATACCAAATATCTAAGCTCCATGCCTTGTGGTGATGCGGTTTCTGACAAGAAGATTTTTTAAGTTTTCCCTATGTAACTCTATGTAAAATCAAGTGACCCCCAGGGTAGGGCCTGTTCTGACCCCAGGGTTATAATTTGAACAATCTTGGTAGAGGTCCACTAGATGATGCGTCATACCAAATATCTAAGCTCCATGCCTTGTGGTTTTTGAGAAGAAGATTTTTAAAGTTCTTTCTTTCGTTTGCCATGGCAACCAGAGTTCTGCATGGAATTAAATTCTTTGGACAGCTTTGGAACAGCTGTATGCAAGGAACATCCAATGCAATTTTCATTAAATTTGGCCTTGTGGTTTCAGAGGAGATGTCGTTTGAATGAAATTGTTGACGCCTCACGACGCACGACGCACACCGGACATTGGGGTATGACAAAAGCTCACTCTGGCACTTTGTGCCAGGTGAGCTAAAAACAATTCATTAACAAAACATTATGAAGACTGTAAAAAACTGAATTTAAATTCAAAGCATCTTATTTGAAAGGTAGTGTATCAGTTCTACTCAGTAAGATACAGAATATAGCACACATATATAACACAGTGTTAGTAACAAAAAAAACATCAGACCGATATAACACAGTATTTCATTAGTAAGGATTAAAACATATGCAAAATACATATCAGATTAACTACAAAATAAACGCTGTAAATCATTTTGAATACACAAAAGATAAAAGGTTTAGAAGTCTTAAACCGACAAACTGGCGAGAAGAAAAAAATGAAATAAAAAAGTACCTATTTATTTTGTTGCAACGTATTCATATATCAGAATATGTTCTCATTAAACAGTAGGACAATGTCTTTACCTTTACGATATTTTTTGGAAATGTGTTCTACATGATACAATTTCAATGTCAAACGAATTAAAAGACATGTGCAAAAATGTTTTCCATTGAAAGGCCCTAGTGGCTATTTATAATCTATAGTTCTTTTCGTAGCCTTGTTCGAGACCAAACGGATACGAACAAGATATTCTAATGTACAGTTCTTTAGGATTTGGTGTTAAAAGGGTTGCATGCGGAACTGTGACAGTTTTCCTGCTAGCTGTTGTACTTCCAAGGTCGAAGACGTCAGAGTATCCTTTCCTTGTACCAATTACCAATGAGTATTCGACTGGAATGCCATCAAACGTGTTAAATACCTGGCTCCAATCAAGTGTCACCTGGTTACCTTGTTTACTTATTGAAACCGACTTACCTAGAACAAGAAAAATATATAATACTAATCAGTCACAGAACAATATATCGACATCAGACGACGTGTCTGGGTTAGTTCCTTGAAACAGCATAACGGGGACTGGATCGTGTTCACTGATAAATATATAGAACAAATATCGTTAAACCTATGATACCGAAATTTTAAGATATATAAAAATGTATCTTTTTTTCAAAACAAAAACATTTTCGTCTTAGAAACAAAAGCGCCCTGATGGATCGATTTATTATATTATTTAGAATAAAAGACCCCATCAAATACATGTTATTATGAAATACGGAATGCATATAATTCTATGAGAAAAATACCGAAGTGTCGAGGAGGAGGAAACTTTTTTTATGATTAAGTAACTGGGTATTCAAATTGAAGATGTTTACAATACTGTTTAGTCCCATTAACGTGAATTTTTTTTTCTCTGTTATTTAAACTTTCAGTGCTATTCTCATTTGGTTTTTATATAAATACACAAGTATATTCAAATGTCAAATCAACTCAACTTTTAATAACTGTACTGGCTCAAATATTTTGACATACTTCTTTATTTGCAACCAGTATTTTGTAATATGTAGTAACCTAAACAATATCTTAAACGTTCTCAAGCATTAAAACTGTATTGATTTAATTATATATATTGACAACTAAAATTCATAGAGATCAGTATCCGCTTACATAAGATAAATGAAAAGTAAAAGCAAAGTAAACTTAGTCTTTAACAAAACATTTGTGTTACCAGTCGTTCTTGGTCTTTCTTCAAGGACAACGATGTCTGCAGATATCGGATCACTGGCTAAACCATTTGTATTCGTAGCCTTAACCTCGGCTGTATATCTTCTTCCTATGTTTAAATTTAGACCATCCAGTACAGCAATATCACGTGACACCGTTGATTGCCAGTTAACGACCGGAGATCCGCCGAGAGATAGACGGTATTCGTACGACGATATTTCTGCAGCATCATGAAAACTTGACCATCCTATCTTTACAGCCGATTTACTCGTTTGAACGAATGAGTCCATGTCAGTCGTAATAAGAACATTATCGTCGTCTGACGGTAAAATGTATACTTTTCCATTTTCTGTATTTGGAGCTACATGTGTTACTACATGCGGATCTGTTGTATAAATTGTGCTGAGCTCAGCATTATTGACACATTTAACAACGAGGTGAACTTTTGTGCTTTCCGGTAATTTAAGTTGCTCAGAGACGCAAGACGTAAGCTCGCCTGCCTCCCAAAATGGTGCAACATCTCGAGATCCTTGATGTGTCTCTGAAAAGAAAACAAGTTTTCTGAGCTTGATAATGAAATAGATATCATCTGAAAGATTCAAATTAATTTCACATGCGCTACAGATTGAGAAATATTTGCAATATCTTTCACTTCAAATATTCCTCCTTGGTTTTTACAAACTGAAACACTTAAACTCTTAACGTTTCCTGGTGCAGTTCTTCATCGACTGACTGATTGTAAATATACATTTATATTAACACTGATCTATGCTAAATACTTGATTGGTTTAATTGAAAAGTCAATGGCAGTTTTTAGACAGCTACACCAACAAGGAATACAGGAAAAATGAAGTTGAAAGACAAGCGTGTTCGTTACTGACACTAAAGTGCAATATCAATTGATTCCGTTCTTCCGTAGAGCAGAAATATACTGTGTAAAAAACTACCTATTTTTCCTGATTGAAGTGACATGCTGACTTAAGGCAATATCATTTTCTTTATAACTTAGTTTACTTTAATTATATTAAGGCGGTAGAATAAAAGACATTCTTACTATGATGAATTCATATTTTAATTGGAATTATCCGCATATGTTTCGTATTTATCAAATGATCTTATACCAATCAAATATTAACTCTCTCATTAAAAAGTACAGTTATATGACAAGAAACTTAAGAAAGTCAACCAAATTTTTCAAGTTAAAATTATATATTAAATTAGTAAGTCGGTTTAAATACATTTTGAATTCGAACTTAAATAACAATATTTTGAGCATGAGATTTTGAGAGCAATATTTATAATGGACGAACAAAAAGAAAGTAACATAAAGAATTAAAATTACACAGAAGAAATCAGAACAAACCTAGAGCGCAAAAGCAATATTTAAGACCGCTTTCCTCGTCATCAGCTGCCCATGATCCCTCAATCCTATGGTACATTTCCGAAGTTCCATTAACTTTTACTGACGACACTTTTAAAGACGTATGCACGTCGTCAAGTGTTGGTGCTGTATGATCAATATATATGGGGCCGGCTGTAAAAGTCGACCTAAGCCCAGCGCAATTTTCTGCAATGGCTGTCACGTAAATTGGGCTTCCATGACTAAAAGTTGTTTCTATAATGGCGTGATTTGACTCATGGTGGTATCTTTGCAAAGACTGGACCTGAAACCCGCCTTCAGTCGTTCCTGCGCCTATTTCAAGCTAAAACGAAAATGAGTTACTTATTTAGAACACACTGTCCTTCGATTATACTATTAATTAACCACGTGAAATGTCTTTTTAAAAAGACGATGACTTAATTGATTATCATGAATTTGTTAAATCGTACATGCTTAGACGAAAATATACAATTTCATATGCAATCTTACCAATCTGAATGGACCATATTGTTCATAAAGCTTATCCAGCAATTTGGTATTTACCATGAAGTATATTTAAAAGGAGTGAAGTATAAGCATTCAGGCGAGTATATGTAAGGCTTTCCTTGCAATTAAGTGTAAGTTAATATTTCAATTATGTAAACTTATCGCTACAAGAGAGATACTTATTTAAGTCTTTAGAGTTTTACATCTCACAACAATAAATGCAGGTTGCTCAATTACGATGATGATAACAATTTAGTCTAGTGATCAAACTTCTTTTAGTAAAAATTACCAACATACATACAGATGTTTAAATGCCCATCTAAATTACACGGAATTGAAAGTGAGTATAACTACGCAGTTTAAATCTCAATGTAGTTGTCTATATGAAAAGTGTTACAAATTTTTCAGATTACTGGATTTACTTTCTGCCTTTCCTGTACATTACCAAGAAAACAGCCATTTCTGCATAGATATATCAGTTAAGTGACAACTTGGTTCATGACTAAATCATGTGTACTTACCAAACACAAGTCGCTTTCTTTGTCAGCTATTAGCAGATCAATACTCAAGGTTCTCAGTCCCCTCTGCGACACAGAAAGAGCGTGTTTATCATCAGACGTAAGCTCTATACATTGGGAGACAGTGTAGACTATGTGTGCTTCTTCCTTAGACAAAACAGTTAAGACAATATTCCTCTCCCCTGTGAAGTCGGCAAAAAAGGTATGCTCAAACTGGAACGACTTATCATGAATTCGAAGTGGATGGAGATAGGATTTGTCCTTCCCAGTGTTTATATAAAATTTGATATGGTAGTCTTCGCTATGAATATTAACTAAAACATGATACAGGTCATCTTTTGTAATGTTTATACTAAATTCAGTAATTGATTCGCCTCTGTGAAAAAGAATGGATGTGGAATTTATCACTTTATCAAAGGTTTCACATCTATAGCCAGAAGGCTTAGTAATATCTACTGTAATACCTGGTGAGAATGCTAAATTACTGAAGTGACCGGCTGCATCTGAGGCTTTTACAAGTCCAAAGTATGTCTTGTTCTGTTGCAGATTCATGTTAGAGAACATATGGGAGGTTTTTAGAATAACTGGCTGAAAATTAAGAGTTTCAATATTTTCCTCGTCAATACTCTCGCTAACCGCAACGTAGTATTGATATATTCCTGAAAAATGGTCGGCAAATCCAGTCCACGATATACTTATACTAGAATCAGAAGACTGGAATTCTTTGTTTTGCCAATGCAAAGTATTAAAAACAACCCCTTCTATAGGATTGTCTGTGTCTACTAAAAAGCCATCAGAGGTAAGGGCTGCACTGAGTCCAACACTGTTGTAAGCGGTCACTGTAAAATAATACTTTGTGGAATGTGTGAGGGACAAATTTGAAAGAATAATCTTAGTTTCTAAACCAACGTTTGTCTTTGTGAACACATCATCAGCTGAAAATAATTAATACAGAAATTAGTAAACTTATTAAGTTAAGTATATATTATTTCTAGTAGACAAATATGTTGACGGCGTGGTGACAAATGTACTTTTCTCATGAAAACATCGTGAAAATTACATTTGTACCCAATTTCTGGTTGAGTAAAATTCCTCTTCAGAATCTCAAACACATCGTTGTAACATCACTTAATCTTTAATATGTAAGACATTCTATAAACCTTAATACTTTATTAAGTATTTTGGAGCATTTGAACTGATATTATTTCGCTTGCTGATTTTTTTAATTACCGCAATTAAACATGTAAACCCAAAGCAAAATAAAACATGAGAGTTTAACAGTGTGTTGATGTGTTTGTGTGGAACGTTTTGAGTTTAACTTATATCAATAATAGTTGTTACGGTAGTAGCATATTTAAGGGTATAGCGGATAGCTTGTCAGTTATTTTGCTCAATACCATTAGCGATTAAGTTTTAAAAAGTAAACAATTATAACAAAAGCAGGAGTGATCCCACAAATCATGTATTACGCTTTGATTTATACATTTAAACAGTAGTCTTTCTTACAAAAACCAGAACAACGCTTCCGGAGATTTATACGGACACGCTGTTTATGTGCAAACTAAAGTAAAATCAAACAGAATATTTCAGATCAGTAACGGAGTGTGCATGTTTGTGCATACTGTGTGTGGACTGAAAATAAACTTGATCAGTCTAATCGCTGTTATAAGTAGAATGAAAGGTAAATTTGTATGAGAAACCATATCAGAAATTTATAGCGTAACTATTTCGTGTATTGTACTCTTGATTATCTGTGATTTGTTGTATATAAAAATGCCAATCACTGATATAAATAAAAACTGCTATGCTACCATAAATATAGATTTTGATCTGTTACAGTTAGCAGAATTTAATTTAATCTGTTTTTGAAGAATCTCTTAACAGGCTTTTTACACATGTTCTTAATAAATATACAATTCAGGATATTTTGAGAACCACATTCAATGGTCTTAACCTACCTATCCCATACTCCCCAAAGCTATCCGCTATTAAAAACTTAGATTAAAGTCAGAAAGTTCTCAGATAATGCTAAAAACTAACCAGTTCTTAAAATAGCACACTTGTGTTTGTTGAAGAGTATTGATAAGTTATCATCATTTTGAAGTCCTGAACAGCGAAATTCTGATAATTTCTAATTATACACACCATCTTCAATTATGAACAGGTAATTATAAAGAATACGGAAAAAACTCAACTCGGAATAATTTTTCTTGTTAAATATTAGTAAGTTAATTGTAATTCTATATATTGCAATAAGATCTTCAAAAACATTACCGTGAGGAAGTGTTCCGAGTGAAACTGTGTAATGTGTTATACTGCTCTGCTGCTCACTAAACACTCCCGACCAGCAACCCGTTATAGTATCTCTCCAATCTACGAAGTCAAAATCTACGATGCATGAATTATCTGAGTCCTTAACAAAACGACCCCTTCTGACAGACGGTGCAGATTGGTCTATTTCAATGGCATTGGATTGGAAGGTCGCATATGTGCCACTAGTATACCAAACACGTACGTAAAGTATGTAGCTTTCCGCGTGGATGAGACTTCGATTAACAGGTAAGCAGTGCGTAATATCTTCACGAAGTCCAACGTCTTCCCAAGGTTGCTCGGACTTCAAGTCAAATATTCCTTCCCCGATCGGTTGCTCTGCCAATCCCATGCTCCACTCATAGCGTTCTATACCTATATCGTTAGAATTTTGCAACCTCCATGAACCTGATAAACAGGCCGAGGATGGTGTTTTTGTTTGTTCATCTTCGAACCTGAAACCAAACCTTACATCGACAGCAGGATGACCAAGTTCTTCAGCATCGGTGTGATGGATATCACTGCAAGTTGTATTTGATTCAAAATGAATGCATGCCTGACCAAACACTGCGCAGGTACAGTCTTTGTTGCAAAAGTGAATGTCACAAGAATGTTTCTCTATTTCTAGTTCTCCATATTTTAAATACTCGTCATTGTTTGTCGTTGCCGACAATACATAGACAGATACCCGAGCAACGGAGCTCATTAGTCCTGCCTGATTTTCAGCCCAAATGTTTAAAATCAAAAGCTCATCTTGAACGATGCTCTGGGCCAAAGGTATTTCAATTTCATACTCATTAGCTTGATTATCGGCACGGAAGGTAAAGACGCCACCAGTTAATTCTTGACCACCATACTTTCTACTAGCCGTTATATGGTATTGATGAATTCCGGACTCTTGGTCATGAAATCCATACCAAGTAAGTGATATGTTTGTCTTTGTTTCATTTGAAGAATCTTCATGGTTTTTCCATTTAAGTGGTTTCTTGAAACCACCTACATGCGGTGGTGTTGAGTCAATTATAAGGTCATTCGACTGAGATGTACTACAATGGCCCGCCGCGTTGCAAGCGGTTACTTTAAAATAATAAATATCACCGTTATGTAACCACTGTGTGTGACCTAAATTAACTGTATAATTGTTCTCCGCTCCCAAGGCAAGATGCTCTATTGGAGTATGACCTTCATGATGTGTCAGTAAGGTTACTTCATTACTAATAATGGGACTGTCGACGTCATCAAACATCCAAGATAATTTCAATAATGATTTTTCCCACTGAATGGCCGGTTCAATCTCAAATGTTAAAGGATTGAGAAATCGTGGCTTTTGCACTATCTCGGGTGGTGTGACATCAATCCGAAATGAGTCAGATGTATGAGAAACATTCATACCAACTCTATTATATGCTGTAACAGTTGCATAAAGATCTGTGTTTACCGGCAAACTAAGTCCTGTTTTTATCACATTTGTTTCTAACAGACTGCCAAACTTCTGAACGATGTCACAGCCTCCAATAAAGGTCCCGACACAAACATCATAATGATCAATTCCAGTGTGAGGATCTTCAAATCCAACCCAATGTATGTTTATCCAGTGACTAAAACATGAAAAGAAATGACTTCATTTAGTGAAGAATGGGCACAATAAATAGAATTTATATATTAGGAATATAAAGAAGATTTTTACTTTCACTTCTTTAAATAATAAAAATTGTTAATTGATATATATCTTACAGAAACCACAATCGACTGGTATGATATCATATAATTTCAATTTAATGTTACAAAGCTTAACCGTCAACTAACGAAAAGCATGTGTTATATATATGTAAGACATACGTTGACAAGCATACTTTATATTAAATGCTTATAGGCAAACAAAACAATACCTAATTTGTTTAGCTTTTTCTTGTCAAATATCAAATAGTTCACTATAATAACCTGTGAGGATAGAATCTTTGATGAAGATCTTCTGACCCTATCTTTACGATTCCTTGAAGAGGTGGCGAGTTATCAAGAACAATACCATCAGAAGACAATGTACGACATAGACCAGCGTGATTACAGGCTTCCACTGTTGTGTAATATGTCTGCCCAGCAATAAATGGTCCTGTCCATTCAATCGCTATTTAAAAATGACATGATATAAGTACGAATATTTATAGTCTTCTGATCATCATAGGGCATCTCGATTATCAAATTTCACCTGTAAGTTTGCCTTTTCTGCAAATTCATTTTAGTCAGTGACAACCAGATCTGGATATCGTATAAGATAAAACACTGCCAGCTCTTGCTTCAATCAAGCAATCAAATCAAAACTGTATACAAGTTCGGAAATAATTTGGTCTCAGTTTTCAGTAATTCATCTGATTTATATGAAACAAATATGCCATCTCGGCAAAAACGCAATTATTTAATGTATATTAGGCTATATACGAGTTAAAATAAAAAAGTATCCGGAATGTCCGTGTGATTTTGGGAAATAAATTAAAGGTAATATCAGACGAAACAGCAAAATGTATTCTATAAATCGGTTATAACACTTTTTTAATTCACAGATGCAAAATAAACTGCTGACTTTTTAAATAAATATGTTTCCTGCTGACGGAGCACTTCCGACGTCAAATTTCTTGCATTTAGGAAATGACAATAGTTAAGTCACTTATCATGTAAGTTACAAGTTCTCAAAATAGTCACCGTCACACTCAATACACTTTATTCATATTCAAGTTCCCTATTAACATTTTTTGAACAATTACATGACTAAGTTCAATACTGTCAGCTCTGAAGTCAATAGTCTTTCTCACAAAATGATGTCTCAAACTTTCTCTGTTTTGTGTGAGTCAATCAATAATCTTCCATTTCTACTATTATAAGCTGTATCTTCATGTCTATCTCGAACATTCCGATGCTATTCAAAAACTATGGTTCTTGAACATGTATGTGTTACTAAACCTTGAGAAATTTCCATGTATCGATTGGGGTCATCCAGCTATAATTATGTCGTCATATTTTTGTCAGAATTTCTGTTCATACTTCCTTTAATCACGCAAACAAACACATTCAATTTACCATTCACTCTGATTTTCAAGACTTGTTTTGTTTTAACGTTCATCTTACGGCATGCATCAGGTCATGACGTTACGGCGCCGTTTTTTTAAATTATACTCAACAGAAATACAAGTGAATTTTCTGAAAGGGACTTAAAATCAAAATGCTCCACAAGGTAATTTTGCATTTATAAATTTGTACTAAAATACTAAATCAGAATTAATTCATACTACACAGACTAACTAAAATACATGTCTTATGAACTGTATCATGACTGGACGTCTAACAAAACTGAGATGGCATCATGAGAGAAAACCTATTTATTGTATTTCCTTTGTCTAATCTACATGAATATTGACAAAGAAAAACTCTACCTTGGTTTAAGCCAACATTTATGAAATGTCGAATATTGTCCTGAAATGGCTGAGAACCAAGTCCACATCTGTAGTATTGAATGTGACTATGAGGATCCAAGAATCCTTTCCAGAAGGCTTGAACACGATAAATATTACTTGAAAAGTCTTCATCCACCTTAAAACACAATAATTTTATTGTACGTGATTGACAAAAATCACTCACCACTTGTAAGGGTTAAGCTTCGCTATAACAAAATATTGGACAAGTAAAACAGTTCTAGAAATCATATTGTTTATGTGAATATCAAAAAATAGGACTGAAAAACAATTTGAAAAAAACAGAATGCAACCTGAGTTTCTAAACCCCTGTTCTATTAACTTTTAACGATTTATTTCAAACAAAATACGTCTACAACTCGGAAAAACCTAACTGATTCCTGAAAATATCAGTACTGTCAGTAAAAAGAGGCCTGCTGTCTATTGTAATTATTCATCTACCTTCATCCGAAGTTAAAACGTTATTTTTCTCAAGTTCATCTAGTCTTTATCAAAGGTTGTAGCGAGGGAAATATCTTACAAGTGTACAAACATTATCTTGAAATAAATCATTTACGTCCACAAATATGAAACAGCGTGAGGATCTTTTAGTGCAAACGTTATTAAAACATTGACAAATTCTAAACGTTCTTATAAGCTGTATAATGGCTGATGTATATAGAGAACTGAGAGCAATAACAACAAACATTAATGCTGTAGGCAAATTGGGCTCATTTCTCTGAAGATTATACAAAATTCTAAATTTTAGCTATATTGTTATTTTTAATACCGCAAATGATTTTAACTGAATCTCATTCACAGGCAAAACAAAATAACCAACACTGCTTTACTTCAAAAGTTTCGATGACTTTTATTACAAATGTATGAGTTAAATTATTTAGCAATTTAGAATTTATTAAACGTGGTAAAGGTCTTATTCTTGCGTATTTTTTTCACCCTCGACCACTTGTTACGTAGATAAACCTACGAATCTATTCACCTAAAAACGCTTGTTTTTCGCAAAACTAGCGTCCACATGAGCAACGCTAGCGATCCGAAACTTTCAATAGCATACGTATACAAACAGTTACTCGTGAAATAAATATACAAAAACCTTCTGGTAAAGATTTAAATCCTAAAGGCATGACCCTAGCCACTGCGAATACTTGTTTACGTTCGGCAGTTTCCGAAGTAATTACAAAAATATGAACAACAAACAAGTATTAGCATTTCCAAAAATGCTTGAAATCGCCGTTCAGCCACGTATGACGTCTTATCCATAGATTCATGAATTTCATGCTCGTCATTCATTAATTTGATAATTTTATAGCATGCTTTGCAGTGAAAAGAATATAAAAATATTACATGTGCAAATTAAACAGAATAAATTTAAGTTAAAAAATACGATATTGCCTTGACTCTTATCAAGCATATATAAAACTAGGATATATCCTGATCAAACTCCTCGCACTGGTTTCGTCACGCTTTGCTACTGTTTCTGTACTGATCAGGGGAAGTAACCGCTGCGGGGAGTTTGTATCCTGATTAGAATCGCCCGGAACCATGCATTTTTTTTTTTTTTAGAAGTGCAAGTTTTGGAAAAACAAACAAAACATACTCTTATTTAGACTACATTCTCTAGTTAGAAATGACATGTAGCCAAAAATATTGCGATTATCCTGTGTTTATCTTGCAAGAGCCTGAAGACTGGTACTGAGTTCGTAAATTGTTAATGGTTTTTTCAGTTGTACGAATAAGTAACCCGACAAACATGGCGGTTGGGCGAGTCCATTTACGCACCCCTTTCTGAAGTTTTTTGACGTCCATTTTGATATCATGTGATGTGTATAAATCGCTTTGATTGGCTAAAGGCAGACGGTGTACAGGCAAAACTGTTCAAATCTTGTTAATTGTATATATCGCCGTCCAGGAACGGCGATAACAAGTGGGAAAAAGGCGCCATAAGGGAATAACAATACTAATTTTCGCCGCAATGAATTGGTGTCGGAATATAAATTTTGTGAATCAAATAAATTTGCGGTATTATAAATTCGTTATGCAGATTCTTCACGGGGTAAATGGCCTCGTCAAGAATCTGCATAACTAATAATACATCTATTAGACGGTTTAGAGTTTAAACGTGTTTTACTTCAGTCACTTAAACTGAAAATTATTGTGAAATATCAATATTCTTTTATAATATTGTTTCTATGATTTAATTATTTCACAAAGCTGTATTTTATGAACTGGTAGCGGACATTTGATTCCGATTCTTTTTAATGACTGTTATTTACGTTCTTTTTTCTTTTGTCGGTAAAAGTGTATTTTCTTTGTGAGTGCAAACTATGAATTAGTGATATATGAAATGTACATTTCACCACAGTAATAGTATCATTTGTGCATTTTGCAAAAACTTTTATTAGTGGTATCTAGTGACAAATACATTGATAAAGAATAAAAAACTTTTCAGGAACTTGGTTTGAAATTTGTTTTTTTTTAGAAAAGAAGCTTTATACCTCTTCGTAAACGTGTCCATCAATCACATGACCTCCTGTAGGTGGAGACTGATCTATAGTGAATTTCCCAATAACGAACCTGCTACTTAGTCCAGCGTTGTTTAATGCCTGAAATAAAACATCGAGTGTCGCAAGCTTCTTATCAAAATGACAGATAATTTTCTTCATCGACATAAATCACAAATTTATAATATTTCAGTTGCTTTTAGATTAAAGTAACAGTTGATGGGGTCTCACTGATCTACCTAAGACAACACTGAAGGATGGAAACACAATTTTCTATCCTCCTTAGATATTCTTCTTACTCTCCCACTCACTATCGGACTTATGACGTCATATGTTAATTAACAAGTTGTTAACGACGGTTATACTCATTGAAGGTGCGTAACATGTGTTGCAGAAATGACGTCAATTTCACGGACGGAGAAACGGAGAGTTATAAAAATTTGGTGGCAACGATGATATGACACCAACTGAGAGTTGGAAGTTTATTTCAAAAGCTGATTCGACCGGAAATTGTGCAAAGCAACTTGTGTTTGAATGGCACAACAGATTAAGAAGCGGGGATGACAGTGTCTTGGATAAGAAACGCACCGGACGATCGAAAGTAGCACAGCCGAGTCAGGTAGAACGCGTTACAGCAGTTCTTGTAGAAGACTGACGTCGCAATGTAAGGGAAATTTGTGACATTCTTGGTTTAAAACGGATTGTGGTACATGAAATAATGATAAAAGAACGTAACATGTCTAAATTGTGCGCAAGATGGGTACCGCGGCTGTTTAAAACGGAAGAAATGGAAGAGCGGATATATCCGTCATCAGAGTACTTACGGATATATGGCACATAGGGCGATTCGTTTCTATCCAATATTATTACTAAGGATGAATCCTGGGTAAATCTATATGAACCGGAACCAAAACGGGATTTAATGATATGTAAAACACCAAATTTTTCTGCACCAGTAAAAGCTAAACAAGCGAAATCTGCAAAGACATTTAGGCTTATCTACTTTATGGACTCCGACTGGATGCTGATTCAACACGCTTTGTCTTGCGATGAAACAGTTAACGCGGCATATTATCAGAAGGTAAATATTATTTCTAAAATAACAATATCAAACAGTTAAGTAAATAAATATTTATTATAAATGCATTGGAATTTATGTTATTTATGTCCTATGTGCGATATTTAAATGGTTTATAAATTCGTACAGAGGCTGTGAGTGTAAAGCTTGTTTTTCATTCCAGGTTATCCGCCGTACTTTCATCCACGCTATTAGAAAGAAGCTGTCCGATATGGACATTGACAAAATGTATTTCCACCAGGACAACACAGCTTCGCACCGGTGCGAGGAGACGCTGTTGACTTCCTTGGCTTCCGGAGACTACGACACGCGCCTTACTCTCCCGATTATGCACACATGGATTTTGCCGTTTTACCAAGATTGAAGTCAGAATTGTGCAGTTAAAAGGTTCGCAGATTTGGCGGAACTACGCATTGGTGTTCAATCTATGGTATTTGGTTTCGCTCGGGATTGATATAAAAGCGTATACCGGCAAAGGGTCAACCGACATCTGAAATGCGTGACATCGCGTGGGCGCTATTTCGAGGAGGAGTGACGTTCATTTGACGCTTTTGAAGTTGTCAAAGTGCTCCGTGACGATATATATATATATATATATATATATATGTTGAAGGTAAATACTGTCATAACTAAGTGTACTGCTTTCAATGACTTACCCTTGTATTAATAAAATGTATAAATCCGTCTCGTAAAAAATCGTTTCCTAAGTGTAACTGGATGACAGTTTGATTGTATTTCCTCAGTGGCATGATATCGTTTAAAAAGGGCATGGAACCAACTCCAAGCTCAAAATTTGATATTCCACTTTCTTTGTCTTCAAATTCGAAGAGGTGTATGGTAATGTAATCTGTGGTTATATATTTTACGGTGCCAAATTCTGCCATTTCGGGTTCTAGTAAAATCGAACCTGTGTCCGGCGGGGACGTGTCTACAATTAGTTCTTCAGAAACAATAGTCGATTCTAGGCCAGCGTAGTCAAATGCTACAAAATAAGGAACCATTTGAATGTAAAATACTGATGAATTTGTCTTCAGTAAATATTTCGAAAGCTATATTCCGTTGTTTTCTGTTTGCTAGGTTTATCTTAAAATATTCATTATCATTGTTGAATTGCAAATATACCATTACTTTAAATAAAACACCTATTGAATCCAAATCATACTCATATTAAACCAACCTTACCTTTAACCGTTACATATATTGGTAATCCATCTTTCGTGCTTAAATCTCGTAGAACAACAATCGTCGAATGTCCGGTATTAGCAAACTTTATTATGTCGTCTTTCCCCGGGACATTACCTGTTTCAATATATTTTACTTTGAAATCATATTACATTTTTCACAGGTATGTTAGTAATTTATATTATAACAAGACGTTCATAGACAGTATATCCTCCGCCGATCGGTGTTTGTCTAAAGAAAGGGTAAAGTCAGAATTTGCACAAAAATATATAGAAAAACTCAGTAACAGGTTTTTCAAAGAATAACTTTGTGGTTATCATCTTAATAAAAAACATGCACGGAAAACAATGTTATTTTTTATACATAGTTAATAACTATTCAGGGGCCACATCTCTGTGTTAAATGGTCTGACCGGGACCTTCTAATGATAATCTGATTACATACTGAATAACTAATCAGGAGCAAAAAATCTCTGTTGAAGTGTCAAACCGGAACATGGCAAGGATATGCGCATGTCCTTTTGGTATTGAAAGTTCTGATAAAGTTTCGTTGAAATCCTTTCGGTAGTTATACGGAATACTATTCAGGGAACATAAATGGTATGAATGAGACATGCAAATGATATGCGCATTTTGGCGTTTATGGTTCACATAAAGTTTCGTTGAAATCCAGTCAGAAGTTGCTAAGAAATAGCGCGGAAACAAATGTTAATCTGTATACATACTGCATAACTAATCAAGGATTAAGGGTCCAACCGGAACATACCGGTGATATGCGTATCTCCGTTTAGTATTGAAAGTTCCCACAAGGTTTTGTTTAAATCCGGTCAGTAGTCGCTAGCAATAGCGCAGAAACAAAATGCGGACGGAAGGACAGAATGGCGGACGGACGGAGAACGCCAAAACAATATCTCCCTTTCGATTCCTTCGGCGGGGAATAATTAAAGCATACGTTTCCATTTAAACTGTCCGAATTCGTGGAAATATCAATAAAAATATAATTATACTAAATTTTGTAAAAAAAAACTCGTTCAATAATTTTAGTTTACAACGTACCTATACCGTAGCTGTATGATCGAATATTATTGGGATAGCCAAAAAGACTTGTGTTAACGTTGTCCTCAAATTCATTCCACCTGATTATTACTCTAGTTGTATCAAAAATAAAGCCATTATTGTTTGTCACATGCACCATCTTGGACAGAGGCACTGGGGGAGCATCGTCTTCTATGAAACCATTACTGCATGAAGAGAATTCTTCCAACGTGTATTCAGACAGAACTGCTAGACTAGCATGCGCACATATAAAATACATTGTGTTTTTGTCAATTATCTCATTTGGGATTATTACATAACCGTTACTCGTCTGTGTGGAAAAGTGACAATTTTGTGTGTGGTTGCAATCATCTGGAAACGGAACATCTTTTGACGTCATAAGATACCATGTGACATTTCTATCGTATGTTCCTAGTATTGCACCGGCAATATTTCTGTCTCCCGATACAACATCAAGATCACTTTCGTGGAGCAATCGGTATCCATCGCCTAAATCTGAACTATGAACAACCTGAAAACACAATTGTATTAGAAAGGTACAATAATGCAATAGTGAACCTTGATACTGGCTGAATACATGTAAATAAACAGACTATTTCACAAAATCTTAAAGCTTCTTAAGTATGTTAACGAAGTAGTCGATATTATTATTTTATTTTTATATGCATTACATCCGTTTTTGTTTTTGTAGGCAAAAAATCATTTACCAGTAATTAAACACTATACTGTGCAACAAAGTATAAATCTTACGTCTAAAACTGATCTCCATGAATCAGCCTTATAGTCTAAATCGTACACAACGTATTCATTAAGCATATAAGCACCAGAGCGTATCATGGTGACGGCTTTACATGCCATTGTATTGCTGCCGGCAAGAGAAAATCCTTTTACACATCCAAACAAACTTGAGTACGCATGGGGCTGCATCTCAATACACTGCGACACCTTTAAAATGATATAAAATAGGAGCACTATATATCCAGATAATTATGTTCAAAACATGAATGGTAAAATAATACATCTCCTTCAATTTATAGATTCCAATATTCCAATTAATGACTGATTGAAGACGTTTAGCATCCATGACCTAAATAATAAACATACTTTACATTTCTAACTTGAATCATTAAATCACCTTACCTCGTTGTTTTCTAAACTATCAACTGTGTTCCAGGGTATCGTAGTATGGGATGCTATCATATTCTTGCTAATGGTCCATTGATAAAACAAAATATCACTGTCTGTTCGAAAACTCTTCCAGCTCATAGTAAGGTCAAAACAAGACTTTTCCGGTGATGATCTCAACTCAAGCACGTCTATCTTTCCGACTGGCTGTTCCAGTTCTATACTAAATGGGTCCGAAAAGACCGCATCAAGACAAACCTGATTTGTGCATGGTTTAACTGAAAACTGATAATCAGTTGACGGACGTAATACGGTGTTTCGAAAAGCATGAAACACATCATACGAAACTTCATATTCCGATACCAGCGAGTTCATTTCCTTTTCAACTATTCCTACCTCATACCAAATATTAAACAAACCGGGATCTAACTTTGACTTCCAATATGTTGTCAACAAGTGTCCACTTGAAATACTTTTTGAACTTTGACAGCGGTACAGTGTCAAAGTTACTATGTGAGCGGAGCTGCTTTCTTCGACAGACATTTTGAATTTCGGTTGTTCTACAAACGTTGCAAAAAGGAAACGTTCATCAGAATAAGTTTCAGGAATACTCAGAATATCGTCAGAATTAAGGGAAATGGTCGTCTTAAAATCAGTATCAGCTTCTATTGTTATAAGAAAAATGCCACCAAGCTCTAATTTTGTATCAAACTGTATGTATGATGCAAGTCCTGTTTCAACCTGGAGCTGTTCAAGGTTTGGTTTATTGACACAGTCAAATCCTGCATGCACAGATATTTCTGAAGTTACCTTTTCAGCACTGAGGACAAAAATACCATCTGACGCAGATAATGTTTCGCCACCAGAATTCGATGCTTTCACAAGGAAGAAATACTTATAATTAGATTGAATGTTTGACGCATTAATACAGTATGGATTTGACCCGTCCGTCATTTGAAATGGTACAACATCAGCCTGTGTGTTACTAGAACCAACACCAATCTCGATATTAACATCCTCTTGATGTCCAAAACCTATCCATGATGCACATAATGACCCAGAAGTAAAATGAACATCAATATCTGAATGATTCTGCAAAATGTTTTCTGGATCAACGTCGTTAACTATTGCCTCTCCGGGTGGATAACGTGAAGGAATTTTGAACAAGTCTGTATCAATTTCTACAAAATGTCCAGCATTATTGTAGACAAACAGTTTCGCATAGAAGTCAAGACCGAGGTCAGTGTCTTTATCTTGTAAGTTTTCCAAAGGATATTTGATACAGCAGCAGCTGACTTCGCTGCAAGATTCTTGCGTTCGTAAGCTCCATTCAAATCGATTAGAATCTGACGGCATTCCTATAAACAACAAAAGATCTTTATCTGATATCAAGTTAAGTTCAGACCATTTAAGTTAAATTCAACTTGTTCAATACAGAATTTTATTTTGTATAAATAAGACGATTTGAAAAATAAACCATGATTATTTTACACTCCTTACATAAAAATGAATTTACCTTTTGTAACCAGAGAACGTTTTCTCACAAACTGTTGTCCAAAACTATAACCAGGAGTACCTATATAAAAAATATCAAAACTGTCATTATGCTATCGGTGAGATTTAAAGACAGCAAAAATGTAATGCCCTAAGCGCCTTTGTTTTTCTTCCAAAAACTTTTTTTATTGTTTAATATGTAGAAATGGTTTATAAGTCGTTTATTACTGTTATATGTATTATAAGAGTCAACTGTCTTCTACTTCTCTTTATTATTATGTCGTATTATAGAATCATGAATTTTATTTTTGTGTTAACATGGCATAATAAAACTTAAATTGTTTAGTACTTGAGAAAATAAAAAAATATGAATGTTCAAAGAATAATATTACCAAAACTGTATTCTATTCGACTGATTTGTTCTGTCTGCTCTAGGTCGAAAAAAGTATCTTCGTCCCAACTTATTATGACGTAGCTACCGTCTATGCTTACGTCTGGTTTCTTCTTGTAGAGAGGTGGTGTTGAGTCTATAAGCATCGGTCCTACCGTGACTATCTCTTCTAAGCCCGACTTACTGACAGCTTTTAAGAAAACATAGAATATTTCTCCAGGATTAACGCCCTCGTGTCTGTGTTTGAAATGCATCTTCCGGTTTGTTGACATGTACGCAATTAGCTGTGGACTGTCAGCCTCACTAGGATCAAAACCGAATCCGACATAGAAATCTTCTATTTGGCTTTTACTGGCGTCGATATCCCAAGCAAGATAGATATAATCTTTTGGCAAATATATCAAAGTATCCTTTGAAAGAATTGGCAATGAGCTGCAAAAATTGGTATTGGACGCCGAATCTAACAGTGACTTCCTGATTGGAAGAGCGTAGGCATATGTTGGAATACTTATTGTTTCTGAACATTGAATTGAACACGCATTATACTGCGGCAGCTGAGATAAAGTCATATCAGAATTTAGTATCCAAGGATTTGTTTCAGTACATATTAGAGCAGTTGATATTGAGGAGTGCATTAAAGTGAGGTTATGAAATTTAGGGGGTGAAATGTCGCGAATGATTCCATCGGAGCAAACGGAATCAGATGGATCCATTGCATTATTAAATGCTATAATTGATACATGCATCTTTCCTGTAAATGATACATTAACTCTTACACTGGTCTCCGGGTATAAAATTTCACTAAATTCTAAAATATCTGATATATTTTTGTAATCATATAGTTCATCTTTATGCAGGCAACGATTTGCAAATCCAATTCTGTACATGTTGATACCACTCTCATGATCAATAAAACCATACCAGTGGACCAAGATTGAGTCTTCACTTGTGTAGTCAATGTCTTTCCCATCAACAGAGCCTGTGATTTAATGAAAATTTGAGTTTTTATAATAAATTTAAAACATATATGGTTCTAGTTTAATCTCTCAAAAGCAACTCACGATACTGTTTAAAAAGAAGAAGTTTTTTTTTCAACAGCATTTAATGTATCTTTACGACGAACCAAAATACTTGAACTAGTAACTTATCAAAACAATTTGTTTCAATGTCACGGTCAAGTACCAACCTTCTTTGATCAGTATCAGTTCAACCCCTGACAACTGATTTTTGCTGATGCAATAAATTTGTATTATATATACGGACAGCTATTCTTAAGAGGCCAGGATGCTAGTCTCTTGCGTTCCGAAAGTAGCTGTCCACATTTTATTCGTCTTTTTAAGCATGACATTTTACAGGCTGTTATAGTATAAGTGCATTATTTTGTTTCGTGACTTAAAACATTTTTGAGCAACAAATATACTCGTCTGAATCTAATTCGTTTAAATAAATTGTTCTGTTTCAAAATCCTATATTAAAATTAAGAAATTCAATAGGTTTTGCTTTTTATAGAACGGTTGTTGATATACCGGACAAGCCCTACAATCAGTACCTTCATGGATAACTCCTACTTCAGGTGGTGAGTAGTCAACTAGAACTGTCACATACTCTGTCGTCGAAAGGTGTGCAATATTTGTTGTCTTCAGTCTAAAGTAATATTCACGATGATGGTCACCTAAATGTTTATTTGCTGTTACAAGTTTATTCAGAGGTATAACATAGCCATGCATCTCACATTGTCCAACATCGGGGCAGTAACAAGCCGCTGAGTTTTCTGGGCAATCCTGAATAACAAACGAGTATATCATAAACAATATTGAAATATGGCTTTGATTTTTTTCCTGAAAACTTTATAGGGGAAAACAAATAGTAATCAGATCATTTCTTTTTTTATGGTTTGTAATTCACAAAGGTTAGGTTCGCTATTTTTGTAACTGTTTCAATTTAATGAGATGGGTGGAGGAGGAAGAACCTTTCATGCTAGTGTTTACTTCAAGTAAGTAAAGAGTAGGACAGAATTCTGCTCTAGGCTTTTAACCCCATTAAAGTGCGTGATTTATTTTCGAGAAAAGACTAGTTTTGATTTCTTCAATGGAAAATGGAATATTTTAAACGAAAAATAAGTATAATTATGACAAAGGATGAAACTGACTAAGGAAAAATACAACAATTTCAGGTGACTATTAAAATTATTGTTTTAGATGTGTGATTAATATTACCCCTTCGATACGTCTAACTCCTAATACACCACTGTCCAGTTCCTCTCCGGTGTCTTCAATACCAAACCACCATTCAGCATTTAAAATGCCACTGTGTGGATCTAAAGCTTCGAAATACATGTCCATTTCTGACAAATCTCTTTCATCGTGCACAACAAGTCCTTTAAAATCATCCTTTACCAGTCCAATTGCATTTATGTGTGGTTCCGACCTATCGATATGGACAGTTCTGTTTTCGCTCAGTGTGTTTCCAACAATATCCACTGGACGGAGAAAAAATGTGTATGTTTCTCCATCCTCAACTGCAAAAGCACGACAAAAGTTTTGATGTAAGAAATTGCTGACTTCAACCTCGTTAGATGCTGGGCCATCATTAAGAGTCCATGATACAAGATACTTTATAATGCCATGAACATTTGGAGTTCCTGAAACTGGAAGGGTTCCACTTTCCTGTTCATACACACCTGTAATCAAGCCATGTGGATCGGGTTCTATAGGATTTAACAATGGATTGTTTAGGTAGAACTCGTTGTAGAAACGTTCTTTCCATGTAAGACATATGTCATTGTGGTGTGTCTGCCAAAGAAACTCTGTCACTTGCGAAGCAGAATTGACGTAAAATGGGTTGTCATCCCATATTTCGAGAAAGGTGGAATTGTCAAATAGCAAAAACCTTCGTGCTTGTCGAATATTGTCGGCTATATCTTTTACCTCGAGAAGGATAGAGTAAAGTCTGGGTGCAGGGGGAGTTAGACTAAATTCAAATCTACCAGCTGAAGAACTTTCGTGTTTGTCTTCATGTACAATACTTGTATCAACCTGTAATTTTTCTCCAGCGGGCGATACTTCGCTAATTCTCACCTCGAAATGTTCTATCTTGGATGCCTGTATAGAAGTTTTTGGATATGGATCAAACCAACCACTGTAATCAACTTGCACGTGGTTTTTTCGTGTAACTCGCGACTGTAGTTGTAAAGGTTCATCTTGGCAAGTGACTGCCTCTGAACAGTGTTTCGGTGGGGCATTGTCAAACCGATAACAAACATCCTGGTTCTTCGTGGTTTTGTCATATGGTATTGCTACCGACGGACTAGCAGACTTTGTGAAATAGCCACCCCCTTTTGCCTGATACCGAAAGCAGAGGCTGAAAACAAATCGGTATCACAGATGGACACTCCCCATAATAGCACTTATTCAAAATTGGTGTATTTCTATAGTTTTTTTTCTAGATATCAAATGAAATGAAAATACTGCTATAAAATATGACTACAGCTATCATGCGCGGCAAAAGTACAGCCGAATAAAAGGTGGCCAAAAAGACCAAACAACATAATCATTCCTGTATCCCGCCTAACTCCTTTTGTAAGGGTATATTTAAGGGATATATTAAATAAACATGACTAGGTAGGGTTGTGACTCTTAAACACATTGCACTTTCTATCAGTTCATCTTTCTATTGTTTTGAACATCAAGCAAAATCATTTTTGAGTAATTCTCCGAATAATCATGACTAAAGTACTAAAGGTGGTAAACAACTGCGCAAGATAGAGTTATACTTCTTTGATAATGCTCTTCTTCTATTTTCCCTTTATCAACAGGTGTAATATCAACTAAATCTCTTCAATACTTAAATCAACAAAAGTAGGTAAGTAGGTCAAGATCAGTGTCACCTGAAGCTAAAACTATATGGAAAAATATAGGTATAGTTCAAGTTTCCATATTGTTTCTGCAAACCAAGAAAATTTGTAAGTAAGTCAAGGTCAATGTCAGTTAAGGTGAACGTTGCAATCCGCAAGGCTCTCTCCTGTGCATCGATCGCATCTTTCACTTTCTTACCTCTGCTAAAATTCAATTTTCAGAACGATACTTTTATTTTTAGACAGGGAAAACCACGGTTACTTTTCAGCCAATATGTGTCTAGCTTACAATGAAATGTCCATACATACAATGGACGATCCAAAATGTAAAGAAACTATGCATGTCTGCAAGTTACTTATGTATTTCACTGCTATATTAAATTGTGTACGTAAAGGCGTAGTTGAAATATGTTTACAAAATTGTCAGAAAACACCCGTCTATTTATAATTTTTGGAATCACTTGATCGTTTAAACCAATGAAAAATGGTTTAAAGATTTTTCGGTTTTGGGGATATTTGTGCAACTTCATTGGTTGTTTAAATGTTCACTGTAAAGGTCAATATCATAAATCTTGTGGTTTTAAGGCAGCGTGTGAAGTAACGGTAATGTATTCATTTAGCTGCTAAGGGAGCGTATCCGCATGCAAAATTGTAAGAATACTTCAAGTTTCCATACTGTATCTGCAACAAAAGGGATGTCAGTAGGTCAAAATCAGCGTGAGTTCAGGTCAGAGTTGTAATCCGTAAGCAAAATTGTAGGTACAGTTCATGTTTCCATACTCTACCTGCAAAATCAAGAAAGTAGGTCAGTTGATTAAAGTCATTTTGGCTAAGGTCAATGTTTAAATATTCATGCATACTTATATGAATATTTCAACTTTCCATATTGTAGCACAATCAAAGAAGTAGGTCAGTAGATAAAGGTTGTATTTGCAATCTGCATGAAAAATTATAAAGACAGGTCTAACTTCCGGTCGTAGTTGCAAAAATAAAGAAGAAAAACAATAAGTCAGGAAAAGGCATTATTTGTTTCCGCATATTTCAATCCCAGGGACATAATATGTTAAAACCTGGTGGAGGTCTACTAAACAAAGCTACTTACAAAATATCTTATTTAGGGCATACAGTTTCAGACAAGAAGATATTCAAAGTTTTCCCTATACAACATTACGTAAAACAGTTGACCCCCTTTGCAAGGCAGATTTGATTTTGATTTTAGGGAAATAATTTGAGCAATTCTTGCAAAAGTAAGCAATACAATGCTACATATTAAGTATCTAGAACTAGGGCCTAAGGTTTATGACCGGAAGGTTTTCAAACTACTTCTGTTTTACACAACTAAACCGACTGGGTGGGGTAAATGTTCAACCCAAGCGTATAATTTGAACTATCTTGGCAGAAGACTTCCAGAATTAACTCCATGCAAAGTATCTAAGACCTAACCCTTGTGGTTCAAATTCTTTTTATAAGTTTAGAAATATCCCTAGGACAAGCATTTTAACATTAACAAAAAATATAAATGGTAATAACTCAAAATGAGGGACAGTTTTAGTTAAAGTTGTTAAACATTTCACTTTCCACTATCAATGTACCCAATATCAACTAAATGCGTTTTACAGATTTAGAGTTCTGGTTCTTATGTACTGTCCTTACTCTAAATGTTCTCTGTTTTCTTATGAAATTTTAAGTAAATCCCTTCATTGTTTTCTTTTTCTTTGTTTTTAATAATACTCCGGACAAAATCCGGCAAGCATTAGACTTGCAATAAAGGAAGACAATTAAAACAGGGGCAAAGTGCACTTCATGTATACACTTTTATCAATATCTTAAATATCAACTAAATTCCATTTATAAATTTAGAGTTATGATCTGGATTAGCATTATAACATATTGATTTATACACGGAAATATATCAAAATTAGGGGAAGCAAGAGTATTTGCTCTTAAACGCTACACTATTTTCCTCTCCCTTTTATCAAGTTTCAAAATATCAACTAAATGCCTTTCTCGGTTTAAAGGGGCTTTGCTCCAGATGACAGGAAAAGAAAGTTTTCTTGTATTTTAAATTTCTTGTAATATTTATGACTAATGCTTAAAAACTAACTAACTGACAAAAAATAATCAGATAATCACATTATAAGTTTATTTTTTTCCCTGTCATAGTGCTTTACCGTAACGCGACGGTATAACTATATCGTATAAGATATAAAGTAAATCATTAACGTTTCAGTGATAGTGCAGTGATAGTGGTGAAAATAAAAGCATTGGAAAAATTTTGTTAACATGAGGGTCCAGAGTTCAAATCAATCTGAAGCGAATATATTTTTGTTCTATTTTGACTTTTATAATCAGTTTTGAAGTAAAATATCATGGTTGTTATAATCTCACGGCATCTAGATATTTAATTTATGTAAAAATATTTTAGGTCAAATCTGGAGTACAGCCCTTTTAAGAGGTATGCCCCTTATAGGAGATAATGAGAAAACTAGAAAAGTCTAGTTATGGTTCTTGTGCAATTCACTTACTGTCCTCTATTATCTTATGAAGTTTAAAGTAAATCCCTACATTGGTCTTTGAGTTATACTCCGGACAAAACCAAACAGACGGACGGACAGACAGACAGACAAGTCACTGACTACATGCATTCCCTTCCGAGAGCATAAAAGCAGAGAAACAAGGATTAATGCAATGAAATATCAAATGAATGTTCGCATTTTTGGTGGATGTCTATAGTAAAAACCTAGTTCAAGAAAATGAAGCAAGAAACGAAAGCCAAAAGAGCAACAGAAAAAAAAAACATGGCGGCGATATGAGTTTTTATTTTCAGTATGAGTAAACTTACGCCTCTCCATTTGACAATCCATATGCCAAACCAAAATTAAAGTCTTTGTTCCAAACGTCTTCAGCATTCTTGCCATTGCTTGTATCTGTTTTAAGCTTCTTGGTCGTAAGAGTTGTCGTAGATCCTGAAACAAACAAACAACTTTATGACTTAGGTTAAGTTAGATAATCAAAAAGACAGACGAGTTATGTTAACGAAAATATAAAGCATAAATTAAATAATTTGTCAAAATACAACCCAAAGAAGGAATTATGACATTTAAAAGGTGGCAATGTTTCATATTCAGCTCTTATATTTTCATTTTAAAGTGCCTAGTAAGCAAACAAAAATCATAAAAATGTTTCAGCAGAAACGCAATTATTTTATGTTCACTTTTCATTAATTTTGATAAAAAAAATTAGGATAACTGCGCTCGAACTTACAAATATTACTTTTTATCCTGTCACTTATAACAATTTCGAACCGATAAAAAGGTGCCGTATATTTTATTTCATCTACGACAGTTGGTCACGTGACGTTGATATCCGGCACATGGAATGTCATGGACTACTTTTGTGTTTATAATCAGAAGGAAGTGATAAAATTGATGTTATTACAAACAGAGACTACTTGAATAAAAAATTAAATATGTAAATCTTACAATATAGTGATCATTTAAGGAAATAAAGTTTCTGAAACTTTGGAACTATTTCTTTTTTGTGTGCAAATGTACTTCTGCCGGATAACCTTGATATTAGCCTAAATTGAAACACTTTAAAGATAGATTTTCAATATCTTAGGTAAATTATTTGCAAATGCCAGATGTGACAGGATAAATAGAATAATAGGTTAGTGTCTTAATTGAGAAAGTTTATCTGGCTCGGCTGCGGAATTTATTGGGTTCGCCTGCGGCTCACCCGATAAATTCCTACGCCTTGCCAGATAAACTTTCTCATATTAAGTCACTAACCTATTATTCTCTATAATCAGGATAATAAAAGACAACATCCTTTTAAGACTATACATGTACATCGAAAATTAGTCAAATAAAGGATCACAGTCGTACCTGAAACATAGTATTTTATCACATATATTGAGAAGTCCGTGACACCAAAGTGTGTATCTGCAATGTAATACGGTTTACTGCTAGATACGCTCAACCTAAAGTCTGCCTGTACTTCATATTCTACATTTGCCGGCTTAAAATTTCCGTAGACATCCTTCATATTTTCACATGCCATAGACCCTTCAACATTGGCTGCGGAATCTTTCTTTTCCCCATTTGGTCCAACTACGACCGTCCGACATGATGTTATATCAGGTAATGGTGTTGGATCACAAGACGTCTCAGAGTTCGTTGCTGTCTTATGGAAACCTGAATCACATGAACATGCTGAGGCCAGCTGCTTAGTTCCACATCCACCAGGCCAACAGAAATGATCCGTCCAACCACACATTCCTAAAATATCAAGATATATGGAATTAGACATGTGCCCATAGCATCTAAGAACACCAGACGCCATCTTAAACTGTTGGTGTGGACACGATACATATGTATTTTTATCTAGTTTAGGTCCAAAGTCCGCTAATACTGCGGACTTCACATGAAATCATGCAGGTGTGAAATTTCGCATGATTCTTATTACAGAGAAATTTCAACACTGTGGGTAACCAACATTTGAAATTATCTGCACGACATGTTCCGAAGCGTAAAATATTGCATAATCAGACAAAATGAGCCTTCAAAATCTTAACAAACCCTCTTTCGATACTAAAGTGCACAATGCCACTTTTACATAGATTTTCAAGCACAGTTTTACAGCTAAAGAACAAAATTGTGCTTCAGAAGGTTAATGCAACAAAGTCCCGGGGGTCTTATTTAAAATCTATGACACCGGTCCCTCAAAGTTGGGACGTAAAAGGTAGAAAAGTTTGTTATGATATTAATATTGCGCCTAAAAGAAAGTCTTCGATTAATAATATATGTCTGCCGTCGTGAACATTTACGTTAATAACGAATAGGTAACTTGGAATACCGGTATCAATATAACCACATGGTTTAATGTTGGACATTTTCAAAAATGAAATATGAACCTTATTAGTTATATTATCATTAGTAAAATACAGTATCATATTCCAGCATATAGAATCTCGATAATCTTTTATTCATATCAATATATTACAATGTTGTACATGTAATGAACGTTAATATCGATGTAGCCGAAGTATAAAATAATTACGGAAACATCCTTCCCCCCAGGTTCCTTCTAACCAGCCAGTATTGCAAACCTTACATCTGTGTTCACTCAAGGACGGTCCTGTACAAACCACAGAGTTACAGTTGTCGATACTACTGCATCCTGCAAGTATTAACATTCTGAAGTATCGTTAATCTCAATGATTAAACAAGTACTATTTGAAAATCGAATGTTATTTGTAGACCTAAAAGAGCAGTTTCGTAAAAAAAGGCCAATAAATGAACTCTATGTATCTGATTTGAACTACCCTTGGTTAATGTTTTCAAACAAAATCATAATTAAAATTAGCTGAAAATATTTTAAAGAAGCATGACCTTTAATTAAACAAGTATTTTTGTTTTCTTAAATGATTATTCGTAGCAAATGATAAAGCTTCTCGCTTAGTGGTTTCAGGCGGGATCCTATTTTTCTTTTCCACAGCTACCGGAGTTCTGTAAGATATTGAACAATATGGTTATGTGATCGTTATGCAAGAATATTACTGTCTAGTCACTTCTTCTACTTCCATTGAACAGTGTTGCAGGTTCAATTCAACGCAAACTGTTGAAGAACGACGGTTTATACAACAATCTGAGACCAAGATACAGGTATCTACATGTGGTATGAAACAGAAGTTCACAACGGGTATTTACATAGACAACAACGATATACCGCATCTAAGATCTCGAAATAGTAAGTATATACACGTTTATATCTGAACATCCACTTACGTATACATCCACCCCCTTCGCCGCCACTGTAATAGCCATCTGCACATACATCACAGAGGTTTCTTCCAATATAAGAGCTGTCCCAAGGGCACGCTTCTGCCGACACACAATTACTTATTTTATTATAACAATCTGCAAAAGAAATAAGTCCTTTATAACAACAGCATCTACGTCGGTTGTAATTGTTTTCAAAGAAGACTTTCATGTTTTTCTTTTTTTTGCACTAACAATATTCCAAGTTAACTTTACTGTGTAAAACTTAAAAAAAAGACAAAAGTTATATCAAAATGTCATGTTTCCAATAAAGTTCTGGCAAGAAGTAAAATACAGGACTGCCTCAATTTTGAATTATAAAAGTCCTTCGACAGCTTCTACGAAAGGGGAAGTAATTATGTTTTGAGACTGTACGGTAGATGATACTCATTACTTTTACACGCGTGTAATATCCTCTTAACGGTGCCAGTCGCCAAAGACCCGATCGCACCGCCTACAGAGTCACATGATCACGCAATTCTTAACTAGGAAAACAAAACATCTCAACATAGTGGCGATTTACTGATTTACGCTATAGATTTACAGAGAATATATATATAATCCATTGAATGCGTCTGTTTAAATTGTAAGTATGCAACATATTCCACAGTTCACAAACCTATCAAATGATCATTTTTATAGTAAATATTACTATAAAATAATAATATTATTATTTTCTTACTGTGGGAGGGAGGGGGTGAAAAGAGAGAGACAGTGGATCAAAAAATAACACTTCATTTATTTCGTCTTATTCCAGAATTCCATATAACATTTCTTCAGGAAAATAAAAATCCGTATTTTGTTTATATATATATATATATATATATATATATATATATATATATATATATATATATATATATATATATACTGCCATCCGCATGAACTGCATTTTTAATGTAAAGCATAAACAACGGGTTGCATTCAAAGTCACTTTTGTTATGTTAATTTTTTTCTTTAACAGAAAAATGCAAGTTTAGTTTATCAGGAACCGAGTAAAAACATTCACATTTTAGTTACGCGAGTTTGCCTTGTTGTAGCGACCTTAATAAAATAACCAGTTCTGCACCTTACAACAGGCCCTAAAACAGGGAGCGGATCAGTAGGCAAACGGTTACGCGTTCCACTGGTATTACAGGGTTCGCGAGTTTGATCCCCCGCTCCTACACTACTATTACTAATTGTCTATGGATGAGACGTTTAACCACGTTCCAATGTGTCAGTACAATACACAGAGCACTATAAACTGGAAAAAGAACAAGGGTCGTCTCTGGAATAGAATTATTTCTATATCTTGCACTATCCCCCACAACCTAAAATAAATAACCTCTGCAGGGGGCTTCGGTAATATGGGTAACCGGTACCGACAATAAATAAGCAGAATATAATGTTATTAAATGGCCCTTATCTCAAGAGTTGGTCCAACAAATAAGACTTGTCGAAGAGGCATCAAGAAAATGTTTGATTGACGATGTCTTTTTCCAAGCCCAACCACAAGTTGTATCTTTATGCACGGAAAAAGACCAATTAGAAGTCGTTGGGAGCGATAACTAGCATACTTTGGAAGAAGTGACCAACATTACCTCTTAGACAAATATTTTTATACAAGTTCCTGAAATATCATTTTTCCTTGAACAACTTAAGATATCAAAACTGACTTAAATTTAGATCGCAACGCTAATCGACTATAGACGCGGCCATTTTGAAAAGCTGGAATGAGGTAAACGGTGCATAGGTAAACATTAGCCACAAATGCAGATATCTGTCGTCTGTCGGATATATTTAATTAACTCTTAATTATATACATCGAGAGCCGTATATCAGAAAACAAAATTTCCATTTCGTATATGTGATCTGCATAATTACCGGAAAGACATAGTGATTTTTCTACTGATTAGTTTTACGGTGACGTCATGCGACAGTTCCCTGCGGAAAGAGTTTCGCAGAGCAAATGTAAAATTTTTTTTTTTTTTTTTTAAATTTAGGGCGACAGGTTTTTATTAAGTTGTTTACTAGAAACGTTTTAGAATTTATGTTCTTTCAATGTTTAGAGGAAATCGAAGATGCATTTATATTTTAACTGAAAACCATCAACCACAACCACCGGCAGTGTTTCTGCTAAGTTTTCCGTGCACAAAAATGACAGTTAAAATTAGGCGCTACGGTTTGACAATAATCACTAACAAACTGTCTATAGAATAAGTCAAACCGTCAGCGCCAAATTAATTTGGCTACTTAATATTCAACATTGATTGATACTTACAATGTGCCTCACAGCAGTAACTTTGCTTCGCACCACACCCCTCGTCATTTAGGCCAGTGCCACGGCTATCCGAGTCCCACACCTAAAATAAGCAAGTATGCAACAATATTCTTTAGCAATTAAGTCTGTCCCATAATCAATTCGCTGAAAGTTTAAATTTCTTTAAAATTACTGTAAAGTGGGAGCTTAATAAAAAAAATGAGTCAACGTTTTATGCTACTTTTGATTAGATTCGATCGAAAATTTAATTTCAGTGGAGTTTGTCTAGTTCAATCATATAATAAAATGTAGCAAGAAGTAAAAAGTAACCAATCATAACCTACCAAAACCACCAAATACACCAATAAATGATACCCAAGGTGTCCTAGACCAGGAACAATAGGCTTACTTATGTGTCCTTTTTGATTTTGCACAGATCAAAGTACATTCTATTATCAGCCAAAAGAATACAAGGAGTTTACCATTTATCGTTCCCCATGTGCCCAGGGTATACCAGATTAGGATATTTTAGAACTTTTTTAATAATCTTCACTAAGATCACCAGTTACTTATTCATTTCGATTGTGTGCACCTTAATATTCATCATATCATTAGTCAAAGGAACTAGAGCTTAGTGAGCTCAGTGAAGATATCTTAGCGGGCCAATTACATTTTTTGTCTGGGCGCCATACTTTTGTGAAGGGAAATTTTTAGTAATTTTGGTACAACCAAATGACTCTTACGACAATAGGGTCTTAGCGTCATTTGCTTTGTATATAAATAACACACATCAGCGAGGGTGATAGAGGATATTGACAACCCGAAAAAAACAATAACACCCGAGGCGAACCATACATGTGATCATGTTATATATACCTGTTTTCGTTTGGTAACGAGTCGAATCAATCTCAGCTAAACGCTTACAGTCAATATATTCAATAAGCGCCTTCGACGTCATAAGACGCTTGAATTCTCTGCAGGGTGTGCAAAAAAGCAATAACACCCGGAGGGTTTTCTTTTTTTTTAAATGTTACCCTCTGAGCTGATGCAAAATGTAACATTAGTTTTAACAGCCCAATCGCCTATGGAAGTTTAGTATTGGCAGTTTACGTGAGGTATAATAAAAGGATGTATTACTGATGTGCGCATACCTCTATGCAATCTTCATCAGAAGAGCTTGGTTCGCCGTCTAACCACCAGCCCCTAGGGATAGGTGTACCATCTAGAAACGTGTTGCTGCTGCGGGCTCCAATCCAAAATTCACCTAAAATACACATTGGCGAAATTATTCAAAAACATCTTTTATCATTTCAGTATTATCCTTTTCAACTGTGAAGATTTGAACAGATATTTTCACACTCTTTATGGAGTTTTTACACTTCTAGTCTCCACTTTTTTGTTATATTTTATATGAAGTCGGCCCCGTGCTTACACTATGAGATATATTCGAAGGAAGTGACAGTTCCTCATAAATAAAACTTCTCGATTCAACCAGTCAAGACACATCCTGTTGATGAGTTTCGTTTAGATGAGGAATATTGAAAGGCCGTTGTTGGAAAACATACACACATATCAATAACATATCAATAACTAGCATTTCAAACGAAATGTTGAGCTCTACCAAAGAATCATTTATTTCTAGCAAGCTATCTTGATGCCATGCCAATTACAAATGAATATTTTTAGTTAACATTGCAATATCAGAACAGCCTATTAAAGGCGTTATGAAGCAATTACATAAATTTCCTTTGACAAGTTAGTTATTTGTGTTTTAATATCACAGCAATTTGACTAAATCGTGAATGTCAATTACATAGGGGGTTTTAATCCACAGAAGAAGAATCCTTTAATTTCGAAAAAAAAACATTAAGATAACTGAATACTTATTCGTACTGCTGCATACAGATACCACACACACATTGTTTTTCTTAACTAAATGTTCGGTTTGATTTGCTCAGAAACGACGAAAAAAACATCTTTCCGTTTATCAACCTGCCAGAGATCTGAAAGAAACTTGTTTCAAGATAAAACAAAATAGATCTGTTGATACTGGCCATCCTTGTTTAATAGAAGAATTATCATAGGACACCAGTTGTTTTTTTTTGTTGTTGTTGTTTTTTTTTGCGTCATTATTTCATTGACGGTTGCTTTACTTAGTTCCAAAAGGTCTGGTACCATTCAGCTAGATTTCGATCAATTCCTGGCGATTTTGATTTTTCGAAACTGAAAAAAGCATGTTTAAGTTCATGCACTGTTACGTTTGATTCTATCTACTTATTTAATAATGAATCTAATTATCACCTCAATTTTATTTGAAATATTTGATAGAAAAAATGCACCGTCTGAATCTATGTTTTCGGCCTGAAAAATTAAGACGGAATGTTCGAAATATTTTCTTTACCCATCGTTGGATACCAACGGTCGGTCCATTACATAACACTTCATATACTGTAGTGTTAACGGAATATATACAGTGGATATCCGACGATGTTCTGTACCAGGCATCAAGTTTTGTTTCAGTGAAATGTATAATATTTAGAATTTGGATAACGTCATCTACGTCAAGTTTAAGTGAAAAAAAAAAAGTAAGTTAGATCTCGTGAGCCACAATATTTAATATAATAATTATCTGTAGAGCTTGTTTGTCGATCCAATTTAACATTAAATGCGGTAACGTGAAAAACTTTGTAGTGGGCTAAATTATTTTTGTCAAAGGAGAAGACTATTAATGTTGGGTATTCTGTATATTTCTTTGTGTCTAATTCAGTTGTCACAGACAAGAACCGGTCGTAGTTACTCGAAAAATAATGTTGAACATTTATTGAATAAATTTGTTAAACAATCACTGCTACACCTCTTGAATTGCTAGTCCATTATACCAATAAGATGGTCCATCCCATGGGTTTTCCTATTGTTAAGCTTCAAAATTACTTGCTACAAAACTTAAAATAAAAGTCAAAATATGAACAAACCAGCAAAGCTCCACATTTTCCATTTCATTGCTGTTGATCGAATGCTCAGTAGATCTCCGCCACTTGTTTCTTCTATACATTTAGATCTAGCAGAACTCCAAGAATCTCCAAGGAAGAACATTGCGCGGTGAAACTTGTAGCACTGTCCTTCCAAAGAAGTGTACCCACTGGGGCATAGTGAATCTGCGAAAGCGTTGACAAAATTGATGAATATTTTAAATCTATAGAATATTATCAAAAATTTCTTTAACTAGCAGTTGAAGTATATATATTAATATTTTGTATATAAATTAAACAGTCTAAGACAAAGTCAGCTGAACGAGTCTTATGTCAATATGAAAAGTGGTTTCCTGACAGACAGAAAAAAAGAACGATGCAAAATTTTTTACTGAGGTGAAAAAGGGCGTCTATTGAAAAACATATTCTAATAAAAAAGTAATACTAGACAATCTGCAGAACATATGAACGTGGTAACTTTAGCAAACATTCTTTCAACATTTTTTTTTTGTTCTTTTTAAGAGTTGTAAGATATACTTACCCACAAGTACAACCCAGAGAGCGCAAATCACTATCGCAGATTTTATCAATTTGCTTGTACCTGCCATTTTCTGCCTCTAACGAAAGTATTGACTGTCTAAAAATGCTTGTCTAAGTAAGACTTGTTAATCAAAATATCCGAAAATTGCATATTGTTAAATTATGATTAAATTTAGATTAGTGGTGGAACCAATCGAGTAATATGCGCACGATACCGCTAAAATAAATTCTACTGATAGAGCGTGTGTTTTTATGTAACCCGCAAACAAGGGTTGTTTCAAAATTTAGGACGGGTGTAATTAGCTTTTGTTTAGCTTAAAGATAAGGCATACGAATGTAGTTCTCTTCAAAAGGTGATAACAGACAGTCGTTTAAAACTGTTTAATCTGAATACCTGAAAAAATACCTAGAGAATATAGGACTTAAAATATTGTTCTAAACCTCTCTCTCTATATCTCTCTCTCTCTCTCTCTCTCTCTCTCTCTCTCTCTCTCTCTCTTTCTCAAGTAAAATGAAAAAGTTGTAATTGTAAATAGTATTGTCAATTTAAAAAATTGAAATTGTTAAATATTAGAAAAAACATAATTTTCCCTAACTTTTACATGAGAATTAATTGAACGGCCCCTTTCTAAACTCAACGCAAGAGTTGCAGACAACAAAGCGGACAAAATAACCATTCTGAAATTTGATATTTATCAAGGTACCTTTGTATGTGGTAAATATAATTTTCAAAAACTGAATAAATGATGGGTATGGGTTTCTCATTTATCTGTTTTCAGTTGTATTGGGTTTCAATCGGTATCTGTTTCACTTGTATTATTTTACATCAAAAAGCCGCGCTAAAGTAATGATTTATGAAATTATTTTTATTTTCTAACATCAAACTTCCACTCTGTCAAAATATGACTTTTTTTCTTATTTTATTGAAGTTTTAATTTTGTTTTTATTCTGAAAAGGTGCCCCTTTCTTGTTTATCCCCCGCCATAGGGGATATTAGAAATGGTCTCCGCCCGTGCCAATTTTGTCCGGACCATAACTCCAGAAGTACTTGAGCGATTTTCTTCAATATTCACACACTGAAAGAGCACATTGAGAGGAAGTGCATTGTGTAAGAACAATAACTCTACCTTGCCTACTTTTAAAGTTATTTCCCTTTATAAGATTTACTTGAAAAAAATTTCCGAAACATAACTCCAAAAGCACTAAAGGGATTTTCTTCAAACTTCATACACTGACAGAGCACATTGGTAGAAAGTGCAGTGTGCAAGAACAATAACTCCACCTTGCCTGCTTTTAGAGTTATTCCCCTTTATCAGATTTACTTGAAAAAAAATCAAGAGCATAAATCCAAAAGTACTTGAGGGATTTTCCTCAAACTTAATACACTGACAGAGCACATTGGTAAAAAGTGCAGTGTGCTAGAACAATAAATTTACCTTGCCTACTGTAAGAGTTATTCCCCTTTTTCAGATTTACTTGAACAAAAATTCCAGAGCATAACTCCAAAAGTACTTGAGGGATTTTCTTTAAACTTAATACACTGACATAGCACAATGGTAAGAAGTGCAGTGTGCAAGAACAATAACTCTACCTTGCCTATTTTGTTAGGGATTTTCTTCAAACTGCATACAAGCATTATTACATTTAAGTTTTCTAAAGTGCAACCTTCAGGTAACTTTTTCCCGGCAGGGGGATTAACCAGTTGTAACATGGCTCTTATTGAAATTATTTATGCTACTTTTTTGAATAGCTGTCTAATACATGCCTTTCATTGTTTTCTAACCTGAAAAAAAATATTTTCCTTTCGCTGATTTAGGTTTGCAAACGTCAGAGTGAACTACAATGGTAACTGCATGTCCGGCCTCCGTCTGTTTCTTTGTATAGGATCATTACCTTCGTCAGTAGTACCGTATTTTTTGATATTACCTAAAAGTAAGTCTTCAAAGTTTCGCTCATGTAAGTCTCAACCGCCTGTTTTATTTTTAGACAGACTAGCTGAAATATGGACCACTTTTTGCAAACACGTTTCACGACTGTCTGTTTGTTACTTGCAGAAGAAAAAAACAGGTCAGCACTTTATTTTCATTAAAAGTGATATAACGGCGGACCAAGTTACCGAATACGGCATTTTTATTTATTGTCGATTTAATCTGTATTTTAATCGAAAAATGGTAACCGTACCTCGTTCTTTCAGTACCTGTTTACATACAATTCATTTTAATTTCAATGAAAGTTAATAGAATGTGAGAGCATGCTATTTGATATGAATAATGGCTCACATATCTATTATGCAGTACTTATATAATTAGGGCGCATACGAAAAGAAAAGTTTTAACGATAGCTATTACCTACCCATAACAAATGTGATTTTTATTTTCTTTAGACATCTTTTCTTTTCTTGTTGCAATATAACAGTGTCAGTTCAATACAAATTATAATTGTTCCTACATGGCTCCACATAATTACATTTCTATATAGGGAATTCTAACTGCACTTTGGGTCTTATTACATAGAGTGACGTTAATCATGTTTGCTGAGCCGAGACATTACAGTCTGTACTTTTCTATGCTTTCAAAAGATTCATATGAAAATATGAAGTAAATATTTACTCCGGTAATTAAGGTACTTATACCATACGTCGAAAATATAAATTAAGAAATTAATTCTGCTTCCTTGCTTTCATAATGGAGTGACACGCCTCTCTATGAAATATTTCATTGTTTGATGTTCTTGTTTGCAAATAAAATCGGTCGTCTGCATTTTTACGAAAACGATACACCTCAAATGGCTGCGAGGAGACAGAGATTTTATTTCAGTGCGAGTTATGTCTTCTATCGAGCTGGATAAAACGAAAGATAGTGTTTGATATTAGTAACATGTCTGAAAAAATGTTAAATTTCTTTTTGATTCTAAACCGAACTGACTTAGTTGTTGCCATGAATATATTAAGGAAACTTATAATTGTTCTGTGTATCTTTTTATGTAATATGTCCATTTCGTTTTGATATTTATTTATTTATTTATTTATTTCACGTTTACATTCTAAGCTCATCAATAACTGAGTGTGCGACGAAAATAAAAAGAACAAAATGCCATATAATGAGAAAAGAACTTCCACCATCATGCTTTATCAATTTATTCAGATAAAACGACCCTTAGAGTAAATCAAACTGGTGAGGCTACACTAGTAAGTAGGTAAAAAGTTTTCTTGCACGTGTAACTGTCAGCATGCAATGACGTCAATGGAATGATATCATTTTTATCCCAGTATCTTCGGCTTTCAGTGCCTCGGCGCTTAGATTTTGACAATAAAAGTCAATGTTTTGTTGGCATAAGAGTTGATTAGAATAGATAAAAAAATAAATGATAAAATCATAACGACTTCATTTATTCGATCGTTCGATCGTTCAAGACTAAAGTCTGATATGGTTATACCATCTCACGGAGGATATTAAAGTTGAATCTATAAATTTCAGATTTGACAATGATCTAATATTAAAATCATAAGCCGTCAATATGTCTCAGTGACATTAATGACCCGGAGCTCGTTCAATTATTTTAAGTGTCATTTACGTGCAAACACGATATGATATTTGTGGTACAGCACGACAATAGAAAGAAATGCCCTTTTATAAAATCTTAGTCATTAGTCTCCTGTCCTATATTATAAAATGCCATTATTTGTAGAACCTGTAGATAATGGTGTCAGGTGAAAGACTGCTATTCAAAACGTATGGTTGAAAGAAGTCTTTGTTAGGGAAATTTCAAAACTGTTGATTTTACATCAATAATTTACTGATGAAAATATGGCTTAAATGGCATCTATTCATAGCACCAAAAGAGTCAAAATATAATTACTCTCTTAAGTTATTTATTTTCTTCCAGTTGGTAAAAAAATCACAAAAGGTGACTGATACATGATCTTTCCATTTAGAATGGTAACTATAAACTAGACTGCAATATCATCTCTCTGATAAATTGAGACTCCAATAGATTATTATGTCTAAAACCTTTCAAAAAACTTGGGTAAAAGTGCAGGTATAATTGTATCATTCCCCGTTATGGGTTTTTATTTATTTATAACGATAAAACATCAATGCGGAGGGCGGTGAATGAATTATACAACAGTCCTAACACGTGTTCAATAATTAAGATTACAATCAGTTTTAAAAAAAGATGGAATGGTTGTCTAGTATTCTATAAAAGGTAAAAAGATTATTACAAAATTGATTTAACAAGAAAATAGATCGAAAAGTCATAAACTCTTCATAAATAAGGATTTTTTTTCTTTTTATTCGAAACAAATTTGCATATTCAAATTTCGTAACTAGTTTACAAAGTCAGAGTACAGTCAGGCATTGAAATGATCACTGAAACAATTTACCAAAAGTTTGTCACTGTTGATGAGGTCAGGGAAAATTGCGTTTCAATCATCTTTCAATCGTGTTTACAACCTAACTATCGTACCATCGTCTTACCATCGGTAAGAGTGTAAAACACGATGGTACGATAGTTATAGTCATACTGTTTGGTAAGAGTGTAAAACACGACGGCACGACAGTTATGGAAATACGGTTTTACACTCTTACCAATCCGTATGACCATAACCATCGTTCCATAGTGTTTAAAAATCTTACCAACTTGTACAACCCTAACCATCGTGACATTGCATTTTGTACAGTCTTACCAATCTGTATGGCCATAACCATCGCACCATTGTCTACCAATCCTTTGATCATTACAACATAGCATTGCTTTTTAACAATCTTACCAATTTGTATGGTTATAACCATCGTCCCATTGTGTTTAAAAATCTTACAAATCTGTACAACCCTAACCATCGTCACATTGCATTTTGTACAGTCTTACCAATATGTATGACCATAAACATCGTTCCACTGTTATAACACTCTAACCAATCCGAATGACCATAACCATCGTGTTAAACTCTTACCAATCCAATAATCATTACATCATACCATTGCTTTTTAACAATATTACCGATCCGTATAGTTATAACCATCGTTCCATTGTGTTTAAAACTCTTACCAATCTGTACAACCCTAACCATCGTCACATTGCATTTTTTACAGTCATAACCACTGTCCTATTGTGCTTCACACTCTTACCACTTTGTATGACCATAACCGAAAATAACCATCTTTCCATTGTGTTTTCTGTTCTTACCAATCTGCATGACCATAACCATCATTCCATTGTGTTTTACACTCTTACCAATCCGTATGGTCATAACAATCGTTTCATTGTTTTTACACGCTCGCCAATCCGTATGACTATAACCATTGTACTATTGTGTTTTACACTAATTACAATTTGAAAGACCCTAATAATCGTACCATTGTGTTTACACTCTTACCAGTTTGTATGACCATAACCATCGTTTCATAGCTTTTACACTCTCACCAATCAGTATGACCATAATTATCGTACTATTGTACACTAATAACAATTCGTATGACCCTAACCATCGTATCATTGTGTTTACACTCTTACCAATTTGTATCATTATTACCATCATACCATTGGTTTTTTAAACAATCTTACCAATCTGCATGGTCATAACCATCGTTCCATGGTTCTTCACACTCTTACCACTTTGTATGACCATAACCGAAAATAACCATCTTTTCATTGTGTTTTCCGTTCTTACCAATCTGTATGACCATAACCATCGTTCCATTGTGTTTTACACGCTTACCAATCTGATTGGTCAAAACCATCGTTCCACTGTGTTTCGCAATCTTACCATTTTGTATGACCAAGAACATTGTTCCATTGTGTTTTACAGTCCTGCAAATCCGTATGGTCATAACAATCGTTTCATTATTTTTACATGCTCACCAATCCGTATGACTATAACCATTGTACTATTGTGTTTTACACTTATAACAATTCGTATGACCCTAACAATCGTACCATTATGTTTAAACTGTTACAAATCGGTATGACCATAACCATCGTACCATTACGTTTTAAACTCTTACCAATTTTTATCACTATAACCATCATAACATTGGTTTTTTAAACAATCTTACCAATCTGTATGGTCATAACCATCGTTCCATGGTGCTTCACACTCTTACCAACTTGTATGACCATAACCATCGTTCCACTGTTATAACACTCTCACCAATCCGAATGACAATAACCATAGTTCCATTATTATTTACACTCTTACGAATCCGTTTGGTCGTAACCATTGTGCCATCGTGTTTTACATTCTTACCAATTAGTGAAACCATCGAGCCATCATGTTTTACACTCTCACCAATTCGTATGACCAGAACCATCGTATCATCGTGTTTTACACTCTTGCCAATTTGTATGACCAGAACTATTGTACCATCGTATTTTACAGGCTTACCAATTCGTATGACCATAACCATCGTACAATCGTGTTTTACACTCTTACCAATTTGTGTGACCATAACCTTCGTACTATCGTATTTTACAGGCTTGCCAATTTGTGTGACCATAACCATCGTGCCATCGTGTTTTACACTCTTATTAATTTGTGTGACCATAATCATCGTACCATCGTATTTTACACTCTTACCAATTTGTGTGACCATAACCATCGTACCATCGTATTTTACACTCTTACCAATTTGTGTGACCATAATCATCGTACCATCGTATTTTACACCCTTACCAATTTGTGTGGCCATAACCATCGTACCATCGTATTTTTCACTCTTACCAATTTGTGTGACCATAACCATCGTACCATCGTATTTTACACCCTTACCAATTTGTGTGATCATAACCTTCGTACCATCGTGATTTACACTCTTACCAATTTGTGTGACCATAACCATCGTACCATCGTGTTTTACACTCTTACCAATTTGTGTGACCATAATCATCGTACCATCTTGTTTTACACTCTTACTAATTTGTGTGACCATAATCATCGTTCCATCGTGTTTTACACTCTTACCAATCAATATGGCTTTAACTATCGTTCCTTTTTGTTTTACACTCTTACCAATCCGTACGGTTAGCCATCATAGCTAAGTAACATCACACCATCGCACCCTCGCGTTAAGTCGAAAACTTTATTCTGAAATATAGAAGACGTTTCGCCAATTGTACTAAGTATTTACAAAATATGAAATACTTTGTGTCATAATGAGTGTTATCCTGATAAACTGGAACAGTGCGCGTGATGACTCGACGAGCTGGCTTGACATTCGATAAACAAGTGAATGAACAGTTGACTTATACTAATTTCTTTTGTGTCCTCTTACACGTGTCATTACCAAACAATAGGTAGATTGAATTGGGTGACATTATGCACTGTGTCTACACCGAAGTGCTCCGTACCGTAGCACTTAATCTAGAAAAGATTGTTTCCCTTGCATACATACTTATTAATACTGAGTTGTGAATCGAATTTAAGGCCGATAACTTTAAATTAACAGAAAATAAGATGTTTGGAGTTGTGATATATAACATATGACGTCATCACTTCAGAAGGAAAGCTGATCATTATTATTTCTAATCAGCATTTATTTTCTATTTGTAACTTTCAGTGATATAACTATAAACTGTCAATATCTCATAAGCTGAGCTCGTTATGAGCGAACATGGCATTTGTCAACATATTTCTTTAGTTTACGAGTTTCAATAAGAATTTGAATATCTCTTTCACAGCATTGACGTAAGTTGAACAATAATTTTCACATATACGAATTTGTCTGTCGTGGTTTTTGCGTGCGCGCGTGCGTGCGTGCATGCGTGTCTGTGTCTGTCTCTCTGTGAGCGTGCGTGTGTGTCTGCGTGTGTTTTGTTTGTTTGTTTGCCTTTTTTTTGGGGGGGGGGATTTCTTTCTTTTTTGTTTTTTTTTCTTTTTTTTTCTTGTATACCTGAAACTTGTATCTTAACGCTTCGGAGCGACTCTCTAAAATATTAATGCTAAATATCATTCTTTTCTGGCTCCGCCTTCCAATTATTCTTTAAAAGTACTGCTAGATTTCAAAGACAAAAACCATACATTCAAAAGTTCTTAGATATAAAGGAAAGACAATATAAAAGACGCAACGTCGATTAAAAGAAGAGCCGGTAAAACACTAAACGTTCTTTGTCAAACAAATATTCTGTCTTTCTAACAGATCTGCCATTTCAGGCCACAGAAAAAAATATTTTTAGATTTTCAACACCACTCGCACCTGTCAAAAAGCCCCGTGGTTTTTTATTGAAATTTTTGGAAAAGTATTTGAATTTGTACAGAATTTAGTGGAAAAGCGAAAAACAAATTAAGAAAAAACTTCAAAAACAGCCAAGCGATATTCACGCTTATTTCGACATTTCAGCTATGATCCTCGACAAACCCAGCTGTACCAGCAGTTCTTTCTTTGTGTTTTGTCAAGGGCCATAGCCCTCCACGTCTGGCACAGAAAAGGGACCAATCATATAAAGTATGATTTATCATAATTCACGTCAATTTCAAATTCCGTAATTAAAAAATTCGTAAAACAAGATCTGTCGCTATAAAGTGACATAAACCCTCGGACAAGCCTCAACTTTAAAGCAATAACATACAGAAATGAATATCTGTTTAAGTTTAAAGTATTTTACCTATGTCAGTTTTTACGTAAATTCTTAATAGAATGAAATAAAGGGAGATAATTAAAAATAAGACCAGGCAGTTACATTTCTTAGACATTTTCGAAGTCACCATCTATCTGTTTTCAAATTTCAAGATAGTGCTTTTCATAGTGTGGGACAAAAATTTATTACAATTTAAACAACGTGAGAAAACTTACATAATCATGTACTGAACCGTTGTGCAAAGTTATTTTATAGTCTTTCGGTGCATAGACGATTATAGACCGGACAAGAATGCGTGCATTTATACAGGATTTCGCTATGTTTAAACTCTAAGTTCTTGAAACTCTTAGTGTGACCTTTAAATATAAGATAGGGATGTGGGTTTTCATAACAGACGTCGACTTTTTATGCTTAGAAAATATGCTAAGTTAGATGCATAAGAGAAATACAGTCCTGATAGGAATGTATGCATATGCAGTTTAGTATATGATTTCGTTATCTTGAAACTGTCAGTGTGACCTTAGCATCTGAAGTAGGGACGTGGGTGTTGTACGCGACATATAGTCATGTGCTGAACATTTTGGCCAAATTATTTAAAATCCTTCAATGCATGAGAGAAAAACAGTCTGAACATGAATGTGTCCAAATATACATGCTTTGGTTACCTTTAAACTCTAAATGTGACCTTGACATTTTAGGTAGGGACGTGGGTGCTGCGAGCGACACGTCGTTTTGATGTGATGAACACTTGTGCCATAATAATATGAAAAACCCCTCATGCAGGTAATGTAACAATTCAAGCATAAAAAGTAATGGATGCACGGACGGTCAGGCGGATGGACGGTGCGGCTTTAATATACCTTCCATCGGTCTAGTTACGGCCCATAACTATCAGAATAGACCATGTACAAAAAAATAGGACTCGCAAAACTGTAATTGCCAAATGATACCCCTTCTGAGTTACGGCGGTCATGGATTAAACCGTAATAGCTCATTAAACGAACGATAAGCCTGTGAAAATTTCGTTGGTACTAAGAGGTGATTAAAAAGGGGTCTCGAAAATTTCACATTACCTTTTTGTGACATAATTCAAATTGAATGACTTAGGGTTGAATTTGTTGAAACTTTCGTAAAGCTGTCTGTTTTCCTAAAGCATTTACAACTGAAACTGTTTATTTAAATAACCAGTTATTTTTCCTCTAGTCGTTTCATTTTTGTTCAAGTACACAATTAATTCCCGCAATGGCAAGACATATACAGATAAGTGTTACTTCCCTTTGACTGTACATTATATTTAAATGGATGTCCCTTTATTTACACCGTGCGTAACCGCTAAACAGTCCACCAGATTATTTTTCAGTCATATCAGAAAAAAATGCTGCTGCTCAATGCCAGTTTAATGCCATACTGCTTATCGTTAAGTTTTCAATATTCAAAGCCTCAGTTTCGATAAAAAAATCTTTCTAATTATGAAATACATATATACGAAAAGCCACACTGTATTGATAAAACAGACTATTGTTTAACAAAACTCTCAAACAACATGCAGGCTATGGGTAAAAAGTTGGAATTTATACGTTCATGGGGAGATGTATTATTTTTAAATGTTGATGCACGCCGGACAACGGTTGATTCCAAAAGCTCACCATGGGACTTACACCGATATGTCTTTTGTTTATGATAACTAAGTTCAAATTGACATCCCACTATGCATTATAAAGTTATGTACCGGTCACGAACTATATCTGCACTGAAGAGTACACAGAAAATACACTTAATTCACTGGCCCACTGTGACTTTAACCACTACCAAATTATATTAAAATTCAGGTATGCATTACCAAGTTATGGACTGATGCCTAACTATATCAAATTCCAAGTACACACTGATTACAGTTATCATAGACTGACTCCTGCAAATATTAATGAATGTGTTGGACCTTCTGATCGTTCAAAGCACTGAGCTGGCAAAGAGAGATGTGTCAACCAATCTTGATCTTTTGAACAAAAAAGTCAATTGACGTCAAACCATTGATTGCAGCCAAGCAATCTTAGTGGGATGCACATAATGTTGTGTAACTAAGTAAATACAAAGGAAAACCACACGTAGTTTGTTCATTAAAAAAGTTAAAGGAATTTACGACGAGTTATATTAGCTAGTCTCAAGCGATATACAACAACGACAACAAAAACGTCACAGTAAATATTAAACATAAGCGCAAAAATGGTTTCTTTTTATATAGACCTATCTAAACTTCATCGAATACCTACAGAGGAATATAACCGTGTTTATCCTGAATATGCTTGCTGGATTTACTACTTTCCCAGCTTACCGCCTCCCCCAACCCCCGCCGCCATCCTTCCGCTCCCCCACTCGCTCCCCCCCCCCCCCTCGCCCCCTACCCCCCTTTCCCACAAACCACAACCGCCATTACTTTGTCCCACAAATAAGCAGCCAGTTATTAAACGAGCTGCATTATATGAAAAGATGTTCATGTATACAATGTGCTTTTATGCATCTTTCGTCTTAAGTTTGTAACACGTGTGCCTTGCTTAATCATTAGATTCAAAAATAGAAACTTTATAGATGCCAACTCATCAGTTATAGGGGGAGTATATAAATGAGGTCTTTACTGATTGAGTTGTGAAGAATGTTGACCATGATTAATCTAAACAAATGTCTGCACTGATAAGCAAAGCTAATTTCCACTCACAACTTATACTTTCAAACTTTACTGATTTAAAATTTTCTAGACAGTTTTCTTTTCTTCTTCTTTTTTTGTGTTTTTTTTTGTGTTTTTTTTTTCTTCTTTTTTTTGTTGTTATCAACGTAAACGTGTATCTTTCCATCAGTGTTTATTTATCGTTGGTACCAATTTCTCACATAAAGCAGAGATTAGTTATTTTATGTTGTGCAAAACAGCTCGAGTTTTTGCATTACACTTTTTCAATGTTTTATCTTATGTTGACATTGACATACAAAAACTGCATTGGGTTGACTCATTTTTGAAAAACGGCTACCGTACGAAACACACGAAACAAAGATAGCAAATTGAATAGAAATGAGTTACTTACACAACTGTTTAAAAAAAAATAGATAGTATTAAATCAACCGATGTTATCCCAATTTCCGGATTAATCTGTATCGTGTGTAACATCAAATGAATAAGAGAATCAAGAAATATCTTCAAAAGGAATTGATCGGCGTAGATACAGTACAAAATTAAATCCCCATAAGTGTTTTGTTTTTCGGACATTAGAAAATATTTGACGCGCATTTTAATGTCCTATTTCTATAACAGTTTAGGCTATAAACAAAAAATGTCGAACTGCATTGAATGCTAAAAGTGTCAATATCACTTTCTTATTAATAAAATGAATTATATATTCAGTCATATTTATTATATATTCGTTTCATTTAGTAAATTTTTCATGGTTAAAATGTTTTGATATTTAATTTTCGGCTTTATTTTTGTTTTTATTATGCTTTATTTTCAGTTGCTTTTCAACTAATAATTACTAATTTTGCCCTAAAATTTCATAACGGCAACACTTGTAACCAATGGCAAACTTCCTTCTTCAGATGAAGAGTTTGTATATTCGTTATAAATGTAGTTCAAAATCGAATTTAATACAGCTACGCAAAAAAAAAATCATCAGCCACAGAGGGAATGAAATATAGCCTTAAAGTTGTGAAGTTTTAAGGTTATCCAGTGGGGGTAGTTTAGCAGAGGTCCTAGCCTCTTTGTAATTTGATTTGACATAAAATGGTACAGTGAGACTTTCTATCACGTAAAATATATTACTGTTTCAAAGAGTACAATGCTTAATGGGGATTTACAGCAAGAAAAAACACTATACATTTAATTTGATATATTGGTAATATTTGAGAATAATTATACTATTTGGTACAATTTGAACTGTTGAGTGAATAAATTTTCTTATGTCTCTAATCTCTAATGATACAATGCTCCCTACTTTAAACATGGCACTGAACATCCAAATTTCTTGCGGTGGTTGCATATCATGTGTAATGTCACGTCGTGGACATTTTCAGTTCCAAGTAAGTTGACAGGTGTGTAGGACTGTTATATGTTGATAACCATTGCTAATCAGTTCTTCTCTGATCTGATCATGATATATGATTTAAAACACACACACACACACGCGCGCGCGCGCGCGCACACACACACACACTTCTTATAATGCGCATTAGTGCCACATTTATTCAAGTCAGTTTTGTAATTCAGAACATTTTATGCAGTTTTTAGTATAAAATTAGCAATGGTTATCTATTTTTTATGATGTAGATATTTGTGCAAAGTGATATAGTAGTCTTTAATAATTCTATCCTAGAATGGTTGCATACATGTGTTTTAAAGTATATCACCAATGGACTATATATAAATTTGCCATGTGTGTAATGGAGACTCAAATAAATATATGAGATTTGCACCAAAGACATTATCAGTTCAAGGGGGTAAATACGAAAAGGTAAATTAGCTTTTTTATTATATAACCACTCAAGACTTTCGCATTTACCCCTAGAAAATGTTTAAGGTGAGTCATTACTGGTAGCAGTTTTTTCAATACAAGACTGACATTTATTCTTTATCTGAGTTTATTTCATATTATGAGAGAACCGCTTTACATTTGCATTGGCATTACTGGCTTTTGAAAAAGGTAATGCGTTGAATTAGCATTGTTTGTGATGTTAAGCATTAAATCAATCATTGATTTTTGTTCATACGAAACTAAATCATACAACAGTTTTTAAATGAAAGATATATAATACTGGGTATGATGACACTTGAGACATTAAAAGGGTCTCATGTCTTCCTATCATATAGAAAGCATACCAGCCTAAACATTTTTCAACAACTCGAAGCTCGTATATTAGCTACACATTAGCTACTTTTCAGTCAAAATTGCTCACTAGGAACCTTTACATTTTATAAACATTAAAGTTTCGAGCGCTGTATATGAGATAATGTTTATGGACGCAGGAAAACTTAACAATTAAAGCGCCAATGTCAGTGTCCTATGATGGCGCCCTCGCCACCCACCCTGCAGAGTTTAGTTATATTAGGTTGCTAGTGACGATGCAAGATACAGAAAGCATCCCCCGCAAGGGTTTTACTTACTCGGTGTATAACACCGATACAGTTTAATGTCCCATTCGATAGACAACTAGTAATGTTATTGAAAGTGTTTGTGTGTGCGGGGGGGGGGGGGGGGGGGGGGGGGCAACGGTTTACCAGTCCAGCACCTAACCACTAACTGAGGAATATGTTTGCCAAATTAAACTGGGGTCTTTCAAGTGCCCACTATTGTTTCGCAAGAAAATTTGAAAGAGATGGACAACAGCACGGCTGGCAAAATCTATTGTTCAAGTCGTACATTTGTTCGTCCAGACAACTGCATTTTTGCATTTTACTTGTCCACGGAGATGCAATTACTGTATGTGAGTAACGAATCAGAAGAGTAAAACTTTGACCCGGTGACCTAGTTTCCGATCCCATGTGGTTCAGGTTTAAAATTTTCCAAGAATTAAACATGCAAACATTCTGAACAAGTTTCATTTATAACGGGTCCAAAATGTGAACTCTGGAGTGTTAACAAGGTTTTCCTATGACTTTACCCAGTGACCTAGTTTGTGATCAGGATTGACCAAGATATTGTTTTCGCCAAGGCTGAAGGCTTCATTCAGATGAATAATGATTTTAAAAATTTGTTCTTTTTTTATGAATCCTGATCAAGCTTCATTAAGATCCGTTTGGAATTGCAGTCTCTAGAGTGTTTACAAACAAAAATCTAAACAGACGACGGACGGACGAAAAAGTATAATAAAAGCTGACCTTGGCACTTTGTTCTGTGTCTATCTGCATATTTATTTACATGTATTTGACTGTATTTAATGTATGTTGTGGTCAAAACGGCCAGCTTCTAAAAATTCAGATGTAACAGATATTGAGTACAAGAAAACAAAAAGTATCCCTATTGCAAAAGGCTTCCATCAAAGAGCATTGAGTGAATTTCAGTCAATGAATATCAGCTAATACCTAATATAGACAGCACTTTGCCGCCATATCACCGGTCTGCTCCTAAATTATATTTTAGATTGAAATCTTATATTTGCTGGCATCAAGCCAACTTTGAATGCACATATTTTCTGACAAGCTATCAAAATTTATCTAGTTCCATTAAACTTTATTAAACATCAGGTAAACTTTTTACTACATAGCCAAATGTGACGTCACATGGTGTTATTTCGATCTATCATCCTGGAAATGAATATCACCCGGTCAATATTTTTTTGCAATATTCCCCAGGGGCGAGTAATTTATATAGACTTAAGAAAACGTAATGTTCTAGTTCTCTCCCCTGGCCGCTCTGCTCTGCGTGCCTCAGACGCTTGCAATGTGCACTACAGTGTATAAAGCGTCTTGCAATACAGAGTAGCTGACCAAACGCCTTGATACCACAGACTAACCAAACGACAATTGATGATAAAATGGCAAATTCTTCGTCAGCAACCAAATTTGCAAAAATAATGATTAATTACATAAAAAATACATTAAAAATGTAATGAAAAATTACACTAAAATGTTGGTTCAGTATAATAAAAAGAAAACATATGTATTTCCGGGTAATAGTGCATATTAGCAACCCAAGAACTAAAATAACACCCGAGGCTCCGGGTGATATTTTTATATTATTAATGTTCGTAAATATTCATATTTTCGAAATCAAAACGATTTGTTAAAGCGACTGACTCACAATTTAGCTGAAAATTGTCTTCTTTAAAATTGAAGAGAAGTTAATATACTTTGGAAAAACATAATATTGTGTTTCTATACACCAAGAAAACGGAAAAAAAATTTGCTTCTACTTGGATTCGAACCCATGCCCTTTCGGTCAGTAAAATTTTAAGCGACGATCTACACCACCGAGCCAAAGAGACTGGTTATCAGTCATAACCAAAGTATCTACCCAGTGACTAACAGGGTAAATTTTTTACTGATAAAAGTATGTAAATCTTTTTATCCTGTCAATTATTTCATATCCGACCCGATAAAGGGGGGTCGTATAAATTTTGCTTTATACGGCACATGCTACGTCATCACTGGTGACGTCATGGACTAGTTTTGCGTTTATAAACAATATTATAAATAATCAGAAGGAAGTGATTAAATGGTTGTTATTACAAACAGAGACTACTTGAATAAAAATTAAATATTTCAATATCTAGATCTTATAATATAGCATGGTCATTTAAGGAAAAAAATATCGAAATTTTGGAACTATTTTTTGTGTAAATGTTCACCTGACGGATAACCTTGACATTTGAAACACTTCAAAGATAGGTTTTCAATATCATAGTAATTTATTGACAAATGCCAGATGTGACAGGATAAATAGAATAATAGGTTAGTGTCTTAAATGAGAAAGTTTATCCGGCTCGGCTGCGGTATTTATCAGGTTCGCCTTCGGCTCACCCGATAAATTCCTACGCCTTGCCAGATAAACTTTCTCATATTAAGACACTTACCTATTATTCTCTATATATTGCGATGTGTTTCTGTAACAAAACATGGGTCAAATACTGTCTTTAGATAATTATGTTCTTCACAATTACAGCTAGTATTTCTAGATGTAAAAACTTTTTTTTTTTTCATCGTCGGTCCATCTGTGACTCAGTCGCTTTAAATACAAAAAAAAAAAAAAAAAAAAAAAAAAAAAAACGTGGCAATTACGCATAAAAATACCTGGATTTTAACTCCTCACAATTTCTGGACTACTGTAATCAAATTAAGGATATTATATAACTGATAACAACCTTTCAGCTGTTAATATAAAATCAGCCTTTTCAAGTTTTATGTGGTTGTTTCCACGATAAAAGCTCGTTTTTTTAAACCTTGTTGTATCTTAGGTACTTAAAAAAATCGTTAACAGAATCGTCTAATGATTGAAGAGTAAGTTTCAACGCATCTGCCGTTTGACGAGAAAAACATTGAGCCATTGTGTATACAAGGACCCCATAAATCTCAAACGTCCCAACAAACTTTCCTAACAACATAACAACAGGGCCTTAGTAATGATTCGATTGTTTCGTTTTGTGGTTACGTGCTTGAAACTGTTATCCAGTGCTTGCAGATTCAATCCCCAGTCACCTATTTATAATAATTATGAAGTTCAGACAAAACTTGATCGCAAATAACAAAATGTGGCCTAGGTGTTTGTCGAACAGAAATACCTTTCTAGTTTCTATATCTTAGACTTTCCTCAGAACTTTAAATAAACAACCACATCTTCTGCCTTTCGTCCATATAAAATAATTGGTGCAAACGACAATACATGTATTTGAATTAACTAAATCATCGATATAGAGTCTACGAGATAGATAATCTGTGAAGGGGAATTGTACTTAAATATTTAACCTGCTCAGACTTTTATGACTTTTTCAGTGTTTAATAAATAAGCAAAACCCTAGAGATTTCTTTTTTTTATTTAACCCTATCTTCGCCTTTTATATGTTTATTTCGCTTTAATGCACAGGTGAGTTTCCAAAAAAAAAAAATAACTTCCGCATGGCAATGTCTCCGTTTAATCTTGATTTATAGATGACGTGTATATGGACTTAGGTTGAAATATGCTGTTTCACTGAGTAATATTGATTTTGCGTCGCTGTTTTGATCAATTTCGATTCCACTGACAGAAGATGTGCTTACAACTGATGGAAGCAAATGTTGAATAGCAAGAATTATTTGGATTATCAACTTACTTTGTAAGTCGGTTTTTTTGATTGGTTACTTCATATAAACATGAACTATATGATGTGTGTGTGTGTGCGTGTGTGTGTGTCGAACTCGCGACCGCTGAATTACCAGTCCAGTGCGTGGAACTTGAACACTGATCCGCTCCTTAAAAAAAGAAAGGAGCAGATCATTACTTCGGTGGTTTCGCGCTAGACTGGTAAACTAGGGAACACGAGTTCGATCACACTTCTCCTCTTACATTCGGATGAGATGTTAAACCGAGGTCCAGTGCATCAGTGTTATATGCTGAGCTTGCAAAGGAACCACGGACGTCTCTGGAAAGGGATGCTTTCTGTATCTTTCAATATCTTCACCACTAAAATAACGCTAAACTCTCTGCAAGGGAGTTGAGGAGGTGTCAGTCATATACATGTACAATTGGTACAGACAAATCGATTGGTAGATAGATTTTTCACTATGTTAGGCTTGCAGGGAAAGATTCTTACCCTGCCGGAGGCAATTTACTCTGCCTTTGCGACCAGTTTAGATCAGACTGGTCATGGTCTGCAAGCACCTCCATGGTAAGGTTGTATTAAAATCTAGGTATTTACGTGCCATTGCTTAGGTTACATGAATGTCTTTTTTTCAGAACCCAACTTGCTGAAATGAAATAGTTTCAACTAAAATAATGCAAACTTTATATCTAGCTGCCCATCCTCGATTACCCAGGTTATTTAGTGTATACAGAATGTGTACCGTGGGTTCCGACAACTGCAGATATCCTTTTTTTAAAAACAGCTTATCTAATAAAACACTTAGTACCTTCATTATTTCATAAAGTCACATTTTAAACATGTTGTCAAGACGGAGATAATATTGACATTAATGTCAGTTTAGGCGTTATGTTATTTCGCGAACGCTTATCTCGTTGGAGATACAAGCATGTAATTTTTATAGGTCAAAACATGGATAACGGAATACAGCTTATTTATAAGTGATAAAACTGAAAATATTCGATATGACTTGAGATGTCTACAGAAATGATTACATGCTTGAACTGTTTCTTATTTACTTATGTTGTCATAACATGAACGTGTATGAGAACATAAACATTTTTCATTTGAAACACAATACGTCATTTTTAGCTCACCTGAGCACTATGCTGACCTCTACAGATATTGTTCAAATTATTTTCCTTGTGCCAAAATTGACTCCGCCCAAGGGGTAGGTGTATCACTTGTTTTATATAGAAAACTTAGAGCAACAAAAAATCTGCTAATAATCTGTTAAGGAATCCTGTCTTTGTCCTTGACCTTTATGTGACCATGACTTGTATCTTGGCTTACTGGCTTACTTTCTTGTTGTTTGCATCTACAGTATGTTAATTTGAACTGAACTGATAATTATGCAGGTAAATTTCAACTTTGAGGTTAGAGGACATTGACCTTGACCTACTAATCTTAGTAAACACTTAGTATGCATCATTGCTCTAAAGACACTGCGCGTAATACAGTGCTGTATAAAACTTAGTATGTACCAGTGCTCCGTAGACAATTTGTGTGATTCATTGCTCATTTGACACTTTGTGTGATTAATTGCTCTATATGCACGTTGTCTGATTCATTGCTTAAGAGGCCTGTTGTATTATCCATTGCTTAAAATCAAGTTTGTGTGTTCCACTGCTCCATAGGCATTTTGTATGTTTCATTGTTCTGTAGACACTTTATATGATTCATTACTCTACATATACTTTGGGTTATCTATTGCTGTAGCGGCACTTAGAATGATTCATTGCTCTACATACAATCTGTATGATTCATTGCTATAGAGACACTTCTTAGAATGATTCATTGCTCTACATACAATCTGTATGATTCATTGCTATAGAGACACTTCTTAGAATGATTCATTGCTCTACATACAATCTGTATGATTCATTGCTATAGAGACACTTCTTAGAATGATTCATTGCTCTACGTACAATCCGTGGGCAATTATCTTACTTCCTTGTGGAAGATTTTTAAATTGACCTATGATATAATAAACACTTCGAGCAATTCTTGATCAAATAAAAATCAATTTTAAAATGAATGTTTTAAATCTAAAAAAAAAGAATAAGTTATATACTGACCCTGATTATTTCGAGTCCTAAATTAAGTATATAACTCTATTGGAAGGCATACTTGTATCGTTAATTATATATATTTTTTTGTAAACAGTCTTACTTACTTCTCACTACATAATTTTATAATTTCTTACTACATTTAATGTGCTCTCAGATTTTATCCTGATTGTCTTACAGCTTGGCCATTTTCTTCAATTTATCAAATCTGTTGACGCCACGCTCGGCAAAAATACGTACATTTATTATATACTTATAAATGAAATATTGAGAAATATTGATGAAATAAATTGCGTATTTTCATTTTCCGTATTTTCACTGTAAAAATTTATTTTTCACTGCAGTGAAACATATTTTCCGTATTTTCACTGGTGTCTTGCCGGACTACTTTCTTTTACATTCAGCCAATACACAAAATTAAATGGGAATTCTTTCGAAACTTAAGGTCAAAAAAGAGTAAAGTATATAATAAACAGAAAATTCAAGTTTTTTCATTAAATACGGGATTTATTTTCATCTCGTGGTATGGAAATTATCATCTTTCACTCGTGGCTATCGCCACTCATGAAATATTTATTTTCATACCACTCAATGAAAATAAATCCCGTATTTATAGAAAGAACTTGAATATCCTCTATATATTGTGAATCTTTTTATTATTTAATTAAATTCTGTTATTCTATTTTTAATATTCATTTTTTCTTTAGCATTGTACAAGGTCAGTATTTTTACAGGGACATTAAGTGCATTTGAAAAGCTTGAAGTGCATTTAAAATATGTTTTGGGTTGATCCAAAGTTAAAACGAAAGTTCAAATCTTCGTATTGAAAAAATGAAAACCAGTGTCGAATTTCAAGTTACATTAACTTTTTTTTAAATATCCTGTTTATATATCTGAAACTAAAGCAGTAAGGTCTGGACACTCTAGATTTGATTTTTTTCTACTTATGCATACTTTTATCCGCATAAGAGAAACTTCTCGTAAACAAAAAAAAAACTTACAAACGTGAGTAACGTAACAAACTGTTTTCAAAACTCGTGGTTATTTCCGAAAAGAAATTTCAAAATAAACTGTATTTGATTGGCCGACTCTGTAGACAAACCAGTTAAACCGCCTGCTTTTGGACCAAAACCAGTGACATTAACTAACTTTCATTAGTTTCGATTTTCAGTCTGTCTCTTATTTCACACTAAAAGCAATGTAATAGTATTCAATAATGATAACAAAATGAAAACTTCATCTTTACCCAACATTAAAAATCCTATTTTCCTGTATAAATTAATTTCGACCTCAACAATACACATATTATTCTATCTTGCCCAGGTATTACTCTCTTCTACATGGTTACAACGGAATGTGACACCTCATAGAGGAAACGTCTGTTTTGATGTTATATGTTTATACTGGTTATTACCATAAACATTGTCAAATTTGATACTACACAGTGTAACGGATCCCAGACTTATGTGTATCAGTTTTGTGAATATTTTCTTGGCGGTTGATTTTCACAGCAAACTTTTCATTCATTCTCACATTAATTATGCTATGCAAAGACATAATTTTTTATTTGCTACCTATTGTCATATACTCATATACTTTACATTTTACAGTATTACTCCGCCATCTTTGTCCATCAACATATTACTGTGCTGCGATACAAATGTTTCAGTTGTGTATTAAATGTTTAACTGTATGGATGCTTAGTTTTAAATAGCCCACATAGGACAATATGACAACTATGACCTAAACATTTAGTAAGTCCATAAACTGATGATACTGACAAGCGGGATGTCACCCTGAAATACAGTTGATATATACATCAATAAAGTTCGTAAAATAAGATCTGATACAGTTATGTTAATGGATTTGTTCAGTATCGCAGTATCGCGCTTAATATCAACAAGGACAGCAAAGTTTTATTTTGTATAATTTTCATTTTAGCTGCTTTAATGTATTAAAAAAACACCTTGACATTGAAAAAAGGAATAGAAAAAATATCAAAAGGTAAATTTTCATGCAACAGGTGAAAATAACTTAAAGTGTAATTACCTAATGATTTGTGTCGCAAAGTCATTCTAACAGCAGCATGCATAATTTCCTTTAAGTTTCTAAAACTTTAAAGATCGTGTGTAAACTGGTTTGAAATATTATTTTAGGAACCCTGCTATAATATATAATATATTTTATACAATTACAATGTACTGCATTTTAGCGTGATCAATATGAGGATTTATTGAACTGAAAAAAGTGATATCGACCGAGGGTGTAACCGAGGTCGATATCATTTTTGTTCGGGTGGATAAATCCTCATATCGACCGAAACTTAAAGGTAGCAATTGTTTTATTCTTAAAGCTCACTTAAAACTGTAAATACCTATCTATCCCACACGACCGACGCCCCCTGCAGAGATTATTTATTGTATGTTGTTGGGGGACAGTGTAAGATACAGAAAGTATCCCATCCAGCAACACTAATAGTTTTTTAATTAATACCTGAACCATGAATTCATTAACTAGAGGAAAAGCAACAATTACTGATAAACCGAGATTCAGCAAACACTTAAACGTATCATTGACGATGCAAGGGTTTATCAGTGATACCTTAATTTAAAAGCGCATGTTTTAAAATTTTTAAGTGAATCTTCAGCAAAAGATTTAATAATAAAACAACTGTTTGGTTATATTTTCGGTCGACATCAGGAGTCATTAACCTGAAAAAAGTAATATCAACCTCGGCTACGCCCTCGATCGATATCACATTTTTCAGGTCGATAAATCTTCATATTGACCTCACTAAAAAGGCAATAGTTGTATGATACGATAATAGATCTAAAATACTGTTTCCAAGAATAAGCACATCTATAATAACTACCTTTTCTCAACAGTAAATTGTGTGTCTGCACTGTAAGTCTGGATAAACTAAAAATGATATGTTAGTACTTCATATACTTTCATTTCTTTCTCAATTTTTCCCTGTCTTTTTTCTAGTAAACTTGAGCTTGAGGCGATCTGGGTTGCAAATATCTCATTAACAAAACTTTTGTTCGCTTGTTGTTTTTTTTTTGTTGTTGTTGTTGTTTTTGTTGTTGTTTTCTTTTAATCTGGAAACATTGTACTTCTCACATTGATTTTGTAACAAATTCATTTTTTGTTTATACGTATTCCTTGTAAGTAACACTGGATTGGGTTCTCAGTCCAGAAGGTGAAGAAACAGGGTGATTTGTCTTTCGGATTTTTTTGTGCTGTAAAATGAGTTTCATATAATATTGGGACTCCCATTAATGCAGATAAGATTTTCAGTTTGCGGGATCTTTTATTATAAAGTTCAAATAGAGGGCTTTGAAATATCATTTCGTTCAGTTTTTTTTTTTTTTTTTCTTTTTTTTCCCCTTTATTCGATATAATATTGTTGGGCTTAAATCGCTTATCTGTTTTGATTAGACGGTTTTAACTTCAATAGCTATGTTGTTTACTTGATGCTTTTCTTTTCTTATTCCTTTGTGAATTCTTCAATTTATTTTCTTACAAACAATGCATCTTAGAATACACAACCCAGAGTGGGTTTCAAACCCCCTATCTTAGCTGATCGAAGGTCAACACTCTAACCACTGAGCCAAAGAATGGATTCCCTGACGCAGTTGTCAGAGGTTGTATCTGTACATTTATAGGAAGGTATGCATTAGACTGTAACAATTTTGTGTTTTCGTCTGTGCCATTTTCTACTTCAGTAATTTTCAAATTTATCTGTGTTATTTCGTTTTCTTTCATGCTGGCTATGACATTTGATAATTCAATTTAACTATAACCATTGAATTTTTAAATGATTCGGTGTATGGTTTTTGTTTGTTTTTAGAGAATTCGGCCACTTTATTTATTTTAGTTATTGATACGTCTTGTTTATCACCTTTCTGAAGCTTTTTTTGTCAAGTTCTAATTTGTATTCTGCCTCTTCATGTTTAATCATGGTTTCTTTTATTTCTTGGATTAGATACTGAACTAAATTTTGGTTTTGTTTTAAAGCTTCGTTTGGTTCATCGTCTGCTTTCTCAAACTCTTCTGTTGTTACAGTAATTAATTTCAATTCCTCTTCGAGTTTGTTGTGGAGTTCGGTTGTTTTCTTTACACTGTCTTCTGTATGATAAGTTAACTGTTGGGTATTGACAGCTTCGGATTTTCCTAACCATTCCAACATTTTCAAAACTGAAATCTGTTATTACATCTTAGATTTTTCGGGCAGCATCGTTTGGTTTAGCTTAACTTCCAGAGTTGATTATTTCAGAACAACTCATGTCTAATTATTTGTTCATTCTTTAAATCTATTATGTAATTTTCCATATATCGTTTAAGGTTTTTGAATTGATGTTTGGTTGCCTGTTAAATTTATTCCAAAATAAACTTCACATTCAAAAGTTTCGGATTTTAGTGTGGGGCTTTTTTTCGGTTATCAAATATTCCCAGTATATAAAATAGTAACTGTTTCGGACTGTAAGGGCTGAAGGGATAACTATACTATACTATTCAAAATTTGTTAGGGATCACTTATAAGAATGTGTATATTTACTACATAAGGTTAAAAGGTTACATTTTTGTTGTGATTCTGAAAATGTTGATATGACAACAGTTTGGTAACAAAAAATGAGTAAGTCTGTAAACCGTTGAAGCGTGACAGGGGCTGAGCCGTGGGAGGGGCACGAATTTGGGATAACACAGACAGGAGATGAAATAGAACGTCTGAAAAAATCAAGTCTATGGCCTGAATTTTGCTTTAATATCGCGTGTGATGTCCGTTTGTTTGGATTACTGCTCTGCACCGCCTTCTCATGCTGCTAATGAGTCTCCGGGCGCTTTGTTGTGGGAGTCGAGCCCACTCGTCCAGAAGGGCCTGCTGTAGCCCAGGGACCGTGGTTGACTGGACTGGGCGTGCAGATATTGCAGTCTGCAGCATGTCCCAGGCGTGCTCTATTGGATTGAGGTCTGGAGACCTTGCAGGCCAGTCAATTCTCTCTATGGCTGCTGCTTCCAGGTACTCGTCGGTGACCCTTGCCCTGTGAGGCCGGGTGTTGTCGTCCATTAAAATGAACTCAGGGCCTTAAGCACCAGCGTACGGACGAACGTTCACATCTAAGATCTCATTGACGTATCGTGCAGCTGTCAATGTGCCGTTTTGAACAATGTGCATGATTTTCTTCCCTGCATGCAAACGCCCGCCCACACCATGACCGAGCCCCCGCCATGACATTCATGGGTAGCAACACATACGGGTGTCAAACGCTCATTGGCGGATCTCCATACCCGCACTCGCCTATCAGTGAAGTCCACACAAAATCTAGACTCGTCAGTGAACAGCACTGGGGTCCAGTTATGCAGCGTCCACCTGGTGTGATCGCGAGTCCATTGAAGACGTGCCTGGATGTGGTTTCGCGTCAATGGGATTCAGATTGCTGGCCATCTAGCCCTCATGCCAGCTGTATGAAGACGGTTTCTGATGGTTTGAGTGGAAAGTCTTACACCAGTGGCATTCTGGAAGTCATTTTGGAGGGCAGTAGCGGTAACAAAGCACTGATGTCGCGCTTGAACGACAATAAACCGGTCCTCACGCTGAGTTGTGGACCTCTGGCGCCCTCCGCCATGCCTATGCGTGATATGTCCGTAAGTTTGAAACCGTCGCCACATCCTGGCAACGGTGCACTGGGACACCCCAAGGACACAAGCGACGTGCCGTTGGGAATGCCCAGCCTCAAGCATCCCTACCCCCCTTATTCATCTCCTCATCGTCAATAAGCTGTCTTTGCCGTAGATTTGCCATGACCAGTGCTAGGTTCGATATAAACGTACAAGCGAAGTCTGAATAAAACGGATGTGTACATGAAGGTACATGCCTGCGGTGCACCACTTTTCCAGGAGTATCGCTTTTCCCGTGCATCTCGAGCCATGTACAGGTAAATAATCAAAATTTGCTGGACAGGTCGACTTTGCCATATGAATAAACTACATGTATGAGAACAAAATCAGTTATCTTGAGGTTATCATTGAAAAGATATTTAAGAAATAAAAAGTGATCCCTATCAAATTTTGAGTACTATACTTATATTCAGATGCATAAATTCCACTTGTCTAATCAAATATCTTATTTCAGGAATGTTTATTTGACACAAAAAAAATTTCAGGCGCATTTAAAAAGAAGTATATTTCATCTCTCATTACCTGTCAGTCAAGGTTAAATACAAGCAGCAATTTGAAATAATATATGTTTCATGAAACGTGATGTTCAGTGAGTGAATTCAACCTTACTTGATTCTAGATACATTCGGAATATACTGAGAATGTTTTGCTTATGTATATTTAGAATGTTTCCCTTTTTCGCACTCTATAACATCGTCGGTACACATCCCGCAGAACTACTCTTCATGTCGGAGAGTTGACTTACGTCATATAGGGATTTTTGTCACTTTAAATGGACGTATTTCCCTGAATTTAAACATGGCCCCGATATTGCTTCGTTTAGAAAATATAATTATTAATTTCGTTTACAAAATGTTACAAGTAATTTAATTGGCTGAGATTGCTCGGAAACCAGTGAAAGAACGTTATTTATTATTCATGAGTACGAAATTTCCGGAGTGAAACGGAATGGATCGAACGAGGGTTTCCAACGATGACTATTCAGCTACTTTACTTACATAGTTTAAGTCATTTTTATAGTTGTCCAGCACAGACTCGCCAGGATATGTAATTTTTTCGTTACTTAATCAATCGTTTCAGTAAACATATTTAAATTCTTGCAATTTTTGGTTTGATTTCTTTGAATACCTTTTTTCCCTAGATCTATCTATAACATACCCTTTCCTTGAACTTGAAATCTTGTTTTCACATCTTGGAAAGCAAAATTTCCCATAAATGTGAACAAGGCTATAGGCTTTCGGTGTCGTTAAATATTTATTAGTCAAAACTGATTACTTAATTTTCATTAGAATGAAGTGCTGGAAAATCCTATCCCCCGCATAATTTTATCTACAATCCGCGTTCTGGAAAATCCGTTGTTACTAAAATAGCACAGTTTCACATTCGACCACATTTTCCCCATAAAACACTTTCAATTGTATGCTTCCACACTTTCATGATTATTTCATAACTTCGTGATTAATAAATCTGATTTAAATCCATTTTCACTGAATATTTGATCGAACGTAAAATTCTTTGGTGCACTTTTGTAAAATGTGTGTTCATGTATTGAGAAGGAGGTTGTGAAGCGGCGAATTATCTGAGTGCGCAAGAAAAGAGGGCTCGCCACGGACCCGATCTCCCTCGAGTTGGGATTTCCCAATCCTGTATCAAACCCAATGAAAGATAATGATTCTTATATTCTCATTAACCAGATAGACCAAAAATGTAAAAAATACAGTACTATAGATAGAAAAAAATGTAGAAAAATACTAAAACCAGCGGTGCTTGAAAATCTTATCCTATATACGTTTCTCTCATATACTACAAGTGAACAATTTTTGCAGATTTCACACATCCAGTCGCTTGAAAGTTCCACGAACATCGACGCAAACCTGACTTTGCGCTCTGTTTTCAGTCACTTCAAACATATTTGGTGGAACGTTTTAAAATAACTAATGCATGGAGAGCAACGAAAAACAAAATAGTGTGTTGACCCTGGACTTATGTTTAGTACTGTTAACAATACGCAGATTGTCTCTTTGTAGTACTTAAAATTAAGGACAAAAATAATGTTAAACTTACAGCATTATGAACTAGTCCTATACTTCCTTAGATGTCAAGTGTAGAACAGATAAACAAAATAAATGGAGCTTTCTTTTAGCTCACCTGAGCATGTAGTGCTCATGTGAGCTTTTAGGATCGGTGGTTATCCGTCGTCCGTCCGTCCGTCCGTCGTCAAACGACATCTCTGAAACTACTGGGCCAAATTTGATGAAACTGGTCTGGGATGTTTCTCTGGCATGAAGCTCAACTAAGTTTGTTCAAATGGTTCTGGTCCATTGCATTTCTGGGTCACAGGAGCTTAAATAGATTTTAAAAGTTAGATCTTTAAAAATCATCTTCTCCGAAACCAAATGGCCTGGAGCTTTGATATTTGGTATGAAGCATCATCTAGTGGACCTCTACCAAGTTTGTTCAACTCATGACCCTGGGGTCAAAACTGGCCCTGCCCGTGGAGTCACTTGATTTACATAGACTTATATAGGAAAAACCTTAAAAATCTTCTTGTCAGAAACCACAAGGCCTAGAGTTCAGATATTTGGTGTGCAGCATTGTCTAGTAGACCTCTACCAACTTTGTTCAAATGTTGGTCCCTGGGTCAAAAATGGCCCCGCCCTAGGGGTCACAATTTTTATATAGAAAAATGAAGGAAAAACTTTTTTTAAAAATTCTCCAAAATCGCAAGGTCTAAGGCTTTGATATTTGGTATGAAGCATCATCTAGTGGACCTTTACCAATTTTGTTCAAATCATGACCCTGGGGTCAAGACCGGCCCTGCCCCAGGGGGCCTTGATTAACGTAGCCTTACATAGGAAAAACTTTAAAAATCTTCTTGTTAAAAACCACAATGCCTAGAGTTAAGATATTTGGTGTGCAGCATTGTCTAGTAGACCTCTACCAAGTTGTTCAAATCATTGCCCCTGGGTCAAAAATGGTTCCGTTCCAGTGGTCACATTTTTTACATAGAGTTATATAGGGAAAACTTTAAAAATCTTCTTTTCAGATACCACAAGGCCTAGAGTTAAGATATTTGGTGTACATCCTCGTCTAGTGGACCTTTACCAAGTTTGTTCAAATCATAACCCCTGGGTCAAAAAAGGTCCCGCACCGGGGGTCACATGTTTTACATCGAGCTACATAGGAAAAACTTCTTCTTATCAGAAACCACAAGGCCTAAAGTTTAGATATTTGGTGTGCAGCCCTGTCTAGTGGACCTTTATCAAGTTTGTTCAAATCATGACACTTGGGTCAAAACTGGCCCCACCCGGTGGCAGGGGGGGGGGGGGGAGGTCATGTGATTTTACACAAGGACTTATATATAGGGAAAACTTAAAAAATCTGCTTCTCTGAAACACCAAAGGACTAGACCTTCAATTGTTCATTGTTATGTCCCCCCCAACCCCGCCCTTCTGATGGAGACACATTGTTTTTGCCCTGTCCATGGGTGTCTGTTTGTCTGTATGTCTGTCACACTTTGTTTCCTTTCAATAACTTGAATACCAGTTGACCCAAGGCCTTCAAACTTCACAGGTTTATTGTCCTTATTGAGTAGAAAAAAACGCTTATGTTTTTGGGTAAATAGGTAAAAGGTCAAGGTCAGAGGGACCTCTAGAGTGAAAAGCGTTTCCACTCAATAACAGGAATACTATTTCACCCAGAGCCTTCAAACTTCATAGGATGATTGCTTTTACTAAATACAAGAACCATGTTGTTTTTGGGACTAGTAAGTCATAGGTCAAGGTCACAGGGACCTGTATAGTGAAAAGATTTCCTGTATAGTAACTGTAGTACCATTACACCAAGAGCCTTCAAACTTTATAGGATAATTGTATTAGAAGAACTCTATCGTTTTTAGGGTCCACAGGTCAAAGGTTAAGTTCACAGGGACCTATAGAGTGAAAACTGTTTCTGCTCAGTAACTGGAGTACCATTTTACCCAGAGCCTTCAAACTTCACAGCATGATTTTCTTTACTCAATAAAAGAACCCTATCATTTTTGGGGTCAGTAGGTCAAAAATCAAGGTCACAGGGACCTGTAGAGTGAAAACTATTTCTGCTCAGTAACTGGAGTACCATTTTACCCAGAACCTTCAAACTTCATAGGGTAATTTTTTTTAGAAGAACCATATTGTTTTTGGGGTCTGAAAGTCAAAGGTCAAGTTCACTGGACCTGTAGAATAAAACTATATCTGCTAAAAAATTGAGTACCATTACACCCATTGCAAACTTATTCAAATTTGTGAATAATGAACACCCATAACAACCAGTAATGATACTTATAACATGAGCAATGAAACTCAGGTGAGCGATTTAGGGCCATCGTGGCCCTCTTGTTTGCACTTTGTTCAACACTGCGAACATTTTAACAGGAAAATATAAATGTTGATCAGATGTCTCACAGATCGTTCCATTAAACTTTATACAGAGAATATTTACTTCGAGGAAAGAATCAAGCGTAAAGTTTGGTTCATTAAATCAATATTTACACTCATGTGTATTCCACTTTTCCCTACTTTCGTGCGTATCAAATCAAATTGCCCGCTTGAGATACTCATATATGGGTGCTTCTTCGACATAGAAAAACTTAAACTTCCGCGATTTGCTCAAGAGCGTTTAAATGCCCCTTAAAAGTATAAATATATATATTCATATTGCATGACAGATGATTATCATAAAGGTTTTCTAGAAAATTAAAGAAATAAATACAGAGGAATATACGCAATCGTAAATGTTTGATAAATCAAAGGAGTAAATCTTATTTGGTGAGTCTATTTGATTTTCTTGAAGTTTTAAACCAGTCTGGTAAATGTGTTACAATATGTCATAACATGCTCTTTACCTCAGTCTGGTGAATGTGTTACAATATGTCATAACATGCTCTTTACCTCAGTCTGGTAAATGTGTTACAATATGTCATAACATGCTCTTTACCTCAGTCTGGTAAATGTGTTACAATATGTCATAACATGCTCTTTACCTCAGTCTGGTAAATGTGTTACAATATGTCATAACATGCTCTTTACCTCAGTCTGGTGAATGTGTTACAATATGTCATAACATGCTCTTTACCTCAGTCTGGTAAATGTGTTACAATATGTCATAACATGCTCTTTACCTCAGTCTGGTAAATGTGTTACAATATGTCATAACATGCTCTTTACCTCAGTCTGGTAAATGTGTTACAATATGTCATAACATGCTCTTTACCTCAGTCTGGTAAATGTGTTACAATATGTCATAACATGCTCTTTACCTCAGTCTGGTAAATGTATTACAATATGTCATAACATGCTCTTTACCTCAGTCTGGTAAATGTGTTACAATATGTCATAACATGCTCTTTACCTCAGTCTGGTGAATGTGTTACAATATGTCATAACATGCTCTTTACCTCAGTCTGGTGAATGTGTTACAATATGTCATAACATGCTCTTTACCTCAGTCTGGTAAATGTGTTACAATATGTCATAACATGCTCTTTACCTCAGTCTGGTGAATGTGTTACAATATGTCATAACATGCTCTTTACCTCAGTCTGGTGAATGTGTTACAATATGTCATAACATGCTCTTTACCTCAGTCTGGTGAATGTGTTACAATATGTCACGACGTGCTCTTTACCTCAGTCTGGTAAATGTGTTACAGTATGTCACGACATGCTCTTTACCTCAGTCTGGTGAATGTGTTACAGTATGTCACGACATGCTCTTTACCTCAGTCTGGTAAATGTGTTACAATATGTCACGACATGCTCTTTACCTCAGTCTGGTAAATGTGTTACAATATGTCACGACATGCTCTTTACCTCAGTCTGGTGAATGTGTTACAATATGTCACGACATGCTCTTTACCTCAGTCTGGTGAATGTGTTACAATATGTCACGACATGCTCTTTACCTCAGTCTGGTGAATGTGTTACAATATGTCACGACATGCTCTTTACCTCAGTCTGGTGAATGTGTTACAATATGTCACGACATGCTCTTTACCTCAGTCTGGTGAATGTGTTACAATATGTCACGACATGCTCTTTACCTCAGTCTGGTGAATGTGTTACAATATGTCACGACATGCTCTTTACCTCAGTCTGGTGAATGTGTTACAATATGTCACGACATGCTCTTTACCTTTGGCATTGGACGACATTTTCCTCAATCCGTCCGCACAAAAATGGGGAGAAAATCTAGGAATATCGCGTTTGCAGATTTATATTCTTGTCTTGCACTGTCATTTTGACCTCAAGAAATTTAAATTACTTTTAAAATCAGACAAGTGGTAACATGTCTGCTTTTTTTCCTTCATATATATAATACCCATGTAGCCTCGTTTTGGTGGAATGGAGTGATTCAGGGTCTTGAATATCAAATTGACACCGGTTCAGATAAGCTCACAATGCGTTTATCTTCTGTTTTACATACAAAAGTAAAATCCATTTTTCTTTTCTACAGGTCTTTTTTGACCAAGGGTTTTCATATTTTCTAAAAAGTAGTGTCAAATACAAAACATCTGGGCTCAAGAGGTTCGTTTCTGTGAAGTTTCGCCTACTTGTACGAACTATGATACACATTGACCCTGAGACTATGATTTGAGACCTTATATTCTTGATAATTTTGTTCCATAAATGAAGACGTACTTACGATGCCTTTCTTACGTCATAAAAAGGTTGCCTATGATGTGTAAATCACGCTTGTAAATTCTGGACTTGCTGATGCACGTACTGTGCCATTAGTGTCATTTGTACACTTCTTGTCTTTGCCATGACTGGCTTTCTTTTCTCTTAAGAGGTAATTTAAAATAAAAAATTATAACTCTTGAGTGTTAATGATAATGTCTTAATGTTTTTATTGTCAACGTTACGGTTGCTACCAAGGACGTGTTACTCGACAGGTAACAAACTGGGGGTGAGGCGCATTGATTGGAAACTGTTTAACTTTGTATACAAGTGAATTTTGTATAAACTGAAGTAAACATTATTTTTTAAGTGCAGGTTAGTGTAGCCGCGCGATCAAATCAATTTTATTATTGCGTACTATTCAACACTATCCAGATTAGTGGTTGGAATTATATTTTGTGTACTATCAACACGTTCCCACCCACAATTTTGCATGTCTCTGCGTTCAAATTCAATACGTCATAGGTCATTCGTGTAATAAATGCGTTTTTTAGCTTTATACAAATTAGAGTTCCCCAAAAGGAGATTCAGCTTATTGTTCTCACCCAAATAAATTATAAAAGGAATTAAATATGTGATAAAGAGGACAATCCTTACATAAGTTTTGATGTCTTTGAAGACGCGGAACATCTAAAGTTTCATTTACAAGATGCATTTGTAATTCATGTTCCCAGATCGGTGAAAAAAATAGTCATTGTCAAAAACAGTAGCAAAAGAATGATAATTTATATCTAAGTAACATGGCTTGTGAACATTATAAAGAAAAACTGATGGATCCCTGACCCCTCACATTTGTATAATTTAACAAAGAAGTACAGTTATATTTTCACCACAAACAAGTATATAACAAAAGAGCAGATGTTAATGTTTGTTCGTAAAATCTATTGTTTTCGTGTCGTGAATACCATAGGATTGTAGGTACTGAATAATGCGAGTTTTATTGTTTCTCTAGTTAAATAGTTGTAATAACAAGACTCATTTTTCGTGAGAGAACAAATGGGGACAGAAGAGATTTAAAATTATAAACAGTTCACTCTTCTGTCTTCTGCACTATTACATTGAAAAGACGATCATAATAAAGCCTTCTGTACTATATAAACATACGTGGGAAAAAGTGTAAAGAAAACAACCGCCGACCGTGGGAAAAACCTAACCTAGAAAATACTATGATAGTAAATCTAATTACTTCATTTAACAATAAATACTACATTACACCGATTTACCAGGAAGATATGAAATAGGAAATTATCTGTACAGCTATAACCAATGTTCGGTAAAGTTCGATTTTTGCAAGGATCTTATCTAAGACGTTTTATTAAGTTAAAAAATTAATGTATATTTAATCTGTATCGCGAGTTTACTTATATTGAATTGTTGGAGGAAAAAAAACGTTGTTATAAGCTAGATATTCATTTGTATTCCATTCATCAAAGAGTTAATTGTTTAACATTTGAAAAAAAAGAATAATGTGATTCGTACAAATGTACACAAATCTGTTTTTCAAACTACAAACAATAAGATCTTATATCTTTAAGGAATTCACGCTTTCAGATTTTTTTTAAGTTTCATGTGTTATTTTGGGATGTATGAATAAACTGTATTATTACCAACACTTTTAAGAGAGGAACAACTTTTATTACTCGTATTTTAGAAAAACAAAGAGAGTGATCATAGGTTTCTTCAGCCAATTCCATTTATAAATCAAAATTTTCCATCTTTTGGTTAACCTGGGTCTGATATACTGACATGAAGACAAGTGATTGTTGTTGTTGTTGTTGTTAAATTGCTTGTGATAAAGAAAAACTCTGGGAAGTTTTCTCAGTGGCTTAGATAATCTTTATATTAGAGCAAATTTCGTTTCAATGCAGTCTGGAATCATCTGTACGTTAAAGACCAATCCTTTAAATTGAAAAGTGTTTATTTGTAATACGGAATAACATTTGACGGATAGTTCTTTCCCTTTGTTCATAAATATTCATGAAATTAGATTTAAAGATAGAACATAAAAAACTTATTAATTTCCCCTTTACTTTACATTTGAATTTCATTTACTCTGGTTTGCATTTTAATTGCTTAAATCTAAGGTGAGCTTTTCAAATTTTGTGGTGATTTCCCATGGAATGATATCAGTAGACTTGATCTGATACCAATAGGCTTGTATTCAATTGACTGGGTTTAAGGCAATTCAAAATTGTACGCTTGATCTTGTAATTACAAATTTTATTTTAGCATTTATGAAATAGAGTAAAAACGTCAAGTTTATACAAGCAAAGTATAGTATAGTTTGCAGTACCCGACTTGAAAGAAACCAAAATTTAATTCAAACGACCGAGCAGATTATGCAATTCTGGATTCAGTTTCTAAGGCATTGTGGAATGATCTTAAAAAATTACTAGACTCACCAGCGAACTCGCACCAAACTCACATATATCATCCTCTGCACAGACATGTATCATTCTTCGAACACACAAACTTACATGCCTATCAAGGTTTTGTTATCAAAAATAGAGAAGATATCTAAGAAATAAAAAAGGGTTGACGTGAAGAAAATTATACAGCTTAAAGAAGGATGTATCTTAGATAAAAATATAAGTAAAACAGTAGTAAGGGTTGGCTTGTCTCGAGCAAAAGCTTAGTCTTAAAATAAGACGTATTTATTTTAATGTTTTCCAACCATAAAAACATTAAGTACCCTTAATATGCTTCAAGTTAAAGGCGATAATTGAAATAGCACGTAACAGTTGTATATAACTGCTTGCTATTCTTGTTTCTTGACTCTGTTACACGATCTTGAGCCATTTAGTTCAAATAATTGAAAAAATATCTGTCTGTCTGTCTGGCTGTCTGACTGACTGACTGGCTATTTGCAACATATGACTGCTGTTATTTAAGAGAGGTTAAGAAAAGGATCGAGTCCGAAATCTGTTAATTGCTGATATGGGCCTACTGAAAAAAAAGACACTAAGAAATGAATGGTTCTCATCCGTCTAATTTTAGAGCTTTCAACTGTCAATTTCCTGTAGCTTATGTTAATACTCAAGTAGATATCTTAATCTTAATTGAATTAGCAAATGAATATCCATTTCATCTGTTAAGGTGATTCCCCTAAAATTTCCGAAATTAAAATGTCAGCTGCCATATTGGCTATAAACCGCTTACGAATCATTTATTTGCTGGTAGGTTTACAGTTATTCTTGAAAAAAAGATGAACGACGCCCCATACAGACAGTTTAGTTATTTTAGCTTGAGGTGGATGGGGTCGGGGGGGGGGGGGGGGCGAGCAGGGGCAGAGCTAGTGCAGAGGGTCAAACTCACAACTAGCGCATTACAACTGGACTAGTGATTCCTTTTTGAGATTTCTTTCAAGGCAACAAGTTTGTTCTATATCTTATTTGAAAGTCCAACCTTCGACAAGAAAATTTACCACGTGACCATACAAAATAGTTCCTAATTTGTACACACCTGTATTTTTCTATATTTTATGGTGTGGTGCATATATACTTGCTTTGCATGTTTTTTTATGAATTACAAACAAAGGAATTGATATGACGAGAGCTGTCAAATTTAAGAATCGCTGTATATATATAAATATTTCACTATTTCTTCCATTGATATAATGGATTTTTGGGAAAAATATAGAAAAAATATAGACTTAAACATTGTTTAATTTTACATATTTGGACTCGCCTATCAGGTCTTCCTCTAAAACTTTCCCAGCTCACCTGTTTACTCACACAATGGTTTATGTCTGTTCTGTACAGGAACAAAAATTTAGCAATCTAATATTACAAGATCTCAGATATCTTCGAACGTACAAATTTCACAACTACAGGATGCGCACGTACAAAAACATAAGACACTTATATTGCATCTCAAAGTCAGTATTATATAAATATGTCGATAGAGATCAGGAAGCCATTGATTGAGCGGACGAACGCCACACTCCTGATCTGCAGAAAGCTGGTGCGAATCCCACTACAGATGAGTTTCTTTGTGACTTCCACTTTCCAGTACTGGTTCGAACCCAGGAATCTGTCATCAAGTAACCTTACGAACATGAAACTCCGTAACAGAAAGACGCAATGCATCTTAGAATATACAACCCAGAGCGGGATTCGAACTCCGATCTTAGCGCATCGAAGATCAACGCTCTAACCATTGAGCCAAGAATCGATTCCCTGACGCAGTTGTCAGAGGTTGTATTTATACAATTAAAGGAAGGTATGCACTAGACCGTAACTGTAAAATTATTATAACCCACAAGATCTTTATCCGAATCGATGGGAAAACATAGATTGAAACTACATAACCTTTCAGCACGCGACAATAATTTAACTTTTGGCTAATGTTAATCATTAAGCTATGCAAAGACAGCTTTACAATTCCTTTTTCTCCACTGAACTTAGATAAATTCATTTAAAAGCGGTGGGTTGCCGTCAAGAACATTTGACAATCAAGGACTAAAACTTGATGTTGGATAAAAGTTGTTTAACTTAAAAGGGGCGACTCATTCAATAATGCAGGTATTTTTATTCATTGTTTTACTTTCTTACTTAAAATAAATAACTGCTGAAGTAAATAAACTATAAATTGCGGCAATTGCCAAAACAAATTAAAACTAATCAGACATACATGTTACTACTTGATCTCTGTCCAATATCTTTCCCTCAGAGTGGCGATAAGCACTCAGCTTTCCTATGAGTTCCAGTTTCATGTATAGGACCTATGTAAACTCATTCAGAATCGATGTTATTCATGTTTTACATAACACAAGCATGTAAAAAGTTACTTCATGCGATGGAGACAAATTAAACTCTTGTGAAATGATTCACCAAAAAAATATTTAAACTTATTTTAAAAATGATTTTCCCTTGCTGTAACAGAATGACATGAACAAAATAACTTTATAAACCTTTCTTGTAGTGAAATGTAACCAAAACCCTGTTGAGAAAAGTCATACCTAATAAAATATGCTTTCTAACTAAAAAAGAGAGAAAAAACTTTTGTTCTGTGTCTTTGTCTGATATTTCTAAGGCAAGGGAAAATGATAAACAAACGGTGACCTTGACTTTCATCGAATTTGTTCAGCATGAATGTAAGCTAGATGTATTTATTGAAGCGAAAAGTTGATGTGAATGATGATGTATATAAGTAATAAATAATATATAATGGTTGGTGTAGCTAGTGGTTGATGTGAAAAAAATGGTTGATTTGAATATTTAATGTAAAATCAACATGGTTAAATGTAAATGAAAATAGTGGTTGATGTAACTACTGATTGATGTCAATAGTGGCTGATGCAAATAATGGTTGATGTAACTACTGATTGATGTCAATAGTGGCTGATGCAAATATTGGTTGATGTAACTAGTGGTTGATGTCAATAGTGGCTGATGCAAATATTGGTTAATGTAACTAGTGGCTGATCCAAATAATGGTTAATGTAACTACTGATTGATGTCAACAGTGGCTGATGCAAATAATTGTTGATGTAACTACTGATTGATGTCAAAAGTGGCTGATGCAAATATTGGTTGATGTAACTAGTGGTTGATGTCAATAGTGGCTGATGCAAATAATGGTTGATGTAACTAGTGGTTGATGTCAACAGTGGCTGATGCAAATGATGGTTGATGTAACTAGTGGTTGATGTCAAAAGTGGCTGATGCAAATAATGGTTGATGTAACTAGTGGTTGATGTCAATAGTGGATGATGCAAATAATTGTTGATTTAACAAGTGGTTGATGTCAACAGTGGCTGATGCAAATATTGGTTGATGTAACTAGTGGTTGATGTCAAAAGTGGCTGAGGCAAATATTGGTTGATGTAACTAATGGTTGATGTCAATAGCGGCTGATGCAAATAATGGTTGATGTACATATTGGTTGATGTCAACAATGGCCGATGCAAATAATAGTTCATGTATATAGTGGTTGATGTCGATAATGGCTGATGCAAATAATGGTTGATATAACTAGTGGTTGATGTCAAAAGTGGCTGATGCAAATAATGGTTGATGTAACTAGTGGTTGATGTCAATAGTAGCTGATGCAAATAATGGTTGATGTAACTAGTGGTTGATGTCAATCATGGCTGATGCAAATAATGGTTGATGTAACTTGTGGTTGATGCCAATAGTGGCTGATGCAAATAATGGTTGATGTAACTAGTGGTTGATGTTAATAGTGATTGATGCAAATAATTATTGATGTAACTTGTGGTTGATGTCAACATTGGCCAATGCAAATAATTGTTGATGTGACTTGTGGTTGATGTCAATAGTGGCTGATGCAAATAATTGTTGATGTAAATTGTGGTTGATGTCAACAATGGCCGATGAAAATAATAGTTGATGTAACTAGTGGTTGATGTCAATAGTAGCTGATGCAAATAATGGTTGATGTAACTAGTGGTTGATGTCAATCATGGCTGATGCAAATAATGGTTGATGTAACTTGTGGTTGATGCCAATAGTGGCTGATGCAAATAATGGTTGATGTAACTAGTGGTTGATGTTAATAGTGATTGATGCAAATAATTATTGATGTAACTTGTGGTTGATGTCAACATTGGCCGATGCAAATAATTGTTGATGTGACTTGTGGTTGATGTCAATAGTGGCTGATGCAAATAATGGTTGATGTAAATATTCGTTGATGTCAATAATTGCCGATGCAAATAATGGTTGATGTAACTAGTAGTTGATGTCAATAATGGCTGATGCAAATAATGGCTGATGTAACCAGTGGTTGATGTAAATAATGGCTGATGCAAATGATGGTTGATGTAAATATTCGTTAATGTAAATAATGGCTGATGCAAATAATGGTTGATGTAACTAGTGGTTGATGTCAATAATGGCTGATGCAAATAATGGCTGATGTAACCAGTGGTTGATGTAAATAATGGCTGATGCAAATGATGGTTGATGTAACCAGAAGTTGATGTAAATAATGGCTGATGCAAATAATGGTTGATGTAACTAGTGGTTGATGTTAATAATGGCTGATGCAAATAATGGTTGATGTAACCAGTGGTTGATGTAAATAGTTGTTGATGCGAATGATGGTTGATACAAGTAAAGCTTTTTTTGTGGATAACTGGTCATGTTGATGAAAAAACTATGATTGACGTAAATGACGGTTTACCTAAATAATGGTTGATATAAATGATGGCTTACGTAAATAATGGTTGATGTTGTTACGGTGTCCAGTATCGATACTTGTAATGGTTTAAAAACATAATGTTAACGTTATGTCAGTGATCAGAATCACTAGAGTGCATGACGATCAAGAGAAATGCTGAAAACACAGTGAATGCTAAATAATCATGACAATAAGATGTAACAAAACTTCCTTCGTTTCTAAGGTGGACATCGATAAAAATATGCATTCCAATTCAATCGTTAATTTAATGTTTGATTGAAAAGGTCATGTAAGATGTTTACGTTTTTAACTTTACAATTTGAGAAAAAAAAACGTTTTTTGTTGGGGTTTTCTCTCAATGCATATAGTTATTTAAGATTGGTATTACTTTTTTCTTTAAGAATACACATCATTGCTAATTTATTTTCTAAATGTTTCGTTGAATGGCTACTTATGTACTAGCTTAGCCGCACTTCAATTTTTTAAAGTTGGTTTATTGACAAGCTGCGCTGCGTCCTACTTACACTGACTATAAAACGCAAGTTCTCAGCATTTATTCATCACAACATCTTTAAACAAACAAGCAACTTTTATATAAGAGGTTTGATGCATTTTTCTTAGCTGTATCGGATATAGCATAAATCAAACGTTTTTCCTTCTGTGATTTTTTATTCGCCACTTTTGTGAATCGCTAGTCGACCTTAATTTTGTTTGAAACTCTACAGGTGGTTATCATTGCCTTTCACGCACACTTACCCATTTTTATATCAACTCTGTATTTATACAGATAAAAGCGGTATGTTTCAACCTTGCCAAAAAATAAGATAATTTGGTCTGGTATGACCTTTCGTTTGTCCAAATCTTTTTAAACTGTGACTAGTTCTCATTTTCAAGTCGTAAATTTTGGAGGGGGTTGCCCATTGATTTCAAAAGGGGCACATTCTTTGTACCACAGCTGATAAGCCTTCTTGTCAATAAAAAGGCGAAAGTTTTAGCTTTAGAAATCTTGATATTAATGATTAAAGTATACGGTCTCTAATATACCTTGAATGGTGATTATTGCAACTTAATGGGAGAATGCAATATGCATGATTTATTGTAAGTTTTGTAAGTACAGAAATAGGAACAGTATCTTGTGTAAACCGTGATCGCAACATTTGCATTGACAAATGATGTGGTTACACCTATGCTTTATCAAACTTCAGTCCGCCTTATTATGCTCTGTTACACCATATTCCGTTTATGCGGCGATTTGCAACGCATAAAAGGATTCTCTTTATGCGGCAAAAAGGCACCTGTCGCCTCATAAAAGAAACTAATGATAACATATATATCCATTATTCAACAAAAATTTGAAATCGGCCTAGGACCGTACAGCACATGATTTGTCTGTGTCAGTGCACGTGCCGTTTGTTTTTTCCAATCCTTTGATGCCTAACTGTAGCAACTGATCCTTGGACTCCCATCGTCGCATTGCGCGTTCGCCACCTGGGACCTGTTAAAAATTAATATAAATAAAAAGACCGTTTGGTTGTGTACCAATCAAAGTAAACCACGGTCCCCTTCCCCGGGGAAAAAACCGGGACTTTGACTTTTTCCACCCGGATAGAGTCCAGGTACCTCGGGGACATGCAAAAGGTAAAAACACGGCTCATTGAACACGTTCCGTTTCAAGCTATAGTCCCGGTTGTTTAGAACAATGAAAACAACACCCTATACTGACACCACGGGGACATCGGAAATGATGAAAACGCTGGTCTTTTCACTGGGACCACCCGGGATGGGAAGGGGTTTACATTGACTAGTGCATTATGCGACAGAAGTTCAGTACTAACCGTTCGAAGCGACCGAACAATTGCTCGACCAATAGATGAAAAAAGATGTCTCCCACGGTAGTTTGATCGTGTTCCCCAGTTATATAAACCGGTTTGTAACTGTCACGTCCCTTTGGGGTATTTAAGAGCAATCTATGTATGCGGTAAAAAAGCACAGTTGCGCCGCATAAGTGACCTCATTGCCTTCATGCGTTGAGCTTCTCCGCATAAACGCCTTCATTCCTTTCATGCGTTGTAAATAGTCTAAACGGAATCTCAACCCGTCTATGCGTTGTGCCCGCTATGCGGTGTAACAATGCACTTCAGTATTGGAGGAAATTAAAGTATCTATCTGTTTGAAAACAAATGAGAGCTACATAATAGAGGAATTTTTTTCTGTGGACTTCGAATTAAATTTCATAAACAGTCAGGCTGAAATAATCACCAACTTGAAAAATAAACATTTACATCCTGATTGGTAGAGATATTTATAGGGAATATGAATTATGTTGATATATATGTTTATGACCATGTCTATACGAAGCCTTTTATTGCCAACTGGGCCTTTAAGCCCTACGGTTTGAAATAACTTTGTCTTGTCTCTTCTTGGCTTGTTCTTCCAGGATTTTATCCGTATTTGTAAAAAATGTATATACTTGCTAATCTGTCGATAAAACAGCTTACAATTAAAAGAGACAAATGTCAAATTGAAAGAAAGTCTTTTTTTAAAATAGTCTTTGTTTGAAACTTTGAAATCATGCATTTTGCATTTTCAACTCTTTTGTTTGGTTTTATTTTCAGGTGAAGAGGACACCTTTTTGACTTTTTACGACAAGGCTTTGTCTGTAGTGGTGTGAGTGAAGACAAAAAAGCAATATTGCAAAGGTTTGCCCGAGAAAACAAAAAGGCATAAGAGTAAAGTTACAAGTAAAGCAGAATTATATGAAAAATGCGTGTGTTATTTTTTATAGTGACCACATTTCTGACTTTAGCATTTATTGGAACTGTATTTTCACAGGAGTATTCGTGTGATTATATTGTCGATAAAGAAAAACTTTTGGGAGGAAAACCGAACTGTGGGGGAAAGCAGTGCCTTTGTGTTGGAAACATTGCAAAATGCGTAGGAAATAGGACTACACATGTTTTACCAAGAATAGATCCTGAAAGTCCTGTCGAAGAATTGTTTGTCGAATGTTATGGGATGCCAAATTTAAACCACAATTCTCTGGTAAACATAGAAAAGTTAAATCTCAAAAGTCTACACTTCCAGAGAAATGAAATAAGTAACATTTCTGAAAACATTTTCAAAACGTTTGAAAATTTAACCACTTTAGAAATCAGCGATAATGCAAAGATAAACAAGCAGTCGTTGTACACTGCCCTAGGAAGCCTTAAGAAGCACCTGAACATCAGTTTAACATTTCAAAACATCGGAATTGAAAATTTTACAGAAGCGTTCTATGAAAATCTGAATAAGTCAAATATTATTAACTTGTCTCTCGCCAATAATAGAATAAAGACTCTCAATTTCACACTTCTCAGTCAGTTGACAAATTTACAAGAGTTGAGACTCAATAAAAACTGGATAAATGAAACACTAGGATGGGAACAACTGAAAAATCTTCACACGCTTGACTTAGGCCTAAACGAACTTAAATTCGCAGGACTTGATTTCTGTTCCCCCGAAGAAACATCCGTTATCCCAAACATTAAGAAATTAGTATTGAGTAATAATTTACTTAGTAAATTAAAAAGACAAAATTTAAGGTCTTGGGATTGTTTGACTACTTTAGAGGAACTTAACCTGAGAAACAATACCATGAAGACACTGTTTATTTCATTTTTTTCAAACATGACATCATTACAAATGCTTGATGTTGGCTCAAACTGGATTCAACATGTGGAACTCGGTGATTATCCACCAAAACTGAAAGCAATTGATTTTCGGAATAATCAGTTTGTTGCGTTTCCGCCGAGTTTGTGTGCTAAAAATAGCAGTACCATTTATCCAAATTTACAAGAACTCAATTTCAGTAGAAATTATATCCAAAAACTTTTAACCGACAACTGGGCATGTTTACCAAACATCACAAAATTAGATTTTAGTAAGAATGACGTTAGTGAAATAAGAAATAATACATTTGTAAATTTTACTTCCTTGACGGCACTATACGTAGATAACATGATTCCATGGGTGAAAAAAATTGAACCGGCAGCTTTCAATAGCTCATCGTTGAAGGAACTTAGTCTACGATTTGACTGGATAGACTTTAGTAAGAAAGAGGTTCAAGATATCTTCAAATTCTGCCCGAATGTGAAAAAGATTGATATTTCTTATAACTACTTCATCAGTGTAAATGAGGCAACAATAGCTGACATACTGTCACCCATGAAAGATTTAGAAGTTTTGAAAGCTCAACGAATCAGCCTCAAGAAATTTCCAGCCTCGTTTTTACTAAAATTTAAGAAATTACAATATCTAGATATAAATAGAAATCTTCTAGATACAATACAATTTGATAAGCCGTTCAATAACCCGAATCTGAATTTAAGTATTCGGTATATTTCCGCTGCAGAGGGAGATATTAATAGCATAGACCAGTCAGCATTTCCACCAAGCATTATGAGAGCCCTAAAGAAGCTAGATTTGAGTGACAACGAGTTTGGCTGTAACTGTAATCTTCTGTGGTTTAGGGACAATGTAAAAAATAACAAAGTAGGTGAGATAGAACTGCTGAAGTGGCCAGATCGGTATATTTGCCGCAGTCCAACAAGCCTTGTTGGCACCCTTGTCAAAGGATTTAAACCTGATGAACAGTGTTGGCACATGCAGCCCATCACCATTGCTTTCATTGCAGCCGCGTCATCTTTGTTTGTGTTTACTGTTCTGTCGGTAACTGCTTACTTCAACAGATGGTATATACAGTACTACTGGTACAGATTTACCCGGCGGCGCCGGGAAGCTAAATCAAAAGAACCAGAAGAACAGCACCTTTTAGATGAAATTCAGTATGACGGATTTGTTGTCTACAATGAAGAAGATGGTGGTGTCGTGCACCATGAATTCATAGAATTAATGGAAAAGAGGTTTAATTACAAACTTCATATTTGGAAACGTAATGCGGCAAACGGCAATATTGTTGATATTATCCTGGACGCCATGTATGCCTCTAAAAATGTAATTGTTATTGTTTCGAAAAATTTAATGAAAGACCACTGGTGTAAATTTCAGGTTGACGTTGCCATACATCGAAGCATTGAGCTTTCAAGGAAAAATGTGTTGTTGGTTATTTTAGAAAATATTAATCTAAATGCAGTTAGTAAGACATGGTGCGTTCTGCTTACAAGAATGCCAACAGCACGTTGGAGTTGTGCAAAGGATGGTAGTGATATAAAAAGAAACTTCTTTGAACTAACTGTGAAAGAACAGTTGGGACAACCATTGAACAATATATCTAATGGATGCTTGTCAGTAGGAGTAAATAGCTAAAAACATACACAAGCAACTACATTATAGACTTATTAATACGAAAAATATTTTCTGTGTGATCAGACATAATTATAAGTGTGGTTTTTACTCGATTGTTTTCTAATTGTAGTACAGTGGTTTATTAAAGTCTATAACTTTAACAAGATTGAACATTTCAGTGATTTTACTGCCATGGTTGTTACGAAAAGAACGAACTCTGACAGCTCTAGTTGTTGAGTAAGAGGGTTATGCCTTTAAGCTATGTTTTGTTTTTCATGGCAATGAAAACTAAATATGAAAACGCATCACATATCAACGTTGGCGTATGTTTGAATGTAACTATACGTATTAATATTAAGGAATGCCTCTGGTAACCCATTTGCCTTTTATTTAGTTTTAATGGGAACGTTTCAAGGCTCTTATTTTGAAAAATAAATGTAGATTTCCTTTGAACGATCTTGTGTCGTGTTGATTACTCCATATTTCCATGATAACGTAAAGAAAATAAAGCTTACTATTGCTGCGTTTCATTAGCTTACTTGAGACGATGCACAGGTGAAAAATCGTGATGCATTTCCGTCCGGCGTCCGTCGTTCACCACTTGCTACAGACAACTTCTCCTCGGAGATCACTTGGCCACATTGGTAAAACTTGCTAGGGATGTTCCTTGCAAGAGGATCTACCATTTTTTTAAATCCGCTCTATGCAGAACTCTGGTTGCTATAGTAACTTAAATGGAAAACTATAAAAACATGTTTGTCTAACCATGAATCCAAGAGCTCCAAAATTTGTTGTGTAGCATTGTCCGGTAGGCCTCAACAAAGATTGTTCAATTTGTGTTTCTTGGGTCACTGCTGGCACCGCCTCAGCTGTCATTGTTTCTACATAAACATACTTAAGCATAAAAGAAGTCGACAATTTAAAGAAGTTTACCCTTTAACCTAGTGCATTCGTCTTTCTTTAAGTTATGTAAATTTCAATGACTGAATGAATTAATACCCAGTATCAAAATGGCTGTCAAACATTCAATGTACAACCGACTGATCAACTGCATACATTTATATAAGTTGTTGTTGTACCATTTTTCGATGGGAAGTAATTTATTCATATTGTGTCAGATATTAACGTAAAAGAACAATCTAAATGTTATGCTAAAAAACCACCATGCTACAAAAATTCGAACATTGAAAATATGCAAAAGGGCATAAAAGGTCGAATTTTATAACTGTAAAGACGCGACAAAAAATCGACCATCTGATATTGTTTACACGTACCAAAACGTCGACCTATCATAACAGAGAAAAGAAGAGTCAACGTTGTACGGAATTCCGTTAGGGCCATGATTGGAAACGCGATACTCGACAGTACGATGATAAAAACGCGAAATGACGACACTACGAAGATGAAAACACGAAGATACGATGATGATAACGCGCAACCATTATAATGAAAACGCGACAAGGCGATAGCATGATAATGATTACGCGATAAAATATTGCGTTTTCACTATTGTACTGTCGCGTTTTCACCGTATTAATGTCGTGTTATCGCGTTTTCGTTATTGTGATTTCGTGATTTCTCGTTTTCGTCATCGCACCTTTGCGTTTTCGTCATCGTACCTTTGCGTTATCATCATTGCACCTTCGCGTTATCATTATCGCACCTTCGCGTTTTCATCATCGCACCTTCGCGTTTTCATCATCGCACCTTTGCATTTTCACCATCGCACCTTCGCGTTTTCATCATCGCACCTTTGCGTTATCATTATCGCACCTTTGCGTCATATTGATAGTTACTTTCTTGCTTTAATGTTTATGTCCATGTTAGTAAAGAGTGTAAACAAAGTAACAAGTTATTTTATTACAATATGTAATATTATAAGTCTTTACAAGTACACTATAAAAAGTATAATCTTTGGGAACTAAACTACTATAATCTAATTTTAGAAAATAATTAAAGTATTTTAAATAAAGCTAAAAAAGAGAACAATATATCGATTCTAAATTTTACAAGACTTTAATTTCAAGTGTATATTATATTCCACTGAGCATGGAAAAGAACGAATGGAAAGCTTTTTGTATCGTGCACTTTTCCCCGAACAACCTCTTCATAGGGCGTCGGTCATATGGGCGACCGGTACCGACGATAGATAAGCTCAAATAGATAGAGCATTAGACAGTTATTTTAGCAATGCTCGTTCGCCTACTGGCATTATAAGCATTTTCAGAATTCTAGAAGATTGGAAGTCTGTCGTTGTACGTGCAGTAAATAATTTTCAATTTCCCTGCTGTCGTTATTTGAAATTAGCTAAAGTTATATATCAGTTACAATAAATTTCTTTGTTAAATTTAAACACAGCGTCTACCTTAAACACAAACAAACATTTGACATTTTCGCTAGTTATCATCAAGAGGAATCTAATAATTGCACATTGTTAAAAATAGGGCCGCAAATGCGGTCGCAGGTAGTATCGGAGGGCCGCAGAATAAAAATGTTCGAAAATCTCCGACTCCAGGTGCTCTGCTGCATATTCCTTTTCATTAGACGCTCTGTCGCAGTTAGAAAACTCGCCACTATAATGGGTGATGACATAAAGGGCATAACCCAAAAACTAAACTGGCAGTGTGTGGTGCGTTTCACATTCTTGCTATTCAGAATTACTCAACTAAGTGCCCTCTTGCTAGAGAAATCTGTTTAATTGATCAACTAAAACTAAATTGTGAAGGTCTAGTTTCAAAACACCCGTCTATAACATGGTAATCTATGAAGAACAAAACGAGGCGTGAATGAAATAGAGTTCAAATTAATTTTAAAAAGAAGTATATAGCACTTTTTCGCATAAAACTCTGAAAACTAATGACTGGAACAATGTCTCCGTTAATGCAAGACATATTCTATCCAAACTTGAAGGTGTAATTGCCGAGTGCACTCGCAGCGGTTACTTCCCTTGCATAACATTCATCAATGCTTCCAGACCTGTCATGTGATGTAAATAAACAAAAATTTCGTTCATCCATTCATTCATTCATTAATTAATTAATTCATTCATTCATTCATTCATTCATTCGTTCGTTCGTTCGTTCGTTCGTTCGTTCGTTCTTTCATTTTGTTTGTAACCAAGAGAATTTAATCAAACAGAATACTTAAAAATGGGAAATACAAATGTATCTATTCTTTTATACACTCACGACATTGTGTTAATCACAATGGAGAAAACCTACAGACGATGCTTAATACATTACATAATTGGTGCAGACAGTGGAGAGTGATTATCAACACAAATAAATCAAAATGTATGCACTTTAGAAACGGCAGGGCTCAAAGATCGAATCACGTGTTCAAAATCGGTAAAATTATATTAGAAACAGTTGAAAGCTACAAATATTTGGGAATTACATTTCACGAAAAAGGTGACTTCACAGAAAATTGTGATTTATTGTCAAAATCGGCAGGGCGCGCACTTGGAAGTCTTATAAATAAAATCCACAACATGAAAGATTTGAAATTTCAGACTTTAGAGAAGCTCTACTTCTCATGTGTTGCATCTATATTGGAATACGGGTTCACGGTCTGGGGCGCCAGACAATTCCAATGCATAGATCAAATACAACACCGTACACTCTGATACTTCTTCGGTGTACACAGGTTCAAACCCATTCTAGCATCATATGGTGATACGGGTTGACTACCCAGCCTGTATAGACGCTGGATGTGTATTTTACGTTTCTGGAACAGACTGTTACTAATGGATGACAACAGGTTGACAAAACGTATATTTATCAATGATTACGAAATATGCCGCAACAATTAGTCTAGTGACGTTAAACAGATAACAGATAATCGTGGGTTAAGAGAGGCATTTGATAGTCAATCAACGATTCCGTTGTCAATGGCAACTTCTACTCAGAGAAATGGTCACGAGAAATTCAAACTGTCGTAAAATTAAGAACATTTAGATCAAACAAGGAATGTGAAAACTATATTAATCTAAACTTAAAAAAGTATGAACGCTCATTACTCTGTCAGTATAGAAGTGGCATGTTGCCAATTAGAATTGAAACTGTTGAGCAGAGGTTATGTAGATTTTGTCACTCAAACGAAGTAGAAGGTGAAAAACATTTCCTGTTGTATTGTGACATGAATAACTCCTTAAGAACACATATCTTTGGAAACATATGGCTCTCTCAATACTTAATCAATTTAACAGATGACTATAAATTAAAACACTTACTATGTGAATTTTCTAGAAAATGTGCTAAATTTGTTGTAAATGCTTATCTCCTCAGACGTTCTGTTATGTATTGTAACCGGATTAGTTCATATTGTAAATATGCAAATATAATTGTTATTATGTATATACGTTCAATGTGATAAGAAGGTTACGAAATATATAATGTTTATCCTGTGAGTTTTATTTAGCAAGACATTGTAATCATATTTTACTCAAACACCTCCAAGTAAGTGAAATCATTTTAATACAAAACTGAAATGATACTATTACTTTTTTTTAGATCATGGTTTTTAATACATGTTGATATTTTGATTTCGTTATTAACAAACTTGATATTAAATATGAAAGGTATACATTGCATTATGTGATAATTTTACATAAACGAATAGAGCCTTTGAAAATTGTGAATTATTATGTTTTTCGGTTTTCGTTCCGAAAAGACTTTACTAGGCAAAAAAAGGTTCTTATACTTTTTATGTAAATATGATAGCAATGTTAAACAAACGTTTAATAATACTTATCTCATTAAGACACTTTCAACAAAACAAAATCATACTTGCTAAGTGTAAACCGAACGTTTTATGTCTTTTTGTTTAAACCTACCTGAAGTTATATCTAATTCAATTATTCAATCTAATTTGGTTCATGAAATACAAACCACAACATATATGTTAATACATGTTTATTATTATAACTTAATGATTTTTGGTGACTTATAGGCCCATTGTAATACTGTATATTGTAATACTTATGCACATGTCACGATAGTAAAATACTTACTCACTCACTCACTCACTTACTTACTTACTTCTATAAACATGTTTATTTAAGCTGATTAAAATTAAGTCAGTCAATCAACAGAACAACACATTAAAGTGGGGTTCACATGTTCTAGCATACGTGTTTAAACATGTATGCTTTTAAAACATACCTGTTTTCCCGTTCACACATTATGCTAAAGCATGTATGTTCTGTCGTTTTATCACTGATGATTCATTTCCCAAGTATTGTTAAAATGGAATTTTGAGAATTGTTTGCTCCTTTAATTTATGCTGACTACCTTCAATATTAAAGAAATAGACGAAGGACTCTGACATGTTCATAAGGTCCTTGGATTCTGAGGCGAAATAATTATGGAGCACAACTGCTCTGTTGAAAAGGTTAGGAAATGAAAGTGAACTGGACTTTTGTAATTTTGTGCAAATGAAGCGGCAGAAATTTAATTGAAAGCAACGTTCCATAGATTTGGTTCACTTTTACAGAATTCAATAACTTCTTTCTGTTTGGTCTTGATTCAATTTTATTTCTGATTCTTTACTTTTGGCAGCCTTTTTTTCTGAATCACCAACTTTTCTCCATTCATGTTTCATTTTTGTCTTGACAAAGGCTGATAACAGGACAGTGTATCGGGAACTCTTTCAAGTAGGAAAATTACCGTATGTTTTACATAAGTTCTGTTTGGTCTGCTTTACATATCTGCTTACATTTTTTCAAAACATATCTGCTAAAACAAATCGTGTGAACTCCCCTTTAATCTATCAAATATGTCGAATGACTAAATGGTCTGTTTAAAACAAAAGATACTAAAAGGAAGAACAGATACAGTAACAATGGACGGATTCACAATGTGTGTTCAAAATAATGAGTTAAATATGATACTTTTACTTTCACCCCAAAAGAACCCAAAAGAAACAATTAGATAAACTTCCCGGTGCTCTTCCCTCAGTCAGTGCTTATAGCTGGGCTCATTTTTATCTTTTCCTGGTTCACTGTATTATTTATAAATTTGAGCAAATATACGGTGCCTCTTTTGTTGCCATGTTTAGTGAATTGACAATTTAAGAAAGAAATAATCCAAGAGTTTATTTCCAGTAGGATTCGTTGTAATAGGCTACAAGGATAATTAGGATTTTTTTTTCAACTCGCCTGGCCTTTTGAAATAAGATATAAAATTGAATGTCTATAGATGAGAATGCAATGACTGGCGTTCTACCTTAATCTCACTTTTGCCACAAAGCCTATAAAGTATCAAATAGCCAGCACGGCCTTGGAGCTTCAAGGAAATTTGATTAAACGTCTAAATTCTATCAGAGGTGAAAGTGATAAGTAACTCTGAGAATCACCGCCAGACCTTTAATGTCCATTTATAATGTCTTGTCATCGAAAAACTTACTTCCGTTATCGATAATAGTTTCTAGTTTGTGATACGAGTTATCGCTTAAGCTGAGACGATTTTCAAGTGCAGTGTAGCTTGACAGCTTTTTTAAGTAGACGAGGTGTTTATATTTCTCAGTGAAAATGGATGTTAATTTACGTTTAATACTTTATTTAATTCTTATTAATGTTTGTCTTAAGATAGCATCTGCGTGTGATTCAACAGTTAGAAATGTAATTAGTGGAAATAAACCAAACTGTGGTGAACAACAGTGTTTTTGTGTTGATCGGTCAGCTTACTGTGTTGGCAATAAAACATTGACCGCTCTGCCAAAATTTCACACACAGATTTCCGAACTGTATGCAGAGTGTTATGACTTCTCAAACTTAAACAGTAGTTCTTTGAAAAACGTTATAGAATTAAATTTACATACACTTCGATTTCGGCGCAATGATATTCAAAAAATATCAAAAGACATATTTCGCGATTTCCAGCAAATACGTGTCATGGAAATAAGTGAAAACGTTAACCTTAACAAAACTCTCTTACTGTGGGCTTTGAAAGGTCTTAATAAATCTAATATTGAATCTCTTTCTCTGCAAGGGAACAGGATAAAAAAACTCAATCTTCAAGTCTTTGAAGAATTTACGAGCCTTACTAAACTAACACTTTCTGATAACAGAATAAAGTCAATAAAAGGAAGGAACAAACTGGAATATTTGAAAGAATTGGATCTGGCAAGGAATATACTTAGAGGAAAAACAAGTATACAATTCTGCCTGAATGGAAATGTGAAATTACCTAGATTTCCAAATTTGGAAAAGCTAGATCTCAGTCGTAACACTCTTGGCAGAAATGGAAATCCATTAAAATTTAGCTGGACATGTTTGAATAAGCTTACGGTTCTAGACTTAAGTAATAATACACTTTCAGAAGTAAGTTTTAGCTTGTTCGAAAGCTTGAAATCTCTGAACTACTTAAACCTTGCCTCAAACTGGATTCAGCGAGTAAATGTTGGAATTTATCCACCTCTCTTGGAAAGTATAAATTTCTTCGACAATTATCTGACAGGTCAGCCCCCACCTTTATGTTTAAACGTCCGTGGAAACAAAACATTTCCAAATTTAAAACACCTATTCTTTGGTAGAAATAACCTACAGAGGCTTGATACCCGATGGAACTGTCTGCCTGGGATAGAAACTTTGGACTTTAGTAAAAACGACGTTAGAATAATTTCAAACCACACGTTTTCAAACTTTAAAAACCTTAAAACACTTGATCTAAGAAACATGATTTCTTGGAATAAAAGGATTGACGTAGAAGCTTTCAACAGTGCAAGTCTTCAGAACCTGGATATCCGCTTCGACATGATTGACTTCTCAAAACCAAAGAATCGGTACCTTTTTAGTTTCAGTCCAAATCTAACATGGTTGGAAATATCATACAACAACTTTACTGGCGTCTCTGTCGAATCCATTAAAGATATTCTTTCTCCTTTGAGGAAACTGAAGACATTAATAATGCAGGGTATACATCTGAAGACATTTCCTGTAGAAATTCTTGAGAACTTAACTCAACTGATTATGGTCGATATTGAAAATAACGAATTACATTCAATTGAGTTTCCTCGTTCATTTAATGATACAAGCAAAGAACTGAGAATAAGAAATATTTCTGTTGCTAGGAGTCTTATAAATACTATAACAGTAAAGGCATTCCCTACAGCTATCATTAAAAGTTTGAAATACCTGGATTTAAGTGATAATCAGTTTCTATGTGACTGCGACATGGAATGGTTTCGAAACAACATCAATTCGACGGGATATGTAAGAAATGTGAGACTGTTAAACTGGCCCGATAAATATCTTTGCCGAAGTCCGACATCACTGAATGGACACTTGTTCCAGACCTTTCAACCTGACCAAATCTGTAAGCCGCTAGATCCAGTCATTGTAGCTGTCATTGCTATAGTGTCGTTCCTATTTGTTTTCAGTATATCAGCTTCAGTCATTTACTGGAAGAGATGGTATATAACATTCTGGTGGTATAAAATGACCCGGAGGAGTAAGGATGGAAAATATACAGATCTAGAACGAATGCCAATTTTAGATCATATACAATATGATGGCTATATTGTTTCTAATCACAAAGACAACGACTTTGTGCATCATCGCTTTCGTGAGCTGATAGAAAATAAACTTGGCTACAAGCTTCATATATGGGAACGTGATTCTAAAAATGGCGCCTTAGTTGACGTCATGTTAGATGCAATCTACGCATCTAGACATGTCCTCGTTATCGTCTCAAACAACCTTATCAGAGATTCCTGGTGTAAATTTCAGATTGACGTTGCAATAGATAGAAGCATCGAATTAAATCGAAATTGCATTACCTTGGTGGTGCTTGAAGATGTTGATTTTAAAGCCGTTAGTAGAGCTTGGTGTGTCATGCTGACGAAAATGCCAACAGCGTATTGGTCAAATGATAAGGAAAGTATAAAGCAAAAACTATTTGAAGAAACTATAAACCGACAGCTAGGACTTCGGATGATTGAATGATTCAACCAACCATTTTCTTTTATTTTGTTTTAGCTTCCTAGTCTTCGTTTTGTTTTTTTTGTAGTTGTTTTTTTTTTTCTGGGTGATTCACAACAATGTGACAATGATCTTATTCATGTTGTTTTAAGCACGATGTTGTTATTTTCCTCGTATATTATAGTAGAAAAAATAAAAGAATTAAACAATACTGTGTGTAGTAATATAAATTATATTATTCATTCTGCTTGTAAATATGTAAGAAAATGACAATTTATCATAAAGACCCAAGCGAAGATTTATTTCTTGTTTTTCTTTTTTATCAAAAAAGGGCTAAATATGAACGTTATGCTATATAATTTTGTATATTAGAATAACAAGGTCAACATATTCGCATATTCGTAGCCGTGTATGTATTCATTGTAATGTGGTTTTCTTTAATGATCCGTTCAAGGTTCTAGCTTGTCTGCTCTATTTGATATAAGTCTTGTTTTATATGTCTCGTGTTATATGTTGCATGTACAATTAAACGACAATATATTAAATTGCAGCGTGAGAAAAGTGTACTTTGTGTATTTTATATGTTATTTGTGTTTTTGAATGATATATGTGGATATATTACCTGCCAAGATTTTATATCACCCGAGCCGTTAGGCGAGGGTGATATTTTATCTTGGCAGGTAATATATCCACATATATCACTCATAAACCCAAATAATAATTTTATTATCCTTCCCCTGCCGAGTAAGATGATTATAAAATTAATCATTGCTGTTTCAAATGAAACGTCGAAATTCAATTCCCTTTAGGGTACCCCTTCACCTCAAAATGACGTCACAACATAATTTGTGCTGGCGAAAAGCGGTATTTTCCCAGAAGTGATATGTTTGAATATTAAATTTATATCTTTAATGAAAGCCATTAAGTTTGGTTAATATCTCCGCGCATACAGTACAGATTATTTTTCTTAAACTTTTTTTTATTTTTATTTCAATAGTTCGTCTATAAATCTACATGAAGTATATTTGCTTTCGTACCTAACGAATGTAAACAAGAGAAAAGGAGTAGCCTGTTGAAGAATTAGTATCAAGGTTTGGCGAGGTCATATTTGTTTCAAATACTACTGAGAATATTTATCATTACTCTTTTTTGGTAAATATATTTTATTTGCCAATTAAAAAGTGTTTGTATATCGGAATTTACACTTTACAACATCGAACCGTACGCGCATCGTCACAGCGCATGTTTACAACGTGGGGTACCCAAAGGGGGAATTTAATGTGTATATTACCTGTCTGGCTCGGTAATATCAATTTCTTTCGACGGATCAATAGCCAATCAAAAAGGTGAAAAAATTCTGGAAGGGTAATAAAATCAATTATGGCACTCGATCCTATTGCACGTGTTATATGTCTCGTGTTATATGTTGTTGTGTGTACATTTAAACGACGATATATTAAAATGCAGCGTGAGAAAAGTGTACTTTGTGTATATAATTAATTATGTCACTCGATCCTATTGCACGTGTTATATGTCTCGTGTTATATGTTGCGTGTACATTTAAACGACAATATATTAAAATGCAGCGTGAGAAAAGTGTACTTTGTGTATATAATTAATTATGTCACTCGATCCTATTGCATTTGTGTACATTATTGTTTTATTACACTGTGTATGCAACAAGTCATTTTATAATCATTTATATGTTGTTTTTTGTGATTTATTTTGATGTCAAAAGTAAACGTATTTCTCTGAAATACTAGCGAATTTGTATTCTGATTTATGTTTACAACTTCCATTATTTATTTTTGGGTCAAAAAACGTGTTGAATGAGAATAGTTGTTTACGTTTTTTGCCGCAGATAAGGTCCCAAAATCAGTTAAGTTTATAAATCAAATGAATGCATTTGAAAATAGAAACAGTGTTACAATAAATTAGATTGAAACAGAGAGTGTGAGTTTTCACAAACTAGTCAAGACTTGCAGATTCAAGCCCGTCAAAAGTAGAATCGTGTCCAGAAACATTAACAAGTTTCGGTAAAAAAAAGGGTTTATTTGTATAAGTTATTGAAATGTATGTTAGTCCTTGAACTCTCTCTCTTATGTGATTGAAAAATTACTTCCAGTAGCAGGCCGTGTATGATCTTTACAATCTACAATGCTTGGGGCCCAGGTTATTCTTTATATCTCTTTCTGATGTTTCTGATGTCAAAAAATAATATTTGCATTTGAGCAAGACACGATGTCAAAATGTTAAAGGTACGCATTTTTTTGTTGTCAACATTATTTACTACTAACAGTACTCTCCCCTGTTTGAGGACTATAATCTATGATTTCGTATTGACTTAATGCGTCATGAGAACATTCCATTTTATCTCCAGTCACCAGTGGTGTTGTTATCGTTATATACGAACCTGTAGTACCTAATGTCCACGTGTCTGTTGTCAACGATACAGACTCAACTCAATTTCAGTTCCTGTACAATAGACACTTCCTTTTCGTCATAGCATTTTAAATTTTGAGCTCTGATAGTATTTCTACTCGGGCCAATATAATCAGGATATAATCCAACACTAATGCCCCGCAAAAGTTGAGTAATGTTCTCTTTTATGACCGGGCTGAATTTACAACTATAGTAATAAGACGCGTGTTTGCCATTTATGCTGGTAGATGAATTTGAATTATCAAAATGATGTTTTCCTTTCAAGTTGATGAGCATGTTAATTGTATTACCAGTCTATCCTAATTCATTACCACAAGGAGTACATTTTACGGATTTCTCATCATTACTGTGTTATTGATGATCTTTCGAGGACATTTTATTTTAGAGAGAGTTATTCTATATGAAAACTTACTAAAAAAATGAAATTGCTTAATAGGAAGTCTATCTATCTAGTTGAGTTTATTTATTGTCGGTACCGGTTTGTTAAATGAAGACGCCCACTACATAGTTTAGTCATTTTACGGTTGTGAGGTCAAGTTCAAGATACAGAAAGCATCCTTTTCCAGAGACAATCCTGCTTCCTTTCAAAGCTCTGTGTATAGTACTGATAATTAGGACCTCGTTTTCACGTCTCATTCGGAAGACAATAAGTAAAGTTAGTGGAGGAGCAGGGGATAGAAATCACAACCGCTTGATTAGCGCGTTACCACTAGACCACTGAATTCCGTCCCCTTGAGGAAAATCATCTCTCAATTAGTTCATGAAATACCACGTGTAACATTTTATCATAAAATAACGTATTATATGCATTATATCAAACTTAACCTGCCGCAAACTTGAGTTACTGAAGTTACAACTTGGTTATCAACTGCACTAAAGCAACAGCAAAAGAAATGTCTTTAAAAAGAGTTGTGGGGTGCTTAGCAAAGATGATATGGCTCTTAATTAATACTGTGGAGACAAACAACTATTTAAATAGTGTTATTTCGCCTTAACAACTGATTAGGACTGAACTACTTCACAACAAGGAAAAGTAATGAACAAATCTTTTTTTTCTGTGATATACATATTTCCGGTCGTACTTGTGTATTCATCTTTATTTTCAGTTCCTATTTCATGCTGTTTCAATATTTCCACTTAAGCTTCATTAATAAAGACAGTCTCAAAACTTTCCAAACAACCCACGTGTTTCAAATCTTTGCACTTCAGAAGGACTGTCAAGTTAATGACAAAATATACTTGATACCAACATTCATAAAATAAAGCCGAATATTTCGCGATATTTTTACCCTAATTCTTTCTTTTTTTCTATATAAAATCCATTAAGTTCAGAGGGCTTTAAAACATAGCAAAACCTCTTTTAGATGGCTTTAAGTTACAAATTCTTGTAGATCTATATATGTACTACTGAATGTTAGGGTAACATATTATTCTTTGCGTTCAAAATGTTGTCAGTTTATAAGTTAAATTTCGAAATGTTTTGCATATTGATGCCAAGAGAGAGACTTTTTTAAATATTGTAATTTGTAGATAAGTCCATTGTAGTATACACCACTTTCATGCCGTCACACGCCACTATTGATTGTATAGTCCGTACATTTGTATCGAAAGCGGATGTGAGTGTGAATAAATATAGTCAGTACCAAAGGCAGGTGTGATAACTCAACCAAGTAATTGACATTAATCCAAAAAAATAACTGATTTTCTGAAGTACTTTGGTTTACCACTGATTATGATTATTTATCAAAATGAGATAAGATTCCTTCACGAAAAATTGCTTAAATATAAGTTAGGGATATTGCTAAAATTTTAACACTCATAATTTCCTTTAAATTTATGATGAATCAAAACATGCTAACATAATAGTGGCGCATAACGTCTCGTAAAGCGGTGCATCAAGACTCTAACGCATAACGTCTCGTAAAGTGGTGCAACAAGACTCTGGCGCATAACGACTTGTAAACTGGTGCATCAAGACCCTGGCACATAACGTCTTGTAAAGTGGTGCATCAAGACCCTGGCACATAACGTCTCGTAAAGCGGTACACCAAGACTCTGGCGCATAACGTCTCGTAAAGTGGTGCAACAAGACTCTGGCGCATAACGTCTCGTAAAGTGGTGCACCAAGACTCTGGCGCGTAACGTCTCGTAAAGTGGTGCACCAAGACTCTGGCGCATTACGTCTCGTAAAGTGGTGTATCAGATCACTAAGAGTAGCGTAGTTTCTAGCATGTGCATTTATAGTGCTATTTTATAAATCTTACCTAATTTGAAAAACACAGGTCTTTTCTGTCAAAATAATATGTACCTTCTTTAACAGTATTTTTATTATAGCTTTTTGGAGCTGAATACGTATGACACCCTTTGAATCACTTGCGAGTATTGCAGGTCACTAGATGTATAAAATCATATCTGCACTTTATGTCACAGGTGAAGAATCTTGTTAGTGTCAAAATAACTTTTGATTACAATGTTAAATGTTCGATGTTAATTACAGTCACGATTATTCTAAATAACTGAAAAAAAAAAAGTTATCATTGCTTTAACCAAACAGATACAGATCTGCAGTAAAATCATTGTGTGGCTGTGCACATTACCTTGTAGGTAAAGGACAACGTGTTTTTATATGAAATTTAATAAGAATTCACTCTTGAAATAAATAATGTAAACTGAATCTGGGTTTATTCAGGTTTTTCCTCAAAATCCTTGTGTTTATCCTAAAGCAATTACCCAAATCTTCGATTGCCTATCACTCAGTATCTAGACTGATCCTGAACTAACACACTGACTTATTTATAAAATCACTATACAATATCCACTTATTACTTTAATATGAGGAAAAATAGGTATTTCCATTAAATGCAAGCTTAATATAACCCTGTTAAACAAACAAAAAATAGGTGGTTTACAAACATTTTCATGGTAACAACACTTTAAAGCTTAGAGAGCTATTGTTAAATACTGTTACATAAAGAAACGTTACAGGGACAATATTATAAATAAGAACTCTGCCGACAGACTATATCACAACATTCAAAAACTTTTTAATTTTACTGAGGTAGGTACAGAAGTTGTAATTTTTAAATTAATTTTTTCGATCTACATTCACCCCCAATAATTTTTGTTTAAATTCAGTCAGGTGATCTGGAATTACCAACAGTTCCAAAAACTTTATTTCATTATTTCCAGTAGGTCTGCGACCCACGTGGCAATACAAGCATAAATAAAACACATGGCGGCAATGTAAATACTAAAACAAACCTCTTAATTAGTGTTGTAAGTTCATACAATATAAAGTATACAAACCGACACTCTGTTATACAAAACACCGCTTGACATATATTATATCTATTACATTTAACTTTACTCAATTTGAAACAATAGATCTGTGCAAATACTTTTGATAAATATGATACAGTTAAAGGGAAGTTACCCTATAAAATCTTGCAATGTGTATTGAATGAATTGTTTCCCTTGTTTTATATAATCTACTACCGCAAAGTTGAGCTGTAATTAGTTGACATTTTGTTGTTGTATACATGTAGAATGATAGGCATCTTGTCTTATTTCTTGAATAAAATCAATCTATCTAATCTAACTATCTATATACGCATATAATGAACACAATTGCATATATTTATATCATCAAAATGATTCTTGTTAGATAAGATAAAGCAAGTTATAAAGAAGATATTGAACAAAAGTATACCAATACTTGTAATACGCAATTCAACTATGCTTTTAATACAGATATCAAAGCATTCTCACATACTTTTAAACAGGAAGAAACCACTGACGGTTTATTACAAATAATATTAATACAACTAAATATGGAATCATAATGATAAAAGAATTCATTGTCCACAAAGAGTATTTCTCGTCCGAAAGCGAAAGTGACAAGGTCAACGAGTGGACACTTAGGCTCTTTAAAAAAATAGGAACTAAGAACGAATGAGTAATAAATTATGTCTGAAAATATATAATCATGTTTGTCCGTATAACAAATTATACCTTTTTTGAAAGCATGTTCAACAAAACAAGCCAAGTTTTTCAGAATTTTATGATTTTCTGTATTTTACATTTCAACGAATTTAAACATGCTCGTCTCTTAGGTATATATTGTTCACGTAAGTCATTGTACATAGAACACTGCATTACAAAGTGATATTCATCTTCTAACACGTTACAGATTAAACAAAGCCGTTCATTAATAGGAAAACTAACAGGTTGATTCCATCTACCAGTTTCTACACACAGTCTGTGGAAAGATAAGCGAATGCATGAAAGACTAATACGAAACTTAGGAATGTTAAGAATATCTAGATATGGCTGAAATCTAAAAACGGCTACATTTCGAAAAAATAATGCACTACTTGATTCATTTAATCTAGATTGAAACTAGAAAAATTGATCTTTTATTCTCTGTTTTACCAAAGATAAAAACAATTTTATATCTTCAACAGTCTGAAACAACCAAGCGTCATTGAATCCTGGTGTACAGAGTAAATCTCTAACTAGTAAGCACCAGTTTTTCCTGTGTGGATTTTTTAAAAGATCTTCGTACAGCATATTGTAAATTTTTCTTATGTACTTCTTATCATAAGCGCATAATAGTGTTGTCCAATATTTGATAATATTGAAAAATCCTAAATTTTGTAAAGAAAGTAGTCCCAATTCACCATAAATAAAATCATTTTGTGTACCCTTTTTTAACACCTAGCATACGTTTGTAAAATTGCATTTGCACTCTCTCTAATGATTTTCTAGAATGAAATCCCCAGACTTCACTGCCATAATTTAAAATTGGCAATACAAGTTTTTCAAATAGATCGAATTTCTGTTTCACAGAAATATTGGTATATTTATAGTTTATACAAATATTTATTCATCTGAAAAATGGCCTTTGACGCTTGACCAGGTAATCTGTTTTGAGCTTCTGTAGAAGTACCAGATGTAGTGAAGACAATACCTAAGTATACAAATCTACTAACTATCTCATGTATCATTTAAAAATAAAGAAAATAGCAAGGGAGATAAACACTCACCCTAACGTACTCCAAGGTGGCATTCAAAACTATTACTCATGTTATTCGAATATTTCACTTTTGACTTAACAGTAGAATACATAGAACGAATGATGTTGAATACATTACCTCGCAAGCCAAGTTTTAGTAGTTTAAACTACAAATTTTCACGACATACATAGTCGAATGCTTTACCAAAATCTTAAAAAAGCACAAAAGAGTTGCCTGTTCTTGCTTAAGATATGATTTATAAGCCCGTTCAGCACAAAAATGTTATCTATTCATTTTAGCTCTAAAACCAGCTGGAGCTTCTATATAAACTCCATAATCTTCTGACCAGGAACAAAGCCTATCATTTAAGGTTCTAGTGAACAATTTACCAAGAGTACTAAGTAGCGTTATTCCTCTGTAATTATTAACGTCATTTATACTACCTTTTTTGAAGTGGAAATATATAACCCTCAGACCAAGCGGTTGAAATAACCAAAGTCATAAATCTTATTAAATAAAGGAAGTGCATACTTAACGACAAAGTCTTTACCGAGAGCTATCAAATTTAAGAATTGCTGTTTATAAAAAAATATATATATCATACATTTCACTATTTCTTCCATTAATAAAATGGACTTTTGGGAAAAAATATAAAAAAAAAATATAGACTAAAACATTGTTTAATTTTGCTGTGTAAGGCTCGATACATATTTGGACTCGACTATCTAAAACTTTTCCAGCTCACCTGTTTACTCACACAATGGTATATGTCTGTTCTGTACAGAAACAAAAATTAAACAATCTAATATTACATGAACTCAGATATCTTCGAACGTACAAATTTCACAACTACAGCATGCGCACGTACAAAAACATAAGACACTTATATACCATCTCAAAGTCAGTATTATATAAATATGTCGATAGAGATCAGGAAGCCATTGATTGAGCGGAAGAACGCCACACTCCTGATCTGCAGAAAGCCGGTTTGAATCCCACTATGGGTGAGTTTCTTTGTGAAATTCCACTTTCCAGTACTGGTTCGAACCAAGGAATCTGTCAGTAAGTTAACTTACGAACATGAAACTCGGTAACAGAAAGATGCAATACGTCTTAGAATATACAACCCTGGGCGGGATTCCAACTCCGATCTTAGCGCACCGAAGACCAACACACTAACCATTTAGCCAAGAATCGATTCCCTGACGCAGTTGTCAGAGGTTGTATTTATACAATTAAAGGAAGGTATGCACTAGACCGTAACAGTAGGATTATTATAACCCACAAGACCTTTATCCGAATCGATGGAAAAACATACAGTTAAACTACATAACCTTTCAGCACACGACAGTAAGTTAACTTCGGGCTAATGTTAATCATTAAGCTATGCAAACACAGCTTTACAATTCCTTTTTCTCCACTGAACTTAGATAAATTCATTTTAAAGCGGCGTGTTGCCGACAAGAACATTTGACAATCAAAGACCTCAACTTGATGTTGGATAAAAGTTGTTTAACTTAAAAGGGGCGACTCATTCAATAATGCAGGTATTTTTATTCATTGTTTTACTTAAAATAAATAACTGCTGAAGTACATAAACTATAAATTGCTGCAATTGCCAAAACAAATTAAAACAAATCAGACATACATGTTACTACCTGATTTCTGTCCAATATCTTTCCCTCAGAGTGGCGATGCGAACAATGGTTGATGTAACTTGTGGTTGATGTCAATAGTGCCTGATACAAATAATGGTTGATTTAACTAGTGGTTGATGTCAATAATTGCTGATGCAAATAATGGTTGATGTAACTTGTGGTTGATGTAAATAGTCGTTGGTGCGAATAATGGTTGATACAAGTAACGCTTGTTGTGGATAACTGGTCATGTTGATGAAACACATGATTGACGTAAATAATAGTTTAAGTAAATAATGGTTGATGAAAATAATGGCTTACGTAAATAATGGTTGATGTTGTTACGGTGTCCAGTATCGATACTTGTAATGGTTTAAAAAATAATGTTTAACGTTATGTCAGTGATCAGAATCACTAGAGTGCATGACAATCAAGAGAAATGCTGAAAACACAGTTAATGCTAAATAATCATGACAATAAGATGTAACAAAACTTCCTTCGTTTCTCAGATGGACAAAAATAAAAATATGACTTCCAATTCAATCGTTTATTTTATTTTTGATTGAGCAACTCATGAAAGATGTTTATGTTTTTAACCTTACTAATTGAGAAAGAAACTGCGTCCTACTTGCACTGATTATAACACGCAAGTTCACAGCATTTATTCACCACGACATTTTTCAACAAATAAACAACTTTTATATAGGAGGTTGTGTTGCATTTTCCTTAGCTGTATCGGATAAAGTTTTTGAATTGCAGCATAAATCAAACGTTTTTTCTTCTAGGATTTTTTATTCGCCACATGTGTGAATCGCTAGTCGATCTTAATTTTGTTTGAAACTCTATTGGTGGTTATCATTACCTTTCACGCACACTTACCAATTTTTTATATCAGCTATGGATTGATACAGATAAAAGCGGTATGTTTCAACCTTGCCAAAAAAATAAGATAATTTGGTCTGGTATGACCTTTCTTTTGTCCAAATCTTTTTAAACAGTGTCTAGTTCTCATTCGCATGTCGTAAATTTGGGAGGGGGTTGCCCAGTGTTTTCAAAAGGGGCACATTCTTTGTACCACAGCTTATAAACCTTCTTGTCAATAAATAGGCGAAACGATTAGCTTTAGAAAACTTGATATTAATGGTTATAGTATACGGTCTCTAACATCCCTTGAAAGGTGATTATTGCAAGTTAATGAGAGAATGCAATATGCATGATATATTGTAAGTTTTGTTAGTACAGACATAGGAACAATATCTTGTGTAAACCGTGATCGCAACATTTGCATTGACAAATGATGTGGTTACACCTATGCTTTATCAAACTTCAGTCCGCCTTATTATGCTCTGTTACACCACATTCCGTTTATGCGGCGATTTGAAACGCATAAAAGGATTCTCTTTGTGCGGCAAAAAGGCACTTGTCGCCTTAATAAAAGAATCTAATGATAACATATATGACCGTATGGGCTGCTTCAATAGGAACATGTGTTGATTGGGATTATGTCTCTATGCTTCTGCATTTCTCCCGATGTATACCGCTGAAGTTCGATGACATGTGCAAAATTACCGAACTCTTCCTCCTGGCCGGCACCGTTCGGATTATTCTAGTGTAAATTCTACTTTTAAAGTTTTAAATGCGACCGCCACATAATTCAAAAAAAAATTGAAATCGGCCTAGGACCGTACAGCGCAAGATTTTTCTGTGTCAGTGCAGGTGCCGTTCTTTTTTTTCCCAATCCTTTGATGCCTAACTGTAGCAACTGATCCTTGGACTCCCATCGTCGCATTGCGTGTTCGCCACCAGGGACCTGTTCAAAATTAATATAAATAAATAGACCGTTTGGTTGTGTACCAATCAAAGTAAACCACGGTCCCCTTCCCCGTGGAAAAAAACGGGACTTTGACTTTTCCACCCGGATAGAGTCCAGGTACCTCGGGGACATGCAAAAGGTGAAAACACGGCTCATTGAACCCGCTCCGTTTCAGGCTATAGTCCCGGTTGTTTAGAACAAGGAAAACAACACCCTATACTTACACCACGGGGACATCGGAAATGATGAAACACTGGTCTTTTCACTGCAGTCCAGGTAACGTTGGCTGAAAAACCAAGGAGTTAACTCTCTGGCTTATCAGCGTGGGTTTAATTACTCTGTCCAGCTAACTGACCATTTTAATTTATTGCCGTTTGCCAGAAATCTAATACTGCATAACTGCTAACTGGGAGAAGAGAGTTAGAAACTGTGAATGATTGTTGGATGTTCTAGAGACCTACAGAAATGTTGGTGCCAACACAGAGTATTGTCAGGTGATTTTAAACAGAAGACGAATTTTGATCAAGGCTTGACTCCTATTTTGTTGATCTACAGTGATGAAACCTCAGCATCTGTTCATAATACACCATATAAATATAGTAAGTATTAAACGATGGTTCTAGCGCATTAATTATGTAAGGATGCACAAACGTGTCAGGTGTGTTTAAGGGGCTTTGAACAATACAATGGCATACATACTACAGACATGCTTTAGTTAGTTTTACAAAGTCTGTGAAATATTATGTACTTATTCAATTAAATGGCACTGTCGTGGAATATTTATTTAGTATTCATTAATTAACCCCAAAACCCAGAGGCATTTTTGCCTTTGTAAGTACATCCTAAGTTTAATCTGAGCAATGTGAAATAACCAGTGCAACAACACACGGTGTTTAGTGTGAGGATCTCTGATTCTGCATGTGCCCTACATTTGAATCCTGTGCCTGTTCCTTTTTGCTTCTAATGGAAGTCACAAATTATTTGGTAATTTAGTTAACTGATTGGTTTGACCTCTTTAATGTTTTATACATTATTCTGGCAAACATAAATACACATTAATGACTGCTACTGTTTTTGGACAAAAGTGTCTTATTTTCAAGTACATTAACAATTGAATACACATGTTTATCCGTTAAATAAACATACTGAAACTGAAAGCAACTTATCTGAACTACCATATTAGTCTGTAGACAAAACATAAAAAATGATCACAGAAAGGTAAAAATCAAACCTCTAAAGCCATGTTTCAGAGCTATTGACACCGTGTATTTAGAATACAGCATAATGGACTTTGATAATGTCCATAATTTCTAACAGTTTACAGGATTTATATTTATTTTCAAGTACATTAACAATTGAATACACATGTTTATCCGTTAAATAAACATACTGAAACTGAAAGCAACTTATCTGAACTACCATATTAGTCTGTAGACAAAACATAAAAAATGATCACAGAAAGGTAAAAATCAAACCTCTAAAGCCATGTTTCAGAGCTATTGACACCGCGTTTTTAGAATACAGCATAATGGACTTTGATAATGTCCATAATTTCTAACAGTTTACAGGATTTGCTTGGCAGGAAGACTGTTAGTTAAGTTACAGTAATTAAAATGCAAGGGAAATACAACTGAAACCTGGTTACATTATTATGTCAAATTTTACTTTCTTGTTTCTATTACTGTGTATTGATAAGTACATGTATATAAGTATCACATCAAACGGATAAGAATATTCCATCATCCTGTATGTCTCTGCCAAAATAAATCTGTAGAATTGACTTGTTAATTATTAAAATGAGATCTTGTCAACACAAGACCTGCATTTTATTCTTATAATATAATTTACTTTAACCCATAAAAAATACAGAACTAACAGGCAACTTTCATTACTTGGTGGAATATTTTAAAATTTACTTTAAAATTCACAGCTTTATTATAAAATCTTTTAATTTTATCTCAAGGTTCACAAAATGAATATTTTATTTTTTTGTAGTTGTTTCTTTAACTCACAATCTGTTGTTCTATACATATCAGATAAATAATGGAACTGCTGGTCAGTTTTATTACAAAAGATCAAGTAACTCTTGGCTTGGAGACCCCATAATTTATTACAGCCATGTGTTTGCATTCAGTAGAGGTCATTCAAATGATTTGCCTGATTATAACAGTACTCATGCTGAGGTGTGAAGGCTCAGCTCTGAGCCCTGAATCGTCCAATTTGCTATAGACTGACTGGGCCCATCGGGAATGGTGACCGGGGTTTAAATTGACTAGTGCATTTTGCGACAGAAATTCAGTACTAACTGTTTGAAGCGACCGAACAATTGCTCGACCAATAGATATAAAAAGAAGTCTCCCACGGTAGTTTGATTGTGTTCCCCAGTTATATAAACCGGTTGTCAGTCCCTTTGGGGTATTTAAGAGCAACCTTTGTATGCGGCAAAAAAAGTACAGTTGCGCCGAATAAGTGACTTCATTGCCTTTATGTGTTGAGCTTCGCCGCATAAACGTCTTCATTCCTTTTATGCGTTACAAATAGTCTAAATGGAATCTCAACCCGTCTATGCGTTGTGCCCGCTATGTGGTGTAACAATGCTCTTCAGAATTGGAGGAAATAAAAGTATCTCTCTGTTTGAAAACAAATGAGAGCTACATAATAGAGGACTTTTTTCTGTGGACTTCAAATTAAATTTCAGAAACAGTCAGGCTTAAATAATCACCAACTTGAAAAATAAACATTTACATCCTGGTTGGTAGAGATATTTATTGGAAATATGAATTGTGTTGATATATATGTTTATGACAATGTCTATACGAAGCCGTTATTGACCACTGGGCTTTTAAGCCCTACGGTTTGAGATAAATTTGTCTTGTCTCTTCTTGGCTTGCTCTACCTGGATTTTATCCGTATTTGTAAAAAATATATATATACTTGCTAACTATCTGTCGATAAAGCAGCTTACAATGAAAAGAGACAAATGTCAAATTGAAAGAAAGTTTTTTGTTTTTTTTCAAATAGTCTTTGTTTGAAACTTTGAAATCATGCATTTTGCATTTTCAGCTCTTTTGTTTGGTTTTATTTTCAGGTGAAGAGGAGACTTATCGACTTTTTACGACGGGGCTTTGTCTTAAGTTGTGCGGGTCAAGGCAAAAGAGCAATATTGAAAAGGTTTGCCCGAGAAAACAAAAAGGCATAGTGCCAACGTAAAAATAAGTTCCTATTAAAGCATCATTAGCTAATTAGCTTCGTATATGAAAAATGCGTGTGTTAATTTGTATAGTGACCTCATTCCTGACTTTAACATTTATCAGACTGTATTTTCACAGGAGTATTCGTGTGATTATATTGTCGATAAAGAAAAACTTTTTGGAGGAAATCCGAACTGTGGGGGAAAGCAATGCCGTTGTGAAACATTGCAAAATGCGTAGGAAATAGGACTACACATGTTTTACCAAGAATAGAAAGATCTGTCGAAGAATTGTTTGTCAAATGTTATGGGGTGTCAAATTTAAACCACAGTTCTTGATTTCTGTTCCCCCGAAGAAACCTCCGTTATCCCAAACATTAAGAAATGAGTCTTGAGTAATAATTTACTTAGTAAATTAGAAAGACAAAATTTAAGGTCTTGGGATTGTTTGACTACTTTAGAGGAACTTAACTTGAGAAACAATACGATGAAGACACTGTTAATTTCATTTTTTTCAAACATGACATCATAACAAATGCTTGATGTTGGCTCAAACTGGATTCAACATGTGGAACTCGGTGATTATCCACCAAAACTGAAAGCAATTGATTTTCGGAATAATCAGTTTGTTGCGTTTCCGCTGAGTTTGTGTCCTAAAAATAGCAGTACCATTTATCCAAATTTACAAGAACTCAATTTCAGTAGAAAGTATATCCAAAAACTTTTAACCGACAACTGGGCATGTTTACCAAACATAACAAAATTAGATTTTAGTAAGAATGACGTTAGTGAAATAAGAAATAATACATTAATAAATTTTACTTCCTTGACGGCACTATACGTAGATAACATGATTCCATGGGTGAAAAAATTGAACCGGCAGCTTTCAATAGCTCATCGTTGAAGGAACTTAGTCTACGATTGACTTGGTAGACTTTAGTAAGAAAGAGGTTCAAGATATCTTCAAATTCTGTCCGAATGTGAAAAAGATTGATATTTCTTATAACTACTTCATCAGTGTAAATGAGGCAACAATAGCTGGCATACTGTCACCCATGAAAGATTTAGAAGTTTTGAAAGCTCAACGAATCAGCCTCAAGGGATTTCCAGCCTCCTTTTTATTAAAATTTAAGAAATTACAATATCTAGATATAAATAGATATAATCTTCTGGATACAATACAATTTGATAAGCCGTTCAATAACCCGAATCTGAACTGAAGTATTCGGCATATTTCCGCTGCAGAGGGAGATATTAATAGCATAGACCAGTCAGCATTTCCCACAAGTATTATGAGAGCCCTTAAGAAACTAGATTTGAGTGACAACGAGTTTGGCTGTAACTGTAAGCTTCAGTGGTTTAGGGACAATGTAAAAAATAACAAAGTAGGTGAGATAGAACTGCTGAAGTGGCCAGATCGGTATATTTGCCGCAGTCCAACAAGCCTTGTAGGCACCCTTGTCAAAGGATTTAAACCTGATGAAGAGTGCAGCCCATGCAGCCCATCAACATTGCTTTCATTGCAGCCGGGTCATTTTTGTTTGTGTTTACTGTACTGTCGGTAACTGTACTACTGGTACAGATTTACCCGGCGGCGTCGGGAAGCTAAATCAAAAGAACTAGAAGAACAGCACCTTTTAAATGAAATTCAGTATGACGGATTTGTTGTCTACAATGGAGAAGATGGTGGTTTCGTGCACCATGAATTCATAGAATTAATGGAAAATAGGTTTAATTACAAACTTCATATTTGGAAACGTAATGCGGCAAACGGCAATATTGTTGTTATCATCCTGGACGCCATGTATGCCTCTAAAAATGTAATTGTTATTGTTTCGAAAAATTTAATGAAAGACCAGTGGTGTAAATTCCAGGTTGACGTTGCCATACATTGAAGCATTGAGCTTTCAAGGAAAAATGTGTTGTTGGTTATTTTAGAAAATATTAATCTAAATGCAGTTAGTAAGACATGGTGCGTTCTGCTTACAAGAATGCCAACAGCACGTTGGAGTTGTGCAAAGGATGGGAGTGGTATAAAAAGAAACTTCTTTGAACTAACTGTGAAAGAACAGTTGGGACAACCATTGAACAATATATCTAATAGATGCTCGTCAGTATGAATTAATAGTTGAAAACATACACAAGCAACTACGTTATAGACTTATTAATACGTAAAATATTTTCTGTGAGATCAGAAATAATTATAAGTGTGGTTATTACTCAATTGGTTTCTAATTGTGAATGTAGTACAGTGGTTTATTAAAGTCTATAAATTTAACTAGATTGAACATTTCAGTGATTTTACTGCCATGGTTGTTACGAAAAGAACAAACTCTGACGGCTCTAGTTCTTGAGTAAGAGGGTTATGCCTTTAAGCTATGTTATGTTTTTCATGGCAATGAAAACTAAATATGAAAACGTATCACATATCAACGTTGATGTATGTTTGAATGTAACTATATGTATGAATATTAAGGAATGCCACTGATAACCCATTTGCCTTTTATTTAGATTTAATTGGAACGTTTCACGGCTCTTATTTTGAAAAAATAAATGTAGATTTCCTTATTCCATATTTCCATGTTAACGTAGAGAAACTATAGCTTACTGTTGCTGCGTTTCATTAGCTTACTTGAGACGATGCACAGGTGAGAAATCGTGATGCATTTCCGTCCGGCGTCCGTCGTTCACCACTTGCTACAGACAACTTCTCCTCGGAAATCACTTGGCCACATTGGTAAAACTTGCTAGGGATGTTCATGGCAAGAGGATCTACCATTTTTTTAAAATCCACTCTATTCAGAACTCTCTATGGTAACTTAAATGGAAAACTATAAAAACATATTTGTCTAACCATGAATCCAAGAGCTCCAAAATTAAATGTGTAGCATTGTCCGGTAGGCCTCAACAAGGATTGTTCAATTTGGGTTTCTTGGGTCACTGCTGGCACCGCCACAGCTGTCATTGTTTCTACATAAACATACTTAAGCATAAAAGAAGTCGACAATTTAAAGAAGTTTACCCTTTAACCTAGTGCATTCGTCTTTCTTTAAGTTATGTAAATTTCAATGACTGAATGAATTAATACCCAGTATCAAAATGTCAGTCAACCATTCAGGTAGCAGATACCAGTTTCATACTGAAAATTTAGTGTCTGATGACCACTCAAACTGTTTGCGCCTCACTGACAATCCCAATACAACAACCTGAAAAGAAAAGTACAGCTATTCTTATAGGACTGAAGACAATCTACAACAAAAACTCAAATTTCAGATGAAACATTTCTTTTAAAAAAATCAGCTGCAATAAAAGAAACTACTCCCAAGCCCCACTTGTCGACCCCTGGCCGAGGCAAATTCTATGAAACAGACAAGTCGCCTGATATTCAAAGGCACACAGTACAGTCATAACAATACATGCTAATTGTTCGTCTGTTATTGCACACCTAAATCAGCTAGTGCTAGATATCTGTCAACCCTACACTTTTTTCCGGTATCCAGCTCAGACGGCATCCTATTGAACTTCTGCAACCGAAACCACTGACATTACCTGCTTTCATCAGTTTCGAATTTCAAGCTCCTACGTCACACTGAGTGCATTTCAATACGTTATCATCATCGCACCTTCACGTTTTCATCATCGTACCTTCGCGTTTTCATCAATGCACCTTGGCGTCTTCATCATCGTACCTTCGCGTTTTTATCATCGCACCTTCGCGTCCTCATCATCGCACCTTCGCGTCTTCATCATCGTACCTTCGCGTTTTTATCATCGTACCTTCGCGTTATATTGATAGTTATGTTCTGGTTTTAATGTTTCTGTCCATGTAAGTAAATATTGTCAGAGTGTAAACAAATGTACAAGTAATTTTATTACAATATCTAACATTATAAGTCTTTACAGGCACTGGATATAATGATTAAACTATAAAAAAATACTGTCTTTGGGAACTATAATCTATTTTTAGAAAATGATTAAAGTATCGTAAATAGAGCTATATGAGAACAATATATCAATTCTAAATTTTACAACACTTATATTTACAGTGTATATAGTAGTCCACTGAATATGGAAAAGAACGAATGGGAAGCTTTCTATATCGTGCACAATCCCCCAACAACCTCTTCATAGGGCGTCGGTCATGAAGGCAACCGGTACCGACAATAGATCAGCTCAAATAAATAGAGCATTAGACAGTTATTTTAGCAATGCTCGCTTCGCCTACTTGCATTATAGGCATTTTCAGAATTCTAGGAGACTGTAAGTCTGTCGTTGTACGTGCAGTAAATAATTTTCAATTTTATTGCTGTCGTTATCTAAAATTATGCAAAATTTTATATCAGTTACAATATATTTCTTTGTTAAATTAAAACAAATCGTTACCTAAACCACAAACAAATATTTGGCACCTTCGCTAGTACACATTAAGAGAAATCTAATGATTTGTTAAAACTAGGACCGCAAATGGTGTCGCAGATAGGATCGGAGGGCCGCAGTCTAAGAATGTCCGAAAATCTCCGGCTCCAGATGCTCTGCTGCATATTATTTGTCATTAGACGCTCTGTCACTATACTTGGTAATGACATAAGGGGGCATAACCCAACAACTAAAATGGCAGTACGTGGTGTGTTTCACATACTACTTAACTAATTGCCCTTTCGCTCGAGAAATCTGTTTAATTGATCAACTTGAACTAAATTGTGAAGGTCTAGTTTCAAACACCCGTCTATAAAATGTGGTAATCTAGGGGGGAAAGGTTATCTAATCCATGAAGAGCAAAACGAAGGGTGAATGAATTAGAGTTCTAATTGCTTTAAGAAAAAGAAGCAGATAGCATTTTTTCGCATAAAACTTTCGAAAATTAATGACTGGAACAATATTTTCGTTAATGCAAGACATTTCTATCCAAACTAGAAGGTGTAATTGCCTAGTGCACTCGCAGCGGTTACTTCCCTTGCATAACATTAATCAATGCTTCCAGACCTGACATGTGATGAAAGACGTAAGTAAATAAACTAAAAGTTGACCATTTAGTGCAAGTGATAAAATTCAATCTGCTGTTTCATTCATTCATTCATTCATTCATTCATCCGTTCCGTCGTTCGTACGTTCGTTCGTTCATTTAGTTTGTAACTAAGAGAATTTAATCATACAGAATACTTTTATAAACATGTTTAGGCTGAGTAAAATTAAGTCAGTAATTCAGGAGAAAAACACATACAAGAGAGGTTCACACTATATGTTTTAGCATACGTGTTAAAATATATATGCTTTTAAAACGTACCTGTTTTCCCGTTCACGCGTTATGCTAAAGCATGTATGTTCTGTCAGTTTATCACTGATGATTCATTTCCCAGGTATGGTTAAAATGGAATTTGGAGAATTGTTTGCTCTTTTAATTCTCCTTGTAATGGCTGCTACCTACATTTAATATTTCAGAAATAGAAGAACTCTGACATGTTCATTAGTAAGACCTTGGATTCTGTGGCGGAATAATTATGGATCACATCATGCTCTGTTGAAAAAGCTAGAAAAAATGAAAGTGAACTGGACTTTTGTAATTTTGTGCAAATGACGCATCAGAATTTTAACTGAAAGCAACATCCCATAGATCTGGCTCACTTTACAGAGTTCAGTTACTTTTTCTGTTTGGTCTTGATTCAATTTTAATTCTGATACCTTACTTTTCGGAACCAGTTTTCCTGAATCACCAACTTTGGTCTTCTTTACAATTCTGCATACATTTTACCCCTGTCACACGGTATGTTTAGCAGATATGCTCAAAACATAGCTGATAAAACATATCGTGTGAACAAACCCCTATAGTCTGTCAAAGCTGTCGAATGACTAAAAGGTCCTTTTTTTAATACTAAAAGGAAGAACAGATCCAGTTACAATGAACAGTATCACACTATGATTGTGTTCAAGATAAAAAGTTAAATGTGATAATTTCACTTTCACAATCGTTACTGAAGCCAAAAGAAACAAGAAAAAACTTCCCGGCGCTCTTCCCTCAGTTCGATAAACGAGTGCTAACAGTTGGGCACATTATTATCGTTTTCTTGATTAACTGCATTATTTATAAATCTGACTAGACATATTGTGTCTGTTTACTTGACGTGTTTTCGTGAACTGATAATTTAAAAAGAAATAATCCAAGAATCTATTTCCAGTAGGATTCGTTGTGATAAGCTACACTGATAATAAGTTTTTTTTCAACTCGCCTGGGCTTTTGGAATAAGATTTAAAATTGAATGACAAAAGATTAGAATGCAATGCTTAATCTCACTTTTAATTAGAGCAACCACAAAGCCTATAAAGTATCAAATAGCCAGCACGCGCTTGGAGCTTCAAGGAAATTTGATTAAACCCCTAAATTTTATCACAGGTGAAAATGATAATTAACCGTGGGAATCACCGTCAGACATTTAATGTCCATTTATAAAATGTCTTGTCATCGAAAACGTACTTCCGTTACCAATAATAGTCTCTAGCTTGTGATACGAGTTATCACTTCAGCTGAGACGATTTCCAAGTGCAGTGTAGCTTGACAGCCTTCTTCAGTAGATGAGGTGTTTATATTTGTCATTGAAAAATGGATGTTAGTTTACGTTTAATACTTTTTTCAATGTTTATTTATGTTTGTGTTAAAAAGGTCTCTGCGTGTGGTTCAACAGTTAGGAATGTAGTTAGTGGAAATAAACCAAACTGTGGTGAACAACAGTGTTTTTGTGTTGATCGGTCAGCTTATTGTGTTGGCAATAAAACATTGACCACTCTGCCAAAATTTCACACACAGATTTCCGAACTGTATGCCGAGTGTTATGACTTCTCAAACTTTAACAGTAGTTCTTTGAAAAACGTCATAAAATTAAATTTGCATACACTTCGATTTCGGCGCAATGATATTCAAAACATATCAAAAGATATATTTCGTGATTTCCAGCAAATACGTGTCATGGAAATAACTGAAAACGTTAAACTTAACAAAACTCTCTTACTGTGGGCTTTGAAAGGTCTTAATAAATCTAATATTGAGTCTCTTTCTCTGCAAGGGAACAGGTTAAAAAAACTCAATCTTCAAGTCTTTGAAGAATTTACGAGTCTTACTAACCTAACACTTTCTGATAACAGAATAAAGTCAATAAAAGGAAGGAACAAACTGAAATATTTGAAAGAATTGGATCTGGCAAGGAATATACTTCGAGGAAAAACAAGTATACAATTCTGCCTGAATGGAAATGTGAAATTACCTAGATTTCCAAATTTGGAAAAGCTAGATCTCAGTCGTAACACTCTTGGCAGAAATGGGAATCCATTACCTTTTAACTGGACATGTTTGAATCAGCTTACGGTTCTAGACTTAAGTAATAATACACTTTCAGAAGTAAGTTTTAGCTTGTTCGAAAGCTTGAAATCTCTTAACTACTTAAACCTTGCCTCAAACTGGATTCAGCGAGTAAATGTTGGAATTTATCCACCTCTTTTGGAAAGTATAAATTTCTTCGACAATTATCTGACAGGTCAGCCCCCGCCTTTATGTTTAAACGTCCGTGGAAACAAAACATTTCCAAATTTAAAACACCTATTCTTTGGTAGAAATTACCTACAGAGGCTTGATACCCGATGGAACTGTCTGCCTGGGATAGAAACTTTGGACTTTAGTAAAAACGACGTTAGAATTATTTCAAACCACACGTTTTCAAACTTTAAAAATCTTAAAACACTTAATCTAAGAAGTATGATTTCTTGGAATAAAAGGATTGACGTAGAAGCTTTCAACAGTGCAAGTCTTCAGAACCTGGATATCCGCTTCGACATGCTTGACTTCTCAAAACCAAAGAATCGGTACCTTTTTAGTTTCAGTCCAAATCTAACATGGTTGGAAATATCATACAACAACTTTACTGGCGTCTCTGTCGAATCCATTAAAGATATTCTTTCTCCTTTGAGGAAACTGAAGACATTAATAATGCAGGGTATACATCTGAAGACATTTCCTGTAGAAATTCTTGAGAACTTAACTCAACTGATTATGCTCGATATTGAAAATAACGAATTACATTCAATTGAGTTTCCTTGTTCATTTAATGATACAAGCAAAGAACTGAGAATAAGAAATATTTCTGTTGCTAGGAGTCTTATAAATACTATAACAGTAAAGGCATTCCCTACAGCTATCATTAAAAGTTTGAAATACCTGGATTTAAGTGATAATCAGTTTCTATGTGACTGCGACATGGAATGGTTTCGAAACAACATCAATTCGACGGGATATATAAGAAATGTGAGACTGTTAAACTGGCCCGATAAATATCTTTGCCGAAGTCCGGCATCACTGAATGGACACTTGATCCAGACCTTTCAACCTGACCAAATCTGTAAGCCGCTAGATCCAGTCATTGTAGCTGTCATTGCTATAGTGTCGTTCCTATTTGTTTTCAGTATATCAGCTTCAGTCATTTACTGGAAGAGATGGTATATAACATTCTGGTGGTATAAAATGACCCGGATGAGTAAGGATGGAAAATATACAGATCTAGAACGAATGCCAATTTTAGATCATATACAATATGATGGCTATATTGTTTCTAATCACAAAGACAACGACTTTGTGCATCATCCCTTTCGTGAGCTGATAGAAAATAAACTTGGCTACAAGCTTCATATATGGGAACGTGATTCTAAAAATGGCGCCTTAGTTGACGTCATGTTAGATGCAATCTACGCATCTAGACATGTCCTCGTTATCGTCTCAAACAACCTTATCAGAGATTCCTGGTGTAAATTTCAGATTGACGTTGCAATAGATAGAAGCATCGAATTAAATCGAAATTGCATTACCTTGGTGGTGCTTGAAGATGTTGATTTTAAAGCCGTTAGTAGAGCTTGGTGTGTCATGCTGACGAAAATGCCAACAGCGTATTGGTCAAATGATAAGGAAAGTATAAAGCAAACACTATTTGAAGAAACTATAAACCGACAGCTAGGACTTCGGATGATTGAATGATTCAACCAACCATTTTCTTTTATTTTGTTTTAGCTTCCTAGTCTTCGTTTTGTTTTTTGTAGTTGTTTTTTTTCTGGGTGATTCACAACAATGTGACAATGATCTTATTCATGTTGTTTTAAGCACGATGTTGTTATTTTCCTCGTATATTATAGTAGAAAAAATAAAAGAATTAAACAATACTGTGTGTAGTTATATAAATTATATTATTCATTCTGCTTGTAAATATGTAAGAAAATGTCAATTTATCATAAAGATCCAAGCGAAGATTTATTTCTTGTTTTTCTTTTTTATCAAAAAAGGGCTAAATATGAACGTTATGCTATATAATTTTGTATATTAGAATAACAAGGTCAACATATTCGCATATTCGTAGCCGTGTATGTATTCATTGTAATGTGGTTTTCTTTAATGATCCGTTCAAGGTTCTAGCTTGTCTGCTCTATTTGATATAAGTCTTGTTTTATATGTCTCGTGTTATATGTTGCATGTACAATTAAACGACAATATATTAATTGCAGCGTGAGAAAAGTGTACTTTGTGTATATTATATGTTATTTGCGTTTTTGAGTGATATATGTGGATATATTACCTGCCAAGATTTTATATCACCCGAACCGTTAGGCGAGGGTGATATTTTATCTTGGCAGGTAATATATCCACATATATCACTCATAAACCCAAATAATAATTTTATTATCCTTCCCCTGCCGAGTAAGACGATTATAAAATTAATCATTGCTGTTTCAAATGAAACGTCGAAATACAATTCCCTTTAGGGTACCCCTTCACCTCAAAAAGACGTCACAACATAATTTGTGCTGGCGAAAAGCGGTATTTTCCCAGAAGTGATATGTTTGAATATTAAATTTATATCTTTAATGAAAGCCATAAAGTTTGGTTAATATCTCCGCGCATACAGTACAGATTATTTTTCTTAAACTTTTTTTTTTATTTCAATAGTTCGTCTATAGATCTACATGAAGTATATTTGCTTTCGTACCTAACGAATGTAAACAAGAGAAAAGGAGTAGCCTGTTGAAGAATTAGTATCAAGGTTTGGCGAGGTCATATTTGTTTCAAATACTACTGAGAATATTTATCATTACTCTTTTTTGGTAAATATATTTTATTTGCCAATTAAAAAGTGTTTGTATATCGGAATTTACACTTTACAACATCGAACCGTACGCGCATCGTCACAGCGCATGTTTACAACGTTGGGTACCCAAAGGGGGAATTTAATGTGTATATTACCTGTCTGGCACGGTAATATCAATTTCTTTCGACGGATCAATAGCCAATCAAAAAGGTGAAAAAAATCTGGAAGGGTAATAAAATCAATTATGGCACTCGATCCTATTGCACGTGTTATATGTCTCGTGTAATATGTTGTTGTGTGTACATTTAAACGACAATATATTAAAATGCAGCGTGAGAAAAGTGTACTTTGTGTATATAATTAATTATGTCACTCGATCCTATTGCACGTGTTATATGTCTCGTGTTATATGTTGCGTGTACATTTAAACGACAATATATTAAAATGCAGCGTGAGAAAAGTGTACTTTGTGTATATAATTAATTATGTCACTCGATCCTATTGCATTTGTGTAAATTATTGTTTTATTACACTGTGTAACAAGTCATTTTATAATCATTTATATGTTGTTTTTTGTGATTTATTTTGATGTCAAAAGTAAACGTATTTCTCTGAAATACTAGCGAATTTGTATTCTGATTTATGTTTACAACTTCCATTATTTACTTTTGGGTCAAAAAACGTGTTGAATGAGAATAGTTGTTTACGTTTTTTGCCGCAGATAAGGTCCCAAAATCAGTTAAGTTTATAAATCAAATGAATGCATTTGAAAATAGAAACAGTGTTACAATAAATAAGATTGAAACAGAGAGTGTGAGTTTTCACAAACTAGTCAAGACTTGCAGATTCAAGCCCGTCAAAAGTAGAATCGTGTCCAGAAACATTAACAAGTTTCGGTAAAAAAAGAGTTTATTTGTTAAAGTTATTGAAATGTATGTTAGTCCTTGAACTCTCTTTCTTATGTGATTGAAAAATTACTTCCAGTGGCAGGCCGTGTTTGATCTTAACAATCAACAATGCTTGGGGCCCAGGTTATTCTTTATATCTCTTTCTGATGTTTCTGATGTCAAAAAATAATATTTGCATTTGAGCAAGACACGATGTCAAAATGTTAAAGGTACGCATTTTTTTGTTGTCAACATTATTTATTTCTAACAGTACTCTCCCCTGTTTGAGGACTATAATTTATGATTTCGCATTGACTTTATGCGTGATGAGAACATTCTATTTTATTTACAGTTACCAGTGGTGCTGTAATCGTTATATACGAACCTGTAGAACCTGATGTCCACGTGTCTGTTGTCAACGATACAGACTCAACTCAATTTCAGTGTCTGTGCATTAGACACTTCCTTTTCGTCATAGCGTTTTACATTTTGAGCTGTGATAATATTTCTACTCGGGACAATATAATCAGGAGCTAGAATCTGTATTAGCTCCTTCCACTATACTGTGTAGCATATAATCCAACACTAATGTCACGCGAAAGCTTGAGTAATGTTCTCTTTTATGACCGGGCTGAATTTACAACTATAGTAATAAGACGCATGTTTGCCATTTATGCTGGTAGATGAATTTGAATTATCAAAATGATGTTTTCCTTTCAAGTTGTTGAGCATGTTAATTGTATTACCAGTCTATCCTAATTCATTACCACAAGGAGTACATTTTACGGATTTCTCATCCTTACTGTGTTATTGATGATCTTTCGAAGACAATTTATTTTAGAGAGAGTTATTCTATATGAAAACTTACTAAAAAAATGAAATTGCTTAATAGGAAGTCTATCTATCTAGTTGAGTTTATTTATTGTCGGTACCGGTTTGTTAAATGAAGACGCCCACTACATAGTTTAGTCATTTTACGGTTGTGAGGTCAAGTTCAAGATACAGAAAGCATCCTTTTCCAGAGGCATCCTTCTTCCTTTCAAAGCTCTGTGTATAGTACTGATAATTAGGACCTCGTTTTCACGTCTCATTCTGAAGACAAAAAGTAAAGTTAGTGGAGGAGCAGGGGATAGAAATCACAACCGCTTGATTAGCGCGTTACCACTAGACCACTGAATTCCGTCCCCTTGAGGAAAATCATCTCTCAATTAGTTCATGAAATACCACGTGTAACATTTTATCATAAAATAACGTATTATATGCATTATATCAAACTTAACCTGCCGCAAACTTGAGTTACTGAAGTTACAACTTGGTTATCAACTGCACTAAAGCAACAGCAAAAGAAATGTCTTTAAAAAGAGTTGTGGGGTGCTTAGCAAAGATGATATGGCTCTTAATTAATACTGTGGAGACAAACAACTATTTAAATAGTGTTACTTCGCCTTAACAACTGATTAGGACTGAACTACTTCACAACAGAGAAAAATAATGAACAAATCTTTTTTTTCTGTGATATACATATTTCCTGTCGTACTTGTGTATTCATCTTTATTTTCAGTTCCTATTTCATGCTGTTTCAATATTTCCACTTAAGCTTCATTAATAAAGACAGTCTCAAAACTTTCCAAACAACCCACGTGTTCCAAATCTTTGCACTTAAGTAAGGACTGTCAAGTTAATAACAAAATATACTTGATACCAACATTCACAAATAAAGCCGAGTAGTTTCGCGGTGTTACACCGTATGTAGTCTGGTTCCCTACCTACTATTTTGCGACTAGTAGGTCAGGAACAAAACAAAATGGCGTCGTCTGATGCGTTTGATGTGAAACCACCAAATAAATTCCTTCTTTATTCTGTATAAAATCCATTAAGTTCACAGGGCTGTAAAACATAGCAAAACCTCTTTTAAATGGTTTTAACTTACATATTCGTGTAGATCTATATATGTACTCAAGAAAACTAGCAAGAAAAGTGGGGGATGTGTTACAAACAAGAAAGGAATTGCTGCTCATGTGATCTTACCGATAAATTTAACAAAAAAATATGAGCCAATTTTCATACTGGTTTATGTGAAACAACTTCCTATTATGATTTCTTTTAATATGTATATGAGAATAAACTTGCTACCACCAGGGCCTTAATTGAGAGGGAATGGACACTCGAAAATTGCGAAAATATGGTGTCGTGCGCATGCGCCGTCGATTCTTTATAAATACCTTAATGGCAGATGGTATATGTTCTTGATATTATAATCAAATGCTTAAAAAACAACTTACAGTAAGAAATTACAGTACGAATTCTAGCCAAATAAGTAAAATAAATATTTCCCATATTGTTTTGATTATCTGGTTTGTTATTTTTCAATGCAGCTTTTGCTTCAAAAACAATGAAAATCGATACTAAAATGGAATCGCTGTTTTCCAAAATGGCGGAAAGTATGTACAAATTCTTGTTTTCTGGTCAACTTTCGGGGGTGGGGGGGGGGGGGGGTATCAGAGGAGTTGGCATTTGTTGGAAGTTGATAAAATGACATAGAACTGAGCCTTACAATATATTTTATTGCTATATCTGAGTTTGTTTACAAAATAAAGCACCGTAAATATATAGCAGTTTTTGTCGAAAATAAGTCAACCAGTGATCATCAACGTACCGAATTTCGGGTGGTATCAGTGCAAACAGACTTAATGAAAACACTAAACATGAATTGCATCGCACTCTACTTGGACGACATTGAGATTTGAATATAAGGTGTCCAAGCTTCTCTTCATATTAACTTCATAATTAACCGTTGAATATTATAAATTCATCAAATCGAGACAGATTGTTTACCAAAAAGGAGAGAGAAAACATATCGAGTTGTTGTCTTTTACTCGTCCGCTTGCAATCAAGACTCTGGCGCATAACGTCTCGTAAAATGGTGCATTAAGACTCTGGCACATAACCTCTTGTAAAGCGGTGCATCAAGACTCTGGCGCATAACGTCTCATAAAGTGGTGCATCAAGACTCTGGCGCATAACGTCTCATAAAGTGGTGCATCAATACCCTGGCGCATAATGTCTGGTAAAGTGGCGCATCAGATCACTAACAGTAGCGTAGTTGCTAGCATATGCATTTATAGTGCTATTTTATAAATCTTACTTAATTTAAAAAACACAGGTCTTTTCTGTCAAAATAATATGTACCTTCTTTGACAGTACTTTTATTATAGCTTTTTGGAGCTGAATACCAATGACACCCTCTGAATCAATTGCAAGTATTGTAGGTCACTAGGTGTATAAATCATATCTGCACTTTATGTCATAGGTGAAGAATCATGTTAGTGTCAAAATAACTTTTTATTACAGTGTGAAATGTTCCATGTTAATTACAGTCACGATTATTCTAGTGAAAATGTCTGGAAAAAGATAAGTTATCCTTGCTTTAACCAAACAGATACACATCTGCAGTAAAATCATTGTGTGGTTGTGCACATTACCTTGTAGGTAAAGGACAACGCGAGTTTATATGAAATTTAATAAGAATTCACTGAAATAAATAATATAAACTGATCAGTCAGTCAGTATCTAGAGTGATCCTGAACTAGTACACTGACTTATTTATAAAATCGTTATACAATATCCACCTATTACTTTAATATGAGGAAAAATAGGTATTTCCATTAAATGCAAGCTTAATATAACCCTGTAAAACAAAACAAAAATTGGTGGTTTAAAAACCATTTTCATGGTAACAGCACTTTTCAGCTTAAAGAGCTATTGTTAGATACTGTTACATAAAGAAACGTTACAGGGACAATATTTATAAATAAGAACTCTGCAGACAGATTATATCACAACATTCAAAAACATTTTGTTTTTACTGGGGTAGGTACAGAAGTTTAAATTTCTAAATTAATTTTGTCGGTCTACATTCGTTCCCAATAATTTTTGTTGAAATTCAATCAGGTGATCCGGAATTACCAACAGTAAATAGTTTTATTTCATTATTTCCACTAGGTCTGCGACCCATTTGGCAATACAAGCATAAATAAAACACATGGTGGCAATGTAAATACTGGAAAAAACCTCTTAATTAGTGTTGTAAGTTCATACAATATAACGTATACAAACCGACACTCTGTTATACAAACACCGCTTGACATATATTATATCTATTACATTTAACTTTACTAAATTTGAAGCATTAGGTCTGTGCAAATACCTCTTTCGACATGCTTTTGATAAATATGATACAGTTAAAGGGAAGTTACCCTATGAATTCTTGCAATGTGTATTGAATGAATTGTTTCCCTTGTTTTATATAATCTACTACCGCAAAGTTGTGCTGTATTTAATTGTCATTTTGTTGTTGTATACATGTAGAATGATACGGATCTTGTCTTATTTCTTGAATAAAATCAATCTATCTAATCTATCTATATACGCATATAATGAATACAACTGCATATATTTATATCATCAAATTAATTTTTGTTAGATAAGACAAAGCAAGTTATATAGAATAAAATGTGCTACTGATATTGAACAAAACTATACCAATACTTGTAATACGCAATTCAACTATGCTTTTGATACAGATATCAAAGCATTTTCACATACTTTTAAACAGGAAGAAACCACTGACGGTTTATTACAAATAATATAAGTACAACTTCAAAAAGGCAATATTGAATCATAATGATAAAAGAATTCATTGTCCACAAAGAGTATTTCTTGTCCGAAAGCGAAAGTGACAAGGTCAACGAGTGGACACTTAGTCTCTTTAAGAAAAATAGTTAGGAACTAAGAACGAATGAGTGATAAATTATGTCTGAAAATATATAATCATGTTTGTCTGTATAACAATATTTTTAAAGCATTTTCAACAAAACAAGCGAGGTTTTTTGGTATTTTATTATTTTCTGTATTTATCAATTCAACGAATTTAAACATTCTCGTCTCTTATGTATATATTGTTCACGTAAGTCATTGTACATAGAACACTACATTACAAAGTGATATTCATCTTCTAACACGTTACAGATTAAACAAAGCCGTTCATTAATAGGAATACTAACAGGTTGATTCCATCTACCAGTTTCTACACATAATATGTGGGAAGATAAGCGAAGGCGTGAAAGACTAATACAAAACTTAGGAATGTTAAGAATATCTATATATGGCTGAAATCTAAAAACGGCTACTTTTCGAAAAGAATAATGCACTACTTGATTCATTTAATATAGACTGCCAACCTTGAATAAATGGATCTTTTATTTTCTGTTTAACCAAAGATAAAATCAATTTTATATCTCCAACAGTCTGAAACACCCAAGCGTCATTGAATCCTAGTGTACAGAGTAAATCTCTAACTAGTAAGCACCAGTTTTTCCTGTGTGGATTTTGTAAAAGATCTTCGAATAGCATATTGTAAATTTTTCTAATGTACTTTTTATCATAAGCGCATAATATTTTGTCCAATATTTGATAATATTGAAAAATCGTAAATTTTGTAAAGAAAGTAGTCTCAATTCATCATAAATAAAATCATTTTGTGTACCCTTTTTAACACCTAGCCAACGTTTGTGAAATTGCATCTGCACTCTCTCTATTGATTTTCCGGAATGAAATCCCCATACTTCACTGCCATAATTTAAATTGGCAATACAAGTTTTTCAAGTAGATCGAATTTATGTTTCACAGAAATATTGGTATAATTATACAAATATTTATTCATCTGGAAAACGGCCTTTGAGGCTTGACCAGATAATGTGTTTTGAGCTTCTGTAAAAGTACCAAATGTAGTGAAGACAATCCCTAAGTATACAAATCTACTAGCTATTTCTATATCGTTATTACCTGTGATGCGGATATCCTTAACTGACTGTATGTTTATAAAGTGCCAATCAGAACTATATTTCAATAGAAACTCTACTAAAGCGGAACGAATACTCGGACTACCAGTCCATAAAGGATTCTTTTGTTGCTCTGCATCAGTGTTTATTAAAATAAAACTCATCTTAATCAGGTTCAACAGAAATGCAGTAACTAGTTATCTTTTGGTAAGTCTTTGTAGTGACGACTCTGTTGATATAATCCTCATATCCCCAAGGCATTGTTAATTGGCAAAGACTGTCTGTGTTGTTTACTAACTGGATTTGGCAAGTCACTGATATATGAGTTACTCTCTTTTGTTGAGGGTTGTTTTGTCATTGATATAGAACCACTGAATGCAATCATTAAACAACAGTTTACCAACTTTGGAGACAAGACTAGTTCTCTGTGCAGAGGGCAAAGCATACAGAACGTCATAACGCATAACACTGGATGTGTATTTAATCATCCTGAAGCCATATTGCAAAACAGAGACTTTATCAATATGTTTTCGACTGATTGTTTTAAGAGACGTAAGATTTTGTTAGTGGTAGATGAAGGATATATTGTATAATTGACTGGGGTGAGGAATTTGGGCCTGAATATAATAGATTGGCACAGTTAAGAGTGGTGTTTTAGTGCCAAGTCGTTGCTCTGTCTGCAACTGTTACTTACCCAGGGCAGAAAGTAATTATTGAAAATCTGATGATGAACAACAACACTGTGGTATTTGCTAGTCCTGCAAAAGACAATATAGCTCTGATTGTACGACAAAGGTCAAGTGCAACTGCCGAGGGCAATAATGCCTGCAGTACATATGACTATATATTTCAGCCTATCCTTGACGAGTTGAAAGATAAACTTGATTCCTTTCCGATAACAGTTACATACTGAAAGTCAGTTCAGTAGATAGGATATGTATACGAGCTTGCCAGAGGAATCCTAGGTGACCAATTCTGCAAGAATAAACAATCTGTTAAACAGGACTGTTAAGTGTAGCATATAAGAATGTGATAGAATTATCTCTGGTACTACAGTGATATTTTTTTCTCAATCTTTTGACAGGAGCATACAGCAGCTGTACTGCCTATAAGCTTATATACTTGGTGCTGCTTTCTTTGGCAACTGTATGCTGATCCTGTCAGTTGTTCTTATAGTTACAGTACATATTACACTATTCCATTATAAGAATCTTTAAGATGGTGATATTTTCATTCAGAGGTATAAATGATAACTACAATAATTTTTCATTCAAAGGTATACATGATAAGTATGGAGCAGATTCAAAATACTCCGCATAAATTGTTGCTAGTTATGAAAATTGTCTGCTAAAAGTAGCAGAGTCACATAAACCTGCTTTAAATATTCATGGTATTCACTGATATATCATTCACTAACTCCTACATTCTGCTGTTGAAGATGATAATTGAAAGTCTACAGACGCCAGAAGCTGAGTGTTGCATTAGACGTGTTATTTCCTCTGTAGTAGTTGGACTGGGGGCTGATTTAAGACATGTGAGCCGTGTGATACATTTCGGACCACCAACTACATTGGAAAGTTGGTGGTCCGAAATGTATCACACGGCTCACATGTGTGGCACCAAGTATATAAGCTTATAGGCAGTACAGCTGCTGTATGCTCCTGTCAAAAGATTGAGAAAAAAATATCACTGTAGTGCCAGAGGAATCCTAGGTGACCAATTCTGCAAGAATAAACAATCTGTTAAACAGGACTGTTAAGTGTAGCATATAAGAATGTGATAGAATTATCTCTGGTACTACAGTGATATTTTTTCTCAATCTTTTGACAGGAGCATACAGCAGCTGCACTGCCTATAAGCTTATATACTTGGTGCTGCTTTCTTTGGCAACTGTATGCTGATCCTGTCAGTTGTTCTTATAGTTACAGTACATATTACACTATTCCATTATAAGAATCTTTAAGATGGTGATATTTTCATTCAGAGGTATAAATGATAACTACGATAATTTTTCATTCAAAGGTATACATGATAAGTATGGAGCAGATTCAAAATACTCCGCATAAATTGTTGCTAGTTATGAAAATTGTCTGCTAAAAGTAGCAGAGTCACATAAACCTGCTTTAAATATTCATGGTATTCACTGATATATCATTCACTAACTCCTACATTCTGCTGTTGAAGATGATAATTGAAAGTCTACAGACGCCAGAAGCTGAGTGTTGCATTAGACGTGTTATTTCCTCTGTAGTAGTTGGACTGGGGGCTGATTTAAGACATGTGAGCCGTGTGATACATTTCGGACCACCAACTACATTGGAAAGTAAGTATGTAAACGCTACAATATTTGCATACTTATACTTACTTCAATTTCACAAAGCACAATTTATTGGTAAGACACAAAGAAGAATTATTGTTTTTAAATTCAATCAAAAATTGAAAAAGAACACAATCCAAAATGTCCACAATAATTTCTATTATACTATATAAAGCTAATATCACATCAATTTAACAACATTTACATGTGTAATGCTGAGCTGGTATTCCCTGTAAATACTTTAAGCAAAATCTTAAAGTTGTAGACATATTTTCAAAATATACTAGGCACGTCAAATATCAATTACATCAGTGTTTTATACTGTATAAAAAAATCCTGACATTTAATTTTTTGTTTCAGCTTATGTAAATTTTCACAGGCCAATTTGTACTTCAACAACAATGGTTAAAATAAAACACATACGCAAGGAAATAAAAAATAACACTTTCAGGCCAAGAAATGTTTGCGAGAACTTATTAATGTATTCTCTGGATTTCATAATGAAAAAAAAACTAATTGGTGCTGTAGTGTGTGCCAGGAAACACCTAGCACTAAACGGGACTTTGAAAATTAAACACCAAGTACAATCAACACAACAGCTATCTAAGATTTACTAAACGGGTTTCCTGGGAATCCAACCAATACCTACCAATCTAACAGTCTGTCTGAAGATAAAAGTAGTGTATCAGCAATGTGTGATAAGTGTGGGATTTTTTACATGTGTGAAAAATTGGTTTTCATTACTGACCGTGTGCCTCACTTTAATAATAAAATACAAAAATATATATATATTTAAACATGAAAAATATATGTTAAACAATAGAGAAATTAAGCATTTGGGTGCATCTCAGTGAGCTTAAAAATTGTAAACAAATTACGTTACACGGGCTACAATTTAATTCTGTAGCCCTTACCCAAAATCAACAGTCTAATATAGAATGATCAGTATGATACCTTTCTGAATGACACAGGCACTATTCACTGACACCTATTTAGTAAATAAATGTATTTTTGCAGTAATTTCAACATAATGTGATAAAAAAGTCTAGAAATGAATAGTAGCTTACTACATGTAATAGAGACACCAAGTACTAACTAATAGCCAATCTTGATAACTTTTCGGAATCTTAAATTTAAAGAAAGTGACCTATTGTTTTCAATGAATAGGGTATGTTATACTAGAGTATCTAAACCTCATGATATAATAAGGCTTTATGTTTTCCAATCCACAATGTTAAATCATCAAATGTCAATTTGGTCATAGGATTTTTGGTCTGTTTTCGAAATGAACCAGCACGGCTTCCTGGAATATCTAGGACAGGGCTTACTTCTCTCAAATCTTTGACAAGTTTCATCTCATCTTCAACAGAAGAAAGCATTTTATGTTCTTGAGCACGTGTAATAACTGATGTTTCACTGTCAAAATTCTTTGTAATTTCATCCATTCCAAAAAAAGCACTAATACACTTCATTAAAGATTTTTCAGTGACATTTGAGCACATGGCTCTCAGATGTCTATTTGTCAGCCGTGCAAGATGTTCCAATTGTAAGTCAGCTGTCTTACCAGTATTTACAAAAAGACCATGTAGCATGTTTCTGCTACTTTTTGTTCACTGAGTATTGCTACTTGTTGGAATATTAAATTTTCAAGAGCATATTTTGAATTGTTGCTATGAATAACAGTAACAAGTACTTCATCAATGTCAACAGTCTTTCTCTGTTGGGAAACTTAACAATACTGCAAAGGTATATGTAAATAACCCTATCTCTTCTACAAGATGACCATAACAATGTACATAGTCAGGTGACCCCAATTCAACATTTGTATCACTTAATGTGTTCTAATATTGAATGAAGCAATTTTAATTACAGGCAATTCATGGTTCACTAACCAGAGCCTTATCTCCTCCCTTGATATCTAGGATGGTATCTTAACTGTTAACAAATCAGGTAACCCAAAACACTCACATAGCTTCAACAAAGTAAACTTTAATGAACGACACAGTCAAATCTCGACGGCTGTCATAATGATTTTATACATCACTTCTATTAACATTTTTCCCAGTAACTTGATTTTTTTTGACTGTTGACAGTAAAAGACTATGTATGTTCAGTACTGTACAAAACCTGGTAAAATAATGTAAGTACATGTAATGCCATCTGCAGTTAAAGCTCAAACATTACTGGGTAAAGATTTTCACAACGTTCTGACGCTGTCAGTCCAGCAGCTCGAAGTCTTTGAGCTCCTGTGAACCGTTCTCCTCCGAACTTTTTGACAGGGTTTTCCACATGCTTCATAATTGTTCTCACACAACTCTTGATATCTGACAAGTATTTCCACAACATCACAGTACTTTTGTTCATTTCTGTGTTGAATTGGAAGAGGAATCTTTTCAATCCTTCTGGAACTTCCTCGATAGGACTTGCCATGGGCTCTTTTGCAAAATATAACCATGGATAATATTCACAAAGACATCTGGCTGCGAAAACAGACAGCTCAAATGTAAGGTATTTCCACTCAATGTCATTGACAATGTAGGTTGTAACAGGAACCAATATCAAGTCACACTGGGGAGCATTATCATTTAAATTACCACTCATGAAATGCTTGGTTACAGCAGCTGACCCTTACCAATTTTCTATGTCGTTTTTCTTTTCTGTACTGCTACGGACATGGAAACTGATGTCTTCCCCAAGAATCCTAAAGTTCCTGTTTTTATCATAGCATCTATCAATTCTTCATTAAAAAAGCCAGCTATCAAATTCATTGACTCCTGCATACCTGAATGGGACAGTGCCACTCCAAGAGGCTGCAAGCGATCATACACCTGAAAAAATCTTAAAATGATAATAAGTGTCATCCAGTAATCCTGAAAGAATGTATGCTTGGGTGTGTTAAGAACTTGAAATCTATGTACTGTTTCAGAAAGGATGTAAGACTGATAATATACTATTGCTAATCATACACTATTTTAACTTTAACGTGTAATGTCGTTGTAAACTATTGACAATCACATCAAAACAGTACAAAGATTACAACATGATCGTAAATTTCTTCTATAAATTACCGTTACAGATTGTGTAAAAATAATTTCCTGTAAATACGTGAAATAAAAGCAATAAAGTGTTGCAACATTTTGAGAGTAAAAGTCAATTCTGACTTCCGACCTTTATATAAAGTTGTTTGGTCTAAGTTATTAATGAAAGAAGATAGAAAAATGCAAACAGGCTTAACATTAATCAGTGGAAGTGGAAATATCTGGAAACAGAAAATGATATAAAGAACAAAATGCAACACGAAAATAAAGCAAAAAATAGCTTAACTAAATCCTAACTTGACAGTTAATATGACACTTAAGTGTAACTTTAAAGGATTTACTGATTTGATAACACTGGGTGTCTAAACGCATGCATTTTGTTAATTTTGTTAGTAAAAAGCAAAAGAAAGGAATTTGACAGGAAAAATAGAATAATAATTTGTGTTATCGATGGAAAAGGTTTATAAGTCTCTGCTACGAAAATTATCAACAACAAAATGAAAATTATCTAAAATAAAAAAAAAACAATTAATTTACATATAACCTTTTAATGGTTTTCCTCATTAGCTATGACAATGGACACTACTTTCTGTACCAATGAAAGCTTCTTGAACCTTTGTTTCATTATCATAGCATAAACAGTGCCCAAAACTGGAACCAGCCTTTCGTGTTCCTAACTGTTCCCTATTCTAGGAACTGGGAAAGCAACAGCATTCAAAACCTCAGTCAAGAATATTAAATTTTCTATTAGTTTCCTCAATTTTGCATCCCAATGGAACTAGGTATATATATGGGTATTTCGTGCTTCCAGACTTTTCAACAGTTTCTTTCTTTTTCAGAAACTATACATTTCTTATTGGGGGTTTTGTGCCAAATTTTATGATATCTAGCAAAGAATATTCACAAAGGAATAAAAATATTGCTGGATAAATCCATATGGCGTACCTGCTGTAGAAGTAAATTTTTACCATCCGAAATTACATTGGTTATATACAAGGTCCGATAATCCGTCTACTTAGACAAAGCAATTATTTACATGCAAGAGCTTGTGCACACTAACACAATACTTACTTATGGATTCGGGGTATTAAAATATTACTTTACACACAGTTGTTCCAGAGTGCCCAAGTTAGAAATGGAGCTGCCATGTCATGTCTAAAGAAAAACCATAACCACAGAACGTCGCCATTGTTCCAGTGTGCCTGACCTGAAAACGTAGTGTAAGGGGCAGGTAATCCAGACTACGACGTATACAGCCTATGCCGAATACAGCTCACGCGTAAACGATATTCGTTGGTTGACAATGTATACAGCTTACTTTGAGCAGTATCCGTGAGCATGCAAGGACTACAGGTCATGTAAGCTCTGTACATTAAATAAACACATTTGCTTATATCACATTATTACACATTAATCTAAAAAATCTGTACAAAATTTGTATACGTCATCAATATCATCATGCTTGTAGCAGTAACTTTAGCCGAAGAAGAGGTAATAGTAGTCTTCGTCGTCGTTTAATTACAGCACATAAATAGGCGTGATCATCATCATCATGGTCGTCGTCGATAATTAGCGATGATGATAATTATGATGTTGTCGACGTAGACGATGGTAGTGGTGGTGGTGATCATGCTGTTGCTGCCTTTGCTATTGCTGCTTTTGAATTTTAATCACTATTTCAAAACCACAAATACATAATCAAACCTAAGGCGTATGTAAAGTACGGAAATCAATTATATAAACAAATACGTTTCAGTTTCTGTTTCGGCTTCTAACCACACTCGTATCTCTTGTCCATAAAAACACAACACGAAATACAATCTGGAACAAAGGGTGATCAATAGGATGTAGCGAATGTTTTAATGGTATGACCTTGACCCTGGAGATAGGGCCCTGGAAGTCGCCCAAGACACGTTGTCTTATTATTGCTATGGAGAACCTTTATGCTAAGTTATTTCAAAATTCCTTGATGGATCGCAGAATAATGGACCGGACACGAAGTGTGACGGATGAACGGAGCTCATTTCTACATCCCCCTTTTTCTTCAAAAAGGCAGGGGACAATTATTCTATACAGAGTTGTGATTCCTTTGCACTACACTCCCTCTCAGTGTTATCTATTTATATTTTATTCTGTTCTATACTACGTGTATGAACATAACTTTTCTACCAGGCTGTCAGAAACAAAATGTTCAATTTAGCCTTCCATTTATTCTTGTGAGTTACTTGATATAGCCTGGTCTAATTCTGTCGGGTTCATATTCGGTTTCTTAAGACTTTGTATGGTCTAAAAATGATAAAACTGAACAATTGTACAGGTATAAGAATTGTTTGTCGTTGAAAAAGGTAACATACCAAAATTAGTTTACACGGAACAAACTAATCTACTATAAATATTACATACAGTATTTGGGGTTTAATACTCGATGAGCTTAAATATCAGTTAATTCTAAAACACAATTAACATACAGGATGCAACAGTTGTGACAAAATGACGAGAGTGGAATTGTCCGGGGTAACAAAAATCAGCTGAAATAAAGGAGCGGAGAATTGTCGGAACACCGTCATACAATTTCATGTGAGGGCTTTTGGTAATCAAACGTTTTACCATAGACTGCAAAATTAAATCAATGCCATTCCAAATGCCGACAAACATCACCGTTACCATTTGACAAAGCGTTGGCTAACATGAACTTAAAACTTTGTTTCTATTCTTTCTTCCCTTAAAGAAAATAATTATACATATTCTTTTCGAGAGTAATCGGAGCAGTGTGAAAATATCTATGTAATCTATTATATGACAAGCCCTCGGAAGCACCTCTTGTTTTGATATCATAATCGACAGACTTATAAGCCAAGTGATGACCCTTAATAACAACAGACAAAATAAACAAATTACGAAAACTGAGGACCTGGACAGTAAGACTCAATCACTTAATTGTTCGCTCCTCAATAAAAATAAATGTAACAAATATGACATAGACGAGCATGTCTAAAGCAATGCATGTGTACTTTCGTTAAATAAAATTTTCTCTCTTGCAGAAAGCAGGAAATTCGACATTTATTTCCTTCCTTTCACATTTTCTTTTGAAAGAGCACAACGGCTTATTTTTAATTGTTACTACCACGAATTTTTAAAATATCATAATTGAAATTAAGTTTCTGCTTATGACTACTTGATTGGCGTCAAAAGAAAGGACCACATAAACCACAGAGATCGATGGTTAACAATGCTTTCATTAACATTCTGTCCTGGTTTGTTGTTCATGTATTTTATTTCAAGATCATTGAGAGGGTAAAAGACCAAATCAGAGACATTAATCTACCCTTTTGAAACAACAAAACAGGAAGTTATTTGGCTCTTACGTAAAATTATTGGTAGGTCATATTTACACTGCGGTTTAACTCGTGGAAGTTATTCAGTTTTATTAGTATGGGTTATAAAAGCTGACTTGCCAAATGCCTTGCTATGAATGCATTTAGAAATGAAATTTGTGTTTGAATCAAGTCAGTTTTACAAAAAGAGCAACACATTATTAATTTTTTGATATTTTGAAAGCAAAACAGCATTAAGAGTGGTATGTAAGCCAGTGCGTCATGTAGTTTCACGTTCTTTCAAAGCGGAAAGGTGAAGCCATTGAATAGGATAGGAAACTATCAAAAATATTCTAAAACAATTTTAAAGATTCTCAACAGAGCTAACTTGATGTAAAAGCGACAAAGATCAAGAAATTTAGAACTGTAAATATGAATATCGTTTTGCTCTTCGTATTTATAGTTTTATCTGGAGGATTAGGAGCATGTAAACATGTTTGTGAGCAAAGAACTAATGAAAGGAATTACCAGGGACGAGATGCAAACTGTGGCAATGGGCTGTGTTACTGCAATGGTGAAATTGCGAACTGTACTGGGGATATGAATCAGCATATTCCTCCATTTATTGATTGGCACGTGACAAATCTGCACTTGCAGTGCTACAATTTTTCCAACTTGACACGTGTCACATTCAAGAATATTAGACATTTGCCTCTAAAGGAAATCCATCTTGTTCAAAATGTTTTGTTCAATATTTCAAATGATATCTTCTCAGATTTTGATAAACTAACTGTCATTCAAATAGGTGAGAATATAAATTTTTATATGCAAAGGTCAGCTCTTTATGAAGCTCTAGGAAGTATTCAAAAGACACTGCCGATTAACTTGACTATTGCTAGAGCTGGAATAAAACATCTAAACGCAAACGTCTTCAGATATTTAAAAGATGGTAAAGTGGCAACACTTTCCCTCCCTAACAACAGAATCGAATATCTATATATGGATGCCTTAAAAATGTTACCATTCTTAAAAATACTTCGAATACCTGGAAACTGGCTAAAATATAAAAAGGGACATGCGTCCTTGGCCAGCCTTGAAGAACTGGATCTCAGTCGAAACGATATCCATCAAAAGGATTTAAAGTTTTGTTACCAGGTTAATACAAAAAAGGCTTATATTCCTTTCTTTCCAAATTTGAAAAAGTTGATTCTTAGTCATAACTATATCAAGACAAATGCGTCTCGTTTCTCAAAAATATGGCATTGTCTTGACAAGTTAGAGTATTTGGACTTGAGCAACACAGTATGGACATCGTAAACATTTCGACTTTTACAAGTCTGACGTCACTGAAGGAACTCTCTCTAGCTTCTAACTGGATAACGCATATTGAACCAGGAGACTTTCCACCAAATTTGACAAATCTGAATTTCAATAACAACCATTTTACACGATTTCCTCAAAATTTATGCAAAGGATTGGGAAATAAAACTTTCCCAAACATCCGAACATTGAATTTTGGATGGAATTACATTCAAAAACTAAATGTCAAGGACGATAACTGTGTGTGTATGCCGAATATTGAAACATTAGACTACAGCAGGAACGATATAAGCGTATTAGAAAACGGTACCTTCTCAGACTGTCGAAAATTAAAAACGCTTTATCTTAACGATCTTATACCTGACTTGAAAGTGTTTCATCCAGCTGCTTTTGAAAGTCAGAGTCTTCAAAATCTCTACATTCGCAGCAACAAATTAGACTTTGAGGAACATCTACATAAATACTTGTTCCACTTCAGTCCCAACATAACTCATCTCGATATATCATACAATGTCCTAAAAGATATGAGTTTATTTGGAGACATGCTTTCATCATTGACCAACCTCGAAGAGCTAATAATACAAGGCTTAGATCTTGAAAAATTTCCAGACCAATTGCTTACAATCTTACCCGAGCTCAGTGTTTTAGATATGGATGACAACTTGCTTCATACGGTAACTTTTGATCTTATGAACAATGCATCGGAGATGGAACTGAAAATACAAAACATTTCTATAGCAAATAATGTTATAACAACAATTAATGAAAGGGCGTTTCCGCCATATATTTTACAATCTCTGAGATACCTTAATCTTGCTGATAATGAGTTTCTTTGCGACTGTGAGATGGAATGGTTTAGGGATCAAGTGAATTCGTCAGGATATATTGGAAATATTCAGCTGACTCACTGGCCGGAGTTGTATATTTGCCGCAGCCCTCTGACCCTTGAAGGTCACATGTTCCAAGATTTTCAACCAGATATCATTTGTAAACCTATGGACCCAACTGTAATAGCTGTAGTTGCTATAGGTTCTTTTCTTTTCGTCTTTATTTTGGTTGCTTCTGTGATTTACTGGAATAGATGGCATATTAGGTACTATTTTTACAAAATTCGTCGGCGTATCAAAGATAGCGATGCAGCGAAAGACCCAGAACACCAACCAATTTTAGACCGCACTCTTTACGACGTGTACGTTGTTTCAAACACAAATGACGATCACTTCGTGCACCATCCATTCCTTAAGCTTATGGAAGAACAGCTCGGTTACAAACTTCATATTTGGAAACGTGATGCAAAAAATGGGATTTACGTTGACGTTGTTTTAGATGCAATGTACGCTTCGAAGCAGATTGCGGTGATCGTTTCAAACAATTTGGTAGCGGACAAATGGTGTAAATTTCAGGTTGACGTAGCTATTGACCTGTGCATCGATCGTCAGGAAAGTTGCTTGCTGCTGGTAGTGTTGGAAGATATTGACTTCGAACCGGTCAGCAGGTCATGGTGCGTCTTACTGGCAAAGACACCGACCGCGTATTGGTCATCGAATGAAGACAGCAACAAATACAAGTTGTTCGAAGAAACAGTAAAACGACAATTTGGAACACCAATTAGTTATTATAACCACCATGACGCTATCAATTAGGGATATTTGAGTGTAAAAATATCGGGGATTTCAGTGAAATGACCCACAGAAGAGTGCGCACAAGTTTAGATCATGTATGAATTTTATCATTTTGCATTCGCATCCATATGGTGAGGATTTTTTGAATAGACAAAATAAAATGTTTATTGTTACGGTGCAAACCCAAAGTGTAACTGAAGAATAACCAGCAACAAACTTTTAAACAATAACAAAAATTTATTCATAAAACAAATTACTAAATTATGACAGTAAAATTGCACAAAGTCACAAAGAAACTGTTTTAAAAGTACCTGGATTTAGGGCAATCCTGAAGAAATTAATTATCCTGTCTGATCCTGAAAAGAGTTAAATGTCTTAATCACTGTTGAAGTATTTTCCACAAATGTTTAAAATAACTTTAAGTAGTATAATCCACCAAAGTTTGAAAAGTTTAATTAATTCCTCAGGAAGAATAATGAAAAATAATTCCAAATACTCTGGTTATAGTTAACTGTAAATGACGAAGATTTAGGCCAATATTTTTATGACCAAAGATTACTTAAAGATATCGTTTGAAGAAATTGTCTGATTTGTGTACACATAAAGAAAATAATAGAACAAATATAATCCAGAACATTCTACAATATTCAAAATGCGTCTTCTATGTTCTTAAATATAGCCACAATAAGACATTTATACTATATTCTAGCAAATTCCAAAACACAAGTACAATAACCTGGTTACAATTCCTTTTTAGAACCAATCAATAACATATATTGGTTACCAGTATATGTTATTGATTGGTTCTAAAAAAGGAATTGTAAACACGGTATCATCAGATATTTCTAGAGAATTATTATACAAATACATAACATCATGTCTAACTTACAAAGTTGTTACTCCACAAGTACCGTCGTTTTTGATATATCTTACTCAAAACTTTATGTATGCGTAGAATGACTGGTAAATCATATTATTTTATCATTTGCATGAGTACTTTCTACGTGGGAGTACAATAATAATGTTCGTCTTTTGGAGTGTGAATAAATTCGCGCAAAGCAAATATCTTTAATGCAAAGCTTCAGTTAAAATTAAGAAAACAAGACAAACTGTATGGTTATTATCATGTGACAAATGTTGCTTGTAATGCAATGTATCCATTACATCTTTAATAAAACGCGTTTAATATATCAGCTTACAAAACATTACGCATTTACTTATTGCTTCACATTAGTCATTTTTATTTACTGTGTTCTTGTACATTTGTTCTGTAAAGGGGTCCCATTTCAAAGAGTCGTTTTCAATGTTCAGTATTTCGGACATATTTTGACATTTTATTTGTTATCATTTTCTTGACGAATGTTTTTACAACTTTTCACAGTATAGTTCAGATAAATAAATTTACGCTGAGACCCATTTATGTTTGTTTTGGTCATATGATAAAAAGAATCTGACACTCGTTTTCATTTCATATAAACTTTTCTTCAACTCGTCTAGGAAAAATATCATTTAGGCCATTACGTTCGCCTTAGGCCATAATGAATACACTTTTATATGTTATGAAAATTCGAGTCACTTCCGATATTTTCATTTGCTTTAGTTTTAAAAGATCACGATATCAGCCATTTAATTCTGCATAATTATTTAATTTGCATATTTATTTGTTTTAAGCTAGTCTGTGTAACTTTATGCAGAGGAAATAAAAATTGTTACACATCCAGAAATGTTCTCGAGTTGAGATTAAATCAAAATGACAAACAAAAACAACTACTTGCCTCTCGATGCATTACATTACCTGAGTTGTAAAGATGAATCTTCTTTACGTTATGAAGACCTACGAAGTTTCAATTTGAAATAAATGCAGTGAATAAAATCTATTAACACTTATTTAAGTAAATACGAAAGTTAACTTATAATATATTTTGTTCTATAAATTTATTTTGTTCTATAACATTTGTTCTTCTTTTACTCCAAATACCGTAATTTCATAAAAAGACTATTTCTAACCTAAGCATCATAGAGTTAATTTTTAAGAGCAGACGCTTTGTCAATCAAATTGAACAAATCAAAAAGAGAAGGGCATTCTCAAGTGGGCAGGTGATGGCGGAGGAGGTAATGGGGATTGGAAATCTTTAGATTTGTGTGTATATATTGAGGAATTATAAAAGAGAAGTTATTCTGTTTGGCAGCAGTCAGGATTAAAAAAACTGCAAAAAAAATATTCTGAATAAAAATATCTATAGTAGCATATTTGCCAAATGGATTTAAAAAAACAGCTTAAAACAGTACAAAGTTGGCTATGCATTTGATCTCAAGATGTAACCTGATTGAATAAACCTTCAAACTTCTCTTTATACAGTCTGCTTCGATAATTATAGTCTATGGTTCAGCACTTGTTATCTGCATACCGACAACATGATATAGGTTTTTTTTTCAACTTGGTTAGATTTACTGTAATGATTTTGCCTTAGTGACAAAGGCATATTACTAGTTCTGTTCTCCTATATATATTCATAGTTTCATACAGAACCAAACAAACGTGAAAATTTGTCAAACAAAACTGATGTATGTTGCGCGATTTGTAAATGCCTGCATTCCACCATTTGTTGTTATTGTCTGTACAAGCTACTTGTATGACTCACGTGACATGACCGGAAGTAGCAACGTGTTCGTTTCAAGGCGGGACTCTGTACTAATGTCAGAGGAAGTTAGTTTGAATAAGTGTGTACAGGAGAGAGCATTCGAACGTATTTATGTAAAAACAGCGAGGACATACATGTCGTTTTTCTATAGACATCAAGAAAAATATTATCGGTGACGTCTTCAAAAAACTGTACAAATTATGTCTTGATATGAATCATCTTTTTGATAGTCAATATACACTGATCAAATTAATTAAAGGAGCGCAAATATGTTATGGCATAAATTGCCCACCATACTAGATATTTGCTGCTAATTTCGTTTGTAGGTATCGACGGTCAATATCCTCAAGAAACCTGTGCACTTTACAATAAATTTACAAAGCATTGGTATTTTTTTTTTTGTTGTGTAACCCCCGAATAAGATTTAGACTTTTACATGTGTACAGTTCGTTCACGATAGCACATTTGACAAAATGAATGTTTTAGTGCAACTTCTTACTGTATCTGCTCTTTTGACAACGGTCCAGGGTGTGCAACGTCATTTAGCAACTACTGATGTTGCTCGGGCGGAGCAGATGATCGAAAATGGATTTACGCAACGTGAGGTGGCCACCGTTCTAGACGTTTCTCGTAGCGTTGTTGCCAGGTAGTGGAGTCGTTATCAGGAGACTGGAGAATTCACAAGAAGTCCTGGTCAAGGTCGTCACTGCATTACATTACCTCGTCAGGACCGATATCTGAGAATTTTGGCCTTTCAGAAATCGTCAGTGTACTGCTACTGGCATTGAAGTTGACTTCCGGCAAGCTACATGTGTTCGTGAGTCTACTCAAACTGTCCGAAATCGTCTTCATGAAGATGGTTTGGATGCCCGAAGAACAGCCAGAGGACCAATTCTGACGGTAGCTCACCAGAGAGCTCGCTTCGAGTTTGCCCAGGAACACGTCGCTTGGCAACTGCACCACTGGCGATCTGTGCTCTTCACAGACGAGAGCCGCTACCATGTTTCGACCTGTGATAGGCGTGTGAGGGTGTGGCGTCGCCGAGGAGAGAGGTATGTGGAATGTAACATTATTCCATATGACAGGTTTGGCGGTGGTCAGTTATGGTGTGGGCAGGGATATTCATTGACAGGCGCAAAGACCTTTATGTGATTCCAGAAGGCAGTCTGACGGCCCTGAGATATCGGGACGAGATCCTAGAACCAACTGTTAGGCCATACGCTGGTGCAATAGATGAAACTTTTCGTTTAGTACTAGATAATGCTCGAACACACACTGCATGAATCATCCGGAACTGCTTTGATGATGAAGGTATTGAGGGCATAGACTGGCCAGCGAGGTCACCCGATCTTTGCCCTATTGAGCATGTCTAGGACATGCTTTCTCGTAGACTATCTTCGCGTCTTAACCCTGTGCAGAACGTCCGTGGGCTTTCTCATGCTCTTGTAGCAGAATGGGATGCCATACCACAGGATATGATCAGACGGGTCATCGGGAGCATGCCCAGACGATGCAGAGAGTGCCTAAACGCCTAAGGGGGGGTACAATCATTACTGACACTGACTATGAAACGTTTCCATGCCTGAATCTGCTTTTACAGAGATTGCTTGTTCTCCTGTAAGACCACTATTTCAAAGTTAATTTGATAGTGTTCATATCCTGGACACTGTCTCTATTCAGGAATGTGCCTGTTGGCAATGAAAATGCCGATTTGTTTTTGTAAAAAGAACGATTTTATTATTTGTGTAAAAGATATTCATAAATCTCCTCAACGCGTATGGTATTATATAGATTATATGGGCGCTCCTTTAATCAATTTGAGCAGTATATTCTTAAACTTAACACCTCTGATTTTTTGTTCAGCTTATTCATGTCTAGATATGTTTTGTAACTTAATAACATTAGATTGCAACTTTAAGGTGTTTGTTTACAGTGTCTTGAATAAGGGATTCCACGATAATTGTACGAGAACGGGTCATCATCAGTAAGCAGTGTTACGATTAAAAAAAGAAAAAAGATTCAGACTGCGGTAAAGGCCAATTAACACAGAGATAAGAAAAAGAAAAAAGTGTTATTTGATGTATCTATATAGGCTTTTATCCACGCCTAGCTTTTAATATGCGGCACGACATTTTATCGGTTTATTGCAACAAAATCAAGCTTGCCATGGTCAATGAGTATCATATTTTTGAAAAGGCATACCCTAGGATGACATTCCTGTAAATGTGAATGATATTGACTGAATTATTACCAGATAATATTAGTCTTTATTCAGACATTTGTGATTTCCTTTTCCTTTTTGGTGAATGGAAATTAATTCCATATAAACACTTTCTATGTGTGTCGATGCCTTGATTAGTCCTCTTGTGGCTCAATTTGATTGGCTTTTAGATCAGGGCAAAAATGATATAGAATTCAATTTTAAACGGCAGTCAGTTTCTTTTCCAAGTGATAACATCGAGTTTTAAGAACATCTGAAATTGTTCTATCGACTTTCATCCTGTCAAACCGAAGGAAGTGACTCCCCAAAAGGGTTGTATATGGCCATAGAACGGTATAAATGTATGAAGTCGAATTGCTTTTTCAAAACGTATAACTGTCATGAACGGAAGATTCATATAAATGTCGGTGGGTGAGCAAATTCTTTGCTTTTAATAGTAATGACATAAAATTTTCATTTAACTTCTTCAGCCTTAGGTCCAAAGCGACTTTCCTCGATCAATTGACAGGGCCTATATCAAAACAATTATTTAATAACACATAAAATTAATATTAGTTAATATATTGATAACAGTTATATAATTACTTAGATACTTAGAATCATGATGATAAATGTTAAAGTTCAAATCCAAGAACGCTCAGAAAAATTAGGCGTATAGAATATTTTTCACTTCTAACAGGATAAAAAATATAACTTTCAGTAAATTTGGAAATTTAATTTCTAACGTCAAAAAAATGATTTTTACAATATCCAACTTTACTATAACGTTTTTCCATGATATTGATACATTCAATTATTATGATTGGCAAAGATTATTATGAAGATTCATTACAAATACACTTCAGTGCAAATGATTTGTCAGTTACATTCGTAAGAAGAACTGCTTTGAGCATAAAACATATAGTTCTGTGATAATAGTGCATTAAAAAACGTCGTCACTTAAACATCACGATACGTCACGATATGTCTTGCGTTTCTCAACACAGCGATTATAGAAAAAGTTAAAGCTCTCCACGTTTACTGCCTTCTGATAATTTTCTTCAAATTAAAGATACAATTTGCCTTAGAATTTGAGTCATTACTTTATCTGTTGGAAACGTTGACCCCGACGCACATACTGCTCCACAGGGCTATTTGTTTGATATATGAAATGAAAAAGGATACACTTATCTGAACATAAAGTTTCAAACTTTAATGGGTTTTTTATTGCATAACTCGAACAGGCTTAACCATACAAAGTTATTCCCCATTCTAGAAATGACATTTCGGAACTATAGCATGGAATAAACTGTACAAATTTTAAGGGAAATTAGCAACCATACGCGTAAACCAATCTGGTGTCTAGACTAAATGCTTTTTAAACTATGCTCACATTAAGCTAACAACCCGAAGTCTCTTCTATATTTGAGCCATGACGTAGAAATCTGTAATCTACTGTTCCCGTTTCATGTCGTCAAAATACGTTGTCGTTGAATACAGCCTTGTGTGAATTCGCCCACATGAATAATGGCGGGATTGACCAGCTGGCGAATAGATACTGTATGCAGCACTAATGACAACATTTTTTTTTTTTGAAAGACTGAAACAGAGAAACATAGATTACAGTTTTCACTAGTTGATGAATAGAAGGCCGCGAAAGTCCAAACTGGCTAAAAGTAGAAATCGGGCGAACGAACGCATGTTAAAAGATAGCATTTTCGGTAAAAAAAATCTGTTTTCTATTTTAAACTCAATAGAATTTGAGTTATTCTTAAAACATATTTTTGACGGGAAAAAATACTTCCTGCAGGCCTATATAGGATCATTACATTCAATAATGCTCTGGTTCCAGGTTATCGTTTAAATCCTTTCCTGATTTCAAAAGTATTCTTTGCATTTGAGCAAGGCACAAACTGGCAGGTTTCATAAGGTGACACGTTATCAAAATGTTCAAGGTACGTAATACTTTGTTTTCAACATTATTTAATGTCAATAGTACTCTCCCCTGTTTCAGAACAGAATGTGGACAATAATCTTTTATTATTAAACAAGATAAACTTGACAAAGAGAGAACTTCCGTACTAATTTATTACGTGAGAAGCACATTCGATTTCATTTCTCACTCTTTAGTGATATAATGTTCAGTAAGCGTGATATACGAGTATGTAGCTTCCGGTATCCACGTATTCATTGGCAACGACACAGAATCAACTCAAACTGAAGAAACTTCCTTTCGTCATAGCGTTTTACAGTTCGATAATATCTTAGTTTAACGAAATAATATTTCATTAATGCAAAAGGATATTTCGTATTAACGAAATTGCATTCTTACAATTCGGAATGACATAATTATTCTCTAGAAATTTATATTTCAAAAATACAGAAATAATGCGTTAATAAGTAATTAAATGTAAGTGACGTCACTTTCCAGGCTGCGTAATACAGCATTATCTTTATAAACAATATGTGTCACGTTAATTGTTTAAAGGGGCTGCGTACTACAGCATTATCTTTATAAAGAATATGTGTCAAGTTAATTGTTTAAAAGGGCTGGGTACTACAGCAATATCTTTATAAAGAATATGTGTCAAGTTAATTGTTTAAAGGGGCTGCGTACTACAGCAATATCTTTATAAAGAATATGTGCCACGTTAATTGCTTAGAGGGGCTGCGTACTACATCATTATCTTTATCAAGAATATGTGTCACGTTAATTATTTAAAGAGGCTGTGTACTACAGTGTTATCTTTATAAAGAATATGTGTCACTTTAATTGTTTAAAGGGGCTGCGTAGTACAACATTATTTTATATAGAAGATTTGTCATTTATTGTTTAAAGGATTATATGCAGACTAATCTTTGGCCACGCATTGTTTTTTTCTTTTTTTTTCTTTGTGTGTGTGTGTGTGTGCATGTGCGTGTGTGTGTGTGTGTGTGTGTGTGTATCTTCTTAGTTTGAAGATATAAGCAAAGCTTGCAGAAGTCGCAGATACCAAATGGTCCAGGATCGCTCACCTGAAAAGCAACTTCCAAACAACTGGTGCAGTGGGGTTGGGGTGGCAATTTAGGGATGTGCCAATCGTTTTTCAAAGACATATCTTCAAAAACAAGGAAGTAGGTCAGGAGGTCAGGGTCAGCAATGCTGAAACATGTATCTAAGCTCAATGCCTTTCACTTTAGAAAGAATGTCTTGTCTGAAACCACAAGGCCTAGAGTTTGCATATTTGTCTAGTGGACCTCTACCATAGTAATATAAATTATGTCTGTGGGGTCAGAATTGGCCAGAGCCTAGGGGTCACCTGATTTTACATAGACATAAAGGAAAAACTTAAAAAAAACTTCTCGTCAGAAACTGCAAGGCCTAGAGTCAAGATGTTTGGTGTGTATGATTTTCTAGTGGACCTCTACCAAGTGAATACAAATCATGACCCCTAATCAGATTTTTTAAGTTTTTTCTATATAAGCCTATGTAAAAACAGGTGACTCCTGGGCTCGGGCCAATTGGTTTCAGACAAGACAATCTTTCTAAACTGTTTATCCTTTCAGTTGCTATGGCAACTAGATTTCTGTATGGAATTCCATTTTATATAACTTTGTAAGAGGACCATACAAGGATCATTTTTGTAAAGTTGAATTGCAATTGGCCCACTGGTATAGGAGATGTTGTTTAAAGTCAATTATGGACAACGGACGGACGGACGACGGACAAAACAGCATACTAAAAGCTACACCTGACCATGAAAAGGTCATAAACTATTTAAAAGCTGCAATTTACATTGATTATGTGTCGATATGGTTCAGTACTGTAATCAAAACTTTTGGTTAAATAATGAACCTACTAGCTAACGGAATTTGACAAGAAGATTGCACTCAAATCAAAGATCGAAGTCCAAACACAGGTATTAGGAACACAAATGAGACAATAATCATGCGTGTGAATGAAAATCACAACTTTTTAGATATTATCTTACCGTAAATCTATAAATATTAAAAACGATTAACAAATGTGTTTCACATGGAGGAGTGGAAATAATGCATTACGGTAACGAGCTGGACTGGTAATCCAGAGGCTTCTATACCACTAGCTGTTTCTAAACAATCTGGGACCGGGCTATGGAGTAAACTTTCCATGAATGAATAGTATCTTATGTCTAGTATCCATCAGGTTTTGATGAATATTCATTATGACAGTTTTACTTTTTTCTTTGCGAACTGGGAAACGGGTTCGGTGTTTTACCTTTTCCTATACTTATGGCTATAGGGTAAAGTTGTGGTTTTCATTCACCTGTATATTTGCAGTTTAAGTAATGTGCTAAACTCAAGTGAGTTTAAACAAATCCAGATAATTGAGAAAGACTTTGTGAATTTCAGGCTGGTGCGAATGCATTGCACTTTCTAATTCTAACATCTTTGTGTTGTTTCTACGTTTGCAACAGCTTAAAATTCACCTTTAAAGGATATCAATATTCGATCATGTTTGAAATTCACAGTAAAAATCTTGACTCTCTATGATAGAGGGCACCGATTTTCATTTCGATATTTTGATATTGAGCTTCCGTCTTCAACAAAATTCAGAGTCAATTTCACGATTGAATGCTTGTACAAGTAAATATAGAAATAAGCTGACGTTTTACAGAACATTAAAAACCTTAATGCTGATAAAACAGTGTCCCTTAGAAGAAAGTAAAATGTTTCCATTGTAATAGAATAGGCGTTGTTGAAGTTCAATATTGTAATTGACTCTCTACTTTACCATGATAGAAGAAACACATATATCTTTACGTTTTACCTAGGTCGATTGACGTAGATTCGGTCGATGGATTGATGGATACACTAGTGAATAAGTATAAAATACGAAATATGATTTGTAGTCATGAAATGTAGGATATTTAGTACATGCTAAGTGTACCTTAAACTTAAGGAAGAACACATCGCTTTTTACAAAAATTTCATTATCACGGGATATGTGAAACAACTTTCCTATCATGAATTCTATTCTGAAACTATTTGAACGTACATTTGCTATCACACTCACAAATAAAATGTTCTATTTAGCCTCTACTTTGTACTTGTGAGTTGATTGAAATAACCTGGTCAAATTCTGTCGTATTCTTATTTAGTTTCCTTTTTTTTGTCTGAGTAAATGTAATGGTATAACCTATATTTTTGCCGTTGAAAAGGGTAACAGACATATGTATTGAAGAAAATAATAAGTGCCTAAATCTGTTATATGTCACCGAAGTAGCTTACATTGGTCCCAATAGTCCCGGGTCTCGATTTGTTTCTAAAATCTAAAAATAACAACAGAACAACCTAATCTGCAATAAAAACTACATTAGTCTTGTTTAAATACAAGGTGAGCTTAAAAACTTCAATATATTCTAATATACAATTAGCATACTGAATGCAACAGTTGTGACAAAATGAGGAAGGGGAATAGTCCAGGGGTAAAAATAGCTGTTAAAATAAAGGGGCTGGGAATTGTCCGGGAGGGTACGTGTTTGGATACCGACAGACAATTTCTTGTTAGGTTTAATAATTGTAAAAGGGTCTTCCATAGATTGCAACGTGCAATCTATGCCATTCCACATGCCAGCAAACATATTCTGTACCATTTGACAAAGCGTTGACTTACATGAACTTAAAACTTTATTTCTAAAAAAAACCTTTTTTTAAGAGAGTAATCTCCACTTAAATCGATGCACTGTGAAAATAGCTATGTTATTTATTATCAAAATAGCAAGTGGAGACATTTCCTATTTTGTTTTAACAATTGACAGACTCTTAAGGCAAGTTATGACCCCGTATAAAAATAGAGAAAATATAAAAAAATACGAAAACTGAGGACTTTGACACCAAGATTTAATTACTCCATTGTTCGAACATAGAATCCGGTTTGTCAGTAAAACAATATATATGACAAAGATGAGCATTTGTACTTTCGTTAAATAATATTTTCTCTCGTGCAGAAAACAAGAAATCCTTCATTTAACTCCGCCGTTTTATTTTTTATGGAAAAAACACAACGGCTTCCTTTTAATAGTGTTCCTATCTTGAATTTCGAAAATATCATAATTGAAATTAGCTTTCTGCTTATGACGATTTGAATGGCGTCAAAAGAAAGGGACGCATAAAGCAAAGAGACCGATGGTTAACAATGTTTTCATTTACAAACCTGTCCTGGTTTGTTGTACACGTATTTTATTTCAAGATCATTTAGAGGGTAAAACAAACATTTCGAAATTACTGAAACAGGAAGTTATTTGGTTCTGATGAAAAGATTAGTTGTAGGTCATATTAACACTGCGGTAAAACTTGATATCGATCGGGAAGGTTAATCATCAGTAAGGGTGATAAAAGATAAATAAAATGTTCCTTTGAATGCATTAAGAATTGAAATGTCGCGTTTGAATTAAGTCAGGTTATTTTTTTTAAAAAGAACAACGCGTAATTCATTTTTGGGTCTTTTGAAAATAAAACAGTATTAAGAGCAGTATGTCCGCCAGTGCGTCATGTAGTTTCACGTACTTTCAAAGCGGAAGATGAAGCCATTGAATAAGATTGGAAACTGTTTAATATATTTAAAAACAATCTCAAAGTGTCTTCACTTTCTTCATGTCAACGTGACAAGTATTGGATAACAGTAAAAATGAAAATCGCTTTGATTTTCGTATGTATAGCTATATCTGGAGGATTAGGCAAAAATGTTTGTGAGCAAAGAACCAATGAAAGGAATTACTCGGGACGAGATGCAAACTGTGGCAAAGGGCTGTGTTACTGCAATGGTGAAACTGCGAACTGTACGGGGGATATGAATCAGCATATTCCTCCATTTATTGATTGGCACGTAACAATTCTGCACTTGCAGTGCTACAACTTTTCCAACTTGACACGTGGCACATTCAAGAATATTAGACATTTACGTCTACAGGAAATCCATCTTGTTCAGAATTTTGTGTACAACATTTCAAGTGATGTATTCTCAGATTTTGATCAATTAACTGTCATTCAAATAGGTGAAAATATTAATGTTAATATGAACAGGTCAGCTCTTTATGTAGCTCTAGGAAGTATTCAAAAGACACTGCCGATTAACTTGACTATTGCTAGAGCTGGAATAAAAAATCTAAACCCAAACGTCTTCAGATATTTAAAAGATTGCATAGTGACAACACTTTCCCTCCCTAACAACAAAATCAAATATCTATATATGGATGTCTTAAATATGTTACCATTCTTGAAAATACTTCGGATACCTGGAAATAGGCTGGAATCTAAAAGGGGAAATACGTCTTTGGTCAACCTTGAAGAACTGGATCTCAGTCGAAACAAGATTCATCAAAAGCATTTAAAGTTTTGTTACCAGGTTACGACACAAAAGGCTGACATTCCTTTCTTTCCAAATTTGAAAACATTGATCCTAAGTCATAACTACATCAGGACAAATGCGCGTCGTTTCTCTAAAATATGGCATTGTCTTGACAAGTTAGAGTATTTGGACTTGAGCAACAACAGTATGGACATCGTGAACATTTCGTCTTTTACACGTCTGACATCAGTGAAGGAACTCTCTCTAGCTTCTAACTGGATAACACATATTGAACCAGGAGACTTTCCACCAAACTTGACAAATCTGAATTTCTATAACAACCACTTTACACGATTTCCTCAAAATTTATGCAAAGGTTTGGGAAATAAAACTTTCCCAAACATTCGAATGCTGAACTTTGGATGGAATTACATTCAAAAACTGAATGTCAAGGACGATAACTGTGTGTGTATGCCGAATATCGAAATATTAGACTACAGCAGGAACGATATAAGCGTATTAGAAAACGGCACCTTCTCAAACTGTCGAAAATTAAAAACGCTTTATCTTAACGATCTTATACCTGACTTGAAAGTGTTTCATCCAGCTGCTTTTGAAAGTCGGAGTCTTCAAAATCTCTACATTCGCGGCAACAAATTAGACTTTGAGGAAAATCTACATAAATACTTGTTCCACTTCAGTCCCAACATTACTCATCTCGATATATCATACAATGTCCTAAAAGATATGAGTTTATTTGGAGACATGCTTTCATCATTGACCAACCTCGAAGAGCTAATAATACAAGGCTTAGATCTTGAAAAATTTCCAGACCAATTGCTTACAATCTTACCCGAGCTTAGCGTTTTAGATATGGACGACAACTTGCTTCATACAGTAATTTTTGATCTTATGAACAATGCATCGGGGATGGAACTGAAAATACAAAACATTTCTATAGCTAATAATCTTGTAACAACAATTGATGAAAGGGCGTTTCCGCCATATATATTACAATCTCTAAGATACCTTAATCTTGCTGATAATGAGTTTCTTTGCGACTGTGAGATGGAATGGTTTAGGGATCAAGTGAATTCGTCAGGATATATTGGAAATATTCAGCTGACTCACTGGCCGGAGTTGTATATTTGTAGCAGCCCTCTGACCCTTGAAGGTCACATGTTCCAAGATTTTCAACCAGATATCATTTGTAAACCTATGGACCCAGCTGTTATAGCTGCAATTGCTATAGGTTCTTTTCTTGTCGTCTTTATTTTGGTTGCTTCTGTGGGTTACTGGAATAGATGGCACATTAGATACTACTTTTACAAAATTCGTCGGCGTATCAAAGATAGCGATGCAGCGAAAGACCCAGAAAACCAACCAATTTTAGACCGCACTCTTTATGACGTGTACGTTGTTTCAAACACAAATGACGATCATTTCGTGCACCATCCATTCCTTAAGCTTATGGAAGAACAGCTTGGTTACAAACTTCATATTTGGAAACGTGATGCAAAAAATGGGATTTACGTTGACGTTGTTTTAGATGCAATGTACGCTTCGAAGCAAATTGCGGTGATCGTTTCAAACAATTTGGTAGCGGACAAATGGTGTAAATTTCAGGTTGACGTAGCTATTAACCTGTGTATCGAGCGTCAGAAAAGTTGCTTGCTGCTGGTAGTTTTGGAGGATATTGACTTCAAACCGGTCAGCAAGTCATGGTGCGTCTTATTGGCAAAGACACCGACCGCGCACTGGTCATCAAATGAAGACAGCAACAAATACAAGTTGTTCGAAGAAACAGTAAAAGAACAATTTGGAACACCAACTAGTTACTGCAACCAGTATGACTCTATCAATTAGGCATATTTGAGTGCAAAAATATCAGGGATTTCAGTTGAATTACCCACAGAAGAGAGCACGAGTTTATATCATGTATGAATTTTTTCACATCGCATCCATTTGGTGCGGATATATTTTACTATCCGAGAAAAGAAAATGTTTATGTTTAACTTTCAACTTTGCTTTTCTACAAGTAAATTCGTTTTGGATAAATCTTGTTCACAATTTTATGTATGAATAGAAGGACTGTAAAGTCATACTATTTGCTTACTTGCATGCCTACTTCCTACGTGGTAATACAATAGTGTGCGTCTTTAGGATTGTGAATAAATTCAGGCAAAGCAAATATTTTTAACGCAAAATCTTAATGTTGTCACATGAAAAATGTTTTGTTATCCATTACATATTTTCATTTGTCAACGTGAAATATAACGACTACGAAAACATGCATTTACTTTTTGCATATAACGGCAAAGAAAATATACCTTACTTTATTTACTTTTTACTTCAAATTAATTATTGTTATTTATTGTTCCTTTTTAATTTGTTATCATATAGAATCTAGATGTCCTATTTCAAAGACACGTATGCTCGGTATTTTTACCTTTATTTTGCAATTATTTTCTTGGTGGATATTTTGTAACAGTCTTTATAAGTATAGCTACTGTAAGACCCATTTATGGTTGTTGTGGTCATGAGATAGTAGTCTGGAGTTCCTTCCCCTGATACTACGTAGTTTTACATTATGTCCGGGAACCAGACTTATGAAATAGAAAGAATCTTACACTCGTTAACATTTCATGTGAATTTTTTCAACTCGCTTTATAACATTTTCCTGAACTCGTTGCATAAAAGATTATATTTTCATTATTTTATTCGCTAACAACTTTATTCTGCATGTTTTTGTGTAAGCTCATCCCTGTAAGTTTAATCAAATTAGCTTAACCACCAGAAGCCTTCTCGAGTTATAATTAAAGTAAAAGGAATTTTATTATATGGATACAAAAAGTCGTTCATGCTTCTCAGTATATTTAGCTTTATGAATCAAGTTTTTTGGTGTTGTGTGTGTTTTTTTTTTTTTTTTTTTTTTTTTTTTTTTTTTTTTTTTTGGTGGGGGGTGTTTTGTTTTGTTTCTTTTTTTATTTCACAAAAATATATTTACATGCATGCATACAACAGTTACATAATGATACGTGCATTTATATATTTTGATTTTTTCAAAGCAACATGAATATACATATGTTAAGGGGTTTTAGATAATAGAGGGTTTATCCGTTGGTTATATAATTGTAGGAGTGTTCAAAGAACATATATTCTTTTAATTTCAGTACATGTAAAAACTGATTTCATCTTCAAGGCAAAAAACTAAAAAAGGTATAATTTACTTAAAAGGTACTTCAAAATTAAAAATAATAAGTACCGTACAGAAGAAACAAAAATCAGAAGAAAAACAAAAGTAAAGCGTTTCCAATAATATTTTTCTACATTTATTATAAGACATTTTTTACTAACGCTCAGTTGTAAAAAATTGACCATTTTATTTCATGTTTAGTGAGTTTATTTTCCATTGTAGCTATCTCTTTTTCTGTTTTTATTTTATACTTCAAATAATTTTGAAAGTGCTCTAGTGTAGGAATGACATGTTTGCTTTTCATTTCAAAAATAAAAGTATTTATTTGCATAAAACAGTGATATAATTAACCCTTACCCTGCTTAGTATCTTAAATGGACTTGCCCATCTTTCAATTTGGACAGCTCCATTAATTGTTTGCGGTGATGCTACTGAAAAATTACCGACTGAATGGCGAATAGTGCAGACCATGATCAGACTGCAGGCTGATCTTGGTCTGCGTTGGTCGCACAGGCAAACAAAATTGCCGCCGGCAGGGTAAGAGTTAAGTGCAGCTGTTTCATTTTGGATAATATTATCAGTTATTCCATAACATACATCCTTGTAATTGAAGGTGTAGCTAATGTTTCTCGAGCTTAAATATTGACTTAGTTCCATCCATAGGTTTTGTATACGGGGACATCTGCAAAAAGGTGATCTATAGTTTCTACACACATGTTGCAGAAGTCACATATATTGTATGGTATTAGTTTGTATGTTAGTAGGTATTTATTTGTTGGAATGAGACGCATTAAAAAAGGGTATTGAAAATTTCTAAGTAAAGTATTGATTGATGTAAGATCTATTACAGAGTGTGTTTTTTCCAATTTAGTGGGCCAGTGTTGATGTTTTCGTTCCATTTGCTTTCTGCTGTTACTGTTTTTTTTTATCCTTTTTTATTTTGTATAAGTACTGGTTTGCAATTTTAATGGTGCTTATTTTCTGTAAAAATGATTGACCGCTTATGTTTTTTATCGTATTTTGATTCATTTTCTGTTTGTATTTTATCGGTATCGAATGTATCAGAGAATAATACCGAAGAAATTCTGTTTCGTGTATGCCATATATCCATTTAAATTCATTAAATTGGTAATAATTGTCATTTCTAAAATCAGATAGATGTTCGATAAATGTTATTCCCTTTTCATGCCATTTTTTCCAGTAAAGTGTTTTGCCTAATAATGCATATCCTTATTAATCTATATTAAATGTGAACTGTTGTCTTTTCCACTTTTTTGTAGCAGCCATATTATGCCCTGTTTTTGAAGTTGAGTGAGTTCACATTTTTAAAATGAGTAATTAATAGATTGCAAGTAAAACATTTTTAGATCTTGCCAAAATATTTTGCAAAATTCTGTAGTAAAACCATCAGAACCAGGGCTTTTATTATTCTTCATTTCTTATAAAGCTTGCGAACATTCATAATCAGAAAGAATACCATCACATTTATTTGAATCGTCAATCAAAAGCTTTGTTCCAGAATCAACAAAGAAATCAAGTGAAGTATTCTTTTCTTCTTTTTTGTCGTAAAGATTTTTATAACATTTTACTTCCTCTTTTCATATGTCCTTTTGATTTGTTATCTCTGTTTCATTTACAATTAATTTTGTTACGTTCTTTTTTCAGCGTTTCTTTTCTCCAAATTTCTTTCATTTCCCTTAATTTTTATTGCATTTGACCTTAGAAGTATGCCATTTATTTTATATTCATACATTTGATTTTATTATTTTTCCTTTTGCACTTAATTCTGTTTATGTTGTTCAATATTATTTCCAAGATTATATGATATTGTATTCTTTAAATGTTCTATTTCTTTTATAAGTTTATTTTCTAATTCAGTATTTTGTTTCCTTTTTTTAAGATAGAGTATTTGATTATTTCATTTCTCATAGTTCCTTTGATTAGTTCCCACAAAGTGTTGGATTTACTTCTGTATTATAACCTGTGGCTTCTTTTAAAGATTGTTTAATAATTGTTCGGAATTTATCTTCCAGTAACATACTGTTGTTAACTTTAAAATATTCATTTTCTCTTTCTAACTTTGACACATTCAATTTAAGAGAAATTAAAGAATGGTCTGTTTTAAAGCCAGGTTTAATTTTACAGTTTTTGTATGGTTCATTAAGTTCATTAATGTTTCCGTTATAAGAAAGTAATCCAATATGCCCAAATGGGCGGAGTGTTATTGGACCTCCAAGTAAATTCTTCTTTATTTTTATTTTTATATCGCCATATGTCAATTAATTCAAGTTGTGTCATTAACTTATTTTTACATTTTTGTGTGTGTCTTGCCTTCCATTTTTCTTGTCTATTTGTGTATCTAATGCTGTATTGTAATCGCTTGCAATAACAAATTTTTGTCATTATTTTCATGAATAAAATTTTCTAATTTTGAAAACATGCTTACGTCATCATTATTCGGACCTTATATATTTATAATAGTAAATTCTTTATTACTTATTTCTATATCAACTGCAGTAAGTCTCCCTTTGACTATTTCTATATAATTTCTTACTTCAAGAGAATCTTTTATATTAAATAAAATAGCAACTCCTTTATTTGTAAAATTGCCACTAAACTTTGCTTTTCCAGTCGAATCATTAATCCACTTATCTTTATCTTTACCTAAAACGTGTGTTTCTTGTAGTAGACAAATCGCAAACTCTTTATTTTTCAGCCAGTGAAATATCTGTTTTCTTTTTTAGGTGTTCAATAAACCCCTTACATTTAAAGAGCATATAGTCAAGTCCATATTGATAATGTTTTGATACTGTTAGTTTTTTCTATGTTTTGAAACGGACATTTTATGGTAAAATTTGTTCATGGTTAAGAAATTATACTAAATGCTATTGAAAAGGTTCATTAACGGGTAAATATAACTTTACACTTTAACATGCATATATCTATTCATCGCATACAGAAGCAAAAATAGTTACATATCTAAGCTTACAACTGTATACACAAATCATACTATGTACTGGGATTACAAGAACAAAACGAAAGAGACCAAAATAGAAATAATAGGGCATATAACAAAAAAGTGAACAGAAATGCATAACAGAGGTATAAGTATACCCTTTATTAATCAGGTTAGCTCAGATGTAAAGATATGTTTTGTTTACGTTTCGAAGACCTATGAAGAACAAAATCTATTAACAATTATTTTATAAAATAAGAAAATTAACTAGTAATATATATTTTCTTAAATCTTCTACTTCAAATAACGCAATTTCAAATAAAGACGATTTCAACGCTTCTTGGAGTTGATTCTTAGGAGCATGTGCTTATCAATTAAATTAAACAAATTAATATAAAAAGCACAGGAGCACTCTAAGGTGTGACGATGGGGTGTGATAGATGTAATTATCTTAATCTGTAATTAGACCGAGATGTGTCTATATTGAGTGGTCAAGTGGTAACTCGATAGACTGGTAACCCAAGGGTCGCGATGTCGATTCCCCGCTCCTATGTGAACATTACTAATTGTCTTTTGGATGAGACGTTCGAAGCAAAGGGCTCATGTATCAGTGCTGAGCATGCAAAAGAACCAAGGGTGTCTGTGGAAACTGACAGTCTTCGAATTTAGACGCCGGACGGAAGGCCCAGTCCACCAAAATGACTGATGGCCCAGTAAAAAATTACAAAACTAAATATAGTAAACAAAGTTGAGAAACAAGTAAAAAGTAGTGTTTTTGAAAATAAAATGAAATTGTTTCTTAAAAATGCATTCTTCTCCAGAAACAGCGATTTGTTAACCCCAACTACAACATAACGCATTCGTACTTAGTTTACACATAGCCGGTACTCAGGCTATAATCTCCCTTTCCAGTTTTCGCGATAAATATGATATTTTAATTATTGACCAGGCTATTTCTGGTGTAAAGAGAAAAAAGCCAGCCGAAAGTAACACCTTATTTTCATTATTCTGTTTCATGAAATAACTCTGTTTCGGTTTCCTGATTTTTTTGATTTTTTTACATGCCTGTATACATTTTCGGAAAGTGACATCCGATCCATTCCATTACACTCATTTATCGACCATGGTACATAATGTAGTCGTACGGAATATATACCAGGGGTAATAAATTGTGACATATATATGTATATGTATATATGGCATTTTCAGAAGTTGGGAAAAAAAGTTGAGATAAAAATCTGGTAAAAAGTTTAACTGAACTGACAGTGTCCTGTACAAATGAATCAATTATACCAGAGCTTTTTTCACAGGTTGGGAGTGTGCCCTTCCCTTAAATTTGGGGAAATTTAATGCAGTGGGGAAGAAAAAACTTGATGTAAATTGAATTTTAGGGGAAAACTATGATTTAAAGGAATTTTCCTAAGAGGAAGACGCCTGTAAACGGCGTAGACGGGGCAAAAACCCTTGAATACTATTATTTTCACTAAACAATACTATTGTTCGGCTATGAAGCAAGTTCAAAGTATAATAAATATTATTTTTCACATTGTGGTGACAAGTTTACAATACTATTGTTAGGCTATGAAGCAAGTTCAAAGTATAATTAATATTATTTTTAACATTGTGGTGACAAGTTCTACTTCAAAACATAGTCTTATTGTTTTGTTCATCCTTATAGCATTGTTCACAGCTATTATTCGGTTCAGTTAAATGTCATTCGGTCCAGTCAGATTATTGCCTTGGCTGGTCCGAATGTCCGGTGCTTCAAAAAGTTATTCATGAAGACTGGGAAAGGGATACTTTCGGATACTTTCTGTATCTTTCACTATACCCGCAACATAAAATAACTAATCTCTGCAGGGGGGCGTCAATCATAGTGGTAACCGGTACCGACGATAAATAAACTCAAATAGATATAGACAGATTAAGAACTTATAATACAGAATTTATCATTCTGGCTAGAAGCAGTCAGGATAGAAAGACTGCAAAAACAGAATACCACCAGTTTTCTGAATAAAAATATATACATCGCATATTTGCCAAATGAATAAAACAGCTTAAATCAAGTATATATTTTGGTATGTGAATTTGACCTCACCTGACGTAAACTGAATCTATAATTATTCAAGCCACACACACACACACACACACACACACACACACCAAGAGAGTACTAAATAAATGAAAAAGTAAATAAGCCTGTAATTTTAGTTTTAAGACTTTTTATATCTATTTTTGTAATCAAATTTCAACTACATGTATTCATTCTATTTGATTAAATTTCCTTGTATATTGTTTTATATATTTAAAAGTTGACATTCTATAATATAACTATTCTATTTGATTAAATTTCCTTGTATATTGTTTTATATATTTACAAGTTGACATTCTGTACTGTAACTATTCTTCTTGATTAAATTTCAATTTAACCTGTATATTGTTCTTTTTTTCAAGTTAACAGAGTCCACTTTAACACCACTAATATTATTCTAAAGTTATAATAATGTGTTTTCGCTTATGAAATAAGCTCATAAGGAACCTTATTTGATTTTAATTTGATTCTTAAATATTTCTAGGGTTGTATGTATGAGCATGTCTGTGTGTAAGCTGGGGAACCGACTTGCTTTTACTGTAATGATTTTGTCTTTTTTTCTCTTTTCTCTTTCGGTCTGTTTTCTGAAACAGCTCTATCACCACAACGGTTCTAGTCCTAATTGTTTCTCGTGAAAAATGTTCAAAAATGTCTTAGTGAAAAAATATAATGTTACCCTAGGTTTACTATCTCCTCTATATGTATACTTATACATGTACAGAATCAGATAATCGTGAAAATCTGTCATTAAAAACTGCAGTATGTTGTACAATCTGTAAATGTGTGGAAATTGTAGCATTTGTTTTCCTGCTGAGGTATGATTACCTGCGACAGTTACATGTATGACTCGCATAACATGACCGGAAGTAGCAAGGTGTTCGTTTGAAGAAGGGACGATGTAATACTATTGGAGGAAGTTAACTGGAAGTTACGTGTATGTGTACAAAAGACAACATTCGAACGCTTTTGTTTAAAATGGCGAGGACATAAATTTCCTTTTCTTAAAGACATCAAGAAAAATCTTATCAGTGTCTTCAAAAAAGTGTACAAATTATGTCTCGATCTGTGTTATCTCTTTTGATAGTCAATATATGTTTTAACTTAAACACCTTTGATATTTCGTTCAGCTTGTTTATGACCAGAAATATTTTGTAAGTTGACAACAACTAGGTTGCAATTATGAGGTTTTTGTGCCAGGAATACGGGATTCTACAATCAATTTACTTTATTCGCCTTCTGTCTCCCTGAGTAGCTTAAATTACATGACTGTATAAATCTTTAACGAAGAATTCATCTAAAGTGTTAAAAGCTATTTCATCTGAGGCTGCATTGAATGTACATTTTAATTTTTACCTTTTCAATGTCCCTCTTGATAGCATGTACAACATCTGTGTTTATATGTCTGTAAACAATAGTTAATGTGATTTTTGATAAAAGGACAGAAAGCTGTTACCGCCTTATGATACTTGAAGTTGAGCTTACCTGGAAAATGCAGGGATTCTCCAATTCACTCATAATGCAACAGGTTTGACGGGAACGGGTCGTCATCAGTAAGCAGTGATTCGATTTAAACCATTTAAACCACCAACAAAAAATATTTTCATTCAAACTGAGGATCAGGCTTATAAACATAGAGATAAGACACTTACTTGATATGTGAAATCATTAGGTCATATTTTCAAGAATTAACCTGATCAGATATCCGTTTAAGACAAAAACAACCAATTTAACGCAAAAGTATTCAACAGTGACCTTAAATGGTCGATTTATTTTATAGAAAATCTATCATTTTTATGCCCCCCATCCCAATCGAAGACGAGGGGCTTATTGTTTTGTATATGTCGGTCGGTCGGTCGGTAGACACTTCGTTTCCGATCAATATCTAGAGAATCCTTGGACCCACCTTTCTCCATCTTACTAAGTAGGTTTATCATGACTAGTTGATGACCCTTATAGCTTTTCAGGTCATTAGGTCAAAGGCCAAAGCTACAGTGACCTTGAAAAGCAAAACAGCTTTCGATCAATAACTTTAGAACGCCGGGGCTCAGGTAGTTCTGGCTTCCATAACTTTATATGTCGCTTTTATGATTTTTGACGTTGTGCGACAGTAAAGTTATGGATCAACCCCATTTGCAAAGGCTACCGGAATTGTGACAGTTTGTGAACAGTATATAAATAACTATTTACATCACCCTTATTAATCAAATTTGGGTCAAATAAATTACACCATTTGATAAACAAATAGATTTTGTATCTACTCATTGTTCTCTCTAGAAATAAAAACACGCGAAGGTAACCAAACGTAAAGTCTCTCAAGTCACATGATAGGACAAAAATGGCGGCGAATTTTACAAAAATTAACCGAGCTGATAAATTATGAGGTATTATTCCATCGATCAAGCCTTTTTTGTTCACAAACATAGACTGAAGTGTGCAAAATAGATGGAAATGCCCGTATGTGTAGAGATTTTGTCCAGATAACGCAAATTTATTAAATTACAGCGTGACATAAATATGTCACAGGACTGGTTGACTTTCAATACGTGATTGGCTTCAGCGAACAGGTCTAGCGATACTATAAAACCTGTTCGCTGAAGTCTCTTTAGTTAGGGCTCAGGTTTTTCAAACTTGCTACGTAGATTGGCCATGGCCAATGAATGATTCCTGTGACTTTTCAGTTTATTAGATCAAAGGCAAAGGTCATAGTGACCTTAAAGAGCAAAATGGTTATCGATCAATAACTACAGATCGGTGGGGTCCGGGCTCTCCAAAACTTCATACGCAGGTTGGTTACAGCCAGTAAATGACCCCTATAGATTTTCAGGTTATTAGAGCAAAGGCCAAGGTCACAGTGACTTTAAAAGGCAAAACGGTTTCCGATCAATAACTATAGAACGCTGGGGCTCATGTTCCTCAAACGTGATATCTTATGGAGCCCAAGCCCCCCCCCCCCCCACCCCCAGCTGGCCCGTTTGTAAAAAAATAAAAGGGCTCATTTTTAAAGACTCTAAAACATTTTTTCAGCTCTTTTCACCTCGTAACAGAAACACAGTCAACCTTTCAATTTGCAACAGTCATGCAATATTGCGTAACAACTGATAACGAGTTCGCAACTTTATAGCCGTGTATATTTAAGAAATAATAAGTATCCAGGCCTGGTTTATCGTAGAATAACCCACGCTTTGAGTTCTTATGCGTAGGAATATATCACGAAGGCCGTAGGCCTGAGTGGTATATTGTTTCGCATAAGAACGAAAAAACTTGTCATATCGTATTTTGTTTTTTGCTTTAGTTGAACATTTCAAAGAATGCCAGTATATTTTTTTTAAATTCTTACACAAACTTCATTATATTTGCATGCCTAAATGCACCAAAATGAGCCATTAAATCCACCTTTTAAGAAAATTTTCCCCCAAGGCCCCCCAGTCAGAAATTTCTGGATCCGGTCCTGTAGCCAGTAGATCACCCCTATAGTTTTTAGGTTCACTAGATGTTTTGCATGGAGGAATGACCCGAGGAGAGGATAGGGCAAGAAGCTATAGTAAATGAAGATGAGAGAGAATGTATGACAATATTCAAAAATGTTAATCAAGGTCCTGTTTCGCATATGTCAAATGAACTGGAAGTAGATAAAAAAAATGATAGAATTCAAGTTATTTTGAACATGTTCTGTATTTAAGTAATGTATATAGGTGCCTACTAAAATAGACTAAAGCTATTGAATATTTATTGAGATCAGTTATTGAGCAGAAATCATATAACGTACAGACGTAGACATGTACGTACGCGCGGACGGACAGGGTAACAATTCCTATCTCAGTTTAAACCTTCACTTAACACCAGCCTCCTATCAAGTTGCGGAGATCATTTTACTGCAAAAAAAACATTGGCTACGGCAAATGAAAGCGTATATGATTGAGTTTATGAAGGAGTGTACTTTTTTTTTCTCCGTAATAACAGAAACTGTTTTGTGTTATCAGCGTTTCCAGTGGTGAAAATCTTATAAGATTTATATATATTTAGGAATCATTACAGTGGAAGGTCTGTAACATTTCCCTTTTTACAGTTATTTGCCTACTTTCATAAGAATTTAGATTATTGGGAACAGAGCAATCCACAAAAAAACATCACAGGTCTGGCTCTTTATTTGCCACTTGGTAACTTTTGTTTAATGTCTCAATATTCAAAACTGTAGTAACGTTAATAGGAGAGCGGTTGGGACATGATACTGGCTGAAGGTTACACTATTCCCCAAAACTATTTTCTAGTGTAAAACCTTTTTTTTTTTTTTTCGAAATAAATTACCATCTCTATCAACGTGAAAGTTTGTTCAAAACTTTGTGCGGTTATATTATGCCACTTGTACATCATGCCCGTAAAACTGTGATTTAATGGAATTACAATATAACGTCATAAAATATCGTCAACAATGACGTCTATGTCCGAGACTAATCCGACCCATTTCAAATTCAACATGATTGGGTCAAAATAAGAGCCTCTTTACAATTTGAACAATCCTCATATAAGACAGAGATGGTGAATTAAATCGAGATGATGATGATGATGATGATGATGATGATGATGATTTTAGTGCTGAAAACAAAACAAACATACTTGTAACAATATGTACCTGTGTGTGAACAGTACATAGTTAAAATAAACTATCGTGTGAAAATACAAAATACAAACAGATAATCATTTTTTTCTTACGCCTTTAGTTTCTTAACTGGTACGGGGAGCTGTATCCGTCTAAATGGGTTATTTTGTCGTATACAACTCCCTTTCTTTGTGAAATATATACGTTTAAATCAGCACGGAAATAGCTCCCCGTTGAGCTATATCCGTGAAGGCACAACGGATAAAGCTCCCCGGGGATCTATTTACGGCACTACAGTGCATTACTTTATTATGGCTTGCCCACATGGCGCATTTAGTCGATTTTCTTTTGAAAGTTTGGTTTTGATAAATCATTTTACAAATATACGACTGTTGCATATGTTTTGTTTTTCACCTGAAAAGATTCCAATACATATATAATTGTTTTGAAAGTCGTATTATTCTCCTGTCAGCTTGTTAGGCTATATTTGTATATATGTATGTTGTGTCTTGCAGACACAAAGAATAGAAGGCAGATTTAAAAGAAGGGAACACGGCAGCAGACAGCATGCCTTATATTAGATTTTAGAACTTAGATTTTGTCCATTTCCTCCAGGTATCAACTAACTTTAAACTGTTTGTTTTAACTTGAAAACGTTGCTTTTTATTTTTTCAAAGAAACACAATAGTTAAGAAATAGTCAACAGTGATGGCTTTATTTTGCTGTTTTCGACTTTAGAAGTGGAGATTGTCCAGAAAGCGCAGTAAGTCAAAGAAGTGGATCAAGACTAAGAAGCGTAGTAAGTCTAGGAAAGCAGCAAGTCCAGGACACGTAGTAAGTCCAGGAAACGAAGTAAGACAAAAAGCACAGCAAATTTAGGAAGCGCAGAGGCGTAGCAAGCCCAGGCAGCGCTGTTAGTCTAAGAAACGCAGTAAGTCCAGTAAAGGAGCAGCAAATCTAAGAAGACCAGTAAGTCCAGGAAGACCACTGAATATAATAAAGACTTCAAATTCAGGAAGCGCAACAAGACAAAAAGCGTACAAAATCCACGAAGCGCAGCAATATGTTGAGCTGGGTTGAATTTACACAGAAAAGCATCATGCAATTTCAGCCAACGTTCATTATCTTCTGTCCCAATATGTTGCCTGTGGCCAAACAATGAATTTTCTTGTAACATTTGTATTTATTACAATATCTTAATTGCGGGTGACAATTAACAACTTGCATTGTAAATGTTTTTTGTTTTTTTTGTTGTTGTTGTTTTTTTTTTTTTTTGTTTTTTTTTTTTTTGTTTTTTTTTTTTTTGTTTTTTTTTTGAAATAAGCAAACGTTCCGACGTGGTTCTGAAAAAAATTCATCAAAATAACAACAACAACATTTAATATCATTAAATATAAGATCTTGATTCCATTGATTTCGCCAAATATCTGACATGCCTAAGTTATCTTAAACTGATTTAATTTGAATTATCCAGTGAGAAAAGTACATATAATAGCATGTTGTATATTTGTTTAACAATGGAATTTTCATTCAGTTTTTGTATCCCAATCTAATACCTTATCATATTCACTTTTCTAATTATTTTCTTTGGAAATATACCGAGTTCATTGTACATCCCAACAAGATTTGAGGAATTATTTACTAAAGTATTTTTGTACAAAATTTAGTGTGAATCAGTTCAATATCTGTACCTTCGTTATCACCCCAAATTTCCGAGCAACATTTTAATATAGATGATACCAATGTATCAAATAATTTACATTTACAACCCTGAATTCAGATTGATAGAAAATAGGAAATAAGCGATGTAGAGCTTTTGACGCATGTTCTGCAATACATATTTTGCGCTCTGTGCCAGTTACCGTTTTTTGAAAAAATAGACAACCAAATATTTAAAGGATGAAACAGCCTCTAGTTTTTGACCATAGAGAAAGAAGTCGTGATTTGTAGGTCTTTTCAACGAACGTGACTTTAGTTATATTCGTGTATATTTTTTTCAAATAAAATGTATTGCAGAAGTTCTTTTACATTATTTAATAATTGCTGTAAAGATTCAGGTGTGGTAGTACCTAATACTTGGTCATCAGCGTATAATATCAAGAAAATCTTAAGTTCATTGTTTGAAAATAGACCGTCAATATCTGTGTTAATAGTTTCCATAATGTCATTCACACAAGAGAAGAACTCGGGTCTCCCTGTTTTACCCCTTTATGTGAATTGATGAGACTGGAATATGCTTTTCCGTTGTGTTTCAGTCTAAATGCATAGATTTTCTAGCTTTAATCATTTTTGTACTAAAGTTTTGGTTGATTTTTTTTCATAGAAACGACCGGTTTATTTTATCGAAACATTTTTCGTAATCATTTAACGTAGTATATAGCTTTTTACCACTATGTAATAGTTTTGATATGATAGAATGTAAAATAAATATACATTCTACTGTAGTTTTTTCTTTTTGACTAATTTTGTTTTTAAATGATGATATAAGTCAGAAAGTGTTTTGTAGCTGTTAAATAGTTATTCAAATGTTGAATAAGTAACTCTGTGGTAAGTCTTTTGATAATGCATAGTCTCTTATGGTTCTTCATAGAATTGCCAACAACGTGTTCACTGTTTGTATATGTTTTTATCAGATAATTGTATTGTATAACACAATGTTGGAAAAAGACTTTAACAAACTGTAATATACTTGTCTTGGAAATCATTGATTAGATGTTATAATTCAATGTGTTAGTTATAGCTAAATTTAAATAATTGTTAATTGCCAGTTGATATCTAATTATATACAAACTTTGCACTTCTACTAATGACATGTAAATCCTGTTTATTGTATGTCAGTAAATTTGACCTTTAAAAGTAAAACCAGACCTTTAAATGACTACAAGCTGGAACTGAAACTCTAAACATCCATGTCTTCAGATATTTTTCAGAATTTCAAGTTTTCAACGTGCCAACGCTTTCCCATCCAAACAACAAAATATAATATCTAAACCTAAATGTCTCAAATAATATTCTTGAAAATAACTTGTTGTCAGTATTACAGAAACACAAAAATACGGCATTGAGAAGAACTGTAGAAACACAAGACATTACAGTATTGTCTAGACAATTGCAAGTTGTGGTCTTTTGACTTGAGTAACAAGATGATTGAGAGTGTAAAATTATCGACAATTACACCTCTGAGGTCACAAAAAACACTTCATTGCTTCTAACTTGACGTACACATACAATACACATTGAACCAGGACACACCCTCAAATAAAATCAGTCTAAATTTCTAAGTTTACTAGTTTACACGATTTTTCTTTCAAAATTTTGCATATGTAAATAGGGAATTATACGTTCCAAACATCCTGGTATTAAACTTTGGTTAGATTACATTTAGAAAGTGAACGTCAGGCCCGATAATTGCACCCGAATGCTGGAAATCGAACCTTTTTTTAAAAAAAAAAATACAACGGAAACGGTAAAAACGTAATAAAGAACGTATACTGCCCGTCACAAAATAAAAAAAACACTTTATTTTAACGATATTATACAGGAGGTTAATGAACGCCATGATGGTCAGTTTACATTGCATGCATATCCGTGGAAATAATGTTCTGCAACATAATGTACATAAAAAACTCTGACTGCTTTTAAAAGCGCACATTTAGTATGTATTACATATGTTCCCATCCCCAACATTTCCCACCTTTTCCCCACGCCCGCCCCTTCCCACCTACCACTGATTATTCTGAGTTGCATATGTGACTTCTCACGCTTTCGAGAGAAAGAGAGACTTTCTTAGATTGAGTCACGATGCAACAGTTGTTGGCTTGATCGTTGCTCAATAGAGCGAAAAGAGACAAGTAACAGGTCTCACATTTGTCACTCTCAGAGAGTGGAACAGTTTTACAACAAGACGGATAAGGGAATAAGTATACTTTTAATATATTTCGCTATTAAGCCACACTTCACCTTTATACTTTTAATATATTTCGCTAATAAGCTACACTTCAACTTTATTATCTTACGGGTATTTATGTGAGATTTAACAAAATTATGCCATAAATATTGTGCTTTTTGAGAACTTCTCTGAGATTATTATGATTTTTAAAATAAACATTTTTATTATAATTACAAGCGTTTGCCTGGTTCACTAAATTTATTTATTTATTTATTTAATTCTTTGGAAAAAAATGTTCATTATAATATCTGAATCCTCTAAAATACTTTTTCTAGATTTAATTTTACGAAAGGCGAAACAATTATATGAGCTAGATTTATATCTCCATGACTAAAACATAAAAATAATATAAAAATTTATTATGGTTGAACTTTTCTGCAGTTACTGAATTAATGTTCAGAAAATTGGGTAATAGTTCAATTTATACGTGCATTAAAAAAAGAAGAGTGTAATTTACGTGTTATTGCACTAAAGCAAGGCGTTGTATAATATCACCAACTCAAATTCGGCTATAATAATGGTAGTACGTGACCTGTTACATAAAAAAAATGTAAAGCCACAGCAATAAAAATTCCATGGTGTTTCTGCAAAAAAAATATATATTTAACGCAAAAAAGCATGTATTTAACTTAATTATACTGTTGCCATTTAAGAAATAGAATCATGTCGTCAAAAGAGAGGATATGTGTAATTGGTGCGGGTCCAAGTGGAATGTCAGTTTTGTATCAATTCGCCAACATGGACGGCGGATGTGACGTAGATCTCGTCTGTTACGAAAAACAGAAAGAGTGGGGAGGACTTTGGAATTACAGCTGGAGGACAGGTACAATGAGCAGCACTTTGAATTAACATTCATTCATGAAAACATTTTGTGAGCTGATTTGTTTTTGCCTCTTAAATTTGAATTCAGAAATACTCTAACACTCAAAAGCATTTCAGAATTTCTTCATTTTTACAAGGTTTTCAATATCTGAAATATTGGTTGTGAGGCTTTGATCCATGAACTGAATGGCTTAAGCAAGTCGCTTTTGATTCAGTAGACTGAACTTGTAATCTGGTGAGCCGTTTTTAAATGCTAACTCCCGCCAGTAAAATAGGAAAAAAGAAACAACAACTGAAAAATAAAACTTACATCATTCACTTTGCGCAAAAGCAGGGAACACCATTCCAGATTGGTGTCTGTAGAGTTCAGTGTTCGAGGAAATCTATTGTATTCAATCTATCCATTGTGTGAAACCAAATTTTATTCGAAAAAAAGAGTGTCTTAATATTTCTTTCGTATAACGGAAAAAAAGTTACTAAAGCTATATTCGTATTTTGCCGATGGTGTAAGCAGTAGATGTGTTGAGGGGAGATACTTTATCTATTGAAATGTACCCCATATTATACCAACTAGAATCGTTTTGGCGTATCAGTCACTACTTACCTGTATCTATAAAAACGAAACTCGGCTTATATGTTTTGTCACGAATAAAGAATTCGCGTCCTTTTTTATAAATGACTCGCAAACTATTTCGAAAGTAAAGGAATAAATAGTATATATTAATTAAACTTATTTTCTTAATTTTCCGTTTAACTTGCTCATAAAAAAAGTTAATCATGTCAGAGTTATAATCAATAATAAATAACATTACTACAAAAAATATGATTCTCTTCTTATTTAGGCCAAAGACATAAGTCCGAGTTAAATATAACGAGTACACCTGTTAAAAGGATAAATTGCTATCAGAACAATATTATTATCTTTAAATATTTGTTACTGAGGATCTTATTTGCGAATGAATGAAAATTGATCTGAAATAAAACGATATTATACACTTTAGTATTTTCGTACAACCGGAACTGGTGTCCGAAGCCAAATGTGTTACAGAATAGGGAAATGTTACACATGTCCAGACAGCCTATATATTCCTTTTATTTGTCCCCTGAAAATGTATTCTTTAATTTTAAAACCAGAATTAATTAAACAGTTAATATCATTTTGATTCGGGGTGCTCTTTTCTGAGAGTGATCGTAAAAAAGGCGGCGTTCCTTCATATTTTCATTGATCAGAAGTCTCTGTTTTCAGACATTTAAGTACTTAAAAGGTAAACAAAGGTGTATTCAATAAAAACACATATTGATATCATTTGCTTTTACTTGTTTTGTTCGGCAAAGGATTAACAGTTTAAAAGGATGGTCATTTTTATCGTTATGTTTTTATCTCTGGTAATTTGACAAAATGGGCAAAAAGTAGAGTTTGTAAAATAACTCGAATTTTAAACCGTCTCATTTAGATGCAGTGTATAATTTTTTTTTAAATGGTGAAAAAATCTGCGAACATTTTGAGGATTTTTTTCGATTTTTGCAAGCGGTGGCTGTGCATCCGTAAACAGACTTGTTAATTTGAAAATCCACATCAAACTGTCTAAGTTGAAGTTATAACTTCGCACAGCTGTTAATCATGCAGGTCTGTGCTGCTTTATTTTTAAACTGTTTTATTTTCAGGTACCGATCAATATGGCTAGTCCATATGTCGCATTTAGTCGAATGTCTTTTGTATCTTTGAATGAATATGGACTTTATGATTTATATATATATACGGTCTTTGCACATTGTATATACTTCATTAGAAATGCAATTCAATCCATTTACAAAGTAATCCAACTCATTTCGTTCTTTTTAAAAGATATTTTTGTACTTAAACAAGCTGTGCTTAATGTTGTCAATGAAAACGCCTTGCTGTTATAATCAACTTATTTCCTATGACTCAGTGCAACAATCAATTCAACATTGGAACATTTTGCACACGGTGTTTTTTCAGCTGCATGACAAAAGCAGTTCTATAGCAAAATCTATTAATAGCAACTGCAATCTATTAATAGCAACATTTTGCACACGGTGTTTTTTTTCAGCTGCATGACAATAGCAGTTCTATAGCAAAATCTATTAATGGCAACTGCGTCCCAAACTGACTGTCGTCAGATGCAGAGCGACACCTTTTGGACACAAAGTTTTGTGACAAACTGTTTTATTTTCAGGTACCGATCAATATGGAGAGCCTTGTCACAATGGTATGTACAAGAACCTGTTTACTAATGGCGCCAAAGAATTCCATGAATATCCTGACTACACGTTCGAACAACACTTTGGAAAGCCTATTCCTTCTTTTCCTCCAAGAGCTGTCATGCGAGATTACCTAGAAGGTTTAATTTCTTATCAGAGTAACGCATCTATAACAAGATAAACACAGCTGAGTAGAGTGACTGATGCATTTTTAATTACTTCAGAAAATTCTTCAATACTTTATTGTAACCTATATGAAACGTTTTGCCGCTTGTTAGATACCAGTTTGGAATTAGTGAGTTCTTCGTTTCGTTTAGTTTCGTAATGCCAAACAGCCGTGTTGTAGTACTTCAGCTGAGTACCATATGTATCATTGCTAAACACTTTGTCTCCTTTAAGAAATTACATTTTTTCTCACCTCAAATATTATGTATGTTTCGGCGATCGAACTTGAAGCAACTGAAAATAATCATAATTTTTGTTAGAGGTATGCAAGTTATAGGCACATTATACATGGGTATCATTGAGACCCTATACATACATGTAAATGAAAAAATATAACAACTCATTTTAGACCTTACAACTATAAATGTATATGAAGGTAAATGTTATTATGTATATTCAGTATTACCTGATGCATACCATAGCCCAAATGTTTATTCTTTTAATACAATTTAACAGACAACTGAAAATTGCACAACAGACAGTCGTTAAAAGGCCCTTATATATAATTACCATATAATTTCACCTAAATCCTTATCCTGCAGGCGCGTAGCTGCCTATACGCGAGTACGCAGCTGAATCCACATTATTTTGACAAAAAAAGTAAAGCTATTCATCTGCATTTTTATGCTAAAATAAATGGATTTTCGTTGGTCAAGAAAGCTCTCCGGAGGCCCCAAAACGCACCAAATTGCACCATTTATTTCAAAATTTTCAGGGGGGGCATGCCCCCTGACCCCACTAGATTATTTTGAATCCACATTCTTTATAGGCTAGCTACGCGCCTGTCCTGTCATTAAGATGAAAATTGCAAAAGTCCCTCAGAAAGATTTACCAATGTTTCGTCATTATATTCTTGAGAGTGGTATTCTGTGACGTTATCAAAGTATTAACATGAAATACAACGAAGAATATCGAAGTATCCAAATGAGTTATTGTGCAACAGTACTGTTGTTGTACGACGAGTTATTACTAGTATACGGCAATATAAGTGTTACATAAAATAATAATAAAGAAATATGCAATAGTGAATTGGACATGAATAGAAATCTAATACTTCATAAACGTATTTTTACGATTGTCTTCTGTGCACTTTTCAGCTGACAAGACTTGTAAAGTCAGTATCTGAGCAAAGAAACGCGATTTGCCTAATAAAAATTCGTGTGATTATTATTTTACTTCGTGGTAGATAACAGAAAGTCTGAAAAGAAATCTTTCTCTGTTTCTGAACGGTCCGAGCTTTAAAATAAAGTTTTTTTGATATAGTACAGTCATAGTATGACGCAGTGATTTTCTTGCACAAGTATAATTAGTGTTTATAAGATATTACCTGAATATTTAAGGTCGATGGACTCAGAAAGGGAAGGCAGACTTGAATAGTTACATCAAGTACAACACAGTGGTCCGGAGTGTCCGTTTCAACGATGCATCCGGAAACTTCACAGTGGAGACATATAACCTAAAGGAGAAAAAGACCATGAGTGACACGTGCTCTCGTGTCATTGTTGCTGTCGGTATTTTCAACACACCAAAAGTACCCTGGTTTGAAGGTATTGAGAAGTTTGAGGGACGGGTCCTGCATTCTCATAATTTCAGAAATGCGATAGAGTTCAAAGGACAAAACATTCTTGTGATTGGGTCCAGTTACTCTGCAGAAGATATTTCAATCCAATGTCTGAAATATGGCGCCAAAAATGTCGTCTGCTCTTGGAAGAATAAACCAATGGGTTTTAAATGGCCAGAGGGAATAGAGGAACGACCGTTAGTACAGAAATTTAAGAAAAAGGGGGCTGTCTTTAAAGACGGGAGCACTGCCGAGTTCGATTCCGTGATATACTGTACTGGGTATTTGTACGCATTTCCATTTATGGAGGACCGGCTCCGTTTGACATCTTCAGTATCATTATATCCAGATAAACTTTACAAGGGAACTCTGTGGCTTGGGGGTGGGGATAACAAAGTGTTCTACGTGGGCGTTCAGAACCAGTACTATAGTTTCACCATGTTTGATGTTCAGGCTATGTGGGTTTGTAGGTAAGTCTTTACACGGTTATATAAAGTCACAATAAGTTCAAGTCAGTGCCACGTATATTGAAATTGAACTAAAAAAGTGAAGTATAACATAGAAAGAATCTAAGGAAGAAGTAACACAGATGAGATAATTTTTACGGTTTGTCTCGTATGGTTTAAGTTTTAGAAAGAGGCTGAAAGTTTCTTAATATATTGTAGATACATCACTGGTAAAATAGAAGGCGAGCCAAAGTCTAGAGCTGAGATGAAAAAAGATGTCAAACAGTGGGTAAAAAGATGTTCCGAGCTGAACACTCCGCACGAAGGAATTGATTTTCAGAAAGATTTTGTCGCAGATTTGATCAAGTACACAAATTACCCAGCGGGTGCTCTAATGTCGGCGAAACTCATGCACGACTGGTTACGGCATAAAGAAGAGAACATCCTTACATACAAGGACCAGTGTCACGCTTCAAACTGGACAGGAACAGTTTCACCGAAACCAAAAGTTCCCATTTGGGAAGCTAAGGACGATAGTATTAAAGGATTTATTTGAAATGTGGCAGAAAGTTTAACAGTTATTTAAGAAGTCAAAGACATGTGTGTTATTAATTGAACTTGCAATTCAGTGGTTGTTCTTTTTGTTGTTCTTTTTGGTAAATGTGGGAATACTGGTAGTGGGTTTTACTTATTTTGAATTTAATAAATATTCCAAATCATTCATGCCGCTTTCCGTCTTCAGTTTTCATAAAATATTCAATTCGATAAACAAAATAACTACACTACCAAGACACGAGATTACATCGTGCTGGACAATACATGTGCAAAGTGACTAATCGTTGTTCAGTTTGCAGCTATCATTGTCAAGCATACTGAATAATGAAATGCCTGATTGTAAAAAAGAAAATGTTGTCCATATTGTCAAACTTAGTTGACGCGATCAAATATTCAAACACCAAAATAATGCAATGGATCTTTTGTTGTGCCCAGACATTTGTTTCTTCGTTTATGCGACAATTATTTGAAACAGCGAGTAAGCGGTAGATCAGTCGTCTTATATAGGGAGGTGAGCTTGAGTCTGGCTATCGCAACGTTACGTTTTGTTTCGGTGACTATTTTGCTATGAATAATTGTGACAGAAATTCCATATTTGCCTTTTGGGAGAAAAAGTATCATTAATTTATCATGTATATTAAATATATATAACGACCAACGTCCCAAAACACAGATTTATAAATCATGATAATGGCATCGTCGGAAGCAGAAGACTGTATGAATTTCTACAAGCAACAGTGCACCTCGCTTCGGATAGGTACCATGATGGAACTAAAGAATTAATCAATAAATATAGTTAACGCATGTTGCCAAAAAGATGTTGCAGTACGTATCAAACATCCTAGAAGCTTTGATTTTCCAAAAAGGCTGCATGTTTTAAATTCCGTGGACGTGAAAATCACAAAGAGAAGACAGGTTTCTTGTTGACCAACTTTATTAATGAATACAGTAACTAGGATAAACTATATAAATAACCAAAATACATAACAACGACTATCAATTAAAACCACAAAGCTAAACAGGCATTTCATATGTCCAGGATTAATATATAAAGCTACATAAACTGAAACATTATTCGTACCTGCGTACTCGCCCGCACTGCGCGTTATTTACTGACTGAACTTATGAATTTCATACACTGACAAAAACTTCAACATCTGCAGTTTAGACTTCATTACTTCAATGAAAGCTTGGCGAAGCAGCTCTACAACAAAATGTTTAATAGCAACTAGCCCACAAACTGAAATTTGACAGCATCTAATTCACAAACTGAAACTTGACAGCAACTAAATCACAAACTGAAACTTGACAGCAACTAACTCACAAACTGAAACTTGACAGCAACTAGCCCACAAACTGAAACTTGACAGCAACTAAATCACAAACTGAAACTTGACAGCAACTAACTCACAAACTGAAACTTGACAGCAATTAGCCCACAAACTGAAACTTGACAGCAACTAGCCCACAAACTGAAACTTGACAGCATCTAACTCACAAACTGAAACTTGACAGCAACTTACCCACAAACTGAAACTTGACAGCAATTAGCCCACAAACTGAAACTTGACAGCAACTAGCCCACAAACTGAAACTTGACAGCATCTAACTCACAAACTGAAACTTGACAGCAACTTACCCACAAACTGAAACTTGACAGCAACTTACTCACAAACTGAAATTTGACAGCAACTAACTCACAAACTGAAACTTGACAGAACTCACAAACTGAAACTTGACAGCAACTAACCCACAAACCGAACCTTGACAGCAACTAGCTCACAAACTGAAACTTGACAGCAACTAGCCCACAAACTGAAACTTGACAGCAACTAGCCCACAAACTGAAACTTGACAGCAACTAGCCCACAAACTGAAACTTGACAGCAACTAGCCCACATACTGAAACTTGACAGCAACTAGCCCACATACTGAAACTTGACAGCAACTAGCCCACAAACTGTTGTAGAGCAAAGAGTAATAGAAAAGGGAAGGCTGCAAAGCGGCTCTTTCTTTTCTTTTTTTGTGGGGTGGGGGGGGGGGACTTTCATTTATTTACGCCTTCAGATTGAATGCAAAGCTGTTATATTTCTCTGAAAGGGAGTTTTGTCAGATTTAAGATATGGTGCAACAGTTGTTGATGTTACAAGTGATCAATACAGCGAAAGTGACAATCAGCAACAAGCCTAATGTTACAATAAGACGGATGAGAAAATATATTTCTTATTTAAGATTTAGCTTATATAAGCCGAGCTTCATAATCTTACTGCTATTAATGTGACATTTAATGAAATTGTGCCATAGACATTTTATATTTTGTATGAGCTGTAGCGGAAACTCTCTCCGATTATTGACTTTTTAAATGACAAATGCCAATTATTATTATTATTATTACTATTATTATTATTATTATTATTATTATAAATGTATATACCTGGCAAACTTTGTTAAGTTTATTCTGATAAATTGTGCTTATTTCTTTAGGTATTCTAAAATACTTCTTCTCGAATTAATCCTTTGTCAAAAGTTATCAGGTAAGGCCGAACAATCTAAAAATATCAAAATTATATTAAAATTCATTATGTTTCAGCAGATATTGAAAAAAATATGTAGAAAATTAAAAATCCAGAATTCCATATAAAAATCAAATTGAATTTAAATTGAAAGTGCATTCACAGTAAGTAAGAGTATTTTACGTGATATTGCTAAAGGGCAATGCCCGACCTAAATTTACATCGTCAACTTGATAATAAAAATTATTAAACGTTGGTTCGAGTTTACCCTGTCGACATCAAACAATGTTAGACTACGTTAAACAGCGCGAAACGGAAATACGGCTCAGGAAGGAGTGATCCTTTGGTACACGCTGGACTTCTTGTTCAGGGTACGCGAGTTCGACCTCCCGCTCCCCCCTCCCCCTCCCCCAAGCACCACCACTTCCTCTACCACCCATTACTAATTGTGTTTAAACTGAGGTCCCAAGAATCAGTGCCGTACAATGACCATGAAAAAGAACCAGGGGTGACTCTGTACCTGTATGCTTTCTGCATGCACTTTCCCCCACAACTTAAAATAACTAATCTCTGCAGTGGGCGTCGGTCATGTTGGCAAACGATACCGACGATAGATAAACTCAAATAGATAGATATGCTTCTGCCATTGATGAAGAAAGCCTATGTCGAATTAAAATAAGATGGATACAAATTCATGTCAATGCAGAAGCATATGCCTATGGAAAATAGCCCCCTGTTTTAAAATGATTCTAAAACCATTTCGAAAATAAAGGAAATCTTTTGCATAGTTTGATACGTGCATTGTAACTTTAGAATGTATATGCACTGCTCAAGTTCCACTTTTAATAACTATTGACTACTATTTTACTTAACCAGTTTTCCAAGTTTTTCTTAATTATAACTTATTCATAAAAAGTAATCATGGATCTGTCAGATTTATAATCAGTAATTAATGAGTAATGTAAATGATATTTTTTCTTTTCATGTGTACACTTGTTAAAAGGATAACATTGCTATCAAATAATATTATTACTTTTACATGTTTTCAACACGATTGAAAAACGTCTGCAACTCAGTTATATGACAAAATGTATCTAAAAATATCAAAATGCTAGGGTATCCACTTAAGTACTTTCGTACAACTGGGAGCCGGTGGTGTTACTGAGAGGGAGAAATGTTTGTTGCATCAGTGCAGACAGCCTGCATCTTCTCTTTATTGCTCTCCATACAAAATACTCTTTTATTTTAAAGCCTACATATATTAAACAAACTGCTAATATCAATTCAGAAAAGAGACGTTCAAACCGATAGTCAATTACTAATAGTAGTAATAATCAAACGAGACCGCATTCATCTAAAATTTCCTTAAAGTCTCTGTTTTCAGATACATGTATTGAAATTCTTAAAAGATTAACAAAAGTGTATTGAAATGAAAAACACCTCCCGATATTATTTGCCTTTACTTTTTTTCTTCAGAACGACGTCTAACGGACGGTCATTTTTATCGTCAAGTTTTTATTTGTGGTCATTTGAATAATGAACAAAATAAGATAGAGTTTGAAATACAAGTCGAATTTTAATTCGATCGATGTAATTAAAACATAATGTAGAATTATTTTAAAAAATGGCGAGAATTTTGGGAAGAATTTCGATGTTTTGCATGTAGTGACCGCTTAATCATTAGCAGACCCGTGTCTTTGATAGTTCATTGTAAATTAACTATGTCGAAGTTTTAACTATGTAAGACTTCTTTTTTTGCTTATCAACGGTTTGTCCAGATGTTGCATTTAGTTAAGTACCTTTAATGTTTGATTTAATAAGTGCTTTGCATTTTGTATACGGTCGTTGCACATGGTGTATACTCTGTACAAATCATTTCAATCCATTTACAAAGCCGTCCAACAACTATCGTGCTTCTGTAAGATATCTTTTGTTTGTATTTGAACATCATATGCTTACTCGTGCTGATGACAAAGCCTAAGTAAACAGTTCTAAGTTATAATTAATCGATTTCTGGTTGACTCATTTCAACAAGCGTTTCAACAATGGAACATCTAGTACAGAGATTTTTTAAAGTCTATATTTAAGTCAAAAAGTACTCGTCAGTTGAAGAGCGACACCATGTTAACAATTTCTTTCTGTAACGAACTGTTTGATCTTCAGAAACTGATCAAAGCGGAGAGCCTTGTTTCCTCCAGTAGTTGGCGTAAGAGATTATCTAGAGGTTCTTTTCCAAATCAGAGTAACGCATTTTTTAACAAGTTAGAAATAGCTGAATGAAGTGTTGATGCATTTTCAGTTGGTCCAATAAATGCTTAGATGGGCTCAATATTTTTGTTGTTTCTATGATAAAGCATTGGCCGCTTACTAGATATCTCTATTGTACTAGTTTGAGCCTGGTTATGCCTAACAGACCTCTGTGATATTTCGGCTGAGTACCATATGTATCATTGCTATACAAGCTGTCCTCTTCTTTTTCTTACTTCATAAATTAAGTATTTCGGGGATCGACCTCAAGGCACTTGGTAAAAGCATCTGTTTTGTTAGGTATATTTATGATATAAGCACAGGTACTAGGAGCATAAACTCTGACCCTTAACACGCCTGTTGATGAAAAAATGATAATTTAACTAATCCCCATACTTTACGACTAAAAGTGTTTAAGAAGGTTACAACTCTGTTGTAGTTACAAAATTGTTATCGTGCATATTTAATAAAACCTGATGCTTACCTGATGGCTTAAAAGTTCGCTGTTTCTAAATGGTTTTAGTCCAAGCTTTGGATAAAGCTTATATCTGAAAGCATAAACACTTGCATAATTTGCATAATGCTTTAGGTTTCAATGACAGTGCGTAATAGCGACTTTGGTGTTTATACTTGGATTGTTTGTGTGAAAACATAGATGTTAACCTTCTAAAATATATAACCGTAAAGTCTTGAAGTATGACGTCGTGACTTTCATTTACAGGTTTATTGAGAATCCAAGATAAATTCCTAGTTTCCTAGTATATGAGACTATAGGTGGTCTCACGACTTTACCTGAATATCTAAGGTCGACGGACACAGAAAGGCAAGGCGGACTTGAATAGTTACATCAAGAGCAACATAGTGGTCCTAAGCGTTCGTTACTATGATGCACCCAACAACTGAACAATGGAGAAATATTACCAAAAGTAGAAACGAATCGCTCACGTCATTGTTGCGGTATCTTCAACACACCAAAAAGCACTCTTGTTATTCGATCCAGTTATTCTGTAGAAGGTATTGCAGTTCAATGTTTGAAATATGGCGCCAAAAAGAAACATCTGAACTTGGACGTTTCAAATTGCCAAAGGGTATAGAAAAACGAGCGTTAGTACAGACATTTTAGAAAAATAGGAGTAAGTTTACAAGACGGGAGCACTGCTGAGTTCGATTCCGTGATATATTGTACTAGGTACCTCTACGCGTTTCCATTTATGGCGGACAGGATCCGTTTGACATCGACAATGCCCTCCTACCAAGATTAACTTTACAAGGGATCCCTTTGGCTTGGCGGAGGGAACGACAAAGTATTCATCATCAGCCTGCAAAACCTGTTCAACAGTTTCACCATGATTAATATTCAGACTCTATGGGTTTGTAATTACGTCTTTAGACGGACAAGTTAAATTATTTCAAAATATAAAGTTGCAAAATACGCAAGATATAGCACAAGCCTTTACCATGAAGATTTAAATTGAAAAAATAATAACCTTGTATAATGATATTATAAAGGAAGTCAAAAGATGATAAGAGAGGCTAAAGTTTCTTAATAGAGCTGCTGTGTAATAGATATATTACTGGTAAAACAGAACACCAGCTGAAGTCTGGAGATGAAATGGAGGGAGAGGTCCTCTGGACTGAACGGTGCGTACGAGGGCCAGTTATTCTTCGAAAGATATTGCAATTCAACGTTAAAATGTCGTCTGCAATTAGAACAGCAAACCAATGAGTTTCAAATGACCCAGATGATAGGAGAAGCGACCAGTTGTACAAACATTTCAGAATGGGGCAGTTTTTTATGGCCGGAGAACTGCCTTTATCGATCCCGTGATAAAGTGCACTGGTTAACTCTTCACATGTCCACTTCTGCACCGAAACCCTCTCTGGGACGCGAAGGACGACAACACAAAATAATTTATTTGAAATGTGTCAGAAAGTAAAACAATTAGTGAGGAAACCAAAGACATGCGTAGCATTTATTAAACTTGCAATTCTGTAGTTATCTTTTTGGTTGATTGGTTTTGGAAGTTGTTTGATTGTTGGTATAATTCTTTACTTATTTTGAATTTTCAAAAATTTCTAAAAATCATTGGTCCTGATTTCCGTCGTCTGTTTTCATAATATTCTTAATGGGTTAAAACAAGATGACCATCATGGACGTGTACCCATGTCTATATTCAAAACATGATGGTCATGCACTGATCTGAAATCTTTATTTTGAACCCACATGAACGTGCTGGAGATAAACAAAGCGACTTTTTATTCAGTGATGAACATGAAGCTTCGGCCATCTGAAGTGATCACAAGGTTTTCCAGATGTTGACCTAGATTTTGAATCCACATGACCCTGTTAAATCATTATCCAGGATCATCAAAACAAATATTTTAGCACGTTTCGTTAAGACTCGACAGACAATGTGACCTATAAGTGTTCAAAATGCTTCCCGAAGATCTTAGTTGGTTACTTAGTTTCACCATCACAAAACAGTATGTACAGGGAGTTCGTGTTGCCCAGTCCTAAACCGTTCTACGCTCAGATTGGCGCTACTAGAGGAATGGAACCATCGCACGTTCTCCAAATAACAGTTAAATGCAGAAGTATAAGTATTGAATAAATCTTCACATCAAACATACATGTACCTAAAGCCCACCACACTGATTTGTAAGCTTTTATTTTCCAAAAAGGCTGCATGATTTGAATTCCGTTGACGTGAAAATCACAAATAGAAGACAGACTTCTTGTTGACCAACTTTATTAATGAATACAGTAACTAGGATAAACTATATAAATAACCAAAATACATAACAACGTTTATCACTGAAAACCACAAAGCTAAACAGGCATTTCATATGTCCAGGATTAATATATAAAGCTACATAAACTGGAACATTATTCCAGTCGGTGCACTGTGAGTTAGCTATATGAACAATGAAATATTATATAAAAATGAAATTTGATATTCAAGAAAAATGAATGTATTTTCTTTTGATTGACAATTTTCCTCAAGTTTGAATGATGGGCATTAAATGATTAAATGATTTAACAAAGCATTGTTCTTACTTTTACATATTAAGTGTACAAAATCCACAAAAGTTAGTGAATGTCTATTTTTGGTGCAATGCTCTAGACTTAATTTCTTAAAATTTAATATTTTTCATTCTTACAAAGTTCCAGTTCAGTAACTTCTACTATCATACCAGTCTAATATTTTTAGACTGGCCAATGACTTACATCCAATCAGAACCAACAGCTATCAGACTGGTTTCATAATAAAAGAAATTAAAACTGATGTTAGTTTATGTAAAAATAACTGGTCTACCTTGACCCTATAACAGAACAATAAATAAAAAATTCAAAGGTTGTAATACTTGAATTTCGGAAATACAAATTTAAACATCTAAACATATTTGAGAAAAACTTATTTTACAAATGTTTAACCCTCAAGCAAGTCTACCAGATGCCCTGTTATACAAACAGATCTGAAAAGTCTGCACACATGCCTCTAGCTTTAGAAACTCAAATTAATATTTTCTGTACATTCACTGATAATTACTGTCTGTTCATTCTTACAATTACTTTAGCAAAAACATTACAAAATGAAATGTTAGTTTTTCTTCCAAAACTGATAAAGATGGACAATTCTTACTACACTCCATATAACTTCTGACTCCCTTTTTTTTTCTCTCTGATATACCAAGCAATCAAAATGAAAAAAATATGAAATTATGAACCACACAATCACACATAATAAAATCATGATATAAAATGAAATCTAAAATATGAATAACTATGAATAAATGGAACGAGGGATATAATGCATTTTGAGTGAAATCAACAACAACAACTAGTGATAACAAGGGGTAGGTACAATGTATAAATCAACAAAAATCTACTACAATCCAAAGAAAGTGACATTAATGTTTCACATGTTTAAATATTTCATTATTTTCAAAAGTTGATTGTACTTCTACGGTTATATTAGTATATTGGCTTTTTAGACCAATGTTTGTTTCATTTCTGTGTTTTATATTTAAAAAGTAACCACATAACATTTAGCTCTTGTTTTTGGTGAAGTTTATTTCCTCCCCAACCCTCTTTTTTTTTGGTGAAGTTTATTTCCACCTGCCCTCCCCCACCCTCTTATTTTGGGTGAAGTTTATTTCTCTTGCTCTCCCCCCACCCTATTACTTTTGGTGAAGTTTATCCCCCTCCCCCCCCCCCCCCCCCCCCACCCCAACATTTGCCCTCCCCTAGCCCGGCTGAAAAATCATCATTAAAGAGTATAGGTAAACCAATATATGGAAGAAATTCCTATGCAGTTTTAACTACTAAAACTTCCTGTCCCCTGAAATAATATCTTTTTCTCACTTAAAAGAAAACATATTCACAGAAATGAAACATAAATGAAATATACAATGCTTATTTAACACCATGAATTTTTTTATTATTTTTTTAAATTACTCTAACCAAGTATGAAGAAGAAAAACATTTTCTTTTGGTACAATACAAATGGCTGAATTTTAAATTAAAGAGATTTATCCACAGTAACTTCAGTCAAAGTTTTGTAACTGAATGCTCAAAGAATGTTCTAAGTTTGTTGGTCATCATATAGAAATGCATATACTGGTTGCTAAAAAAAGTCAACATTAACCAAGCTATAAGTGTGACCAAGAGGAAATTTAGTTTTATAGTTTTTTTCACCAACCATAAGATAAATTTGCTGATTGTTAATTCATAACTGTTAACTACACACCAAGCAACAACATAACCTGCAATAAATCTGGGCAGAATGGATCACAAGTTCAAGAAAACAAAATGTGTGCACATGGCAATTAAAATGCTTCAACCAACGAACAATAAAACAAATGTAACACAGCGGGTTTTGTAACAGGTAAAATATGGATGGGTCTTTTGAGGAGAGATAGATATCTATACGTTTCAATCAACAAAATACAGAATATAACTAGTATGACAAACTTTCTCAGATCCTTCCCAGAAAGCTACAAATATTAAAATATTTTGTTTATTACCTTTTCCAGTTTTTAACATACATGTCAGTATGAGCTTATATAAATTCTAGTTCAAAATGATTTTTTTTAAGTTTTTTTTTTAATGAAAACAATGAACTTCAGATGCCAATAAACCTTTCAAAGATGAGTCATAACATGAATAAAAAATAAGGCAAACTCAGACAATGACAATATCTGAAAAGGATCCAAAAAGTTTGCATTCATTGGCAAATGACTGACATATTAAGTGATCAATGAATTTACCAATCACAAAAAAATGATCAATCAACCCCTGTAACAATTAGTACTAACACATACCCTTAATAAATGAAACAGTCAATCCCTAAAAACACAACATAAATATAACATTTTTACATTCTACTATTTACTTCCTCTAGCAATACTTCCTGTATTTTAAAACAATTCAAATAAAAACACAAACTTCTTTAAATCAAATAGATAATGATGATAGGCCATGCTGTACATAAACACAACATCCTTTAGACTTCTTAATAAAAAGTCTGTCTCAAATATCACTACTCTGGTGAAACCTTCTAGGTGTCTTCTTCAGGCTGTCAGTGTGTGGCTAACAAATGGGATAACTTGAAACAAAAATGTATAACTAACTGTTTCAGGAACCAAACACAGCCTATTTCAGGAAGAGGTCATTCATTATTTGTCACCAACAGATCAATCTCAAATTATTTTTTTCAATTCTTATTTTACTTTGCCCATTGTTAAGATATAAAGGGTTCATGTCTAATTTCCATGGCAAAACATTATCAAACGTATGTTATAAATATACAAATGCATCATTTTTACATCCTGATGTGCAAATACCCATGTTACTTCTTTTGTAGTTAATCCTTTAATGAAGTAAAATTCATTGTCTTTCTCTAATAATAGTGATTGCAAAATATCAAAACTAAGCGCTACAAAAAGTCTACATAAATTACATGTAAATATATAAATTTAACATCCAAATAACAAAGAAAAAGATAAATAATAAATAATTCTTGATTTACAGATATTGTCCCAATACATTTTTGTACTTTAATATATATTCAAAGTGAATAAATAAATAAATTCAAAACAGGCTAAATAGAAAAGAGAATACAACTGGCCAAAATAGTTACTTCTTTTTTACAAAACTTTCATGTCTTATGTTTTTCATCGAACAAGCTCCACTAGTTAGAATTTAATGGACACTTATCTTGGTCATGTTTTCATGCATTTTTTTCCAGAACATCATTTTATAATCAAATGACCCTAATTTAAGGAATATGTTCTTTCTGGTGTTAAGGGTGTTACAAAGTAGAGTTGTTCACTGATACATGTTAACTGAAGCAACATGAAACGGAAATAAACATTTTAATCAAGCCAAACAACCAAACCACAAAAATATATAAATATGTATAATTTTCTAACATCACAGTTTTGAAAAATAATAAAAATTGTAAAATCTTACCAACTCTGTAAGGTTAACATTCTAGCATTGCACAATTCACTAAAACCTTAATATTTTGACATAAATTTATTAGCATACATTGTACACTGCAGACAAATGCAATTTATTATCCTGTTATTATCACAATTGCTTGAAGTGCCTAATGTTCTTTTAACTGCAAAGTTTAGCAAGTTTAGTTTATGGAAAACAAGACCCAAACTACACTTACAATCCTCATCATTTTATCTGAAATTCCTACAGTTGACTTGCAGACATTACTTTTGATCTTATGAAATGTTTGTTCATGGCCTTGGTTAGTGCTACAAGGTGGTTGTAACAAAACAACAAATTGTATATTCATATACATAGACATAGTTACTACTCAGAAGTCGAAAACTTTCACAAAGGGCTGACCAAACCCATAGAAAACCTTAATTCTTAAAAGTTTTCACTTCAGTATCTGCCTAGCAATTAGCACCCACCTAAAACAGGGTTGTTGATAATACAAAAGCTATAAACATTGACAATTTTCCAAACATAACAGTGTAGAGAAAACAATAGTAACAAACTGCAACTCTATAAACTCAAACAGGTCAAAAATGTAGGAATAACTTCCTTAAACAGTGCACTGGTCTGTAATCAAATAGGTCCATCTATATGTCTGGATAGGTGTCTTCTTTTGCTATTTATCATCAGATACAAAGGCATTTTGCAATCTACTTTACCCTATGTTTGTCAAACTTTTATCACTTTTATTATCATTTCAAAACATAATTTCCTCAAAATGACATTAATAGCTTAATTTTGCAAAACACACTGCAAACAAAATGATTCCAATAGGCTAATGATTCTGACAAACACAGCCAATTCACTAACTCCTATGTGAGTGGCACCCTTGCATGCTAGTTGCACTACTGATGTATGGGTCGTATCTACAACATAATAACCATAAAAACATGTAAACTTCTGTGACATTAAATGGTGAATGTGACACTCCAAAATGTGACATAATATGCGTTTACTATGGTAACTTGAGTATTAATTTCAACAAGACAGAAAGTGTAAAACAAAAAATAAATACATCCCCAATTACTCTATGGTACTCCTACCTATGTCAGTATGTCATTGCACATCATTGTCAAATCTAAATACAATCGTAAGTCTTTTCATTTTCACAGACACACAATAAGCACCTTTTTTTCTAACCTTCCCACTGCTGAAATATTACACCTAGAATATAGCTGACCATATTTATCAAATTTCTCCTATTTTTTGGTCACTTTTTGATCCAGATTAGGCACAAATGAAACCAAAACTGTTTAACATCATCACCCACTTTTTCATATCCTTAACAAATTCTTAAAAATACGGAATTTTCAGATTAACAGGCCTGAATTTCTTAAAAGCCTTAAAATCTTTGAAATGATATGAAATTGTAAGTTAGGCTTCAAATAAATGTAAAACTGGTGTACAAAGCAGTGTCTGTGTGTTCCTATATATCCATGTTAGGCTCCAAATGCCATACCATGTGTGCCATAAACTCAAGCCGGTTCCCAAGTTTTTTGTAGCATTTCCTGCAAGTGAATGGGTCCGAGTTGTCAGCCGAGTGAAGGGTGTTATGTAACATACTCATTGCAGTGTCCTCGAAGTATATACAGCAGTGGTCACACTTTATCAACTTTGGCGTGTCTGACTTTGACTTCTGAGCTACTGGCTGAGCAGTAATGGTACCTGGGGCTGCAAAGGCAATAGCTGATGAGCTTGGGGCAGGCAAAATGGTTGGTAATGTAGCAATGGGAGCAAATTTGTTACCAGATACATTTGGTATGAATGTAAGTTTTGGTAACTGCTGATTAATTGCCGGATTTGTAACAATATAAGTTTGACCTTGACTTTGGTTTAAGTTACTTTCAACTTTTGCTTTGATCAGTTCATTTATTCTAGGATTCAGCAGTGAGAGCATTGGTTTTGGAGCAATGCCTGGGTAGTCTTCACTAGAAACAGTTTTTGTTTCAACGCTCTGAGAGGCAGCAGGAACATATCCCGGTTTCTTTGATTTTGGACATGGTTTAATGTAACCTTCAGGTTTTGAGTTTGATTTTGAGATTCTGCCCTCCTTTGATCCAGTTTCATTGCTAGACAACTCTGTGTCCTCGGTGTTCACAGCTTCATCACTGCAGTCCATTTTATCACTCACGTCACCTTCACTTTTATCACCGTCACCTTCTCGATTTATTCCAACAGAGTCCTTTGATGAGTTTTGTTCACTATCGGCATCTTCAGCATCCATCTCTGACTCGCTTTTCTCTGCATCCTTGCTACTGAATTGAGCGGATGTTGGCAAGATAAACATAGACATCCCATCTCCATTAACAACAGTTGTGGTTTCCTTCCCTGCCACAATGTCAGTGGTTGAATCGTCTGATTCATTTATAACCAACTTCGATTCACCAAGTGTTGGTGAGTGGCTTGGTGTGGAAGCTTTGATTGTAAAGCATTCGGCAATCTTTGCTCTCTCGTCAATTTCCTTTCTCTGTTGTTGCAACTGAAACTTTTTGGCTTCTTCGTTGAGTTGTTCCAGCTCTTCCTGGTATTTTTTCTGTTCCTCCATTTCTGCTGCCTCTTTTGCCATCTTCTCCATACTTTCCATGATTAGTTTATTACTGAGTGCCGAAACGTTATCTAAATTTGCTGGGATATAAAATCCATTGTTGTTTGGTACTTTCAAAACAACTCCACCTGACTTACTCTCCTCCGAAATTTCTGGTTTGATCATATCATATTTGTTCATGCCTTGGTCAGGCTTCTGTTGGCCTAAGGCAAACTTTGCGACCGAGTTCTGGGCTGGCGGTATACTTGAACTATCTTTCATGCTGTTTAGAACTGTATCATGGGTAAGTTTGTGAGATTGCATTTCTTCCAAAGACTCAAAAGCCTCTCCGCATCTATGACATGTAAACACCTGAAACAAAGAGGATTCATGTTAACCTCCCACAAAATCCAGAAATTAAACTTTAGCTATCTGTTCTTAGTGTCTTTAGTTCAGTAGATAAACCAGTTGGCCTCAAAATTGTTTCAGTTTTTTAAATTATAACATAATTATCATTGCATTATGAGAAGTCTGAACTGGACAAAAAATCTTGTTCAACTAATTAAATATTAATGGCTGTAATAACTAAGCTTGGCTATGACCACAATTAGACGTGCATGTATGAACATCTAGTCAGTTACATCCTCAAACATTGAAACTCAAAGTTACATAATACCTTAAATGCAGTACTATTTTTACAGCAATTCCTTGACCCTTAGCCTGCTAAATATTATCTAAAATATCTTAAATGGACTTATCCATCTTTCAATTTGAACAGATCCATTAATTGTTTATGGGGGTGCTTACTGAAAATTTACTGACTGAATGGCAAATAGTGCAGACCATGATCAGACTGCACGGATGTGCCGGCTGATCTTGGTCTGCACTGGTCGCAAACACAATTGCCGCCAGCAGCATAAAAGTTGAAGTGTAAAGCAATAATACAACATGCTCTGTTCTCTTTATTTCCTGTTCAAAGTAATCATATGCTTTAATCTCACAACTATCTTTCATAACAAAGTGCCAACTTCCTTAAATAGATACATTGTACTAGGACTCAAGCAAACAGTCTTCAATCAATCTCCTCAAAGCAATATAGCAGTACAGAATTTATACCAGACTGTCCCCTCAATCAGCAGACATTTAGTTTACAAGGACATGGCCCTAACCACTTGTCAAAACATCTATGTCAAGTGATAAAGATACTAATAATTTCCGATGGTCGAGGATATATTTTTAACAAGGTATCACTGTAACACCCATAGGACTTTCTTCTAATGTTGTTACCTGCTGCATGAGATGTTGTTGTTGTAGATGCAGATGTAATGCTTGTCGTCTGCTAAACTTCATGTCATTACACAGGTGACACACGTTTGCATCCTTCGGCTGAAATTCAGAGCAATTTGTGAAACGGCTACTGGCAAAGTATTTTCATGCCAAGGAAAAGTTTTTAACACATCCTGAAACTGGGTTTTTAATAAGAAACTGTAAGATTCATGAATATAAAATCAGGACGAGTTCTGAAAAATAGAAAAGATCTTTTATTTTTCATGTAACCTTAAAACAGTTTTAAGACAAGTCATTTCAGTGCTACACTGCCTGTACTTACAGCAAGCTTCAAATTTTACTGTGTTTTGACCATAAATTTCAGTAAGTTAAAAGAATGGTGCACATGTCCAAAAGCAGACATTTAATAGTTCTGCGGTAATGTAAAATACTTATAAAGTGCCTCATGATAAACATTTCAGTCTTGATGTGGCTTCTAAATAAAGATCATACAATCTTTGTGGTTTAACTTATCAAAATAGACTCTGCCAATGCTGTTTTACGACTGTTGTAAAAAAGCAGTTACTGAACACATATGATTTATCATTCTACACAGACTACATTGATGTCATGTGATGCAGAAGACAAATAAAATGACACAGTTACGATAACCTCTTGTCTTACACATGAGGATAAACAATAGTGTTGGGAATCACTCAATAAAATTTCTGCCGATTTATTAGTCCACACTTACTAGTTTTTATTAGTCCGACTTATAAATGATTAAACATCCTCATCAATACTTAAACATGGAAATCAACATTTCATTTACTTATAATAAAAGTTCCACAAGAATGTATTTACTGCTGCCTGCAGTTAGTAGGAAAAAAAAATCGCTTGTATTTTTGTTTATTCTTTGAAAAATAATTCCCCAGTTTATTAATATTCATTATCATTTAGTATGTATTAAAATGAAAATTTGAAACATATACATAATAAATATCATTTTAAAGAATTTTTTTTTCTTATTCAGCTGACAGGTTGACTAAATGAAAATTCCTAATTGACAATTAGTCAAAGAAGCCTTTGTCAACCATACATCAACCAAGAGATTAATCATAAAATTCAAAATGCTCTTACCTGACAATGAACTTTCATGTGCTGTTTAACATGGTCACTGCGTGTAAATCTTCTACCGCAGATGGAACAGGCATAGGGTCGTTCTCCACTATGGACGCGAACATGGCGCTGGAGTTTGGACGGAGTGCGATAGGTCTTTCCACAAACAGAACATTCATGAGGGGTCTTTCCAGAAACGTGTTCCTGAAGGATAGAGTATAAAGATTTACTTATTATGGCAGATAAAATCATCACCTTCATTTTTCTATAAAAAAGTTGTTGCTACACATGTACATACTAATGTTATAAGAAATAAGCGTGATGACTGATTACAGGCACGTGACAGCTGTTCAGCCCTAAATTGCATCAAAACATAATCTACCTTGGGGAAAAGATTTGACTGGCTAGGCCACCTAAATTTATCTTAGTATGTTTCATCTAAAATGTTCCATGAGCTTGTGACAGATGCCACTAACTTTAAAGCTACTGACTCACAGAATTTTGCTGAAAAATTTTTTTCTTTAAAAATTTAAGAGATTTTAATATACTATGGAAAAAAACATAATATTATGCTTCTATACACCATGAAAACTGAAAAAAAAAGTTTTGACTTAACCAGGATTCGAACCCACGACCTTTCGGTCAGTAAAATATAGAGCGACGATCTAGACCACTGAGTCACGGCGCCTACTAGTAAGGTTGCGTCAAAATTAATGTTTTAACAAAAGTATCTACCCCGTGACTAACGGGATAAATTTTTTACTGATAAAAGTGTGTAAAACTTTATATTTTGATGTTTTTCTGTATCAAAAAAAGGAATCAGTAACTTAGTTTAAATATGTTCTTCTCAACTGCAGCTAAAATTTCAAGATGTCAGAACATTTTCTTTTTTTTTCATCGTCGGCCCATCTGTGAGTCAGTCGCTTTAAAATAGACTTAATGTTTACTGTTAATCCATTATTTTACAAGTACTCGAGGACAAGCTAATCGAATGTTAAACCATGCTTATGTGATAAGGAACCATTTTTTTTCTAGACACACCAAAAAAGTAGAAGTGCTAGCTACTTCACCAAATCTACACTTGCACTTAGTAATGAAAGTTTAAAATTAGTGTTTTATTTGTCAAAATTTGTTCATTATAAACTACACAAGAATAATGTCCACTTTATCTCAATGAAATATATGATTTTCATGTTTCTAATTCCAAGGCCAACTCACCTGTATGTGTTGCTGCATATCATTTGTTGACTCAAACTGCTGCCCACAGTATCTGCACATATATTGCGTTACCACTTGCATCCCCGTTGATGTACCGCTTGCTGGTTTTGACAGCTGTTTTGTTAGCGTCGGCAACTGCTTCAGTGACAAAGCTTCTGTCATTGTAGCTACAATTGGGTTTTTGCTCTTTTCAACTCCATTTGTCAAAGTTGCTGGAGCTACCGAAACATTGGTACTAAGGTTAGGTGGGGGAGACTGCGAGGCTTTACTGTTGGCAAGTTGGGCGGCAATTTTATTTATCAGTGAAGCTTTCTGTCCAGTTTGCATAGCTTGAGTGTTAACTGTGGTTTGGCCTGCCAGAGATCTCACCGAGCCTGGCTCAATTTTCAAGCCCAATTCCATACCCTTCCTTCTAACCAAAATTGACAGGTATTTCTAGGGTCCTTAAATTCTCTCTGTGTCCTGTGCTTGTTGATACATGTGGGCAGTACTCTGATTTCTTTCCCTTCTGTCTACACAAGAATATTTTTGTGAGGGGTTATCCGCTGATAAGCTGTAACAGATACAAGTGTTATTAATGTCAAAACCATGTCAAATAAATTAACAAAACCTCCCTTCATACATCAAAAAGGGCTACATTCTGTTAACCTACATGTAGCATGCCTTTTAACTGTTCAACTATTGTGGTTAAAGAAGAGTGTATCATCCTCTCTACTGGTTGAAGACCAAAAATTCTGACAACACAAAATGTTGGACAGTTATTAAGTTCTCAATGTTGATAATTATGTTCTTTCTATTTAGAGCAGAATGTATGCATACCTGATATATGAAAATGTCTCATTTTTTTATTTAAAAAAAACCCCTAGGCATATCCAAGAAAATTCAAATAAAAAATTCAAAACATATGTTTCAAAAACGGTAAGTTTACTTGCAGCAACTGCTTAATCTTAAAGGTTCATTCCATTAATTTTGAAAATAAATGATCACTGATTTATAATCAAGGTCTTAAAAATCAAAGCTTTTTGGACAGTGTTCAATGAAAAAAAAAGTCCTTATAATTGTAAGGGAACTAACCTTTCCATCTTGAAGTAAACTCTTAAAAAAAAATATTATAGATCTAACTAACACAAGATGTCAGAGAAAAAGTGTTAAAATTTGGGTCTCTGACTTTTTATTATATACTCTGTACTTAAATTGAAATATTCTCTTTAAAAGGACAAACACCTGTAAAAAAAGATAAAACTCAAAATTGACTGTAAATCATATATATGAAACTCATTTAACACTTGAATTAGAGTAATAAGTGATAGGGAAATATATATTCAGGTATATAAACAGATATCAAATTGAGCTGTCATCTATATATACTTCTTTTTTAATTCTCAGAAATTTATTCTCATCACAATGATTCATGATATTTTTATGGCATATAATTGGTTTATTTAAAAAGAAAGAATGTTAGTACTGACATTTAATCATTTAAGTACTTGTGCAGAAACATATTTACATCACTTCCATGTATTTTAACCCTTACAGGGCCTCAAATGCACGCTTACACAAAGCAAACCAGACCTTTTGACCTACATACGTCAATACACTATAACCACGTGACCATCATGTATAATAATTTGGTCACGTGACCTGTCAGATTTATTTAGGGAAGTAACAGTCTTTTATTACCGCTTATTCCCACTAAGTATTACGCAATTTACGCTACTTTCGGTTTACGAACTTGTAAAAAAAAAAAACACTCAATACATAGCAACAAATCGACGAGAAGAATATGTCCCTATGAAAATTTATATCTAATTTTACAGCCTAAGGGCTAAACATTCCGCCGCGCCACCTGTTGGGGAAAACTAAACTAATTTATACATGAATGAACCGAATCCCCTGTCAAATCCTTTCCACTGGTTTTCGCTATGAAAATAACCTACTCAGCCACAAAAAGGTTAACAAATCATCAATAATTAACTTATAGTAATAAATAACTTTCTTTAAACTGATAAATGTGGCCAACATACACAGCTACACTGAACTGGGAAGTCTGCCAATCGATACGGCTAGGGCCGACATATTTACCGTCTACTGACCTTAAAAGGGTAGAAAATAGGGTGCAGAAAAAACTTTTCAAAACTCAATATTTACCGCAAATACCTGTAACAATTTAACATCATTCAAAACAGAAAAGAATAATCTTACCTAAGGTGTTAATTTTACATCCCTGTTTAGATTAAAACTCCCTTAATTTTAATGTTTTTCCACAGCGAAAACCCCTCGCACTCCAGTAGGGAGATATGCCTGTTTCAGCCTGCAGGGATTACGGAAGGGAGGTAATTTAACCCTTACTATGTAAACATCTACCTAGAGGCCCGTTAAGGTGCGCAGGGTAATTTATTGATAACTTTCAGGGATTATGTTTCAAGATGGGGAATATGATTATTTGGGAAGGCCGAAGTTGCATATGTGTTGAAGTAGCCAGATTTACCTAGAATGTATACCGCAGGAAATGCATTTGAGTAAAAACAGGATCGATCGAAAAAAAGGCGTTTGGTTTTACGGGATAGCCTATTTACGTAATAAGAAATTATCTAAATTACTATTTAGTTATTATTATTATTATTATTATTATTATGTAGTGTAAAGAAAATCGACAATCGGAAATTCCACTTATGATGGTTACCAAATTTTTAAAAGCTAGAGTATACATTACAAAAAATGAATATAAGCAGAGCTAAAAAAATGCTCCTAACAAGTCCTTGTCCAGTTGTTAAAAAGAACAGATCGAAAGCCAAGAAATAATATTAAGAATTTATGTGCCTGTTTGCAGTATGTTTGAATTAGGCATGTGCAGCATTTTGCCCGAGGACAACGGTGCGCTTGGTGACTTGCTGTGGTCAGAAATTCGAACCTGTGACTGCCGTACCAGGAGTAATTACAATCCTTAGCTCAGGCCAGTGAAGATCCAGCTTGTCAAAGGTTAATCGAGTTCTAAAGTCAGATGTATTATAATTTTCATGTTTCACCACCATAATCCTCAGTAGGTCTTACGGAGGTAACTTTGTGCCCACCTGTGTTAATGCTAGACTTTAAATTGTTTCTCAGCTTTCGAGCGTAAGGTTCGATACTTTGTCGAAAATTACTAGTGTATTGGGTTCCCTCGGTTGGTTTCTTGAGAAAGATGTTTTTCCGATGCAACAAAAGTCTGTTGAATCCCGTTTGGCCTCTTAAGAATTCCTGTCACTATTCGTAATTCCAAGTAAAGGATTTTCACGTTGGCGTGTAGAAGACCTTTTCTTAACTTCCCGATGATGGTCAAACGGTATATGTATTTAATATCCATTTGTACAGTATACTATCCTCTAACTGGCCGAGGGTAAAGGGTTCGATCTCTACTAAGGGAGAAACTGAGTATGTGAGAAAATCGTTTTTTTTTTTTTTTCATAAATAGAATGTGTATCTCTAATGAGACTTTTCATTTGCCTAGAAGTCAAAATACAACATAACAGAGACATAACAAATGAAAGGATATATTCAATATGTTAAGGGGTGGGCGAACAAGACTTTACGGATATCTAACAGAAACCTGTAGAGGGAAAGCTCATAGTCTGCAGTCCGAAAATTGCACCAAAACTAAGTCTTTTTCATTTTTGAATCCCAGTAGAGCGAAGCGGTAGACTCGAGCGTAGGACCAGTATATCTGAAAACAGCATTCACACCCGGCACGCATATGCACATTTCCTTTCAAACCTTATACAAGCGTTTGGTCAATAATTAACGGTTCGTACAACCTTCTGTCGGAACGTCATTGCCAAGAAATAGAAAAAATGGACACTCTGGACAAGAAAAAAACTGCCTGATAATTCTCACTTTTTTGACGATTCCGAAATTTTGCGCCGTCCCAAGCCCAACGGAACAAGCGTTGCGCTAACTGCTGCGTTCTGCAGAGGGATTGTTTTTTGGGAGCGGAGGCTTATAAGTATCATAACTTGTTGTCATCGAAGGCAATTTAAATGCTCGTCTTTATAAAGAAAAATTTTATCTCCCCTCATTAATTTTTCCTTCTTATTAAAACAAAAAAAAAGGTGGTATTTTTTTTCTTTTTTTTTTTTTTTACTTTACAGCAGGGTAACGATATACCTTCAGTCGCACGTGCCAGCATACATTATTTGCTAAATAGTATGATCTCATCAACTATTGGCACTCTTAAAGCCCAGATTTAAATGCCATCGAAGACCTCGATCGGTGGGTTTTCTCAACAAGCGCCTAAAATAACGCTCAAATGGCAACGTCAATAAGCTGCGAGCGGAAACTGATAAAAATTAAAGTTTGCACAAACTGATGGATTGACTGTCTTTGAATCTACATTAAAGTTTTTTGTAAACTGGTCACGTGCTGCAAACGATTTTCAAACTGTGTTTTCACGTTTTTGGAAACTCGGCCACGTTTTTTTAAGTCCGCTCTAGTGACTTAAAGTCTAAAAAGATAGATAAAAATATATTAAGTAAATGAAACCAAATAAATCAATATAAAAAAGTCCCTGGGGGCACGTTACGTCCAATCTAATCAAACTCTCAAAATAATCGATTGTGTGACAAACGATCCAAATATGACCTCGTTGTTTTCATTTTCACGTCGGAAATGAATAGCGGGGAAAACGGAATAGCCAGACAGCGGCAACAACCGTGAAAATGACACCGTAAGAAATGCACATATATCTGAACCCCGTAGAAATATACATCTGTATTAGAATGGAAATAGATTTTACAGTTTTCGTAATCTATCGTCAAATATCGAAACCGTGATATATTCGTCGGTAGATCGCAAAAACTTAATCTATTTCCTAATCAATAAATTATATAAAATCTTTTAACTTTTCCATTTCTGTTTGAAAAAACAAATGGACATCAATCATCAGACACGCACTGGCCTATCAGATGGCTTTGTCAAGGCGAGACAGTGATTCACAGACCCAGAAACGATGTACCAGAGTGGACTCAGTCCGAACCGTGATAGTGTTTTACGAGCCCAAAGAGACAAGACTTTAGTTTTTGATTGGGGTCCAATATGTTTATCGAGAATGGAGTAAAAATGTCCAAAAAGGGTATCATAGGTATTTTTTTTAAAATAAAGTTGTTGTCAAATAGGCTTTATATCAAAACTATCATTTGTTTCAAAAGCCACAATGCAAGTGATAAATAGGATTACGATGGGAATATCAAGTTTCATCATGTTATTTTACTTCTCGAGGGAAGTACTGTCGTTGAGGGCCGGACTCCCTAAGGTCCCTAGTTCGAAGAGACTGCACATGACCGCAAAAAAAAAAAAAAGAAAAAAAAAAACAGTATAATCCAAGGGAGGTAAATCTGGCAGGTTTGAATGACAGGGGTATACATTTCACTCCCCTTCGCGGAAGAATGCCGCCTTCTGGGATATTCTGTGACGTCACACGCTATATACAGTATTCGAAATTTAGTTATGTAGCCTCTCATAATTCCCGGAAAATTGCTCCTGTTTTAGCATTTTATTAAATCTAGTGATTTGCTTAGCTTGTGCACATGTTGCCCGAAGTGACCTAGTGGATTTAGAGTGCCATGTTCAAGTGTATTCCAATTTTCAAGGCGTGTAATCGCCAAGTGGAGTGGATCGACAGAAGACATTGTAATTTACAGTCGGTACCTGATGATGTTATGCGGTATACCCGGTCGCTGGAAGAAGTATTCCTAGATGCAAACAGTATTAGAGAATTGCCAAAGGTATAAAGCATTGAATTTTGTCATTTTAAAGATCGGCAATGCTTCAGTACTTTCCTTGAAACCATAAAATGAATGCTCATGTCTATATTTTCAGAACTTCTTTCGGCTTGTACAGCTTCGTAAAGTAACATTGAGCGACAATGAAATTGGTAAATTACCCCATGATGTGGCACAGCTTGTCAATATGGTTGAGCTGGACATAAGCAGAAATGGTGAGTATTTTTCTTTATGACATTATTTTGGTCGTAAACATCTATGATTCTGTGACCTACTTTTTCATGGAGACCGCCATATTGGATTTACCCATTTAATGATTTTAGGTGTCAGATACTTAGAGATAGATTATGGAAGATTATGTCATGCTTTCTTGAAATTCATATGACCAAAAAGAAGAGAGAAATAAACAGACTTTCAGTGAAGACCTTACCATAAAAATCTTTACTAACTTAAACTTTTCCTAACTAGAATATTTTGCAGCTGAAACACACCCACTTTTTGGTTTACTCACCTGTTGAATCATTAAGCTTCGAGGTCATGATGTGAAATCCAAATTTACAAATGGCAGAAGTGACAAAGTATCATATATGTTGCTCTTACTGTGTATAATGTAGACTTAGCATATTCTAAGCTAAGAGCTGGAGGATAACATGGCAGATTGTACACTAAACCCACAATCTGACTGAAGTTCACTGTTTAGAAATAACCCTCAGCTGACAAGATGCACTGATGTAATATAATATAATAAGAATTGTATACAATGAAAGATCATTTAGCGTGTGTTCAGATAAAGTTTAAAGTCATTCCAGGCTCCCAGAAAGGCTTATATGCATGTATTTTGATGCATGTTTTTATATATGTATTTTGATAAAGAATTCAGATCGCTAATCTGTACTCTGTAGTAAGCAAAAAAAATGCAGATACGTGTGTCAGTGCATCCTACAAATACACAGAATCAACTTGTATTTGTCTACTTGCAAAGTTGGAGCTTACACTTATCATTCGTCTTGATCCAATATGAATGCAAGATTTTCTGGAAATTATCTCGTGTACACAACAGGTGCAATGTCGTGTAATGTTTATGGTGACTTAGTCAGTGAGCGTTAATTTAGGCAATGATTACATTAGATGAGGAAAGTGTAAGTCATTGAGGTCACTTGGCCCATTGTAACAATGAATATTTGTTTTAAAAAACATCTTACAACTGAAATAAGCCACATAACCTGTAGCCATTCTATAGACCTAATAGATTTTTAATCATTTATTTATTATATTCAGGATTTTAGTTATTATTATGCATATTGGCCTATGGGTTTTCTAGAGGGCTTACAATTTTGGGAAAAAAAGTGATTGAGTCAAATTTTTAATTTTTTAACCAAAAAATCTTCACGAAACATGCACTTCATGATTTGAACTTTGAGGCAGGCCTGAAAAGAAGTACTCAACAGTCTTTCATGTAAAGAATAATAACAATTAAGACCAATCTAGTGAAGAATGAGAACAATGCCCAAACTACTTTAAAAACATCACAGTACTTCATCTCTTAAATGTTTTCATTTTAGGCCTAAAAATTTTGTTGTTCGGTGATTAAGATGATAACCACAGAGTAATTCTTTGAAAAACCTGCTGCTGATTTTTTCCCCCCATTTTCTTTATGTGCAAATTCTGACTTTACCCTTCCTTCAAACAGGCACCGATCGGCAGGGGATATACTGTCTGTAATGGAGTCTTGTTTTGGTTCTCAAAATTTAGTTGGTGGCTCTTCATCTCTTTTTCCAAAAGGATGATTCTGACAACAGAAGATTTTTGAGCAAAAGTGTTTTTCATTTTACCGTGAAAATTTGATTTGTTAAAACTACCAGGGCCTCCTCTGGCATTTTTTTTACTTGTCGCCAATCAGTTCGCCAAATGGAAAAAGTTGTCGCCACCTTGGAGCCACATGTGGGCCACAAGAGCCAAGTTTGAAGGATTCAATAATCATTTATTTTTATATAAATCAAAATAAACAAAGAATAATGTTGTAAGTGTTTATTATACATTTATCAAACATTTATCTAACATAACAAAAACTTATATAAACTTTAAAATAAAACGTTATATACATTCAAACACTTCAATATGTCTGTACTTTAAAAAATTAAAATTTCACACCACTGTCATTCAGTCCTAGCCACTTTCCTGTCTGTATTTTTTCACATAAGAATTCTCCGACTCTTTTCAGCTTTCCATTTCTTAAATGTCAATTTGAAATTGAATTTATTAAGTGGGGGTCCATCAACTGATATTCTCATTAGATTGTTCAGGGTAGAAATGGACAGAGAATTCCTGAGGCAGGTTTTTATTAAGTTTTGTTTGCTGAACCCCCGTTCACAGTCAACTGTTGATACAGGGGCCAAGAGTAACCTCCCAGCTGCCTCAGAAGCAGCTGGGTACACATCCTTATGTTTAAGGGCAAGATTGGCCATGCCTTTGGTACATGTCACTGACTTATTGCCATTGTCATGGCTGGCATGGGCAAAATTTAGGAAGCATGATAATTCTTTGTGATGACCTTCCATGCCTACTGTGCCTAAGAAATCTCCAACAAGATCAATGTCAGTACCTTTACAGTCTTTACTGACAGCTTGGTCAAAAAAGTTACTGAGAGCAGTCAGTGTTGCAGAATCCTCATTATCAGAAAACCTTGCATTTAGACCTTTAAGAAAACCAGTTACAAACTGGTCGCACACACTGACTGCCTCAACCCTCTGTTTCTCACTATCTCTGATGGTGTGACCTTGAAACATGAAAGTAACCAAACCATCAGAATCAGTGGAAGGTTCTGATGGGACCTGACCAAGAAACTCACTCAGCTTGAAGCCATTCTTTTTAACCCGTAATTCATCAACAATGTCAGTGGTGGACTTCAGTAAGGGAGTAACCTCAGTGAAAGAAATGTCTTGCTTCTGGTACATTTTGGACAGGATACTGAGTGGCTTCAAGACATCACAAAGAAAGTGCACCACATACAAAAACTTGAAACATGTAAGGGACTTATGCAAACTGAGTTCCTTGCCAGAATTCTCTTCTAGAAAGACAGAAATTAAACTGCTGTAATTGTTGACCATTGCAGAAACTGAACCTTCAAAACTGAGCCAACGAGTATGAAAAACCTCCTTAAACCTTGAACTTTGACCTGTAACTGACTGGATGGTTTCTAACATAGCCATATTCTTGGGGGAGTTATGGAAATATTTGTACACACTGTTCAGAATTTAACCCGTAATTAATCAACAATATCAATGGTGGACATCAGTAAGGGAGTAACCTCAGGAGCGGTTATCAATTTTTTTATTGTGCTCGGTTTACCATGTACTGCAAAGCGTAAACCAGTCTCTGCCGCTTATAACATTAACCAAAATTAACAAAAAAACTGTTAGCGCCACTCATTTTCGCCAATCAGGAAAAATTGGAGCCATTTTTAAAATTTTGTCGCCATTGGCGATCGACAGCGGAGGCCCTGACTACTGAGAAATTTTTTTAAAACAGTTGAAATTGGTAAGAAAATCATGATGTGATGAATAAACAAGATTACCTTAATTGGCTGCCTTGCAGCAAAAAGGGGTCAATTTCCAGTGAAGCAGTACCAAAAAATGTATTTTACCTTGCAGATATTGGAGAAATACCAGAAAATATAAAGTTCTGCAAAAATCTGCAAGTGTTAGATATCAGCAGTAATCCACTAGTCACACCGTGAGTATTTTTTTGACTTCTCGTCATCTGAAAATAAACATCTTTCAAAATTAAAGTTACAGAAACAACAGATGTTTAAAGTTATTCCTAGTGAAAAGTTCAACAATTGTTTCATCAAGACTTCAATAAGAATTCAGTTTTTGTTGTGATTTTCAGTGTGTTGAAGTCTGATTCATGCATTGAAATTACCATTTATCGTTTTTGTCATTTTTTTTTAACTTTAAAGAAAACATGTATAGTTGAAAGGGAAACATTGTAACAACCCTTTGAAAAAAGTAGTAAAGTTTTTAAATATTCAACATATATACATTTTTCAGGCTGTGTATTTGAGCTTTATTTATATAAATAATTTTCAGCTTATTTTATTTTCTGTTCTCTTACAGTTTACCAGCTGGGTTGACACAGTTACGGAACTTGACACATCTTGGTCTGAACGACGTGTCCCTGTCATGGCTTCCAAAGGACATTGGAAGGTAAAACATTAAAGCTGTTTGGCTGGAATTATTGCATTGCAAAGAGATGTTGTAACTGTTTCATAAAAATTAACTGTTGAGTCCAGTCTGAAGAGTCTAGTAAAAGTGCTTGCTGATAGCTCACCACTATAGTTCTCTCAATGAGTGAAAACTCAACTGTTAACAAAAACCTTTTTCAAAATCAAACTTTCTATTCTACCTTATGAGACAGTCTTTGAGCATCTTGGTTGTTTGAAGAAAGTTATTTCTTACCTATCTCAGTGATGCTGGCAAACTTTCATAGTAACTTTTATAAGGAACAGAACAGAATGGATCATTGTCTTTTATTTACCAAGGTATTGTATAATATGACACAAGGTTATGAAAGATGACATGAAAAAAAAATCAACATTTTATGTATTACCAGTACAGGGTCTGAAAAAATTGAGTGTTTATGCAGCTTGTGTAAGGGTTGAAGAGATCATTCAAAATAAGAATATATTCATTCAGATACAGCAAGAATAAGAGAAACAGTTAAACAGATCTAATATACTCATTACCAGGTTAAAGTCCTTTTTGACTCATTATTGAAATTTTAACAGTGCCAAAAACATGTAAGACCTTTATAAAGTTATAAACATATTAAGACATTGACTAAAGGTAACATCTTAATTTGGCTCCACACAAGTAGCACATTAAGTAATTACTTAATTAATACTATCCTACTATCTCAATGGTAGAAAGATATCTTATAGCCAAGGTCATATAAAGTTTACACAGTGATTCTGGGAGAGAACAATTGCCTATCATTTCTGTATTGTGCAGCAGTTGTATTAGTCAAGCATATTATTTCTGGAATTTTATGAAAGATAGATACCACATTCCAGACAGAAGCATTTGCAGTATATGTTTGAACAGGCTTAGAGTGTGGTCAGCCTAAACTAACTGAGTCGGTTGGTCACTTACTAGCCTTTGAAGTATAGGTTTATAACTGGGTTTATTTTAGAGTCTCAGTGTGTGGAGGTACTATCTTTAATTTTGGCCTCTCCATACCCCGTAGAATGTATTGGATGAAATAATATAGACATTAATAGAAAATAATTTAAAAACTAAAAGATACTTTGAAGTAAAACAAACATCCAATGAAATTCAAATGATTACTTTAAACCAGATTAAGCAATACTAATGTAATTGAAATGGGTTCTGTGATATTTTGGGTTAGATGAAATGGCATCTGTATACATAGATTGGAAATGATACAGAAACCACTGTATTTTTGATGTGGCCTCAATTCATGATAAGGGGAAAACATTCCTAAAATACCTGGAATTAATTAGGGTGTGAAAACAATTGTCTATATGATTTCAGTGTTGATAATCCAGGCATTTGCGTAAATTTATTTAATACGCCCCTTCTTAATGGGCACAATAATTTTTCACTGGAAACAATTTTATATTGATTAAAGATTAGTATGAACACTAAACAAGTTTATTATCAGAACTTGAAACATTTACAGTTTATAGTTTTACATGTAATACTTACAAAGGCACACACACAGCCAAAAAAATAAATAAAAATAACCAACACTTCATTCTTTTGTTTTACTTTTATATATGTTTAACACGAAGCAATCAGATCTAAAGACCAGTAAATTTGAAATAAACTTTAGCAGAATTGGTTAACTAGATTTGGTTAACTACTATATTAACTGTTCAGATATTTTGGGATATATATGGGCTTGTACCAGGTTTTCGGGTTCTCGTGTTGAAGTACTTTCCTTACAATATACATTAATCAGAATGTCAAGAATGTGAAGATTACATCATGTACACATTTTGTATTGTTCAGTTTTCGTTGTTCTCAGGTTAACCACAATCCATTGCTTACTGTATTAAGGGACATCAGAAAAGTATCATGTAATATATTGATAGATGGTTATGTTTGAAAATCTAAATCTGTATGCAGCCAAATAGTTTAAGAATATTAAAATTTCCTGTCAACAGTCATGAACAGCCTAGCTTTCTGTTCATATTTTTATTACTGAATTGACCTTTTTTGAAGCATTGATTGTTTTGCTAAGATATTAACAATTGTTTTGTTTACATCCTCTTGTATGTTACATATATATTAGTGAATAGAGAAATAACAGCCTGTAACACTAGCTTGCATGTGTTAATTATTCATGCCTGTTATTGCAAACCACTTCCTGTCAGTTATTTACAAGTTGTTAATTAAAGTAGACTTAAAGACAATATATATTAGAAGACTTCCACTTAATCTGTTATACTCCTTTTAAGTGCAAAAAAAGAGCGACTATGACATAACAGATTTTGTAGGCTGTACATATTAGAGTTTGGGTATGAAAGTTTCAGCTAACAGGACAAATTTTGCGTTGGCCTAAGTTATGCACAACCATTCCCTAAGTAACAATATTGATAGGAAATATGTACTCCTAGCCTTTAGTGAGGTTGTGGCTGTCTTCTATGTAACAAGAGTTTAAAAAAAGGTCTTTAAGTTTTACTAGTACCATTTCAAGTGGAAAACAAATCATTGTTTTGAAGAGTGGTGATTGTAAAACTGAGAAAATACTGCATTAGCCAGCTAGGTAACTGAAATTTTAAACTGTAGATATTAAAATTAATAAAGAAATGTAAGAAGTCTTATATTTGTTTGACAGATCACCATCTTATATCTTACTATTGGAACAAGTAGCATGTCAGATTTGTACTGCTGTAGGCAGGGAAAGCCATTATCATTCCATGTCTTACAAACAGATGGTTTTTATATATATGAATTTATACAGCTATAAACAAATCAGTCAGTATACAGTTTCTTAACAATAAAATAGTGTTTCCAGATAAAATGTGGTTTTGTTACCTTAGTACAGGTGATTGTAAAGAGAGCTTATCATTCACTCCAAAAATACACTAGCATGTAGTTTCCATTAGAGAAAACTTTTTGTGGAAATTAAAGGAACTTCATTGATTACAATGAAATTTTAACTGAAAACTTGTTAACATTTTTGAGGAACCCGTGTCCAGGGCTCTCGCTAGACTCAGAATTTTGGGAGAAGTCACTTCGCCCTGGGTTGAAGGTTAGGGAGAACTGGACAGACTTCAGAGCGAAGTGGATATTGTTTCGTTACTCTTTGTTTGGGACAACTTATGCTTATGTAATAATAAATTTCCTTTAAATAATTGATCCCTGTTATCAACCAGTATTCAGAAACATAATGAAACTAATATCAACTATTGATACCCAGACCTTTTGGAAAACATTGATGGAAGATTAAAATGTACTGTAACACTTCTGACAATCAACCTTTCATTGCTGACTTGTTTTTCACAGAAAACCTGATAGATTGCACCTTTTTTGTCTCGTGATACAATGTACATACCTACACAGTTTAATCGCCGTCATTGCTCAGAGGGTACCTGATCTTAATCAAGCCCATAATTGCCGAAACATTGCAATCAAATAGTGATCAATTAGTGGTAATTTATAAACACTGAAATCAGCTAAAAATATCCGACAGGAAACTCATTATTATTCATTACTCAGTAGTGTTTTTAAAAACTAATGCTGATTGGTTTATTTCGCCTAAGTGTTGGTATCGAATGTTCTGGTTGAAAAGATATTAATAACATTGGGGGGAGTCTTCACTCTGTATGTCACACATGGCTATAACGCAAGAAATAGCGAGAGGCGGAGTTTTACGGGGATTCCCTAATGAGTGGCAGGCAAGCGATTGTTTATGTGTATTGTAAAAAAAAAACTGTGTATCGTAAAAAAACTGCCACATTTTATGACACCATTGACTCTTATCCATGTTTGCCAAGGGCAACTAAATTTTGATAAGGCGACTTGATTTTCGCTTTGATCTTCACGTAAGGCGAAATTTGAGACATCGAAGCGACGACTTCGCCCGAATCGCCCCCTTGCGAGAGCCCTGGTGTGTTATAAAATATGTCAGCTTCTAAACATGTTTCAAAACAGAGACCATAAAAATAATGGTGGTATGTCTTTTATAATAATTATGGTAACTTGCACCAATACCATGCTTTTTATAAAAGCACAATAAAAAGTAAAGACTTCGTCATTTAGGTCTGTTAGAATTTATGGCAATAGAATTTTGGCAGCTCATTCAGTAATGTTTGAAAGTAAGTGTAGAAATCATACATGCTATTATCTTTCTGTTGTTTGTTTGTTGTTTTTTGTCATCCCTTAGTAATAAAAAGTGATTGCTGGGGCTTCCTTGATGGCTTGAGGCAGGTGAAATAAAAAGTAGGAATTCTAATGACAAAGAATGATATATAGCTGATTTTGCCAGACCACAGTGAGGCATTATGGATAGATTTGTTGAAGGCATCATTAAAGAGATGTGTTATTAGCAATAAGTCAGTGTTTGCCAAGTACAATATTTTGTCTGTGTATATAATAGAGGCTATGAAATGAAATCTTTAACATACAGAAACCTAAACAAGGGAGTGTAGGGACTGGCCGAGGTTTCTTAATGCTGAAGATTTCACTTCATAGCCTCTGTCCATCTTGATGTTTGCCCCGTCCCTTCACTTTTTTCGTTGGCTTCCTTATTTGGAGCATACCGTATTAAGGGAACTTCTCCCACTGGTGCATCAACACACCCGTGTAGAAAATATGTTTTGGCAGATTTGAAGTAGTTAAAAATAGAACACTGCTCTTCACAAATAAGTGGAGGAATAGCAGTTCTAAATGGATAAATCTAATCTTTTATATTATTTAAATATCTTTGCTTTCTGACTGGCTATAGAAGTAGGACAAACTCTAATGCTGTGTTCAGTTTAATTATAGACAGACTGATCAATACTTTATTCTGTATTACACAAAATTCATGATAGATCAAGGAAGGTAAAGGAGTTATTTTAATCACCTAAATTAAATCAAAATTATATTTAATTCTAGAAGGAGTGTATGTACTAAAATATCTCTTTAGAAAATTTTCAGATTAGCCATTTCCTATGGAAAATGTGAACACAAGTTTTGTGCACAGAAATCTATGTAGTATGTTCAGTATATATACAAGATAAATTCATACATTCTGAATTAGTGTGCAAATGATAATGTAGCGTTTAAGCAAAAAACAGATCTATTTTATTTCCGATTTATGTACTTCTTGAGTGCATATTTAGAGAAAAAGTAATAAAAGTAATATGGTTGGTGCACCTCAATAGAGGCAGAGAGTTTTCTTCATGTAGAACTGTTGAATTTCATGATCACAACCACTTTACTATGGAAAAGTGGGGGTGCAGATTTATAGTAAATTGTTAACATTAATTCTTTTACCTCATTAAATGAGGTAAAAGAAAAAAATATTCTACCTGATAAAATGTATATAAAAATCCATTTAAAAAAAAGGACATTTTATTACACTTATAAGAAGCCTGCACTTCATGGCAACAGAAAATATAAGAAAGTGCTAAGGAAAGTTTTCATCCACATCTTGTTATCATATTCATCAGATATTTTGTCATATTGGCAGAATAAAGAAACTCAGTAAAGTATGACAATCTTGATTATCATTTATTTCAAATTTTCTCTCTAGAAAGCCACTAAAACAGTTTCAGTTTGAAGAAGTATAAATAGCTCATTGTATTGTTATTTTACTTGTTAAGGCCATTCTTCAGATGGGTTGGGACCTGACCTTTGCTCACCTTGTTCAGTATTGTGATCACCTTCTGTCTGGAGTCTGGCATCCACCACTTGATTCAAAACAACATCTTCTCTGAAACATCCTTATAAAGTTTCATTCCCTTTGGTCAGGAGGTTTGTGAGGAGATATTGTTTTGAGCAAGTGGGGGTCGCCAGACCTCCTAGCTAAAGTGAATGTGAAACTTTGTGCAGAATGTTCCTTGCATGAAGCTCTATTTAACTTGTTCAAAGAGTTGAATTTCATTATGAACTCTGGTTGCTATAGTAACAGCAATTAAAAGAAAACCACACTAGGCCTAGAGCTTAGATATCAAGATATGCCCTTAGATCCTGGCCAGGGGTCACTTGATTTTCAGGGCTCGCGCTGGCGTTCGCCAACTGTGCCAATGGCTCCAAATTGCGAAAATTGGCTAAAAAAAATCAAGATTTGCGAAAACACGCTAAAAGTATGACTTCCGACATTTTGGGAAATCCCCGAGTCAAAAAATAGAATGTTTAGCTCAGATCGAGGCGGTTGACTGGTTTTCCGATATCAATATCGGTAAACTAGTAATAAATCAATACACGCAGTCCACGTGTTGTAATATCCGGTAATATGCATGCGAGTGTCAGTTTGTGGCAATAAACAGATTAAATGTGTCAAGTTGTTCGTGAACCAATTAGCTCGATCATAGTCAATAATCACGGATGATTGTTTTACAAACAGCGGCTAAATCAAGTGATCATCGTCGGCACTTAACTTTTTAAAGGATAAATAATGCGGTTGATGGGATATTAAGTGGAAATATTTGGTAGCAACTGGAATAAATTCTTTCACACGTTTTCGATACGTTTCTTTTTTTTTTTAATTTTCATTGTCAGTAAAGGTAATTATGAAAGGTATTTTTGAGTAAATATACAAAGGTGTATATACTGAATTTTTACGGAGGCTAATCAGATAGGCATAAGATAAATTTATACAAACAAATCAAAAATGGCACCAAAACGTAAACTTGATTTAGACAGTTCAACTTCAACTCCTAAAAAATGAAATCAAACACAGCTAGAAATTTTTTAGATACTTGGAAAAATGGCAATTCTTGGTTAACATAAGTTGAACTGTCTAAATCAAGTTTACGTTTTGGTGCCATTTTTGATTTTTTTGTATAAATTTTTCTTATGCCTATCTGGTTAGCCTCCGTAAAAATTCAGTATATATACCTTTGTATATTTACTCAAAAATACCTTTCATAATTACCTTTACTGACAATGAAAATTAAAAAAAAAAAGAAACGTATCGAAAACGTGTGAAAGAATTTATTCCAGTTGCTACCAAATATTTCCACTTAATATCCCATCAACCGCATTATTTATCCTTTAAAAAGTTAAGTGCCGACGATGATCACTTGATTTAGCCGCTGTTTGTAAAACAATCATCCGTGATTATTGACTATGATCGAGCTAATTGGTTCACGAACAACTTGACACATATTTAATCTGTTTATTGCCACAAACTGACACTCACATGCATATTACCGGATATTACAACACGTGGACTGCGTGTATTGATTTATTACTAGTTTACCGCTATTGATATCGGAAAACCAGTCAACCGCATATTATGATCCTCAGTTCTTGTGGCTCTGCATTTGCTTGTATCATATGTAAATATCATATACTTTGATTTGTTACAGTGCATAAAAATATTATGATAAATAAATTATTTTATTTATATTGGTTTGTGATTATTTTTTAGTAGGAAAACACCAATTTTTTTTTTATCTGAGTCATTTTACTCGTCTGATAATCAAAGAGCATAACGGTTCAAAGTGCCTCAGAGAGCACCATTTACCAATGAAAATTCAAAAAAATTTTGACGCGGGAGGGGGAGTACCCCTCCCGCACCCACCCCCTTTTCCGCGTCGAATTATATTTGGCTCAAGCAATTTTTGACCCAGAGCTAGCCCTGATTTTACATAGGCTTATATAGGGAGAGACATCAAATATCTTTTTCTCTGAAACCACAAGGCCAAGGGCTTACATATTTTGCATGAAGCATCTTCCAAAATTGTTCAAATTTAGCCCCTGGGCTTGACACTGGGGGTCAGACAGAGTAAAAAGAATCATTTGTGTAAAATGTATTACATCTCACCTGCTGAATTGTACATTAAGAATCAAGGCAACTGTACCAGGGGGTCAGCAGACTAATTGAACTACTGCTGATTAGTATGTTGTTATCTCTAAAAAAGAGTAATTGTTTCCAGGAAAAATGCATGTTATACATTCAGTGAATCATGCTGAATCACTTAGCTGAAACATTAGACTGGCTCCAGTCCTTATGGTCTGATATTTCAGTTTATGATCTCCCTTGTATGTAGACTTTTCTATTTTCTTACTCCTGAACATAGATTGTTGCACTATCAGTATGAAGTGAGAAGTCAGTGTAGTAGCAGAAGTATATGAATAGATATTTTTAACAATCTAGCCTGGTGCCAGGCTACTGAAACATTAATGTGGTCTGTAGTCAGTTAATAATGTACTTAGATAGGGACATATGTAATACAAAACTACTTTTCTGAATGCATATTTTATCTAACTCCCTGTTTTGTAAAATCACAAATAAGGAAAAAGTATGAGGGGGCACATGAATTCCAATTTGAAATCCATAAATTATCTCAAGTTTCCTGTTTCAGGTATTTAGAGCAAGGTCAAGGTCAGATATGTATCTTTGTAATGTATGTCCTTTTACAGATGTCAGTCTCTCAATGTTAGCTAAAATATTCTACATTTTATGATGGAACAGTTACTCTTAGTCCAAAATCGTTCTTGATAATATTTAAATGTCCTGCTTGAAATCATGTTTAAATTACTGCATTGTTTGTTTCAGTCCAAGCAACTTGAAACCATGTTTAAATTACTAGTTTTTACTGCATTGTTTGTTTCAGTTTAAGCAACTTGATCTCACTGGAGTTGAGGGAGAATATGATCCGACAGTTACCTGCCTCCATGTCTTTCCTGGTCAAGCTTGAGATTCTCGACCTGGGTAGCAATGAGCTCGATGAACTGGTGAGTATGTTACACAAAGCCAGATTTTGTAATAGTACATAGCACAGGAGATCAGGTGGGCAGTGCTGAGGGGAAAATGAAGAAAGTTGAAATGAAAAAAATCAGTAACCTTGTCTCAAAAAGTTTGTCAAGAACTGGGTGGAAATGGGCTGGTATATCCAGATAGACTGATGTTGCAGTGCTCTGAAATTTTGAGTCGCATTTCTATTAGAGCCCTTTGTAATTGTGTTGAGATGAAGTAGCCAGCGAAAACTCGCAACAGAATCATCTCTTTGTTTCAACATAGATTGTTCTTTAAAGATAAGACTTTCTTTTTTAAACTGCTTTCTGAATAGAACAAACCCTGAAATGTAAAAAAAAGTTCCATATTCAACTTAACTTGTTCTTAGCAGTGAAGACTTACAAGTAATGAAATATGGTTTCATTCACCTTTCTTCCTCAAGACATATTCCCCTGACATACTCTAAGAGATAAAGTCCCTGAATTTCTAGAGAGTGGTTAGGTTTCTGAAAATGGGTATGAGAGCACAATTCAATCAGAAAATTGTAACCAGCACAAAAAGGTTATACAAGGAATAAACCTTTTCTGCTATTATTCTGTCTTCTTATTCAGATTGTGTCTTGCTCAAGGCTTACATGTACTGAAATTAAGTCATGACACGAATAAACAACATTGATTATGATTTGAATTTGATCCTCAGTAAATATTTTAAAAGTTACCAAGTCATGGTCTTCATTAAGTTTTTTAGTTGGAGGGAATACATGTAAAGTAGGCAGGGGATAAGCTGCCAGTTTATTATAAAATAATCCTGATGTTAAGAAAAGTAACGGGGTGGGGGAGAGGGGAATAATGAAACCCCTGCAAAGTCCTTAACACATGAGAATTCATATATCAGAAATATAGTCATGAAATTTGTTGATCTGGGAAACTGGTTGGTCATGACTGATTAAGCCTGAGGATATTACAATGGATCCCTATCTCTTTCTGGATTTCAACCTTCAGAGAACACTGCATGACTTCAAAAGAATGGTTACCAGTGCTAAATTGCTACTGAGTGCTTTAAACCTGCACTCCATGCGTAGGCCTTTTTTTTATGTGAAATATTGATCTCTGTTAAGAGGAAGTAAAAATAGCTGTTTGGCATCATAAAATATATCATTTAAAAGGTGATTTTATCAGCAAAAAAATATCTTAACTAAAGTAGATTTCAGACTTCGTGTTCCTGCATTGTTTCACAGTATAATTGCATGCAGCGTTTAAGACCATATTAAGAAGTTTTCGGAAAAAGCTTTAAATAGCGTCATTTTAAAATCTAGACTGTCTGGGTATTGAGGGAAATAATCCAGATTTAGACAGACATGCTATAGATGTAACTTGCATAAGAAGCTCTTGTCTCATGGGTGTATATTTTAGACATTAAGTCCTCTGTAGTTAAGTCTGTCTGGGTGAAAATCAAGGAAGAGGATAGAGAGCTAGCTTGTTAAAAAATAACAGAGGAGCAGTGTTGTCTGAGAAATGTGGGGAAGCTTTGTCAGGCAGACAGTCAGAAACATCAGACAAAACATGATTTTTCAAATCAACGTCAGACTTCATAATCTTATTTTCGTCGTTGAAAAGCACTGATTTGATCGAAGAATGGGTTCATTGTTTTGTTTTTACAATTTTTCTTGATGTCGTTCTGACTAAATGTTTATACGATGAGCAAAAGTTGTTTTTTATAACAGAATGATGTGCAAGAAAGCATTCCACTCTATTCGAGTCTAAACCGATGCTCAAAGCCTTTTCACATATGGACTGTCTTTGACCTACAAATTGTTATATCTGGACCAAACTGTAGTAACTACAGAAAAAACAAAGAGATCTTGTAGTTTCCTGAAAAAATGTGTTCTGATAAGATCAAAAATTGTTCTGTTGTAGGCGAAACATTTCTTTATATGAAACTGACTTGTACTTTATTTTTTCAAAAATCAATTCTTAAAATTTCCTTGTGAGATATTTCTATACGTTATGTGAAAGTTGGATCCAAACAAAAAGAACTGAGCTAAAATTACATCACTGTAATTGAATGCATTGCTGAATGCATAACGTCATGTAGCTGAATATTATTTGATTAATGAAACCGTTAAACACACAGATACCATTGAAAGGTTAATGCGTCTATTCATCATTAGCCCAACTAGAATAATAGAACAAAAACAGGAATTTATTTTATTTAATTTTTAGAAGTTACGAAATCACAGCTGAGGATAAATGTGTCCTTTGTTTTCAGAGGTTTTGCCTTTCAAATGATAAATGCATTTAATTATGTTGTACTGGCAGTCTCAGTTCTAGGATATTAACTAGAGGACCATTACTGAAGGTAATTGATACCCCCAAGCTAGTGTCTGTTGACTCTGCAAATGATGTGTGATGCCACATGACCTTATATTTACCATTTGCAGGAAGTTACTCTAAATTATCCATGATGATATTGCTAATATTGAATTTGTAAACAGTACTTGGTATTTCTGCATCTGAGACATGTATGTAACCGATAAAAAATATTTTATTTCATTTCATGTATGATTAGAATACAGGGTGATCTATTAAAATCTCTTCTTTCACAAACCATGTTTCGCCAACCAAACTGAAATTGAAATGTGAATGTACGGTACTAATTATATACTTGTACATCATTACGTACCAGCAAATAAGTATATCAGTCATCAGAATCATAGGAGATAGAGACTACAATTGAAAAATGTTAAATTTTTATAAAAATGGAAAAAAGAAATAAAAAATATCCATTCTTTATGATTAAAGAATCTATAGATACTCATGTTTTTTTGTTTGTTTTTTTTTATATATTTACAGCCGGACACAATTGGTTCTTTACCGTCACTACAGGAGCTATGGCTGGACTGTAACGACCTGGCAGAACTACCTCCGGTAAGTGTGACATTATTGATGATGAAAAGGTGCATTCTTTAGTGATGATGATGATGATGATGATTGTAAAAAAATATTAGCTGAACAACAACAGCTGTATCAAAATAACAGTATTGTCCCCTTATTTAAAATGGATGCTGTTCTTATTTATACATAATGAGTTATCAGAGTGGGCTTAGGGTATTGTAATGATGACAACATATTTCACAAAAGCTGCAGGAAGATAAAGCTAAAATCTTCAACCACTTAAATAACATAACATATATACAAATAGAATGCATATAAATTTTAGCATCAGTGTCTCTCCATTTTCATGAGAGAAATGTATTAATTATTCACAGTAACTGCAAAGATGAGACAGTTGCTTTTTGTGTTGTAAAGTTTTGTCTGTTTATAAAGCCTTTCAGATTTTACAATATTGCATTATAGCAGAATCAGAGGAAAAAAAATAAAATCAAGATATTTAAACTGGCTGCAGATTGAACCTCTGAGAAAGCCATCCATTTGATAAATTGAAGGAAATTGTCCAGTGTGTTGGCATATTCTTTGCTCAAATGACTTCAGCAAATGCAAATGGTAATTGATGTGGACATTCGGATTTCCATAATTACAGTATTATTAGTTGTTGAGAGTTTTGAGAAGGAAATCTTAAAATTGTTTCATTATTTTCTTGTTGTAAAGATAATGTACATACATCGTTTAGAAGTTCACTGTTGTCTGACACACTTTACCTTATTTAAAACTAAGTGAAATTGGAAAACATTTTATTATACAGGAGTTCAAGAGGTCACAGTTATAATAGACGCTAATTGAAAAACAATCAGTTCCAATGATTTCAGTTGGCAATCTCGTTTAATAATGAAAATCTTGACTTAGAAAAAAGATTTAGACTACCATGATGTAGGGTAATTGTTGAGAAAAAAAAAACTTTTTTTTTTTTTTTACAAAAGAAAAAGGATTGACACCAGGGAAATAAATGCTTAGTCTTTTTGTACAGTTATCCTCTGAAGATTGAAGATATAAATAGAATAAAAGAATTCGTTAAAGCAGCCCTTTTTTCTTGGATCCAGAAATGTGTTGAAATATGTTTGAGTGATTATGAAATAGTATTCTTGAAAGTATTTTTTATTGAATATTTGTTGAAATTTATGAAATTTTTATTAAGATAAAAATTAGATAAGGTAACTTAAGCCTTTTCAGTTTTTTTTTTTAATGCTAAATGGACATTTAAATGGGGATATACTGGATTTCATGTGTATTCACTTTGATTTGTTCAGATCTGTGCTAAATCAAATTTTCACCCATGTTTTTAAAATGTACTGTTAGAATCAGAATTAAATGATACAAATTCTGCACATTTCTCTAAAATTCTGAAATGGCTATTAAAAATTCCATGAAATTAGAGTTTCATGTAGTATGTGCGTGGGATATGATACAGGGAAAAGCAGTCCTGGTGAATGGTGCCACAGCCTACAGGAAAATAATGAAGTATTTCCTTGGGTTTATGTGACTGGTAATTTTGAATTAATATCTTCTGTTCTTTTTTTGATGGCTCATTTAAATTGATATTTTATGTGTTTGAGGATTAATGTCTACTGTGGCAGCAAGATAAATACCAGAGAAATTTAAATTTCTTGAAATATAATGTACAAAGTATTTATAGTTTCCATAATTATGATGGGGTTTCTATCAGGTACACATTTACCAGCAGTGAAAGGTCTCTGCTTCTAGAAAAAAAATTAAAAAAGTTTTTGGTCACCAAAAACAGAACAAGGTGGCACAAATAGTCAATCTGTCAGTGTTTGATCAGTGCAGTGATGCTCAGCTATGAAGCTGGTCAGTCTCTGAAAAAATATTTTAAGTTTTATTTTTTTGTTTGTTCACTGGTCTGTACAGTTGCAGTGTGGCTGTGGTTAATAGCCTTGGTTTTGGAAATCTTTAAGTGTGGGTGTACAAAAACCTATTGGAGTGACTGAAATAGTTCCTTAATGACAGCATTTCTTCTCGATATATCCCACAGTATATATTGGATGTTTTATCAATCTTGACTCCTGACATTCTGCTAGGAAGAAATGGCCATTTTTCATCTAGTGTTGACTGATCATTTAGGGAAGAATTCAGCCCATTTATGGTCATACATTTTAATCTGCCCTATATAACACGGAGACAATCATGATTTCTTGAAGCTGAAGCTCATTGATTCATTTCTTTGCAAATCAGAGATCATATGTGGAGAAAAAATTGAAGTAAGATATTGCTCATTTCCATTAATCTTCTGTCTCTGTAGTACTACAAGAGATAAATGGTCAGAACTATGATAAATCAAGTTTTATTTGCATACAATCAGTTTGCCAATTCTCTTGTAAGTCTTGGTACCCTAATGGTTTAAACTCTTTACAAATCCATTTTTTCATAGAGAAATTTTTCACTGTAATTTGTTCAGCCAATGTTAGTTGTATAAAGAAGAAACTGTATCTATCTCGAATTATCTATCTCTTAATTTATGGGTGAAAGTTGATCATTTCTTATGGAGAAAGGGAGCCTAGTACTAGTCCTTCCATAGAAAGATGGTTAGGTAAACTGCCCGCCAAATGTAACTTTAACTGTTGGATGTTGTTGAACTCTGTTAAAACAGATAAACTCACTTTCAAGAACAATATTCAGCTAGGCTATGAAACTGTATTTAGAGAAAGTTGAATGAAGTGATTGTTTGGTGATTTAAAAAAAAAAAATAATAAAATAGTTAAATATTCTGTCAACAGTGCTTACTTAAAACAAAACAAGTATTAAATGTGACAAAAACTTTGTCTTAGAAGACAGATATCAAAACAGTTCTTTTAATTTTATTTACATTACGTGTCCTGTAAATGGGAAAAAAAATGAATTGTGTGTTTTTGCACTGTGAATACAATCACAATTTTGAAGCGGTTTCAACAGTGACAGGTGGCTATTTCATTTTTTTGTATGTTTATTCAATTCATATAAATTCTTGGAAAGAATAGAGATATTTTCTGATGTAAGAGGTGCAACCAACCAAGAAAACAATCATGTTTTGCCAGACGTCTTCTTCATTACAGATATTATACAAAAACCTCATCACTTCTAATGTAAACACTGTAATAATTAACACAGTTGAAAGGTTGTTAATATTAGAGTCTTCTAGACAAAGTTAATGTTGGTAAATATATGATATTGTTTGGTAGATTGAACAATGCGAATATATAATGTCATTAAGAAATTTATGTCACTCGGTGTTGTTTTATTTTCAGGCGATCGGGAACCTAAAGAAGTTAACACAGCTGGATGTGTCTGAGAATGTGTTAGAATTCATTCCAGAGGAGATTGCGGGTCTTACAAGTCTCACAGACCTGTGTCTTTCACAAAACAACCTGGAACGGCTTCCAGAAGGAATTGGTAGGATTCTTTTAATGGCCTAGTCTTTGTATTTCTTGATCTTTGGTCACAGTAAGAGAATTAAGCTATATTACATTGTCTGTTAAAAGCAAGAAAATATGGAACTTCAGTTTAAGCAGAGAAATATGTAACTAGAGTAACAAATATATGCCAAAATGTGTCCTAGTTAAAAGGTCTGTTGAGCAAGTTTTATCAAACAGGCCAATCAGAGAAACAAGTCTTTACTTAAAGAGTCATTTCTGGATGAAGATCTTGTACAATGGTCTTCAGCAGGTGTTAGCAGAAATATCCACTATAAATGCAGGGTTTCCACTGGCCAATTTTATTTTTCCGCCAATGATGGGGGGGGGGTTCCGGGAGGGAGCTCCCGGCTGTCGAAAATTTTTCAATTTCTCATTTTTAAAGACTTAATTTACAACATATCTAGAGCTTCAACTGTTATGAATATTTTATGGCATTAAAGCATTTTAAAATGATAAATCTAATATTTTTCTGACTTTAATTTTCTAAAATCTACATACATCATATCAACAAATTACAATTGATTTATCATTATCAGGGCTCACACTGGCTTAAAAAAATAATAGCCAATATTCTTAATTTAAAAAAAATGATAGCCAAAATTTCAGATATATTGATACCTCCATTGTTTTCTTAGATCAACATAAAACCATGGCTTTAATTAGCATATAGAAATTAAACTTGCAGACATTCACAGAATGCAGCCCTTTTTTCTGAATCACTTACTGAAAAATGGCATCATCACCAATGTACTTATATTTTTTTGTCTTTGTACTAAAGATTTTTAAACAGAACATTGCTTCTTTTCGTTTTAAATAATTATAAAAAAATCGGAGTCGCGAAAATATGTGACAATTGAAAATTTTTCTGTTTTCTGCAGAAATATACATAATTTTGGTTGTTCTATATTAAATTGTGTGGGAGTGAATACTTTTTAATTATTTTAACATTGCTTTCCACTGACGATGTAATCAAGCAGCCTAAAACAAATTTCAAAATTTGCAATTTCAGCGAGTAATTCTCCCAACATGTGACCGTCGACAATAAGGTCAAATTGACATGTAATCGCCGCTGACAGTAACACTTTTCACAACTTTCATCTGGATTTATCAATCAGCAATCAATTAGGGCATTTTTTTTTAAATATACATCGGAAATATAATTTTTTCATGCTTTTTGTTTTCGCCACTTCCAAATATTTTTTTCGCCATTTGCGAAACTGGCGAATTGCAGCGGAAACCTTGAAATGGAAATAGTTTCCAACTGGAAATAATACTGCCTGAGTTTAAAAGAAAAGGTACTTAAAAACTGTCATATAGGTAAAATTTAACTCTGTGATTTTAAGTTAAGTTAACTAAATGTATTAGAATTTTGAACAAATTAAGTGTCAAGGAGTGATTGAAATTAACTTGAAAATAGAAGATTATTTTCTGCTTGTTAATTGACAGTGAATTCCCTTTTTCAAGAAAACATACTTTTACATTTGGAAAGAACTCTGCAGTACTTCTGCAATAGATAAGAAAGTCTTATTAGTTTTTGTTATCACAATGGATGCAATTAATCGAGCTATATCACATTAACCATGGTATCTGATGAAAAAACAGATCAAAATATGTCAAAAGGCAACTGAGAAGAAAATTTCTTTACTTTGTTGACAATTATAGTAGCTGACCTGTTATGGACTAATGTTACTAGAATAGAGTACAAATTTTCTTCCCTGGTCACTCTTCATTTATTTTCCCTTTTAAATGACTTGAAACTTTCCAGTGTTACTGAGTGTAGTTATCAGAATGGAGCTGACTTCACAGCATTGACTGAACAACTTCACTCTATGACTTTACCCAGGTTTTGAACATTTTGCAAAAATACTTCAGTAAATCAGCCAAAAATGGAAATTTCATGCTTGCTGATTCAGTCTAGAACATGAAGTGGCAAAGTGAACTAAGATTACTTGTGCAGTTCTTTCCTGAGAGTTCTTGCTGTTTTATTTACCAGGAACTCAGAGTTTTATGCTCTATTTTCAGGTCAGCTGAAAAAACTGGGTATTATGAAAGTAGATTCCAACAGGCTTATAGAATTAACCTCACAAATAGGAAGGTATGTACATCGTAAGTTAGATTTAAAAAGGTCTAAAATTGACCACCTCAGAGTTGCCTCTAGATTTTAAATTACAGTCTTAAACTGACCACCTGTGACAGTCACCACTAGATTGACTGGATAATTTTCATCAGAAATCTTGTTACACGAAGCAAAATATATGCTAGGCTGATACACATCAATGAAAAAAGATGATAAACAGTATCTATACCCACCTTTCAATTGACACTTCTCTGGTTACCTATGAATCAACACCTGCTAATTGATTATGAAATCAGTTGGTAAACTTAATTCTTAGTAGTCAAACCTAACATGGTGCTGCCTAGTAAATGCTGATTCCACCTCGTCAGCTCGTTAAAATTACAAAGTCAGGATGCAGCATCCAGGTGTGTGGTTAAATTCCTCAGTTTTTCTGTCAAACAGAAATGTGACAAGCATGTATTGATGACGCAGAATGTTTATTTCAGAAGTTAAAATGACAAGCTTTAATTTTGCAAAATACAGAAAAAGATACTAATAATTGTTATAGATAAAGCAGCTTTTGTAATTAAGAAGCTATTCTCAACACTTGGCCTTTATTTCTAACGAGTTTCAAATTAGAAAATGCTTAACTTCTGCATTTACAGGCTTTCACTAGAGAAATTAAAGATGAAAACTGGCTTATGAATGAATAGTTTGTAATTTGCTTCATGTAATGGTATAAGCATTAGAAAAATACTGCTTCTCGGTCCTACTTAGTATGACTGGTAGATCACATTGACATGAAACGAGAATTTTCACAAATAGTTTAGAGATGGTCCTCGAGGATAGGAAGCTGATTAGATTAGTCTGTAGTTTGTTTGTTTTAGACATGTTTTATTGGATTTCCATGAATTAATCTAACAGCTAGAAGTCTCTTGTAATTTAGGTCTGAGTATCTTCTCTGTTTCTGGCATTGTCATTTTCAAGACTGCTTTTGTAGTAGACAGTATGTAATTTATGTTTTACTTGGAAAAGGATTAGAGGGTAAAATAATGACTTGCAGTGTCTCATCACTCATTTGCTTGTGATGTTCAATAAAATGTAATATTATCTGCCTCTTTTTGATTGATAGATCGAATATGGAAAATACTTAAATCTGTAATGTAGCTTGAAATTTCACAGTATATTTGTTATTGATAGCAATAATTTTTTTTGGAAATTCTTCCATTAAATGGCCGGTTATAATGGTTGAACTGATTGTAGTATTATCAGACTCTTCTATGCCACATTTTCCAGTTATTGATTGAAAATGTTATGTGACCATTCTGTCTGAAAGTATCAGAATTTTTTTTTCTGATTTATACAAATGGTGCTGCTTGTTATTAGTTTGAAGAATATTGGAAAACAAGAGAAAGGTTCTCGGATTTCTGTATAATAAAATATGTGACTGATTCAGAAATAAATTCCTTGTTGTTATGCTTTGACTTTCAGTGGTTCAAGGCATATACTCCAATATTTTGAACCCCTCCAATTTACTTCAAGAAAGAAGCCTGGCAAAAGCTGTTGAAAACTTGAATTGAAAAATGGCATATAGTGTTGATTGCAGTATTTGAGTAAGATTGTTTTGAAGGATTGTTTTGACATGGTTTCATCAAAATCTTTGATGTTTTCTGGCAAATTGCCTGTTTATTCCAACAAATACAGTTTTGTTTTTTTGTGTAACGTCTGTGCATGGTTCTTTCGATGTCTGTGTTGGTACAGCTTTAAAGAAAATATGAAATATATTAATTATTTTCTGTTTCTTTTTTCAGCTGTGAAAATTTAGAAGAATTAATTTTAACAGAAAACCTTTTATCTGTAAGTATTTTTTCTGAAAGTTTAAAGGTATGAAATTTCACTTGAGGAAATACTGTGAAAATATTTAAACTACTTCACTGACAATTTTGTCGTATTCTTGACAGCTTTTCAAAAAATTGTCTGCCTCTGAGAAAGTGAAGAAAAAAACAACAACAACAGACTTGTTGTTTTGAAATATAAATGCACAAAAGATAAGCTTTAAACTTAGTTTCAGGTTGAAACTTTTAATAATTACTGGTGTTTAAAGTAATTTTCCCCTACCTCTTCCAAAAATTCATTGCTTTGTTCATGTCTGTCCGTCCAGTGGTAGACTAAGTAGTTCCAGAGCAATAACTTTAGAGCAATAGGGCACAGACACTTGAGATTGGCGGGTATCTTGTGTAGATAAGCCTATTGTTGTTTTTGCCCACTGGGTCAGAGGTCAAGCTTACATCGGTCTGCAGATTTTAAATAGTTCAATATATCCCTCAAACTTTACAGGTTGGTTTGGCATGTGTAGGTAAATCCTATTAATTTTGTGCTTACTGCATTAAATGGTAATTTCACAGGAGTCTGTACTTTATAAGTGGTCTTTTATCAATAACTCAAGAACAAATGAATCCATGGATAAAAACATAGTTGAACTTAACAGTAGACGTCTGCAGACCCTATTGTTTTAGGCTGATCTTGGGGATTTCTGATGTGCACAGGGGTGTCAGTGACATTCTGATAGCTCGTTTTTCTATTTAAAGAATTGCTAATTTGTATGAACATCTGTAATAGCATAATGATCTTATTTACTGTTCTTTTTTACTTACTCTAATCATTTCAATAATGATCAATTATAACAGTTTAAAGAACTGAATTCATTGCTATGTTACACCAACCCAGTTGCCATTTAACCTTAATAGGTTATTGATATATTACTGTTTGATTCTTGCAGGAATTACCTAACACTATAGGAAAATTGAAAAAGATGACAAACTTCAATGTAGATAGAAACAGACTCACAGAAATTCCAGTTGATGTAAGTAATTGTTTCAGATCTGTGTACAGTATACCATCAGACTCTTCATTGGTGAATTGCCAAGGAGAACCTCAGTTGACAGGTTGAAGTGATAAGAACTGGGATGAAAGCTATGCCAAGTAGTTGAGTAAACAATCTGTGTGTGAAACTCAGGAATAATGCCCAAGTCAAAAAATAAACGGGTTTTGTTTGTATTGTGTGTAGTATCTTTAAGAAAAGCAGTACTATTTGATCATAAAATTCTAGTTCACTTTGAAGACCCTAAATCTCTGTGAAGGTATTAACTGGCTGTTATATTTAAAACATATCTGTGTGATACATGGAATGTCATGGTAAAGTGTTGAATTTTATAAAGTAATTTGATAGCTTATTATTTTTACCTTAAAAATACCACATGAGCCTTTCTTCAGATAAACAAGTGAGGATAGCAGTAGCAGATTTGTTGTACTGAAAAATGTCAGTGAATAAATAATTATGTCTCCCCCCCCCCCCTATGTAGTGGTAGAGGGAGACATTTTAATGTTGTGCTTTCTGTCTGGGTGTCGTAAATCGTGTCTGCTCCATAACTTTGTCATTCCAAGATGGATTTTGATATAACTGGGCAGAAATATTAACCAGCATGAGACAATGTGTCATGCATAAGACCCAGGTCTGTACCGCCAAGATCAAGGTCACACTTAGAGGTCAAATGAAGCAGTATTCAATTCTCTACACTAAAAGTAAAAAAATGGAACTAGTAACACTGAGATGAAATTCTTCAGACAGTGCTCTAAATATATATGTCCAAGTTCATGTATGGGAAGAACCTAATATATGTTTAGCTGGCTGTGGAGACATGTTTTTGTTTAAGAAACAAACTCGAGTTTGGTATTGAAAAGATAAGCTGGAAATAGGTTCAAGTCATTCAGAATAAGGTGCAGGTCTTTATTTTGAAACACTGATATATGTTTAGTTAGTATTTTAAGTACTTAAGCTGTTCTAAAATAATTACCATGCAAGTTAACTGTCCTTAGAACAAATTGAAATAGTGAACAACCAGTAATTGTGTTGTTATTGAATTAACTCTTCTGTTTGTGTTTGTTTCAGATTGGAAAATGTCAGCGGTTGGATATTTTGTCAATGCGAGACAATCGGTTGCTAAGGTTACCACAAGAGCTTGGTAACTTGAAAGACTTGCATGTACTAGATGTTTCAGGCAACAGGTGAGTAGAGGTCAAGGTTAACTCTAACTTTCTAAATATTCTGGATTATTGGAGCGAAATGTTTTCTTACAGAATATATTGGCTTATGTTCTTCTATGGAAGGGGAATGCCTTACTTAGTACTTACTGCCTGAAGGAAACCAGTAATGCTAATAAAACATCATTCATGCCAACAGTACCAAGCAAAAATACTGTTGTACATTGCTTGAAGTTACAACAATCTAAAACTTCAGATTTTTTCTAGGACTGCAGCTAAATGTTTCTAAAACAGACATAGAAAAAATACAGACATACAAGTAATTGAGAAAAAACAGATAAACTATATATAATGGGGAAAACAAACTCAGTAAATGTGATAGAAGGAATAGACTGTTTCTGAAGTTGTAAGGAAACCCTGCTGTTTGCTTATGATTTGTTCCATTTTTAGCTTGCACTTACATATATTTGTATTACAGGTTAGAGTACCTACCAATCACAGTTACCAACCTAAATCTGCGGGCACTGTGGCTCTCAGAGAACCAAGCTCAGCCAATGCTCAAATTTCAGACAGATTTTGATGAGCGCACGGGTCAGAAGGTTCTCACATGTTTTCTTCTTCCTCAGCAGGCATTCCACACTGAAAGTATGGGTAGGTGTTGTCTAGCTTTCTCTGTCACTAGTGTTGATATAATACACAGATTAAAAGAAATGAAAGAAAGCTTTGATATTTCTGTAGATAATTATAGAAACTGAAGCTCCATTTAAGTACATAACATCATTTTTCGACAATGTTACTTAAGTCAATTTTTATTTTAATTTGTTAAGGTTTAAGTGTTTCTGTACTATGCTATTTCCTAATATGTATACTACTTCATTATTTCTTGCCAGATTTTATTGTTTGCAGTTGCTTGAGAATTGTAGAAACTAAATGGTTTGGCTGTATAATTGATCATTTGTGCTACTGATAAGGTTGAAATGAAAACATTTAAAAGAACTAACCGGAGCTGTCTCGGTCCTGAGTAAAGCTTTAATAAAGCTAAAGAGAGCTTTAGCTTAATGATACAGAAAAACAAAGAGCATAACAAATTTAATTTCATGTATTTTAAGCTATCAGATAGATAATTTTCTTTCAGTTGTTACTTGAGTTGCAGTTTTTGTCTGCATCTTTGATTGCATATATGTTTTGATTTGCACATTTCTTCTGAATTGTTTTACTTTTGTGAGCTGTGTAGAAAGTATAGGGCTTTTAAGCAAAGATAGTCAGTCAAACAGGATATTACATGAAAACTGTTAACTGTGTAGGTGTTCGCAGTCTGTGCTCTGAAAGGTGATTGGTCACAAGAGTAGTGGGGGTGGGGGGGGGGGAATGATCAGAAGAGTTTAAATCCCTAGCAGAATTAACAAAACTCTGTTAGAACACTATTAAATTATCCTTTTAATGTAGCACATATCTTGGCATTGTTTTGGGATTTTTTGAGCTCTTTTTGAGAAGATTATACAGAGGTTTGACCTTTAGAAGCTCACACTTATCCTGTTTTACCCTTCAGGCTGCTTCTTTAGCTATAGGCAGTAGTGTTCAAGCTGTATATATTTATACATCTCACTTTTTGTCTTTACTTCTGTAGGTATACTTACTTGTCTAAACAAAACCTCTAACCTTTTTTCCTTTTTATACTCAGTGTAATATTATACTATTCCATTTCATATTCATAAATAATATTTACAAAAAAATACTGATTCTTGATGACTAGAATAATTTCAGTATCTCTTCTTGAAATCAGTTTTAGGTCCTACCACTAACCTTGACCCATTAATGCAGATGGAACTGGCTAACCGGGCCCGCTTTCATGGTGGCGGGGCTCTGATTTTAAGCCAGGGTGGGGCTGGTAGGTTCTTATAGTGTGCACCCAGGAATGATAAATATGCCTACAGATTAATATGTGATTCTGTAACCAATCAGTGTCTGATACTGTACTAGGATAGACCAGTGAGACATGTTCTTTCAAAATGTGTGTCCTCATGTAACAAGCATTTTGATTGCCTGTATTGAAAGACAGGTCAAAATTTCAGCCAATCAGATTTGACAGAACACAATTATAATGAAGCAAAATAGGACTGTTTATCATATTGATACTCCAGTAAATAAAAGAAAATCAAAAATTCTTTTAGAAAGGGTTTTGCCATTGATCTGATCAACTGTAGTTGGCAGTATAACTAAAACAAAGCAGTCTGCTGTCAGAATTTTTGTCAGCAGCACATAAAGATTTATTAGGTTAAGGTATTTTGTTGTTACATCAGAGTATTGATTTATCTGCATTTTTTTCAAACATGTCTCAGTGGTAAATTGCAAACATGTCATGCTCAACATTGCAAAAAAAAATTTTGTTCTAGTTTTATAAATGCTTCTGTAACATGAGTATTATCTGTTCAGTTTTTTCTGTTTTGTTTCAATAAAAGATGTTTTCAAGACAGTTATGGAGTAAGAAGTAGGAACAAAATTTGTTATTGCCACAGTTATTTGATTTCCCCATTGTCAAGGCTCTAGTATAATTCTGCCTCTGCATTCCGGATCGTTTTTTCTGCAGCAATAAAATATATACAAAGATTATTGCAGTATTTTGGTTCTGATGTAATCCAGTTACTTATACCGGAAACATTATTATCACATTGTTAGTAAGAGATTTTGCCAACTTAATATAGATTTAGAATTGCACATACGTTAAAAGAATGAAAACGTTTATAATCATATAGCAAAAATGTTGTAAATATTTGCCTGTTAGACCAAGTTAATTTTCAGAATTTTTTGCAGCATCAAATCATGTTATGGAAAGATACAGAAAATGTAAAACTGAAAACCTTCCGCTGTTAGTATATGGTTAATTTGTAGTTAGATATTTGCAGTGTGTTAGCAAGACTGAAGCACAGTTATATGTTAGGAGTGGAATGGTATGCAGAAAATAGACCTGGATGTGTACCGTATATACTCGCTTATAAGACGCATTTTTAGGAATCATATTATAAGGTTGTCGAAGGGGGAGCGTTTTATAAGCGCGTCCTTCAAGAGAAAAAAAAATCTCAACAAGAATCTGGCTTGTACAGTCAAGATTTCGGCAAGTGTTATGTACTGCAAACTGTTCAGTAACTTACCGGGGCTAAACAAAAAATAACAAGGCAAAAAATTACCATTCCTGTAGAAATTAATCAACAACTTTTAATTAGTATGAAAAGTATTGCTAGATGTTCTTGTTTTGGTCTAACAAAGGCTTATTTCTCCTTTTTAGACAGCGTCAGCGTTACTTTCATTTCAACATCAGCCATTTTGCTATGAGTGCTAAAGCGCATCCCGGGCCGTACCGCACCGTATTAAATTATGCTTAATCGGCGTATACTACTCGTTCTTTCTTTAACATTATTTTATGTTTTTAAATAAAAGAATGTTTGGCAATAAGTTAATATTTATTTTTTTTCAATTAAAACATCACTTTAAAAACTGTAAATCGCAATTATTGCTTCAAGTCACGCTAACAATAATGTTAAATTCTCACATTTAAAAAACTGTGAAATTTAGTAAAGGCGTCTCACTAATGAACAGACTGTTATTTCAATGATTCGCAGGAGTTGATAGCCGAGACCCTTTTACTGTTAATTGTCTGGCATTGTATATTAATTATACGCCAATTAGATGCCAATTTTCAGCAATTTCTTATCGAAGAACGTAATTGTTGTATAAACACAACCAGCTTGTGATTGCCTAATTGTGTCTTCTATTGATTGGTTTGAATTTGCTGATTGACAGTTCAGTATGCATGACTACCTGCTCAGACCGCAACATGATTGGATAATATATCGATATGGGGTTTAAGAAATAGAATTAATTCAGACCTTGTCAAAAATTAAATAAAATATGTGAAAATTAATTTTGTTTAAATATTTTCAAAATACCAAAAACAAATACAGCAGTTGGGTTTCCAAGTGAAAGTTCAAAATTTCATGAACCCCGTGACCTCGGATGATGTGAAAATCTGACCGCGTCTTATAAGAGGGTCAATGCAAAAAGTACATATTTTCAACTCAAAGTTAGGGGTGCGTCTTATAAGCGAGAGCGTCTTATAAGTGAGTATATACGGTAGTCTTTAAGATGGTAGAGGATGTTTATATTGTTAGGGAAGGGTCTGTAAGTGTATCAGATGTGATAAAGAGCTCTGCTTTTATTTAAATGATTCATTATTTAGATAAAAAAATGAGAGTTTTTCTTCATTTCTGAAAAACCAAGATAAGGTCATGTATGAAAGTATGATTCCGTGTAGTTTCACCTTTAACAAATAAATGGTACTGTGAAAAAGTCAAATCTAGAATGGCTAGGTTTTATGGATTAGTGAAAACAAGCTTCTTTTAATTCAGCATCAAAATTAATAAAGTATCCCTATAAATTCTTAAAACAAGCTATGGAAATTATAAAATGTAAGAAAGTAAAATGTCCTTTAAGGTATATGTTTAAAAAAGAAATGAAAAGATCTATTGTTTATATCCCTGCAGCCAAAATCTCCTCATCCTTCCTTTAAATTTGTTCATTCAGGACATGTTTTGCATTAGAATCACACTATTCTTTCGTTTCGACCAATATTTTTGTGAGAGTTCAGTCACAGATTTAGCCGCATGTTTCAATGTTCTGCATATATTTATGTTGTTTTAACATGCATAGCTTTATTTCTAGATGCTCAGCCTCACGATTTATGATTAAAATTGCATGTCTTGACTTCGATTTCAGCTGAATTTTCTCATAGTTTTATTTCACACACTCGAAATTACAGGCCTATTCAAATATGATACACTGTGTAACGAGTATAGATTTCACGCAGTTCACATGCCCATTATGCAATGAGACCACTTTTCTCTGAGTCATTGTTCTTTTTTTGATAGAATTTCTGTGTGAAACTCATGTAGTTTGAATCTGACTTACATGTTCTTGCTCGTAAACAGCAAATAATGAAATCTTTACAAAATTTTACCTTTAAATATTGTTTTTGTCTGTTTTTTGGTTGTTGTGTTTTTTTTTCATGTACTTTGTTTAAACAGTTTCAACTATGTACCTTGGACAAAGCTTTAAGAAGAGCTGCACGGTGTCTTAGGACATTTTGTACATAAATAATTCTGAACATTTTCTGTTTACAGAGAACCTTCTGCAGGGCAGTATAGCAACAGATCGTGACAGCCGCCTCAGCTGGAAAGAAGACAAACCAGAAAAAGTTCGGGAAAGTGTCATACGCTTTGCTGAAAGTGAGAAAGAGGAAGAGGAGGAAAGTGGAGATGATGACTTTGACAAGGTGAGGGTCACCTTTGTTAAAGGTCAAGGACGTCTTTGTAGCATGGAAATATATTTTGAAAAATTAGATTTGTTTGGCAAACAGGATTTAAATTATAACAAAAGTGTTAAAGACATTTCAGTAATGATTCCTGACTGTTGACAGTTTCCTCATTAAAGCTTAGAATATCTTATACTTTATGATTGGATTTTTTTTTAAACCTTTATACAACATTCATTTGTATTATGTTACCTGTTCTTAAAAGATACATAACTTGTTACTTGTCAAGTTGTCATTATATACTGTAATACTAAGCCTTCATTTATCTCTTGAGCACTGTTTGAAATGGCAATCCTTATGTTTCAGCCATTTGTACGTCATGACACTCCGCACCCAAGAGATCTCCGAGGTAAACATCCTAAATTTAAGGCTACAAAGGGTATTGATGGGCATGTCATACCTCATCATGAACAGAAAAATCAGGTGAGTGTTCTTCAATAACAGTGTTCCATTTGATTGGTTTATGAATCATGTCTGTTGATAGCTGGGAGATAGTCAAAAAAAGTCACTCAAAATCAGTTGAAGATATGTGTTGCCAGTTGTAGAATGTAGACTACTTGTACTTGTTTTTGTTAGGCAAACATTAAAAAGGTTTTATTGAGAAGAAAATTACTGGCTAGACATAGCTCTGCTGATAAAAAGACATTAATATATTGTTTTTCACTGGTTGTGATTCTGATGTGAGTAAGTGTCTGGTACAGTCTGTAACATATTATTGTCTGATAATTGGAGGAATTGTTTGTCCTACAGACAGTGGAAAAAAATCATCATATAGTAATATTACAAGAAACAACCTGAATGTGAATGTTAGGTGTAGACTGGTTCGGTTGCAAAGATTACTCTAACTGTGAAGACATGCAAGTTGCAACTTAACTGCATGTGTAAAGTGGTTACCTTTGAGAACTTTTTCTTGCTTTCTTAATGTGCTTTAAAAATTCAAGACTGGTTTATCATAATGTAAATAAAAATTCTTAATAAAACTCAAAACATGTTTTTTTTTCTCTCTCTCTTTTGAATTAAATAACAGATCTGAGTCCAATTATTTGAGGTTGTAAGTAATTCAGTCACATTAATGATGAATTACAATAAAATATTTTGATAAAACTAAAGTTGGGCACATCAAGCAGACAGCATATATCAGAAATAATGCACTGTTTTAAATGAAAGCACAAAGATCCCAGTCATTTAAAATTGTCATTGCCTGTCATTGTAGGTGAGCTCTTTTGTTCCAATGAGAGACAGTAGTGCTGACGTAGAAATAGATATTCCTCCTCCACCGAAACGTGAGAAGCCTCCTGTCCCAGAGCGTAGATCTTCTATGAGGGATGAGGCAGTGCTCAGAGGTAAACCTGAATGAGTTGTTAATGAGTATAGATACCCACCTTTAAACTTCCTCATGTATTTAAATGTTCTACTTATCTAGAAAGTGAGTTATGAAATAACTAAAAATAAGTCATCTTCAGATATAAGATAAAGGAATCAGTTTGGTTAGTCTTGGAGCTGTGAGGTGTTGTTGACTTACAGAACTTGGCAGAACAGAAAACTATACGAGAACACACTAAAAGAACACCCTATAAACAGTTTGTTAATCAGATGTTCAACTTCTATCATAGAATCATTTATTGTTGCTGATTTAAATGCTTGATTATTACCAAAGATGCTGATTTTTATTTTAAACCTGTTCCATTGTTACAGTGCCGGATTTGAAAGCAAAACAAAATTCACAAAACTTGAATGGGTATTAGATTACAGCAGCTGTAATAGCTGTCAACTTATTTTGAGACTCACACAAACAAACAAAGTTTGCATTATATAACTGTTACATCTATAACAGCACCAGAGCTGGAAACAAAGCGCCTAGACTCAGAACCTCGTGCACACTATGGCAAAGAGGAGCAGGAATATGAAGAAGAACCTCCAAAAGAGTCGCAGCCCTTGTTACGCGAGGTTACCATCGTCACAACAACAACTACAATACCACAAGAACCTGAAGAGATGGAACATGATGACGATGCAGATGAAGCAGAGGGAGAAAATGAGGAAGAGGGAGAAGAAGAAGAAGGTGCTGTTGAGGAGGGAGAACAGGAGGGGGAACAAGATGGAGAGGAAAGTCAAGAGGTAAGGACATTGGTTTGGTTTTATCTTTATAGAGATAAGGTAAAGGTACTGTGTTAAAATCTAAAAATGAGTACTGAAGTACAGATTGTATTGGGTTTATATTAAAAAAATAAGTACTGAAGTTTGGTGATATTGAGTTTGAATCTGAAAAGAAGTATGGAAGTTTGATGGAATAAAGTCTGAGTTTGAAAATAAGTACTGAAGTATGGTGATATTAAGTTCGAATGTAAAAATAAGTATAGAAGTTTTGTTGGAATAGAGTTTGAGATCAAATATAAGTACTGAAGTTTTGTGATACTGAGTTTTAATGTAAAGATAAGTACTGAAGTTTTGTTGCAATTGAGTTTGAAAATAAGTACTGAAGTATGGTGTTACTGACTTTGAATGTAGAAGTAAGTACGGAAGTTTTAATGGAATAGAGTTTGAGTTTGAAAATTAGTACAGAAGTATGGTGATACTGAGTTTGAATGTAAAAATAAGCAGGAAGTTGAGTTTGGAATAGAGTTTGAGTTTGAAAATGAGTATTGAAGTCCGATGATATTGAGATTGAATGTAAAAATAAGTACGGAGGTTTTGTTGAAATAGAGTTTGAGGACAAAAATAATTAATGAAGTATGGTGATATTGAGTTTGAATGTAAAAATAAGTATGGAAGATTTGTTGAAATATAGTTTGAGGTCGAAAATAATTAATGAAGTTTGGTGATATTGAGTTTGAATGTAAAAATAAGTATGGAAGATTTGTTGAAATATAGTTTGAGGTCGAAAATAATTAATGAAGTTTGGTGATATTGAGTTTGAATGTAAAAATAAGTATGGAAGATTTGTTGAAATATAGTTTGAGGTCAAAAATAATTAATGAAGTTTGGTGATATTGAGTTTGAGTGTAAAAATAAGTATGAAAGTTTTTTTGGAAAAGAGTTTGAGTTTGAAAATAAGTACTGAAGTCTGACTGTAAAGTGAGTTTGAAATAAAGACACTGAAAGAGGTAAAGAGAATAGCATGAAATCTGATAAAATTTTGTTTGAAAATTCTGCCTTGAAAATTTTTTAGGAAATTGTTATAAATACTAGTGTTTTAACATACTAGTTGACCAGTGGCAATTACAAAACTGTAGCCAGCAACAGGATGAGAATATATAGATACAGGAAAAGGTTACTGAAGTGATAGGAAACTGAAATTAAGAAGGCTTGATAAGACTGAAGCAGTTTAATTGTTACAGTAATTCATGTAGGAAGTTGGCTGTATTTAGGAAGTTTTGAATATTATATTTGACTTTTCATTGATGAATGCATTGTGACATTTAGGAAATGTGAACTTGACAGTTTGACGATTTTCAAGACAGATTTTTTTACTTTCTGAAAAAATAAGTCTTTTAAAACTACTATGTAACAATTGTAGCAGTGAAAAAAATATAACTGTTATTGAAAGTTACTGTTATTGCAATCTTTTAATTTCTGGTTAAGGAGTGTTACATGCTAGTGCAGATTTATTTCGCTTTGTGAAAGTCTAGTTCTTATAGCGTAAGGCATTAAGGAATTGTTGTTGTTCTATAGGAGGATGAAGACATGGAGGACGAGGATTATATGTATAAAGAGAGGACCGTAGGTTTTGCCTCAGACCTTGATTTCGATGAGGATGAACGGAAAACTCCACTACGCAGACGAGATACACCACATCATAAGAAAGGCAAAAGAATTGTTATCTCAGATGATGCGAAAGATAGAGTGCTGGAAATATTGGCTAAAACTACACATAAAGATCAAGAGGTCAGTATTCCTTCTGATTAACTGAATTGACATGTTCTGGTGTTACATATTTTTGCCTCAAAAGCTAGAGTTTTCATACATGTACATCTAGAAATGTGTTGCACCTGTTCCTTTGAAAGAAAAAATTAAAAGAAAATTGAAGTAGTGTTAGCAGTGTTTAAGGCATTGTCGGGTATTCATACCTTATTACTTCTTTGACAGCTTTACTGTCTGTAAGCTGTTAATTTGCTTCTGTCTTTGTAGGAGCAAGAAATAATAGAAGAGGAATACACAATAAATATCCACAGGGAACCGGGACAGGGTCTTGGAATCAGTATAGCAGGAGGCAAGGGCTCAACCCCCTACAAAGGGGATGATGAGGTAGGTTGACTGGTTCTGTTTATTCCTTTGTCAGGTATTTTTGGTCATCAGATGACATACTGTTCTATACTTGTGTAATGGCAAATAAACTGGTTTCTTTAAAAAAAATGCTATGATAATCTTTTAGTTTTATAGAAACAAGTTGGTTTTGTTTAAAACAGGAGGCAGGTTAGTTGCATAGAATATTTCAGACAGAGGGGAGTTCTAATCAGCTGGCTTGCTTTGATCTTTATAGTACAACATACATTATCTTCTTTGATATGACAAAAGCATTTTCTAAATTGAATTTAAAGAAATAAAAACAGTTTTTTTTTCTGGAAGTCATGCACAAGTTATCACTGATTTATTTATTGCTTTATTGAATATTTGGTTTCATTTCCTGTTACAGAGTATATTTATTTCGCGAGTTTCGGAAGATGGGCCAGCTGGATTAGCGGGAATTAAAGTGGGAGACAAGCTGATGTCTGTAAGTACATTGCATTTCCCAGTCGGAAACAAATTAAATGTTCAGAAATAATTTTCTTGAACTTCTAAGGCACTAGATAGTAACATGACTTTATGTTAAAACCTTGCAAGAGTCCATACAAAAAAGCTGAAAGGTAACCAACACTAGCCTTTCTTCAAACCTGTTGTTCTGCTAATTAAACAAGAACCTAGTACATTTACAAAGATCTCAAGGGAAGTATAAAGATCTAGAGAAGTGTTCTATGTTTAGTAACATTATGAACTGTGAATACTGTATTCGGCTGTTACATTATTCAGATAGTTACTTGCTATAGAAGCCTTATTATCAGCTTTATTGTTACTGTTATGTTCTGAACACAAGGCATTGTTTCCAATCAGTAAGGCCCTTGTCCTCATGTAAAATGATGCGGCGGGGAAAGATACAGCATTATGAGTTTTCTGAAGAAATATCCTTTAAAAACATGAGCATTAAAGAGTATTTGGCAAATCATAAAAGATATATCCAACAAATCGATCAGATTTATTGTTTTTGGTTCCGAAATGGCACTACACTATGATACTTGTTATTTGCAGGTAAACGGTGTAGTTCTTCATGACTCTGACCATTACGAAGCAGTCGATGTACTGAAAAGCAGCGGTAATGATATAACTATGGTGGTAAGCCGGGAAACAATTGTCACAAGGAAGACAGAAGAGGAAGAGGAAGAAGAAAAAGAGGAAGAAGTGAAAGAAGAACAAATACAGGTAGGTTAACCTTTGTTCCTGTGTGACAGTGGTTACTGATTTGACAAAAAGAAAAAAATTCATGTCATATGTTTGCATTGTTTAACGTATTGAAGAAGAAACGAACTGTTACATGTTAGGTAAAGAATCTGCTCATATGTTTGAATAAGGGTGTAATGGTAGCTTAAATATAGGGTTATCTCATGATACCATTTTTTCCAATTCATTGGTTGTGATACAGTATGTATTGTGATGCAGGTTTGGGGGTGGGGTCAAGACAAGACTTGACAAGATTTATAACACATTCTTCTTGTTAAAAAAAAATAAATAAATAAAATACATACACAAGCAGATGTACTACTTGCATGAAAGCAATATATTATTGTTATTTTCAAGGCTCAGGAAGATGCCACAGTACAACTAGAGGCAGAGAAGGCCGTAGAGCACATGCCAGTTGCCAGTTTCGCTACGGTCACTTTCGAGCCAGAGCCTGGAACTGAAGTGTATGGTGAAAAGATAGAAACTATACTCTACCGGGATGCTGGGGGTCTTGGCTTCAGTATTGCTGGGGGTAGGGGCTCAGTCCCTTACAAAGGCAATGATAACGTAAGTAGTTTTCAAATGTTTTATTTATTCAAAATCCTGTTTTTCAGAGTTTTTTTTCTCTTGATGAAGAGTTAAAAATTAATGACCTCTTTGTTGATCTGTAAACCACTATAATTTCTCAGTGCCTGAGGATGAGGGGTTCAGGCTTGCAATGACATGATGTTTTAGGTTGAAATAGATATTTTTATGGAAGTCTGTCTAGCTGAGCTAGTTTCAGGCCAAGGAAAATAGTCTAATGTGGGTCTCCATATTAGGAGTTGTATTAAGTTTGGTGATCCTAATAATTATAGCCAAGAGAGGGACAAATACATAGCCATATTTCATGCTATCAAAAACTGAAATAAACTAATCTTTATTCATCAGAATCTTCCTGTTGAATTTTGAAACAGATACAGAATTCATGACCATCAGATATTGATATTCAAAGGTTTTTAGGTCTCATGGGAATGTTACTGATATAAGTTGATGCTTTCAGGTATTTTACTCATTTCTCGAGGTTTGTATAAAGAATGAAGAATGGTGCATCCCCATTTGTTGTTATAAATAACTTTTGCATTTTCAGCATTCCCTTCGCATTTTAGTTTTATTTTTACATCTTTTGTTTCTATGAAAATATAATTTGAGGGGTGAATTTGAAAAACTTCTAAGTGCTATATGATAAGAAGAAGCATATAGCATTTTTTCACAGTCACTCCCTTGATATTTGTATATGTTTATATAGGAGAACAAGTCACTGCTAAAAAGGCTTTAAATACTAACAATGCATGTCAGGAACTTTTATATGATAAGTGTAAGCTGTTTAATCCTGGATGGAGCAGGAATTATGAACTTTAATCTGTGGGATGTTTGGAAGGGGATTGTCATAGCTGTTAATGTAAAGAGAAAATCCTGGTTAATTTGTATATTAGTCATTCATCTAGCATATTTTAACATTCTTTGAAAAAGTAACCATGTTTGCAGCATCATTGTGCCCAGTTTAAATGCATGTATGATGAATGATTTTAGTGTGAACCATCTGAAAACTCACCTACAAAGAAAGTAAGTGTTACACATACTGTAGGTGGAATTGAACACTCTGATTATACAGAAACTATAGTTATATATATAGTTATACTATTTCATTATACCTAATACTGTACTAAACAAGAGCTGACAGGGATGTATGGCCTGTTGTGGCCTTTGTGTAAGTCCATATGTATGACAGAATATGATATATTAGCTAGAGTTGCTGAAAGAGAATGTTTGTATTGCAAATTCTATGTTATGTCTTTATTAATATTTGCTAAATTGCTTGTCAGAAAGATAACACTAACAAACAAGGAGGTTTACTATTGTACACAAGTTGCATTGGATTGTTTGATGCTATATATGGCTGTTGGTATGGCTGCCTTTTTAAACTGTCCGACCAAATTCTTGATGAGAAAGGGTTATTGAATATCTTGTTTTTACCAAACAAAGCATAAGTTGGTTTCCTTCTGAAACCAAAGTAAGTTGTGACCATCTTTTCAAAATGTAAAAATGCATCTTTGAAGTCAGATTCAAGCCTTTGTCCATAGACCTGATAAGGAGGCTGTCTGTCTGTTCAGTAATGCCAAGAAACAAGGTAATAGATTATTCATGGGAGATGAAAGGCTGGTTTAGTGGCAGATGTTTCATGCATTCAGATATAAGGGGAAAAAAGTAAGACTTTTGAAGATATTTTATGTGGAATGTTGAACAGGAAACTTGCAGAAAAATTAAATAGAAACCTTCCTTATTGCCAGAGATTAACATTATTTTAGAAAAAAATGCATGTTTGAATGGTTACTACACACAAGCTTGACCTGCCTGTGTCAAGAGATAAAAGATGCAGTTTTTACTTGACTAACCTTTTTGTACTTGGTTCATTATTTGTGAACGTTATGTCTGGTGGGTTTTTCCTGTGGGTTGAAATTCCGTGATCAGTTTCATTTTAGGTTTCCCTTCCAAACCAGTGTTTTATGACAAGAATTAGTTCTGGTATACATCTTACTATAATGTCATTTCCCATAGGACATATTTTAAGATTGTGATATTTTCTAGCTGATTGGTGAAGGAGAGTTTTCTCTGATTTCTTGTCAATTGTATCACTGTGAATTCATTTTCATCCTGAGAATACAGAATATATTTAGCCTTCTCTGTATTTCAGTTATTTAAGAGCAATAGTGAAGTTGTAGCTAAACCAATTGGATATGTCTTTGAGAAATTAGCATTTAGATTAATTTTAGACAAAAAAAATCAACCACAGATTTTCATTGGAAATCTCTTGATATACATACATGAGATGGATATATTTCCATTTATTTAGAAAAAACATAGAAGATAAAAAATTATTTATATAGAGAGAGGAGAAACGAAAGTATGAAAAAAATAAGAAAAACTAAAATGTGATATAAGCATTCATTGGTCAGACAGATAATATATTCTCCAGTCATTTATACAGTGCCCAGTTATTGAGAAGTGTTCCAATCTAGTATGCAGTATTTTTATATTTTCAGTCTATTTACATATCTCGTATAGTAGAAGGTGGACAGGCAGCCAGGGATGGCAAGTTACAAGTAGGGGACAAGATCCTGTCTGTAAGTCAAACTGGTTTTGTACATAACCCTGCTCAAATTTGTCACATGAGCTGTAATTCAGTCCCCCTAATCCAGAAGCCTAATTATAAAAACAAAAGAAACTAAGAAAAACAGAGTCTTTAGAACTCAAATTATTTCAGATGTTCCTGTAAGTCAAGAGGTCCTAAAATAAATCAACAGTTTTCAGTTTTTCTTAAAGAGCAGAAGTCTTAACAGAATATGTAATTAGAATTTTTGCAGTTATTCTTGAAGCTTTTCAGATCAAATTTATAAAGATTATTCATCTTGAATTATTTTGTCGTCTCAGGAGTAATTCAGTTCTATGTTCAAGTAAAAGTAAAACTTTTTTTAGGCATTGTTTCGAATGAAAGTTTTTGTTATACTTTGAGCAAACATAATTTGCGTTCCATTCTATTTTTCAGATAAATGGTGTAGATTTAACAGATGCCAGGCACGATCAGGCTGTTAACTTGCTGACTGGTGTGGACCGTGAGATCAAGCTTGTTGTGTACCGTGAGAAAGTAGTAGACAAAGAGGAGGCAGAAATTGAGCCTCCTAAAGGAGAAAAGGTGGTGAACTTTTCACAGCCCAGGATTATTTGGAATAAGACTGTTGCTACAACCATACCAGCAGAAACTATAACATTTAGTTCGACAGCACCAATACATCCTGAAGAATTATCTGTGGATGTTTCATACCAAACTCAGACTGCCCCACCCTCTAGTGCATCCCCCAAGACACCAGATTCTCCCCCACCCCTCCCTGTTGCCCCTGCACCAGTCCTTACCCCACAGGCTCCTGCAACATCGCCATCACCATACGCATCAGCCATCCCGTCATCATATAATTATCCATCACAGAGTTCTCCCCCTTCTCAGACTATAAATCAGGTGGCGTCACCATCACTGAGTCCACGCACCTTGTCATCGGACTGGAATTCACCACCAGCTGCAATTCAGCCACCAAAATTCCAGTATCCAGGTTTCAGCCGACCTGGATCTCGGACTTCCGGTTCAGAACGTAAAGAGTCAAGTTCAACAAAAAGGGATAGTTCTAATATAAACAGTGTTTCACCTATATCAAATAGCATACCATATTCTGTGAATAGTGTAAATATAAACAATAATATACCTAGTGATAAAGAAACTGAATCTGGTCATCGGACAATGACGGTTGAACGACAAACTATTCAAATGACTAAACCGCCACCTCCAGTCGAACCAGTGGCAAATCATGTAGACAGTAGTATTGATAATAAATATCCATTAGAAGATTGTGTTATAGTGAAAGCAGGTGGACCATTAGGTTTAAGTATTGTTGGCGGTAGTGATCATTCTAGTTCTCCATTTGGAGAGGATGAACCAGGAATCTTTGTTTCTAAAGTAAGTAACATTCTTTATGTTTAAATGTTGTATGAATATGCTATTATCATGTTTCTTGGCTAACCAGTGGATTATAGTAGCAATTAAGAAATAAGGTACTTTGTTGGCTGTCATTTATTGTGCTAAAAGAGACGTGCTACTTTCTTTCTTAATACAGATAATTTTTAGTTGTCTGGTAGAAAAACAGAGGTCTTACTTAATAAGAAAAAGAGTATACTAGGGAAAGCAATTCCTAGACTGCTGTCATATAAGTGCTAATTTTAGCACATATTATTTTGGAGGAGCAGTGAAAGAAAATACCTTAGTAATCAAAACCACTGCTCAATATTGTCACATGTAACATCAGACGAGAAAGAAATGGTCCTAGCCATATGAATGGGTTTGAACTTTCTTGTCATGTGTTACAGATAGTACCAGATGGGGCAGCATCAAAAACCAACCTGCATATAGGTGACCGTATCCTTGAGGTGAATGGTAAGGACATGAAGAACGCTACACATCAGGAGGCTGTGATGGCCCTTATAGCCCCTACATACGAAATAAGGGTCAAAGTAAGACATGACCCTCCACCTAAAGGCCTACAGGTATTGTATAGATAAGCACTGTAGTTTACTTTGTTTTGTACTTTTGTACTGTATTTTTACTTAGGGTTTTATTTCTCCTGTCTGTTACAAATTGAATTGGCAGAAACTGTATGGGGAAATATTGATCAACTTTGGTAAGTTTGTCTCAAGATATTAGTATTTCGTTGTGTATTTTTGAAGTTCGTTTTTATAAAATAGACTCGTGATTTTTTAAGTACACAGATGCTAGAAACTATCTACACAAGTACAGCTTCTGTGTGACTAAGACTACCTTTTTCTAGTTATTCTGTAATCATTTAGGAAAAAATATACCCACAAAAAAAACAAATAAATAGTGCTGATGATAGCAGGTAAGGCCTATCAGTTAGTGGCCAGGTATAGCCAAATGGTAGTCAAGGGAGACATACTTTGACCCAAAACAAGTAGCACTAGTCAAGTATTTGCCATTGATTTAAAGGCACAGGATTCTGCTTATCAGTTTGGATGTATACCCAACAGAAACAGAATTTAGGACATAACATTGTCATGTCCAGTAATTATTTGTTGTCAGGCGATTATGACAATATACGTTATTATTTACAGGAGTTAACTGTTGTAAAGAGACCAGGAGAAAAGCTGGGCATGTCTATCAAGGGTGGAGTTAAAAACTTCCCCGGAGATGAAACTAATGATGAGGGGATTTTCATATCACGGGTAAGTTAACAGTTGGTGTTAACGTTATACATCTAATTACTCTGAGTCACTATCTGTAACTTATGGCAGAAGGTGATTGTTTTTGCTGTTCTTCTGTGTTTGATATGTCTCAGTTTGACAAGAGCATGTTTATTTGTCAGTGCAGGTAAGTTACCATTTAGTGTTGTACAACTGTTGTATAGTGGCATTGCTAGGTTTTTCACAGTATTTTACTTGATCTCTACAAAATGTACATGACTTGGCCTATTTAGTATGTACAATCTTTTGTACTTTTAGTATAAACATTATTTTAGCTCTTCAGTCACATGGATTTACAGACTTCTTCTATAACATGAAGCTATTTCAGGACAAATTAGTCGACTTCACTTTGAAATGAGCTGTTTGTAATTATAGTTATTTTCTGTCTGGTTTTGGCTTAGCTGTACATTTCTCAAGAATAGACTAGTTTTGACAGTTTATGCTGCCTGTTAGTGGCTATAATTGCTGCGATTATAATGCAGTCTGCGATTGAGACAAAATTATAGCCAGGGGGACAGATAATGGGAACTTTTTATTAGGTAGAATGGACTGAAAAAAAGAGAAAACTCTAAAATCATTTGCATGACAGAGTGAATTGTGGAGCATTGCTTAACATGTTGCATAGTAATGTGTCTGTCAAAGCAGTTAACTGTTTGGATGATAAAATTGGTCAGGACAAATTGCCATACAATTAAGGTGCATAAATAGGAATTCAGTTTCAAGTTGCCCTCTTAGTGAACTAAAGGAAATGTTGTTTGTAGAGGACAGAACTCTTCTAGTTTCTCTTTGCCTGTTAGCTGTACTGTGAATTAACTTACAGGTGCTTTATAGAAGCTATTGTATTGTAGATCACAGAAGATGGGGCAGTATCAAGAGACGATAGACTTAAAGTAGGTCAGCGAATACTTGAGGTCAATGGACAGAGTCTTCTGGGTGCCACCCATCAAGAGGCTGTGCGGGCGCTACGTAGTGTCGGTGACCGTCTAGTCATCATGATTTGTGATGGGTTCGATCCTGCATCTCTAGATGAGCCGTCCCCAGACACACCGAGCTCACCGCTGGGTTATATTCCACAGATGAGAAAAGATTCAACAACTAATATTGATAAAGAGGACCCCGAACATCTTCTTATCAAGAAGGTAAAAAGAAAACATCAAGTTTTGGATCCAGTTATATCCAGTTAGCTTAAATGACATTTATAATTATCAGAATATAATAATAAATGCTGAACTCCAGTATTAATTTATTTACTGGTCTGTTTTAACAAAACATTTTCTAAGAGTAATAAACAACATATAGAAATAGATATGTTCGATAAGAATTTTGTATGAAACATAAACTAATTCTATCTCTCTTGTATAATTTCCGCATTAATTTTTGAAGGTCAAGATATTTACTGATTTCTTAATGTAACAGAATCATTATTGATACTAAAACATTTTATCTAACAATTCTCTTTTCAAATAGCAGTAGTCTATACTTCTGTATGAATTATTTAAAATATAGAAGATGGAAAAAATGTTAGTATACAAATAGTAACATGGACTTTTAAGAATATTAGGATACAATAAGGCCTGTTAACTGAGGTCATTGTTATTTACCATTTTTGTTACTGCATGGTTGCTTTGTAGATGGAAGTTTTATAAAGATAGACAAGTTTTATTTTGTTATTTTTGTTACATTTCTCATAGGCAGTATTATATTGCATGCATACAGTCTATTGCATCATCAGATAAACATTCTCATAAACTATTGCTTGTCTACCATTTGGGAAATTCCATTTGAAATTTTCTTAATCAGTTCACCAGTAATACTTGGTAACAGTCTTAAATTATACAATACTGACATCATATACTGTAGGGGTAGACTTATTAAAAATATTATTCTGTAGTTATATTCAAATGATCCTGTATTCTACTTTTCTGTGTACAAGATTTTAAAGAATTCCTTCAAAGATAACTTTTTTTTTTGCACATTAAGTCTTTGTAAAAGGAATAACTTAAGATATATGTGTACACTCACTGTCTGGTCTGTTCTCTTCTTTTTTCTCTTAGAACATCAGAAAACGAATTTAGAAATAGCATATTAAGGGCTTTTTCCATATTAGGATTCTTTCAGAAATAGATGTTTTCATACTATAAATGTCAGGGCATTGATTTTTCTCTCTCTGTAATTCTCAGAAGTGCTGTAAAGGTCATGATTGTAGACATATCTCAAACATTTATAAGAATCATTTACGAAAAAGGTTGTTAACCTGATCATAGAAAATAGATCTGTTTCTTGCTGATTTGCAGATTTTACAAATATTTTGCAAACTGAATAGATTCGCTTTTCTGTAACAGTTGTATGGTTTGGTTTAATTCTTCTAATGCCTTGGCTGTAATAAATTCCCTGGCACACATTTCAGGGCACATGTGTTCACATTCCAGTACATTTTTAGCGGAAAAATGAGATCAAGATTTCAAGGTCATCTAATGCAGAGGAACTTACTTCAGGGTACATGTTCCTAGCAAAACTAGCTAAAGGATGGCCAAAAAAAAAAATCTGCAGATTATCTTTTTCAATTTAGAAGAGATATATGTGACTTTAAGTTTTTACTATGGTAACTGTTTGTTTAAATTTGATCATATTTTAAAACTAAACATTTAATTTCTTTTTTGAGTGAGCCATTTCAAAATTAATAAGGGTGTTCATATAAAATATATATCCCCATAGGAAAGCAGAATAAGGAAATTCTGTCAGGGGTGGTCTTTTTTTGGGAGGGTGGGAGGATCATTTCTTGTCAGGTGAACTTCTAAAGGGGATTGGTCCATTTTGAAAGTGCCTTCCTGGGATGGGATTTATGTTTTTCTGGATTGGCTCTTAGTTATAGAAGTTCAATCAAATTTCATGCTGTCCAACATTCATCAAGTACATGAAGTTTATGTATTAAATTGTTACACTGCAAATGTTTCATTATGTCAGATAGTATATATATATTTTTTTTTTTGCAGCTATGTCACATATATCTTTACTGCAAATTCTGTTTTTGTATGGTATGCTTTTAACTGGACAATTGAATACTTTCCCATAATAAATCTGTGTGTATATATAAACTAACCATAGGAACAAGAACTTGTGAAGGAGACACTGCAGTGGGAAAGAGAAGAACTGGCTCGTCTGGTATGTTTGAATGCTGTCTTTTATATTATAGAGACTAATACTTCAAACAGTAGGAAATCAGAATTTTGGCTGATTTTCTGGAAAAAGTTGGTTAAGATTTAAGTTGCTGAGAAAACTGTTTAAGACTTAAGTTACTGAGAGCCATGTTTGTTCAATAGATTGAGTATCTGTTGGGCCTGAAATCTCATAAATTTTGGTACAGCAATGAAATACAGAAGAACTTGGTGATAACCAACAATCTGTTCTTTCATTAGAACTCTTGTGATCCATTGCTCGCTTCCCCTTGATCAAAATGTATAGCCCCTTTTAACTTTGTCTAGCCATTTTCTGTTTAACACATGATTTGTCTCAATAATTGGTCTGGAAAGGCTGTAGTTTTGTCTGTGGCAATAAGTACACATTACGGTGACAGTTTGTGTAAATTAGTAAGGTTAATGCCTGACCATACAACAGAAATCTCTCATTTACCAATTAGGCAGACAGATTAACAAGACTATTGTTATACCACAAATTGTTTGCTGACTGTCTGAGTCGTACATGCCAGAGGAAAAATTATCACTGTTTTCTTACCTCAGATTACGAAATGTCTATAACATTAAACCTTGAGAGGTTAAGTGTGAAGTTAAGGTCTGGTGTTCTCTCTTCCACCATATCAGGCATAATGCTTTTTTTTAACATTCCGAAAAGATAAAGGGATATGTACTGCCTTGGTGATCTCTAATGATATCAGTAAAGAATTTGTGGGGATTGTTCACAGTTGATAAAGTACAAGAAAGATGAGAGAATCAGAAACTTGAACTGGCTCTCTTTTTGCCAAGTTTATGCTTAATTACTTCCCTTACATAGCTATGGTTTGTTGGCGGTTTTTTAGCAGTGGGGGGGGGGGGAGGGTTGTTTCATGTTTTTTTAGGCCCTTGTAGGTTACTCCATTTATTCAATAATTTTGTTTACAAAAGTACATCTAAATTTCAATAAAAAAGAAAAGAAAAAAAAGAGTAAAAATGTAGCATATGCAATGTAGCTATGATATATATTATTTTTTGCTTTATTGTAGAATTAAGGTCACTCAGTGAAATTCTGTTCTAATGTTTCATGTTAATATAAACAGTACTTCTAGTGCATTGTAACATGAACCGATTCTTATTAACACAGTATTTCCTGTTTCTGTTTTTGAGTACTAAACCCTCTGTTTTGGTATAGACAAATGACAAAGTCTATTTTATTTTGAACTGGGAACGATAGTTGCATGTTAACAGTTGATTTTAGATGTATGATTGTAGAACTGTGGCTCATTTAAATAGTTTACAAACTATTGGTCTGCCTTCACACAATACAATGGCACAGCTTTTGATGGATTTTGTTTGCGGTTTGCTTATGTTGTTAAGTTTGTCGTATTTTGCACTAGCATTTATTTGAAATGTTTATTTGGAAAGACTGTTATCCTGTGCATAAGGTTGGAAATTATATTAATTATCAGGTTTTATATCATTAACCAGGTTTTCAATTTTGAAAATCCTGGTTATTAGATTGGGGTATGGCGGGCGGATGGGCGGATGGGCGGATGGGCGGATGGGCGTCAAACGAAATTGTGTCCGCTCTGTAACTCTTCAACCCTTTGAAGAATTTTGATGAAACTTCAGACAAATGTTTACCACATCAAGATGACGTGCAGAACGCATGTTCCGCATGGCTGGCTCCAAGGTCAAGGTCACAGTGACATTAACATTGAAAATCCTGTCCGCTCTGTAACTCTTCAACCCTTTGAAGAATTTTGATGAAACTTCAGACAAATGTTTACCACATCAAGATGACGTGCAGAACGCATGTTCCGCATGGCTGGCTCCAAGGTCAAGGTCACAGTGACATTAACATTGAAAATCCTGTCCGCTCTGTAACTCTTCAACCCTTTGAAGAATTTTGATGAAACTTCAGACAAATGTTTACCACATCAAGATGACGTGCAGAACGCATGTTCCGCATGGCTGGCTCCAAGGTCAAGGTCACAGTGACATTAACATTGAAAATCCTGTCCGCTCTGTAACTCTTCAACCCTTTGAAGAATTTTGATGAAACTTCAGACAAATGTTTACCACATCAAGATGACGTGCAGAACGCATGTTCCGCATGGCTGGCTCCAAGGTCAAGGTCACAGTGACATTAACATTGAAAATCCTGTCCGCTCTGTAACTCTTCAACCCTTTGAAGAATTTTGATGAAACTTCAGACAAATGTTTACCACATCAAGATGACGTGCAGAACGCATGTTCCGCATGGCTGGCTCCAAGGTCAAGGTCACAGTGACATTAACATTGAAAATCCTGTCCGCTCTGTAACTCTTCAACCCTTTGAAGAATTTTGATGGCTCCAAGGTCAAGGTCACAGTGACATTAACATTGAAAATCCTGTCCGCTCTGTAACTCTTCAACCCTTTGAAGAATTTTGATGAAACTTCAGACAAATGTTTACCACATCAAGATGACGTGCAGAAATTGTTGTCTCATTATTAAGTATACTCCTTGCAGACAGTATTGTTAGCCGAAATTTACATCCTACTCATTATCATGTATTCTCATGAATATTATCTTTTCCTTCATGTCATGTTATAATCTTTTGAATATTCATAGCAATCTTCATTCCAAAATTCATACTATAGTATAGAATCAGAACAACATTTTTGAAAACCTGGTTTCGTGGCATTGCCATGTTTCTTGTTTTACTTATTTTTCTCATCAGGAGAAACAGCGACAAGAGAGGGAAGAGCAGGTGAAACAGATGGAGGAACAAGCTAAAATACTGCAGCAAGAACATGAACAAATCAAAGGGCCTGAACCCACACAACAGGTTTGAGCAATTTTGATACAGTAACCTCCCTTTAACTAACTAGACCTCACTGTAGTACGGTTATGTAGTTTTTGCCTTTATACAAATTGCTGATGAGAATAAGATGTTTTAGTTTTCAAGTTTTGACCCAGTTTACTGCAAAGGAAACAGATCAGAAAAAATCGAGATTATAAAATTTACAAAATGAGTAGTGTAAGAAAGAATTGTTTTGTAGTTACTAAAATGCTGAGTGTTGTGACATTAAAAGGGTTGCATGACTTCGACTACTAACACCGCTTTGTACCTACAGACTGTGATTGCCCCTAAAGTGCCTCAGGAATCCCCTGCCCCATCTACAGCCCCTAGTGAACAGCTGCTGGTCAAGCCAACCCCTCCGGTATGTACACAGGTCTAACAGATACTTAAACATACAGCGGCCAGTAATAAATTAAAACTTTTTTAATTTTAAAAATGATTATTTCTACTTGATTAACAAGCTTTTCAAGATGTCGAGGTTAGTTGGAAGAGAGTTGACTGCTGAAACGGAAGATTTTCTCCCTAATTGTTAAAATCAAAATATTTTTCACTCTCTTCGAACACCTTAAGACTGACAGAATAATGCTTATTAAACTTGCTATAATATATACTAACAAGTTTACAATTAAAAAAAAACAGTTTATTCTATACAAAATGGACAATGTGAATGCATTTCCTTTGAGTTGGTTGATCGTCTTCTTTATTTACATGACTATGTTTCATCTGAATGGATGTTTCTTTACTGAATGTAATTTTTATAGTTCATACATAAATCTTTTGTTCTTTTCCCCTAGCATGTTTCTAGAATATTTTAATTTTCAAAAAGTGTCACAGACTTTAGTTTGAACTGGTGTATTCAAAATGCTGTTTTGAGACTTTAAATAAAAATAAAAAGGATTTTAAAAATATGGAATTGTATGAAACTGGTCAGTAATAAGTAGATAGGTTTGAATATTTTTGTTAGCTCACCTGTCACGTAGTGACAGAGTGAGCTTTTCTGATCACCTTTTGTCCGTCGTCCGTCCGTCCGTCCGTCCGTCCGTCCACAATTAGTTCGTTAACACTCTAGTGGTCACATTTTTGCCTCAATCGTCATGAAACTTGCACGGGATGTTTGTCTCATTGATATCTCGGACGAGTTCGAACATGGGTTATCAGGGTTGGAAAACTAGGTCACAGAGCCCAAATATAGAAAAACCTTGTTAACACTCTAGAGGCTACTTTTTCAGTCCAAATATCCTGGAAATTTGTCAGAAAGGTTCTATTGATGATTTCTCGCTCAAGTTCAAATATGGGTAATCTGGGTTCAAAAACTAGGTCACGGAGCCCAAAAATAGAAAAATCTTGTTAACACTCTAGAGGTTACATTTTCAGCCCAAATAATCTGGAATTTTGTCAAATAGTTTGTTTTGACAATTTCTAGGTCAAGTTCAAATATGGGTCATCTGGGGTCAAAAACTAGGTCACAGAGCCCAAATATGGAAAAACCTTGTTAACACTCTAGAGGTTACATTTTCAGCCCAAATAATCTGGAAATTTGTCAGAAAAGTTGCCTTGAGGATTTCTAGATCAAGTTCGAATATGGGTCATCTGGAGTCACAAACTAGGTCACAGAGTCCAAATATGGAAAAACCTTGTTAACATTCTAAAGGTAGCAATTTCAGTCCAAATAACGTGGAAATTTGTCAGAAAGGTTCTATCGATGATTTCTAGCTTAGTTTTGAATATAGGTTTTCTGGGGTCAAACACTAGGTCACAGAGCCCGAAAGTAGAAAAACCTTGTTAATCCTCTAGAGGTTACATTTTTAGTCTAAATGTCCTTGAAATTTGTCAGAAAGATTGTTTCAAAGATTTCTAGCTCAGATTTGGATATGGGTTATCTGGGATCAAAAACTAGGTCACATGGTTCAAATATGTAAAAAACTTTTTAACACTCCAGAGGTTACATTTTCAGTCCAAATATCCTGGAAATTTGTCAGACAGGTTTTCTTGATGATTTCTAGCTCAAGTTGGAGTATGGGTCATCTTGGGTCAAAAACTAGGTCACAGAGCCCAAATATGGAAAAAACTTGTTAACACTCTAGAGGTAACATTTTAATTCCAAATAACCTGGAAATTTGTCAGAAAGCATAATTCTATGGTTTCTAGGTCAAATTTGAATATGGGTCATCTGAAGTCAAAACATTTAGGTCACAGAGCCCAAATATTGAAAAACTTTGTACACACTCTAGAGGCTACATTTTCAGTCCAAATGTCCTGGAAATTTGTCAGAAAGGTTGTTTTGATGATTTGTAGCTCAGGTTTGGATATGGGTAATCTGGGGTCAAAAACTAGGTCATAGAGCCCAAATATGGAAAAAATCTTGTTAACACTCTAGAGATAACATTTTCAGTACAAATAACCTTGAAATTTGTCAAAGAGATTGTTTCAATAATTTCTAGGTCAAGTTTGAATATGGGCCATCTGGGGTCAAATAACCAGGTCCATAGCAACTTTGTTTAAAGCAGTCATACTCAGGTGAGCGATACAGGGCCATCATGGCCCTCTTGTTATATGCCTGAAGGGTCGTATTTTGGTATGACACATATCATCAGTCTGTCCAATAACAATTGTATGTGTGGATAACTCTTACAGTTTTATCTGTTTGAAATGAAATTTCTTACTCAGTATCTGTATGGAGCATATAGGTATCCTCCACATTTATCGCAAAGGAGTTTACCCATATGTTCGAAAGTTATCTGCCTTTGGAAATAAGATAGTAATATAGTACCACGTACAACCTTGTGCAGTGAAATACAATTTAGGATTTATCTGTCCTTGACTTATTTAAATAGTTTTACATTGTCCCGTGTCTTCCGTTTCCATCTAATTGTTACAAAACTTTATGCTTATTAACCCTATAAGAAATAGGTACACAAGATGCATGCTACAGTTAACTTTTTATTCATCTCCCGTTAAGTGCACCCTTCAGGCAAACATCGCTCAAGGTTGTTTTGTTGTTGTTGTTTTTGCATTGAATACACCAGGGAAGACTGTTATATCTTGCATTGATATCTGTGTGAAGTGCTGAGCATGAAATGCACGTGCGACTAGTGTTAGTCTATTCTGTTACCAGCCTGTCAATCCTAAGCCTGTATTGAACAAACCCAAGCCGACTCCACCAGTGCCCCCCAAACCCAGTGTGATTCCTCCGAGCAAGGCTTCACCAAAGTTAACACCGAAAGGACCGAAGCCAACCAGTCTGCCACCCAAACCAGTGATTCCACAAAAACAGGGTATTGACGAGATATTAAAGCAGTCTCGAGTGCCGTCAGCAAATCTCACTGGAGTTGTAAAAAAGACGCCAGAGAAACCGGTAAATTACTTCCCTTGAACAACATTGAAGTAGTGCTGTGTTGTCAGTTATTTCTGTATATTATTAGCAACAAGGTAGTAATGTGATTTGTAATTAGTGTTTGTATATTAAATTATCCCTAGAGATTAACAAGAATCTACGATTCCTAAGGCTTTTTTATTTAGGCAAGTTATGACAATAAGTAATTGTATCACCCTAGAACATTGCTTTCATGTATTTCACTGCATTTTGGTATATCTTTCACAAAGTATTATAAATATTCCAGATTTGGTAGTTTAGAGACAGTTTTCAGATCTGTTGCCTACGGTGTAAAAATGTGCTTGCTGATTTATACATTAAAAATTGTGAACAGTTGCATGTTCATTGTATGACCGTTTAGTACAGTAAAGTAAACTTGATGGAACAGTAGTTGTATTTTCAGAGCTTGCACTGACCATTCACCCAGGGTTGAGTGGTTAAAGTCAGTGAATTAAGATCACTTAATCTCTCCCTGATTGATGGTCGTGGGTGCAAGCCCTACTAGAGACCATTACCAGGCATGTGAAAAAGTTGGTAGTTTCTTGTTGGGGATGGGAGTGTAGTTACAGGTCCTTTCTCATGAATGATAGTAAAACTTCCTGCTCAACAGGACTGACTGTCTCAAACCATTCAAACTGAAGCTTGGACTATGTGCTGAGTATAAGTAACAAACCCTGCTCAAACAATCATTTCATGTGTGGGTCAATGTGTGACTTAGTGCTTGTTTAGACAAGAATAGTGTGTATTGTCTGGTGTTGTGACACAAGTGGTGAGTGAAGTAAATATGAGGATCAGTCAATTTTAGATAAGTGTCTAGTAGTTTGTCCACTTAAGATAGGTGTTTGAATGGATATTTTGTGCATGTATATTTATGAGGATATGGCATTGATTTTATCCCGTTTCAGACTTGATTTAGTTACAGGTTCTACTTAAATGGCATGGTTATTTATAATTTCTTTTGGCATGACTTACAGAAATACATTGATTGTTGACTTGAAAAGTCATCCAAGATATGCTGACAAAAACCTGTATTGATTTCTCTTGTAACTTTTCTATTTTCATGTATGCCTGTCTTCATAAAGTTTGTTCATTTTTTGTGCTGAAATAAACATTCTTCTATTTTTATCTTCAACTAGCTAGCATAATCATATTAATGTTTTTGTTTTTTTTAACTGTAAAGTAAATCTTAAATGATTACAACTTTCTGTTTTTTTGGGGGATGGGAGTGGGGACTTGGCATGCTCAGTCTGCAAAATTTGTCAGTTACTTGCCCATTATTCCAGGGAAACTGTTGTCTTTACAGTAGTTGTTTTTCATGTCAGTGTGATTCAGCATATGGCACTCATGTGAATACAGATTGCCTGTACCAAAAAAAAAAAAATCATGCTTTTAATATCACATGCTTAATATGACCTTGGTTAAATTGAGTGCTTATAGGCCAGCCCTGTTCCAGTAATCTTCATTTCAAGGTTTGTTTCTTTTACTGAAGGATTTTTAGGGCTATTTCTACTAACATCTGTTGCAAAAAAAAATGAAAAAAGAAATCAAGTCCAGAAGCAGGTTGTGTGAGGAATTACTCATACTAAATTGAAGAACAGAATTGAGGGGGTGATTGCTAAGTGCTATCTGCTTCTCTACTTCATAGCATTTAGAACTGTTATGCATTCACTCCTTGAGATGTTCTCTCATTGGTCATCATTTGAGGTTGTAAAATTTCCATATCTCCTGAGACAGTGTCTGCTCAATTTAGGCAGAAATCAATAATTGCTGATGGCAGCTATAGTCTGTAGTAAGACTTGACAATTTTTGCCTCTGTAAGGATGACAATTTAACTGTCTTACATGGAAAACTGGAATGCTGGTATTGATTATTGGGTAAACATTGCTCTCCATAGCGATGTCTTGTACGAATGCAAATGAAAAGACCTTGAAAATAGTTTCTGTCTGATTTTTATGGAAATGAAAGTTTGTAATGTCAGAAAATGTATTTATATGAGCTGGACAGTATGAAGAATGGGGTAGGGTTATACACAGTTACCTAAGTGATTGTGTTACTGTGGCAACAGGAGATTTTTTATTGGTTGAAAGATAAACATTGTCTTACTTGTTAATGACTTGAATCTCTTACTGACTAGGGTTTATGGTTGGGTTTCATAACAGACCCTAATAATAGAAAGTTTGTGTGTTTATTGTTTTTTTGCTGGACATGTGACATCTGAGCCTTTAATTCTGATCATGAGCAGTTCAGGTTTTTTTAGAAAGGTTTCAAATAAAGCAAACATAAGTAAAAACTTACACATTTTGTGTGATGTTTTTGAGTCATCTTTCATAAATAATGTTTGTGGTAGGTGTTGTAGAAGGCACAGTAACATGCATTTGAAAATACATCAGAAGACAATACCTCTAGAAAGAAGTAGGCTTCTCTGTCACCATCTGCTTGCCATTGATTCTGTCGAGAAAGAAATGATTGCAATCCAGTCATAAACCATTCCATGCACTCTGTGTATAGCAAGTGTAATGTCTATTTGCTGGGAGGCATGTATTGGAATGATAGGTCCAAATTTCTCAGACTGGTGATACCATTTATTGAGTTAATGCTGTGTGTGAGAAACTGAAGTCTGAAGACAAACAATGGCAGACTTTAAGGCCGAGGTATATATGTTTTTCATGGATGTATACTTTTGTTGGAATATTCTTGATTTTAGAGGAAGAAAAAGTGCACATTGCCCTGTTAGAATAAGTGTGCTTAAAATTTATTTTGGTGTGATTGGTGTTTGAATAGCTGTTTTCTTTGGAAATGTTGAAATAGTTTAGTGTTCAAGGTCACTTTTATAGTATAATATGCAGTGTGGACTGTTTGTGTATGAAATCTTAATTTCAACAGATTCATTGTTTGGTTATTTGTTGTGCATGTTTTGGCAGGTGTAAGTGAAGTAACTTCAGAGGTCAGAGAAGAATTTGAAACTGTTCAGTATATTGTTTATCTGTTGAGGACATTTTGTCTTGCATTTGTTGGTTATTGGGTCAAGATAGGTCACAGTTGTATGAAAATTTCAGGTTGGGAAATTTTGAAGATTGCATTAAAATTGAGTGTCAAGAGTTCTGCTCTAAAGAGAATGGAGGTGTTTAGGTCAAGGTCAAAGTCAGTAAAAGCAAAGACATCTTAATTTTTTATGTTTAACTTGATAAGAGGTGTTTTTCTTTTTTTTTTTTTTTTTGGTGGTCCAGGGTTAAGTTTTGAATATTAAGATGAATATTAAGATGGAACTTTTGTAACTTCCAGGTGTATGGTGGTACCAAACCTATCGTCAGAGAGGGTGGCTCATTTAATACCAAGAAGAGGTTCTTTGAAATGGAAATACATGAACAGAACAAGGTTGACAGAACTCAGGGTAAATATATTTGTATCTTCTTTTTACATCAGTTCAGACCAAGTGAAAAAGTTGATTTATATAGGACATAGTATGAAAGGAAAGTACCATACCTTTTAGAAATAATGAAAATTTAAGACTTGTTGTAAGTCAAGAAATAAAAGAAATTGCTATGGCAATTGATAGTTGGCTGGATATTGTCTAGTCTAGAGGTATGTGATGTAATGTAAAATCTAACATTCATAATCCAGTTGGAGCAAGATTGCTTTTGTATCACAATATTACTCACTGATCTAAATATTAATTTTTGTAGCCAAACCATTCAGATTTTTTTCGGAGCATGAACTTGCTAAAATGAGAAAAGAAGAAGGTATATAGATATGTCGTCACCATGCTATCTTTTTTTCCTGGACATCTTGTTTGACTTGATTTGTACATTGCAGTTTCAAATCCTGCCTTGTCAATTTTTTTTTTTTTTTTTTTTAATTAATTTTCTCAGTTCAGATTGAATTACTTTTACTTTGAGTTTTTCTTTTCCTTAAATCAGCTTTTGTAGTCAAATGTGTTATTGTTTGCATGACTTTTTTTGTTGCTTGTAAATATCCATCAGTGTTTAGTTTATTTAATTGCTGATTGTGTAGAATTTTTATATGCCTGAAGGGGCATATTATGTTATGGTCCTCGGGGTTGATCTGTCAGTCTGTTAGCAATTTGGTTTCCGGAGGATAACTTGATGAGTGCATGACCCCTATTGATTTTGGGGTCAGTAGCTTAAAGATCAAGGTCACAGTGACCTTAACATTGAAAACCATTTCTGCCATGTAACTTGACAATCATTTGTTATAGAGACTTCAAACTTTATTTCATGATTGCACACATTTAGTGGATGACCCCTATACATATTGGGGTCAGTATATCAATGGTCAGTGTCACAGTGACCTAAATGTTTAAAATCATTTACACTCTGTAACTCAACAACCATTTGTCACAGAGACTTCAAAATTCATTAATGGTTGCACACATTGAGTAAATGACTCCTACTGATTTTGGGGTCAGTAGGTCAAAGATCAAGGTCACAGTGACCTAAGCACTGAAAACTTTTTCCGCTGTAAAACTTTATAACCATTTGTCATACAGACTTCAAACTTCATATGATGGTCAATTACATTGAGAAAATGACCCCCATACATCTTAGGAACAGTAGGTCAGATGTCAGTGGCATAAACACTGAAAAGCATTTCTGCTGAATAACTTGGCAACTACGTCCCATACAGACTTCAAACTTCTTAGGATGATTGCCATCATTGATTACATGACCCCTATACTGTTCGGGGTAAGTACATAAAAGGTCAAGGTGACAATCAACTTAACATTCAATATTTCTGCACTATAACTTTATAACCATGCATCACAGCATGAACATCATAACTTCTGAAAGACTGACAGATATACAAATTTTAAAACCTAAAATTCAGATGTGATAAAGATCTATAAAACTCTAAAATGAAAATTATAAAATGTTAAAAATCAAAATATTATAAATCAAAAACAAAAAATTCAAAATTTAAAGAAAATCATTTAATTCCAAAGCCTAAGGTTTCCTCCCTTATATCACAAGTGCATCATACTTAGAAAAAACACCCTTCGGGCATATAATGCTCCACCCACCAGTGCTCTTATTAACCTTTGCTGAGCAGTTTAACAGTAAGCTGATTGAAGAATTTTGAAACGAGGGTCAACTTAAATTTGAAGTTACAGCTACACATGAAAAAAAGGAATGTTACAAAGATAAAAAAATAATGAAGAACTTTGTAACAGTTTTATTTTCAACTGTTATTTTATAACTGGTAATGGCAGAATGTGTTAATCAGGGGGGGGGGGGGGAATTGAAGATTGTATCTGAAGGTCACTGGCAATGTTTGACAAGGATTTTGAAAACTACTACAGAAAATCTTCATTGTGTTATATACATCTATAAGATCTTAGCATATAAGGTAAAAGCTACATTTTGACAATCACAGCATTGCTTAGCTCAAGTACCAACACCACTAACTATGCTTGTCGACAGTTTTAAAGATGACACTAATTTTGTATTTAATTTGGATTTTGTTTACGCTCACAGCTGACAAGGCAACAAGAATGTCTAAAGAAGAGATGCTATCCAAGGTGTCGGAGTCCGTGGGTAGTGGAGACGAGGAATACAACAAAGTACTCTCTAGGTCAGTTCACCGGTACATACACCTATAATACACACGATAGCTTGGTAGAGTCTGTGTTACATGTTGTTTGTAATAGTACATAAATTTGTAGAACATTTAGGTACATGGATTAAAGTTTTTGTTTCTGTTAATGACATTAATGATTTCTATTGGCATAGAATATTCACTTCCATTTTGATATAGTATATATGCCAGAATTTGTCTCAACAGTAGTAAGTAACGAGGGGTAAACACAATGAAAATTTGATTGATTTCTTTTGATTTATGATTTCTGAGTTGCTGTTAGAACATGCACTTTCTCACCTACTTCCATTCTTACTTAGGTACATGTATTTCTGATTTTGCAATTCTAAATTAAGACATTAGAGCTGGAATGAGTGGGATTTTACAACAATTAACATTGGAGACAAATGTCACATGGTTCTTGCAGTTGTCTAAAAATCAAATAAAAAAATACTGAATAGACAAGATTTTGTAAAGTATTGGAAAAGAAACCATACTGTTTTAGAAGCAAAGTATTGTTAGATTGGTAACATTGAATATGCTTAGATGTTAACTTAGAAATAACTTAGTACATGTATCATCAGAGAGAGTATTAAATAATAAAAAAAATGTCTTGCTTTTGATCAACTGTACTCTGAAATGATTAAAACATTGCTAGACATTGAAGATCAATAAAATTTGGTTATAACATTGTAGAAAAGATGATATAAATTGATTATCATTGAAACAGAGATGTTTTGGAGCAATAATGTATTTGGCATATTCAAGAAATGATTGATTTTTGCATTTGAATAGATAATTTGGAGGAATTTTGACTGTTCACAAACCTTTGGCAACAGAAGTTTAACACTGCAAATGTCTGGATAAGGGCAGCTCTGTTAATAGATACCATTAGAAAATATAAGACCAAACTACAATAGATTATGGCTTATATACTGGTAACAAGCACTGGATTCAGACATCTGTCATCCTGTATCCACAGTTACAAGTAGCAGCACTGCAAAAAAATGAAATGTGTCCAGAGAAGTGGGCCTTGCTCTGTTATCCCATGAATTGACTGAACACACGATTGCATGTTGGCACAAAATGAAATAAAAGTGAAGTCGAATAAATGGCAACAGAATGGAATTTTGATATACTTTAAGAACTTTCAGGCCTGTTAGTACTTGGTGCTAGGAACAAGTGTTGCTGTGCTGTGAAAATGGCACATTCTTTAAAAAAATTACTTGTTTTTCCACCGATTCTCATATTGCTTTTCCACTCTGTTTATAAATGGTCAGAATTCCTCCAAAGTTTCATATTTCTCTGTAGTCAGTATTGTATTAACAATTATTTACTAACCTGGAAACCCTTTACACATACCAATACAGTCTGGGAATAAGGTAACATTGTTAATCTTAACAATTTTCTAACAGTTTAGATATTGTCTAATACTTAATGCATGCTTGTGCAGCCATAGAACCATTTCTATATTTCCAGTGTTACAAAGACACTGGTACACCCTGAGTAATCACCCCTATATATATATATTTTTAAACAGAAATGGTTCTAGCATTAGAAAACGAGTTTGAAATATGCTGTCTGCAATTTTTTTAATTCATCTTTAACTTTGCTAGTCTACTTTGCTTGTATTTTTGCTAAGTTCAAAAGCTGTGCGCAAGGTTTTTTGCCAAAAGACACACTTACAGGTTACACCCTGTGGAGTGACACTCTGTAGGGTAACAGCCTGTGGAGTGACACATTGTAGGGTTACACACTGCGGGGTCAGCATATTTCAGCTCTTCCATTGAAAGATCAGTGTAGATAACAGTAAGTTCAAACTGTTATGTCTATTCTTCTGTTGAAACCTCAGTATTGAAATCAAACGTATTTACTGTGACATTGTGTAGTTTTTGCTTAGAGTAACAGTTGAAGCTGTGTTTTGTGTAGAATATGTAAACAACAGCTTTAGGGAAGCGTAAAAAAAAATGATTGTCAATTCAGATACACATATCATGACTGTGTAAAAATCTTGCATTAATATTGAATTTCCCTGCTGAGTTACAGTCTTTGTTTTTTCTTTCAACTGAGAGTTGCGTCAGCTTTGAAACCCATACTGCAGGGGACCTCGACAGTGTGAAAACAATTGTCAGTTTTCAGATAAATAGTTTTCAGTCCTTAGAGCAATCTACTAGCAAGACATACATGAAAAGATGGTAGTTTGATTGTGTGGTGAGGGGTAGCAGTGCTCTTAGACACTTTCCATAGCTGCTTCTGATGCATGTTATACTTACATCATCATTTGAAGGTTTTTTTTGCAGAGTTGTGAGAAGTTTTGATGCTTTTGATCCATTTTGTTCCATGTATACCATTTTGTTTGTTTTAATGAGTATGTTTGTACTTTGTGTCAATAGGACTTTTTTTCTCTCTTTTTTTTCAACTTTTGAAGCAGTTATTGATCAGATATTTAGTTTGTTTTGATTAGAACAAAACAACAAGACAAGATGTGAAAGCAAACAGTTTCTTCTTTTACAAATTGAAGATAATGAGTTAGCTGAAGTCAGGAAGAAGTATTGCATTTTAAAGAGCCTAATTTTCCCCTTGTTATAGATTCTGATACCAGCATATGCAATTTTAATGGATTTTAGTTGAGAGTATCCAGTATCAAGCTAGGAGCACTACACTCAGTTAAAATATCGGAGTACACATATTGTCATCGTTTCATTCATCATGCAGTGCTTTTAACCCTTTGCCTGCTAAATTTCTAAAATTGACCTTTTCATCTTTCAATTTGGACAGTGCCACTTACCATTTAAAGGGGTATTAGTTGTAAAAGTACTGACTGAATAGTGAACTGTGCAGACCAAGTTCAGATTGCAGGGATGTGCAGGCTGATCTTGGTCAGCACAGGTCACAAAGGCAGAGCCAATTTCCACCAGCAGGGTAAAGTTAAGGTTGCTTCTTGAGGAACAATCCACCTAGCTAGTTTGGAATGCAAGCTATAGCAAACTTAGTTCATATCATTTGCATTCAACTTTTCAGTTTTGCACTTTTGAAATTACTCACCTAACAGATATAGAAACTATTCATACCATGTACTCTCCTACATTCTTTAGATCTCTCCTGCCTACAAAAAAAGTATATTATATATAACAGGATAACTCTTGCTATTCCCATGAATACCCTGAATATGTAGGGAACATTTGTAAATAATCTGATTGTCTTGTCTCCATGCCAACGGTTTGTTTATGTCACATTCCAACATGCATGCAGCCAAAATACATGAATTGCACGTTAAGTTATCTTGTCATTATAAATCAAAGTGACTAAGATCAGTTTATTTGCATAATTTATTCTTTCTTAAGTTCATTTACTGTTTAATTCTACTAACTTTAACTTGTTTTTTGTTTTTGTTTTTTTTCCTGCATTTACTAACTGGAGAAGATTGTAACTTTAATTCTGGAATGTTTTACGCATTATGTAGAAATTTTGAGCTCATAACTATTGGGGTTTTTTTTGTTTCTTTCTTCTCCTATTCAGACAAAAATGTCTTGTAAATTCTAAAATAAACACTTTTTGCTTCAGAATTTATTTCTGCTATTTATACTGAGTTCAGTGCATGAAGTTTCTTGTCTTGTTTTTCATTAATAGTCCCCCAAATGTGATGCGAACACTGGACCCTTCGAATGCCCAAACCCCTCCCAATAATGTCCAGTCAACACCTGTACCGATGCAAGGTCGTAAACTATCGCCGGCTGAAGAGCGGGCCTTGCAGGCGGAACAAAGGGCCGCCTCACGCCAGGCTAGGTGCGTCTCTAATATTTTTCAATATTGCAGTGTGCAGTGGTAAAAAATTTGAAAGCTGTTTATGAAGATATTGTGATTAAGGTCTCAACAAATTTTTGACACGAGATTTTGGTGTCTTGAACACTTTGTCTTAAGGATGTCACAACATCATACATTTTTGTCTCTGTCGAACAGATTAAAGAAACATATTATTTTTATGTTATTTTTGTTGTTTTCGTTCTGTGCTTTTGCACACTTATCAAACATGTAGCAACAACACAGATTTCTTTGTATCTGTTTTTTGATGTTCGTTCATTTTTTTATCCCAATTTCATGCTTATGATTATTATTTCTCATAATCATTTTTATGTGTGATTATTTTTGCATGTTCAATGTCTGTGATTACTATGTTAACCTGTATGTTGTCTTCACTAAATGTAGTTTGATGTCTGTAATCAACAAATAGTTATCTCAGAAGCAAAAGATGAGTCTGGACTTACTGTGATGAAACTCATTCCACAGAAACGCTTAACTTCATCATTAGCAACTGTCTATCATACAAAGGAAACAAATTGTAGAAGCTTCCCAGGGGGGTTTGACACAGGAAGCAAGTCTGAAGTGCTTGAAAGAGAAATCAATATATTCCTTTCATTGCAACTATAAGTACCGGTAAATGAATTTGAGTGGAAAAAAGGTTCCATCAAAAGACGCATTGTCTGTGACTTGAACATTGTAGCATGCAAGTTTGTATATGAAGTCTTTAAACATATGTAACCAGTGTTATGATATGCTGTCAAAAAGCAATGTTGTTTGCCCTTTACCAAAAAGGTGTTGAAATTATATATTTATTCAAGAGCTTTGAAGGAATAGAATACCATATACATATATATTCAAGACCACCAGAACAAACAGAATTATTCTTTAAATTGAAAGGAATTTTCGTTTTTTTCAGCTGTTTTTATTTATGGACTTTTATTAGTATTTCTTTCAATTATTTTGACATACATATGATATTGCAGAATGAAGGATCTTGAAGATGATGCAATATGTGCCCAGGCAGTGATAGCCAAGGCTCAAGAACTTCAGAATGATGATGGGAAACCAACCAAGGCAGCCAGTAACCAGAATGGTGAAACTGAGGTATGAAAAAGTGGGCTGGTTCCCTTCCTTATTTAAGTTTTCCTTGTAGCATGATTGTGGAATATAGAAACTGAATTTAAGCATGAGCAAGTTAAAGAAGAAGAAAAGATAAGATTGGGTGTGTGGTTGAATCATTGGGTTGATTTTCATTTTGTTGGAAATGAACAATGAATTTTTCATGGTTTGTGACAAAGTTATTATTCATGTAATAAGTATCAGTAGAGCTTTGTTTGAACAATTCCAGTATTTCTGTAATAATTTGGAATTCATAAGGATGATGTCATAAGGATGATGTTTGTAAAGTATGTCTCATGATTCCCTGAACAGGAAATGACAGGAAGTGTCAGGTGGTGAAGTTTCAGAATCAGCAGTTAAGAAACATCCTGTTTTGTGTCTTCTTTTAAACCTATAATGTGGTTTTACAAAGAAGTGTCTTTGGTACCTTACAGCATAATGAATCATTGAATTAGAATAGTGGTCACATTTTGGGTATTAAGCAAAATTTAAATGCAATATGACGAACAGAATTCATAATCTATGCCATCTCTTACATGCTGCACTCAAAAGGTTCAGGTAACAAACATGTCCCCAGTTAAACTGGTTATATCTCAGCGTCTCGGTGACACTTCAGTAAAGGAAAAATCCCAGGTGGTGGATGAGAAAGTCTTGCATAAAACAGTTGAAGTCATAGATGAGAAAACAGGCAAACCAACCATTCAGAGGCTTCAACTTATACAAAAAGTTGTTGAAACTGAGGTAGATTGTGGAATTTTCCAGCACCCGTTCTCCCACACGTGTAAACCCTGCCAGTAGGGGGCAGACCAACCTGCTTGCTTCACTGTCACTCAATACCTTTTACAAATCTCCATTGAAGTAAAGCCTCAAAAAAAAAAAAAGAAATATGGTCTTTTATGGGTTTTGTACTAAACATTGAGCTGACAGCACCGACTTATACTGGCTTCATTCATTTAGGCGACACTTTTTTGCATGAAGGTAGTTTTAAAGAGTCAGGGTTGAGGCTTATACATTGATTTAATGGTAAACTGGTTTTTTCCTAGAATTGTAATTATGAATTTCTAAGCTATGATAATGCCAGTCTTGATGTGTTATGGATGCGGAAATGTTTTTAATGTATCAGCTGAACTGTTTTTGACCAAGAATAAAGGGATTAATATATTTCAGACACAAATTGACTAATAGGGTGACCTGAATCATGCTACAGATTTCTGTGATATAAGACCAGTAACTTGAATTAAAGGAAGCTGTTTTTAATCTCTATTTTTGATAAGCAAGTTTCCAGTAAAATTACTGTATACAAATTAACATTCTTAACAATTAGTAAAGTGGCACTTGTAAAAATGGAATGCTTGACACAGTTCTTATTGCTGAAGCTGTTGTCTGTGTTGGTTTTAAGTGTAATTTCTTTTTGGTATCTGATTGATTGAAGTTTTTTCTCAGTTTTTTAGCTCACCTGAGCAAATGCTCAGGGTGAGTCATTATGATCACCCTGTGTCTGGTGGCTGTCGTCCATCATCAACATTTTACTTTAAATGACATCTCCTCCTAAACCAGAAGATCAGTTTTAACCAGTCTTGATAGAAATGTTCCTTATATTGCCCTTTTCTAAAATTGCTCAAAGCTTTCCACTGCATTGCACATACGGGCTGAAAAAGCTGAAAATAGAAAAAAATTGAAACAACATCTCCTAAACAGCATGGTAATTGGCCACCAAATTTTACAGAAATGTTCCTTACATAGCTCAGATTATTCCCCTCCATTAAACAAAATGGCCACCAGAGCTAAAAATAGATTTTCTTGAATATTTAGCTTCAAATGACATCTCTGCAGAAACCTCTAGGCCACTTTAAACTAAACTTAATAGAAATGTTCCTTATATTTCCCTTTTCTAAGTTTGCTCCATTGCACATAAGGGCTACAAAAACTAAAAATAGATAAAAATTCGTATAACATCTCTTCCTAAACAACAAGGTGATTTTCCACCAAATTTCACAGAAATGTTTCTTACAGAGCTCTTTATTGAAATTTTTATTAAGGTTCTACTTAATTAAACAAAATGGGGCCAGAGCTGAAAATAGATTTTCATCAATATTTGGCTTCAAATAACATCTCCTCTCAAACCACTAAGTCATTATGGAAATTTTCCTGATATTGCCCTTTTCTAAAATTGTTCAAACTGATCTGCTCCTCTGCACATAAGGGGCTGCAAAAGCTAAAAGTAGAAAAAAAATAAAACAACATCTCCATCCAAAGGGCAATGTGATTTTCTTTCCAATTTTACAGAAATGTTCCTTACATAGCTTTCTATTAAAATTATTCAGATGGATCTGCTCCATTGCACAAAATGGCCACCAAAGCTAAAAATAGATTTTGTCAATATTTGGCCTCAAATGACATCTCCTTACAAGCTGCCCCGTGGGGTTTTTTTTTATGCTCCCCAAAGGGAGAGCATATAGTCACCACCTTGTCCGTCTGTCTATCTGTCCATCTGTTGTGCTTGTCTGGAGCATAACCTGAAAACCCTTGGACATAATTTGTTTAAACTGCACACAGTGGTAGAGGGCATTGAGGCGGAGTGCAGTGCCAAAGAACCATAACTCTATTTTGCCCCATTTTTGAATTATCTCCCCTATTAGAAAAATCTTGTCTGGAGCATAACCTGAAAACCCTTGGACATAATTTGTTTAAACTGCACACAATGGTAGAGGGCATTGAGGTGGAGTGCAGTGCCCAATTTATGACTTTGCTTGTATGTTCTTGCCTTGCACATGTCCCTTTGGCTCCTGCTTTGGGGAGCATATATCGGTTTTACTGATCGCCTTGTTTTTGTATAAAATATGAGATCTTTGAAAGTTTTCATGTAGAAAATGTAATATTGCATCTGATGCTTGCTTAACAGCAGACCCACAGCTAGAGTACTCGGGTGAGTGATCCAGGGCCATCATGGCCCTCTTGTCTCAAATTGCAAATTTCTTTGAAGTTTTGTTTGATTTTTTTTCTCTTTAGGAGCCAATTACTCTAGTTTGATTAATTAAAGCCTTGCCTTAAGTGAAGTTACATTCTAAGAATATCCATTGATGGTATCATAACAGCCATATATCTTCATATTTAATGATTGTCCTCACCAGTTAGATACACATTAGTCTTATTAGTTTCCTGTAGTTACTTGTAATGTTTCATAATAAACTGGTATCACTCCTTTCTGAAGCATCCCTTAGTGTAAAATGCTATGTTTTGTCCAGAATAACTGTGTCTAAAAAGAGAGGTTGATGTAATTTCGTAGTAAACAAAAAGTAGTGGTAATCATAAAAAGTTTCCAAATCCTCGAGATGGTTTTAAATGCTTTAAGATTGAGTGTATTAAATTCCAAGCTTGATTTTGCTACATTCCTGTATGTTATATTTCCTGCAAATCTTCCATTTTGAGTTTGCATGGTTATTGTCTTGGAGATATTGTTTATTGTTATCCTTTGTTCATGCTTAAAGCAGTGTTAATTTCTTTAAACAAGGAATTTTTCATTTGGATTTTGTTTTTGTATGTATGCAAATGTGAACTTAACAGACCATTTTATGTTACAAATAGATGTCCTGTAGACTAAAAGTTTCAAGATAGCTTCTCTTGTAACATGTTTGCTCATTGAAGTTGTCAAATGGATAATACAGATAAAAGACCAAAGATATACAAAAAAAAAAAAAAAAATATTTACAAGTTGAAGATTATTTGATAGTCTGCTAGTAGTTGCATTGATTGTACCCTGTTGTAAAATAATAGCAGGTATTCAAATATTCATTTGCAGAAACTTTATTCTTTGTACCTAGAACTTTCAGAATTACATTGCTGTATGAAATATCATACAGCCATTGAAACAACCATTGTTCACCTTAACCATTTGGAGGAGTAAAATTTAACTTGTTGTCATGTTAAGGAACTTTACTGTCTCCCTGACAGAAAGATGTTTCAGATTTGCCAAAGAGTTCTAGGAACTGGTTTTATATCAAAGAACTGTCTTCCATGAGTGTGTTAACTGTTGCAGACTAGAGAATGTTTGTTGTAGTGAGTGTTTGGTACAGTCATAGAACTGTCTTTGACAGACCTAAATACACAACAGAAGATGGTTACAGCTTTTCTCTAACTGTATTATTTTGTTCTCAGGTGGAGGTTACTAAAAGACAGATAATTGAGCTCAACTTAGATGATAGTACTTCTCCAATGAATAGTTCCAATGAAAGTCGGTAAGTGTAAATTAGATCAAGTTTGCTTGTCTTTGGAGGGATCTGTTTTTGGCACTTGCTTTAGAATCTTGTTCTATCTTTTGTAATGTTAGATAATGTTAGCTGAAGAGGACGTATTGTGTCTTACTGAATACTTGGGCACCATATCCAAGTGTAAGTCTGAAACGTTGATTTGGAACCAGGTAAATGTTTTCACCTGACAGTCAAAGTTCAACATACATAGTTTTGACTTTATATAGGAGTTGTAGTGATAAAATTGATAATGAAAAAGACTTTAAAAAAACTGAGTATTTATGTTAATGCAAACCATTAGACAGAGGAAACTCATGATGATAGTGGGAAAACATATAACAGAATGCAGTCAAATAGTCCAATTTGAAAATGATATTTCATGACTGAAGCCTTTGAATTCGGAATTCGCATCAGAACTGTTATCCTAAAATGTACATGTAACTATTTTGTGTTTTCAGGTAGTGTAAAGTTACCAACTATCTAGATAAAGTAGAAGAGGTTATACAGACAAATGGACTGTTTCGACCCAGGGCAGTTTGCAATAGAATGGCTGTACCTTGAATACGTCAGACCAAGGGGCAAAGCAACAAAACTGGTCTGCAGGAAAATGTTTTCTACATAGATACAGGAGTCTAACTCAGTAGACAAAAATACATTTTCATTGAACAACAAAAAAAAAATAATAAGATGCTGATTATTGTGCCATTTTTCATGCATTGAAAAATGGATGTGTGTGTGTGTGGCATTTCAAGGAAGTTCGGATGTGCAAGAGAATATTGTCACTTGGTTTATTATGCTATAAAAGCTGTGCACTTAACCGAGGGTACATTCAGGGTTGCATCCTGTCATTCACAAAGAAATTACCGACCTCTGCAACAAAATGCCTTAATCATAAAACTGAAATACTAACAATCTCTGTATAGTGACCTATGTCCATATTCATAATTTTTTTATTCCACAAAGAACAGACTTAGCCTAAAGGAATCATGTATGTTGTATTTAGTTACTGGTACATTTATGTTGTTATTCTCCTGAATCATCACAACAAGGTGATAAATTTTGTGTCTGAAAGAAAGGTTGTCCTGTGATTCTACAGTTTTAAAATAGTAAATACATGTTTCAGCATGATTTAAGGGGGGTGGGGGGGAGACTTAGACAAGCCTTTTCAGTCCTCTTATCAGATGTCAAGGCCACTGATTGGTCAGTTGTTGTTTTTTTATAGTTCTTTAATATGTCAGATCAGGATTTAAGCAGAATTCTTTTTCAAGAGATAAAAATGTTCTGATATATGATGATGATTGTGGAAGTTTTCAGACGTTTGGTTTAGTCTCTTGAGTTGGTACCCTGCATAAGCTTCGAAAAAAAAAAGGCCACAAGAATGTAACAGATTTTACCATGTTTTATATTTCGCTTTTGAATTTTATCACAAGGCTTCAGCGAGTTTTACCTGGTGAATTTTTTTTTATTTATTTGTGTAACTCAAGAAATGGGAAACAGTTAATCAGTGCAGTTGTATGTTTCGTACAGAATTTATATAGAATACTTGCTAAGAATGACAATCCAAAATAAGATGTGATTTAAAAAAAAAAGGTCCAGATTTGTTTAAAATGGACATAACATGTATGCATTTCATTTTTGCCACATATTCTTGAAAATTTATCCAGTTATTTTGCTGTAAATGCTTAGGTAACCAATATTTTATAGTTCAGAAATTATTTTTTATTTGGTCTTAGACATGATTCCTTGTATGTTGTAAGCAGGGTGGAAATTGTGGGTTGTCATATTGTTATAACAGTTTAATATTACTACTCAGATTTCTATCTGTTTTTTTATCATATGCGATTCTGCTGAAGCACATATTCTCATCATGTACACATCAGAAGGTAAAGCACAATGCCTGTATTAATATATGATATATTATTGCTTCACTTCCCATTTATAAGTTGTGTTCAGAATGAAGTTTTCTAGATCTAGGTCTAATCTTTATACATTATATTCAAAGTAAGGTGAATTCTGCTTATTTATAATCTTAATGTTAAGTAAGTAATCCTAGATATATATATAATTTAATTAATACTGGTTACTATAGACTGCCTGGATCTTGAATAATCTCTAAGTGGGTTATCAAGATCAGAGGTGATTACCTATGTGCAAATGTGTCAATAGTTTAACTTGTTTTGAATGGCACTTACTAGAAGAATACAGTGTATTTCTAATGTGCTTGTACTTGTTCATCTAATTCAGTTATGTGAGCTTTTCCTGATCATGTGATTAAAACATACAACAAAAGTTGTAAAGTAGTTGTTTTAGGAAATTGCTTTTTGCTGGTCTTTTGCAGCCCCCTCCAGCCACTGTTGGGCTCGTGTTGAGGTTTGACAAAGAAACTCCGACAGGATTTCATTATTTTACTATCCTGGAATGGAATATTTGTTTTACTGGAATGGCCCTGAACAGATCTTTATCATATTTAACAAACTGTTTTAGTGCATTTAACGAGTTTCTTTACTATGTATCTGTTTGACCTTGACATTTGACCTTAGTGTTTCAGAACTGAAGAAGAAATATTTAAATTCGAGAAATCAGATTATTATCTGGACCTTCATAATGCGAACCCTTTGTAAATAACTAGATTTTTTTTTCAAATAAAAAAGGTGTTTGAAAAGATGGAAGCATAGTGTAAGAGAGTATTCAGGGATATGTTATAAATATTAGGAATAGTTTAAAGAACCTGTCATACTTAATGGGTCAGTAATGGCAGTAACATGATGTTAAATCTAGGATAGTATTGTTAAATTATGACTTGTTGTATATATAATCAGGAGTTAAGAAATACACCCTAATGTTGTTGAATTAAAGGAAATGTAATGTTGAAAGGTCTAACTTGGAATGTAAATCTAATCAAATCAGCATTTCATGTACATGTATTTATCTCCTTTGTTGATTTATGTTGTAAAGGTTCCCTGAAATAGAATTTAACAGAATTTTGCAGGAATTTGGAAGTTTGATAATTCTGTTATAAAAATGTATTTGGGCACTTGGTTGAAACTGATATATCTTAGTAGCTAAAGTAGTTATGCTCCAAAACTTCATTTTGTACAGCTGGGTTTTGTTACTTTACAGTTACAGCTTGGTGAGTGTTATGCTGCCTTACCCGACTTTAACAGTATACTGACAAGTAAATCAAAGCCTGTTTTTGTTAATGTTGTATGTTTTCCGAAAAACAGATTTCAGTTTCTTCCTCTTGAAATTTATATACCAAGCGTCTTTCTTTTAAAATACAGTTGATAAAGCCAAACAAAAGTGTTTGTTTATTGCCTAAGTATTATTGCTTTAAAAGCCTCATTCTCAAATAGCTGTGTTTCTGACAGGTTTAGAGAGAAAGAAAACAACAACTAGAGTAGTAGAAATGGCCTAATATTGCAGAAGAGGCACATTAATTTTAAATAGAGCTGTTGTTTTGTTTTCATTGTTGTTTTTGCTAAACCTTAGGGTGTGTAAAGGAAAATTCTCCATTTAGTCTTGTATTTCGTTTATTTGAAAATAAAAGGGTGATTGTAAAAAGTGGCTTTCACTGTTAAATGTTTTTGGTTGTACTTGGTTTCATGATTTTTTTTAATTTTTAATTCGGAAACACATTTGAAAGAAGAAAAAAAATTGTTGACTTTTTGTAACAGTATAGTAAGGGTTTATCCAGTAGGAGAGAATGATCAGGGACCTAGCAGCCTGAGTGTGGTAACTTCTCATCCTTGTGTTGAATTCTGTGCTGTGATTTGCTTAGACGACAACACTTTGTACTGTGTAGAGTAAGAGCATTGTTATTTGTTTATTTTTGTATGAATTTTAATTTCATTTTGAATGTTTTAGGCTATTGTTTTTTTTTTTTAATTTGAAAGTATAAAGTATAAGGAAATATTTTTAGCTTTTAATCAGAAGTTTTTAGGCTGTTTTTATTTAATGAATGAATTCTTTGCTACAGTAATATAATGCATTTGCAGATTTTTATTTGGGTGTTAGATTTTTATATATGTTACCATGACTATATTTCTTTCTGTGTTTCTAAAGGCTGTTATAAGCAGAGAAGTTGTTCACTGGCATTTGTGTTATAGTAGCATTTTTTTTCTTTCAGAAAGCAAGTTTATCATGTTTAGCCTTCTGTATTCATTTATATGAACAATAGCTTGTTTAAACTACAGTTTTTTGTGTGTTATTCACCCAAAATGTGTGCATTGATCATAAATTACTGATCTGAGTCTTGATAATACTTGGCACAGGGTGTGGCTGAAAAAGTTTCTTTTCTGCTATCTGCCCTGCACATGTGGAAATCATGAAGAGATCTCAAAATATGCAAAGTTTATGCAGACCTGTTTCCTTAGCCTTATCACCTGTATTATCTGCCCTTTATCCTTTAATGAGAGATGTCATGGAAGTTTTCATTGAAAATACTAAGATATTAATGAACACATTTCTTCTCAGAATTTACCAGTTGTTTGATAGACTGACTGTTGTAGGGAAAAGTAAGATTAACTGATAAGAATATAAGTTTAACTCTCAGCCAGTCATTTCCCTTCTGTTAGTTCCTAGAGCACTGTGCCAAAATTAAGATGGGCTTAAGGTTAATAGCAGGTACTTGTTCTTAAAACTAAAGCATTTTCTTATGCATTTATTAAGCAAATATATGTATGAAGTGCCAAGATAGTAGAAAAAGTTTGACAGAATTGTTGTTTTCTGATCTGTAAACAGATTGATATAATGTTTTTATGTTTCCTGTTAAGATGATCATGAATGAAATTTCACAGGTCATATCACATTTATTTTGAGTTTCACTACTGCTGTTTGCATTGGTATAGCTTCAAGTTAATTTTGCTTATTTTCTCTTCCCTGTCTTCATTTAGTAAAGCATTTTTTTTTCAACCGAAATGAAATTGTTAACTCTTAACTGATGCATGTTTTTTTAGGTGTTGCATATTAAAACAACTTTTCTAACACCAGAAGTAGCTTCCTTTGGAGAGGTCTTCAAAAACTATCAACTGAAACTGTACAGATGTAACTTTAAAGCTTGTCAAGTTTTGTTGGTAAGAAAAATGTAAATGAAAGGCCTAATATTGATTTAATTGCTGATATATTACCCAAGTTATGGTAGTAAATACTTTGTTACCTAAGCTTATCTTAACCTGGAACAGTGAAATTCCCTTGTTATTGTTGGGCCTTACTGACATAGGAAATGGTGATTTTTTTTCTTCATATTTAACATTGTTCTGTTTCTTGCACTGTTTAGTATCAGATATAATGGTAATAAATATATATATAAACATACATATCCACATTTTGTGCAATTATGTTTTAATAAGCTGTATAATTTAGCAACCTATGTGTCAAAAAATTATGTCAACTAACTTTATGAGGGATATATATATATGCCCATCTCCTGTCTTGATTGTTAAAAATTCATCCAAATAATGGCCATGATTGGTTGGAATTTTTGTCTTGTGAATCAATTTCTTCTTACGGTAAAATTATGAAGTAATTTATTTGTAAATTGTTTTGTTTTAATTTAATCAGCTTGTTTTTACTGTATATTGATTTTCTTACAAAGAATTGAACAAATCCGCAGAAATTAAAACTTAGACATTAAAAATAGAATAGCAAGTCATTTTGAAATATTTATTTTGCATTTAAACAATTTTTTTTAACTGTTTTAATTTGCAGAGAGTTGAAATAGTGAGAATGTGTATACTGATTGACTGCTAATGAAATAAAAACAAATGATTTTTAAATTGTAATAATTTGTGTATACATAATAAGATTATCTATTTAATATTGATTGCTATTGTAAAATACTAACTTGCAAGGAAAGGCTGGTAACTAGTTTATAATGTTAACTGTGTATAGATGATTCTTTGTTTGTAAAAAAGAATACTGATATTTTTTGGTTTTGTTTTGCTACAGAAAGTTTTGCTATTCAATCCCATTTTGAAGTGTTACTTTGGGATAATTGACATTAGCATTAAACAATCAAGGCCACTTCAGAACAGTTAACAGCATTGCCTCGACCTGCAAGTTAGTGTTCACGAAATATGTAGAAAAAATCACTGGTAGCAGGTAATTTATGAAGTAAATCTCTTTCCTCACTTTTTATTTTCAAGTCTCAATTGTTGACTGAATTTTATGTTTTAAGTTGTAAAGTATGTAATGTGTAAGATTTATAAACTGAGTTGTTTTACAGATAAAAAAAATTAGTTGATTTTTATTGTAAAATATAATGGATAATATATTCAGCAGTATGGTATGATCTATTAGTAGGAGTTGCAGTTATTCTGCTGTATTACTTAACTCCCACAGTATTCAGAGGTTCTGCATAACTTGTCTGCTGCTGGATGACATATTGTTAATTTTGGGTTTGGAAAAATATCATTCATTTGTAACTAATTTGCTTTATAGATCTGTACATTATAAAATAATAAAATATATGACCCAAGTATTGTTTCTGGTTTGTTTCTTTTCAGAAGACAATTTGTCTTCTTAAGTATAAGTAAATGTTCTAGAGTTTTTGTGCAGAGAGCTATGCACAGCTTAATGTTTTAAATGATTTAATAGTTAAATTATTCAAGGTGCAATTGTCTAGGAACTGATATACCAATAGGCAGATCATCCTAAAATGCAGAATGCTGCTCTAAGAAATGCTAACTTGGTACATGTGCTATCGAAGAATACTACCATTGCCTAACAGGTGCTAATGAAATACAGACTAGTTGTATTCAGACCAAAAACAAACAAGACATTTTTTAATGACAGCTGAGAATGAATTTATTGCTACTAAGCCTTGTACTGTTACATCATATATGTGTGCTGCTAAAGAAAAGCATAGCACTCGATGGACAAAACTGCTTTCTAACAAGTCTGAAGATGATTTTGTTCAAAAAACAATGTTGAAGAAACTGCTTTAAGCATGATGATGAGAGCAAAGTTGATCCCTCTAACGACATGTCAATGTGTCCAGTACCACAGCTAAACACATCAGCCCTTTTGCAGAAATATCCTACTCAGAACTATCAAATGCATCGGTCCGGTTAACACTTTAAAAACAGAAAAAAACACGCCATAAGACTGCATCAGCTCAGTTAATACCTTTTTAAATAAAATCCTACAGTACCACAGCATGCCTCAGTCCAGTTAAAACTGTCGTTTGTGCTTCAAAGCATTGCCTCAGTCAGTTAAAACTGTCTTTAATGCTTCAAAGCATTGCCTCAGTCCAGTTAAAACTGTCTTTTGTGCTTCAAAGCATTGCCTCAGTCCAGTTAAAACTGTCTTTTGTGCTTCAAAGCATTGCCTCAGTCCAGTTAAAACTGTCTTTTGTGCTTCAAAGCATTGCCACAGTCCAGTTAAAACTGTCTTTTGTGCTTCAAAGCATTGTCTCAGTCCAGTTAAAGCTGTCTTTTGTGCTTCAAAGCATTGCCTCAGTCCAATAAACACTGTCTTCTTCCAAGAAAAGCACAACTACCACAGGACTCCTCAACAAAGTTAACACTGTTTCCTTTTTAGAAAAGCAAACCTACCACAGGACTGCCTCAAATCAGTTGCAACTTTTTCACATAGGACTGCTTCAGCCAAGTTACCACTTTTCCCTTTTAAGAAAACTGCACCTTCAGTAGGACTGCCTCAGCTTAGCAAACACCGCCCTCTTTTAAGAAAAGCATGCCTACCATATGATTGTCTCAGTCCAGTTACCACAGTCTTCTCTTAAGAAAAGCACTTCTACCATTGGACTACCTCATTCTAGTTTTAAAACAAAACGCGCTTACTGTAAGACTGCTTCAGCCAAGTTACTGTCTTCTTTAAAGACAAGCACGTTTACCATAAGACTGTCTTAGTCTCGTAACCACTGCCTTCTTCAAGAAAAGCATGCTTGCATAAGATTGCCTCAGCCCAATTACCACTGTCTTCTTTTAAGAAAAGTACATCCTCATTCCAGTTACCACTGCCTTCTAAGAAATGCACGCCTATCTTAGGACTGCATCAGTCCAGTTAAAGATGTTCTATAATGAAAAGCACGCTAACCGAACGACTGTCCAGCTACTGTTGCCTTCTTTTCAGAAAAGCACCCTTACCATAGGACTACTTAATTCGATTTACCACTGTCTTGTTTTAAGAAAAGCACGTCTACCGCAGGAATGACTAATTGCAGTAACCAATTTATTGTGTTAAGAAAAGCCCGACTACCATAAGACAGCTTCAGTCTTATTTTTAAGGAAAGCACTCCTCCCATAGGGCTACCTCATTCCAGATAATAATGTCCTTTCTAAGAAAAGAACGTCTATGACAGGACTACCTCATTTCATTTACCGCTGTCTTTTGTAACAAAAGCACGCTCATCAATTGATTGCATCAGTTCACTTAACACTCTTGCTTTAAGGAAATCATGCCTACCACAGTACTGCCCCGGCCCACTAACCACTGTCTTCTTTTAAGAAAATCATGCTTACCATAGGACTGCCTCGATCCAGACACCATTGTCATCTTGTATGGAAAGCACTGAGGACTGTCTGAGGCCAGTTATCACTGTCTTCCTTTAAGAAAAGCACGCCTACTGACCGACAAAATTATTCTCTTATATAAAATGTTCGTTTCTGACTCCGCGTGGGAGCATTTCTGAAACTGAGTCAGCGTGACTGCATTTTCGTTTTAGGCATTAATTTTACGAAAATCTGCATTCGAAGCAAACCCAAGCGAAATTCAAAGCAGTGAATTATCTAAACGCCAATCGGTTTTGCTTTTGTAGAATGAACAAAAATGCTATACAACGAAGTTTCAGTCAAATTTACGGTGATTTTTACCAGAGTCCGCCTCGGAGCATCCTGTGAAAAAACGCCAACCCGTTTACATGTCTAGCAATTAAAACTGTAAAAAATCTTTACTTTAAACAAAACACACAAGTCAATCTTCGGTGAACAACATGATTTTCTATAACTTATCGAAAAAGACAAAAAAGAGGTCCTTGTGGGAACACAGAGCAGGTCCGCAATGGTAGTATATTACAACTGATTCCAGTAACCACTGCCCTTTTTAAGGGAAGCACCCTTATCATACGTAGGACTGCTTCAATCCAGTAACCACTATCTTCTTTTAATGAAAGCACTCCTACCACAGAAAGGTCTCAGCCCAGTGATCACTACCTTCTTTAAAGAAAAGCACACCTACCATAGGAATGCCTCAGTCCAGTTTATTCTTTTGAAGAAAGTACGCGTACAATTGGACTGCCTTATCCTAGTAAACACTGTCTTATTTCTTAAAATGCACGCTTACTGTAGGACTGCCTCAGCCAGTTACCACTGACTTCTTTTAAGAAAACCACGTCTTCAATTTGACTGCCTCCACCCCGCAAACACTGTCTTTTTTTAAGAAAAGCACGGACTCCATATGACTGCCTTAGTTCCGTTAATACTGTCGTCTTTAAGAAGGATTTTCTCAGCCCAATAACCGCTTTCTTCTTTTAAGAACAGCACCTTGCCATAGGACTACCTAATTCCAGTTTCCAATGTTTTGTATTAACACAAGAACGTCTTCCACAGTACTACCTCATTACAGTTTGTAACAAAAGCACGCTCATCATTTGACTGTATCAACTCAGTTAACACTCTTGTTTTAAGAAAAGCATGCCTACCATAAGACTGTTTCTGCCCAGTAACCACTGTCTTCTTTTAAAAATGCATGCCTTTCATTTGACAGTCTCCACACAGTCGCTACTGTCATTTTATAAGAAAAGCACGCCTTCCATAGGACTGCCTCAAACCCAGTCACCACTGCCATGTCACTACTGTCATTTTATAAGAAAAGCAGGCCTTCCATACGACTGCATCAATCCAGTCACTTCTGTTATTTAATAAGGAAAGCACGCCTTTCATAGGACTGCCTCAACCTAGTCACCACTGTTATTTTATAAGGAAAGCACGCCTTCCATAGGACTGCCTCAACCCAGTCACGACTGTTATTTTATAAGGAAAGCACGCCTTCCATAGGACTGCCTCAACCCAGTCACTACTGTCATTTTATAAGGAAAGCACGCCTTCCATAGGACTGCCTCAACCCAGTCACTACTGTTATTTTATAAGGAAAGCACGCCTTCCATAGGACTGCCTCAACCCAGTCACTACTGTCATTTTATAAGTAAAGCACGCCTTCCATTTGACCGCCTCAACCCAGTCACTACTGTCATTTTATAAGGAAAGCACGCCTTCCATAGGACTGCCTCAACCCAGTCACCACTGTTATTTTAAAAGGAAAGCACGCCTTCCATAGGACCGCCTCAACCCAGTCACTACTGTCATTTTATAAGGAAAGCACGCCTTCCATAGGACTGCCTCAACCCAGTCACTACTGTCATTTTATAAGGAAAGCAAGCCTTCCATAGGACTGCCTCAACCCAGTCACCACTGTTATTTTATAAGGAAAGCAAGCCTTCCATAGGACTGCCTCAACCCAGTCACTACTGTTATTTTATAAGGAAAGCACGCCTCCATAGGACCGCCTCAACCCAGTCACTACTGTCATTTTATAAGGAAAGCACGCCTTCCATACGACTGCCTCAACCCAGTCACTACTGTCATTTTATAAGGAAAGCAAGCCTTCCATAGGACTGCCTCAACCCAGTCACTACTGTCATTTTATAAGGAAAGCAAGCCTTCCATAGGACTGCCTCAACCCAGTCACTACTGTCATTTTATAAGGAAAGCAAGCCTTGTATAGGACTGCCTCAACCCATTCACCACTGTTATTTGATAAGGAAAGCACGCCTCCATAGGACTGCCTCAACCCAGTCACTACTGTCATTTTATAAGGAAAGCACGCCTTCCATAGGACTGCCTCAACCCAGTCACCACTGTTATTTTATAAGGAAAGCACGCCTTCCATAGGACTGCCTCAACCCAGTCACTACTGTCATTTTATAAGGAAAGCACGCCTTCCATAGGACTGCCTCAACCCAGTCACCACTGTTATTTTATAAGGAAAGCACGCCTTCCATAGGACTGCCTCAACCCAGTCACTACTGTCATTTTATAAGGAAAGCACGCCTTCCATAGGACTGCCTCAACCCAGTCACTACTGTCATTTTATAAGGAAAGCAAGCCTTCCATAGGACTGCCTCAACCCAGTCACCACTGTCATTTTATAAGGAAAGCAAGCCTTCTATAGGACTGCCTCAACCCAGTCACTACTGTCATTTTATAAGTAAAGCACGCCTTCCATAGGACTGCCTCAACCCAGTCACTACTGTCATTTTATAAGGAAAGCACGCCTTCTATAGGACTGCGTCAACCCAGTCACTACTGTCATTTTATAAGGAAAGCACGCCTTCCATACGACTGCCTCAACCCAGTCACTACTGTCATTTTATAAGGAAAGCAAGCCTTCCATACGACTGCCTCAACCCAGTCACTACTGTTATTTTATAAGGAAAGCACGCCTTCCATACGACTGCCTCAACCCAGTCACTACTGTCATTTTATAAGGAAAGCACGCCTTCCATAGGACTGCCTCAACCCAGTCACCACTGTTATTTTATAAGGAAAGCACGCCTTCCATAGGACTGCCTCAACCCAGTCACTACTGTCATTTTATAAGGAAAGCACGCCTTCCATAGGACTGCCTCAACCCAGTCACTACTGTCATTTATAAGGAAAGCAAGCCTTCTATAGGACTGCCTCAACCCAGTCACCACTGTTATTTTATAAGGAAAGCACTCCTACCACAGGAATGTCTCAGCCCAGTAACCACTGTTTTCTTTTGAGGAAAGTACGCCTACGATTGGACTGCCTTCTCCTAGTAAACACTGTCTTATTTCTTTAAAGGCACGCTTACTGTAGGACTGCCTCGGCCAGTTACCACTGACTTCTTTTTTTTTTAAAAAACACGTCTTCAATGACTGACTCAACCCCGAAAACACTGTCTTCTTTGAAGAAAAGCACGAATAAAAGCACGGATACCATATAACTGCCTCAGCCCAGCCCAGTAATCTATGGTATCTTTTATGAGAAACACTCCTGCCATGGGACTATCTCATTCCAGTTAACACAGTCTTCTTTTTAAAAGGCACGCTTATGTAGGACTGCCTCAACATAGTTAAAGCGATTGACTCAAGGGCTTTTGCTTTGAAATTGAAGAGAAGTTGATATATTTTGTAAAAACATTATTTTATGCTTCTATACACCTTGAAAACTGAAGAAAAAAAGGGGTTTTTTTTAGGATTCGAACTTACGCCTATCAGATCAGTAAAACTAAAAACAGAATGTTAGTATTTCACGCATTTTACGGTCACTTTTAAAAGAGGTATGACTATACTTTCATAATAACATTCTGTTAGTAACATAACTATTTAATATCAGACCCAGCTGAGCATATCATTTCGGTCTAAGTTTACCGAAAAGGATGAGAGTGAAACATAACTTGCATTGTTATTCATTTTTATTTCGCAAATTATGGAACTTGTATCAGTCTAAAAACAAACAAAGATAAGTTTGATTTAAAGTTGGAAAGACGACAACATACAGCCAAAGATAACGTAAGTTCTTCAGAGCATTTTTTATTCAACTATAAGTCCTTAATATCGCCTCCCGTTATATAAACATGTCCGTTTAGAATCACGGGATTATGACGGAAATTAGAATAATTTTCAGGGGAGCGCACCTTGATATAAAAGCTGAAAAAATGGCTTCTGCTGGAATGGAATTGATGTTTAATTCTGTAAAGCCTCAAATTAAATCGCCCCAAGACAGTGTTTTATGTGTACTTCACTGGCAGATAGTTTCAGATGGTTTCAAATGTATTGGATTGGGAGAGAAAGTGAGTTGACAACGTATAGCGCTCATCATGACGATGCAACTTTCAGTTTAGATATTTCGTTACTTTAAATTCCATAGGTGCTCGATTGGAATTACGGACAAAACGGACCATGGACAAAACGGACCAGACAAAACGGACCAATTTTGGGGACAGAACGGACCATAATATGAGACGAAACGGACCATATCCAGGGACAAAACGGACCATCCAAAAATTAATTTTTACTCCAGTTAAATTTATATCAGCTTCCATTATGAGGCGTTTTAGGTGTGTAGTTTAATGCATCTTACAAAAGAAAGTAAAATTTGCCATCACACTAGCATGTATTTTGGGCTTCCATCCTGAGGTATTGAAGGAAGTTGTAATTATTTAGTAACTGTTAATTATGTGCGTTTCTTTATGTATTTATTGTTGTGTTAAAGTTTGTTCATGCATATATTATTTTTATTTCCAGAATAAAAGTCTTCACAATTTCAAGCCTTTTTATGATAATATTACCATTAAGTATTATCTGCTCTGTCTAAATATTCATCAAAACAAGAAAAAAGGCAGATCAGGAAAAACACAGTCAGAAAACACACATACGAAGTAACAAATACATAGTCTATGTGTAAGTAATCGACAACTTGTAAATAATGTACATATATATGCTCTCCACATCGAGGAAATAAAGATATCTATCTATCTATCTATCTATCTTAAAAAAAAAATCGAACGTGAAATAAACTAATTTTCAGTTTGCGCGGCTTTAACAAAGTAGAAAGGAGGGGTGATAATCCATATGCCATTGTCTATATCGTTTGAACGATTTTCAAAGGCGACCGCAATTAAATTAATCTTGTCAAGTAGTTATCATGTTTTTGCACCTCATTAACAACCGACAGTTATTAACAAACTGTAAGTTGTCGGAATTCACACCTAGATAAAAATTCTTTTTCTCAATTGTATAATTCAGTTAACTATCGAATCTTAATTATCCATTTAGGCATTAAGTGCAGCTATAATGTATTTTGCAACAGTAACAAATTACATTAGACATATCTAATTGTAATTAACTCTAATTTGGAAACAAAAGAGAAACAAACAGCAAATTACAATTTTTTTCTTTTGAATTATTATATATATTTTTTATTATACTAACATTACTCGAATCAAAAAATAAAAGTTTAACAATTTGTGCCGATATATGGGTCACTTATAAATTCTATTTACTTTTATATGATGCATTATTCTACACACCGACAAAAAAATAAAATACATGCTAGTATGATGGCAAATTTTACTTTCTTTTGTAAGATGCATTATACTTCACCCTTAAACGTCTTATATTGGAAGCTGATATGAATTTAACTGGAGTAAATTTTTTTTTTTTTGGATGGTCCGTTTTTTCCCCGGACATGGTCCGTTTCGTCTCACATTATGGTCCGTTTTGTCCCCAAAATTGGTCCGTTTTGTCTGGTCCGTTTTGTCCATGGTCCGTTTTGTCCGTCAGGCCTCGATTGTATCCAATAATTATAAATTAGCAAACTTACAAAAGTACCATTTTCACTCTGTATATTTGCTAATTTATGAATTTTTGGATACAACCGAGCACCTATGTCAAATTCCATTTGACAATGTTGACAGACGTTTCCCCAAGACTTTTCCTCCCAAGACATTTCACCACCAAAATGGGAGTGAAAAGTCCAGACTTATTGACACTTTTCATCCTTAATACATATTTATTATAATGTTTAAAAAGAAAAATATCCATGATAATATTACATTTAAATAACCAAAATGAATTAAAAGATAGTACAAAGATTATTTTAATGTCATAGATTATTTTTATATTTTAATTTAATGTCTGAAAAGTTACTGAAATAATTGTATTAAATATAAGAAAAATCATTTATAAAATATGTGAATGGTTAAAATAATATTTTTTCTTTATTTGAAAAATACATTTAGTTCAGTAAAGTTAGAAGTTTTTAATAAAGATAAATCATTATCTTAACAAACAACAAATAAGGCAGTATCCATGTCTAGAATGCATAAAGGATGTTCGGCCAAGAAAGCATGCTGTTGCAAGTGAGTCGTTCAATAGATATCAGCAAAGAACCTGCAACACTAATAAACTTTTTAACAAATGATTGCTGTCACTGGATTATGAAATAATATCTGCACACCATAAATGCATTTTAAGATAATTATTTATATGTTATAAAAAATTTTATTATAAGAGACTTCGCAGTATTAATATGACATATTGCATTCCATTTCATTTTTTATTTTAATCAATTACTGGTACTTTTCTTATAATAGTTGTAATTAATTCATTTTAGTTCTCATATCTATATAAATTAAGTGTAATCTGAGTTTTTTCAAATTTAATTGTTATTAATTTATTATGTTTTTGAAGAAAAATAAACTCAGCAGTGTTACACAGACAGGTTTTAAGAAAGTTCTTGCAACAAGAAAACTGGAACACTAATAATAAATTGTACAAATTGGGCATTATAAGTATTTGTTTCTATTTCAGGAATTAAATGAGAGAATAAATAACTTGATAAGTTTGAATCATTGCCTGATTGAGTTTTAATTATACCATTGTTTAATCAGCACCTCATCCCTGGATGTGTGAAGTATTTGTATATTGCCAATCAAGGGGAGTTGATTGACAATCTTTACAAAACATGCTTCTAAAGGTGTTTACAGTTAAAAGGTGTTAATTATGTTATTAATTTAATTAATCAAAAGCCATATTTTTTTCTAAATTATGAAAAAATCGTCTAAACTTATTGAATGAGCATCAATATAATATATATAATTATTAACATTAAGAAAATCTAAAAAATATAAAGGTATTATTATCACAATCTTAGTTCATATTACATTTTGAGGGGTGAAATGTCTTGTTTGATGAAAATCTTGGGAGGAAATATGTCTTAGGAGTGAAGTGTCTTGGTGAAGAAAAATCTTGGTGGTGAAACGACTGGAAATTATTTGACAAACTGTCATAGCCAGTTGAATACAGTGTTGCAATCACCTACATCTATGCATACACCCACTCTCTTTGAATTTCTTTGATCTTAGTACCATTGGACATACGGCCAAATGTCCCCTAAACAATTCAACTCTGTCATCCATTGTGAGAAAAATGGCAGTTTCTATGGAGAGTGGGAGAACAGTGCTGGTCCTTCCATGGAATGATGGTTAGGTAAAGGGCAGAAAAAGGTCAATCAGGGCACTAAATGAAAGCAGCCAGGCTGTAGTGAAAATGGGCAGTGTTGGCTGCCATGCATAACAGTTTTAGATGCAACTCTGTGCATCAATGTCCATAGATTGAGGCATTACACAGAATCAGATTAAGGCAATGTGCAGGCCACAATGCACAGATTAAGGCAATGGACCTTTATTGGTATTGCTCACAATGCACAAGTTACGGCAGTGTGCAGAGATGGGGATTGGCCACAATGAACAGATTAAGACAGTGTGCAGTTATTGGTAATGATATTAATGCATAGCTGTATTCATAATTGCTGTGGAATTTTGAAATGACATGTAATTGTGAAATATGGCTGTTTTACATGTAAACAGTTTTTTATTTTCAGTGGCTGTATAAATCTATAAAACTTGGTTGATTAGATATTTTTGAAATTCATTTAGAGTCTGTTACATAGATACCGGGTAATGTTTTTTTTATTATTTCTAGGGTGGTAATAATGAGGAGGAGACAGAAATGTTACCAGATGGATGGAATACAACACCAGATCTTTATGTTCTCAGATACAAGTTGGGGACTACTGGAGCTGTTTATGTATTTAAAGTGATAGGAGTTGATGGAACATTGCTTGTTCATTTCTGGGTAAATATTATTGGAAATACTTTTTTTATTGAATTTTCTCTTTCTTCTCCTTCTGATAATGTAATAACATTCCCCAAGGCATTTTTTGTACAAGTTACTGTACAAGTTTAGAGAATTGCCAATACAAATATATTCTACCTTTTGTGAGGGAATCTGACAATGATATTAAAGTCCTATTAATATCACAATGGTATAATATTATATCTCTGAACAAAATCATGATTTAATATAATACCGTTGTAGACAATACCTTATAAGGCAATTGACAATTACAGTAAAGTTCTGCTCATAAGACCACTTTAGTTATTGCAAAATAATGTAAAATTCCGTAATTTAGAAGAACCATCTTAATTATGAACTGGTTAGGTCAGCTATGAAGATGTGTTCATTATTAAGACTACTTTCCTACTGGTCTTGCTGGTGGAACTTTATTGTATACCAGATAGTCCAGTATATAATTTTTCACTTAATGAATTTAAAGGATTTCTCACTACATGTAATATGATGTATGTGAATTTTGGAAATTGTTTCAGAAACAGAGTGATGACAGCAAGGTTGCCACAATGAATGTTCGTATAACAGATTATGCTACACAGGACTACTCTACTTACAAAAAGTATGTAAAGTTACTGACTGAGCACTCAGTGGGGTTGAGGAGTTAGAGTGCTGGACTCCTGATCTGGAGGTCACTGGTTCAAATCCCACCTGCAGTTTGATTTTCCAGGGACTTCCTGCATTCTATTCTGTCAGCACAAGTACTGGTTTGAATGCATAGAACAGGAGTAATAGAAGTTGCAAGAATTTGTTTCCCGTTAGATTAAAAAATAAAAGGATTTAAATTGAATCCCCTGTCAGTCTTATCTTGTCCAGTTCAGGTTCTCAAGTCATTGGGCTGTTCATTTTTCTCTCAAACTTTAACTTCTACTTGAAAGTTTGAGGGCACTTTGAAGAAGCTGTAATACATGTAATTTACAAATATTCAAAGTATTAATTCAAGGCTGGAGAAATAATGTCACAGCTTTAAGAAATGTTGTTTTGGTTACTTGATTCCAGTGAAGGACTATAGAAAGGCTGCCTCCTGTCCTATGCATTGATATATATTTTCAGAGCTTTAAAGAACATGAGTGAGCTATGTTCAAATTTCAAGAAAGAAATACTTGATGAACTGAAACCTTCCAGTCCAAAGGCAGGAACATCAAGGAAGGGAAGTAACTCTAGACAAAGAGATGAGGACAATGACCCTCTCTGGATACCAAACACCGGAAACAGGCGACCTAGGCCTACACCTGAATGGTTAGACATTTTCATCATTTTAACTTGCATTGTCTAATTGTTCTGGTCAGCTTTTTTAGATGAATAGTGAGTACTGGACATTTTGTGTAGAACTTCTTGACAAAACTTAAAGTAGAAAATCCTCAAAAGGTAGAAATTAGATCCCAAAGGTCTCTAACTTCACTAATCAGAGCAGTGGTTGTCAGAGTTGTTCAGATGGCTTGAAATCAGACATACATGTATGTATGTTGTCCTTAAGGTCAGGCTCCAATTTCAGAAAAATATTTAAAAAATCACTGAGCTGAGTTTGTTATTTTAAGAACAAATTATTTCTCTTCACAGAAACATTAAATAGTTACAAATAAGACATTTGTGACATTGAAATATTTCTTAACCTGTTACATTTTACATGCAGGGCTGACCCAGATGACCCTTTCTCAGTAGGACGTGGTGACCTTGACCCCCTGCATGGGGGTATGGGTGGAGGTATGCTGTTTGATCCTATGAGGGGTGGTAGAGGGCCAAGGTTTGGTATGGATCCAAGTGCTGGATTACCATCAAGGTTACCTCCGTAAGTTGATTTTTTCTCCCGACATTAAGATAGATAAAAAGTCTTTTTCTAGCACTTGAAGCATTTTATTCAGCTGAACATCTTTTAAAGTCACTAAGAATAATACAAACCACTTGGGTTTAGTTTAAAGATATTTTATTTCTAAAAGATAGAACATCATACTCAACACAGGTATTTATTACATACCAAATACATATTATTGAAAAATGGGTAAGATCACAAGTTCTAACAACTTAGTTGACGGTCTTCCCTACCACTTTTGTGATTTCATAGTAATGTTTGTCCTAAAATTTTGAAGGTAACTTTTATGAAGTTCTAACTTTAAATGGATTTGTTTTTTAGATGTAATTAGCTTTGTTTAAAAGAGTCATAGAAGTAGGCTTGAAGCTTTCTGTGGGATTTGTTTTCTTAATATCTTTGTATACACCATTTGTTGTAAATGTGTTTATTTTTCCTTGAAGTATGGATTGTTTATATCTAAAATTTTCTGTCAAGTGTTTTATCTTAACCACTCTTTAACATCATTGAAAAAAGGATAAATTTACTATGTTATTATATATAATGTAATGAATGAAAAATTAATTTATTTAGGGGAGCTGTTCCACCAGGTGCAAGGTTTGATCCCTTTGGACCTCCAGGCACTCATCCGGGACAGAGACCAGAGTTAGTTCATGTTGAACTTTTACTTAAATCATGTTTGCGACTAAAATTATGCGAGCCATGTTCAGTAATAACAATTCTATAGCTCTGATTTAGATGAATAAGTAGAATTCCACCACATTGTTGAAAATATATATATGTATATGTTCGTATTACACTCAAAATTATATCATTCACAAGATCAGTAGGTCATAATTATTTTTTAATTTGTAGTTTCTTTTTGCCTTAAAAACTATTATTGGCCTATTAAGCCTTCTTGCATCTCATGCTTGATGATTTGAATTGCATGGGTTGCTCAACCATAATGCTACTGCCCCTAGTATGATATGAGATTAAACACAAACTTAAAACTCTTATATAAATGCAGATTTTGTAATTGAAAAATGTCGGTTGCATGGCTAGCCTACAGATTAAAATTTTCTATTTTCAGACCTGATCCAGATCACATGAAGCCCCCAGACTATGATGACATGTTTATGTAAATGGAGTAGAGCAGTGACAAGGGAAGAAACTGGGAATAAAATAAATTCCTCAGCTATGAAGTTTAGAACTGTCATTTTGTGCCAAACGTTTTGAAACGAATGACAGCAATTCTTCCTTTCCACAGAAGGACAGAAATTTGGAGTTAAAGTTATTAAAAAGATTGTTGACTCTTCAGTGTTAAGTTTATTAGAAATATTTATGTTTAGGAAGAAGTGAATTTGTCTTTTCACTGGAACCAAAATACTTTTCTATGGCAGTGTTTTAGCCTGTTCAGACAAAATGAGACTTAGGTGCCTGGATGGAAGTGTTCTCAAATTTTGTCTAGGTTTATAGTTTTAAACATTCCAAACCATTATTGAAATAGCTGAAATAGCTGCAAAATGAAATCTTATAGTTCTAAGAAATTTCAGAGACACTTATTACCAGAAGTCAGCCCCAAAATAACTTTTTTTTTAAACATTACTGGCAATTGACCAAAGTTTGATTTGCCAGAAGCATAATGGCAGAAAAAGACATTTGATGTCTATACACCCCTGTGATGTTTGATAGCTAATTTAGCTTCAATTTCCTATGTTTTTGTATAAATGTTTTAATAGTGACATACCCTCATTGTGCAGTGTCTAACTCAGATTTTAGCCTGGCCATTGGTTTTGGTCACATGACATTCAAAACTTTCTTAGCTCATTGTGTAGAATAAATTAACTTTTTCCTAGTACCTTGCAGACTGTTGAGTAGTTCTCTGTACATGTTGCTACTGACACATTTCTTTTGCTCTCATATCAGTGTTTTGATTGCAGCTCTATTCTTGTCCATAATTCTTGTTTCTACAGCTTGTCGCACATTGTTTTTGTAGAATAGGACTTAGACATTTGTTTATATAAATACAGCTTTTCATGTCCAGCTTTGTTGAACACAGGAAAGATAACTCTCCCAGCATAGGGAACTAAAGATAAGGCCAGATTGGTGTTACAAGTTGTTCCCCTTTACACTAGCTTTTGGTTGATTATTAATTTTACTAGTATAATTGTTATTAATATGTGTCTAATGTGGTAATGATAGTTTTCTTGTATAAAGAAAATATGATTATATTAAATGGTTTTGTTACTTTTTTAAGGCATTTGTTAAGAAATGACACAACTAAAAGTATTTATAGTTCATTATAGAGTTAATATTCTACAAACATATAGTAATTAGTAATACATTTTCCATTTTAAAACAAACATGTTCATTGTATGTACATGTATCATGAAGAACCAACATGAAATAGATTACTTTTAACAGATAGAATATGTATGAGAGCATTGTGTAGAAACATAATTGACTTTATTTTATTTATCATTTGACACTGTCTTGAATACATAAATATCTGTAATACAAGAAAAAAAAGGATTATTTAAGTTTCAAGATGAAAGTGTTTTATTAGTTTTGACAAGAGTGAATGATGGAATTTCCTTTCAACCTAACAAATGAAATATACGTCAGTGCATTACATATACTGTATTTTAAAAATACTCAGAAACTTACACAGCAGTTTAGTATTAGTCAAGTCTGCAGGACAGCATTCAGCAGTGTACATCACACATTTTACACAAATCTAGTGCTAAATATGTCATTAAACACTTGTGCGTTTGAGCTATGTAAAAAAAAAGTGAAAATTTGAAAAGCGGTAATCTCAGAAGCTGATTGTGAACAGTGGCAAAATGGGAAATAAAATAGAATTAAAAAAAACACACACACAAAAAAAAACATGTAAAAGCCAACTATACAAATGGTATGGTTGAGACATTTTCTATTTTATTGAATTTTCTTTCCTGTAGATCAGTTTTATTGATTTTTTAACAAATGTTTCAATGTTTGTGACAAAACATTAAACACATTATCAGAAATGACTTGTTATTTCTGTGAAGTGACATTAAAATTAATAAAGTTTTACCTGCTTTAAGAGACCAAATGTGTGGAGTTGAAAATATGGTCTCTTTAAAATAGGTGGTCTCTTAATTCAGACTGACTTCTAAACTCTTCTGAACATTGTGCCCTTAACAAGATTATACATAGTACTTTAAATAGTACTTTGCAGTTTAATATCCGTTTAAATCTAGCACTTTTAGTTGACAGATAAATGTTTCTAAAACCATAGTCTCTGGCATTTGGAATAATAATGTCACAAAAGAGCAGTAAAAAACAGGAGATGGCAAGCATGTGAAAATGAACCAACTTGAAACAAGCTATGTGTACAGCATATGTACAAGTATCTCTTATAGTATTAAGAAGATAGTCATTAAGTTCTTTTCCTGTCTAATACAGTACAAAACGACTACCCTGAAATTAAGACCACTGTGCTGATAACCAATGTTTTAAAGAACAATAAATTTTAAACTTAAATATAATTGATGTTTGTCTATAGTTATGACCACCCCACTTATCCACAGATATGACCATGATTGTCTATCTCATTTGCACTGTTTTGGTTTTTCATTAATGTCTGCTAAAAAACCCACTTCCTATTGAGTACATGTAACCCTCCAACAGCCACAGGCTTTGATACATTTAAACGTATTCTATACAGACCTAACTGATAAATTTATTTTAGTGAAAACAAACCATACTTGATAATTGCTGTTTAACATAATAGATAGGATGGGATACTAATTATTGTATGATTTTTTGACAAATTATTCAAATCATTACAAACTATCAAGCAGAAACAGGCGATGAAGAGGGGTTTTTCGTTGTTGTTTTTTCTTTTGTCTAAATGAAAATTGTGTCGCAAATGAAATAAAATATCAAATGATCAGACGATTAATTCATTAAATTTATTCTGCATTCAGAAAGTTTAGTTAAATAAGTATATACTTATTTTATTGAGGTGAATTAATGAAAGTGACTCCAAAAAGAAAATTATATTGCATTCATCTGTTTTACCTGTGACTAAATTCGATAAAGCAATCTGTTACAACCTTGGTTCTACACAAAGGCCTGTGTAGACAAACTTTTCCTTTTGCGAAAGCCATTTCTTTTTATTATGCAGTGTACATGTCAATCATAAAACAGCTGTTTCATGTGTAATTAATTATACTGGTAAAAGGATATCTTAGCTGGCTGGACAGAGATTAGATTTCACTACCAACTTCATTGTTAAGAATCAATAAATGTAGGGCATTTAAAGGTATTCCAAGACAGGCATCTTAGACCTGGGTAAAAGTAAACAATGGGAAGTGAAACAGATGGTCCGTAGTCACATTTCACTGGTTGTCATTTGATGCAGGTACATTTATGCTTGTCCGGTTGGTTTATATTGTTTTCTTTTGAACCAGACGCACATAAATGCCCTTTAAAAGTGATTACAGGATGCAAACAAGAACTGTCTCTGAAAAACGACAATGCCTCGGAAGTGGTGCTTTGACCTTTGAATGACAACCAGATGGAGATAAATTGTAGAAAAAGTGTTTTTGTTGACAATTTGATGTCAAGGTCATTTAGGGGTCAAGGTCAAATATAATGTCATTTGAAAGATCTCTTCCAAAGTGTTGTTGTGTGCAAACAAGAATTAAATAAAAAAAGTTAGAAAGGTCAATGTCAAAAGACATACAAGTCATGTCGTTTAGAAGATCTCTTCCAAAGACTGGTTGTGTACAAACATGAACTAAATCTGTTCAGTAATAAGGGTGTTATGGCAAATATTAAGTATTTTTGACAATTGAACCTTCGAGGTCAAGGTTTTTGAATGGGAAGAAACTTCTTTTGAATGATCTACAATTTATCTCATCTGGTCATCAGCTCAAAGGTCAAAGCACCACTTCCGGGGCCATTTAACATCTTTCAGTGACAATTCCATTTTTAAAAAAAAATATTTGACAAAACAATTTTAGCAATGGCAGTAATTACTTTAATCAATATCGAAGGACATATTATATCATTTCTAACTTCTCACAGACAAATAAAACCAGTATTAAGCTGGTCCTTTTCTTAAAACAGGGCATTAAACCACATGTACTTATTTCAATGACTTTTCAGTGCCTTTTTTAAAATCAAGTCAATCAGTTTCTTACATTTTCTGACTGGTGATGATGCCAAGCAATTTTCATTTCTTCTTTAGTAAAATTTTCTGAACATTTCAGCTTTTTGAAATACACTGTGTGAGCTCCAGTAATATTCTTTTCAATTCCAGTCTTTTTGGTCCTGTAATCTATAATTCTACTTTATAAGAACAACGATTTCTGGCAGTCAAACAGCTCTTCCGACTGTAATCTTTAGTACTAATTTTCACAGTTGCAATTTTTCTCTAGGTACCGGGTAGTGACTAACCATGCCTCCTATCTACAATGAAGTTTCAGGAATTTTCACCGAGTTTTCATAGAATTCATTGTATCTTCCAGCATTTCTTGCATTCCAGATCATGTTATACGGGTACAGCTTGTAGTTTGGACTGGCCTTATCAAGCGATTCCATCTATATACATGTATAAAGAGAACAAATACATTACATACAAAGACATTGTTTCTTTATTGAGAATGACAAAAATGAAATCTAGGTATATTCATTTGATCTAGTACTGTGAGTAACGCCAGATCACTAACATCTTTTGTTTTATTTTGGCAGTAACATCACTTCCACCATAATATATGAAAGACTTACCCGGTACCATTTAACAGCAAAATTTCTTTGAATCTTACAAGTATCTTCAGTAGTGGTTTGTTTAAATAGCTAGTGAAGGTTTTTTTTTTTTTTTTTCAGATCTTTACCTTATATCATATTCCCAATAAAAACAACTTTAGAAAATTGCAGTTATTATCATAACAAGAAACAAAGAAAGAAATAACCAAATACTGCCATGAACTTCAGTTATTCAGATTCAACTCTGATCTGACAAAATAAAATCTGTATACATAAACAAGAAAAGAAAGTAGAAGAACCTCTTCTTGGGTAAGCTCCCATTTGCCCCCTCCTTCCATGTTCTCCTCAAGTTGTTTCACAGATGTTGCTCCAATGATAACAGATGTTACACATTTCTTCTGTAGAAGCCATTTCAGAGCGACCTGGGCCACTGTTTTCTCTAGAAGTAGATGCATATGATTATAGTCTTTTTTAATGGGTACAGGTCTAGTTTTTCAAAGCCTAGGTTTAATATAAAGTGTTAGCAGAAAAGACAGAAATGAAATACCTGTGGATAATTAAGAACTCCGCTAAGATGGAAACAGAAAAAAATAGCCCTGCTGGGAGGCAGATATCAAAGCGATCTCTCTGGGGGTATTGCGTGTACTTGGGAGTGTGTGTCCACCAGGTGATAAGTGAAAATGAAACAAGAAACACAGCTTAACGTTAAATGAATTTTGAAAACGAAATGGAGTTTCATTCATACCATGTTGTTTAGAGATGTTATGAAGAAGTTCAATGACTTCCCAGTATTGTTCGTTGTCAGAAAACGTTGTCCAAGCAGCGAGTTGCCCGAAAGCTTTCTGTGCATACATATACCCGATCCTGCTCCTATCTGGGTCAGGGATGGTTCCTCGTTTGAATTTACCAGTCAGCATCCCTCTGTAATGTTACAATTAAAACTTAAAGTATATAAAACACATCTAATTGCCAATTTACTCAGAAATTCTGGAAAAAAAATCTTAAGTTCAGCAAGACATGAAAAAACAACAAAAACAAAATTCTACCATGACAGGTCTTATAGAAGTATAAACAATTTACTTTAATTCTTTTTCAAGTCTAACCACAGCTTCAACACAAAATTATCATGACAAGTTCCGTTTCTTTTTCCTTTTCAAGTCACGCTTGAAAATCAAATTATAAAGTATATCAAGTATTAAGAAGACATGTAAATTTCATACCCCGTGAGTGGACTCCACGGCAAAATACCAATACCCTCATTCTGACATACGATAAAAGGTTCCCACTCTGACTCACGTTGTAACAGACTGTACTGTTGCTGTGATATACAATTTATGAGTTCAGATTACCACAGAAAGCAACTTCAATTTTGAAAAAAAAATTGTATCCATGTTTCTTTATACCATATGACATAATGATTTAATGTAGGAAATCTTGCTGCAATATAACAGTTAGGTGTTAGTGATGGAGCAGAGTTAATTTCAGTGTTATGAATATCAAGCAAAATGTTTGAGCATTCTTAGCTGGCTACTAATAACAAAGATGATTTTCAACATACTCTTTTGAATGTAGACTGGAGTATAGTGATGCTCTCTGATAATGTTATTGAAGCCTGGAACTCTTTTAAATCTCTATTTTTGAAAACTATTGATAGTGTTGCTCCAGTGAAAGAAGTTAGAATCAAGCAAAGAACAGAACCCTGGATGTCATCAGAAATCCTTCAGTTTATTAATGAACGTGATAGATCTTTTAATGAATATAAGAATGATAAATGTGAAGAAAAACTTTTGAAATTTAGGCAGCTTAGAAATAAAACCCAGTTTATGATACATAATGCCAAACATACTTATTTTAAAGAACAAATTGATGAAAACAAGGGTAATTCTAAGTCACTCTGGACTGCTCTAAAAAGGCTAGGACTACCATCAAAAAAGTGTTCATCTTCACATTCTACCTCTATTGGTTTAAAGATGGATGATTGCAATGAGGTCTGTTTTGAAAAGGAAACTGTTTCAGAAAAGTTTAATACCTTTTATACAACCGTTGCATCAAAACTTGTTGAACACCTGCCTCAATGTTTGAATAATTTTGGTAGGAAATTTGTTTTTGATTTTTATTCTAGAAAAGGTGTATTTTTAAATAATTATTCTTTTTCAATTGTTTCTGAAAATAAAGTTTTTAAGTAATTAAGTAAGCTGGGCATAAAGAAAGCAACTGGATTGGATGGTATTCCTTCCAGATTTGTTAGGGATGGTGCTTCCATTATTTCCTGTCCTCTTGCTCATGTAATCAATTTGTCCCTGATACAGGGAGTTGTCCCTGATGATCTAAAAGCAGCCAGGGTTATTCCTCTTTATAAAAAAGGTCATAAAACTGAGGTTGGTAACTATCGTCCTGTTTCAATCCTTTGTATTATTTCCAAGGTCTTTGAGCGTGTGGTGTATGATCAGGTAGAGTCATATTTATCTGATAATAAGTTACTCTATATGTTTCAGTCTGGGTTCAGGAGAAAGTTTTCTACTGAGACATGTCTTGTTCATTTGTCTGACTATATCAGGTTTGAAATGGATAAAGGTCACCTTGTAGGTATGGTGCTTCTTGATCTTCAAAAGGCCTTTGATACTGTTGACCACTCTATTCTTTTGATGAAACTTGAAGCGATTGGACTTGGTGACGACATTTTGCGCTGGTTCAGGTCATACTTATCTGATAGACAACAACTTGTTGATCTCTCTGGTACTTTTTCCAAACCCTGTAGTGTTACCTGTGGTGTTCCCCAAGGGTCAATTTTAGGGCCGCTTCTCTTCCTTATCTATGTTAATGATATGTCTGGTGCTATAAATAGTAAACTACTACTTTATGCAGATGATTCAGGAATCTTGGTTGCAGGTAAGAACAGGTCATTCATAGAAAAACAGTTATCTGAGGATCTGGAATTAGTACACCAGTGGCTGGTTGATAATAGGTTATCTCTACATTTGGGTAAAACTGAGTCGATTTTGTTTGGGTCTAAAGTAAAGGTCAACAATTATGGTGATTTATGCATTTCTTGTAGTGACAAGGCTATTCAGTCCACTTCTTCAGTTAAATATCTTGGGGCAATACTGGATCAGAATTTATCAGGTCAATCTATGGTTAGTTCTATCATTAAGAAGGCCAATGCCAGGTTAAAGTTCTTATACAGGAAGCAGAAATATTTAACAGTCCACACTAAAAAGCTCTTGGTTCAGTCTCTTATCCAATGTCATTTTGATTATGCTTGTTGTGCTTGGTATTCTGGACTGACCAAGTTATGGAAAAACAAGCTGCAGGTCACCCAAAATAAATTGATCAGGTTTGTTCTTAATATGGAAAAAAGGTCACACATTGATCAAGGTCACTTCAGGTCTATAGGTTGGTTACCAGTTGATAAAAGAGTGGATCAAATTATTCTAGGTCATGTTTTTAAGATTAGAAATGGTCTTTCACCAGAATATATGAATCAAAACTTTGTATCCCAAGTCTCCATTCATACTTACAGTACAAGGTCAAGTGATAATGGTTCTTATATTCTCCCAAAGGTCAAAGGTTTTGGTATAAAGTCTTTTTCATTTTTGGGATGCAAGCTATGGAATTCACTGCCTTTAAAAATCAGGAATCTGTCCAGCCTTGCTTCTTTTAAAAAAACTGTAAAGTGTCATTTTTTAACAAATTTAGATTAAATTTTAATACATGTATATCATTTTATCAGTAATGTTGTACATGGCTGATCCTTTCAAAGACATATTTGTTCAAAATGTATTCTTTTCCCGAGATATTTATTTTTAAGACTGTGATTTATAATATCTAAATGATCTATGATCTTAACTTTCTACAAGCTTAAAGTGATGTCAATTTTCTGTGATGATATTTTAATTATTTACTTACTCAGGATTATTGTTTTATGTTTTTTGTTCAATTGATATGCTAAGCAATTTTTTTTTTTTTTTAAATTCTCTAATTTTTCTTTAAGGTCTCATGCCTCTCTATGTCAGGCCATTACTATCAAGGACCACAATGGAAATAAGGGATTCTCTTCTCTTTTTTGTGTTATCCTTGATATTGATGTGACTGACATGGTTCATTTCATTTAATATATCATTTCATTCTTATATTTGTTTTATATACTTTTATGTCTATTTTAAATGTTTTGTATCCATGTTGCTTACACAATATTGAAATAAATCTATCTATCTATCTACTAAGCCGTGTGCATCATCGAAATACCTCTTAGACTGGCATACTAATTCATTTTTATGTGTCTGAAAGTAGATTTACAGGTTTAAACCCCCACCCCTTCCACCAAAAAAAAAACAACAAACAAAAAACAAAACAAAAAAAACAGAAAAAAAGAACAAAATAAAACAGTAACAACAAAAATACAGGTTGTCATTTGAAAACAGGAAGTTTTGAAACGTAACTCTGCAAATGGTTTTTGAAAAATACGTTTTTTTTTCAGTCTTTAGGCTTTAATTCCTTTAGTTTCTTTTGAAGGTCTTTCGTGTATCCAGATAAATTGTCTAGTTTAAGCCTTTTGTATGATCCAAGACAGACACAGGTTTATCCGTCGTGTGACACAGGTGGACGCTTCATAAACTTTAATATTTACATAGTAATCAAGACAATATGCCAAAACATTTCTAGACAATGCAATGCGACGAAAACCAGGTTTTCAACGACCAAGTATTGATGTGACAGGAATTAGGAAGAAATATGGCAGTGAAGTAAAAATGGTGCTGTTATTTTGGTACCAACACAGAAAGTTGGTTTCAATAGTTCAAAATAAAAATAAATCGGATATCTGAGTAGCAATGCCAGGCTGTATTTTCATGTAAGCTACACACATGCCAAGTTGAGTATCAATAGGTCAAAGTGTGCTGAAGTTATTGAGTAGAAGCTGAAAATTCTATTGTAAGCAAGTGACCTTGACCTTGCTCCCAGATATCATAACAGCAATCCCAAGCTGCATCTTAATATAAGCTACCCACACAGCAAGTTTGGTGTCAACAGGTCAACGCAAACTCAAGTTATTACGTGAAAACTGAATTCATTTTTTAAAGCAACAGTGACCTTGACCTTGTTCACAGACACCTGGGTAGCAATGCCAAATTGCATCTTGATATCAGCTACCCAAATACTAAATTTGGTGTCAATAGATCTAAGCAAACTAAAGTTACTGAGTGGAAACTTAATTTCTTTTTTAGCAACAGTGACCTTGACCTTGACCACAGACACCTCAGTAGCAATCCCAAGCTGCCTCTTAATATAAGCTACCCATATACCAAGTTTAGCATCAATAGACCAAAGCAAACTAAAGTTATTGAGCAGAAACTGAATTTCTATTTTTAGCAACAGTGACCTTGACCTTGATCACAGACACCTGGGTAGCAATCCCAAGCTGCCCCTTGATATAAGCTACCCATACAGCAAGTTTGGGGTCAGTAGGTCAAAGCAAACTCAAGTTATTGAGCAGAAACTGAATTTCTATTTTTAGCAACAGTGACCTTGACCTTGATCACAGACACCTGGGTAGCAATCCCAAGCTGCCCCTTGATATAAGCTACCCATATACCAAGTTTGGGATCAATAGGTCAAAGCAAACTCAAGTTATTGAGCGGAAACTGAATTTCTATTTTTAGCAACAGTGACCTTGACCTTGATCACAGACACCTGGGTAGCAATTCCAAGCTGCCTCTTGATATAAGCTACCCATACATCAAGTTTGGCGTCAATAGGCCAAAGTAAACTCTAGTTATTGAGTGGAAACCAAAAGTTGACGCCCGCCGACTTCAGCATTACAATAACCAGGTTTTCGTTGAAAACCTGGTTAATAAACACGTTAACAAAACCTGAAAAAGGCGGCGGCAATATTTAGCCATGCATGGTAGCAAATCTGGACAGTACGTGCACCTACATTGTACTATGTTAAAGGGAAAAATATAATGGTAAAATTGACAAAATTACGCAATCAAAAACCTAAAATACTACAGATTCAAAATTTCTTTATAAGCCAAAGGAATACAGTATTTAACCACGTGGCAAGTCAACATATTGTCCAAAATCTGAATGACCTATTAATATCCTAACTAGAAGTCAAAAGTATATTATTGTGACCATTTCAGTATAAAAGAAAAACCAGTTTAACTTTGATTCTTTTCTCATATTTTAAATAAATTCTGATTTTTATGTAGTCAAGTTGCAGATATGCTGATAAATTCCAAACATTTCTCAACGACGGTTAGTTTTCTTTTTGCATAAAACTTCACCATTTCTGGTTCAAGTTTGTTAAGTAAGGTATCATTTTGTAGATTAATGAATGCTCTATATAGCATAATGCAATTTGTTTTCATCTTATTAAATTGTTTCTGAGACATTTGAGATATATATAATAAAAGATTTTGCGAGATATTATCGAGCTATCGCGAGATTTTATGAGATCCACACAAGTAGCCATTATGTGGTATTTTACTTTGAAATAATCAACATAAAAATTTTGAAATTCAGTTTAAAATCTTAAAGGTGCCTGCAACGTGAGACAACTTCCCCTCTATTTATTTACCTGTAGTGTGATACATGGACTGAGTCCAAGATTTCTGACTGTGTCCGCCACTTGTTGCAACTGCCAGCCACACACATTGCTGTAACCATAATAGTGAATCTTACCAGAACGAACAAGGTCGTCAAAAGTACGTAAAGTTTCTACAATTGGCGTTGCATTGTCCCAGCCATGAGCCTGAAACAAGTTCTGACCAATCAGATGACTGATATATCAGGTTTGTCATTCATTACTTGAAAGTGGTTGTTATTTATTAAGTCGTAAGCAAAATGAAAGTATAAATTGATAAATTGACAATGCACGTAAATAATTTTATTGGTCCTATCTGGCTAAACATTATAGTGTATGTGCATAACACATACATGTAAAATTATAACTCTATTCAAATCGATAACAATGGAACAAAGGTTATGTCCTGATTTCTTTCATAAAAGCAGTAAAGCTTCATACTCTCTTATCTGAATTAGTCAATTTTAATCTCTTACCTTTGAAAATCAGAGAAGCTTCTATAAACCCTAACCTGGTATAAATAAGTGAAGCTTTTAATATCTCTAACCAGGCATACATTCATTTCAGGTTTTATTTTCTCCTACCAGGTGAAATCAACACATCTTTTATTCTCTCTTACCTTGTATAAATCAATGAAGCTTTTATTCTCTCTTACCTGATATAAATCAATGAAGCTTTTATTCTGCCTTACCTGGTATAAATCAATGAAGCCTTTATTCTGCCTTACCTGATATAAATCAACGAATCTTTTATTTTCCCTTACCTGGCATAAATCAACGAATCGTTTATTCTCTCTTACCTGGTATAAATCAATGAAGCCTTTATTCTGCCTTACCTGATATAAATCAACGAATCTTTTATTTTCCCTTACCTGGCATAAATCGATGAATCGTTTATTCTCTCTTACCTGATATAAATCAATGAAGCTTTTATTCTGCCTTACCTGAAAAAATCAATGAAGCTTTTATTCTCCCTTACCTGGTATTAATCAATAAAACTTTTATTCTCTCTTACCTGGTATTAATCGATGAAGCTTTTATTCTCCCTTACCTGGTATCAATCAATAAGGCTTTTATTCTCCCTTACCTGGTATAAATCAATGAAGCTCTTAATTTCCCTTACCTGGTATCAATAAATAAGGCTTTTATTCTCTCTTACCTGGTATAAATCAATGAAGCTTTTATTCTCTCTTACCTGGTATAAATAAATAAGGCTTTTATTCTCGCTTTCCTGGTATAAATAAATAAAGCTTTTATTCTCCCTTACCTGGTATAAATCAATAAGGCTTTTATTCTCTCTTACCTGGTATAAATCAATGAAGCTTTTATTCTCTCTTACCTGGTATAAATCAATAAAGCTTTTATTCTCCCTTACCTGATATAAATAAATAAGGCTTTTATTCTCTCTTACCTAATATAAATCAATGAAGCTTTTATTCTCCCTTACCTGGTATAAATCAATAACGCTTTTATTCTCCCTTACCTGGTATAATCAGTGAAGCTTTTATTCTCTCTTACTTGGTATAAATCAATAAGGCTTTTCTTCTCTTTTACCTGGTATAAATCAATTAGGCTTTTATTCTCCCTTATCTGGTATAAATCAATAAGGCTTTTATTCTCTCTTACCTGGTATAAATCAATGAAGCTTTTATTCCTCTTACCTGTTATAAATCAATAAGGCTTTTATTCTCCCTTACCTGGTATAAATCAATGAAGCTTTCATTCTCCCTTTCCTGATATAAATCAATGAAGCTTTTATTCTCCCTTACCTGGTATAAATCAATAAAGCTTTTATTCTCTCTTACCTGGTATAAATCAATGAAGCTTTTATTCTCCCTTACCTGGTATAAATCAATAAAGCTTTTATTTTCCCTTACCTGGTATAAATCAATAAAGCTTTTATTCTCCCTAACCTGGTACAAATCAATAAAGCTTTTATTCTCCCTTACCTGATATAAATCAATAAGGTTTTTATTCTCCTCTTACCTGGTATAAATCAATAAAGCTTTTATTCTCTCTTACTTGGTATAAATCAATAAAGCTATTATTATCCCTTACATGGTATAAATCAATAAGGCTTTATTCTCGCTTACCTGGTTTATATCAATAAGGCTTTTATTCTCGCTTTCCTGGTATAAATCAATGAAGCTTTTATTCTCCCTTACCTGATATAATCAATAAACTTTTATTCTCCCTTACCTGGTATAAATCAATGAAGCTTTTATTCTCTTTCTTACCTGGTATAAATCAATGATGTTTTTTTCTCCCTTACCTGGTATAAATCAATGAAGCTTTTATTCTCCCTTACCTGGTATGAATCAATGAAGCTTTTATTCTCCCTTACCTGGTATAAATCAATGATGTTTTTTTCTCCCTTACCTGGTATAAATCAATGAAGGTTCTATTTTTTCTATTTGAGTTTATTTATCGTCGGCACCGTTTGCCCATATGACCGGCGACCCCTGCAGAGATTAGTTATTTTATGTTGTGGTGGATAGTGCAAGATACAGAGACAGAGACACCCCTGGTTCTTTTGCATGCTCAGTGTACAGCACTGATACATGGGACCTCGGTTTAATGTCTCATCCGAAAGACTATTAATGTAAGTGTAGGAGCGGGAGATCAATCTCAGGACCCCTGGGTTACCAGTCCAGCGCGTTACCACTCGACCACTGCTCCGCTCCTATGAACGTTTTATTCTCTCTTCACTTTAGACCAGGGAAGAGGGGTTAAAAGTTACCCCGATTTATACAATTAGTGTAGGTTTATTCTCTCTTAACTGGTAAAAATTTAGTAGCTTTTATTCCCTGTTTCGAGGTAAAAATCAACTAAGCTTTTATTCTCTCTTACAAGGTATCAATCAATGATTTTTTTTCTTACCTGGTTTAAATCAGTGCAGTTTTTATTCTTTCTTGCCTGGTTTAAATCAATGTAGTTTTTATTCTTTCTTGCCTGGTTTAAATCAATGTAGTTTTTATTCTTTCTTACCAAGTATCAATCAATGATGCTTTTTTTCTTACCTGGTTTAAATCAATGTAGCTTTCATTTTCTCTTACAAGGTAAAAATCCACGAAGTTTTTATTCTGTCTTACCTGTTTGGTATAAATAAAAAAAAAATTGTCCTCACTTACCTTGAAAGAATCAGTATAACTTTTATTCTCTCTTACTTTTTATTTTCCTACCTGGTATAAATCAATGAAGTTTTTTTCTTTTAGGAAAAATAAGTTTAGATTTTATCCTCTATTACCCGGTTTAAATCAGCATAGTTATTATTCTCTTTTACCTGGTATAAATCAATGTAGTTTGTTTGCAGTCTTTCCAGACTTCCGGTCAGTGCTTTTATTATGTGTCGTCTGCTCAGACCAATGTTGTTTGGTTCAGGGTCTTTTGTCGGAAACCGTACCTTAGTCGCTAAAATAACGTTGTCTCTATTGTGTTTGCTGTTAAAATTAGAATGTTATAAGAAATATAGAAAGGTACCTACAATCTGATGTCTGATTTTCTTAATAATCTCTTATTTTTTGGATAACTGCAAAGATAAGCGCAAACAAAGTTGTATTATAACATGCTGGTAAAGTTCTCAAATTCCTTCATTATCAGTTCTCACATCTCTGATATTTCGAAGTTCTACAATATACAATGCAAAAAAATCCATTTTCGTTACAAAGAAAACGAAAGGAAACAAGAAAAAAATGTCTGTTAATTTTTTTTATTTATAATTTTGTTTGCCAGCTGTAGTGAATTCATGCGTGGACCGTTCATTAACGCGGTCTCTCAGTTCTGAAGATGACCGGGATGGCACGATTGAAACTTGTTCCCTTACTTACCTCATAAACCAGTTCCCTATGATCGATTCAGATGCTCCTCCACCGTAAATATTAGCCGTGTCCACAAAATTACCACCAAGTTCCAGAAAGCGGTCCAGTATTTTGTGGGACATCTCTTCATTAGAGTGAGTTGGTGTGCCAAAAAACTGTTAATGAACAAAGTTTAGAGACTCCTTACAACTATAATATATGAGTGTAATAAAATATTTGCAGAAAGCAATGGTATTTAATTGTTCCCTTATTTTTTTTATATATGTGAACCGATTTCAGCAAATAATCACAAACAAAAACGGCACGGTTTCTAAAATAAAGAAAATGGTGTGCGTCTGCTTAAGCAAAAAAAGGTTAAATGAACTAGAATATATCGATAAGAATTACTTTTAAAAACAGCTTTGATTGAAATAGCACATGTACTTAATATCCCGTATAATGTGCATGTGCTGATATATATCATTGTTGAGTATTCTCTTGTAAATTATATATATAGTCATAACTTAAACTATAATGCTTAAGACTTAGAGGGACCCTCTCTGTTTGCTGCATATTTTAACGTAATTTTTAATAACGCTTGTTATTAATTTTTTGGCTCAATAATAACGGCATTAATAGGAAGTCCTGCGATAATTTACACTAGCGAAATAATTTTCATTTCGCTAAAATCAAACTGAGCCTTAACAATTGCGGAAACATGTGCCCGACCCCTGGTATTGTCATTACTTTGGGAAATGATTATTTATCAAGTGTACTCTTTAAAACGCCGGGCTGGATGATTCACTGTGTGAAGTTAGCTCAACATACGACATTCGACATCGAACATGAAAACCTTTATTCATTTGTGTTTGAAAATTGTGCCAGTACAAATTTCCATATTCGAATTTAGAATAGCATAACGTTTGACATTCGAACTTAAATGATTTGCAAATGAATATTGAGCTAGCCCAACATTCGAATTCGTAATCACTTGAATTTCTTATATTGTGCTAGCACGATATTCGACTTTTGAATTTCAAATCACTTGAAAGTTCAGTGTTGTGCTAGCACGACATTAGAATATGGCAACACTTGAATTTTCAATTCAAACTTCAAGCGATTCCTAATCCGAATGTTGCAAGTCGTGCTAGCACATAATTCAAAAAATAAATAAATAAAAATAAAAAATAAAAAAATCGAATGTCGAATGCCAAGTAAGCACAAAATAAAAACATAAATTATTAAAATTCGATTGTAAAATGTCGTGCTAGCACGTCATTCACCATTTTAGTGCATCCGAATTCGAATGTCGTGCTATTACAACATTCAAATAAAAATGAATAAAAATTTGAGCTAACTTCACACACATAATTTGCCGGTGTATTAACAACTACGGAAAATTTTCGCTTTTTGTATTTCAATCTATAGGTTATTATCATGTAATCAAAACTGACGTCACAAAATATATGACGTTCTCAATCGTAATATATCAGTCAACTATTATCTATTATTAGGCTGAAGATGACCCTGTGATTTGAATACATCTAACGACCTTTGATTGTTAAACACATGCGATAATAAATGTTGATTAGTCGGGGCTCGACCATATTTGATATTGTTAAAGTAATGGCAAAAGTTGGGGACAAGTTGATATTGACAATAATTGTTTTATTATTATTATTTTTATTATTATTTCGTTTCATTGGATAAAAATCATTGAAGTTAAACCACGGTATTAACCTGAAACAAAGATTGAATATTTCAAAGGTATGATGATTAAAATATCATGATTGATAATGATCAACATTTTGTTAAAATTCGACCCCTAAATATTAAGAAAGTGGGATCTACCTAACAACAAAAAATGCCCTACTCAGTAATCTCCCCCTCTTTTAAAGAAGTAACTGCTGATTGGTGTGGCGCTACATATGACGGAATAAGGGGTCAGCATGGTTCTGCTTCTTCCGGTTTCTTTTGCAGTTACTTATTGAATAATGACCTGAAGAGTAAGTGTATTACAACTGAGTATACACCTGTCTTTGTACAACCTCTGCCAAACATGTCAGGGAATCGATTCTTTGATTCAGTGGCTCAGAGCGTTGATTTAGCAAACAACTTATGATCAAGCGGGCATGGGTACGACTTGCACTCACAAATGGTCTATTTCAATCCACTAACAGTTCCAAAGTATATATATATTTTTTTATATATACATGAAATAACATGTATACTATATTTTACGTCTTTAAAATCTTCTGCTCCGACTTGATGCTGTGCATCAATGATTTTCTTGTACTGTACGATAGTGCGAAAAAAATGTACGTTAAGCAAGGCTTCCATATCATTCCGTGCACGATCATTATTAATTCTTGGAGTTGTTATGACAACGTTTTGATATCAAATAAATATTAAGAAAACGAAAATCCATAGTAATAATTCGCTGTATTGATTGAGGTGATAAGAACAGTGTGGGTTGTATCTAAAAAAAATTAATATCAGTGAACTATTCTTAGTCTTTTCTTACTGCTAATTAACATGAATTGATAATAGCGAATGAATTTTTCCCACTTTTCGTTATTGTTTATTTAAATGAATTGAAAATAGCAAATGAATTTTTCCCACTTTTCGTTATTGATAATTTACATATATTGTTAAAAGCAAATGAATTTTCCCGCTTGCCGTTATTGTTAATTTACATAAATTGATAACAGCGAACTTTTCGTTATTGTCAATTTACATTGCAATACAGAGCAAACAGCGGGGATCGCGTAGGGCTTTCCATTCTTAAATATTGTATTGTGAAATACGTATTAAACACAACTGATTAAAATCTGGAAGGACGAGGTCTGTTAAAACATTTTATTGTCTGTAAAACCAAAGCATTTTACTTACATTGAATGGACCACCCTCATGCTTTCCAAACGTCATCGTACCAAGACATATGTTCGAAACTTGTACACCGGTTTTCCCGAGATAATTGTATTGTACAGCCGTCTGCTGATCCATGGTTAATACTGTGCTACAATAAATAGAGGATATTTGATTGTTTTTGTGGAAGATGAGAATTTATTTCACCGAGTGAACACCATATGTGATATTTTCACGAGTGGCGCAGCCACGAGTGAAAATATCAACATATGGTGGTCACGAGATGAAATAAATTCCCATCTTCCACTAAAAAACAAACAAATTTTCTTTTTATTTTATGCTAACACGTCAAAAATTGTTTTTTTATGACATTTTTAATCAGGGCCTTCAATAAATTCCCCATGGTGAGCCCCAAATCAGTTAATGCGTACTTTGGTTACTCCGCACAAAAAAAGTGCAGACAATCTCCAATACATATGATAACTTTACTTCTGCTGAAATAAACTGAATACACTTTCATCAAATAATATTTATTTTTGTCTACACAGTTTATCAATATTTATTGAATTTTGCCATACATACTTTAATTATAAAAGCGGATTAATACTCAATATTCAATAGTTCGGGCACAAACATGTATTATCAAAATGGTAATAAACTGATTCAAAACAGTGTATTATCACTTTTATCTCACTGATATTTCCCTATATTTCATTGGTAGGCATAAAATAAAATGCAATAAAGTATGCATGATCACTGTACATTTTTCTTATATTTAGTACGTGCAATTAGGGATATTTGCGGTTAGACTAAGTTTACGGTGGTTACATTTTACATGCCGCTTGTCTTTGCATTTTTCAACGGAATCCCGTAAAATATCGCCAGTTTGACAGGCGAGATTAAAAATAAATCTGTATCGCCCTTTCAGATGAACGTACATACTCGTATTAGATTTAAAACCTCACGAAATTTAACATTTTAATTTTTCGCAGACCATACGACTGGGCAGAGACATTTTTAGAATATGTCCTATTCATAATAAAAGTACAAAGATACAGTAGTGTTGAATTTAATTCAGTCTGCGTTATTAATGTCATCTTAATTTAGTTATTCCAAATAAATCACGTGGTCTTTCCCTTTAACATTTTTTAATACAATAAAGTGTGTCTAAATTTTGTAAAAGGCATGCAGTTCTTTACTGTTAATTCTTACCATGCTCACCCTTATCTATATGAAAAATACAATAGTTCATTGCATTTGCCGTTCTCGTTTAACCTTGTATAGATGTCTTTTCTAAAAAGGGAAGGGCCGATTACTAAGTTGAAAGAACTTGTCGTCCAACCCTTTTGCTTTTGTTTTGTCAATGAACTTTTGTATATGTCACATTACATGTAGATAGCAATAAAATATGCTTAAACTAAACTTCTATAAATAAACATTTATCGTTGATAAATTATGTTATTTTTTTTCAGGAGAGTGCCTAAATTACTTTGCGTTGTGCACACTGAGACACTTTAGAAATAATTAGTCTTTCATAGTATGTTTAGCCTAGTAAAGATATTTTTCCTATAAAGTAATATCACAATAAATTACAAGCATGTTTTATTTATTATGTGATAAACTCTTTACATGTAATGGCTGCGCCATGCATGTTTGTTCGTGTCTTAATATGACAGTTCATTGCATTTGCCGTCCATGTGGAGCCTTGTTTATTTTCCCTATAAAATAATAAACATTTATCTTTGATAAACGTTATGCATTTTCCAGATAACTATTCTTTGTGGGCTTTGTTCCCGGTCCAAAATTCAGACGGTCGAACCTGCGACCTAAACATATAATATGAGATGGATAGATATTCTTTTTTTTCCACCATAAGATAAGATTACAGTTTTATGAATGAACAAATCTCTGAACATATATTTACATTTCAATAAAATATATAACATATGATAATTGAAAATATAAATATGTAAATTATTTTATGTATAAATAAATCTTTGAACATATATTTACACATGAACAAACTATATGATATTGAAAAAACACGAAAAATATAAACGAGTATGTTTTAATTATGTAAGTTAGATATTAGATATACTAACTATAAAACAGACAAGACAATAGTGAACTACTTAGAAAACAGAAAACGCATACTTAAACACTTTTTAGCATATAAGACAGCTATCTATTTAAGCTTATTTACCGTCGGTACCGGTTGCCCATATGACCGACGCCCCCTGAAGAGATTAGTTATTTTATGTTGTGGGGGTAGTGCAAGATACAGAAAGCATCCCATTCAAGAGACATCCCTGGTTCTTTTGCATGCTCAGTGTATAGCACTGATACATGGGTTCTCAGTTTAACGTCTCATCCGAAAGACTATTAGTAATGTTAGTGGAGGAGCGGCGGATTGAACTCGGGACCCCTGGTATACCAGTCCAGCGCGTTACCACTGGACCACATCTGCTCCTTACAAGACGGCATAACATAAGTGAGAATAAGATAATAATAATGATTGACATGAAATCATACAAACAATAGCATAATTTAAAAAAGGGTGTATATACTATCTTATATTATAACACAAGTCAACAAGATATTTAATAATCAGTTGTACATACCAAGTCTATTCGATTTCTGAAAAGATGAATTAATATGAATGAATATCTGTTGATAACACGGTAGTGACACCCCCACATAACATTCCCAAATTGAAAGCGAAATATTTGAGAACTATTTAGATAAGTCACTACATAGCAATATTGCCGAGTTGATATTACGTTTCGAGTTCTTAAGTATATTTATATCAAAGATGCTAGTATACAATTGAGTATTTCATATTCTGGTGCCCTAAACATAGTTATCGTTTAACGTTTTTGCTAAAAGGTGAACATAATTTAACATGAGTTTAAAGCATTCAACTCGTTGTATATCAGACAGGATGAATGAAGGAAGTCCTGACAACAGCTCAAATATCTGATTTTTTATAATGTATACAGCGTACCTTACTTTCCTAGAATACTACGCAAATGAGTCCACATGTTTTGTCTGACTACATCGGTTTTAAAACATAATAGAATAGAATGTATTTTAATTGACTGTGTGACTAATTGGCAATTTCTACATACAATAGCATAATTTCTGCTAAATGGCTTACTCAATACAAGTACTGCAGTTCTACAATACGGGGGAAATTTCCTATATATCTGACTGAAAAGCAATATGGCGCAAGGAAGTACTTCTAGGTGAATATGTAAGAAATCTTTGATCATGATATCATTTTTATAGAGTTGTCTTATACTGACAGTAAGCAAAGCTATATACAGGTTGTTGAACTGTCCGTTTCCACTGTTTAGTGTTTGGAAATACGGCATTCTCTGCGAAATCCGAAAGATACTTGGTAACGCCATATTTACCAAGTACCCTATAAATGCCTGGAAGATAACCTGTTATCTTGCTAGGTTTTTGTAAGAAATTAGTAAGTATGAACGTAAATAATATTTTAGCTCTTTTGTCAGTGTCTAAGTTACAGAGATGACCAAAAAAAAAAAAAATAAATAAACACACAATTTCCGTTAAACATTTTCGTCTTCCAAGGTCGTAATACCAAGCACGCCTAACGAAATAGTAGATATCGTATATCTCGGCAAAGGCTGCATAATTTTCACAAATTGGCGGTGTGGTCTTTTCAGATAAGTTCACCCACAGCTCGTACCCAAAGAGAGCTGTGCGTAGAACTATCGTGTGATATAAATGTATAACGGATAGAGGATTGTGGCCGTTTATATCAACGCCAAAATTTGCGAAACTAAAAAAAGTGTCACACATTTTCGAACGAGCTGTGATAATGTTTTCGCCTAGAGACATTTGCTTCTCACAGAAGTCTCCTAAATGAACGCACTTCTGTTTCTTAATTTCTTCGTTGCCGATATGCCACGCCCCAAATATAGTAGCTGATGGGTTTACGAATAAAAGGTTTCTGCCGTCTCAGTCACTGGTACCCCAGAGGTCCCGAGATCGATTCCCCGCTCCTCCACTAACATTACTAATTGTCTTTCGGATGAGACGTTAAACCGAGGTTCCGTGTATCAGTGCTGTACACTGAGCATGCAAAAGTACCAAGGATGTCTCTGGAACGGGATGCTTTCTGTATCTTGCACTATCCCCCACAACATAATATAACTAATCTCTGCAGGGGGCGTCGGTCATATGGGCAACCGGTACCGACGATAAATAAACTCAAATAGACAGAGATAGGCAGGCCGTGACACATATCTTAAATATTCCCTTGAATTCGTTGAACAAGAAAAAAATCTTACTGACTGTGGTACAACACTTTCAACAGACCATATGCCTGCTACTATATGAGTGTTTCAGCGTTTATTCGTAATTAGTATATTTATTCCAAAAGATTGCTATGTTAACAAAATGCGTGTTTACCTGCAACAAAAGATTGATTTATAATATCCTTGAAATTTCAGAAATCCTTCTTACGAATTGAACGAACCTGAAGTGCACATGTAATACAAATATAATAACCCATTTACTTTGTCCACCGATACGACTTCTCATCGACCTGTCACGTGTGCATTTCTTAATATAGAACAAACATTATATATGGTGTTTATCTTATCATTTATTGCTATGTGTTATACTTGTCATTAAATGTTTACATGATTTAATTTCTTAAGCGCTATATGCATGGAAACCTATTTAGAGTTTCTTGTATTTCTTTTAATATATGTGAGAAGTTAACGTTTTGATATGAAAAGACTGGTATGTCGTTGATGAGAGCAAAATAAGTAACAGTTTTTTTTAACTGGCATTACTTTTTAGGGGAAGAACATGAACACGCAGGAAATCAACATGTTGACCGAGCTTCACGAAATCTTGGCAGAATGTTTGACTTGATAATCTCCAGGTTGAAAGTGATCAAAATTTGGTTAGAAATAAAACCTGGCTTCATACCGACTGGCAATCTTTCACCTATATTGTAGGAGGCAATCCTGATAATGATGAGTACTTTAGATACACAGCCCTTTGGGTAAATACCAATATTTGAATCAAAGCGCTGACGCGCTGGATGATATGTAAAGGATATAAGACGAAGGCGAAATATTGGACTGGGTGAAACGCGTAGCGCCGAACCTAGTTCAATATTTCACATAATGGACCGTCTGAGGCCTATATCTGACTTAAAACATTGCTTATTACGAAACATTTCATTAATATATTGATGCCCATATAAAGAATATGACACAAAAAATAAATATATGATTTTCCTTTTTTATTTAAAACAATCTGAAACAACTATTGAACGGGTACCCCGCAGAACCTCTCAGTATTAGTTTGAAATGGTGCAAGGTATACATTTATTGTCATGCTTTGCACGTGCTTTTCGCTATATAATATTGGATTGCTTAAATGCCCAGTTGTTATTTCATTTATAGTTCGCCTTATCATATATCAACATGTCTGGCTGTGGGGAATCGGATGATATTTTTTTAACTAAATTTTCCGATGGAAATATTACTGAAACAAATATAATCGAGAGTATTTTGAATATGGATGAGGAGTATCAGCCTACGGTTAACGTTGAGCTTCGCGTGGACTTATTTTCCGACATTATACAGGCCGTACTTTGTGTAGTACAATATTACATTTAATATTGGACTGCACGAGGTAAATATTGTACTTTGGGCTATTGAAAACAGTCCAATATTAAATATACGATACGAGGTAAACAATGGCGTGACGTCAGTGCAAAGTTGTTTTAAGATTCAATAAATTCAAACTTTCCCAATAGCAACTCCATTCAGTTTTTAAATGTGAGAATATTGGTCAGATTCTAAGTAGTTTGGTACTGATTAGCCGTTTTCTTCATCTAAAATATATACAACCACAACAATCGCATTGAATTGTACAACATATTTCGATAAATATAGCAGCTTCAGTTTGTCTCAATCAGGCTGAAACATTCCAGTGATAAATGAAAGAAAAAAATAAGGAAAATTGGGAAAGGATAAACATAAGTAAGTATTTAAGCCCGAAAGCTAGGGACTCTGTTTTATGTCAGAAAGTTCAATCAAGGCCTTAATTTCGAAAGATATTACGACCAGTGGGTAAGGACACTGTCAACATTCAGTTTCATCGTTACTAAATTTAGTGATTTAGCTTATCACGATCTAGGACTTAACCGCTACCTTTCAAATGATTCCAATGTTATTGAAAGTGTCTAAAAGTTCTATCCCAATTTATACGTTGTATGGTGTGCGCTGGAAACTTTCTGTCAAAATTAGACTCTTTCAAGAGATATTATTTACTCTAAAACACTCGAAATTCTAGCACTATATCCTCCCTTTTTCCCTTAAGATTTAAATAGCATTAGCGAGAAGTTATCTCACATTAAACAACAACCAGAAAGCTTATTATTCGTAAGTAAGCGCCAATAAATACTCTTTTTTCAAATATCCTATTGTCGAAAAATGTTTGAACAAAGTCTCCATTTTGCAAAAAGTCTTCGTCACTAAAATAAAGATTAAAAGTACATCAAAATTTACTTTCACATTAAATTTATTAGCAGAATAAGCTTAAGTAAAGACCCGGCTAATTAAGGGTAATAAGCAGAAGTGTTGAAGCTTACCCCAGTCCGATAGAAATATCTTGAGCTGTATGTCTCGAATAAGCCCTATGTAAGTTACTCACTGTGTATTGAATATCAAAAGTTCAATATTTATGAGAGGTGTTAAAACTGAAAATGTCAGGATTGACATTTAGTTTCTGTCAAATTTGCCTGCAGGTGCTCTGTGTAGATCTTAAGCAAGTTAAAACTTTTCCCGCGAGTTATATGCACACACATCTTGCTCTTGTCAAGAAACGGAAATATGGGGTTTCTGTTTGGAAAGGTAAAATCATTTATTTTTTGAAATTTTTGTGGAAAAAACTTTAAAAATGATGACTAAGATTTGATAAATGTAAATATGGATTATTAAAGAGTAACTTTTAAAAATCTTTCGAAATCAGAAGTTCAAGAAACAGTTTAGCAAGTTACCCCATTTATGCGAGTAATCACTCGGTTATTGAACTTTCTTTGTCAGTCTGGTTGTCCGAACATCGATTTGACGTTGTACGAACACATGTTGGATCTTATTTTAATTCTTAACATGGGTTCATCACATATACCGCACGATTGGTGTATTCTTGGGCCGCAGTTAGCCTCAGGGGAAATTCTAGAGATGACCGAGTTGGCACAACTGAATAAAAACCTCCGGTAGCCTAAACACCGCTCTTTCAGTTGTACCGATTTTTTTTCCAGAATCAGCTGAGTGGTCAAGTATTGGCAATACTTGCCTCGTTCATGATGGTAAATTGTAGACAGCTGAATCTCCAAGAAGACATCATCACATCCAGGATATCACGTGACATTTTTCTGCAAAAAGAAATGGAAACAAAGCTGAAGGAAAAGTTTCAGATATTGTTCGAAGAGATTATACTCAGATCAGCGTCCTCCTCAGAAACATTCATGTATGTCTGTGACAAAAACTGTATTGACAAAAATTTATACGGGTATGGAATAACGTCAGCCTTTTTGCTTGCTGCTCTGTCAAATAGAAAGTTTTCTATATATCCAGACCGTGATGTGCCATTTTACATTTTCTACGAACCAGCAGTGTATGACTGGAAAGAAAACGAGGCTGAAATACGAAGCAAAATTAAAACCCCGATGGTTAAAACTTCCCGGAAATGGCGTCAGTTTTTGGCGGAAGTTTACAAGACAGAAACAGAACTGTGCACAATGAACTTTGCAGAACAGTTTAACAAGACAGTTATCTATCTTAGTGGAAATTACGACTGGATCTTGGATTTACGACGTCACAGAAGAACAACCATGAAAATGTCATGGCTTTTCGCGACCCACGCGTCGGACTTAATTCGTCTGCTTCATTACGGATTGTTCCAGTTACCAGATAGAGTAGAAGAGATAATCAACAATGAATTAATCCAAATGGTGGGTGAAAATAGACTGGTTTGTTTTCATGGAAACAATAATGATTATATAGTCCAGGTTAATAGTTTTCTAGACTTTGTTTCGAAGGGTTTTGGATATGATACTGTGTATTATATAAGTGGTATTGATAAGTTTCATTCGTTTGTATTCACACACAGACCCGAAATAAGTCACAAAATTATAAGCCTAAATAAAATAAATATATTAAACAAGTTGATGGAAAATGGACGACACATAAGCGAAAGGGGATTAGATAAACTACTAGATATACATGTTTTAAGGTTATGTGACACACTCGTTTCCACTGAGAGTCAAACGGGAATAATGGCTGCGCGTTTACGACGAAGGGAAGACAACCTCTACTGCTTTAGAGATGGAGTTATCTTTCCTTGCACACGGAGATTGATAGCGGGATCATTTCGAGATAAGGACAATATCCCGGAGTACATCGATATCAATTATTACTGTGAACACTCGGATGCTGAATGTGTGCCAGCCAGCCAAGTGAAAATTTAACACGTGCATATTGTAAAATGATGCTACTAGAGAGATAGAGAGGAAAAGCATCAGAAAATCATATGCCGATTTATTTTATCCACGAGAAACGTTTCAGTTTCTGTTCATAAACTTTCAAATGTTCATGTTAATTTTCAAACAACAAAAAATCTCCAAGAAATTAGTTCGCTTTACGATAACTTTAAATTTTCCTCAATGTTTTGTTTGTTACGCACACCTAGCCAGTCAGACAACCATGTCTTCTTATAACTCTTGAGAATATTCGCTGGTTGCCGACAACAACGCAACAATTATTCGATTGTGTTTATGAAATGAGATCACCGCACATATTATTAATCACAAGAAATGTTGTAATTAGTGAATTTTAATAGTTTGAATGCATACGTGCACGTATTACAAATGTGTAATTAAATTCTAAAGGATGAAATGCTCAGCAATGTAACATAAACATCGTGCTTAAATGTACGTGATGCAAAAAAAAAAACTTCAGTTACAATGTACAAATTTCTAAATGCAAAACTTTGAAGGACTGAATGCTCGGCAATGAAACATGATATATAATGCTTAAATCAAAGGCCAAAAAGGTCTCTATTGTAAAAATTCTGAATATAAAACTTTAAAGACTTGAATGCTCAGCAATGTAACATATATAGATGCATAAACGCAAGACATTAATGATGAAAAAATAATGAAGCATAATATTCTAAATGCAAAACTTAGATTAATTTACTCAGCACTAAAAGAAGCAGTATGACAGATTTCTAAGATGTCTCCGCATATCTGCGTAGATTTCCAGAACTGAATATGGAATGTTATTTAGGTAAAATTACACAATGCCTGCTCACTGTTACAATTTTTCACTGACACTGCTATAGTGTACAGTCATTATGCAATATTGCACTTTCATCACGCTTGTTGACAATGATACCATGATTGCTGGATATGCTATTTAGGCGACGATGCCTATCACATTCTCAATTGACTGAATGACAGTTCAGTGTAGCGTAATGGTATATTTCAACATGCCGTGGCTATTCTGGTTCATTTGTAATGCATTCAAGAACAAAATACACGAAGTGATCAACCAATATTGAAAATATTATCAGGCACAAGGCAAAATAGAAGTAAGCATAATGTCAATTCAAAATTGGAAGTCACATTTTGACAACAGGGGGCGCTGTGTTCATGTAGTCGTGTTTTCCCGTAATTTGAATAATTATTTGTCGGAAAGTTATCGAGAGATCTAATTAATGGGAAATGGTTTGTTTAGGCAACAGCTAAATAAATTCCGTCATAGGCCGGAGATTTCCGTTATCTTTCGTGAAAACTACGGACGTGCGCCCTCTGGTATCAAAATGTGACGTGCAATTTTGCAATTGACATTATGCTTACTTTCAGCTTGCTAGTGGCTGATTACATATTTCAAATTGTATGGTCACATCATGTATTTTGTTCTGGGAGCATTGTAATAGATCAATGTTGAAATATCAATGCTGATTTACAGTCCCGGCATATTGAAATATATAATTACGCTACACTGAACTGTAATTCAAATGAAAATATGTTATAGACAGCAGGGTCTAAACAGCATACAAGCTGTCATTTCCAGCAAGCATGGTATCATTGTCAACAAGTGTTGTGAAGGTGCCAGCATGCATAATGACTATACCAGTAAGCACAATGACAGTGTCAATGAGTAAATTGTAACAGTAAGAAGGCATTATGTATTTTTTACCTAAATAAAATTCCATAACTGAAGGTATTCAGTATTGGTCAATATGCTCAAGCCATGTAACCTAAAATTAAAGATAATTCAAATAATTTGTTAAAGAAAATCATTTTTCCCACCAAGACAAAGGTATTTTCACCCTTCTAAGTCGTCTAGATCTACACTATCTATACATATAATCATTTTCAGCATGTTTTACTTTTAAACACAACAAAGGTGACATACACAGTCTGACGACAGTTACAAAATACATATTTCTAGCTGTCGTTTCGCGTGTATCGTTTATACGTTTCATTAATGCATTTTATGCAAATCGTAAAATGTACGCGGTAGAACCCTCAAAACAAGGAACCAGTGAAAAATACACGGACTTGGAACCAGAGGATCGAAGTGCGGACTTGAGTGGGAGTAAGCGGCATCCACCGGTCATATGACCTGCCTCTGTCGTCCACACGACTAACGTAAGCCGACACATCACCGTCTTAGCCCGTTAATTTAACTCCGGGGGAATGATTATAAACCATTCAAGAATATAAGGTTCAAATAGAAAAAAAAACAATTGTAAAGCCAAAAATGTGCTCCGAAATAAGTCAATTTGTTTGTCAATTTCTTAGAATTATTATTGTCTGTTGTAAATATCTATATTAAATATTGTTTAGACGATTTAATCAGGGCCTGAAGATTAAAGTGAACTCTTCGGTCTTTTTTTTAAATACTGGTCCAGCATACACCATTCGAAAAAAGTGGGCGTACGCTATTTGTTACGCTTTCTCATAGCCAGCACGTGACATTGATTTAAACAAGCGCGACGAATTTAGACACGCAATAAGTCTTTTCCAATCAAGTTATCACAACTTTTGGCGGCATGCCAGAGCAAAACAAGCCGGCTAAAGAGGGAACTAAGGCATGTTACGTTTACCTAGGGTCTTTCAAGTAGTTATATTTGAAAGAAACTGGTTTACCCTAAAACCGGTTGCATCCGTTCTGCTTGGTTCCTTGCACAGTGGACAAAACTATATTATTAAAGAATTTGCTGATTTGTGGTAAACAAATTGCAGAGTTTTGAACAATTCTGTTGTACGTCACTGAAACACCTATATATTGGATTATTAAGTTGACATTTCCTTTAGGACAAAGCCTCTTGATATTTGCAAAAATTGTCAAAAATCAACAAAATGATCGGAGAGCTTCCTGACACAGAAAACATCGAAAACTTTGTGTGTCTGATTCTTCACGCCAAATTGTTCTTACATTTTAATCAATGCAACTCTTTACTGATTCGGTAGATCGTGGATTTCACCCAGAAAACGGTGTTCTTGCCTTAGAAAATTTGGTCAGCCGAGGTTCAGCTTCTTTTACAAATACTTATTACTTAGCAGTCATTTACCATTTAGCACATGGAGACCATGAGCGCATTTCCCATTATTACAGTTATCTCTTCAAAAGGACGCAAATCCACTTTATTCAATAATTATTGTTGTTTCAACAACATGTTTCATTTTGGTCTTGGAAAGGGCCACACCATATGGGATCAGTAGGACGGAGTATTCAAGTTTATGTCTCTCCTAAACCAAACTTCAGTACTTTGATTTATTTTTTCAATAAACCTGTTTCAAAGTCTTCTGATTAACAAGATCTGTAACAATAAAATACAGGTCTTTAAAGAGAAAACAAAAATTTATAATTTACCTAAGCAGGCATAATTTGTTTCTGGCGTCAGCTGTAAACTTTTGAAGTCGGCAAAGATTGGAATGCTCAAGAAGTCGGTTATAAAGAAACTCTACCTCAATACTGTATGAAGAAGATCTATATAAAAACTATCTGTTTAAAATACGAGTTCTTCAACTTACCGAATGTGCAGCTTCATAATTATCAACACCTGTGTTTAGTTTTTAGCACGTATAAATTTTAATCTTAGCTCGTTTAATATATTTTCATAACAGACTTGAATCAATTACGACTTTGTGTATTGCAATTCTAATATATGTGACAGATTTTGTACCTGTCAGTCATAAAAAGGCAACTGACTAAATGTGCATCTCAGTTTAATAAGAAACTACAGGATTTTCAGTCAGCCTGAATTAGTTTGTGTAAGTCGGGACCGACGGATTGACATATTTAGCAAAGACTGCAGTAAAATTTTCAGAATTAATAGAATATGGGTGGACTTGAATAACCTTTAATTAAATGGATCAACTGTATGACGGCAACAACAGAAAAAATATGAATAATTATTCTATAGCTAGAAATAAATGTGCAATATTATTTTATAAGTGAAATTACAAGTATTTTATGTAGAAATTCGTGATAGTCATATTACACTCGAGTGTATATATTTAAAACAACGTTTGTCATTTGATAAAAGTGTATTGGCACCAAGAAATGTCAGGAAAACACTGTTGTTGTTGTTTATTCATTTATTTTTAACAAATACGTCCTTGTGATTTAATAATCGCTTAGATAAAAACATCAATTGCAGCTCGAGTCAAAGTCGATTTTTTTCCAGTTGTTGTTTAACCACAGTGATGACTAACAACGCACTTTGGAGTCAAACGCACTTTGGGGTCCAACCCAAATGTGCGCTAAACTTCACAATGCACTTTGGGATCAAAATCGAGAAATGAACCCCAAAGTTCGTTAATATGGTACATATCAACGCACTTTGGGTTCCAAAGTTCTGAAGGTGTCAACTGAGTTTTGCTTAAATGACTAACTTATTTTCGATCTGCAACATTGAAATATTTAAGGTGGAGTTCAAGATGATGGTCGATACTTAAATACATCACTGTGCAATCAAATAATCTTACTTAGTGCCATTTTTAATTCTGATGTAGCAGTAATAAAAAAAACACCAAAAAATTGTATTTCTCGCTTATTAAATGTAAGTGATAAATCTTTTATGAATTTTACCACTTTAAATATCACGAAAATTGTGACTATATAAAAACATTTTAGATTGTAAATGTATTCCGAATAAAGTTTCGAAGAGCATTCTGTTCTGTCAGTCATTTACTTGATATGTTTTGGTGCCATATTGAACCGCAAATAAAATATGATGGGGACGTAATAAAATGCAGTTATTATGTCATTGCATCTTATTTTTCAAACAATTCAGTTTCTGTTTAAATGACTTGTAACAAGTAAGTTATAAGTAACATTCATCATAGTAAAGTTGCGTAAGGGCTACAGTTGTAACTTCATTTAAAGCCTATTTCACAATTTTCGTTTTCCTAAATATTTGGGCCACATGAAATCGCTAATGAAAACATATACAATGTCAAAAATCATTTAATTTTTAGAAGAAAATATAGTTTGCAAAACAATTTACATCTACACGGAATGGCCATTATCACTCGATCAGTGAATGTCTTTAACTAAATGTATTTAGGTTGCAATCTTGTAAAAAGCTGCCGTTTTGAAATCTTAATGATTTTTACGTTTGTCAGGTATCAATCATCTTATTTCATGAAAGTAACTGCTACCATTAGTAAATTTAAAGTATTCTTAAATATATGATTTATTTTCAATTTGTGGCCGTTTTAGACGTCATTTTGAGCTAAAAATTAAATGACACAATTGAAATTTAATGCAAACGTTAATTTACAGCACGAGACATTTTATATTCTGAATCAATGAAATCTTACAGGTTATTTAGGGAATATTGTAAGGTTTTACAAAATGTATCTGTATTATGCACCACCAAAAATGCTGTCATTTTGAAATGACCGCCATATCAGAAAAGAGATGAATTTCGTATTTTCCGAAAATTACCTTATACGTGTTTAAAAATAATTCCTGTCATAAATGGACGTGAATTTCATTTAATATGCACTTATAATCTTGATCAATATGTTGAATTCTTCTAATTTGGCATCCATTTTGGGAGCCATCTTGAATGTTTCATATTTCCCAGTGCTGGCAGGATAGCATTCGTTGAATTTTTTTCAATGAAAGTCTTTTCTACAACATTCATCAGAAAATGTAAAAAATATAAAAAAAAAAAAACGTGTTGTTAACTGATGTTCAATATTGCTGGGGCTGCTATTTATTAAGACGATGCCGTTGTATTATTATGATGTTGTGGATGTTTATGTTAATTATAATGTTAATGATAATAATAATGTTAATAATTATAAGAATAATATTTATTATTATCATTATTATTATCAAGAGGTTGATGTTGTTGTTGCTGATGATAATGTTGTTGTTGTTGTTGTTGTTGATGAAGATGATGATGATTAACTGACTAATTCAAAGTTCAGTTCAACAACTTAAGCTTCAAGCAAAGTTGACTCAAACTAGTAGTATCGAAATAAAATGATCAAATATCCCACTTTCTACGCCAAAAATCTAACCAATTGAATGATCAACTTTAAGAATTTACTATGGTACAGGAGAAGTACCAACATATGTAATGGTTGATTTGATGATACACATCAACACAAACAAGTGGTGTTTTAGGCGGATTTGCACTATTACAATTTAATTAAAATGTCTTGTGAAACATGAATACTCAAAAAAAAGAATAATCAAATGTTTATTTAATTAAACTCGGAAAGACTTTTAAAGTTCATGCCTAAGTGAGACTATATACTGGAAAATATTGGTTTCCAGTACCCGGAGTGGTTCATTTTTCAGTACATTATCTCACTCATACATGAATATAAAAAAAAATCATTATGTATTCGTGCAACTCGCCTAAAATACCACTTTTTGATGCTGCTGTACCTCGAAAATTGAACCGATCTACGTGTTGGTATCAGTTTTGAAACATAGTCTATTCCTAAGACTTGTAGTTTACGGTGATAATTCAACCCTTCGGAATCATTGCTTAGAAAATCAGATACATTGGTTATTTGTTTCGATAGTTAGTTTCGAGTCATTTGGAATTGTACCTTAAGTTGTACCGGTAATTTAAGTCCAAGCATCAAATACGTAGGTTACACGTTTGTTGACAATAGGTCTGTGAAGTAGGCTTGTTAATAGTTATTCCGACTTTTAATTGCAGTTATAGTGTAGAGCTTGGCCTTGATCTTAAGTCATCTAACCTTAGATCTACAACAGATATGGATTCTTTTTGCCCAGCTCGACATTCGGTATGCATAGTTCGTCATTTCGGCATGCATAGCTCGACATTCGGAATGTCAAGCTTGACATTCGACTCTCACACCTCTATTTTTTGAATGCCAAGCTCGACTTTCGACATACATTGCTTGACATAAGGTATGCACATCTCGACATTAGGAATGCCGAGCTCGGCATGCATATATCGACATTCGGGTCTGGAAAACCGAATGTCAAGCTTGACATTCCGAATGTCGAGTTATGCATTCTGAAGTCGACCTATGCAAACAAAATGTCGAGCTATTCATACCAAATGTCAAGCTATGCATACCGATTGACGAGCTCGGCAGACCGAATGTCAAGCTATGTATTCAAGCTTTACATTTCGAAGGTCGATTTACGCATATCGAATGTCCAGATATGCATACCGAATATCGAGATCAGTATTTCGAATGTCGAGCTATGCAAACCGAATGTGCATTCCCTCCCTTCGAACAATAAACGTAGCTCTTCAGCACGTACTGGTTAACTAGGTGCAAATAATCGCTACGTACAAGAATGTGTAAGTGCTCAAGTGTCTGGTTTTAAGATCTCCTAATCGAGTATCTCAATGATAATCCGGAGGCCCTGGGCTGGATCATGCTTCTGTTAAAACTTACATTCGTTAAGTACTGACTCTACCCAAGAGATTTCTCTCGCGTATCGATGCTGTTCCTTGACCAGTCTGTTGCTAGACCATTGTCGGTAACCTACATCGGGTCGTTGCTGACTACCGTATTTTGCCAAGGGCCGGCATTGGGAGTGTCTTTTGGATTGGCCAACCGCTTGACAGTACCGAGCCTACTTGCCCTTATTAGTTATTATACAAACAGCACTGGCACATTTAAGGTATGGTGCCACTGGATTTTCTTGGTTTTAGGTATGTGCAATCTGATTAAGATGCAGATCCAAAATACAAGAGGATCTAAGGACGACCAAATCCTTACTTTCAAGAATTTGAAGACTAAAGCGGAGCTAAATCTAGAACTGGAAGACCAATTAAATTTCAGTTTAATATAGAATAAAATCATTATATCTTTATGAATCGTACATGAATTTATTTAATATGTGTGCAAACACTTAAGTGCATTGTTACACCGCAAAGCGGGCACAACGCAGAGACGGGTTGAGATTCCGTTTATGTGGCGATTTGCAACGGATAAAATGATTCTCTTTATGCGGCAAAAAGGCACCTGTCGCCGCATAAAAGGAACAAATGATAACATATATAACCATATTGGCTGCTACAATAGGAACAATTATTGATTCGAATTTATGTCTAAGTGCTTTTGCATTTCTCCCGACGTAAACCGTTGCAGTTGGATGACATGTGCACGACTTACCGAACTGTTTTTCCTGGCCGGCACCGTTCGGATTATGTCATTGAAGTGTAAGTTCTACTTTTCAAGTCAAATGCCACCGCCACATTATTCAACCAAAATTTAAAATCGGCCTAGGACCGTACAGCGAACGATTTGTTTGTGTCAGTGCTGGTGCCGTTCGTTTTTTCCAATCATTTGATGCCTAACTGTAGCAACTGATCCTTGGACTCCGATCGTCGCATCGCGCGTTCGCCGTCAGGGACCTGTTCAATTGATATAAATAAATAGACCGTTTGGCTGTGTACCATTGAAAGTAAACCACGGTCCCCTTCCCCGGGAAAAAATCGGGACTTTGACTTTTTCACCCGGATAAAGTCCCGGTACCTCGGGGAAATGCAAAAGGTGAAACCACGACTCATTGCACCCGGTCCGTTTTAGGCGATAGTCCCGGTTGTTTTGAACAAGGAAAAACACTCGATACTGATACCACGGGGACATCGGAAATGATGAAAACACTGGTCTTTTCACTGGAACCACCCGGGATGGGGACTGGGGTTTACATTGACTAGTGCATTATTACAGTACCAACTGTACGAAGCGCGACCAATAGATGAAAACAGATGTGTCCCATAGTAGTTTGTTCGTGTTTGTATACGAGACTGAAGGCTGGTTACATTTTAGTCAAAAGACATACAGCATTAGTGGGGATTGCAGGATAGTATATCTCTAAAAATGGTTCTAAGGTCGAAATGGGGTGGGGGTATACACCCTAATACGTGTGTCACCATGAACTTCTTTGATCAAACTACGAGCTAAACAAAGAGGTTGGATATCCACAGAGAAAACAGTAGTGAAATTTACTGCCTTGGTTAGTAAATTGATGTTGCCTCGAATAGTAAACATAACTACACAGAATAGTTTGTTTGGTTTGACCGCAAATTTATTTAGTACTTTCTTAATTTGATGCTTACAATAAAATCTAACTTAAAAATACATTGACTTATTTGTAAAAAAGATAAAGCAATTTGATATAGGCCCCTAGCCGAAATTTAACCTATGCTACCATATCATATCTTACCTTAAAGTTGTTTGTTCATTTAATATTCAAAATAGTTCAATTTTACTAGGTTTAACAGTATGTTTACAATAAGTTATATAACTTCTTTTAGTAAACTTTATTTTTTTCTGTAGTGGATTGAATAGTAAATAATACTATTCATAAATAATAGACTTACTTATTTACACAGTAATTCTAAGCAGTAGTAAACAATCATTACCCGATGGTGTGGTCAATGGAACTAGAAATATGGAAAATCCAGATTTTTAATGGGTCGTCTTCAGATCCTTTGGTATAAGGATCTGGATTTTAATCAGATTGAAATATGTGTGTGATTCAACCGCTACAATTATCGGCGCACAACGCTAGTTCATGGGCAATGCTCAAATACTATGTTATGTAATGTATTATTACACTCAATACACATCAAACATATTTATATATATATTGCTTTAAGGCCTCTATTCTTTGAGACACATAATTGAATATAAAAATATTATTAATTGCAAATTGCAATCCTTAGATATAACAAAATAAAATAAACTATCGTCTGCTATTGTTATCCGACTTAATACATTTCGCCTACTTCATTCCTTATTTTTAGTTTACCATTGGCATTAACTACAAGATATTACTTTAAAACATCATAAACATTCATTTTTATTGATTTGATTTTTATGACCCCAAAGTGGGGTCGTTGGTCTGATGTTAAAAATTGCATATGTACCTGTGTAACGCACATTGTGGTTGGACCCCAAAGTAGTCTACGCACTTTGTGGTCGGACCCAAAGTGCGTTTGACCCCAGAGTGCGTTGTTACAACGCTATCTACCTCCTGCTTAGTAACCTTGAGTCCAATGCGTCATTTGTTAAAACTGCATAAAAACTGCTTTTCCCAGTAATTTGCCTAACATAAATATTTACGGTCTGGTTTAAAAGAAGATCTCTTTGATATGACATGACTCAGAAGTGTAATTGGTTCTTTTTCTTCAAAACGGTACATAATGTTATGACTTTTGAGCTGGATAAACATCCATGATTTTTTTCTTCACAATAATTGTAAGTACACTTACGCCAGTGCTTGGTTAAATGTTCAAGAAAAGTGACCATGAGTAGGTATACAATGTATATTAATTGTAATCTAATGGAACTTCTTCTACAAATAACGTAAGATTAACTCATATAGAAACATTATAGATTCATGCTGTGAAGTGTAAATACTTCTTATATAATCAGCTTCCGTTTCAAAGTCCTCAATAATGCGCAACTTATAATAATGGTACTTGTAGTACATGTCTTGTAGTCAATGACAAACAAGTGTATCTGAAGTCAAATCAAGTAATTATTTAAGCCTGTTGATAAAAGTTTGAAATGATCAAACATATGCAAATAAAAGGGCACAATATTCATGTCTTGGATGTAAAAAAGTCATCGAATAAATGTCGTCAATATTATCATCTTCTAGATCACAGAAAATACTTACATAAAAAGGGTTTTCACCATTCTGCTACGCGGCAACATTCCAAACGTAACGTACTTCCTTCTTAGAAATTTGATCGTAAACAGGTGTCATTTATATACACTTTTAAGCTCTACTATTCGAAGAATAAGGAGGGCTATAGTTCTCGCCCCGGCGTCGGCGTTGCTTCAAGTTTTTCGGCAAGGTAAAATTATTCACCTAACCCTTGCAGATATAGCCCTGAAACTTACAATACTTGTTTAAAATCAAGAGCTTACTCTGCTAACAAGAGGAAGTAACTGTGTCAAGCATTTTGTGTGAATTATGGCCCCTTTTCGAATTAAAAATTTGGTTAAAGTTTTTCGGCAAGGTAGCACTAGTCACGTTTCCCTTGCAGATATAGCCCTGAAACTTACAATTCTTGTTAATCATTAAGAGCTTAGTCTGCTCACAAGACAAGGTTACTGTATTCAGCATTATGTGTGAATTATGGCCCCTTTTCGACTTAGAAATTTGGTTAAAGTTTTTCGGCAAGGTAGTACTAGTCACCTTTCCCTTGCAGATATAGACCTGAAACATACAGTACAAAGTTTACCATCAAGATCTTAGACTAATCACAAGAGGAGGTAACTGTGTCAAGCATTTTGTGTAAATTATGACCCCTTTTGGACTTAGAAATTAGGTTAAAGTTTTTCGGCAAGGTAGCACTAGTCACCTTTCCCTTGCAGATTTAGCCCTGAAACGCACAATACTTGTTTACCATCAAGAGCTTGGTCTGCTCACAAGACAGGGTTACTGTGTTCAGCATTATGTGTGAATTATGGCCCCTTTTCGACTTAGAAATTTGGTTAAAATTTTTGGCAAGGTAGCACTAGTCACCGTTTCCTTGCAGATTAACTTAAAACATTTTTTATCATCATGGCTTTAGACTGCCACAAGAGAAGGTATATGTGTCAAGGATTTTGTGTGAATTTTGAGTTTATATGGTTTTATAACCCTTTAGTGTCAAATACTGAGAATTGTCGAGCGCGCTGTTCTACGACAGCTCTTGTTCTTAGTACAATTACCCCTAGTAAAATCATTTAAACTAGTTGGTTTGAAATTCTTTTTCTGAACGTACATTTTTCTTTTGTAACCGATTCTTGGCAAAATCTCGAGTCTTTTCAGCTTGAAAGCACCGAGACATAGGTGAAAAGTGAAAAAAAATGAGTTGGCAAAATAGCTAGAACGTTGCTAAGTGATTGATATAAGTGTTGCCAACAATGCCCTTACCTCTTGTTTAACTTGTAAACAAATCTTAAAATGTAGTTTAATTGTTCAAAAAATTCAAGAAGAGTGAATATGAGATTATAAATCTTTATAATGATTTTTTTCGAAAAGGAACGTACCACGAAACCTCATTTTTAAAAGAGCTTTTTTACGAATGAGTGTATTGTATCAAAATTGCCACGGTAGCTTTGAACGAATGAGTATGGGATTTTGCCATGAGATTTTTTGTCCCAAAAATAATTACATTTCTGGAGGAATATGTGATGTCGTCAATAAATACTACAACAAAACACGTAGAATCAGAAGAAACAGTTGTCTTCCAAAATGTAGTTGACCCCCCGATTACCACTCCAAGGCGTTGCCACTGGACCACTGATACGACCACAAGTGATGTTAGTCAGTCGTTCAATCGGTTTATATCATCTGACTTCATTGAAAATATTCAATTTCTGATGAATAACTATCACATGATGAAGGCAATACTGTTGGGTCAGAGAGCCGGAATAAAATGGGGACCTTTGGCTCGAATACCCACAATTGTATTGCTAGTCTTTCTATCTATGCCTGTCTTGTCAAAAATATATGTCTTTCTGTGTCAGAAGTTACAGGGGCAGCGTTCCAGAGAGTCCCTGAAGAGTAATTGGATATCGTGATCTGAAAGAACTCTCCATCAACAAACAATATAAAATGATTAAAAAAAAAAGTTAAAGATAAATATATATGCTTTAAATATTACTTTTACATTAAGCCATTTTCTCTCATGACCTGAAAAGCACCTCAACATCTCAACAAATAAAGCTTTTCAATTAAAAATCAAGGGACCTCTTATCTGTACCGAAAATAACTGTGATGATACTAGAATTAAGACAATTGAACCGCCTTTCAGTCAAACACCTTGAAATGCGATAATAAAGGCTTGCACTTTCTTGCACTTTGTGAGCCATCGATTACATAAATACTAACTTTCTAGATAAAACCTAAAAAAAAACAACAGGAAAATAAAAAACTCAGTGAACCTTCCATAACATTGACACTGATAACCCTCTGCTGGTGCAATTTGATTTCAATTCGAGACCTTGTTCAAAACACCTGATATTTTTTAATTAAAGGGGTTAAGAAAGAGTCAATTTTTTCTTACGAATTTTTTTTTAAAAATCTATTGGTTATGTTTATATTTAAAAGATTTAGTATATTTATCAAAATGAACAAATGAATTCCGGATGTGTTGCTTGTATTTTCGAATGCAAATCTCACAAACACAGATCTGCAACTGCTTTTAAGAATGCCAAATATCAAACAAACCGCACGAAATATGGCTGGTAATATAGCTAACAGACATATCTTCATAAATACAATACATTTGGTTAACAATTCCAAGAGAGAGACAGAGAGAAATTGTTATGAAAGTATTAAGTGGAATTATCGTTGCACTGTACTCTGCTTTCTGTATATTATCAGCTAATCAGTTCCAGACATTTTTAAACGACAGGTACTGGCAACGTTTGATGACTTCATCGAACTTATTAGGTAATTATCGTTTGCCATACGTAATCAACCTAGCGATGGTAAGATAATACGCATCCTCACATATATCATATGCAACATGAAAAAGAAGTCTTTTTAATGAATGTGAAGTTTATGTCATGACGACAAATTTTATGTGTTTTGATTAAACTTTGAAAAAATGTAGTGTCGATCCTTGCTAAAAGGTTTAAAAGCAAAGTTAATCAACAAACGTTTTTATTTCAAGCCAGATTCCACACTTCCGGCACAAGTATTGTTTTATTTCAAGCCAGATTCCACACTTCCGGCACAAGTATTGTTTTATTTCAAGCCAGATTCCACACTTCCGGCACAAGTATTGTTTTATTTCAAGCCAGATTCCACACTTCCGGCTCATGTATTGTTTTATTTCAAGCCAGATTCCACACTTCCGGCACAAGTATTGTTTTATTTCAAGCCAGATTCCACACTTCCGGCACAAGTATTGTTTTATTTCAAGCCAGATTCCACACCTCCGGCACAAGTATTGTTTTATTTCAAGCCAGATTCCACACCCCGGCACAAGTATTGTTTTATTTCAAGCCAGATTCCACACCTCCGGAACAAGTATTGTTTTATTTCAAGCCAGATTCCACACTTCCAGCACAAGTATTGTTTTCAGCTTAGACAGCAGTCATTTAGTGGGATTTATTAAGCTGTAAGAACCTGATCCCAATCGATGTAAGAGCTAAAGTTTACACCAGTATGTTATAATAAACGTGAGATTTAAAATACAAGCATGGCAGCTTCATTGAACTTTAATATTTTATATCATCTCTCCAAATTTCTCTTGCAAAGATAAAGCATTACATATTAGCTATAATCATTCTTATAACCAGTTTCTATATTTACAACTGGCATGGGGCAAGTGTCTCTTGCAAATATGTAGAAACTGGTAAGTATTTAGCTGTTTGAACAAGGTAATGTTCGTTTGAGCCATAGTTGCAACACATATACAAGTCCTATGGTCGTAACAGATTTTATCTTTGTGTGTGAAACGTGGCCTCTAAACGCGGAGTATCAAGCTGCACTAATGAGTGTCCTTGTTCACAAAGACTGTCTTCTACAGAAGAAGTAAAACCACAAAACTTCCCTTAGCCGACTTTATTTACATTTATTTGTCAAAAACGTTAATCACGTGGTTGAAGTAATGCAAGCAATGCAGGTGGTTTCTGAGTCTTGTCTCTGTATCAAAGTATCTGTGTCGCAGACAGTCATATCTGTCGCACAACTCAATGGGAAATATGAAAGTAAATATTTAAGTTTAAGAGATAAAAGTGCTGTAGTATCGTGAAAAACCCATCTAATTCATCTAGAGGGAAAATCATTATCCAATTGAAATTCGTTTATAGGTTTATGACCAGAATGGTCTTATTTGTAGTGCTATTTTTCAGTAAGCTCTTTCTATCAACAGAAAATGATGTCTGTCTGTCTGTCAAACTGTACATGAATTTTTTGCTGCTGAGCTTATAAGGTTATTTTTCTAAAGAAATTTGCTTTTCACAAACTGACAAAAATTGATTGTACAGCAAAAGATTTTCGTTTCAATTTTTACTACAAATGATGTAGTAGTTCATGTAATTCACATTGGGATTCGAATCCGCACCGAAAATACAAATTTTACTGAAATACAAATGTTTTTACCACTGGCCATAGGTAATGTGCGGATCTGTGATCCAGTGATAACTCGCTGGAGGAGGTCCCAAGTTAGACCTCTCGCCCTCCACTAACACAACCAATTATCTTTCGGATAAGACATTAAACCGAGGTTCTATGTATCGATGGTATAATTTGATACTCTTGTAAAGGAGGACACGTCCAAGTAAATGTATTCTCTTAATAACTAAATTGATGCAAATTTCTTAGATATTAAATATTGATCAATAAAGGCTAGGTTTACATAACACATACAATGTTTACCGAAACCTTCACGAATTTAAACATAAACCGTTACTAAAGTGCATCTTGTGAATGTAGACGAACGTTTGACTTTTATATACATTGTATAACTTCGTTGTACATGTTTACAAGTCGTTTACATGAAACATTTGGGTAGAACATCCTATTCTCCACGTTTTCTAAGTATACTGCTTGCAAGCGAGTCAAAATATCTGTATCTTCGACTGAACCAATTTTGGACATTTCTATCAAAATCTTGTCTAAAGTTTCCAACAAAACGTTTGTTCATTTCAAGTCCACTTAGAACCGCCAATTCTTCTTTGTCGAGTTGGTCGAGTATTTGTTTATCATCAACAAAATACATACCCTTCAAATGAAGCTGTCCATCTTGAGTGTTTCTGCTGTTTTCTAGTGCAGGTGTATTTTCAATCGACTTGTCATGTAGTTTTGTAATCATACTAAGTGGCAGAAGTATTCCTAAAATTGATTGGCCCTCCACTCCTCTGTGATTCCTAGAATCGCCATCAGCCACATGTGTCGAAGTATGTTGCAAGGACAAATCACGACTATGGTCTGGTTCAGCGGTCGGCGTAAGAATGCTCTGAATATTTAGATGTGAACTTTCTTCAATTATACTGGAAAGATCTTCTTCTGTTGGAAGGTGTTTCCCGTATGAATAACTTAAAAAACATAAAAATAAAGGAAATGTTAACTATTTCATGCCACTTTTTTAAATATCAATATCTTATTATCGTGATGAGAACTCCAACTGAACCATAATATGTTTGGCAGCGCATGCATTCATTGTACATTTTAAAATAATAATAATGTTATACATCTTTAACGAGATATATCAAACAGTTCTTTCGTGTAACACAAACGAAGAAGGAATGGAAATCAACTAAATGAAGAAATAATACCTATAAATTTCTATGAATATGTTTTGTATGACAAATTTGCAATTCTCGGTTAATAACTAATAGAAATAACAAGCACCAGGTCAATTCTATACAGCCTTTAGATTATATTTTTTATGTACATTTTGCAAAAGACTAAGAAAAAATATCAAATAAAAAACACTTAAATTTACTTTTAAATTCATAAGAAGCCATTTTAAAACTGACCGTATAAAAATCAAATACTAGTACTTACACAGGTATCACAGAAGTGATGAGGACACATACCAATCTATTATTCATTTTTTTATCATAAAATGTATACAAAGAGTATATGTATTCTTTTTTTTAAACTTAAGTCGTTCTTAGCTTTTATCCATACATCTATGTGCGGAAAGTTATCGAAAAGCCAATTCATATATCGCAGGCAAGCAGCATTGACTATAAGTGCCAAGCAAATGACGTATTAACAGTTTTCATTTATGCTAATAAGCAGACAAATGTCAAATGCGCAGTTTAAACAAGAACCAGTCTAGACATGGCCATCCCACCGCCGGAGCAATGTTGCCAATCGAATGGTTGCAAAGAGAAAATTTTGTTTTAAAAAAGTAAATCAATTCAGATTTATCGTACTTTCATATGGCATATCTGCTCCAAGTTCTCTGTCATATCAACTAAATCCGATGTTATAAAGGGACATAATTCAAGAATAAATCAATGCAGGGTTATGGTTGATAGGTGCTGCACTTTCTCTTGATGCCCTTTATCACTGTATGCACTTTCTTTCAATATCATCCATCATTGTGTGAAATATTAACTGAATCACTTGTAAGTTTTAGAGCTATGGTCTGGACATGCATTACAGAACATAATAAAGGGAGATCATATATTATACAAAGATATAAGTCAAGATGAAAGCAAGATTGAGTTATGGTTCTCAGACTCTGCATTCCCCCTTGAGGTCCTCTATAATTGTATGTCATATAAATGAATTCCTTTCACAATTTTTCGTGTAATCCTGAAACAAAGTAAGGTATATAAAAGGGAAATAATTTCAAAATAAGGCAAAGCATAGTCATGCCCCTTAAAACTTCATTTCAGTGCCCTCTAAAATTGCATGAAGTTTCAACAAATTCCCATCAATATTTATGAAGCAAAGCTGTGGACAAAATATTGCTAAAAGACTGAAAACAAAGGGAGACGATTGAAAAAAAGGTAATGGCTGGGGAAATGATTCTGATAAAATGCACTTTCTTTCAATAGCATCCATCATTGTGTGAAATATTAACTGAAACACTTGTAAGTTTTAGAGCTTTGCTCTGGTCATGTATTACAGAACATAATAAAGGGAATCATCCAAAATTAATAGTAAAGGGTGAATAATAGTTCTTGTGCATTGCGCTTCCTGTCTATGTTTTCTATCAGTCTGTGATACATTAACAAAATCCTTTTATTAATTCTCAAGTTATATAGCTGACAAACATTTACCAAATAAAAAGGGAGATATTAAAAGATGAAGCAATGCAGAGTTATGGTTCTTGCATATTGCACATTTTCTCAATGCTCACTTTCATAGTGTGAAATATAATTGACTCAATCCCTTCATAAATTTTTGAGTTATGGTTTTGACATTCTTAAGAGATATAACTCAAGATGAATGCAAGAAAGAGTTATGGTTCTCAGACACTGCAGTCCACCTTGAGGTCCTCTATGATTGTATGCCATATGAATGAATTCCCTAAATACCTGTTGGAGCTAAAACAAGCAAACAAGAATTATAGAAGATAATAAAGGGTGATTATTTTAAAAAGCAAGACAGAGGTATCTTTCTTGTACACTGCCCTTCCTCTTTATCTGTTCTGCCATGTGTGAATCTTTGATAGTTTTCAAGTCATATTACGGGTAAGCATTTACAAAACAACAAAGGGAGATATTCAAAACATGAAACAAGACAGAGCTATAGAGTTCTTGTATTTTGCACATTACTTAATGTGCTCTGCCATTGAGTGCAATATCAATAAAATCTCTTTAGTAGTTTTTGAGTTGTGTTTTTCACATTCGTACGGTAACAAAATAAAGAAACATAATTAAAGAGCGTGGCGAGATAGAGTTACGGTTCGTAGGCAATGGGCTTCGATTTGTCCGCTTCATTGTATGCAAAATGAAACGAAGCATGCTAGAGTTATCACCCTTATACACTGCACCCGCACTTGAAGTCGTCTATCATTACTTGAAGTTTCAACAAAGTCCCTTCAAAGTGTTACAGTTATGCTCCTGACAAGTGTCTCGAACGGACGGAAGGAGACAGTTTCCATATGCCTCCGCCTATCTCAGGGGTGATAAAAATTGGGAAATACAGTTGACATAAAAAGGTAAGATCTACAATTGATATCAAGTTAGTATTTGGTAGTTCAATGTATTTACATTCCTGACTTTGAACTGTATCAAAAACAGGTATTCAGAGATCTAGTATTTTTCTCGGAAACAAGCTTGAGCTTTCTCTTACTATATATTGTACATGTATTTCTGGAGCTCCTAAATGACAGAAATGACAAAACATTTTTTAATTGTAATTATTTTTAACAAAGTATGTGAGACTTATTGGACCAGTAAAATTAAACTGATGGAAAACCTGTTTTAAACAACCTCCAATACAATTGTTCCAAGGCTACAGAACGATCTCTGATTAGGTTTTCTATTTACACCAAGCGAGAGTTTTGAAGAGCTATTCATTATCAGTATTTTGAAGTCAATGATTCGAAGAATATAATCAAATTTATAAATGAATGTTATGAAACATATCGCATAACATTTACAGTGTAACAGACAATACATTCAATGCAACACACAAAGTAGTTGGTTTATCGTATATACTAAAACTAAATGTGAATTTAGTCAGGTCAGTGGTTAGGAGGACCATCTAAGTTTTAAAAGGCCCAATATGGCACTAGATGTGTGTCCAAAGAGAAAACACCTAAACCACATAAAGAAATGGTTATGAGATCTTAAATGACTCATTTGTTTTCGAAAGACAAATGTTGACCAGTCAATGTTTGATCAGACAGGAATGGTGACACGGTGATTTAATTTAAGTAGCACTGTAATAATAAAATGCCATAACAATCCCTGTCAACAGATTACTTTTCAAGACAACAGGAATAGCTTTTACCAGGACAAATCTGTATATAGTCTACGGACCTTAGTCATACTAGGCTAGGTTTAGTAATGAAAGCCTCACGTCTGTTCAGGAACTTGTCACATATTTTATCTCCAACATAGTTAAAGACAATTCGTTCTACGGTCTTCCTCAGCATTTCTTACACATTTGCAACACTACGATGGATCATAAAACCCGCAAATTACATCTTGTTATAAAAAAAGAAGGGTTTTCAATAAAATGAATTAATGGTTAACATTTACAAGCTTCTTAATACTTTCATCTATCTGCGAAAGTTTATACTTTAAACCAATGAAAATTTGTATTTGTTCATTTGAATTTCAAACTCTTGTGCAGCGACACATAAGATACCGTCCGTCTTTGTAGCCTACTTGTTAAAGCGTCCAGTCAGAGAATGATTCTGCTATAGTTGGTTAGTTAAAGATCCGTATTGCCCTTGCCCTCTTAGCGCCTTGCATATGCCTGCCATAAATAAAAAGTAATGGTGGAGTAAATGTGTACAACAGTGAGAATTATTTCATAAGCCCTGTAGACTGGCCCTTTCAGTAGGGGCGACATTGTTTCATGGAGACAGGAAAATGTGTATGCTTACGCTGGTAAGCCAGCACTTTATATTTTGAACTCTTGCATAGACAGATACGTAAAAAAGCAACAGTAACAACAACAAAAAACTTAACATTGACTCAGTGATGGTCTATACTTCCTGCACTTTAAAAAGGGAAAATTAAGATGTTATTCATAATTTACTTTCATCACAAAGCATTCAGCATTGAAATTGTGAGTACAGATGTTTGGAGATTTAAAAAAACTAGAACTATTTGTGCAAAAACTTTTTTTTATCAATTTTGAATGCAATCTTTACCTTTTGTAATGGGAAACTACACAACTAGAGATACCTTTCTTACCCACACCTTAATGCCAAAAAAGTTTATTTCTACATCCTTTCTTAAGAGAGAATAAAAATGGAAGTGCTAATGTATTTTTTAAAAGTTGTACGTTATGCATATTATGGCAGTATAAAATTGCCCTCTATTTATAAAGAAAAAAGATATCTGGGCACATAATTTAAAGGAAAAAAATCTTTAAAAAGATTCCGTTAATGCCTTTGTGAGTTTACGCAATGAATTTGAATACAATATTTCTGAAAAGTCTGCAAAACATTCGATTTCACCAGAAACCTATCTCCTGGAAATGATTTTTTTTGCGCTTTCAAACGGATTCAGATGTTGTATTTTCTTAAAGCCTAGGAAATGAAAAAATTCTACAATGGGTTCTAGGTTAATTTAATTTCCGAATATATTACAAGTAAAATGCTTTACAGTTTTCTACGTTTCATGTTGTTGCTTTGACTGAACTGCCAGATTATTACCAGACTGAACTTCGACTTTTCTACTATTTCTTGGCTTTATAAAATCCAAACCTTAGAAATTAAACACTATTTAAACTTTGACTTTTCTACTTGCATGTAGTAGAAATCTCACTGTCCAGGATTCAGTTTTAAACATTTATAATAACTTTGAACTTTGACACTCTGACACAGTGGAAGTACATGCCATATATGTACTTACTAAAATATTACCCATTCAAAGCTCATTGGTAACTTTTACATAATTTCATATGTTATCATTTAGTTTAATATAATGCTGATAAAAATCACTGCAGTTATCCCCCGCCGAATGGCGCGAAATTTGAGTTAAGCGTTTTCCGTCTATCCATCTGTCCGTCACGGTTTGTCCGTTTTAAGCGTTCGCATGGGTTAAGTCGTAACTTGGTGGGATTATAAATGTCACGGGTCAGGATTGGCCAGAGTGGGTAGGTAACCACCAGAATAAATATCTAACACTATTTCGTTTTCTTTAATTTATTAAAGGATTCTTTAGAATAATTTTCTCTAAAATATTTAATAATGCAGGCGGAAATGAATAGAATGATCACTACAATGAAGCCTATAAATAACTGTCATTATCCACATTTCTTGAAGGAGAAACTCCAAGGTCACCGGAAACCACTAGACCAACACATGACCAACATTTGTATGTGTTACTATAATAATATAGTAATCCACCGACCAATATATATCTGGTCCAAAATATATTTCAGATACTAAATACAGACCAAATGTGAGGTCAAAATTGTAAAAAAAGAAATGTATACGCCCTGCGACCAGTAAGGTCCCTGGTTCCCTCTGTAACCATAGTTTTCAACATTTAAACCACACAGTTCTTCTGTTCTTGCCGTCTATAATACGTGGCACTTTCAAGGGCAGAAAACCACAACAGCAATCCACACCCAAGAATTACGAATATATTCACCAATGACCTATTGATATGAACATGACATTCATTTACCGCGTGAAAATGTATTCTATATACAATTATAAAAGTACCGGTACGAGTATTTTACAATATGTAAAACAATAAAAGAATTTTGAGAACATTCTCAGGACAAATATATCAAGATAATTTTACATAGGAAAGTATGCCTACATTTCCATGAACAAAGGAATTTAATATAATAAAAATTATACAAATTTCCACTCAAGAAAAGAACATAAAAATGCACTTACCGTGATATCTGGTTAACTAAGGCAACACTAAGAATAATTGAAAAGCTATTTTTTCAAATGCTATGAAGGCAAAACTGTCATTATTTTATGGTAGTCTAAAAGTTAACATCTGCTCTCAGCAAAAGCTATCTCATGTAATAACTAGTGACATAAAAATCTTGAAATAAAACCCGTTTTCCAATATTACACACAGATTGGTCAGTATAATACAAAAGAAAATTGCACAAGTGGAAAACGTACTGAATAGATAGCTTAAACACCTGGACATTTAGGCATTTAAAAATAATTACTGGTTTCTATGCAGAAATAAAAAAGGATACAACAACTGATTTTGTGACAATACCCCATGCTTAAGAAGTGTTTACACTTTAAAACACACAAAATTAAAGAGACCCCTGCTTCTTAACTATGCTTAATATAATCAAAGCCTCGATAAACAATCTGCTCCTACATTGTCTTTCCCTTTAATTGCAACAATGCGAAACCTGTAGGGTTGTAACAAAAGAGCCCAACGCATAAGACGAGAATTAGCTACCTTTCCCTGTCTAAGATAAATTATGGTCGATGATCTGTTTCCAGAATGAATTTTTTCCCATTAAGATACCTTTGGAATTTAAGAACACCCCACATTAAAGCTAAATACTCTTTCTCAATCGTAGCATAATTCAACTCAGACTTTTTCAGTTTTCTACTAGCATACGCCACGGGCTTCTTAACACCCTCTTCATCCTGTAAAAGGATCGCACCTATTCCTATGTCACTACTATCGGTCTGCAAAATGAACTCTGCATCAAGATCAGGTAGTTTAAGAATAAGGAAAGAACACAATGCCATCTTTAAAGACTGAAAAGATTTCTCTTGTGGTTCTCCCCAAGCAATTTTATTTGGTTGACCTTTACGGGTGAGATCAGTAAGAGGTGCGGCCACAGTTGCAAAATTTGGAACAAACTTCATATAGAGCCCAATTAAACCCAAGAAAAAACGTACTTGCTTTTTTGTAGTTGGTCTTTCTGCATTCAATATTGCTTTCACTTTATCAATCTGAGGTTCTAAATTACCTTCTCCTACAACATGATCAAGACAATCGGCACTACGAAAAGCAAAACAACATTTACTTGGTTTTACCGTTAAATGTGCACGTCTTAATCTGAGAAACAACTCGGCTAACACCTGCAAGTGGCGTAAAAATTTCTCTGTATAAACAAAGATATCTAAGTCTTTCATCCCATACAAGAGCTTTCGCATAAGTCTACTAAAACTTGCACTGGCACAGACAAGACCAAATGGCATAGTTTTGAAATGGAATAGCCCAAGTGGGGTTCTGAGTGCTGTCAATGGTTTTGCAGAATCAGTGAGAGGTAACTGCCAATATCCCTTTGTCAAGTCTAACATAGATATGTATCTACATGTAGACAACTTCGCGAAAATCTCCTCCATGTTCGGAATGGGCTCACAATCAAAAACAGTACAACGATTTAGAGGACGAAAATCAATACAAAATCTGTTGCTGTTGTCTGGCTTTTTAACAATGACAACATTACTACAAAACTCACTGTCAGACGGCTCAATAACTCCTAATTCAAGCATCTTAAGTACCTCTTCTTTAATTGTGTCTCTCATTGCAAATGGTATTGGGTATGGCTTAGCTCTAATAGGCTCGTCTGTTGTTAGCTTGATATCATGTTTAGCTAACGTGGTAAAACCTGGCTTGTCAGACAAAACATCAGAATACTCTTGTAACAAATCTGACAACTGTCTTACATGTTCAGGTTCGAGATCAGGAGCAATTTTACAATTTGATACTGTTTCAGAACTCACCGGTGATGGAGTTTCAACCAACATATCCCTATCATTATTAATATCGTCTTCAGGTTCGCACTGAACGTCAATAGCAGCCATCCCTATAACACTTCCAACAGTAGAGCTGATATTTGAACGTTCATAGTACGGCTTTAACATGTTGGCACGAAATGTTTTTTTTTCTCACGAATTTGTATCTTATAGTCTAAAGTACCTACTCTTTCCACGATGGTTTATGGACCTTTCCACTGCATAAGTAGCTTGTTGTTCTTTGTGGGTAATAACAGTAATACCTTATCACCTGCTTTCAACCTCTTTCACTTTGCACTTCTGTTATATAGCTTTCTATACCTGTGAGAAGACTTTGCTAGACTACTCTGTGCTCAATTGCATGTTTCCTCTATCCTATTCTGTAGATCTAAAACGTACTGATATGTTGTCTTATCTCAGAATCAGGAATGTCCTTTGTCCATAACTCTTTTAATATTGTCATACGACCACGAACTGATCTGCCATATATGAGCTCAAATGGTGTAAACCCTAAGCTTTCATGTGGAGAGTCTCTATAAGCAAAGAGCAACGGACTTAGATACTTATCCCAGTCTTTAGGCTTTTCCGCACATAGTCTTCTTAACAATCTTAATTGTACCATTCATTTTTTCACACAAACCATTACAAATGGGATGATTGGGAGTGGTTGTTAACTGCTTGAATGACAAAAGCCTACTTACTTACTTCATCAAATCAGATGTAAACTGGGACCCTAAATCAGACAGAATCTCCTCCGGAACACCTACCCTACAAAATATATCAAGCAAAGCCTCTGCAATACGTTCTGTTTCTATAGAGCGAAGTGCGACTGCTTCAGCATAGCGTGTAGCATAATCAATTAATGTGAGGATATATCGGTTACCTTTGCTTGATCTTGGTTCAAACGGCCCAACTAAATCTATAGCCACCCGCTTGAAGGGAACATCAATTAAAGGCATTTGTCCTGATGGAGCTTTAGTAACCCTACCTTTAGGTGCTGTCCGTTGGCAGATGTCACAAGACTGACAAAATCTCTTAATGTCAGACAAAACTCCTGGCTAGTAAAACTCAGACAATACCTTTGCCACTGTACGTTTAGTTGCAAGATGACCAGATAACACTGACTCGTGAGCTAACCGCATCACTATATTACGGAACTTTTGAGGTACAACAAGTTGCTGAAAGAGTTTTCCATTCTCAACTTTCTCTGATAAGAACTTTCTAAAAATCAAATTCCCTTTCATAAAATAATCCTTGTTGTCGTTTTGTTTACCATCAGAAATCAAAGCCCTTACCTTTGCCAAAGAAAGATCACTCTGTTGTTCCCGTTCTATATCATCAGGACTAACCTCGTCTTTTACTATATCAGGAATAACCATCTTTCTATATCTAGACTGTTGGTTTTCAAGTATTTGTTGTCTGGTCTGAACCGCATTTACCTCCAGCCGCCAATCTGTATCTGGGGACTCAGGTCCTCTAGCACCTGGGATATTTCCTAAAATCAAATCGTAAATAGGATTTTCCATACACCATGCCTGCACCTGACCTGTAAAGTATGGCGTGTCAATATACATGTACGATTACGACCACTCAAAATTAGTGCCCCTGGGCATGTCATGAATATCAGTTGAGTACATGCACCGCCATATTTACGACACTGCTTTACGACAGCTGCATGTGTAAACAAAAGAAAGTCTGTGCTGTGAAAAACAAATTTTCTTCAGGTGATTACTGAAAGTAAGGATACTAAAGGATGATATAAGTGTTACTTAAAATTGATTCAATTACAACTTGATTGCGACACGAGTAAATAATTGGGAAGGGAACTGAATCCTCGGGGGTATAATAATGTTTCAGTTTGCTGGGGTTCAAAGCAAAATATAATCTTAGATCGATGCTTACCTATGTTGATTGAAAAAAAATCCTTTAAGTTGGTTGAATAAAATACTGAGTTAATTTTATTAAGGGTTAATTCTGTTAAAAACGTAAGATCTTATTTTGAAATTTATTCTAAATTCAAAACTCAGAATATTTACAGTTAAATTTTAATTGTGTCAGACAAATTCCCAGCATGGAGAGACGAAAATGAAATTATTGAAATGTTTATTCATTATTGAAATGTTTAATTATTGAATATAATAACATCATATTGATGAATAATGTATTTTGTTCTGTCTAAATAATGTTCTATTTTCCCCTGATGAACTTGCATAATTATGTAAAACATATGTTGCCGAGGTCTCAACCCGGTATTAAGACCAACTCACAATTAAGACCACTTCCCTTTATACCCAATGATGGTCTTAATAGAGGAATTTTACTGTATACATAAGCCATTGGAACTTCAACCTTGGTTCCGTCTACTAAGACACATACCTGTGTTTTTTTCAGTAAGTTGTTTGTCCTGTACACAGCTTCTACGTACCACAACGCCACTACAACCTGTATCACGAAGAACAGTCACTACTTTACATCCAATAAGTCCATTTGATGTTGGCATTTGTGAATGCGTGATTGGCAAGTTACACACTGAAGTTAAAGTAGTACTAGTACCTTGAAAGCTATCAGAAAGACTATCAGACATAGAAGAAATGCACCACAAACTTTTGCATCTTTTTTGTCTGGAGTAAGTGACCTTGACCTAGTCCTCGATTTAACGTGCTTACCTTCACCACCTTCATCGAAGTGAACTTTGTATAGCGAAGACGTTATAACTGCCTTTCAGTTGACTGTAATGAAGCTGTAGTTTTCCTCTGTGTTAAATTAGTACGACAATCCGAGGCTATATGACCGATTTTACCACACTTATAGCACCGTTTTCTACTGATAGAGTCACGTCTCTCTGTAATCTGACTATCTGAACTGGACTCACCTTTTCTTTCACTGCTTCTACCCCGCTCAGCTAATTTGTTACGTTTCGTGACTCTCCACGGCGGAACACAAATGTTGAAGCCGGAAGTGTCCGTGCTTCGCAGTACTGATCTGCAAATTTTGCCATTTCTTTAGATGTCTTAGGAATTCGCTCTAACATAAACAAAGTGAGTTTCTTATTACATATATGTAACAGCTGATCCCTTATCATTAAATCAAGCAGCCCCTCAAAGGTTTTTTTTTATCTCAGCAATATCAATCCAGCGCATTAAATAGCTTTCTAGCCTAACTGCAAACTGTGAGTATGTCTCACCCTCTTCAGGTCTACATGATCATAAACGCCCTTTAAAACCTTCCTCAGTGAGCTCAAACCTTTTCAGTAAAGCAGACTTCAATTCATCATAGACGAGAGCTTTATCCACTGGCATTCGAGCATAGACATCTAGCGCTCGACCCTTCAAAAGAGCACTAAGATTCGTAGTCCATGTCTCTTTCGGCCACTGAACAGCCGTAGCATATCGCTCAAATCGTCTCAGATATGAGTCCATTTTATCATGGCACTCATCAAAAGCTGGCATTTTAGGTACTTTTGGAGTGCTAGAAACAGAAGAAATTGGTGTACTTACTGTACTAATTTTGAGTTCCTGCTGTTTATGTAACAACTCAAGCTTTTGTCAATGTTCCGTCTCCAACAACTGTATTCTAAATTGCTCTGTTTCAATAGACCTATCTCTCTCAGCTAACTTTATTTCAGCCTCATATTTTAACTTTTCCAAACTTAACTCATGCTCATGCTTCTCACGTTCCACCTCTTGCTGCTTTTGCAAAATCTCACGTTTCTCTTTTCTCTCTTCACGCTGTCTATCTTGCTGCCCTTTCACAAAATTTTTCAACTCTTCTCCTTCATACCCCATCTCAACACCTAACTCTCTCAACGCTTTTAAAGACTCCATTCTTTACTGAAATATTTCTATGTTTAAAAAAAATATAAAAGAAAAACACTGACCACTAAAAGCAACCAGACATAGTATCGTAACTTATAAGGCTGAAAACCAAACAGATTCCGCTTTTTGTTGCTATAATCCAGGTTATCACCTGTCTCTTCTTTGAAACAATAAGACTTATGAAAAACAATTTAATTTACTGTTGACAAATATATGACAAGATAAACCCAGGCAGAATATAAACTACTCCTACCATGCTTCACTTAATGTAAGTTACAGAAAACCAGACCTCAGGGTCATCACTTCACTAACTTCAAGGCCAAAGCTTCCTTTGTTCACAGATTACAATTATCACAACCTGAAATAACAAAGACAGTTGTTCATTTGTTTTACAAAATAAAATTACACATTTTCTTTTCAGTGACAGTTACTCCAGCAGTGAGCTACTAATCCCGCTTCTGACACGAAATGTCACGGGTCAGGATTGGCCTTCCAGGTCTTCCTCAGCATTTCTTACACTTTTGCAACACAACGATGAATCATAAAACCCGCAAATTACATCTTGTTATAAAAGAAGAAGGGGTTTCAATAATATAAATAAATGGTAAACATTTACAAGCTTCTTAATACTTTCATCTATCTGCGAAAGTTTATACTTTAAACCAATGAAAATTTGTATTTGTTCATTTGAATTTCAAACTCTTGTGCAGCGACACATAAGATACCGTCCGTCTTTGTAGCCTACTTGTTAAAGCGTCCAGTCAGAGAATAATTCTGCTATAGTTGGTTAGTTAAAGATCCGTATTGATTCGTTGCCCTCTTAGCGCCTTGCATATGCCTGCCATAAATAAAAAGTAATGGTAGAGTAAATTTGTACAACAGTGAAATTATTTCATCAGCCCTAGAGACTGGCCCTTTCAATAGAGGCGACATTGTTTCACGGAGAAAGGAAAATGTGTATGCTAGACCTAACGCTGGTAAGCCAGCACTTTATATTTTGAACTCTTGCATAGATAGATACGTAAAAAAGCAACAGTTACAACAACAAAAAACTTCACATTTCCGGTATTTCTGTTAGCATATTTTTCTTGACTCAGTGATGGTCTATACTTCCTGCACTTTAGAAATGGAAAATTAAGATGTTATTCATAATTTACTTTCATCACAAAGCATTCAGCATTGAAATTTTGAGTACAGATGTTTGGAGATTTAAAAAACTAGAACTATTTGTCCAAAAACTTTTTTTTATCAATTTTTAATGCAGTCTTTACCTTTAGTAATGGGGAAACTTCGAAGAAAGGTCAATCCTACACAACTAGAGATACCTTTCTTACCCACACCTATCATTTGCCAAAAAGGTTTATTTCTACATCCTTTCTTAAAGGTCATGTGACACGAATTTTTGACCTCGAAATTTTCATATGAGCGAAAAATATATATCTGACAATGACTGTTTTACAAATTTCCGCAGGTAATTTTCATCTTAAAGTTGTTAATATAGCAAATTAAAGTCCATATTTTACGCACTTGGTCGCGCGCACCTGTCATGAGCGAAACCGGAAGTGACGCACATTTATCCCTTGCCACTTTACACAGCTGCCTGTATTGTTAACAAAAACTTTAAAATTATGATTGAAAGTGAAAATGTAGACTGAATATAGTAAAAAACAAAATTGAACAAGATAAGCTAACATCATGAATATACATTGAAGATTTTTTTAAATAAATAATTTGTAATTTTGATGGAATTACGAAGCCAATGAGCAATATTATATAGAGGCTAGTTTAATCAGGGTTATAGAATTAAAAGATACATCAGTGAAAATATCTAGACTAAGAGATATTTTTCAAGTAACTGATCCAAAAATATTTTGAACATGCTTATTTTTATCCGATGCAGTTTGTTGGAAGACTTGATAAACTAACTCCAATCGAGAGATTTTTTTCCATAAAAACATTCTCCTTACAGTGATGTGTTGCTTATTTGTCTGTGGTATATTTTGCCTGAGGTACGTGTAAGTAATCTTTGACTAGATCTATAATTGTTTTTCATTATAAATGCCTATCTTTTTTCATTTATCTATCTACATATCTACATTTTTTTGAAAACAAAACAATAATGATCAAAGAACAAATAATATGAAGAAGCCCTAAAAGCTATGTCAAAATCATAACACAAACACATTTTTTTTTTAAATAATTTGTTCACATTTAGAAGTCGAATGATTTTTATTTTTATCATAAATAGATCCATTACATTAAATTATCTTATTAAAATATGTATCTGCATGGCAGCTTCTTAACTAAAAATCATCGGAACAAGCTATTACATAATGTTTTCACAAGTGTGACTGATCAAAAGTAATACAATCAATTTGTAAGATCACTTGCAATACAATTTTGCTATTTGTCTCAACTTTATCATTGATTGGGCCATAAAAAAGTTAATTGCTTTGTTTTGACAGCTTTGTAGAATATACAAGGGTCCCTTTTGGGCAGGTTAATTTGCATAAATCCCACAGTATAAGGCGTGATTTATGGATCTTTGACATTTCATTGGATATTAATTTATAAGCAGACACAAATTTCTACTTGATGGACATGCCATATTATTATTTTTCAAACAATATCCCAACGTGAAAATACACTGTAGTGTGAATTTCCATTCCAGTGAAACAAATGTTAACACATTAGATCACCTAAATTCACTTCAACTTTGCTACCCTTAAATGAAAAATAATTTGTTTTTGACGTAAACATCAAGTGAGGAGGTGTTACGCAGCATGTAAAAACGTGGAGGAGATAGTTTTATATAGAACCACAACATGGAAGAAATTAGAATATTTATTAATATTTATTAAGGTAAAAATACAACCCGTTTCTCCCGGCACAAAGTTTGAATTTACTTATAAAAATCGAGAAGTAATCACATTATTTTATTTAACTTACAATTTATAGCATGTTAATTTTATAAGTGTGCCTTTATCATGTTTCTTGCACTTGTGGTTTAGTGTAATTTTTCATTAAAAAATGGATGTGTTACGAGCAGTGTAATTCTGCACTACTGCCTGGTACAGTAGGGATAAATCTACGTCACAGCCAAAAATTGCGGCGGAAAGTACCGATGTCGAAACGGAAACAGCCGATCATCAAAAACACGTTTTTTCTTATCAAAAACAATATTTTCGTAAGTCCGCAGTTAAACCATTTTAATCAGTACATTATGATCATTTTGAATAGAAAAAGTTGCTATAGTCGTGTCACATGACCTTTAAGGGAGAATAAAAATGGAAGTGCTAATGTACTTTTTAGAAGTTGTACGTTATTCATATTATGGCAGTATAAAATTGCCTCCTATTTATAAAGAAAAAAGTTATCTGGGCACATAATTTTAAGGGGAAAAAAACTTTAAACTTCCGTGAAATGCTTCTTTGAGTTTACGCAATGAATTAGAATACAATATTTCTGAAAAAGTCTGCAAAACATTCGATTTCACCAGAAACCTATTTCCTGGACATAATTTTTTCGGATTCAGACGTTGTATTTTCTTAAAACCTAGGAAATGAAAAAAAACTACAATAGGTTCTAGGTTAATATTTACTTTCCGAATATATTACAAGTAAAATGCTTTACAGTTTTCTACGTTTCATGTTGTTGCTTTGACTGAACTGCCAGACTATTACCAGACTGAACTTCGACTTTTCTAGTTTTTTCTTGGCTTTAGAAAATCTAAAACTTAGAAATCAAACACAATTTTAACTTTGACGTTTCTACTTGCAAGTAGTAGAAATCTCACTGTCCAGGATTCAGTTTTAAACATTTATAAAAACTTTGAACTTTGACATTTATAATTCTGACACAGTGGAAGTACACGCCATATAGGTACTTACTAAAAATATTACCCATTCAAAGCTCATTGGTAACTTTTACATAATTTCATGTGTTATCATTAAGTTTAATATAATGCTGATAATATCACTGCTATTATCCCCCGCCGAATGGCGGAAAATATTATTTAAGCGTTTTCCATCTATCCATCTGTCCGTCACGGTTTGTCCGTCTTAAGCGTTCGCATGGGTTAAGTCGTAACTTGGTGGGATTATAAATATAAATTATGTGAACGATGCATTTTAATTGACGTCACAATTTACAAACCTATAGCTGTTATTCCCCTTTGTTTTACAAAAACAGGGAGTATATCTGAGCCGTATATCTATGGTGGTTTGATGGACTTTGTTGTAACGTGGCGGAATTGTTAGTGATGAAATGATACATGCGAATTGCCGGTACAGATTAATAGACATTTGATCTTTAAGAAATGCAAGCAGTATGTCCAATGACAGCCATTACCCTTTAGTACTTTGTTACAGTTTATTGATACTGAATGCTTGTCTCTAACCATGGAAAAAACTTGAAGAATGACAAGGATACTCGATGATATTTTAGAATATCTTATTTAGATTTATTTCGTCTATATCATAATTTTTGATATCTTTGTAGTATTTTTTCATTTTTATTTGAAAATAGAATAAAACAAAATGTAAAACAATCCGACGGCACTAGCTGCCTCACGTAATATCCTATGTTTCGTCTGGAAAATAGCAATGATGGTGGCCAAGAAGTTTCTTGTGCGACACAGTATACTTTTGAATAAAAGTAGGACACATGTTGTGGTCGTAAGGCTTTAAAATGATCCATTTAAAAATAATTCCACCGCCATCTCGAAGTAAGACAGAAATACTAAACGCTAAAATGTTGTTGTTGTTTTTATTATTATTATTATTATTATTCATTTTTTCATATCTATTATTATCTTTTATTTTGTGTGCTGTTAAACAAAACCTTGTTAACAACTAAACAATACAAAGGAAACTCTCGTTATACACTCAAGTCGGTCTGATCTGAAATCCATTTGAATTAGCTTAAATTTATAAGTTTTCAGTAGAAAACCACATTACATATTCTGTACTTTGTTTCAATAAATACATGTATTCCCTCACGTACATGATTGATCATGACAGACAGTTTTGGCAATTAAAACAATCATTGTTGAAGGAAATACATGTAGCTAGATTTGCTTCATTTGTTAAACATTTTATACTTTAAATACTTAAGATAATTGACAGACTGAATAAGTTTTGACCATATATGTCAGTGTGAAAGTTTTCTTCACAGTTTTTTGTTTGTTTTTTTTCTTCCTAAAATTAAACAAATACAATTTACATTTGCCTTGAATGAATCTTTTTAAATGTCTACAAGAATATGTTATATAACTCATTTCTAATACAGTATGAGAGATTTCTTTTTTCTTGTTCTTTGTTGATGTGTCATTTCATACCTTTTACTTAAGACCGCAATAAAATCTTACATCTAGATATTTAAACTGAAATTAATGTGTATATTTTTTGAGTACCTTTATTCAGCAAGACGAACGGATGAAACGGACAAGTGCAACACTTAATGTCCCTTCGCCATTCTTCGAAGACCATTACTATTACACTGACTGCCAGAACAATATAACTGAAATGCCTTTAAGAATCATGTATTTATCCTTTCAGGAATATTTTGTTAATCTTTTGTTTTTTATCTCTACTACAAAACTCAAGGGTGTAGATGGTAAATGTACGTCATTATTAGGTTTTCGTAAATAGCCAAATTTGAAAAAAAAAAAAACAGGTAAAAAACGTCAATATAATTGTTCTGGCAACAGTAAAATTCTGAAGGAAGACTTAAAGTTACCATATTTAACTTTGTACATCACTGCTTTACTAAAGTTTTTTCTAGTGAATTAAAAACATATTTGCTGCATTGTCAAAGTTAATTTACGATTACGTTTCTTTTGATCGAGCTTTTGCGTATAGCGCTACAAAAAGGGAGTCGTCCAAAATAGAAGATAAACTGGGGATAAAACAGTAGAGAACGACACTTTTACCTATGAAACCTTATTTATGTTAGGTTTGGAATGAGTTGACACTACATTAAAGTTTTTTTCAGCGTATTCAGAAAAATAATATTATTGTTGGCTTAAAACATTTGAGGTGAGCTTAATAGAATGTCATTGTATTTGTTTATTATCATCAAAATATGTTCCCTTTGAATGAAGCTTTTTTTCAGAAATTTCTGCTGCTATTAATTGCAGGCTCATTTTCCATTGCCGCAGCATCTAGTTTCAAAAATAATATTAAGTGATTGAAATAATCCTAAGTTGTCTTGCCCTCCATTACGCTGTGATTCCTGGAACCGTCACCAGCCGCTTGTGTCGAACTATTTTGCAAGGACAAATCAGGACCATAGTCTGGTTTAGCGCTTCGCGTTATAATACTTTCAGTATTCAGATGTGAACTTTCTTCACTGACACTAGAAAGATGGTCTTCTCTAGGAAGGTGTTTAATATAAATAGCTTAAAATGTATAACACTAAAGAAAATGTAATTTTTCTTCATACAACTTTTAAAATATCAATAGCAAAATCTATTTATCGTGATGAGAATTGAACTAAACAATGATATGTTTGGTATTCATTGTTCTATTTTTTAGAGCTGCAAGATTAAAGATGTGACACAATACGTGATATATCTTTAGGATGTAAATCAAACGGGTCTTTTGTGTTAAAGAAACCAGAAAGAACGTAAATCAATTTTATATTGTAAAATACCCATAAATTTATAAGTGTTTTGTACAACAATGAAGTGTTTTGTACAACAATGAAGCAATTATCGGCTAATAATTCATAAAAAATACCTTGCGACAGATCAGTTGTATTCAACCCTTAGATAATTTGTTTTCTTTGCGCCTTGTGCAAAAAAGGAGAAGAAATATAGATTCTTTGAAAACTCTTAAATTTTCATTAAAACTCTTAAGAAGCCGTTTTAGAACAAACTCTATAAAAATCGAATACGTACACGGGCATCACAGAAGTGATGAGGACACATTACATTGTATTTTTCATCTCTTTGATCATACAATTTACGCAAGGTGTAAATGTAAATTGTTTTCGGAAAATTAAATTTTTCCTAGCTCTTTTCCATACATCTATGTGCAGAAAATATCGAAAAGCAAGGTTACAAGTGCAAAGCAAATGACGTATTTAGAGTTCTTTTCTGCTAATAAGTTAATAATTGTCGTGAATGAAATATGCACGCGCTTCACTGGAAAAAATGAAGAAATGCAGTAGAGATAAAAGGTAAAAGCAACAACTGATAACATGTAAATGTTTGTAGTTCAATATATTTAAGGTACAGTTTTTAAACTGTCACAAAAATCTACTAAGTTGTCGGAGACGACAAATTTT